>CM029941.1:44858021-46107021 GCA_017639245.1 Myiopsitta monachus | reverse complement strand
AGGCCAGAGGATGTGGGGGTTATGAGAGGGTCTGCAGCATTGTGATTGGACTATATACCTGGAGAGTTTTACAGGGACCAATGAGATTGAATGTTTTATGTACATTCAGGTTGGGAAAGTACCGAGCAGGGGGGATAAAAAGGGCTTGTTTGTAATAAAGTTGGATTTGAGTCTCCTCATTAACTTGAGTTCGTGTCGTGAAACACCACACTTAAAGAAATTTTCAGGGAAGCACATAATGATTAGGCATCAGATTTCGATTCCCTTTTGAATCAGGCCTCTATCTGGCCATTTTTTGTCAATTAACTCTGATTCTCTATTGTACTCTAACAAATTTTTACCATGTGGTATTTCAGCAGAAAGACTGCAGGATCAGCACATTAATGCTGAAAGCAAGTTTGACATGGCTGGGGGGTACATGAGTGGTCCAGCAACCATCATCCTGAAATTCTGCTTCATCAGTCACAAAAGCAGTTATTGTTCTCAGAAGCTGAAGATAGTTAGAATGATTCTTTCCTATTACTCAAAACTGTTTCTTCCACAGAAAGTGCAAAAGAATAACACAGGCATTTCAGAAAAGTTGGCTTGCACAAGTGTTGCACTTCCTTCATTTACAGAAGCAGCAGTGTGTGATTATGTTTTGAGGCAGCACAGGCCAGGGTCATAAATTTCAGGTATGAACAGAAATCATACTTAAGTTGATAAAAAATTTTGTGTAACCTTCAGCCAGGGTTTGAAGAGTCAGTTTTATGTGCATTGTTTTGAGCTGAAGATGATAGCTAGTTAATATTTCCATCTATTTTTCAGGTTACTTCTTTAAATCCTATTTTACATTGACAGTCTGTGTTTATCATTTACAGTAGAATCTACAGAATAGCTTAAGAATGTAAGTATTGTTTATTATTGCTTTTGAAATTCTTTGGAGTAAGATCTCAAAATTGAGTTGGTTTTTAAATTTTAAATGTGGCCATAAATATCTATGCCACTTCCATCTATTGGTAAGGCTAACTGTAGGAAAATGTGTTAGTCAAGATACACAAAATCAGGCAAGGTTTTAACATACTCATGAAAAAATTTTGTTATCTTTTCATGAGGAGGTAAAAAGTAGCAAAGAATCAATTTCTGAACTGAACGTAACAACATCCGGATTACTTTTTGTTTGCTTGAAGGTTTTCGGGGGTTTTGTTTGTTTGTTTTCCACTTTACTACATTAGACAGAAGGAAACTATTTCTTTACCCTATTTAAATGCTTGCGTCATATATTGTTCTAATGTACAAAAAGATACCGACTATAAGATCTTGTCAAGGATAAATTGCACTGATGAATGCTAAGTAGTTATGAAAGGGAAGAGAGGGAGTTTTACATCTACCTGAAAAAATGTTTTTTAGGGGTGAATTGCAGGTGAGAACTCCTAATTTAACAAATGTAAAAGTAAATATGGCAGATAAGCAATTAAAATAAAAAGATAGAACATCCTTTACTGGGAAAGGTGGAGAGAGAAATAAAAAAGAATGATTTTTGTAGTGAATTATTATCAGTGTAAAACCTCTGAAAGACCTGCAGAGATTAGTTCTAAAGTCCACAAAATGGAGATGGCTATGCAGAGGCTAAAACCATGATAGCCACCTTTTCAGGAAGAGAAGAGGTATTTCTGGTTTACCTTCAGTTAGACTGTGGATGTTGTTTTGTTTCTTTGTTTAAGAGTTTTGTAAATATGTTGTATGATTTGGATATTGCAGACAAATGCTTATGTGCATTGGTCTTTACCTGGGATTACAGGTATTGTAAGGAAACAGGATTACAAAAGTGCTTCTATCATTCAACAATTTGAAGATTTTTAAAGTAGGACTTAAAGGAATAGAGTTCATTTGCATTTGAATACAATCCAGAGATACACCATCGCAAAGGCCTGAAAAATCAAGTAACCTTCTGTAAGGAGGGAGGCCCAAGTGACTACTGTGAGCCTAGACATTACCCAAAAGAAAGCTAATGGAAGTAGGAAAGGGAAGTCATGGGGAGGGGCTTGGTGCCACTTCTCTTGACTGGCTGGTGTCTCACCCACTCCTGAAATCAAGGTAAGAAAAGGTTACAGAAGTACAGGAACTAGGTCCAATAAATGTGGCATGTGCAAACTTCTGGTGTACTCTTCTCTACACTGAATACCCACAGTGGCAGGTCTGATGCTGGATCCAGGACTGATGATCGCCCAATCTATTTCATGCCACCCTCTCACCCCCTTCTTCTTTTCTCTCTCTTTTTTCTTAAAATTGGTAGCTCAAGCCCTACCTTTGACTTCTCATAGACCCACATAGCTTATGTGGAATATAATTGTAAAAAGGTTAACGTTTACAGAATATTTGTCCATTAAAGTTGGTGTTTATATATGGACCTTGAATGTTATCTCATCTTAATATATGCTGAAGGGACTTGCTAGTCCTAGTAACTCTCCCCTTCTCATAGGTGGGATGTGACACCTCCAGGCAACTGTTGGTGACCGTGAAGGCTTCTGGCATGCATCTGCGGCATCAGGTAAAAACTTGAAACCCCAGACAGCAAGAAGAGAGTCCCAGAAGTGTACTTCCACGTGCAAGTCTTAGGGAATTACCATAAACAGTAATACAAGTTCTCTACAGTACCTGGAACTTTCTGTTTTAAAAAATTTAAAAGGCCTTATGGTTTATTGCCATGGACATCAAAAGCATACTTTAAGAAAATCACAGTTTGCAAAGATCTGTGGACTGTAGCTAAATGCATGCAGAATATTTTGCTGAAATAGTGTTCCATGCTTGATTTAAAGGAAATCCATGTGTTTCTGAACTCTTCTCCCCCATGAGAACTTTGGCAAGACACAAACATAATTTTGAAGACAGTGTTAACTAGTGTCATTGCAGTCCTTCACCAGTAGCAGGAATGCCAACTAATGGGAGAGACGTGTCAGGAGCTGTTGTTGGGTACATAAATTGTTAATGAGTCAGAGCACTGTAAAGCTGGAGCATGATGGCACAAAAGAAAGCTGAGCAAGCAAAGCTGCTTGCAAAATTGCTGTGAGATCCACTACTCATTCTCTGTTTGTGTTCCAGTTATCCTTCCCATTTGTTATCACTGTGATGGTCTCTAAGGTCCAGTTCTCAAAGCATCAATTTGGTTCCAAGCCTATAAAGCAAGGACAAATGAAAGAAAGTATGTTACATCAAACCTAAGAAGATAGAGTGACCAGTGTGAGCATAGAATCCATCAGACTTTTAGAGGTTAATCAGTTATAGCATTTATAGCTCAACTTGAATTATAAGAAACAGGATCTCTCTTATTAATAATGCTAACATATCTACCGATTCTGTTGAATGGTATGAAAGTTCATCACCTATGTAAATGTTTCTGTAAACCACTATATGGAAAGAGCAATTTGCAGATGAGGTCCACAAATACGTAAGTCTGAACCAGGTATTTGTAATTCAATCACACTCCTGGTGTATTCCGGAATACTTTGGATGATGTGGGACAAGAGTAACCTACCACAAGCAAGCCTTAAATTGAAGGGAAATGGTTGTTTACAATACACAGAAAGCAATTTTTTTCAGTTATATTCTTTAGGTAGCATCTTTGGATGCTGTTTGCATTTTTTAAGCATTTTGAACACGGTTTTCCAAAATACTTATATGAGACCAACATGACTCAGACTTCATTTCAGTTACAGTTTTACCCATTCCTGGTCCTGTTCTCAAACTTCATTTTATTACTGGATGACAAGGGCACACCGGTAATGCACTTACTGAGAGAGGGGAAAATATGCCTTTCTTTTTAACTGCTTACTGAATTTTAGATTGCTTGGATACCAGTATACAAAACCAAAATAAAACCAGCATCATATAACCTTCATAATTTTTATTTTATCCACATACAGTCCATGAAATCTCACATTTCCATTTATTAAAGATGCATATCTTCTTAACCTTGAACAAGAAACTGCTAAAAACATAGACACCAACTTTTAGTAAAGTATAAACACTGCCATAGTATACATCTGCCTTACTGGCACAGTACTAGAATTAATAAATGCCTTAACAGGAATAACAGGAGGCGGTTTGGTAGTTACTGAATTTGAGCCAAACTTTCAGTTATTTAAATGATAAGTTTAGTACTTTAAGTTTTGATCTGCACCTGAAACTCAAAGTCTTTAAAGAATTGCTCTCCATTCACAAGCTGCTTCTTATGGAAATCTTGTGAGAAGAAACAGTATTCTGGAAACTTGTGGTCAGAAGAGTTGTCGTGGGTTAAGCCTCTAAAACTCACAAAGTCGCTCACTAACTCACTACCCCTCTTTCTTTCCCCAGTCCCAGGGAAATGGGGAGGAGAATTTAAAGAATGTAAGTCCCACAGGCTGAGATAAGAACAGTTTAGTAACTGAGGTATAACACAAATCCCTACTGCTACCACCAGTAATAATACAAGAGAAATACAAGGAAAGAGAATACAGCTGCTCACCAAGCCTGACCCAGCTAGTGCACCCCCCAGCAGCGAACCCCCCACTGCACCACCATCACACCCTTCTGGGTCTCTGTCCGCCGTTTTCACATCCTGGGCATGACATGCGGTGGTATGGAATAACCTCTTTGGTCAGACCAAAACATTAGCAAGCAGTAACTGAAAACACTGGTGTTATCAGCGCTGCTCCCAGGCCCGAAATCAAAAGCGCAGCACTGCACCAGCTACCAAGATGGAGAAAAATGACTGCTGCTGCTGAACCCAGGAAAGTATCCAGCCCTTATTCCATACCATTCATGTCATGCTCAGATCCCATATTTTCAATACAGCATCACATGTATATATATACATCCACATACACACACACACACAGAGGGAGATATCCTTTAGTGCATGGACCAATCCCTATAAAGCTGCTGAGTCCATCCAGTCCATGACGTCAAGCTCCATCTCCTGCAACAGTCTTTCAGAGCATGAGAGGCTGTGTGCAGTGTTCATACTCGTGAATAACCTGGGCAATAGTGTCCATTGCTAAATCCACCCCTTGACCATGAGTCCATCTCTATGCCGCATCTCTGCCCTGATGGCCTGACATCTCATGAGCCCACCAGGCTCAAAAAAATTCACCTTCCCCGTCAGCAGTTTCTGCAGCTTGTCGCTGGGGACTCCATACAGCTCCCTCCCATCTCTGACGCTTCCAAAGCACTGGAGGGGTCCAGTGGACTAGATACTGGCCCATACTGTCCCACACACCCTGCCACTCATGACTCTCCAGCCCCAGGGAAAATCTCTTGGCTATCTTACATTGTCATCTACCCCCTGACAAGGCCCAAACCCAACTCCTCTTAATTCTCGGGACCAGATGAAATGGTTGTGGGTAAAACACACTCTGTATGCATGCCAACATGCTGATCCCCATCACAATCAGCAGGCAGGTCTCAAGGGCACCCAAAGGCCATTCAAACCCTTCAGAACTCTCAAATGAGGCTGCTGTACTTGTCATTGGGGCTGGTGTAGCTGCTGTGCTTGCCGGCTCTCAGCACCAGCTGCTCTTTGTCTGAGTCCAAATCTTCCTCCTCTGCCTTTCTAGGAAGTGCTGCATGGTCTTCTGCATCCTCCTGGGGCTCGGGCTCGCGGGGCTCTGCGGGCTGCTGCTGGGGAATGCTCTCGGTTGCAACGGGGCTGGGCACGGCCACCACCTTCCCACCCCCCCTCGGTGGCCGTGGACCTCGGCCCGGCCTTGGGGCTCGGGTTTTCCTATTTTTACTCAGCGGCCACCAGGCTTGGCTTGGGGGGGGGGGGGCTCAGCTCCTCTGCCGCCCCCTTCCCGGCCTCTTGATGCCCTGGGCCATTCTCCCAGGCTGTTTTGGCTGCAGGCGGCTCCCGGAGCTGCTCCCTCTGCTTCCCACAGCCTTGTGAAGACGGAGGCAAGGACAAGGGCCAGGATGTCCACGTCCATCACCCCCTGCTTCTGGAGCTCACCTGTATTCCAAGCCATTCCAATAAAGTACAATGAAACAAGAACCTTAGCCCAAAACCCATATCCGAAAGCAAAGATAACAAATACTGGCTGTAAGCAAGGTACAACAGCCTGAATCCATGAACTCAAGAGAATCTAGAGCCAATAAGTCAGCATTGTGATGAGTGGCTATTAATCTTGTCGTTATCTCAACCCCTCATTCCCCACGTTGGGCGCCAAAAAGAACTGTTGTGGTTTAATCCTCTAAAACTCATGAAGTTGCTCACTCACTCACTCCCCTCTTTTTCTTCTCAAAAAATGAAGTCATAGAACCCATGACAAGAGTCAGTGACTGCAATGTCTCTAATCAGTCCTCTGTGGGGTATATATGCCAACTGAGGATCTTACTCCCTGTTCTGGTTCTTAAATATGTTTGTCAGAGTGTATGGCATAATTCAAGATGCTAAGATTACAGAATTTGAAAATTACTTCCATTTCTCCTGCATCATGCTTTTTTCAGATTGGCAAAATGCTCATTAAAAAAATACCAGAACCTGCATATTAGCAACCTTTCTAATAGAAGGTTGCTAATAGGTAATTTTAGCGCTAGATAAGAAGCATATGCTTACTTTATAATTGAATTTTGTCTGTCAGCAATCTAGTGTGGAGGAATCAAAAAATAGTGATCTGGTGTTCTTCCTAATACACAATTACTTTTGTGATCCTATTAACATTTCTCCTCCTAGCAATTAGATTAGTTACATACTTCCTGGAGTAAAGTGTTTATGAATAAAATCTACATGTCCATAGAAAGCAAAGCTTAGTTACTGTTGCCACAGTATTAATTCTCATTAGAGATTTTAAGAGGCATTTAAAACATTTCAATTGCAGCTGTTAAAGATGCCTTTCTGAATATTCAGCAGTTATTAGGAAGAGATTAGTTAACCCAGAGTATAATGACAAATAATATGACGATTCTGGTGTCATAAGTAAATTACTTTATCACCACGATATGTGTTATTTAGAATCATAGAAAAGTTAGGGTTGGAAAAGACCATAAGATCATCTAGTTCCAACCCCCCTGCTTCATAATAAACCATGCCACCCAAGGCTCTTCAAGCATATCACTTTGTCCTGGGTTTGGCTGTAGCAGTTATTTTTCTCCTTCTTAGTAGCTGGTGCAATGCTGTGTTTTTGACTTTAGCCTGAGAACAATGCTGATAGCACAATAACATTTTTAGTTGTTGCTAAGTAATGTTTACTTTGATTAAGGACTTTTCAGTCTCTGCCAGTGAGGAGGGGCAGAAGGAGTCACGAGGAAGCAGAGACAGGATACCTGACCTGAACGAGCCAAAGGGGTATTTCATACCACAGCAAGTCATGCCCAGTATAGAAACCGGGGGAGTTACCCGGAAGGCCCAGATTGCTGCTCAGGTCGGGCTGGGTATCAGGTAGTGAGTGGTGAGCAATTGTATTGTGCTTCACTTGCATTTTTTTTTTCCTTTCCCCTTTTATTTTCATATTCGCTTGCCTTTTTATTTCCCTTATCATTATTGTTATTGGTGGTAGCAGTAGCAGTTTTGTGTTACACCTCAGTTACTGGGCTGTTCTTATCTCAACCAATGGAGTTACATTTTTTCGATTCTCCTCCCCATGCCTCTGGGGAGCAGTGAGCAAGCAACCGTGTGGTTCTGAGTTACCAGCTGGGTTTAAAATGGGACAGTTAGAAGTCCAAAGTTATGACTTTGATTTTCGCCCTTTGCCTTTCTCTTAATGTCCTGAACAACACATGGCACAGTCACTGCAGTCAAAGGCTGCTTTTGACCATAACATCACTGGCAAACCCCTCTTTTTTGGTGACTAAGTGGTCTGTTAGAGCACCTCTCTTCTTTTTCTCCTCTGTCACTTTTGTCAGGCACATACTAGCAATGCTCTTTAGGAACCTCCTTGATTGCTTGTGCATTGCAGTGTTGTTTCTTCAGCAGTTAATAGATTTCCCCAGTAGGCTCAAGGCCTGCAATCTTAAGACTACTTCAGGCTTTATGCAGAAGACCTCATCCATCTACTCCTCCTGACCAGATGACTTATAGCAGACACTCAGTACAATATCACCTATACTAGTCTCCTCTGTCAGGACTCTCAGCTGTTAGGCCTGCCTGGAGGTAAAGTAATCCTACTTAGTCCAGCTAAACAGAATAATGTGTAAATAATGCAACATTTATTTCTGCTATGTTCCTAAGTAGTTAGCATAACACTATTGAGTATTTATTTGATCAGTAATAGATTGTGTACTTGAAATTTCCCAAGAATTTGATCCTGAGCATTAAAATAACAGGTTTTATGATTTTACATAAAACATTGCAAGACATTGCAAAACTAGTCTTCAGGGGAAACAATAGTAGCTGTGCAAGTTATTGCAATTTACTATACAGACTGTGAAGCTAACAAAGATGAGTATTTTTGCAAGGTTTTCTTAATATGCAAAGTTTATGTTCTTTCTTCTGGACTTAAAAATAGTCTGCTAACATGCCTAACCTTCCTCTCCAGCATGACTACCTGTCAAGTCTGGTTGACAGTGAAAAATGAGTTAAATAAAAATTTATGCCTCTTCTCATGCCTCTTCCTCAACAGTTGCTCAGCTGACCTTGTGCTTCACTGATTTTGATAAGTTCCATGGTGTTACATCTCCCCAGCTTCAACTTTTTTAGAAAGTAGCTGTTTGCCACATTTCAGCTTTTTTTTTTTTTTTTTTTTAATAAGTAAAAGTTCTGTCACTGGGAAGGCTAATCTATGCAGGGAAGACTAGCTAAAGAAAGTAGGATACATTAAATATATATATCCTGTTACATAAAAACAGGTGGAAAGAGCTGAAGTAGCACCCTCTACCTTGCCAGTTAGAAAAATAAAATTGCAAAAGACGTGAAAGTGGTAAAGCACTTTAAACTGTATTTTCTAACCTTGACTTGAACTGGAAATACTGAAGCTGGAAGCATCACCTATCACACTTAGTAGTGTAATATTGGCTCCTATCCAATTTCTGGAAATGTGATCCCTGCTTTGAAGGTGAAAGATGTTGCTGCCAATGGCAGCGGGGATAGGAACTAGATAATCTTTAAGATCTCTTCCAGTTCTAACCATTCTATGATTCTGTGAAACAACATTTCTTTTTTTTTTTTTTTTTTCTGTGGTCATGCTGAAGAAACTGGGCTGGACATTATTACTTTTTTATTCTGGGCATGAAAAAAGAAAGGAATCTCCAAGAGTTTCCAAGAGCTGGTCAAAATACAGATTTATAGGTGGCAAACAGAAATGGATTTCCTCACTGCTAATTACACTAGTGGTCTGAATATCCTAGACAAAGATACTTGGCTAGCGGCAGGAGCCTTACATTACCAAAACTGCAAGACCTACATCTCCTCTGGCATATGATAAGGATATGTCTGTATAAGGATAATGTTGCATGGTAATGTTAATTTTTTGCTAGGTACATGAGAGGCTTGAGCTCTGGTCAACACTACTGGTTCTATGGTGACTATGAGCTATGGATGTTAGCCTGCTAATGGCATAGGTAGAGAAGAGCTTCAGCTCATGATGTATGGCCTTACAGGCAGCCATAGCTAAGTTGCTCTGAAAATGTTTAAACTAAAAATGTTTTGTACTCTGTTCTTGAAGGAGCTGAACTGCTAGGTTAAATTAGTCATATCAATTATTTTATAACTGGGTCATAATAAACCAGTAGCCTTTTTAACTTTTAAACTTGGAGATTAAGGTCATAATGTCATATTATTCCCAACTGAAAAGAATATTTTGTTATTTGTGTCTGCACATGTTTCAAAGAAAGACAGAAACATTTGCCATCAGTGAGAAATATAGTCTTGTTAAAAGACAAAAGCCTTCTATATTTTAACACTTTTTAAAGAGTTAATAATAATGGACCAAATCAGGTTTTGTTGTAAAATTCTTCTTCATTGAAAATGAAGTAAAACCAAAATCAAAATAGATGAATACAGTATTTTTTCCAAGTCAAAAAAAGGATGCAAGTACAGTTTTAGAGTGTGTTATAACTTTGCTGATATAAATTATTCTTAAATTTATATGGAAAAAATTTCATACTGGTTTTACTAAAGACTGGAACTGACTTCTTCATGTTAGTACAAGTTCACTTCTAAACACATGCAGGGAATATTTTTATATTTGGACTAGTTTAAAGGAAACTTTATGTAGATTTTTGCATTAATAAATGCTATTTGGATATCTGCAGAAAAGGACAAAACAGTCTGTTTTTCCAAAAATAATATATGGACCCACAGTACTGATATGAGCTCTTTTCATGAAAAACAAACTGTTGAAAAACATCTATGCTTTTCTAAAATAAAGCTTAGCCAGTTTTCAGTTCTTTATGTAAAAGAATGTTCTAGGGTTCATTTTCCTTTTTAACATCTTACTTGACTACCAATATAATCAGGTATCATCACATCTTCTTGTGGGTTAACAATATGAATATTGGTAGTTCAACAAAAGCAAGTAATTTATGAAAGTGTAGGCATTATGCTCCAAATTGTGTATGTTGATAATAACTGAAGTTTTATAAATTTAATGACTTAATATTGACAAACATGACCCTGAGCGCTTAAAGTTTGATGCCACCAAGGGATTGTTGCTGCTTCACTCCCATGGGAATATAAGAGGTTTAGAGTGTTTCAGCATGACCATTAAGCTGACAAATGCTGATCAAAGCATTGCTTTGAATATTAACCAATGTGTTGTGCTGAAAACATACTTGCTGAAGACTTCCTCACTCAATCCTCCTTGTTAAATAAAACTGTAAGGAAGACATGAGGAAGTACCAACTGAAATAGCATTAATGCACTTGTGACATCACTCTTTCTAAATGTATAATAACACTTGTGACATCACTCTTTCTAAATGTATAATCAGGGCTTCTACAGGATCTGGATAGACAAATCCATAAGTGGATTTTGACTAGCTTAAGTTCAATGCAAGAAGGATGAGGTTAAACAGTGTGTTGAGGAAGTGTTTCAAATATACATCATCTGAGTAAAGAGTGGTCAGGAATACTTCCTCTTTCTGGCTGGTGTCCTGGGTTCAGCAGTAACAGTAATTTTTCTCCTTCTTAGTAGCTGGTGCAGTGTTATGTTTTTGACTTTCAGCCTGGGAAAAATGCTGATAACACCGATGTTTTTAGTTGTTGCTATGTAATGTTTACTCTCACCAAGGACTTTCTGAGTCGCATGCTCTGCCAGAGAGGAGGGGAAGCCAGGAGGAAGCAGAGACAGGACACCTGATCCAAACTAGCCAAAGAGCATGTCATACCCAGCATATAAACTGGGGGCAGTTACCCAGAAGGGCTTGATCACTGCTTAGGTCAGGCTGGGTATCGGTTGGTGGGTGGTGAGAGACTGTATTCTCTTGTTTTGTTGTTTCCCTTGTAATTATTTTTATTGGTGGTAGCAGCAGTGGTTTGTGTTACACCTTAGTTCCTGAACTGTTCTTATGTCAGCCTGTGGGGGTTACATTCTTCTGATTCTCCTCCCCTTCTCTCCAGGAGCAGGGGCAGGAAGGGGTGGGAAGTGAGCAAGGAGCTGCATGGTTCTGGGTTGCCAGCTAGGTTTAAAACACAACAGCTGGCCTGAGCATTGGAGAAACCTTTATGCCCATTTGTTCAAGCTAGAGTCTCCTACGGTATTTTCATCTCTTTCATTCCATTATAAAGTACGCAAAATATTCAATCTCATAGAGTATGAAAAGAGGTAAAAGAATATGTTACAGAGATATAGACTTGTAGAATCATAGAATGGATTGGAAGTGACTTTAAAGGTCATTTAGTTCCAACACCCTGCCATGGGAGGGATATCTTCCAATAGACCAGGTTGCTCAAATACCCATCCAGCCTGGCCTTGAACACTTCCTGGAATGGGGCAGCCACTCTTTCTCTGGGCAACCTGTTCTGGAGTCTTACTACCCTCAAAGTAAAAAGTTTCTTCCTAATGTCTAATCTAAATCTGCCCTTTTTCAATTTAGGGCCATTACCCCTTGTCCTATCGCTACATGCCCTTGTAAAAAGTCCCTCTCCAGATTTCTCGTAGGCCCTCATTAGGGACTAGAAGGCTCCTATAACATTTTCCTGGAGCCTTCTCTTCTCCAGGATGAACAAGCCCAGCCCTTTCAGCCAGTTTTCATAGAAGTGCTCCAGCCCTCTGATCATCTTTGTGGCCCTTCTCTGGATTCTTTCCAGTAAGCCCATGTATTTCTTGTGCTGCAGATCCCAGAACTGAATAATGCCATGGGCAGCACAACATGTGCATTTAAGCACAGGTCCCTGTACAGGGTTTGTGCAGCAAAGATTTAGTAACGGCAGGACTGCAGGGGTGGCTTCTGTGAGAAGCTACTATTGCTTCCCCTATGTCTGATAGAGCCAATGCCACTTGTCTTCAAGGTGGACCTGCATCTGATCAACTCTAGCCCATCAGCAATTGTGATGGTGCCTTCCTGATAACATATTTAAGAAATGTGTGTGTGTTTGCAACCTCCTGGGGAACAATAGACAAAAAAGAGAAGTGAGAATTTGTGGGAAAACAGCCCTGCAGACACTAGGATAAGTGAAGAAGAAGGAGGAGGCAGTGCTGCAGGCATCAGAGGAGAGATTCCCCTCCAGCGCACGGTGCAGACCATGATGAGGCAGGCTGTGCCCCTGCAGCATGTGGAGGACCATACACCAAAGCAGGTGGATATTCCTTGAAGGAGGCTAGGACCCTGTGGGGGCAAGGACCCATGCTGAAACAGTTTGGGTAAAATTGCAGCCCATAGAAAGGACTCGCATTGGAGACGTTCATAGAGAACTGCCTCCTGTGAGAGACACACTGGAGCAGGGACAGGGTGTGAGGACACTTCTCCTAGAGAAAAGGAAGGAGCAGCAAAAGACAATGTTCAACGGATTGACCACAACTCCCATTCTACATCTCCCTTTGCCACTGAGGGGAGGACATAATGGAAATCAGTATAAAGTTAAGACAGGAAAGAAAGAAAGGGTGGGGGGAAGATATGGTTTTATTTCTTATTACCCTAAACTGATTTGATTGTTAATAAATTAAACTAATTTCCCCAAGTCGAGAGTTCTGTTTCTGCTGGTAATTGGTGAGTGATCTCTCCTTGTCCTTATCTTGACCAATAAGCCTTTCATTATATTTTCTCTCCCCTCTCCAGCTGAGGAGGGGGAGTGATAGAGTGGCTTTGGAGGTCATCTGGCATCCAGCCAGCATCAACCCAGCACAGTACAGAACAGGTGAGTCATTTGAGGTTGGCTTATTTTTATTTTTTTCCCCCAGACGATAGCAAAACTGAATATGGGAATAAGAACTGTAAAATAATTAAGCTGCAATGTTTTCAATTTTATTGCAAATAGAAAGAAGTCTTCTGATTTTTATCTGTGTGGAATAATTTAGAGGGAGGAAAGGCATACGTTTTCATTACCAGTAGACACTCAAAATATGTCTTTCCCTACTGCAAGAAATTAGACTGATTTTCTGTCAAGAAAAGATTGTGAAGAAGTAGTTACAAATTTTAAAAAGGAGCTGAAAGTCCTAAGTAAAAATATTTGTATGTTTTTATGCCTACAATCAATTTGTCTCAATTGGCACAATTCAGCAGTGAGATATAGCTGAAAATATATGATGGAATGTCCTGTAACTTCATTTTTGTGGAGAACTTAAACATGTGGACTGATGAATGAACTCTGCCAGCAATTGCAGCTGCATTTACTGCAATTTTTGTCTAGAGCCAAATTCAATACTTGCTAGTCACACTGTGAGGAAATATGTGAAATTGGTAATGAAAGAAATCATTAAATATTCTTCTAAAAGTTTATTCTGAATAAAAACTCCAGATGACAGCTGCATTTAAAGTTTACGTATCTGAGCTTAATTTCCAAACTTGTGAAATTTATCCCTCTACATTTTAAAAAATCATTATGTTTTTTCTGGCTTAATAAAGATAGCTGTGAGCACATTACTCTTGTGGAGTTAGTTGGTTCAGAGTGCAGTAAATATTAAGTTAATTCACAGTATGAATTTTGAGCAAAATTGTATGACTTTGTCAAATGCTCTAGAAGTTATGTTTTCTGGTTATCATCTGTTCCCAAAATGCAGAAAAGCAATATTTTAAACATTTCATTCAGAGTTATTCTGGGCAGTTGTGTCAAAAACATGAAATCTCTCCTTACTCCCTCTGAAAGCATCTAGTTTGGGATATATTCAGAAGCATTGCCATGGGTTCAGCAGTAGCCATCATTTTTTGTCCTTCTTGGTAACTGGTGCAGCGCTGTGATTTTGACTTTCGGCCTTGGAACAGCGCTGATAACACCAGTGTTTTCAGTTACTGCTTGGTAGTGTTTTGGTCTGACCAAGGACTTTCTGAGTCTCATGCTCTGCCAGAGAGGAGGGGAAGCCGGGAGGAAGCAGAGACAGGACACCTGACCCAAACTGACCAAACAGCTATTCCATGCCACAGCACGTCATACCCAGGATGTAAAAATGGAGGGCAGAGACCCAGAAGGATTGGGGTACACTGCTGGCTCGGGTTTGGTATTGGGTGGTGAGTGATTTTATTCTTTTCCCTTGTATTTCTCTTGTCATTATTATTATTTGTGGTAGCAGTAGTGATTTGTGTTATACCTTAGTTACTAAACTGTTCTTATCGCAGCATGTAGGAATTGCATTTTTTATGATTCTCCTCCCCATCCATCCGTGAGCAGGGGGAAGAAAGAGGGGGGAGTGAGTGAGTGAACTGGGTGGCTAACTGCGTGAGTTATAGAGGCTTAAACCAAGACAAACATCTAACAAAATGAATCATGAGATCGTCAGATTTTTCAAAACAGCTACAGTGTGTTGTGAAACAGTGGACATTTCTTTCTTTTTTGTGTAGTTGATACAAGAAAATATGTTGTTGAAAATTCAGCTACATATTAATAACATTGAAATGCAGGTGCTGATTTCTGCTGAATAATACCAAGCTGTTAAATGCTAATAATAATTTGCCTGAGAGTTTTACTATTTAAAAAAAAAAAAACCAAGAAATAGGTAGGATGAAATATTTTGGTTAAAAAAACACTGTTTAGCTATACATGCTGGGTTTGGTTTGGATAGTTACTTTTCTTCATAGTATCTAGTATATTTGCTAGAATATTTCCATAATGCAAATCTGGAGTTATAAAATTTCATCATGTTTCAATCACTTTCAAAAATAATTTTGCATTTAATTTCTGTTTCTTAAGCAGTTACTCCGATATTTTCAAAAAAAATCACGTGAAAGCAACGTGCTGCAATGGTTTCTGTCATTCTTGAAGGTCAATATCTTCTGTAAACAGTGGAAGTGTGATGGAAATTAATCATTATGGCCTTGGCTGTGTGTAAAGGATTAATTGGGTTTGTTCAGTACTTGCTATTTTCCAGCCACCCACATCACCCTCTACAGGAGTAAGAATATCTAAGAATCTCCATTACCAACAAGTAGTGCTACAGCTGCCACAAATGATATTGTTGATTTAGTCTATGTAGCAAAGACAGAAATTGTTTTTTACCTATGTGTTTAATTATTCACATTCTTAGCTTCACAAAACCCCTTCTTTAATCAGACACACACCTTTGTCATTCTGGAAATATTTATACAAAGCTTTACCAGAGCTCTTATCTGAGCTATGATTCCCAGCATTGTGCTCTGGTCAGTCTTTCATAAACAGTTTCTCTTGTAGGATGTCCTCTTTAGCTCTCCAATTTAGCGAAGTCGGAAGACCTGGGAGTCTGCTGTGATCATTTATGACATCTGTTGCTTTCCTTCCCTTCCTGCGTGTACATACTCTCTACCCATTCAATTACATTCAGAATTACGATGCTGCAGAATTGGCCTTGATTATGCTAAAAATTTTTAATCACTAGACTTTACAGAATCTGAATCTCTGTAATTAAGTTTGACTTTAGAAAATCATACAATACCAAATAATCAGAGTTAAATTATGGTGAACTTACTATTATCTGCTTGTTGTAAATTAAAATCATTCAGATATGTAGAAATCTGAATAAAACATGACAGTAAAATGACTCATTTTAAGATGTCATAATATCGTTTCTATAGGTGAAATTGAGTTAAAGAAACAAAAAAATTCTTACAGCTTAAAGTAGAGTAGCTTTTCCACTAAAACCTGAGACTAATGGGCACTGTTTATCCCTTTTAAAAATATTTATTTCCAAATTACTTTTCCATTTAGCTTTTATTTCACAATTTTGTGTTAGCAGTACAGAATCAGTGACTATAGACCCCAGTGTATAGGTTAAAGTCAGTCAATGCTGTGTTGAGACTCAATTTCCATGATAACAGTAAGAGGGAAATCTGAAGGACTTCAAAGTGCAGAATACTATAGTTAAGTTGGAAAAGAAATTGAACGATGTGAAACATTGTTATGTATATTGAAAACTAGCTTACCAATTTTATTACTATATATACCTGTAAGTTCTTCAGCTGTGAGAGAGAAAGTGAAATTAACTTCATGCGCTTCAACATGCGTATTTATACTAAAAAGATACAAGATTTCTTCAGACCAGTTTAGAAGACAGCTAAGGTGGAATCTTTTTCCTTGCATCACTTAATCATTACTATTTATATTTTTCCCTCAATTTCTACTGCAGATCTCAAAAAGTAATCATATTAGGTTTTACTTTGTATGTTTTTGCTGAATTTGATTCTAGGTTCTTTTTTCATCAAGTTGTTGGAGTAAATACAAAATTAGTAAATCTGGGAATTGAGACGGGGGGCACAGAATCACAATATGAAATATATAATCCTTTAACATCATTTTTAATTAATGCTACGTTTGATAACTCTGTAACAGTAGCAATAGAAAATTACTGAGGTGCATGATTCACAGAATCAAAAAAAACAGCACAGCTGGACAACATACTGAGAACTCTTGCATAAGATAAACCGTTGTAGTTGACGTAGTTTTAGATCTGTATGACCTTAGTACATAATGAGTGTAAGAAAAACAGGCTAGAAGAGCAGGATGTAAGGATAAGGAGTATCTGGAATGGCAGGTGTCCAGGATGGGCTGCAGTTAAACTAACTGATAAGTAAAAGACAGGATGATTGTTATGCCTATGGTGTAACGAACCAATTAAGCTGGTATAAGCATCTACTGCCCGTTCTTCAAAGGCTGCCAGCAGTGATGAAGATAGTTGGAAGAAGTAAATAACCCTCAGAGACCACCACCACATTTTTGTACGCATGTGGGGAGCTGTCTGGAAAATTATGCAATCCATGTGTAGCCTCATGAATATGTATGTATGCCCACTGACTACATAAGGGCGGCTTGTGTAGCAATACGGTGACACATGTTAGGAGGAGCTATCCCCCATGTCTCCTTGTACCACAATAAAGAATACCTGTTTGTCAACTTGAAAATTTTGTGGACAAATTTGTTTCTGGAGTTTTCTCCGAATCACAGGTCTATAGGGAAGAGCATCTCACATCAAATATATTACTGGAAATTTATATCTTGAAAATAAAATAACACCAAAGCAAAGACAATCTATTTCTAATACTGTTTTGGAACAACTGGTGGCTTAATCTTATTCTTGAAAGCTATTTGGGAGGCAATTTCTGAAACCTTTTCCTCAGCTACCATGTGTTTTGAAGAGGTGCAGTTGTGAAGAATCTTTGTCTCTGAATATGCTGAAAATCACTATTACACCATTTGTCTTACTTCTATAGCAGCAAAACTTGAAATCTACTGAGAAAGAAAAGGAAAAGACATGATCCCACTTGATGAAAATATTAAGTCATGAAATAACCAACACTCCAAATTTCATATGCAGATTTCTCTGCAGCATAAAGTTTTTGCAAGATTCTTTTATGTGTAGCACAGCAGGAACAGAGAAGTTTACAAAACAGTGCCAGACTTTTCTACGAAAGATTTACTATCTAAATTAAGGCATCTGAGAAATGCATGCATAGGCACTACAAAAACCAAATGTCTCTATACTGGCTTTACCAAATTATGGAATTAGCCTTTCTAGGTATGAATCAGCCATCTATAATTTTGTCCCTGTCTAGCTTGCAGAGGTCAGTATGAAATAGAAAGGATAGGAGAAAGTGATACAGATTAGTGAGGAAGGGGAAAGTATTTGTACGGATCTACAAGGAGCCAATTAGATAAATTTTCAACTGGAAGATAAGAAGCAGATCTTACCTGGTGCAGGACAACTTTGGGAGCAAGGGAATTGATGTGTCACAACCCGAAAGGAATTGTTTAGGATGACCTCCATCCCCTTGGGATCAGTGACCAAATTCATTATATCCTTGTACTGAATCAAGGTGAAACGACACCAGCCAACCAGTTTTATGATTTATTAATACAAAATACAAGGCATGTGGTTAGGTATAGGTATCATAACTCAACAATGATTATTTCAACTGCATCATCAAGTCCTATCCCACACATTTTTACTTAGATTGAGTCAATATTCAATGGAGAGGAGAGGAGAGGAGAGGAGAGGAGAGGAGAGGAGAGGAGAGGAGAGGAGAGGAGAGGAGAGGAGAGGAGAGGAGAGGAGAGGAGAGGAGAGGAGAGGAGAGGAGAGGAGAGGAGAGGAGAGGAGAGGAGAGGAGAGGAGAGGAGAGGAGAGGAGAGGAGAGGAGAGGAGAGGAGAGGAGTATCACCACCCATAGTTCCAGTGATGTCTTGTTGGTCCTCTTTCCTGAAGGTATTGTTGGTGGTGGGAGCTCACCTCCTGACCTGAGCCTGGCACTTTTATGTTCATGTTCTTTTTGGCTGTTATCCACAATTTGCTTACGAAGTATAGAGAAGTGTTACTATGGTCATGATGGGCATAGTTTAATGAGCACATAGACAGTTTCAAAGCTGGGCTTCTCTGCGAGTTCTCCTGGTGGTTATTGTTCCTCATATCACGGTGTCTACTTTTCAGCTCCATCCTCTGAGTCAGCTCATCCTTGAGTCATCCTTTCACATCATTGTGGAGTCTTATCAACTTTGAACAAAGTGGTTAGAACAATCCTATCTGTGCAGTATCAATACGTAACATCCTTTTTATTTGCTTTGTTTAAACTCAAGGCCTCCCATGGTCAAATGAAAATGGTGCCTGACAAGCTCTATTTCCTGCCTCTGACTCACACTATGGAACATAAGCAGTGTTTGAGACAAGTCCAGTGTTTAGGTTCTCACCTGGATGAATATGGAGAGTAAGTTTTCATATGGCATTTTTTCGCATTGTAAACAAATCCTGGAGGCTGCTGAATGTAAAACTCAAGGTCTCTTCAAAACATTAGTTGTACATTATTTCCCCCTGAAAGAATGTTATTTTCATCAGATTCTTGGTCCTTCTGTGCGTCCCACCTTTTGGAAGGCAAACACTGAAGATTTTGCTGCAAACAGGACATTACAAGAGCAATGATCCGTAATTTTCCTTTCATCTTGGAGGAAATGCTAGTACCATGAATAGGTTTGACCAAAGAGCAGCAATTAGATTCACCCTAAAGTTCTTAGACACATTGGAAATAAACAGCTCGTTTGAAAACTGTATAAATCTATAAGAAGCTGTCATCTAAAACTCTTCCAATTAATCCTGTAAACTGCAAGTGTGGCAGGAGGGAAAGATAGCCTGGCAGCCAGCATGTGTGGTCTTTTATTTCTGATCAAATGTGGCTTACAGTTGATTTTTCATCTGTAATATCCTCTCCCTTGCTAATGTTTAATTTAAGGATCTTAAGACTTTACTATTGCTCATCTGTGAGTATACTTCTTTGTGGTCCTGCAGAATCCTGCAGATCTTGAATACATTTAAATCTTTCTCAAAATATTTTTTTTTAATTTATGATGTGTGGATCCACACAGGACACTGGTTTATTTTTATTTAGGCAAAAACTCCTATTTTCCTTGAAATTTGGTGTATTCGTGATATATATTAAAATGAATGTTTTTAACATTTGTTGATTCATTTCAGTAACAAATTCTTCTTTTAACTTTACTGTATTTTATCACTTTATAAGTACCTCATTATACCTTGCTGAATTATGCTTTGCTTTGATGGAGATGAATTGAAAAAATCTAGAATTTTATAGTTAGAGGGATGTTTCTCTTAGTGCTTTGTTTAATACTTTTTTCTTTGCAGTAGTATTAAGTGTTCCAGACTACCATTCCAGAGTCATGTTCTGTGATGACACTACTATCAAAATTCTGTTTCATGAAGACTGTCCCACGGATTCCTCTAGCAAAGATGGCATAAATCCAAAATACTCTGTACCTCAAAGAAGAAACCAGGATGTGTATGTTTTGAATTTTGGCCAGTTAGAAGACTTTCAGTAGAATAAGAAAAATTCTAAATATCAGTTTTATTTTAAGGGAAGTTCTGTAACTACATTCTTCTTTTCTCTTTTACACTAGTTGTACCCCCAAATCCTCTCAATAATTGTGTGCCAAATTTGCATAAAATTCCTTGTTATTTGACTCAACAATTTTTCTGCCATGCTGAGGATTTTTAGAAACTGAACTTTTCACGAAATAGTGCTTTTTGCCATGGTGAGAAGAGTAAAACACAGAGATACCTGTCACATTTGAGAAAACATTGGTTTTTTTAGAAATTACTTGTCCACATTGATTAAGTGGGAGATAATGACACTGTGACATTCCAATGTTTTTCCACCTTTCATCTTGCATATTTATAGGCAGTTTTAGAATTACGCATATACTGAAAATTTTTATCAATGTATCAACTTTTTTATCAAAAGTATGTTTACATACTTTCGATATTTCTGTATAGGTATCTCATGTTTCTGTATAGGTATTTCTGTACCTACTACATTTCAGCCTGAGCAACACAATGGCTAAAAGTCCCTATATTTGCTCTTCTACTGTACTGTGGAGTTTTTTGCAGTTGTGAATAGACCATTTTGGCCTTCTCTACCCAATTACAATCTATGTCATATCTGTCAAGATATAATAATAAGCTTTATTATCTTTCTAAAATATGTCAATACTACTGCTGAGCAGATCCCTTCTGCAAATCAATCCTGTATTGTCGCGGTTTAAGCCGTAAATTTCACTTCTCCCTCCTTCCCCCCCCCTCCCCCCCGCCCCCACTCCGATGGGGGGGAAATGGGGAGAAGAACCGAAGAAAATGTAACTCCCACGGGCTGAGATAAGAACAGTCCAGTAACTGAGATACAATACAAATCACTACTGCCACCACCAATACCAATAATAATGACAAAGTAAATACAAAGGAAGAGGATACAACTGTTTCACCGCCCGACAGAGCCAAGAGACCGTGCGGGAAGCACCGGAGAGAGCCCGCCCCAAACCACACACTTCCCGGTTCCTCTCCCCCTTATTCCACATCCTGGGCATGAGGTGCTGTGGCATAGAATAACCTCATTGGTCAGCCCGGGTCAGGCACCCTGTCTCTGCCTCCTCCCAGTTCCCCCTCCTCCCCAGCATAGCGTGAGACTTGGAAAAAAAGGCCGAACCCATGACATGTACACATGACTCATTTTTCAGGAATGTTTTTTTTTTATGGTCTTGGTAAGAATGAGGAGGAGATTGGGATCTTTCATAAGAAGAAAAGTTCATCTCAGTATGACAAGTTACTACAGACTCACACTCGTATCGGCAGTATCAGCTCTCCTGTTTGTCAGTGTATAAAGTTAATTGCACAGTAGTAAAAATGAGTGTGTAAGATTACTATGTTGTTACTTCTCTGAAAATTAAGTGAACTTTAAGGAAGGAGTATTAGCACTGGACAGACTTAAAATTACATAACTAGTTATTAGAAAAACTGATGTAATGCTTGATAGTTTTCGGTTAAAATGTTCTGGAAAAATACTGCCTTTATAGATATATCTTTTGGCTAATAATTTTATTCTATTTTTTAAAAGTCTTTAGAAAAGATTCTCTTTAAGACCTTAATGAAGATACAGATTTGTTCTCTAAATTATATTTATATTAATTATTTTAAATGCATAAATTATTCATTAGTAATTAAAGTTTAAAGTATCAGTTGAGTTAGCTTTCAAGTAATTGGAAAAAATAGATTAGTGAAATGTGGTAACTGAACAAGAAAAACTTCTTATGAAAATTACCATAAAGTAGGTATTTGATAGTGCATAATGCTGTCCATAAATTTTTACTTTAAAAGAGGACTTAGAAGAAACATATTTTACTATGGCAAATTCTTCATCTACATTTTAAAACTACCATGTAACTACTAAGTTTAAAAAAACAGATTGAGCATCTTGCCATGGCTTTCAATGGCTTCTATATAGCGTATGTAAGAAAAAAAGCAGCTGAGATGTGTGTTTGTTTTGATAGGAGAATTGGACAACATTCTAAATTATTTTGAAAGGAAAACGTCACTCACTATCTGTGACACATTCTTAGTGATAAATGTATTTTAAAGCGGGTGTTTTAATGTGGTTACAGATACAGAAGTTTCCTAGGTCTGACAAGAAACTGAAGATACTTGGCTATTGTTCTTCCAGGTCTGGACACTCCAGTAAGTAAAAAGAGCACTATACATTCCTTTATTTGATCAAAGCTGCATAGAGGTGCAAGAAACCAAGAAAACAGGCAGATCTTTTCCTGTTTCTTTTTTTTTTTTTTTCCCCCACTCTAATTTCTGAGTACTAGGTTAAATTAACCAAATTCTAATTCCTGTACCTGTTTCAACATAAAGGCTGTCTCAGTTTCCCTCTAATGTAACAATTTTGATGACAACCTATCTGGATTAGTTCAAACTCAAATGAATATTCATGTGCTGGATTTGCCAGCTACCACTTAGTTCCTACTTCAGCACTCCTGAGAAGGATTCAGTCTTGGTTGTTCTCTGTTGTGAAACTCACTGACTCAGAAGGAGGCCATGGTCTGTGTAACATGTTTTCTGAAAATTTACATTTATGAGCTTTAGTATATCACCCCTTTCCCCTTACCTACTCTCTCACTAACTTTCTGTACAATAGGCAGCATGTAAACGTGATAGGGAAAGAATGAAATAAAAATAATTTGTGTTCCAGTTATAAAGAATTTTTTAAGGTTGTTCATAATGGTTTAAATAAATTTTATTTAAAGTATCTGTATGTTAATCTTACAGCTGACACTAGTTATATATAATCCTTAATTAGTGATTATGCACTCTATAGCAGTAGACATAGAGTGGTACATGGGGTCTGGTGGAGCTGGTCTGACAAAGAAAGGGAAGAGTGGATTTGGTAGGAAGCTTGCCAGACTGGTCAAGGATGCTTTAAAATAGATGTGTTGGGGGAGGGGAGCATCACTCCATCCAAACACACCCAGTCACTGGCCAGCACCTAAAGTAAACGTTCAGAACAATGTAGAGATATTCCAGCCACTCCAACCAATGAGCCAGCTTCAACTGGAGCTCAGCTCAGATGCCTCTACAAAAATGCCCATAGCATGGGGAACAAACAAGAGGAATTAGAGATGTGTGCACGTCTACGGAGGTATGATATCATAAGCATCACCGAAACATGGTGGGATGGCTCCTATGACTGGTGTGCTGCAATGGAAGGCTACAGGTTCTTTAGGAAAGACAGGCCAGGTAGGCAGGGAGGGAGAGTTGCTATTTCTGTTAGGGTAGGTTGGAGAGTATGGAACTCTGTCTGGGGACAGCTGAGCAGTCAACGGAGAGTTTGTGGGTCACGGTTAAAGAGAAAACAGCGATGGGAGACATTACTGTGGGGATCTGTTTCAGACCGCCTGACCAAGGGGACTCGGTGGATGAAGCGCTCTATAGACACATAGGAACAGCCTCACACTTGCAGGCCCTTGTTCTCATCGGGGACTTCAATCACCCTGATATCTGTTGGAGAAATGGTATGTCCCAGCACAAGCAATCCAGGAAGTTCTTCGACTGTGTGGAAGACAACTTCCTTCTGCAAGTAAAAGAGGAGCTGACAAGGAGAGTTGCCATGCTTGACCTCGTCCTCACCAAAAGAGAAAGGCTGGTTGGAAATGTGACGCTCCAGGGAAGCCTTGATTGCAGCGATCATGAGATGGTTGAATTTGAGATCCTCAGGACAGTGAGAAGAGTGTGCAGCAAGCTCACTGCCCGGGAATTCAAGAGAGCAGACCTTGGCCTCTTCAGGAACCTGCTCGGTAAGGGTTCCATGGGATATAGCCCTAGAGGGCAGGGGGCCCCAAGACTGCTGGTTAATAGTCAAGGATCACTTGCTGCAAGCTCAGGAGCAATGCATCCCAACTAGAAAGAAGTGCTGCAGGAGGGCCAGGAGATCTCCTTGGATGGATAAGGAGCTGCTGAGGAAAATTCAAAGAAAAAAAGAGGTTTATGAAAAACAGAAGCAAGGAGACGCAGCCTGGGAAGAATACAGGGATGTTGCCTGGGAAGCTAGGGACTGGGTTAGAAAAGCAAAGGCCCACTTAGAATTAAACTTGGCAAGGTATGTTAAGAATAACAGGAAGGGAATCTATAGGTACATTGCAAATAACAGACAGACTAGGGACAACGTGGGCCCCCTCCAGAAGCTATTGGGAGAACTGGCTACCCTGGATTTGGAGAAGGCTGAGGTTCTTAGTGACTTCTTTGCCTCAGTCTTCACTGGCAAATGCTCTGACCACACCACCCTAGGCTTGGGAGGTAGACGCAGGGACAGTAAGAATGAAGACCCTGGGCCCACTGTAGGAGAGGATCGGTTTTGAGACCATCTTAAGAACCTGAATATACACAAGTCCATGGGATGATATGAAATCCATCAGTGGGTCCTGAAGGAGCTGGCAAATGAAGTTGCTAAGCTACTGTCCATCATAGTTGAAAAATCATGGCAGTCAGGTGAAGCTCCTAACTACTTGAAAAAGGGAAAGATAACCCTCATTTTCAAGAAAGGGAAAATAGATGAAGCAGTGAACTACAGTGCAGTCAGCCTCACCTCTGTGCCCGGCAAAATCTTGGGGCAGTTTCTCCTGGAAGACATTCTGTGGCACATAAAAACAAGGTGGTTGATGACAGCCAGCATGGCTGCAGTTAGGGGAAACCCTGCCTGACCAATCTGGCTGCTTTCTTTGATGGGGCTACGGAACTGATGGAGAAAGGTAGAGTAGTTGATGTCATCTACCTGGACTTGTGCAAAGCGTTTGACACTGCCCCACATGACATCCTTGTCTTTAAGCTGGAGAGACATCAATTTGATAGGTGGACCACTTGGTGGATAAAGAACCAGCTGGATGGCAGCACGCAAAGAGTTGTGCTCAATGGCTCAGTGTCTGGCAGGAGACTAGTGACGAGTGGTGTCCCTCCAGTATCAGTGCTGGGACCGGTCACGTTCAACATCTTTGCCGGTGACAAGGGCAGGGGGATTGAGTGTGCTCTCAGCAAGCTTGTCGATGACATCAAGATGTGTGGTTTGGTTGATACATTGGAGGGAACGAATGACATCCAGAGGAACCTTGAGACACTTCTGAGGTGGGCTGATGTCAGCCTGATGAAGATTAACCGTGAGAAGTGCAAGGTCCTACACTAGGATTGGAGCAATCCCACGCAAAGATACAGGTTGGGTGGAGAAGAGATTCAGAACAGCCCTGCGGAGAAGGACTTGGGGGATGTTGGTCGATGAAAAAATGAACAAGAGCCAGCATTGTGCGTTTGCAACCCAGAAAGCCAACTATATCCTGGGCTGCATCAAAAGGAGCATGACCAGCAGGTTCAGGGAGGTGATCCTGCACCTCTACTCTGCTCTTGTGAGACCTCACTGGGAGTATTGTGTGCAGTTCTGGTGTCATCAACTTAAAAAGCACATGGAACTGTTGGAACAATTCTGGAGGACAGCCACGAGGATGATCAGGGGGCTGGAGCACCTCCCGTATGAAGATAAGATGAGAAAGTTGGAGGTGTTCAAAATGGAGAAGAGAAGGCTGCGTAGAGATCTCCTAGCAGCCTTCCAGTATCTGAAGGGGGCCTATAGGGTTGCTGGGGAAGGAATTTCATGAGGGACTGCAGTGAGAGGTCAAGGGGTAATGGATTCAAACTTAAACAGGGGAAGTTTAGATTGGATATGAGGAAGAAATTCTTTATTGTGAAGGTGGTGAGGCTCTGGAATGGGTTGCTGAGGAAGCTGTGTATGCTCAGTTGCTGGTGGTGTCCAAGGCCAGGTTGGAGAGAGCCTTGGGTGGCATGGTATAGTGGGAGGTGTCCCTGTGCATGTCAGGGGTGTTGGAACTAGATGATCTTAAGGTCCTTTCCAACTCTGATTGCTCTATGATTCTAAGATACTATTATTGTGTTTGAATGCTTCCCATGAGTGATATTACATATTTCTTTGTTTGTTACTTCCCTAAATCTAACCCTAATCTGAAATGTAACCCAAACACAAACTCTTACCCCAACCATGACCCAAAATAAAAAATTGTTCCTAAACCAAACTCTAGGAATACAAGAGCAACTGTATCTTCTGTCTTTGTAGGATTGTATTGAAGGAGTTTTATCACATTTCTGTTTGTTTCTTGGTTTTCCTAAACCTAAAAGTTACACAAACACTAAACATAGCCCTAGCACTAATCTTGAACACTGAACAGAAACACTAAACCTAACCCTAGCCCTTCTGCTTTTAATTGCATGTGTCATATGTGGTTTTTCACTTATATCTTTGTTGTCCTAACCCCGAAAACCTAACTCTAACCCTAAACATAAACCTAACCCTAACCCCGAAACTATACCCTAAACCTAACCCTCTCTCTGACATTAACAGTAAATCTAACCCTAATCCTGACCCTAAACTTAACCCTAACAATAACCCTAACCCTAACCCTAACCCTAACCCTAACCCTAACCCTAACCCTAACCCTAACCCTAACCCTAACCCTAACCCTAACCCTAACCCTATCCGAACCCTAGCAGTAAACCTACCGCATAACCAGACCCCAAATATACCGCTGAACCATAACAATAACCATAAAACAAACTCTAACCACAACACTTATGATTTTTTTATAGTATCGTATGTGTTTTTTTAATATTTTGTTCCTTATTTACCCTGAAACTAAGCTGAAACCTAACCTGACCCTAAACCTAACCCTAACCCAAAAACTAACCCTAACCCTGAACCTAAAAATTCAGAATATGATTGAAAGTCTCGTCCATGGATTTTCGCTCTTTAGTTTGCTTGCTGCATAACAACTAAACATAAACTTTGACCTAACCCTAACACTATCCCTACCATTAACCGGAACACTGCCCCTTCCAATAACCCTATCTCTTATACTTACTCTAACCCTCAACCCTAAATCCTTTTGCCCAAACACGAAACCTAACTCTAATCATCGCCTAAATCTAACACTAAAACTAACCCTAACCCTAACCCTAAAAATAACCCTAAATGCAAACCTATTCCTAAAAAATCTCTAGTCCTAAAACAACTCCTAAACCTTCTGCTATTGTATGATTGCTACAAATGATGGTTTTTGCATTTCTGTTTGTTTCTTTATTACCCTAAACCTAACTCAAAAGCTAACACTAGCCCTAACAATAGCAATGACCTTAGGAACTAAACCTAACCCTAACACAAAGCCTAACCCTAGGCCTTCTACCCTTCTGCTTTTGTTTAAATGTGTCATCTGTGGGTTCTCATGGTTTTGTTCGTTGACCTTAACCTAAACACTCACCCTAACACTAAACGTAACGCTAACCCTAACCATAAAACTAAATGATACCCCTAAACCTAACAATAACCTTAACACTAACAATAACCCTATCCAAATCCTATAACTAAACCTACCACATACTCAGACCCCAAATGTAATACTAAACCATAAAAATAAACCAAAAGCAAACTCTAACCATAACCCTCCTGATATTCTTTCATTGCATCTTATGTGGGGTTTTTTTGTTTGTTTGTTAGTTCCCTATACCTAAGCCTAAACATTAACCTAACCCTAACCCAAACCTAAAACCAACCCTAACCCTAAACATAACCCTAAACCTAAACCTCCCCCTGCCCCTAATGCTACCCCAAACACTAAACCTACCCGTAACCCTAAGACTTCTGCTTGTCTTTGAAAGTATTGTCAAGTAATTGGTACGTTTGAGTTTGTTTGTTGCCCTAAAACTAGCCCTAAACTTCACCCTAACATTGCCCCTACCATTAACTATAAAAATGCACATACCAATAACCCTTAATCCAACAATAACACTAACCCTAAACCCAAAACACTTTACCCAAAACTCTAATCCTAACTTGATTCCTCAGGTAAACCGAACATTAATACTAACCCTAACACAACCCCTAAACATAAACCTATTCAAAACCCAAACTCTAGCCCTAAAAATATCCCTATACATTCAGCTTTTATTTGAATGTGCCCTAGAAGGGTCGTTACATGTTTGTTTGCTTGTTTCTAAACCTAAACTTAACCCTAACCAGAATCCTACAACATACCCAGATCCCAAACGTAATATTAAACCATAAAAATAAGCCTAAAGCAAACTCTAACCATAACCCTAATGATTTTCTTTCATTATATCATAAGTGGGTTTTTGTTATTTTGTTTGTTAGTTCCCTAAACCTAAGCCTAAACCATAATCTAACACTAACCCAAACCCTAACCTTTAACCAAACCCTAACCCTAAACCTAACCCTAAACCTAAACCTCCCCCTACACTGAAAGCTACCAAAACCAGTAAACACAAACTTAACCCCAAACCTAACATTTCTGCTTATATTTCAAAGTGCCATCATGGGATTTTATATACTATTTTGTATGATGCCCTAAAACTAACCCTAAACTTCACCCTAAACCTAAAACTACCCCTACCATTAACCCTAAATATGCCCCTAACAATAACATTTTACTTGGACACTAACCTGAACCATAAACCCTAAACGCTTTAGCCCCATCACTAAGCCTAACACTATACCTTACCTAAACCTAACAGTAAAACTAACACTAAGATTATAGTTATAAAAATAATACTAATCCTAAGATTAAACCTAACTCTGAATTTAACCCTAACCCTAACACTAAACATAACCCTAACCCTAAGAACATCTGAACCCTAACCCTACGCCTACATCATTCCAAAACCCCAAATATAACACTGAATCATAAACATAAACCTAAAAAAAACCCGCTGAACATTGTCATGGGTTCAGCAGTAGCAGTCGGTTTTTCTCCTTCGTGGTAGCTGGTGCAGCACTGTGTTTTTTGATTTTGGGCCTTGGAACAGTGCTGATAACACCAGTGTTTTCAGTTACTGCTTGGTAGTGTTTTGGTCTGGCCAAGGACTTTCTGAGTCTCAAGCTATGCCAGGGAGAAGGGAAGCCGGAAGGAAGCAGAGACAGGTCACCTGACCCAAACAGACCAAAGAGGTTATTCCATACCATAGCACGTCATGACCAGGATGTGAACACGGAAAGGAGAGACCCGGAAGGGTGTGGCAGTGGACTGGTGGTGCATGGCATGGTCAGGTTTTTGGTACTGGGGGTTCGCTGCTGGGGGGTGCACTGGCTGGGTCAGGCTTGGTGAGCAGTTGTATTCTCTTTCCATGTATATCTCTTATTACTGGTGGTAGCAGTAGTAAATTGTGTCATATTTAGTTACT
Organism: Myiopsitta monachus; assembly: GCA_017639245.1. Classification (NCBI taxonomy): domain Eukaryota; kingdom Metazoa; phylum Chordata; class Aves; order Psittaciformes; family Psittacidae; genus Myiopsitta; species Myiopsitta monachus. Next base: position 46,077,434 of record CM029941.1, on the reverse strand, counting down.
AAACTGTTGTTCTTATCTCAACCTGTGCAAGTTGCATTCTTTTAATACCCCTCCCCATGCCACCAGGACTGGGAGAAGAAAGAGAGATGTGAAAGTGAGTGAGAAAACTGCGGGGGGGTGGGGAGGGGTAGAGACATAAACCACAACAACATAAACCTTTTGATTTTAATTAATAGCATCATAGGTAAGAAACAAATATCTTGTTTGATCGTTACCCTAAACCTAAGCCTAAAATTTAACCTATACCTAACCCTAATCCAAAACCAAAACCTAGCACAAACACTAACCCTAACCCTAACCCGAAACCTAAACCTAACCCTAAACCTATCCTAAGCCCAACCCTAATCCTAACCAGAAACCTAAAAATCCAACATATGTTTGAAAGTGTCATCAAGGGACTTTCAATTTTTAGTTTGTTTGTTGCATTGAAGCTAAACCTAAACATTACCCTAACCCTAACACTACCCCTACCATTAACTCAAACGCTGCCTCTTTCAATAACCCTAACTCCAACACTAAACCTAACCCTCAACCAGAAACACTTTAGCCCAAACCCAAATCCTAACTCTAATCCTCACTTAAACCTAAACCTAAAACTAAACCTAACCCTAACCCTAAACCTAACACTAAATATAAACCTATTCCTAAAACAATCCCTAACCCTTAAACAAATCCTATGCCTTCTGCTTTTCTATCATACTATCATACGATGCTTTTGGCATTTCTGTTTTTTGTTATCCAAATCCTAGCACTATAGTTAGCACCAAACCTAAACCTATCCCTAACTCTAAACACTAAACCCAACACAAAACTTAAACCAAACCCTTGGCATTCTGCTTTTGTTTGAATATGTCATCTGTGGGTTTCCACTTTCTTTTTTGTTGTCATAAAACTAAACCCTAAACCTTAATCTCAGACGTAACCCTAACCATAACCTTAACCCTAACCCTAACCCTAACCCTATCCCTAAACCTACCACATATCCAGACCTCAAACATAATATTAAACCATGACGATAACCGTAAAAAACCCTCTAAACAGAACCCTTCAGATTTCCTTTGACAGAATCATATGTGGGTTTTTTAACTGTTGTTTAATTACCCTAAACCTAAGCCTAATCTTCAACCTAACCCTAAACCTAATCCTAACTCTACCCTTAAACAGAACCCTAACCCTAACCCTAACCCTAACCCTCCTCCTGCTCCTAATACTACCCAAAACACTAAACATAAACCTAACCTTAAGCCTTCTGCTTATCTTTGAAAGCCACATCAAGGGATTTTTACTTTTCAGTTTGTTTGTTGCCCTAAAAATAGGCCAAAGGTTTACCCTAACCCTAACACTACCTCTACCATTAAACCAAAAAATGCCGCTACCTATATCCCTAACTACAACACTAACACTAGGCCTAAAACCTAAATGCTTTAGCCCAAACCCAAATCCTAACTTTATTCCTCACCTAAACCTAACACTAAAACTAACCCTAACCCTAGCCTTAAATGTAATTCTAAACCTAACCCTAACCCTGACACTAACCCTAAACATGAACATATTCCTAACCCAAACTCTAGCCCTAAAACAATCCCTATATGTCCAGCTTATGTTTGAATGTGTACTATGAGGTTATTTACATATCTGTTTGCTTGTTTCTTACCCTAAACCTAACCATAACCCTAACCCTAACACTAACCCTAATATGACCCCAAAACAGAACACTAACCCAAAACCTCGCCCTGCCCCTAATGCTACACCCAACACTACCCTTAAAACTAAACTTAGCCCTAAAAATTCTGCTAATGTTTGAAAGTGTCTTCAAAAGATTTTTAATTTTTAGTTGGTTTCTGGCACTAAAACTAGCCCTAAAATTTACCCTAACACTAAAACTACCCCTACCATTAACCTGAACACAGCCCCTTCCAATAACCCTAACTCCAACACTAACTCTAACCAACAGCCCTAAACCGTTTAGCCCAAACACTAAACATAACTCTAATCATCACCTAAACCTAATGCCAAAACTAAACCGAACTGTAACCCTAAACATAAACCTAAATATAAAATTATTCCTAAAACAATCCCTAGCCGTAAAACAACTCCTATACATTCTTTTAAATGATGTCATCAAATGAAGGTTTTTGCATTTCCATTTCTTTTTTTCTTACCCTAAACCTACCACTAACCCTAACAATAACCCTAAGCCTAGCCCTAACCATAAGCACTAAAATGAACACAAGTCACAAACCTAACCCTAGATCTTCTGCTATTGTTTAAATGCGTCATCTGTGGGTTTCCACTTTTATGTTTGTTTGTTGTCCTAAAACTAAACCCTCACCCTAACCCTAAAAGTAACCCTAAACTGAAGCCTAACCCTAACCCTATCCGAAACCTAACCCTAACCCAACCACATAACCAGACCCCAAACCTACTATTAAACCATAAAAGTAACCTTAAAACAAACTCTAAACATAATCCTCCTGAATTTCCTTGATTACATCATACGTGAGGTATATTTATTTTGTTTCTCAGTTCCCTAAAACTAAGCCTAAACATTAGTTTAACCCTAAAACTTAACCAAAACATAACCTAACCTTATTCCTAACCTTAAACAAATGCTAACCCAAAAATTAACCCTAAACATCTCCCTGCCCCTAATGCCAACCCAAACACTAAACTGAAAACTAACCCAAACACAAAAAATTCTGCTTATCTGGGAAAATGTCATCAAGGGATTTTTGCATTTTACTTTGTTTCTTGTACTAAAACTACTACTAAGCTTCACACTAAACCTAACACTACCCCTACCATTAAACCTAAAACTGCCCCGACAAATGAGCCTTTAATCCAACACTAACACTAACCTGAAACCTAAACCTAACCTTAACCTTAACCCTAAACCTAACCCAAAACCTAACCCTGTCCCTAACCCTAACCTTATCCTGACCGTAACCCTAAACATACCACTTACCCAGCCCCCAAATAAAACACTAAAGCATAAAGGTAACCCTAAAACAGACCCTAAACATAACCCTTCTGGTTTCCCTTGATAGTATCATATGAGGCTTTTTAATATTATGTTTGTTTGTGAACCTAAAACTAAGCCTAAAATTTAACCTAAACCTAAACCTAACCCCAACTCTAACCCTATCCTAAACCTAACCCTAAATTTAACCCTAACCATAAAAATTCTTGCTTATGCTTCAGTGTCATCAAGGGATTTTTACTTTTTAGTTTGTTTGTTGCACTAAAAGTAACTCTAAACTTTACCCGAAAACTAATATTACCCTTACCATTAACCCGAACACAACCCCTTTCAATAACCCTAACTCCAACACTAACCCTCAACCCTCAACCCTAAACCCTTTAACCCAAACACTAAAACTAACCCTAATCCTCATCTAAACATGACACTAAAACAAAACCTAAACCTAACCCTTAACGTAACCCTAAATATAAACCTATTGCTAAAACAATCCCTAGCCCTAAAACAACTCCTATACCTTCTGCTTTTGTATGGTTGCATCAAATGGGGTTTATTTGCATTACACCTTCATTCTTTCTTACCCAAAATCTACCACTAACATTACCACTAGTCCTAACACTAAGAACTAATCCTAACACAAACCTTAAACCTAACCCAAGGCCATCTGATTTTGTCTGAATGTGTCATCTGTGGATTTTCACATTATTGTTTGTTTGTAGACCTAAACCCTCACCCTAACACTAAATGTAACCCTAACCCTAATACTACCGAACCAGACCCCTAACCCAAAACCTAATCCTGTAAGAACCCTAACCCTAACCCTACCACACACCCAGACCCCAAACATAATATCAAAGCATAAAAATAACCTAAACCAAGATCTAACCATAACCATTCTGATTTTCATTGAAAGCATCATATGTGTTATTTTTTTTATTTTGCTCGTTTTACAATTTTTAATTTTTAATGTGTTTGTTGCCCAATAATTATGCTTAAACCTTTCACTAATCCTAACCCTACCCCTAACATTAACCTTAAAACTGCCCCTACCAATTACCCTAAATCTAATCCTAACACAAACCTTAACCCTAAACCCTAAACGCCTTAGCGCAAATCCTAAGCCAAACTCTTTTCCTCACCTAAACCTAACACTAAAACTAACCCTAATCCTAAACATGACCTTAACTCTAAATCTAACCCTAACTATAAACTCAAACATAAACCTGTTCCTGAAACAAACCCCAGCAATAAAACTATATCTTCTGCTTTTGCATGACTGTATAATAAAATGGTATTTACATTTCTGTATTGTTGTTTGTTACACTAAACCTAATCCTAACGCAGCCCTAACCCTAATCCTGACCCTAACCTTAGGCCCAAACCTAAACAACAAACCTAACACAAACCCTAAACCGAAATCTAAGCTGCCTGCTTTGTTTGAATGTGTTATCTGTGGGTTTTTACTTATTTGTTTGTTATCTAACACTAAACCCTCATCATAACACTAAACATAACCCTAATACTAACACTAAACCAAAACCCTAATCCTAATATGAACCCAAACACAAACACTACCCATAACTTATTCCGAACCCAAACCTAAAACTAATACATACACAGGCGACAAATATAAAACTAAACTGTAAGCATCAACCTAAACCAAAAATTAATACAACTATTCTGACTCTCTTTGAAAATATCATATGTGGATTTTTAATATTTTTTCTGTTTGTTGCACTAACCTTAGCCTAAACCTTAACCAAACCCTAACCCTAACACTAACACTAAACCTAAACCTAACCCTAATACTAGCACTAAACCTAACACTAACCTAAACCTAACCCTAAACCTATCCTAAACATAACCTTAAAAATAACCTAACCTTAAAAACTCTGCTTACGTTTGAAAGTGCCACCAAGGGATTTTTGGTTTTTACAATACTACACTAAAAGAAACCCTAACCCTAAATAACACAACCCCAACCAATAACACGAACACTGCCCATTCCAATAACCCTAATTCTAACAATAACATTAACACTTAACCTTACACTCTATAGCCCAAACACAAAACCTAACTCTAATTCTCACCAAAAACTAACACTAGAACTAAACCTAACACTAACCTTAAAACTAACCTTAAATATAAACCTATTCCAAAAACAATCCCCAAACCTAAAACAAGTCCTATACCATCTGCTTTTGTATGATTGCATCATATGATGGTTTTTGCGTTTCTGTTTCTTTGCAACCTTATACATAAACCTAAACTTCACTCAAATCATCATCCTAACCCTAAACATAAAACTAACCCTAAAGGTAAACCTACAACTAACCCAAACCCTAAATCATAATCCTCACCCTAACACAAACTGTAACCTTAACCCTAAAAATAATTGTAGTCCTAACCCTAACCCTAAAAATATCTGAACACTTACGCTAACATGACCACATACCCAGACGACAAATATAACCCTAAACCATAAAAATAAACCTTAAACAAACTCTAACAACAATCCTTCTGATTTTCTTTGATAGTATCACATATGGGTTTTTATTATTTTGTTAGTTACACTGAACCTAAGCCTAAACCTTAAACTAACCCTAACCCTAACCCCAACCCCAACCCCAACCCTAACCTGAAACCAAACCCTAACCCTAAACCTAACCCTAACCATAAACCACCCCCTGCGCCTAATACTATCCCAAACACTAACCCTAGAACTAATCATAACCCTAAAATTTCTGCAAATCTGTGAAAGTGTTGTCAAGGATATTTACATTTTCATGTGTGTGTTGCTTATAACTAACCCTAAACTTTACCTGAACCCAGACAGTACCCCTACCATTAACCTAAAACTGCCCCTATCAATAACCACTACTCAAACACTAACCCTAAACCCTAAAAGCTTTACCCTAAACCCTAAGCCTAACTCTATTCCTCACCTAAACCAAACACTAACACTAATCCTAAACATAAACCTAACACTAAACCTGCCCATAATTTTTCCCTAACCCTAACCCTAGATATTAACATATTCCTAAAACAAACCGTAGCAATAAATAATTTTTCCCTAAACCTAACCCTAGATATTAACATATTCCTAAAACAAACCATAGCAATAAAACAACAAATATATATTCGGCTTTTGTAGTATTACACCACATGAGGGTTTTTACATTTCTGTTTCTTATTTTGTTACGCTTAACCTAACACTAAAACTAACCCTAACGCTAGCCCGAACCCTAAACACTAAACCTAACACAAACATTAAACCAAAAGCTAAGCCTTCTGCATTTGATTAAATAAGTCACCAGCGGGTATTCACTTAATTTTTCTAAGTCATCGTAACCCGAAAACCTCACCCTAAACCTAAAAGTAACCCTAAACCTAACCCTAACCCTAAATCCTAACCCTAACACTAACACTATCTGAATCACAACCCAAAACCTATCACATTACACTGACACCAAATAAAGCACGAAATCAAAAACATAACGCTAAGAAAACTCTAAACATAACCCTTCTCGTTTTCCTTGATAGTAACATATGAGGGTTTTTAATATTTTGTTTGTTGGTTACCCTAAATCTAACCCAAAAGTTTAACCTAACACTAAACCTAACACAAACCCGAAACCAAACCAGAACCCTAACCTGAATCCTAACCCTAACCCTAATCCTAATCTGAACCCTAACCCTAACCCTAAATCTATCCCTAACCTAACCCAAAAGCTAAAAATTCTCCTTATCTTTGAAACTGTGTCGTGGTTTAAGCCCCTCAATAACTCACCCAGTTTGTTCAATCACTCACTTCCCCTCTTTCTTTCCCCAGTCCCAGGGGGATGAGGAAGAGAATCAAAAGAATGCAACTTCCACAGGCTAAGAACAGTTTAGTAACTAAGGTATAACACAAATCACTACTGCTACCACCAGTAATAATACAAGAAAAATACAAAGAAAGAGAATACAACTGCTCACCAAGCCCGACCCAGCCAGTGCACACGTCAGCAGCGAACCCCCCAGTGCACTCCCACACCCTTCCAGGTCTCTGCTCTCTGTTTTTTACATCCTGGACATGACGTGCTGTGGTATGGAATAGCCTCTTTGGTCAGTTTGGGTCAGGTGCCCTGTCTCTGCTTTCTTTAGGCTCCCCCTCCTCCCTGGCAGAGCATGAGACTCAGAAAGTCCTTGGCCGGATCAAAACATTACCAGGCAGTAACTGAAAACACTGGTGTTATCAGCACAGTTCCCAGGCCCAAAATCAAAAATACAGAGCTGCACCAGCTACCAAGAAGGGGAAAAATGACTGCTACTGCCGAGCCCATGACAAAGTGTCACCAAGGGAATTTTAATTTTTAGTTTGCTTGTTGCATCAAAGCTAACCCTAAACTTTACCGTAAAATGAACACTACCCCTACCATAAAACTTAACACTGCAGCTTCCAATAAGCCTAACACCAACACTAACCCAAATACTCAACCCTTAACCCTTTATCCCAAACATTAAACCTAACTCTAATCCTCAACTAAATCTAACGCTAAAACTAAACCTAACACAAACCCTAAAACTAAGCCTAAATACAAACCTACTCATAAACCTACTTCAGCTTATCTTTGAAAGTGTCATCAAGGGATTTTTAAATTTTTGTTTGTTGCCCTAAAACTAACCCTAAACTTTGCCCTAAACTTAGCCCCAAAATTGCCACTATGAATAATCCAAACTCTAACACTAACCCTAACCCTAAACCCTGAATGCTTTAGCCCAAGCCCTAAGCCTAACTCTATTCCTAACCTAAACCTAACGCTAAAAACGAATACAAATTCTAAACTTAAACCTAAGGCTAACCCTAACCTGAAACTTAAACATAACTAATGACAACCCTCACCCTAATCTAAATCCTAAACATGAACCCACTCCTAAAAAACCCCTAGTAATAAAACAATTAGTATAACTTTTGCTATTGTATGATTACATCATAAGAGGTTTTTAAATTTCTGTTTATTTGTTGCCCTAAACGTAACCCAAACCCTAACCCTAACCCTAATCCTAACCCTAGCCCTAACCCTAATGCTTCCACTAACCCTACCCCAAACCCTAACTCTAACCTTAAATATCCCCCTGCCCCCAAACCTACCTCAACATTAAACCTAAACCTAACCTTAACCATAAAGATTCTGGTTATGTTTGAAAGTGTCATGAAGGGATATTTACATTTCTCCTTATTTGTCGCCCTATAATTAACCCTAATCTTTATCCTAACCCTAACAATGACACTAACACTGCCCATACGAATAACCCTAACTTCAACCGTAAACATCCCCCTGCCCCTAAACTTACCCCAACATTAACCCTAAGCTTAACCTTAACCATAAAGATTCTGGTTATATTTGAAAGCGTCATGAAGGGATATTTACATTTCTCCTTATTTGTCACCCTATAATTAACCCTAATTTTTATCCCAACGCTCACATTGACACTAACACTGCCCATACCAATAATCCTAACTCCAATGCTAATGCTAACTCTCAGCACTAAACCCCTTACACCAACCCTAAACCTAACTCTAATACGCATCGAAACCTAGCACTAAAACTAAACCTAAACTTAACACTAATCTTAACCAAAACTGAACACTAATCCAAACCCTAACCCAGAATCTAAAAATGAAACTATTCCTAAAAATAAACCTAGACCTAAAGCAACCCCCCTATAATTTCTGCCTTTTTATGCTTGGATCATATAAGTGTTTTTACATTTCAGTTTCATTATTTGTGACCCTAAACCAAACACTAACACTAACCCTAACCATAGTCCTAACCCTAACACAAACCATAAACCTAAACCTAGGCCTTCTGATTTTGAATGAATGTGTCATCTGTCGGTTTTCGCTTTTTTGTTTGTTTTTATACTAGACGTAAAGCCTCACCCTAAACCTAAACGTAACCCTTAACCAAGCCGTAAACCTAAACACTAAACCTAATCCATAATCCTAAACATAACCCTCACCCTAAACCTAAATATAACCATAACCCTAAACATGAATCTAAATATAACCCTAACCATAAACCTAAACCTAACCAGAAATGTAACCCGAACCCTAAACCTAACACTAACCCTAAATCTAACAATAGCCCCAGCCTTTACCCTAACCCTAACCCTAACTTAATTACCAAGTCAAACTATCCTGAAGTTCTGGGAAATTGTATATTGGGATATCATAATGCCCCATTGTCGTAGTTTAAGCTGTAAACCTCAATTCTCCCTCTCTCTTCCCCCCCTCACTCCAATGGAATGGGGAGAAGAACCAAAAGAATGTAACTCCCACGGGTTGAGATAACAACAGTCCGGTAATTGAGGTATAATACAAGTCAGTACTGCTACCACCAATAATAATAATGACAAGGCAAATACAAGGGAAGAGGATACAACCGCTCACCACCCGCCCGAGCCGAGAGAGACAGAGACTTCCGGGTTCCTGCCCCCAGTATTTTACATCCTGGGCATGACGTGCTGTGGCATGGAATAGCTCTTTGGTCAGTTTGTGTCAGGCGTCCTGTCCCTCCTTCCTCCCAGCTTCCCCTCCTCCCTGGCATAGCATGAGGCTCAGAAAGTCCTTGGTCAGACCAAAACATTACCAAGCAGTAACTGAAAACACTGGTATTATCAGCACTGCTCCAGCTACCAAGGAGAAAAATGACTGCTGCTGCTGAACCCAGAACACCCATTCTTCACCCAAAAGTGCCAACTGGTACAGACCCTACTTCGTTAGAGAAAGAGACTACATAGGTGTACAATCATGTCTCTGGATTCTGTTTTTCACTGAATGTGCGCTGCATAGCGTTGTAGGTCAGAAATTCCTTTCTACTTTTTTGTTGAAGCAAAAATCACCACTGGCTGAGATGATACTTTTCTTATTTCCCTTTAACCAGGTCACACTGAGCATTTAAAATAGTTGCCTGCTTCGTAGGTCAAAAGTACTACTGAAGCCAATCTGTTAAAAAATTTTCCCTCACTGCCTCCAATTTGTCATCATCCTCCTAATTTTGCTTGAAGGTGTCGCCTGTGGGTATTTATATTTTTGTTTGTTTATTTCCCTAACCCTAACCATAACAATAAATCTAACCCTAGGCCATAACCATAACCTTAAAACTAACCCCTTACGCTACCCTAACCCTAACCTGAACCATAGCCCTAACCCTCATCTTTCTTCTGCTTTTATTGAAAGTGCCATTTGTGGGTTTCTAATATTTTCTTTGTTCATATCGCAAGACGAGCTCTGAATCTAACCTTTACACTAAGCTTAACCCTTACCCGAAACCCTAGCCCTGACGCTAAACTCTAAACCTCATCATAACACAAACTTTAACCCTAACCCCTACCCTTCCATATTATAAGAATGTGTCATCTACAGATTTGTACTTCTTTGTTTGTTCCCAAACCTGAATCCTAAACATACCCTTTAACCTAAATATAAAACAAACACTAAACCTAACCCTAAACCATAAAACAAACCCTAAAAATAAGCCTAACCCTAAATCTTAAACCCTAATCCTAATCAGTAAACACAAACACTAAACAATAACCGTAATAATAAACACTAACACTAACCCCTAAACCTAAATGTAACCCCTACGCTAAAATAAACCTAACCCTAAACCTATCTCTAGTCTTAAAACTAGAACAACTCTGAACAATATCCATAACCTCAAACCCTAAACACTAGACCCTAAACCCAAACCATAACTCCAAAAAACTAACCCTAAAACCTAAACCAAAACGTATCCCTTACCATAAACTAAAGTTAAACCCTAACCCTAGCCCTAACTCAACCCTAAACTTAACCCTACCACATGCAAAGACCCCAAATATAACATGAAAACATAAACATAAACCAAAATCTAACCATAACTCTTCAGATTTTCTTTGACAATAAAATATGTGGGGTTTTAATATTTTGTTTCTTAGTTACCCTAAGCCTAAACTTTAACCTAACATTAAACCTAACTTTTAACCCTAACCCTAACCTTAGCACTAAACCTAACCCTAACACTAACCATAACTCTAAACCATCCCCTGCCCCTAAACCTACTCCAACACTAAACCTAAACCTAATCCTAAACCTAAAAATGATGCTTATGTTCGAAAGAGTCATGAAGGGATTTTTAATTTTTTGCATATTTGTTGCAGTATAGTTAACCCTAATCTTAATCCTGAACCTAACACTACCCCAACCATTAACCCTAACTCCAACACTAACCCTAACACTCAACCCTAAAATCTTTAGCCCAAACACTAAACCTTCTTCTAATCCTCACGTAAACCTAAGACTAAAATTAAACATAACAATAACTGTAAGCTTCAACCTAACCCAAACCCCAAACATTAACCTATTCCTAAGACAAACCCTAACCCAAAAACAACGCTAATAACTTCTGCTTTTTTATGATTGTGTCATATGAGGGTTTTTACATTTCTGTATATGTCTGTTTCCCTAAACATAAGAGTAATGCTAACCCTAACCCTAAATATATCCCAAACACTAAAAACTAACCGTAACACAAACCCTAAACCTAACCCTAGTGCTACTGCCTTTGTTTGACTGTGTCATCTGTGGGTATTCACTTTTTTCTTTGTTTGTTATACTGGACCTAAAACCTCACCCTAAACCTAAACATAGCCTTAATCCTAGCCATAAAACTAAACCCTAACTGTAACACTAAACCTAACACTAACCCTAACCCTAAACCTAACCCAAACCATTAACATAACTCTAACACTAACCCTTACCTAACCTTAACCCCAACTTAGTTACAAAGTCAAACTATACAAAAGTTGTTAGAAATTGTATATTGGGATATTATAATGCCCCATTCTTCACCCAAACATGCCAACTGGTACAGAACCTTCCTCATTAGATGAAGGGCCAAGCCCCAAGGGTAGAAGCCTGAGTACTGTTCAAATGATAAAGGAAGATGTGCTGAAACTTGTGGGCAATAAACCTTGGGAGAGGAAGCAAGGGTTTTTCTTATCAGAAACCGCTGACTCTAGAGTCTGAGAGGCTGAGATAGAAGCCAGAAGAGGAATGATTGAGTTTGAGGAACAAACAGTTACTGGGTGAGAATTCGCAAGTCGCATAGATAAGAACCTTCCGTTTGCACAACAGAGACCAGCTAATTGTGAAGTTTCAGAGGGCATTTTGCATTTGTTAGTAGCCAATCAGAAACCATTGTATAGGTAGTGTGCGTTTAGAAATATCCAATCAGAGTGTTAAACATATATAAGTGCATGAGTTTTGTTAATAAACAGACACTTTGCTTGCATTAAGCTTTGTCCTGTCTCTCAATCTTGGCAATTAGAGGAAGAGACTACACAGGTGTACAATCATGTCTCTGGACTCTGTTTTTCACTGAATGTGTGCCACATTGATTTGCACTGCAAAATTTTTTTCGCACATTGTTGTAGAAGCAAAAATCACCATTCTCTGACATGATTCTTTTCTCATTTACATTTACCAAGTCACACTGAGCATTTAAAACAGTTGCCTGCTTCGCAGGTCAAAATTACTATTGAAGTTCATCTCTAAAAAATTTTTCCTCACTGCCTCCAATTTGTCATTAAACTTACAATTTTGTTTGAAGGTGTCACCTGTGGGTTTTTACATTTTTGTTCATTAATTACTGTAATGCTAATAGCAATAAACCTAACCCTAAACCGCAACCATAACCCTAAAACTAACCCCTCATGCTTCCCTAACCCTAACCCTAACATTAACCCTAACTCTTATCATTCTTCTGGTTTATTTGAAAGTGTCATTTCTGGAGTTTTGATTATTTTATTTGTTTTTACTGCAAGAAGAACACAAAACTTAAAAGTAAACTCAAACATAACCCTAGCCCTAACCCTAAACCCAAACCCTAACCCTAAAAAAAAAATGCAAAATCAGGCCCTAAACTCTAAACCTCACCATAACGCAAACACTAACCCTAACCCTAACCCTTCACATTTGTTACAATGTGTCATGTGCAGATTTGCACTACATTGTTACCCAAAACCAATCCCTAAACTTACCCCTAACCTAAACCAACACCTAACACTAAACCTAACATTATAACTTAACCCTAACCCTAAAAAAAGCCTAACTCGAAAGCTTAAATCTAACCCTAAACATTAAATACGAACTCTAAACAATAACCATAAATGTAACCACTAACTCTAACCCCTAAAACTAAAAATAACCCTTACCCTAAACTAAACCGAAACCCAAAAACTAACCCTAACCCTAATCCTATCCTAACCCTAATCCTAACCCTACCATGTACTCAGACCCTAAATCTAACATGAAACTATACACATAACCCTAAACAAACCCTAAACCTAAGCCTAACCCTAAACATAAACCTATTCCTAGCCCAAACCCTAGCTCTGAAACAAACCCTATACATTCTGCTCTTGTTTGAATGTCTCATATGAAGGTTTTTGAATTTTGTTTCTTTAGTTTTTACCCTAAACAGAACACTAACCATAACACTACCCCTAACCCCAGGTCTAACCCTAAGCACTAACCCAAACACAAACCCTAAACCTAAACCTAGGATATCTGCTTTTCTCTGAATGTGCCATCTGCAGGTTAAACTTTTTTGTTTATTTGTTATCCTAAACCTAAACCCTCACCCTAGCGCTAACACTAACCCTAACCCTAAACCCTAAACCCTAATCCTAAACCCTAAATCTAACTCTAATCCTCATATAAATCTTGCACTAAAATTAACCCTAACCTGTACCCAAAATATTAATCAATCCCTAAAACAAACCCTAGCCTTAAAATAACCCCTATAACTTCTGCTTTTGTATGAATATGTCCTATGAGGGAATTTACATTTTTGTTAGTTTGTTACCATAAAAATAACACTAACGCTAGCACTAACCCCAAACACTAACACTAACACAAACCCTAAACATAACAGTAGGACTTCTGCTTTTGTTTGAATGTGCCATCTGTGGGTTTCAATTTTTTGTTTGTTTGGTATCCTAAAACTAAACCCTCACCCTAAAACTAAACGTAAACCTAGTCCTAACCCTAACCCTAAACCTAACCCTAACGATAAATCTAACACCAACATTAACCGTAACTTATTTACCAAATCAAATAATCCATAAGTTGTAGGAAACTGCACATTGGAATGTTATAATGCCGCATTCTGCAAAAAAAAAGGAGGCAACTAATACTGACACTTCTTCTTTAGAGAAAGAGACTACATAGAGATTTTCTTTCAAAAACCTGAAATTAAACATAGGCGCAACCCTAAACTCTAAACCTCACCATAACCCAAATGCTAACACGAACCATAACCCTTCAATTTTGTTAGAAAATGTAATTTACAGATATGCAATTCCTTGTTCATTTGCTGCCTGCCCTGGTTTCAGCAGTAGCGGCCATTTTTCTCCTTCTTGGTAGCTGGTGCAGTGCTGTGTTTTTGATTTTGGGCCTGGGAGCAGTGCTGATAACACCAGTGCTTTCAGTTACTGCTTGCTAATGTTTTGGTCTGGCCAAGGACTTTCTGAGTCTCATGCTATGTCAGGGAGGAGGGGAGCCGGGAGGAAGCAGAGACAGGACACCTGACCCAAACTGACCAAAGAGGTTATTCCATACCATAGCACGTCATGTCCAGGATGTGAAAAAGAGAGAAGAGACCCGGACGGGTGTGGTGGTGCAGTGGGGGGTTCGCTGCTGGGGGGTGCACTGGCTGGGTCGGGCTTGGTGAGCAGCTGTATTCTCTTTCCTTGTATTTCTCTTGTATTATTATTGGTGGTAGCAGTAGTGATTTGTGTTATACCTTAGTTACTAAACTGTTCTTATCTCAACCCGTGCGAGTTGCATTCTTTTGATTCTCTTCCCCATCCCCCTGGGACTGGGGGAAGAAAGAGAGAGGAGTGAGAGAGCGAGGGAACTGGCTTAAACCATGACACTTCCCTAAACCAAACCCTATACATAACCTTTACCTTAACCCTAAACCAAACCCTAAATAGAACCCTAACTCTAAACATTAAACCCTAAACCCTAAACAATAACCATAACCCTAACCATTAACCCTAAAATAAAATTAACCTTCAACACTATCCTAACCTTAACACTAACCTTAACTTAATTACCATCGAATGTATCCAGAATTTGTGGGACATTCTCTATTGGGATATTACAAAACCTCTTCTTAACTGATAAGAGCAACCTGGCACAGCCCCTTCATCGTATGATGAAGATACCACACTGCTGTACAATCATCTCTCTGGATTTTCATTTTCATTGAATATGTGCTGTATTGATTTGCACTTCAGAATTCTTTATGTACATTGTTGTGGAAGCAAATATCACCTGTCATTGAGATGATTTTATCTCATTTGAATTTACCCGGTAATATGGAACACTAACAACTGCCTGCCTCATAGGTCAAAACTAAAATTGAAATCTATCTCTTCAATAATTTTTCCTCCCAGCTGCAAATTTCTCATCATTCTTCAGCTTTTATTTGAAGACATCATGAGTGGGTGTTTACATTTTTGTTTGCTTTGTTTGTCCCCTAAGCCTAACCCTAAACTTAACAGTAACCCTAAACCTAACCCTGACCCTAACCCTGACCCTGACCCTGACCCTAACCCTAATCCTAACCCTAACCCTAACACTGAACATAAAAATGAACACTAAAACTATAAAATAAACCAAAACCTAACCCAAGCCAAAAACCTTCTGATTTTTTTAGAATGTGCGTCGTGGTTTAAGCCTCTAAAACTCATGAAGCTTTACTCACTCACTCCCCTTTTACTTACTCACTCCCTTCTCTTTCTTCCCCCAGTCTCGGGGGGATGGGGAGAAGAATCAAAAAAAAAAAAAATGCAACTTGCACAGGTTGAGATAAGAACAGTTTAGTAACTAAAGTATAACACAAATCACTACTGCTACAACCAGTAATATACAAGAGAAATACAAAGAAAGAGAATACAGCTGCTCACCAAGCCCGACCCAGCCAGTGCACCCCCCAGCAGTGAACCTCCCACTGCACCACCACACCCGTCCGGGTCTCTTCTCTCTTTTTCACATCCTGGACATGACGTGCTATGGTATGGAATAACCTCTTTGGTCAGTTTGTGTCAGGTGCCCTGTCTCTGCTTCCTCCCTGCTTCCCTCCTCCCTGGCATAGCATGAGACTCAGAAAGTCCTTGGTCAGACCAAAACATTAGCAAGCAGTAACTGAAAGCACTGGTGTTATCAGCACTGCTCCCAGGCCCAAAATCAAAAACACAGCACTGCACCAGCTACCAAGAAAGAGAAAAAATGACTGCTGCTGCTGAACCCAGGACAATCCACCCCTCATTCCATACAATTCACATCATGCTCAGATCCCTCATTTTCAATATATCAACACATGTGTATATATGCATCCACACACACACACAGAGGGAGGGAGATCATGCCTCAGTGCATGGACTATAGAGCTATAGAGCTGCTGAGTCCATTCAGTCCATGATATTGGGCTCTATCTTTTGTGACACTCTTTCAGAGCAGGGGAGACTGTGTGCAGTGTTCACACTCGTGAATAACCTGGGCAATAATGTCCATTGCGAAGTCCACCCCTCGATCATAAGTCCATCTGTATGCTGCATCTCTGCCCTGGTGGCCTGAGGTGTCATGGGCCCACCAGGCTCAAAATAATTCACCCTTATGTTGCCAATTTAAGTCCATCTGAGCCACATCTTTTTAGCTGCTAGTCACTGGGGACTCCATACAGCTGCCTTCCATCTCCGATGCTTCCAAAGCACTGGAGGGGCCCAGTGGACTAGATACTTGCCCATACTGTGCCACACACCCTGCCACTCATGACTGTCCAGAATTGGGGAAAATCTCTTGGTCATCCTACATTGCAGTCCAACCCCAGACAAGGCCCGCATACCACTCTGGTTAACTCTGGGGACCAGACAGAATGGTTGTGGGTGAAACACACTCTGAATGCATGCCAACATGCTGATCCCCATCACAATCAGCAGGCAGGTCTCAAGGGTGCTTAAAGGCCATTCAAACCCTTCAGTAGAGGCTGCTGTACTTGTCATTGGGGCTGGTGTAGCTGCTGTGATTGCCGGCTCTCTTACCACCAGCTGCTCTCTGTTTGAGTCCAGATCTTCCTCCTCTGCCTTGCTGGGAAGTACTGCATGGTCTCCTGCATCCCCCTGGTGCTCGGGCTCGCGGGGCTCCGTGGGCTGCTGCTGGGGAATGCCCTTGGTAGCCGCTGGGCTTGGCTCGGGTTTGGGGCTCAGCTTCCCTACCGCCACCCCCCGCTAGGCGGTGGGGCTCACCCCCTCTGCCACCTCCTTCGTGATGTCCTTGTCCTGAAGGCCTCTCTCCTGGGCTGTTTCGGCCGCCGGCGGCTCCTGGGGCCGCCCCCCCCTCAGTTTCCCCTCCTCCCTTCTGGAGCTTGCCTGTATTACAAGCCATTTCAATAAAGTACAATGAAACAAGAACCTTAACCCAAAACCCAGATATGAAAAATGTTAAGATAAGAAATACAGGCTGTAAGTAAAGTATCATACGCTGAACCTGTGAGAACCAGAGCAACAACTTTGAGAGCCAATAAATTAGCATTGTGACGAGTAGACATTAATCCTGTCTTATCTCAACCCTTCGAGTCCCACGTTGGGTGCCAAAAAGAACTGTCATGGTTTAAGTCTCTAACCCCCCCCATGCAGTTTTCTCTCACACTTACTCCTCTCTCTTTCTTCCCCCAGTCCCAGAGGGGGGAATGGGGAGAAGAATCGAAAGAATGCAACTCGCACAGGTTGAGACAAGAACAGTTTAGTAACTAAGGTATAACACAAATCACTACTGCTACCACCAATAATAATACAAAAGAAATACAAGGAAAGAGAATACAACTCCTCACCAAGCCCGACCCAGCCAGTGCACCCCCCAGCAGCGAACCCCCCACTGCACCACCACACCCGTCCGGGTCTCTTCTCTCTTTTTCACATCCTGGACATGACGTGCTATGGTATGGAATAACCTCTTTGGTCAGTTTGTGTCAGGTGTCCTGTCTCTGCTTCCTCCCTGCTTCCCTCCTCCGTGGCATAGCATGAGACTCAGAAAGTCCTTGGCCAGACAAAACACTACCAAGTAGTAACTGAAAACACTGGTGTTATCAGCAGTGCTCCCAGGCCCGAAATCAAAAACACAGCACTACACAAGCTACCAAGGAGAAAAAATGACTACTGCTGCTGAACCCATGACATAGGGTTAACTTTTAACCGTACCTTAACCCTAATCCTGACCCCAAACCTCATCATACTTCTGCTTTTGTTTGAAAATGTCATCCGTCGGGTTTTAATATTTTATTTGTTTTTTATCCTAAGCCTAACCCTAAACTTAACCATTATTTTATACCTAACCCGAACCCTAAACCTTACCCAAAACTCTAACCCTAAACTCTAACCCTAGCCATAAGCCTAACACTAACAGTTCTGTTTTTATTTGACAGTACCATCTCTGGATT
This sequence comes from Myiopsitta monachus, assembly GCA_017639245.1. Classification (NCBI taxonomy): domain Eukaryota; kingdom Metazoa; phylum Chordata; class Aves; order Psittaciformes; family Psittacidae; genus Myiopsitta; species Myiopsitta monachus. Next base: position 46,058,921 of record CM029941.1, on the reverse strand, counting down.
TGTAAATTTTTGATGTTTTGCTAGCATAAACCGTAAACTAAGCCAAACCCTAAGCTTAACACTAAACCATAACACTAAAATTATTCCTAACTCTAAGAATGACACCAATTCGAATGCTAACACTTCTACTAATTTTTGAAAATGCCATCTGCGGCTTTACAAATTTTCACAAAAATTCACCCAATATCTAATGTTAAACTTAACCCTAAACCTAACACTAACACTTACCACAAAATTAATTCTATACCTAAACCTAATCCTACGCCTAACCATAATCCTAACACCTAATTCTAACCCTAACACTTACCCAAAATCAAACATTAACACTCATGTGAATCCAAACCATAACCCTCCTCACAATTCAGTTTCTGTTTGACAGAGTCATCTGAGAGATGTTAATTTTTTGTTTGTTTGATACAATATCCTTAACCCTAACCCGAACTCTAAACCTAAACCCTAAATTTAACCTAACAGTAACCCAAAGCCTAACACAAACGCAAACTTAATCCTAAATCTAACCCTAACCGTAACCCTAAGCCAAAAACTAGCCCTAACCTTAAAAACTCAACCTAACCCTAATCCTAACCCTAACGCTAACCCTAAACTATCCCTAACTGTAACAAGAACCCTAACCTTAACTTAATTACCAAGTTAATGTTAGGGTTGCATTTAAGATTATGTGTAGGGTTAGGTTTAGGGTTATGGTTAGGGATAGGTTAGGGTTACAGTTAGGGTTAGGTTAGGGTTACAGTTCAGGTTATGTTTAGGGTTAGGTTAGGGTTAGAGTTATTTCTAGGTTTAGCGTTAGGGTTAGGTTTAGGTTAGGGTTTGTGTTAGAGTTAGGGTTATGGTTTAGGGTTTAGGGTTTAGGGTTATGTTCAGTGTTAGGGTTATCATTAGGGTTAAGTTTATTTTTTATGTTAGGGTCAGTTTTATTTTTAGAATTAGTTTTATGCTAACAAATAAAAAAATCAATGACCCACAGATGATGCTTTCAGACAGGAGTAGAATGCACATGACAAATTGGACACAGTGGTGGAAATTTTTTGAGCAGATAGATTTCAGTAATAGCTTTGACCTGGAAAGCAGACAGCTGTTGTAAGTTCTCTGTATGATCTGTGTAAATGCAAATGAGAAAAATATCATCTTAGCAAGTGGTGATTTTTACTTCAATGATAATGTGTGAAAAAAATTCTGAACTACAAGTGTTTATATCACACATTCAGTGAAAAGGAAAATCTAGCTACATGATTGTACACTCATGTAGTCTTTTCATCTAATGAAGATGGTGCTGTACCAGTTTTATGTTTAGGCGTTAGTGGCATGGTTAGTTATAGGTTTTAGTGTTAGCATTTAATGTTTAGTGTTAGTGCTAGTTTCAGTCTTAGGGTTAGTGTTAGTTTTAAGTTAGTGTGAGGCTTAGCGTCAGGATTTGGGTTAGTGGTACGGTTAGTTTTATGTTAGGGTGATGTTTAGGGTTAGGATTAGCTTTAGGTTAGATTTGGCATTAGGTTTATGGTTATGGTTATATTTAGGGTTAGGTTTAGGTTTAGGGTAAGTGGTTCAGGTTAGGTTAAGATTTAGGGTTTAATTTTACTGTTAGGTATAGGTTTTGGTTTAGTGTTAAGGTTATTTTTAGTGTTAGGATTAGTGTTATTTTTAGAGATAGGTTTAGAGTTAGCCTTTGGATTAGTTTAGTGTTAGGGCTATCATTAAAGTTAGAGTTAGGTTTAGGTTTAGGGTTACTATTAGGGTTAGGGTAATTAGGTTAGAAAAATGTAAATCCCAACAGATAAGACTTTCAAACAAAAATGGAAGCATGAGGTTTTTGAGCAATTTGGGCGCAATGAGGAATTATTTTAAACAGATAGATTTCAATATTTGTTTTGACCTAGGATGCAGGCAACTGTTGTTAAATGCTCATTATGTTCTTGGTCATGGCAATTGAGAAAAGTATCATCTCAGCAATTTGTGATTTTTACTGCAATAGGTATTTACGAAAATATTTTCTGTTGACTGAGGAATACATCACACATTCTGTGAAAAACAAACTCCAGAGTCATGATTGTGCAGCTATGTAGTCTCTTTCTGTAATGAAGAAGGGGCTGTATCAGTTTTCACTTATGGGTGAAGAAGGGGGCATTATAATATCCCAATACACAATTTCTCACAACTTTTGGAGAGTTTGACTTGTGATGTAGCTAGGGTTAGGGTTAGGGATAGTGTTAGGTGTTAGAGTTAGGTTTAGGGTTGGGGTTAAGGTTAATCTTAGGTTTAGGTTAAGAAGCATACAAAAGACTAAAACCCCACATATGACACTTTCAAACAAAATCAGAGGAATGACGAGAAATTGGACTTAATGAGGAAAAATTTTTGAACAGGTAGATTTCAATAATAGATTTGATCTCGGAGGTTCGCAATTTTTGTAAGTGCTCAGTTTGACCTGCGTAAAGGCAGTTTAGAAAAGAATCATTTCAGCGACTGGTGATTTTTCTTCAACAACAATGTACTAAATATTTCTGAACTACAAAGCAATGCATCTCACATTCAGTGAAAAACAAAGTCCAGAGACATGACTGCATACCTATGTAATCTCCTTCTCTAACGAAGAAGGGTCTGTACCCGTTGGCACTTATGGGTTAAGAATTGGGCTTTATAATATGCCAATACACAATTTCCATAAATTCTGGATAGTTTGTCTTGGTATTTAAGTAAGTTATACTGAGTTTTGGTTGTGAGATCAATGATGTAAACATTAACCACTATTTTAGGACTTTTTTTTTTTTTATTGTGTTTCCATTGCATACCTCGACATCTCCATTGACTGCTAGGTATTGAAAGGAATCTGACAACAATTTGTTCTGCCCTGGAAACTACTGGGCTAAGCATGAATATAACCAAATATTGTTATAGCCAAGATCTGCAGGCAGCTTAGCAGATTGTTAGTTATTAATATCCTCTGTAACATTGTTCATATCAGGTAAAATTCAGAAGATAAAATTAATATTTCAAATAAATTTATGAGAAGGTGCTTTTTTATTTTTTTTTTTTATTCCTTGCACTGTACCCTAATTAGCTTATCCTGCTTTTCCTGATGTCTTCAGAAATCAGATGATCTGTGTCACTGAATTCACTCATTCGTTGCTCCTCTTTTTTTATATCTGAAATCTTTAACACAGAATTGTTGTTCACCTGCATATTCTCTGTACCTGTAATGCTTGTTACTTTAAAGAAAATGTTCATCTACACTGCATCTTAGTAATTCATTTGTGCCAGCTGCGCTGTTTGCTGAAAGTGAAGTATAGGTCCTTTTTTTTGAAAATTATGTATTACATCATTACTTGAAAAATGACGATCCCCTTCCCTGTATTTGAGATCATGACATTTAATCTTCCACTGTCAGGGTGTTTTACTCAGGCATTTCTTTATTCCCCAGTAATATACACTGAGTTCCCTTGCAACATGTTTCAGTTGCTATTTTCCATACGTTTTAATAGGTTGTCTGACACTAATTTATCTCCAGGAGTTTTTCTGCTCTGACCTGCTACAGTAACTTCCTTCACTGTTGTTCTTCACTTGTTGTTCTCATTTCCATTTTCCAGCTTCGTCACTGTTGATTCTTGTTTTGCATGTTAGTCAGACCAGACTGTGTACCATCTTGAAGGATCCACCTTGTATGCATGTAGCTAATTAGGGAGGCTCAGTTTCTGCCACAAGAGCTTGCAGTGTCTGAGGGATCTTCTGTTACAGACACCACAACAAATGATTATTTAGAGTAACACTAATTAATTGGTCTCTTCCCAGGATTTACCATGTTTTGGCAAGGACATCACAGCATTTTGTATGTACTAGCTCCCCATCTTTTTCAGTCTATAATTTGCATTACTGAGGGATCTTAAACTTTTATTATTCATATTGAAGATGAATAATTTTGTTGTTTGTTTCTAAATTGTCAGCCAACGCTTTTTCATGGTCATGTGGCCCTTTAGTTGCTTGGCTGACTGAATCCATCCCCAAATCCACACATCGCTGTTTACACATATCTGGACTGCTCTGGGAATTCCCCAGTGGTACATTCACTCATTTTATGGTTGAATTGTTTCTTTTCTGTAAGGGAGAGGAAGAGCTTGTAACATAGACACGATTCCTTCTTCCGTTACAATGGGAGTGATAGTGAATGTCAACCTAATCACTACATCTTCTTCAGTACCCTTCTTTTTATGTATTCATTTTGAAAACTGATCCTGCAATCTATTAGCTTCTTGATATTAAAAGTGCCTTGAAAAGCTGGAATGTGTAATTCCTACTTTAGATCATAGAAAGAACAACTTTTTGTGTTTTATTGCAAACACTCTCTGCATAGAGGACATACAAAAACAAAAAGCAGAAATATTTGGGAAAATATGGACAATAAGAGCTGTCCCTAATGAAAAAAAAAAAAAAAAACACAAAAAAAAAACCAAACAAAAAAACCCACAACAAACAAACAAACAAACAAACAAAAAAGACCAAAAAAACCCCAAAAACAACTTGGTGGAATTACAAATGCATTCTAATTAAAGTGTAAATATAATAATGAGACATCTAGGTTTGCAATGGCCAAAGTTTAGATTTAGCTTGTTCACTGGAAATGATTGCAACTTACTGGTTAATTGTTAAAGTAACCTTGCCATGTCTTTTATCATGTTCTAACCTCAAGTTTACTATGAAATACAAGAATACATTTTTTCAATGAAAAGTAGAAGAATATTATGGGATACAGCAGTGTTCATGGGCATTTATAAACTGAGTTCTGATTGTGGCGTTGTTTGTGATATGGATTTTTTCCCGACATTATTGAGATTATAGCTACCCTGTATGCAGCCATTGCAACTGCACTTGCAAATGTCAGGACATAATTGCAAGCCTTTTTTGTGAGTGCATCATTACATTTCATTACTGACTGAAAAGCCAATAACCCAAATGCATACTAGTTTAGAAAATGATAGTTTTAGAAATATCCTTATTTTGAAAACGCAAAATTTGCCATTTAATTGTATTTATATTATGCAGGGCATTTCATTTCTATTACATGACGAGTTAACAATTGTAGTGCAACCAGCAACATTCTTTAAAATCCATATTATTTGTGCAATTAGTTTCATATTAAGATAGATTTTGTTATATGGCGGCTATAAAACTTTCTGAAATTGGCTTCTATATGTTAAATTATCATGCAAACACTTTGCTGAAATGTTTTTAGGCGTTTTCAACCAATGGTTAGTATTTTTAAGTGTTTTTTTCCTCTTATTTCATCCATCAACATAAAATAAGTACTTTAAATGGCAACCCCCCATCATTTCACTTGGATTATTTGTGTCTTTGGCATTATACATTATACATTATAACTATCAACAACAGCAACAACAAAATAATAAGTAGTAATAATGTTGATATTTGTTGTAATTGTTAGTGTTATTAGGATTAATTGTAGTAGCAGTATTGGTATTTCCTTCTTTGCTCCAACAATATACACCTGTAAGAAAAGTGTCAATGAAGGATTCCAGTGTATTGACAGACAAAACAGTAATGAACTTTTGATTTGTCTCATTTAAACTGCAGGATGGGGAGCACAAATTTGAACCTGAATGTGAGGCCTGAAGTTTTCTGAAGTCTTGTTGAATGGTGCATATGTTCACTATATAATTAAACCTGATCAATAGGAGACTTTATGTACAAAATTGAACCTAAACTTCTTTGATGACCTTCCATTAAAACACAAAGGGGATACCTCCTATGAGTTGATATACATAGCAGAGAATCATCCTCATATCTGTGTCACTTTATCACAGATCTAAGTGCAGTCCCTTTTTTGAGGGGCAAAAAACAAGGATGTTTTTCACACATCCAGGTTTCCCAAAAGCTAAAGAGGTTCTTTTTCCCCAGAGAATGGTGCAAGCACTAAGATAAAGGCTATTCTGACTGAAAACACTATCCATCCTTCCCTTCTTGAAATGCATCATTAGGCAGAAAATACTGTGGAAAAGAGTAAAAAGAACAAAAAACCAAAACTGCTCTATCAGGAGATTGAAGCTTTGGAAACAAATGCTGGGTATGCTTTTGTCATCAACCTTAATGATTAGGTTTTGCTGTAATGCTGTTCTATCATTCCTAATGTTTAATGCCTTATTTATTTACTGCATACCTACATACAAAGTAAGAGTCAAACTGCTCCAAAACCTAGAAAATTATAGTGAAACTCCTTTATGAAACAAAAATCATAGATATTTAAATTTCATACAGCTGAATAAACAAGACATTTTTTCCAAATGTTGAACTATCAGTGCATAAATAGAGAGGAACATTAGAGCATATTAAAAAATCTGATAGATGATAAAACATACTAATTAAATAAGCTATGGCAAAACCATGAAGGTCTGTTTTAAAATACTAAAATCAGACATTGATCAGGTTATGAAATATGATAACAAAATCCTTGAGGAAAGCTTTATAATAAAAATCTTTTAAATATTGATCAGAAAATAAAGAACTACATGCCCATAAAAAATTTTAAATCATAAAGGAATGCTAAGTTTAAAAATTTTATTCTGTGTTTAAAATATTATAAAATATGGTCAAAAATATTGAATTTCTTGATTGAAATACTAGAAGCTCAGTTTGACATTAATACCTACTGTTAACAAAGAATATTTGACACAAGTTTCCAAATCATTATCAAGTTAGGTTTAGGATTTTTTTTAGTATTTTAGTTCACACTTATTTCTTCATCTGGTAACTCACTAAATTACTTTTCTCCTAACATTCATAATTTAATGACAGATGCAATAATTTGAGCAGGTAAAATTATGTGCTTTAACCAATTACTTATAAATCCAACTTGCCAAAAAAAAAAAAAAAAAAGAAATTATGATATGAGGGAAAAGGGTCTATAACCCTCTGCTCATTATGACTTCTCTCAGTACTCCTTAAAACTGCTTGCAATATAGCCACTTAGACTTTTCTGATTATTTTGTTTTCCTTCAGAAGTATAAGCCCTATACTAGTCCTTCACAGTGTGGTGACCTGCCTCAAAACCTGTGGAAAAGAGTTTGCTTGCAAATATTTTTAAAAAATTTGAAACATTCTAATTTAAATATATGTAATTTCAACTTCTTACAAATCAAATACAGTTTCTGTCTTTATTTTTTTTATAAACTAACTTTAATCTTAAATATAGTATGATGAAAAATAATATTTTCCTGAGTTGTTTGAAAAAAATATTAATTATTGGCAGATAAAGGCTGATGAATTTTATGTGAAGTCAAAAAACTTCATGGGTGTCATGCTTTAAATCCAGCTGGCAACTCAGCACCACACAACTGCTCATTTACATCTCTCTTTCCCTTCTTCTGGAAGGATAAAGGGAAGAATCGAAAGGATGTAAAGCCTACAAGTTGAGATAAGAACAGTCCTATAACTGAAGTACAGTATAATACTACTAATAATAATAATAGTAGTAATGATAAGGGAAATAAAAAATGGAGAGAACATAAAACTAAAAAGGGAAAAGGTAAAAGGAAAACAATAATCACAAGTGATGCACAATACAATTACCCACCACCAGTAGACCCAAGCAGCAATCTGTCATTCTGGATAACTCTCCCTGATTTATATACTGAACATGATGGGCTGTGGTATGGAATACCCCTTCGGCTAGTCTGGATCAGGTGTCCTGGCTCTTCTTCCTCCTGAGCTCTCCTCACTGGCAGAGCATGAGAGACTGAAAAGCCCTTGATTGGGGTAAGTGCTACTGAGCAACAATTAAAATGTCATGGTGTTATCAACTTTATTCTCAGACTAACGCCAAAACACAGCACCATATCAGCTGCTACAAAGAAAATTAACTTTACTCCAGCTAAAACCAGGACAGTGGAAAAAAAAAAAAAAAAAACCAAATCTGCAGCTTTCTCAGTGTTTGCCGTATTATTTTTTAATCTTCCATTACTTAAAAATATACTTAGTTGATGTACATTCCTATTTAAAAATCCGTTCAAGCCTAACAAAGATGTGCTTTGAAAGATGTGATTTTGAATTATTCACTAACTTATTTACATTCTTCTTATTTAAAGCATCTAAATTCCGTAGCTCCTACACTTTCAGAGCACAAAGAATCAAGAGTTGTCAATACAATCTCTGTGCTGAATAAGTCAATTTATACAACCAATGCAAACTTCTAGTTTTTGCTATATAGAAAAAAAAAACTTTTTTTCCCACTATGCATGTGTAAACACTTCTGCCTGTAGAAATGGGTAGGAACAATGTTTATTATAGTACAAAGAAAGCAATTTTTAGATTTATTTTACATTAGGAATACTGGTTTTATCTGCCACTAAAATTTATAAATTAGGAGAAACTATGAAGGGGTGTTATACTTAGATGAAATGTAGCTAAAAATAAAATGAGGGTAATGACGCCTTAATTTTTGGAAGGGAATGTACTTGAAAATTGGATTGAGAGGTATTTGCAATGCTGAAAGAAATGCATGCAAGTACATAGAGTGCAACAAAAAGGAATTCACAAAGTAACACATAATCTAAAGATTGCACATATCTGAAATATAGATGCAAGGCATCCGAAGAAATCCTTCTGATTCAGGAGCATCATAATGGCTATCTTTCTAAAATTAATCCTTCTGAATCACTTTTTCAGACAATTACTGCAAACACTGATGAGCAATACCAACCACAAGGCCTGATATTTATTTTTGTTACAGGGCTAACTTCTGCACAGGATTGCCTCCCAGTTCCTAATTGTAAAAAGCTATCAGAATACCTTAGGCCATCTATCTGTTTCTTGCTATAAGCACTATTATGTGGATGCCTTGGTGGATGTCATTCTATGCTCTGAAAATAGAAACAAATAAAAAAAGAAGGGTTGTGGGGTTTTTTCCCCCTTTGAAAATTGTTCACATTAGTATTCATTTGGATCATATCCTTATTGCATGATTGGGTTTTGACTCTGACACAGTTTCCCAAACATAGCTGTTCTTAGTTGATCTAATCCTTCAACAGGTTGCTGAAGGAATAAAACGCTAGTAATGTTATCTGCTATGTTGCTTAGTATTCAAATGTATAGCTACAGTGGTGACACAAGATGATCTCCAAAAGTACCTTCTAAGCTAGACTTTATTATGGTTCCATAGAAAAATGGTGACAGTTCAAATCTCTGATTGGGTAAGTTCAAGTAAAAATTAAATAAATATATATATGTATACAAATAAGTTGATGAACATTAGTTAATGCACAAATACCTACCAAATAGAAAAGCTGTTAGGAACATTTAAAAAAAAAAAATCTGTCCAAATAGGTAAAAAAAAGATGCTAAAAAGTAAGCAATATATTTACTATAAGTCATAAAGCACAAAAATTATTCTCTTTCACCACTAACCACATATTTTAAAATTAAAAACAATTAGAAGATAAATTTAACCCTTTGTTTTCAAATATCCAATGTATCTTTACAGACGGATGTGTCATTCTTCACATGTTCCTCATAATCTCTTTGGTTTTGTTCAAATTTATTAATAGAAAGTCAATGATTAGCTTAAAAAATGGAAACAAAGACCCTATAATAGATACAACATGGCAAGAAAGGATAAGGAAAATAGAATGAGTATTGGATATACGAATGTGATTAGGAAAATAGACAAGGTGAAACAAGATAGAGAGATAAAAAGTGAAAAATGCAAAATTAAGATGAGTAATTAGCCACATGCTAAGACTATTTGATGCCTTTAAAGTTACTTTTACTTTTTTTTTTTTTTTCCAATATAAGTGAATGACTTCTAGGAGGATTGATACAGAAAAAGTGACATAAAAGGAGTTTCAAGAGAGCATTAATGCAGCTGCAAAAAACAGTGATGAACAAATGTGAAGACAAACCCAAACTGTTTTTCAAAAGTGGTTATCAGTGTAATAACCCTGTTGTATCTTCTCCATACTCCACATGCACACTCATATTTAAACACAATTAACCAAATGCTCACTTTTGAACACTCAGCTTCTGAAAGAAATCTGTTTAGCAATTACAGCGAGAGCAGTGAAATGTTTCATACACTCTGTACTGAAAGTTTACAAAATTCTTGGTTGTAGGCACTGTTAAAACCTTATTAGTTAGGATTTTTTTGCACATAGAAAACAAATATGCCAAATGGACTGGAGTATTTTAACTGCAGTGTACTATTTATAATTACTGCAAATTAATTGTCACATATTAAAGTGTTATGATCTGGTCAAAACAAGCATTCACAGTTTAACTAGATGTAACTTTTGATAAAAAAAGAGTCACTGTATACTCTGGCATTGCATTTAAAACATCCCTTGCTATAGCTCTGTAATTCACATCTGTTTAGTAATAACACAAATGAAAGGTTGTTATTCAGATCCTGAGAACACAGCAATCCCTTTATTATATTTAAAGTGTTTTGCAGATGATTTCTTACTGACAGGTTAATAGTGGATCCATACTCTTAGGTCCAACTAAAACATGACTTACCTATAAGTAAACAGTCAAAGATAGCTTTAAAAGAGCTTTGGAACTCCTATGTCAAAGAGCTTCTCTGGAGAATTGCACGGTTCATAGATACTCAAGGTTGTAGTAGATTGCTTGCATGCTTGTCTACCCAAGTTATAGTGCTATAACACAGAATGTGAATTAAAGTCACTAAATATATAGCCACATAACCTATGTGTACTCTCTAATTCCAGTTAAATTTATGGAAATGATTTAAATAACAAAAGTCAAGAATGACTCTTCACAATAACAGACTATAATTTTGCATTGTTCTAATATTGTTTTAATGATTTAAAATTTGCATTAATATACTGTCAAACTGGAAAAAAATTAGAAGTCTTGTGTGGACCAAGACCAGTTCTAACTGAAACACTGCATTCCCTCTTTTTCAACTGGGCAAAATCTTGTATGTCACTTTACTTTTCAAAGAATCCTCAGACAGCTCATTTCAAAAACAGTTACAAAGCTAAAAAATAGCTGAGAACAACAGTATGTTCATATAAAGATTTTCAGTCTTAGTATGGAAAGCTCCTTTTTATATCTGAACAAAATTTATATGAATTACCTTGCATGCACATCTTTTTTAATTAAACTCTAATTACTTTGTTGCTTCAAAGTTATATTCTTGATCAAAAATTAATCCATTGTTTATATTTGTTAAGCTCATTGGAAACAAAGGAGGCTTCATGATTTGTTCTCTCATACTGAACAGAATTGTTGACTTACTCTCATATGCAGAATTCTTACCAGCATTTTACTTGGTACATCATTTATTATGACTGAACACCCATGACACTATAATAAATAATGAAGTTTGATTTAGAGTGTAGTAGAAGTAACCTCCTTTCCCTTGAACTAATGTTCTTATTAAGACATTTTGTGAAAAATCTTTTTCTAGGGAATGAAAAATCCTTTAATTTGTACCAATGTAGCTGACAAACAAGAGAAGTTTAATATGCAAACAAGCAAAAACAAACACAGAAAAAAAGTAGTTTGTCATCTTTAAAACAAGAGCATTTGCTAGTGAGCATAATGTCCCCAAATGCTGTTCAGGCAAAACAGTTTATCTACGTATTTTTTTCTTCTAACCACAAACCTAGAAAGTTACATGTGCACTGAAGAAAGTGGGATCGAACAACTATTCCAAAAATGTCAGCCAGCAACCTAGAATGATCAAAAATTAAGTCCATCCACAAAATTCAGGTAACTGCAAAACCTGGATGGCTGAGCTGTCTTCCCTAGGATGCATTCAGGACACAAAAGAGCGTAGATTCACATAGAAGAAAGATTAAAGGAACTAGTAAACGTAGTTATTTACTCTCATGTTTAAAACAGTTAGGATACAAGTTTTCATAGTAAGGAAGTTGCCCATGAATGTATCAATGTGACTGGCAATGGTCTACAGTAAAATCTTGGGAAATTATAGCTTCTACTACCATGATTCATTTTTTTACTGTTGTAAATTTCAGAAATGATGTCATGTGCTATGCATAATGAAGTATGCATAGAACTGACATTTTCCAAAAACATTAACTGAGTAATCCTTATATTGTTCTCTCAAAGATAATCTCCTCACATTCTTCATGCAAATATGTCTATTTAAATATAAATTCAAAATACATATTCAGAATATTTTTCACATGTAATATCAGTTATATTTTCTATTTGGAAAGCTGTATGGTTAAACATTAACAAAACCTTTCAAAAAAAATACAAACCAAAACCAAAAAAACCCACCATGAATCATACCCTAGGTATTGAGAATCTGAAAACATTGGCTTAGAGAATAATGTTGTACATGAATATGCTCAGGAGGATAAGACCACTTGATTTCCTAACACCAAAATTTAATCCAATAAAGTTTTTCCGATGTTAATAGTAACAAAAGAAACAAGACCAGTAAAGTGTTAATGCTGTCTGAGAAATGCTAAGAAAAATATGGAACCGTGTCCATATTAATAATTATGGTTATTGCAGAAAATGTCCTCAGTGTTTGAATCCTGACTCCTTTTAGGGATATTTGGGGTTATAGCTAATATATTTAACTGATAAAGTACATGAAAATATCAAAGTAACCTAAAAAATGTGACAGAGGAGCAAGAAGGAATACATCTTACTCTGGGATCTCTGCGCAAATTTTCACAGGAGACTATTTCTGAAGTTTGACTAAAAAGAGGCAAAAGAGTTTAAGTACAATTACAAGAAGATAACATTTTAAGTGCTCATTATTTAACAAGAATGTTGTTAAGTAAAACACCAGCTTATATCAACTTGAAAAACACTATATCTTTATACTTTTTAAGAATTAATTTTCAACATTTCTTCAATGTTTTCAAAGCTGGCCTGACAATATGCTTTAAAAATGCTTCATGATTTTGTATCATAGAGAATTGTCTACCAGAAAAATAAACTTCCAAGGTCAGTCTGCAAAAAGTGTAGCCAAACACCTTTATCCTACTGTCTTGCTGTGAATCAGATTAAGCTGTATTGCATGACCAATTTTGGAAAATAATTCCAAGTGTGTAGTAATAAGGTCTACTTCTCTGCGTGGAGAGCTCAAGTACAGATAAAACATCTCCAGGGATGGACTACTGTACCCATTGTAGTTTTTTATGAAGCTCTTCTCTTGCACATCATTAAACTAGGATAAATGTGTAAGCAGATTGAAGACTCCTGTAGTTGCGTGGAGGCATACCTATGCTTACACTATAGGTGTATATAGTTACAAATGAAAGCATAATCCTGAAACTTAATGTCAGAGACCATAACTAGAACTGGGTACTGCTGGAATAAGGTTTTAATCAGTCTACAAAATAGCAGCATTTTTTAACTCCACCTGACAAAAAAGTAGAAAGAGAAAGATAAGAAAATGGGATGTCCTATACAGAAATGGACTCTCTAAAGTCTTCTTTCTCCACTGTACGCACCATTTTGTATGAGGAAATTTAGAATTTGTGATGTTCTTCAATGCTAAATGATAAAAGGCATGACAAAAATTTATCCATTTGATATGAAGACATAAATCTCATAACACAAATATTAGTCCAGTACTAAATAAAAATCTGAAAGATAGCCATGACTCTGAAGTTTTTAATTCATCTTTGATTCAAAACTCATTCGTTCAGTGGAATGAATGTTAGACATAAATTCAAAAGTTAAATTCTTTTTTATTTACAGAGTGTGCAACCACTTGCTATATTTCTGTTCTACTAAAACTCTACTTGTACAATAAAAATGGACAAAAGAAAAATGTGAAAAAAAATGTAGAAAGACTGGAAAATATAACTGACCAACGCTGCATTTCATTTTGAAATTAATATCTCAAAGTCCCTTGTAAGCAGATATGGAATTGAAAGAGCCAATATAGGATTATAAACAAATTTCTTTTTAAGATAAATTCTTCAATTAAAAAAAAAATAGCCTTAAAAAAAGGAATTCATAAAATGAGAAATTCAAATAAAAGATCACAGACTAAGCTGTTCAGATGAGAAAAGTTTTGAAGATATGCAAAGCACTTTTTGCTTGAGTTGCAATAAGCTCCAATAAATTGCATCCTAATCTAAAGTATCTGGCTCGTCATTTTAAAACATTCACGAATAATATTCCTTGAAGACTTAAGACATTAGATAAAATTATATAGTACAGTTTCACTTTATTACATTATTCATTTATTACATTATTTATTTATTACATTACTGAAGACAAAATGAAAAAATGTATTTCTATTTCTCTACTCTCAGTCAAACAAAAGGTTGCAATTATTTTTTTTTTTTAATAAATGTCATTAGGAGTAAGTGTTCTTTATTTATTTATTAAATATGCATGGTCTCGAAAGACTTGATAATAAAATGAGTATTGTTCTAAAATATATTACCTATACAAAAAAAAAACACTCATGGTTAAGACCAATAATGATTTCTTTTGGGTTTAGTTTTTTTGGGTTTTGGTTTTGTATTTTTTTTTTTGTTTGTTTGTTTGTTTTTTTTTTTAAAAAAAAAACCTGAAGTTTAGGGTTTTGGGGTTTTGTATTCCTTTTTTCTTTTTTTTTTTTTTTTTTTTTTTTATTAAATAGCTATTATAGGAACTCTTCATTGCCAAGATAGACTGGTTGATCAAAAACATGAATTAGACTTAAAAATTACGAATTGGTGATTACAAATGCTCAAGCTATAACTGGCCATGTTCCAGAGAGAGAGAGAAGCTGTGAATGCACCATATCCCAGAAAATACTTGCAAGAACTTAACTTTTTTTTTTTTTTTTAATCAGCCTTCGCTCTGGAGGAGACTATTGAAAGGAAAATAAATCTCTTAGTTATGTCATTGCAGAACAGAAATTTTCAAAGCTTCCAAGTTTACATAAATACCAAAACTTCTTTTTTCCATCCAGACTTATTAAGAAGAAAACTAATGAAAATGAAAGGAATAGATCTGAAACATTCTGACAACTCTATATGCACAACATTGGACTGCATTGTGATAAAAAAGTTAACAAAGAACTCTGCTGTTACTCTTCATCTGTAACTTGAGGCTGAGTACTTATCTATGTTCTGTAAAACTTCATATCAGCAAATATTTCAAAGTGCTATACTTACGCTTATGCTTTGAAAAGACTTTTTTAGAATGCAGCCTACAGTTATGAATGTTTAGAAATTACTTCAAAAAATGATAGTTAAAAATGCAACTTAATATATAAAAGTTTGGGCTCAGGTGAGTACCTGTGTTATTAAAAAGCACATAAGCGAAATTTCCTAGGTATGTGGTATAAAACATGCCTGAGTATATGACGAAAACAGCTTAGATTTCAGCAGATCCAGGTACAATCCAGAAGAAAAAAATAGATAAAGAGAAAAGATTGCTTTTGCAAAACGCAGTTGCCCTCAGTTTACTTTGCGAACTGACTGCTTTAGAGTTCTTCAGAGGTGCCAAAGCTGCACAAATAAAACAAGTTAAGCATTCAAAGCAAAAGAATTTAATTGAAGAAAAGGCTTGAAACCCAGCATATGAACTAATGCAGCAAGAAAGGACCTATTCATGACTGACCTAAGCAGCAGAACAAAAGCTTATGTAAATTCAGTTCTGTCATTTTTGGAACCAGTGCTCCACCATTGTGCATAAGCCTTAAGGGCAGTATCGTGAGAAAGCCACCTAGTGCTCAGAGACATCCTTTTCATAGTCCTTACAAGTAAGACAACAAAGCAATGCTCAGAAGGAGACTAACTCATTCATGTTTTTCAAAAAGCTGTTTTCAAAGGAACAATTTGTTTCTCCCTTCTCCCACTAAACATACAATAAGAACAGCTTACAATCTCAATAAATAATATTTGATCACTGTAGGTATATTGAAAACTTCAAAAGAGCTTGAGAAAATACATGCCATAATCACAACCAGAAGGAATTTAGGAGTTACAGAGGAGTTACAGCAGACAGAGTGTACTAGCAATCACCAATTGACATAGAATTATAGAATGGTAAGGGCTGGAAACTACCTTAAAATCCCTGCCAGGGGCAGGGACACTTCACACTACACCATGTCACCCAAGGCTTTGTTGCCAACAAAGATGATGAAAAGAATCGGTCCCAACACCAACCCCTGAGGGGCACCACTCGTTACCTGTCTCCAGTTGGGCATTGAGCCATTGACCGCAACTCTCTGTGTGCGGCCATCCAGCCAATTCTTTATCTACTGGGTGGCCCATCCGTCAGATTTATGTCTCTCCAGCTACATTTTCAGAAGTCGGAGTTTTTATCTAAGTAAATACAAGCAGTATTCTGGAACAGCCAAAATGACCTTTCTTTTCTTTGATAATCTGTTATAGATTAAATGGAAAATTGTATGTATGTAATCTTTTGACACCATTGATTAGCACAAAAGGTGAATAAATGTCAGAACTCCTCTTTTGAGCTTTTAGAGAAAGATAAATTCAACTTAGATGTATACAGGTGGTTGCTTTTCTGCAGATATGTACAGCTTACTGACCTATGCTCTTAGCTTAAAGGAAAAATCTCACTATGATAAAGTATGCCAAAAATACAAACTGAATCATTCAATTTTTAAATTAAAGTAAAAATGAAACTCCAGTTACTAAATCAATCAAGTAACAAATACACTGAATTAAAATTCACTAAGTAGTTTAGTTGCCAAGAGGACAAAACCTCCTAAGGTTGATACAATCGATGTTTATTCTTTAACATCAACATCCTGGAATTAAGGCACAGTATTTCACTTAGTTCTAAACTCCTATTAAGGGATATGCTTTAAAGAAAGTCAGGCAAACCTTGTGAAGGTTTAATATGCAAAGGAAATTATCTTACTTCAAATCAAATTTTTTTCAAGGTTTCTGTGAACAAGACAATACCTTACACCCTCCTTTCTGGTCCTGTTCTAAGAAGACTAACCACAAGAGAAGTCTCCAGCTTTTGTTTGCTCTGTTAGCTCATATTTTCCAACAAAAATGAGTCAGATACCCCATCTGAAGGTGTACATCTTAATATTAGGCCTTAAGTTGCTCTCTCCAGACTAGAAAGTCAGCTTTAGGTAATGAGGACGCAGAATATAGAATGTTTTTAAGGTCTGAACTCTTTAGTTTGAGTGAGCTTTGAACCCATATGTCAGAGTACTGCAGTCAAAATGCCTAGATGTCAACATGGCTGTCATCTTCCAGAGGGACAGTCAGCTGGACTGACCTCCAATTGCAATGCCTGCTCCAGACCACACCTGGGCTATGTGTTAAAGCCTGAAGGTCTAACATAATTTAAAGAAACTCTTACACATTTACCCATAAATTTCTCTAGAGTGTTTCATCTTGTATGAAGAATCTGAAGATCCTTGGTGATCATATTCTTTTCTCCCTGTGGCCAGTTTTTTAGTAAATGCTCACATTTCTTTCCTTAATCTTCCCCTGAAACTTTCTTTCTCAGCTTAAAGCTTTGGTTTCGTTTAGGTTAGGGTTTTTTTGGGTATTTTTATGTATGAGAGTTCAGCTGCATTTTCCTCTTCATTTGTTTTAATTTTTTACGAACATGTCATGTATCTGAGATCTTCTTTTTCTTTCTAGTACATTATATGCTCTTGCTGCAATGGAGGAAACATACACACACTTACTTTTCATGCCATTTATGTGCAGAACTCTACATGGAATCACAACCCATTTTCCAAAATAACTAATCTCCATAATGATCAAAATACTTCAACATAGTTAAGAAGTTAGCAGAAAAATGTTTCTAATTTTTCACAGAGACCAGCAAGTTATTGATATATATGAGTATCTGATAAAGAATACACAGTACTAAATGTGCACAGATGTATAAATGATAGTGCAGAGAAGCACTATATGAGCTTCAGAGGACATTGTCGTACATCTCCTAGGTGTAATCACCTCCTGATCCTTAGAGCCCCTCCCTTGTATGTCATGGCAATTCTGATGAACGTTCTATCTTGAAGGAAACTTCTCATTTGATGTAAGCATACAGGTGGCTGTATCAATCATAACTACCTTTTGGAATCTTAGAAAGAAAGGAGTAAAAGAATGGATTAAATGTATTTGGGTAACAATGACATGACTGCTTTTGATGTTTGTGGCTTAGCTTTCTAGGCTAATAATTGATTCTTAGTATTTTTTATTGGCAGTCCAAATGAAAGCAGAATTTACACAGCTCCTTCTTTTTGATACATATATACCACAGACACTAATTTTGTTTCAAGATCTTTTTCTTTTTTTCTGTTGACTGTGTTTGGTACTGAAATATATGTTATGATAGGTATTTGGTGCAATGCAGTAAAAGACATGCAAACTGCAAAAAGCGTTATCTATCACACACCTTGAATGCGTAGTATCAGTCTGCAGTTGTAATCAAATACAGAATCCCAGAACCATAGAATCATAGAATCATAGACTAGTTAGGGTTAGAAAGGACCTTAAGATCAGCTGGTTCTAACCCCCTTGCCATGCAAACAGACACCTCCCACTAAACCATGCCACCTAAGGCTCTGTACAATCTGGCCTTGAACACCAGCAGCGATGGATCATTCACAACTTCCCTGAGCAACCTCTTCCAGTGCCTCACCACCCTGACAGTAAAGAACTTCTTCCTTATATCTAATCTAAACTTCCACTGTTTAACATTTATGTGCCTGATTGTGTTATATTCAGCTGTATCAATCATTTATAAAAGGAATCTGCTGCCATAGTTGCATCTGAGAGGTCACTAGCATTTAGAACAGAAAATTCTTGCTGATGTTATTGATTGCTCTTCCTAGGTTTTGCACACGATATATCATTAAAAGCCTGACTAATTCCATTGAAGTTAATGGAAGGGAGCTCTGAAATGAAAGGCAGCAGGCTGAACTCTAAGGCAGATTTTCTGTACGGCTCTAAGACCTATTTGTTTCAATAGCTGGGAAAAAAAGTCATTCTGTAAACCTTGAACATCAACTCTGCTTTCATAAAAGATTTACTGTACCAATTAGAAACTTCTCACTGGTTTGCAAACAAGCATTCTGCAGTCTTGAATACTGGACTTATATCATTCTTGTGTTTAAGTTCTGCTGCTTCTTTCTGAATATTTAAAAGACACAGACTCCTCACCACCTACAGCTGTCAGATCATGCATCATGCATGGTAATATTATTTATGTGCCAGACAACATAGATGAAACTATCATCAGTTTATGCCTTGGTTGTTCTTCTCTGGTTTTGATATGTGAAATTTAACCCCACTTAGGTCCATTTACAGTATTCTAGCTGAAAGCAAAACCCATTAAATATATGCAGGTTGCCTTGTTCTTTAAGCTTTTTCACTGTTTCATAGTATGTGTTTACATATATATGTACACATATGCAGAGTCATCAGTATGTATATAAAATAAATAATAAGCTTGAAAATCGTTGGACTGCTGGTATGTTAGATTGCTGTATTTCTAACTACATTTATCTCACTAACAAAAATACTGTCTTATACTCAAGCAGTACCACATTTTTACAAATCACAACATAATAAATCGTGTGTCTGGTGAAAAAAATCTATGACCGAAAGTATCACTTCCATAAAAACAGAACCATGAAAACAGAAGTTATAAAATCAAGCATATTGCCAAAGAGGTGATAGCTTAAGAAAGAAATTAAGCAAGTTTGACACTGTGGAAGATACAATCCTCCACAATTGCTACCTAAGCTTCCGATTCAGGTAGAGGTTTTACTCTGTAGCTGTTGAACAGCAGAAGAGATAGGGAAGAGTGATATGGTTTTTTTTCTGGTGTAGTGACTGAACTGAAATGCTCTGTAATCACTGTTACAGATCCTCAGTCACTGCAAACAGCAAATCTAAGCTGACACAGGAATTGTACCATATTTTTAGCAAAGCACCTAGGTCATATTGACTCATGAAATACATAACACCTACAAATTTATATCATGTAGCTTTATATAAACATGATTTTATACAAAAGCAGGTTCTTATGAAGGTTTTATTCACACAAAAGTTAGGAGAAAAGCAGACATTTCGGCAGCACAGTGGAGCCACGTATATTTTGACAAGTTTCTAACTAGCCTGTAACAAAACATATATGTGGACTTAAGAAGTAATGTTGTTACTAGTTGAATAAATCTTCAATCATTTTCTTGATATCTTGCATTTTTAATAAGAAACAGAACAAAAGACATATATGTCACCTCGTATGCAAAAATGATAATAACCATGGTTATTAATTGCATTATTTTATTTCTAGCTTGATATTTTGTGTTGTAAATGCAACACTGGAATAAAAATTCAGTTGTAGAACTTCTGACTCTTCTATGTCACTTTGAAATGTGCCAACAAACCTAAAGGAGCTGAAACATTTTCACCCTGTATGAAAGACAGTTCTTCTGCTGGAGCTGCTCAAATAATGGTGGCTATGATATTAGAGCACACAATGTTTCTGGCATAGTTAAACCCCATACAGTTTGAACAACTTCTGGAAAGAATCATGTTTATCCATGCTTAGATTTCTCTGTCAAGAATTAATCTTCTGACAATAGTTTTCATAAATTAGAGCAAATATTTTTTTTTCAAGAACAATCAATAATAAAGCAGTTATTCCATCATTAAAATAACCAGCTTCTTACCTCAAAAGGAATATTGTGAAATTCTTACATTTGTGATCTTCTTAATGTTATAAACAAATATTGTCCTCTGTTTCACGTTTAATGAGTTTAATTTTTTATGAAACATAGTTTTATCTTCATGAGCTTTTTATTGTTGCACTTGTACTTTCGGTCATCAGTGTCATTAATTTTTTTCGTTCCTAGTATTAATTGTTCTAGACTATTAACTTTCTTAGTGCTCCCACACCAATGGTCTGGCAAAAGCTACAAGATAAGCACTGTAACAGCAGCACATCATTAGATACAGAGAAAAGCAACAACGTGTAATGAGAATTGTAGGAATATTATTGGCAGTGGTAATACTAGCAACATCAATAGCAATAATAATAAGAAGAAGTTGGCTGTTGGAAAATTAAATCTATTACATTTTTAACGTTTAATGATACTAAATATAATGATAAACTAAAATTAGATCATTCCTTTCTGTGAGGGATGGATCTAGTCTGTGTTTGGCCTAACATACACAAGTGTAATGATGGTCTCCTACGCTTTTAGGAGACTATCCCCTCCTAAAGGTCAATTTGGTTTTTCTACAGTTTTAACAAGACCTTAGTCCTTCAGAAGAATTTTCAGAAAATGTGTGACCCACAGACATGTCTGCGATTAATTTTCAAAAACAACACTTCAAATTTAATTTTACTTCTCTACAGACTGCCAAGTGCATGACTTTAGGACAGATAAGAGACAGTCACTCATCACAACATTTCTCAAAAGTAAAGCTGACTATCAGACAACCCAAATTATCTTTTTTTCTACAGAGTTGCTATTTTCCATCATGTTTGCTCACAGCCATAAGCCATGCATTTGTTTAAATGGTTACCAGTTTATATGCTGATACAACATACACAGCTTAGTACACAGAAAGGCTTTGATTTCATCGTTTATCACTTCAGTGAAGAGAAGCTTTTCTCTTCTGCAGAGAGTTACTGAGAATTAAGTAGCAAAAAAAATCAGATGAAACCTAACCTGATATTTCACATGCCATTTCCAGTCATGAAAAACAAGCAAGAAGATGTCAAAGTTCCCTCTTAAATAAGGTAGGACTCAGTAATCTCTGGGCATATCCTGTTCACTCTCCTTCTCCAGGCAATAGGTTACGAATAAGATGGCCACTGCCCCAGAAATTTTACATCACCTCAAAGGCTATGAAATCCTACTGGGAAAAGAAAAAAAAAAATGTTTTAATAGGCAAGCTGAAAAGGAAATCCCACTGTGATTCTTTCACTGTGTCCTACATGAACTGCATCCCTGTTCCAGAGGTATACAAAGATAAGAAATTTTAAGAAGTCAGTCATAACAGAAGCAATGATAAAACACAAGAGCATTCGGATGCAACAAAGATTGATTTTATTAAAGGTTCATAACTCAGATATCGTAAGTCTCATAACTCTGCTACTACAAGGGATTAAGGGCAAGAAAGCACTAAGGGATGATATACAGGGATGACGCCTGCAAAACTCTGCAGTGTCTGTGACAGAGGGTGATGTAGAGGTATGTGAAGAAGTATGTTTAGCAACTAGTGCACAGCAACTGACTCCAAAATTCTATGTTTCAGAAAACATGAGGATTCTAATGTGACAGGACTAACAAGATGTAACCATGAGAAAAACATCATGCAACTCACATGATGAGCAAAACTCACATGATGAACAAAACCATCAGGCAACTCACTCAAAACAAATTAACAAAAAAATAAATTAAATATACACTTTCAATCAGAAGAATCTTCTATTAAGCCCCTTGCATTTAAATGAAAAATTATCCTACAGGTTCATAATTCCCAGGAAATGTTAACAGCCAAATTTCAAAGCAAAACATCTACTTAAACTATCGTAATCTGTAAGCATGAAGTTCTATGTCATGGTTACCAACTAGAATATCATTGAAAACCTACTTTGACTATTTACTTAGAATAGTCAACATCAGATTTTATTTCTGAAAGTTCCCTATAAAGAATGGGTGAGCAAGGGGCAGAGCAGTTGCACAGACAATAAAATAACAGTGAAAGGCAGCTGGCAGCAATCCGTACCAGTAAATGAGAGCATGTAAGGCCAGTTATTTTGAAACACGTGTAAAATTAAAATTTCCTTAGAAGGGAACTTTTTTTTTTTCCCCTCCAGTCTATTGCAGTGTCTTAGTACAAAAGAAACCACAAAGAAATTCTTTACAGACACTTCATATGCAGACATATGGAGGGGAGATTGACAATGCAGTCTGGTTTAAGCAGTGGTACCATTTAACCATTGCAACACTTCACCTATAAGCTTCACAGCTTCGTATAGCTGCTCACTTGTGAGATATCTAGATCTGGAGGCATCTGAATTTGGAGATAGCTGATAAGATTCAGCGGTATTTCTTCTGACATGGTTCACATGTCGAAAAAAGAACCACTGTAGATCCTGTAACCTTTGCCAAAAGTGCTTATTGCTTTATGCAAAAGCCTCCTTTTTCTCCTCATTTTCTCTTTCTAAAGAATATTTTCATGCTCTGTGGTAGCTATCATAAGTCTATATCTTCAGAATATTAGTATTAATATAACAAGAATGTCTCAGAAACCAGAAACAGCTGCTTCCACATAACAGAAGCTGCCTTCAGATCGAAAGTTCTATCTATTATCTATTACTCAGTCAGGCTGGTCCATGAAAAATATTGTCTGACAGGAACACCAACCATTTATGGTTCCATTATTTCAACACTGTAGGATAACCATGAGCTAAAGGGCCTAAAATCAGACTATTCCCAGATACATTCCTCTTCCAGTGTAAAAGAAAGAAAAGGAAATACATCATGCAGGACAGTTGTTAGAAGCATTTCTGAATACATGGTGGTGTACATTTTAAATCACATATGTATTAAAAATTCTTTGACATAATAGGCTTGTTGTTTAGGGACTTAAGTGTTGGAGAACCTGAAGAAAAGTTGATTAAGCAATCTGGAACTTTTCAGGAAGTGAACATAAGAGCTACAAAGCAAAATGAGAGTTAATATTTTATTGGTTACTACTATGTGACAAAATAGATAGATTTATTTGAGGTTCCACCTAGAAAAAGACTTTTAGCAGGAATAAAAAGGTATCTCAAGGCAACCACATCATTCATCATGTGAACAATAAATTGTCCCTCTAATCTTTGTATTTCTGTCATTTTTGTATGAAGTAACAGAAGAATTTTTCAGTTCTCAAAATTTATAAAATACCTTTCAATTTTGGTGCATAGTTATTCCCAAGAGAGTGATTCAAATGTACTATTTCTATATAGAGCTATTCAGACCCAGCATGATAAAAATTTAATTTGCTTTTGTACTTGTTTCATGCTTGCACAAAACCAGAGTTTATGCTTCTTAATCCAATATAAATATAATTATATTTATATGGAATAATATTAAGCTTTTTGTGTTCCAACACTTAGTAATATTAAAAAAAAAAAAAAACCACAGTAATTTCTGAAAGGGCATTCAGGCATATTGCAAACTTCCAACTTTTTGACTCTGTAATGTCTTCTTTTATTTTTTTTCTTATTTCACTTCAACATCAGTATTCTCTCCAAAGGCAAAACCAGCTATTATCAGACAATGTTTCTGATACAGTGCCTCCATCCCATTCACATTTAAGTATACATACCTAGTTAGCAGCCAGCTTACAGTTAATGTTGCAATATGTCCCAGTGGCATGATTAACAAAACTTACGAAGCCTGCCAAGATGAAAGCAATACTGCCTTTTTAAATGGAAATCTTTAATACAGAATATCATTCCATCTTCTGTAATCTGTTTATTGCTGCACATGATATGTTAGGAAACACTGTAAATTTCCAGATATTACGGATATTGAGACATACCTACAAAATTTAATATTTTTGCATTAGGTGTACCAAGAAGTTGGAAAAATGTTTCAAAACTAAATTATATATATGAAGAGCCATCCCGTAACACATACTTTGAATTTGTGAATTCAATTCATACAATGACTAAAATGTGAAAATACCACAAAATTCAAATTCATAGAATTATAAAATAGTTAGGGTTGGAAAGGACCTTAAGACCATCTAGTTCCAACACCCCTGACATGCACAGGGACACCTCACACTAAACCATGCTATCCAAGGCTCTGCCCAACCCGGCCTTGTACACCACCAGTGATGGAGCATTCACACCTTCCCTTGGCAATCCATTCCAATGCCTCACCACCCTCACAGTCAAGAATTTCTTCCTCGTATCCAATCTAAACTTCCCCTGCTCAAGTTTGAACCCATTACCCCTTGTCCTCTCACTACTGTCTCTCATGAAGAGTCCCTCCCCAGCATCGCTATAGGCCCCCTTCAGATACTGGAAGGCTGCTATGAGGTCTCCACGCAGCCTTCTCTTCTCCAGGCTGAACAGCCCCGACTTTCTCATCCTATCTTCATACGGGAGGTGCTCCAGCCCCCTGATCATCCTTGTGGCCCTCCTCTGGACTTGTTCCAAGAGTTCCATGTCCTTTCTATGTTGAGGACACCAGAATTGCACGATACCAGTTTATGCTTCCTTTCTTAAACTACTGAAAATAATGAATTTACCAGAATACTTTATTTCAAATACCTCTAGCAAGGTATTTTTTCAATTTAATTCTTTACTCCTAGACTATTCTGATCCCATAAAACTATCAAAGAGCTCTCAATTAAGAAGGTATTACTTCTAGGCTTCAATAAAAAAAAAATTCAGTAATAACCCTGATCAGAGTTGTGAGATAGTGAAATCAAGAAGGCAAATAGTAGCACCTAGTTAATGATAATGGTGCCCTTAGCAGTGGTAATGTTTACACTATTCTAGCAAAGTTTGCATAGTAGTCATTAAACAGATCTTCTCAACAGAGACAAGAGAAAAAATAAATGGACAATAAATTGATAAACATAAAACTTTCTAGTAATGAAAGCATGCTAAATACTAAAGAAAGCATTCTAACCATGACAGAATATCAGATGCGCATTTCAAAGACTTCCATTCTTCTCTCACAGCTTCACTATTCATTGTTGTTTTAACATTTGCCATTGACTCAGCCATTAGACTTCCCTTTGATGTTTCTAACTTGAAAATACAACTGAGCAGTTTGTAAGCTAATAATGCATACACCTGCATAGATTTATCAGGAATAAACATTTCATAACTTCTGAGATGATGTCAATGATCTGGTTCCCCACTGGCCATTCAATTTCTTTCTGGCACCAGCTGTCTGGCCACTATGTTAGATCCTACCTGAGGGTTTTATTTTTCAGAACAATTACTTTGAAGCAGTACAGCAACAAAACAAAGAGCACAACGTCATGAATGCTAGATGAGGTCTATTGTATGCCTTCTGTCTCAGAACATTGTCCTGGGTTCAGCAGTAGCATTTTTCTCCTTCTTAGTAGCTGGTGTAGTGCTGTGGTTTTGACTTTCAGCCAGGGAACAACATTGATAACATTGATGGGTTTAGCTGTTTCTTAGTAATGTTTACTCTGATCAAGGACTTTCAGAGTCTCATGCTCTGCCAGGGAGGAGGAGAAGTCAAGAGAAAGGAGAGACAGGATGCCTGGCTCAAGATAACCAAAGTGGTATTCCATACCACAGAAATCATACCCAGTATATAAACTGGGGGCAGTTACCTGAAAGGGACAGATCCCTGTTCAGGTCGAGCTGGGTATCGGTTAGGGTGTGGTAAGCAGTTGTATTCTCTTCTCTTGTCCTTTCACTTATCACTATAATTATTGGTGTCAGCAGTAGTGGTTTTGTGTTGCACCTTATTTACTGGACTATTCTTATCTCAACCAGTGGGAGTTGCATTCTGTTGATTCTTCATAGAATCATAAAATTGTAGAATAGTTAGGGTTGGAAAGGACCTTAAGATCATCTAGTTCCAACAACCCTGGCCATGCACAGGGGCACTTCACACTAAACCATGCTACCCAAGGCTCTGTCCAACCTGGCCTTGAACACCGTCAGTGATGGAGCATTCACACCTTCCCTGGACAACCCATTCCAGTGCCTCACCACCCTAACAGTAAAGAATTTCTTTTTCATATCCAATCTAAACTTCCCCTGTTTAAGTTTGAACCCATTACCCTTTGTCCTCTCACTACAGTCGCTAATGAAGGCTCCCTCCCCAGCATCCCTATAGGCCTCCTTCAGATCCATCCAGCCAGCGGGGGGGGGGGAAGGAAGGTGGGGAGAGTGAGTGAGCAGCTGCATAGTTCTGGGTTTTCTGCTGAGCTTAAACCATGACAGTTCTTTTTGGTGACCAACATGGGGCCCAAAGGATTGAGACAATGACAGAGCTGACCAGGGTGTGTCTAATCGTATTTGTGATATGCATTTGTTGTTTTCAGATTAATAATCACTCATAGCAATAGTGATTTATTGGCTCTCTAAGTTGTTGCTCTGCACCTCACAGGTTCAGCATGTTGTACCTTAATTACAGCCAGTATTTGCTGTATTAGTGGTTATCGACTGGGGGACTTGGGCTAAGATTCTTGTCTCATTATATTTTATGGTAATGACTTGTAATACAATTTAATCATTGATAATGAGACTGATCTGGATTGCATTCCCAGTGTGGTCATCACCTCTATACTCTGGGAGTTACATAATACAAGTGTTTAGCAATTGCACATCTCTTTTCCCCTCCTCAGGTGGTCAACCTGTGAAGGAAACATTCCCTTACTTTCCCAGCCCCTCCACCAGACCATTTACAGCATCATTTGAGAGTTCAGCAGGATTTGAATGGCCATTGGGTAACCTTGAGACCTGCCTGCTGATTGTGATGGGAATCATCATGTTGGCACGCATACAGAGTGGGTTTTACCCGCGACCATTTTGCCTTATCTCAAAAGTTAAGCACAGTTGTGTTCGGGTCTTGTCTAGGATTAGACGATGACATAGGAGTATGTCATGGGTTCAGCAGTAGCAGTTGTTTTTCTCCCTCTTGGTAGCTGGTGCAGCACTGTGTTTTCAATTTTGGGCCTGGGAGCAGCGCTGATAACACGAGTGTTTATAGTTTCTGCCTGGTAATGTTTTGGTTTGACCAAGGACTTTTCTGAGCCTCATACTATGCCAGGGAGGAGGGGAAGCCGGGAGGAAGCAGAGACAGGACACCTGACCGAAACTGACCAAAGAGGTTATTCCATACCACAGCATGTCATGTCCAGGATGTGAACACAGAGGGCAGAGACCTGGAAAGGTTTGTGAGTGGACTGGGGGTGCACCACATGATCAGGTTTTTGGTACTGGGGGGTTCGCTGCTGGGGTGTGCACTGGCTGGGTCGGGCTTGGTGAGCAGTTGTATTCTCTTTTCTTGTATTTCTCTTGTATTATCACTGGTGGTAGCAGTAGTGATCTGTGTTCTTCCTTAGTTACTAAAGCGTTATCTCAACCTGTGCGAGTTGAATTCTTTTGATTCTCCTCCCCATACCACCGGGAGTTGGGGAAGAAAGAGGGGAAGTGAGTGACTGAGCGACTTTCGTGAGTTTTAGAGACTTAAACCACGACACACTGACAGCAATTGAGCATTCACAACTTCCCTGGGCAACCCATTCCAATGCCTCACCACCCTCACAGTAAACAATTTCTTCCTCATATCCAGTCTAAACTTCCCTTGTTTAAGTTTGAACCCATTACCCCTTGTCCTCTCACTACAGTCCCTCATGAAGAGTCCCTCCCCAGCATCCCTATAGCCTCCATTCAGATATTGGAAGGCTGCTATGAGGTCTCCATGCAGCCTTCTCTTCTCCAGGCTTAACAGACCCAACTTTCTCAGCCTGTCTTCTTATGGGAGGTGCTCCAGCCCCCTGATCATCCTTGTGGCCCTCCTCTGGACTTGTTCCAAGAGTTCCATGTCCTTTCTATGTTGAGGACACCAGAACTGCACACAATACTCCAAGTGAGGTCTCAAAGGAGAAGAGTAGAGGGGCAGCATCACCTCCCTCAACCTGCTGGTCACGCCCCCCTTGATGCAGCCCAGGATGCAGTTGGCTTTCTGTGCTGCAAGTACACACTGCCGGCTCATGTTCATTTTCTCATCAGTCAACACCCTCAAGTCCTTCTCCACAGGGCTGCTGTCGTGGCTTAAGCCGTAAATTTCACTTCTCCCTCCTTCCCCCCCCCCCTCCCCCCGACTCCAATGTAACTCCCACAGGTTGAAATAAGAACAGTCCAGTAACTAAGATAGAATACAAATCACTACTGCCACCACCAGTAACAATAATAATGACAAAGTAAATACAAAGGAAGAGGATACGACCTTTTCGCCGCCCGACCGAGCCGAGAGACAGTGCAGGAAAACCCCCAAGAGCCCACCCCAAACCACACACTTCCCAGCTCCTCCTCCCAGCCCCGTATTCTACATCCTGGGCATGACGTGCTATGGCATGGAATAACTTCATTGGTGATCCCGGGTCAGGCGCCCTGTCCCCACCTCCCCCAGTTCTCCCCTCTTTCCTGGCGTAACATGAGACTCTGCGGGGTGAGGAAGCCAAACCCATAACAGCTGCTCTGAATCTCTCCTCTGCCCAGCCTGTAGATTGTAGATAATCCCTGCCTGGGATTGCTTGGACCCAGGTGGAGGACCTTGCACTCGGCATGGTTAAACTTCATCAGGTGGGCATCAGCCCACCTGAGAAGTGTGTCAAGGTCCCTCAGGTTGGCATTCCTTCCCTCTAGCATATCAGGTGAATCACACACCTTGGTGTCATCAACAAGGTTGCTGAGGGCACACTCAATCCCACTGTCCTTGTCACCGACAAAGATGTTGAACAAGACCGGTCCTAATGCCGATCCTTGAGGGACACCACTAGTCATTGGTCTCCAGCTGAACATTCATCCATTGAGCACTACTTTTTGCTTGTCGCCATCCAGCCACTTCTTTATCCACCGAGTGGTCCACCTATGAAATTGATGTCTCTCCAACTTAGAAATAAGGATGTCATGTGGGACAGTGTCAAATGCTCTGCACAAGTCCAGGTACACAACATCAACTGCTCTACCCCTCACCATCAGTTCCGTTGCCCCATCATAGAAGGCCACCAGATTGGTCAGGCAGGATTTCTCCCTCGTCAAGCCATGCTGGCTGTCACCAACCACCTTGTTGTTTTTCATGTGCCTTAGCGTGCCAGTGATCGAAGGGTGTATTTAACAATGGACACTATTGCCCAGGTTATTCATGTCTGTGAAACATGTACTGCAATTAAGCAGGCTAAACGGTTAAAGCCTCTTTGGTATGGAGGACGATGGCTGAAGTACAAATATGGGGAGGCTTAGCATATTGATTATATTACACTCCCACCAATCCGCCAAGGCAAGCGTTATGTGCTTTACCATGGTGGAAGCAACCACTGGACAGCTGGAAACATGCCCTGCGCCCCTTGCTGCCACCCAGAACACTATCCTGAGCCTTGAGAAACAGATTTTGTGGTGACACGGCATCCCAAAGAGAACTGAGTCAGACAATGGGACTCATCTTCGGACCAACCTGATAGATACTTGGGCCAAAGAGCATGGCATTGAATGGATATATCACATCCCCTACCATGCACCAGCCTCTGGGAAAATCGAGCATTACAATGGGCTATTAAAAACTACATTGAGAGCAATGGGTGGTGGGACTTCCAAACATTGGTATGCACATTTACCAAAGACCACTTGGCTGGTCAACACCAGAGGATCTGCCAACAGAGCTGGTCCAGCCCAGTCAGAACTTCTATCTACTGTGGAGGGGGACAATGTTCCTGTGGTAAATAGAAAAAATTTGCTGGGGAAGACAGTCTGGGTTGTTCCTGCTTCAGGTAAAGGCATACCCACTCGTGGGATTGCTTTTGCTCAGGGACCCGGATATACTTGGTGGGTAATGCGGGAAGATGGGGAAGTCCGATGTGTACCTCAAGGAGATTTGATTTTAGGAGAAAACAGCCAATGAACTCAATTTCATGATGTTGTCTGCTATGTAATATTCTTATAGCCCACCAACTATATGTCTTCAAGTCATCAGTGGCTGACCCTCAGACCATCATCCCAACAAAGAATGAACTTTAATGATACCGGAGGAGTTCTGCAGTAAAGGAACTATCAGCATCAGCAGGCAATGATCCAACACTGAAGACTGCCTCCCCTGCTCTGAAAGACTGCAACAGGAGATGAAGCCCGACATCATGGACCAAATGGACTTAGTAGCTTTATGGAGTTGGTCCACTCACTAAAAAATGAACTCTCTCTCTCTGTCTCTCTGTGGATGTATATATGTGTATATATATGAGATAAGAGTGATGGTATATTGAAAATGTGGGATCTGAGCATGACGTGAATGGTATGGAATAAGGGCTGGATACTGTCCTGGGTTCAGCAGTACCAGTTATTTTTCTCCTTCTTGGTAGCTGGTGCAGTGCTGTGTTTTTGACTTTTGGCCTGGGAACAGCGCTGATAACGCCAGTGTTTTCAGTTACTGCTTGGTAATGTTTCGGTCTGACCAAGGACTTTCTGAGTCTCATGCTATACCAGGAAGGAGGGGGAGCCAGGACGAAGCAGAGACAGCACCCCTGACCCAAACTAGCCGAAGAGCTATTCCATGCTACAGCATGTCATACCCAGCATGTAAAAAATTGGGTGCAGGAACCCGGAAGTCACTCTCTCTCTCGCCTCGGTCAGGTGGTGAGTGGTTGTATCCTCTTCCCTTGTATTTCCCTGGTCATTATTATTATTGGTGATAACAGTAGTGATTTGTATAATACCTCAGTTACTGGACTGTTCTTATCTCAACCCGTGGGAGTTACATTCTTTTGATTCTTCTCCCCATTCCCCCACCCCATCGGAGTGGTGGGAAGGAAGAGGGAGAAGTGAGTATAAAGGCTGTGTGAGATTTACAGCTTAAACCATAACAGTCGTCTGTGGGGTTTCACTTTTTGTTTGTTTGGTATCCTAAACCTAAACCCTAAAAGTAACCCTGAACATAACCCTAACCCTAAGCCTAGCCCTATACGAACCATAACCCTAACCCTACCTTGTACCCAGACCCCAAATATAAGATTAAACCATAAAAATAACCCTAAAACATACTCTAATCATAACCATAGCAATTTTCTTTGCAAGTATCATATATGGGTTTTTATTATTTTGTTTGCTTATTACCCTAAACAAAAGTAAAAAATTTAAACAAACAAGAAAATTAACCCTAACCCTAAACCGAAGCCTAACCCTGACCCTAAGCATAACCCCAATCCTCTCCATGGCACAAATGCTACCCGAAACACTAACCCTAAAACTACTCCTGACGCTAAATGTTCTACTTATCTTTGAAAGTGCCATCAAGGGATTATTAATTTTTAGTTTCTTTGTTGCCCTAAAACTAACCCTAGACTTTACCCTAACCCTAGTCCTGCCATTAACCCCAAAAAGCCCATACAAATAACCCTAAAATTAACACAAGCACTAAATCCTAAACAACTTAGCCCAAACCCTAATCCTAACACTATTCCTCATCTTAATCTAACACTAAAACTAACCCTAAACGTACACTTAAACCAAACTCTAAGCCTAACCCTAAAACGAAACTAACCCTAAATATAAGCCTATTTCTAACGCAATCTCCAGGCAAAAAAAAAAAAATCAATATACTTTCTGCTTTTGTTTGAAAGAGTCCTGTGATGGTTTCTGCATAATTGTTTGCTTCTTAACAAAAGCTTTAACCTAGCTCTAAAGATAACTCTAACCCTAGCACTAAAAATAAACAGCCCACTGCCCCTTATGCTACCGCTAGCACTAACCCTAAACCTAACACTAACTGTGAAAATTGCACTTCTGTTTGATAGAGTCAAGGTATTTTTGATTTTTAGTTTCTTTCTTGCACAAAAACAAACAGTAAACTTTACCCTAAAATGAAACTTACCCCTAATATTAACCATAGAACTTCCCCTACCAATAACACTAACACCCACACTAACCCTAACAATCAACAAAAAACCCTTTAGCCCAAACACAAAACCTAATTCTAATCCACACCTAAATGTAACAATAAACCTAACCCTAAACCTAACCCTAACCCTACCCCTAACACAAACCCTAACACTAACCCAAACACTAAACCTAACTCTAACCCTATCCTAAAGCAAGCAATAAGCTTAACCCTAACCCTAGCACTAACCTGAACCCTAAACCTAACAGTAACCCTAACCCTAAACTTAACCCTAACACGAACCCTAACCATAGCCCTAAGGATAAACCTATTCTTAAAACAAAACCTAGCAATGCAACAACACCTATACCTTCTGATTTTGTATGATTGCATCATGTGATGGTTCTTACATTTCTGTCTCCTCGTTTCTTACCCTATACATAATACTAAACTTAACACTAACTTTAATCCTAGTCTTAAACCTAACCACTAAAATTAACACAAACCTCAAACCTAAGCCCAGGCATTCTGCTTTTGTTTGAATGTGTCATCTGAGGGTTTTCACCTTATTGTATCTTAATTATCCTAAACCTAAACACTCACCCTAACCCTAAATGTAAACGTAACTGTAAAAGTAACCCTAACACTAACCCTATCTTAACCCTAACCCTAAGCTTATCACAGACACAGACCCCAAATAGGACACTAAACCATAAACGCAACCCTAAAACAGACTCTAAACGTAATTCTTTGAGAGTATCATATGGGAGGTTTTGAAATTTTATTTTGTTACTCTAAACCTAAGCCTTAACTTAAACCTAACCCTCAGCCTAACCCTAAACATAAACCTAACTATAAAACTAGCAAAACACCTCCCTTGCCCCTAATGCAACCCCTATAATTAACCCTAATTCGAACACTAACCCGAAAAATTCTGCTTATGGTTGAAAGTGTCATCAAGGGATTTTTAATTTTAGTTGGGTTGTTGCACTAAAACTAACCCTAACCTTTACCCTAACCCTAACACTACCATTAACCATAAAATTTCCTTTACCAATATTCTTAACCCTAACTCTAACCCTAACCTTAACCCAAAACCCTAAATGCTTTACAACAGACCCTAATGCTAACATTATTCCTCACCAAAATTAACACTAAAAGTAAAGTAAACCATAACCATAACTTTAAATTAACCCTCAAAGCTAACCCTAACAATAAAAAAAAGGCTAAACCTAAAACTAAAACCCTAATTCTGAACATTAAAACCTACCACTAAACAATTACCATAACCCTAACCAATAAATATACCTCCGAACCATAAACATAAGCCCTACCCCAACCTAAACCTAACCCTGAAACCTAACCCTTACTGTAACCCTAACACTAAAAATAACCCTAACCGCAAACCCTAAACATTAACCACAAAACCGAAACATAACCCTAAAAAAACCCCTAAACACAAATGCTAAACACAAACCTAACCCTAACCTAAAAATAAACCCTAACCCTAAGCCTAAAACAACCACATACCCAGACCCTAATTCAAAAACTAAAAAATAAACATAACACTAAAATAAACATTAAATATAAACATTCTGCTTTTCTTTAGAAGAATCACCTGTGGGGTTTAGTCTTTTGTTTGTTTGCAACCCTAAACCTAAGCCTAAACTTAAACCTAACCCTAACGCTAACGCTAACCCTAATGCTAACGCTAACCCTAACCGTAACTGCAACCCTAACACAAAACCTAACTCTGAACTGAAACCTAACCCTAACACTAACCCTAACCCTAAACCTACCACTGCCTCTAATCCTGCTCCTAACACTAAACCTAAACCTAACCCTAACCCTAACCCTAAACCTAACCCTAAAAATTCTGCTTATGTTTGAAAGTGCCATCAAGGGATTTTTATTTCTTTGTTTGTTGCACTAAAATCATCCCAAAACTTTACCATAACCCTAACACTACCCCTACTATTAAACCTAACACTACTCCTACCACTAACCCTAAATCTAACACTAACACTAACCGTAAAACCTAAATCCTTTAGCCAAAACCCTAATCCATACATAGGTTAGGGTTAGTTTTAGGTTTAGTTATAGGGTTAGGGTTAGGTTTAGGGTGAGGGTTAGGGTTAGGGTTAGCGTTACGGGTAGGGTTAGGATTATGGTTAGGGTTAGGTTTAGGTTTAGAGTAAGGGCTTGTTTTAGGGTTAGATTAGGGGTAGTGTTAGGTTTCGGGATAGGGTTACGTGTTAGGGTTATTTGTGTTAATGGGAAATTTTGGTTTAGGGTAACAAACAAAAAATTAAATATATACAGAAGACACTTTCGATGCAAAGCTGAGAGTTTAGTGTTAATGTTAGGTTTAGTTGTAGTTTTACGGTTAAAGTTATTGTTAGGGTTAGGGTTGGTGTTTGGGTTAGGATTAGGCTTAAGTTTTGGGTTTGGTTGAAATTTAGTTTATGTTTAGGTTAGGAAACAAACAAAAACATAAAAATTTGCAGGTGACACATTCAAACAAAAGCAGAATATAGAGGGTTAGGTTTAAGTTTAGGGTTAGGGTTATATTTTCTATTTAGGGTCAAGTTTAGTTTTGGGTTATTGTTAGTTTTTGGGTTATGGTTTGTTTTAGGGTCACAAAGCAAGCAAAAAGCAGAAGTTTAAAGATTAGTGTTAGGGTTGTTTTTACAGTTATGGATAGGTCGGGCTTGGGGTAAAGGTTAGGGTTATGGTTAGGGTTAGGATTAAGATTTAGGGTTAAGTTTAAGGTTTAGGGTTAGGGTTATTTTTGGGGATAGTGTTAGTGTTAGGGTTATGGTTAGGGTAGGTTTATGGTTAGGGTTAAATTTAGGGTAAGTTTTAGGTTAACAAATAAAAATTTAGAAATCCTCAGATGACACTTTCAAACAAAAGCAGACATGTTAGTGCTAGGGATTGGTGTTAGGGTTATGTTTAGGTTTAGGTTTAAGGGCTAGGCTTAGCCTTATTGTTAGAGTTAGATTTAGATTTCTTTTACAGGGAGGGTTAAGGTTAGTGTAAAATAGATGCGAGTATTTAAAAACCCACAGATGTCACTTTCAAAGAAAAGCAGAAGGGATAGGGTTATTCTTAGGGTTAGGGTTAGGTTTATTGTTATTGTTATGTTGGGCTCAGTTTAAGGGTTAGGCTTATGGTTAATGGTTAGGTTTAGAGGTTAGGATTAGGGTTAAGGTTTTGGGTTAGATTTATGTTTTGAGGTTAGGATTAGGGTTAAGGTTTTGGGTTAGATTTATGTTTAGGTATAATGGTTGGGTTAGGGTTCAGGATAGAGTTATGATTAGGGTTAAGTTTAATGGAAGTTTTAGCGTAACAGACAAAAAAGTAGAAATCCACAGATGACTCTTTGAAACAAAAGCAGAAGTGTTCAGATTAGTCTTAGGGCTAGGGTTAATTTTATTTTTAGGGTTAGGTTTATTTTTAGGGTTAGGTCAGGCTTAGGGTAAGGTTTAGGTTTAAGGTTAGGAGTTATTTTTAGTCTTTAGGTTTTGGGTTAAGTTTTTTTTAGGTTTATGTTTCGGGATAGTTTTAGGGTTACGATTATGGTTTGGATTAAGTTTAGGGTAAGTTTTAGGTTAGCTAATATAAATGTAGAAATCCTCAGATAACACTTTGAAACAAATGCAGAAGTGCTAGTGTTAGTGGTTAGTGGTTAGTGTTAGTGTTGGGTTTAGGGTTAGGATTAGGTTTAAGGTGTAGGCTTATGCTTAGTGCTGGTTTTAGGTTTAGGCTTTGGTTATGGTTAGGGTTAATGTTAGGGGTACTGTAAAATACAAGCAGGAATTTGGAAGCCCGCAGATGACACTTTCAAACAAAAGCAGAAGGGTTAAGGTTAGGTTTTGTTTCAGGCTTGGGTATAGCATTAGGGTTAAGGTTACAGTTAGGCTTAGGGTAGTAAACAAACAAAAAACTAAAAACCCTCAGATGATACTTTCAATCCAAAGAAGTGTTAGGATTAGTGTTAGGGTTAGGTTTTGGGTTAAAGATAGGTTTAGGTTTAGGGTTAGTGTTAGTGTTAAGTTTACAGTTAACGTTAGGGTAACTAGCAAACAAAAAACTGAAGATGCATTGATGACACTTTAAAATAAATGCAGAAGTGTTAGGATTTGTGTTAGGTTTAGGGTTAGTGTTAGGGTTAAGTTTAGGCTTAGGTTTAGTTTTTTTGTTAGGATTTAGTTTACATTTATGTGTAGGTTAAGAAACAAACAAAAACGTAAAAATCCACTGATGAGACATTCAAACAAATGCAGAACTTATAGGGTTAGGTTTATGGTTAGTATAAGTGTTAAGGTTAAAGTTACGTTTAATTTTAGGATTAGGCTTTGTGTCAGTTAGTGTTTGGGTTAGGGTTAGTCTTACGGTTTGTTTTAGGGTAACAAAGAATCAAAAAGGAAAAATTTGCATATGACTCTTTCAAACAAAAGCAGAAGTGTTAGGGTTAGAGTTTTAATTATGGTTAGGATTTAGGGTTAGAGTTAGGGTCAGGGTAAGTGGCAGGGTTTAGGATTCGGGTTGGGGTTAGTTTCTTGGGGTAGAGTTTGGGTTAGGGTTAGAGTTATGTTTAGGGTTTTTGTTAGGATTATGTTTAGGTTTAAGGTTAGGTTGAGGGTTAATGTTAGGGCTAGTATTAGAGCTAGGCTTACGTTTAGTGGTAGGGGTTAGCGTTAATTTTAGTTTTAGGTTTAGGGTAACAAACAAACAAAAGTAAAAATTTTTAGATTACACTTTCAGACAAAAGCTGAAAGGGTAGGTTTTGGGTTAGATTTATTGTTTTGCTTTACTATTAGAGTTAGGTTTAATGTGAATATTTAGGGTTAGTGTTAGTGTTAGGATTTAGGGTCATGGTTAGTATTAGGATTAGGGTTAGGATTAGGGTTTGTGTTAAGCTTCAGTTTAGGTTTTTGTTTTGTTTAACAAACAAACAAATATGTAAAAATCCACAAATGAGACATTCAAACAAAAGCAGAAGTTATAGAGTTTGTTTTAGGGCTAGGGTTTGTGTTAGGGATATGTTTAGCATTAGAATTAGTGTTAGAGTTCAAGTTAGTGTTAGAGTCATGGTTAGGGTTAAAGTTAGGGTCAGGTTTATGGTTAAATTTAGTGTTAGCGTTAGGGTTATTTTTGGGGTTAAGTTTACACTTAGTTTTAGGGTAATAAACAAACTAAAATATAAAAACTTACATATGTCAGTTTCAAACAAAAACAGAATTGTAAGGTTCAGTCTTAGGGTTAGTGTTAGGTGTATTTTTAGGTTTCATTCAAGCTTAGGGTAAGGGTTAGGTTTGTGGTTTTGGGTTGGATTTAGAGTTTAGGGTTAAGGTTAGCATTTAGGGTTA
Source organism: Myiopsitta monachus (assembly GCA_017639245.1). Classification (NCBI taxonomy): domain Eukaryota; kingdom Metazoa; phylum Chordata; class Aves; order Psittaciformes; family Psittacidae; genus Myiopsitta; species Myiopsitta monachus. The sequence goes on along the minus strand of CM029941.1, from coordinate 46,020,968 downwards.
GCATTATTCTCTGGGGTAGTGCTAAAGTTAGGGGTAGTGTTAGGTTTAGGGTTAGGTGTAGTGTTACAGTTGTGGTTAGCATCAGTGTTAGGGTTTGATTTAGGCTTAGCTTTTGGATTAGGTTAGGATTAGGGTAAGTTTTTGGTTAGGGTTACGTGTTACTGTTGACACTTTGAAAATTAAGCTGGCTGGTCAGGGTTACTGTTAGGTTTAGTTGTACAGCCGGGGTTATGTTTAGGTTATGGTTAGGGTTAGTTTTAGCTTAGGCTTTGTGTTTAGGTTGTGGTCAAGTTTAGGGTTATGTTTATGTTAAGGATCAAACTAAAACATTAAAATCCACAGATGACATAGTCGAACAAAAGCAGAATATATAATGCTATTTTTAATATTATTGTTAGCATTAGGGTCAATGTTAGGGTTAGGTTTAGCATTTGGGTTAGGGTTAATGTCACAGTTTGCTTTAGGATAGCAAAGAAACAATTATTAAAATTTTAGAGGTGACACTTCCAAACAAAAGCCAAATTATTAGGGTGAGAGTTTGGGTTAGGGTCATGGTCAGTTTAAGTGGTATGGTCTATTATTAGTATTCGTGTTAGTTCTTTGTGCTAGGATTTGGGTAAAGATTAGCGTTAAGTTTACGGTAAGTTTTAGGGAGGCAAATAAAAAAGTAGAGATCCACAGATGACTCTTTCAAACTTAGCAGAAGTGTTAGGGTTAGGGTTAGGTTTGTTGTTAGGTTTAGTTTTATTCTCTAGGTTAGGTCAGGTTTTGGTAAGGTTTAGGGTTATAGTTATGGTTAGCATTAGGATTAAGGTTTACGGTTAGGGTTATGTTTCGGGGTAGTGGTTGGGTTAGGGTTCAGTTTAGGTTTATGGTTAGGTTTAAATTAGGGTAAGTTTTAGGTTAGCATATAAAAAAGTAGAAATCCGGAGATGACATTTTCAAACAAAAGCAGAAGTGTTAGGGTTTGGGCTTAGGGTTTGGGTTAGGCTTAGGTTGAAGTTTAGGTTTAGGGTTAAGGGGTCGTCTTAGGTTTTTTTGGGGGGGTTAGGTTTAGGTTTTGGTTACGGTTAGGTTTAGGGTTTGAGTTTAGCTTTACCATAAGAGTTAATTTTAATGTTAGGGTTTAATGTTAGGTTTTCTGATTAGGGTTGGTTTTAGGATTTGAAAGTGACATCTGAAGGTTTTCAATTTTCCGTTTGCATGTTATCTTAAATCAAGACCTAACTTTAATGCCATCACAAACCCTATATTTTACCTTAAAACCTAACCCTAAACCTAACCCTAATGTTAACGCTAAATCTAAGCCTGACCCTAAACCATTTTTGCAGGTCACATTGAGCATTTGCAACAGCTGCCTGCTAAATAGGTCAAAGATAGTACTGAAATCAACCTGCTTAAAAATTTTTTCTCACTGTCATCAATTTGTCATCATACTTCTACGTTTATTTCAAATTGTCGTGTGTGGGGTTTTAATGTTTTGTTTGCATGTTAAACTAAATCTAAAACTAATAATAAACCTAACCGTAAACCTAACTCTAAAATAAACGTAAACTTAAGACTACACCTAACCCCAACACTAAACCTCACAATTAAGAATAACCCTAGGCTTAAAACTGAAACCAACCCTAAACCTTCCCCTAAACATAAGATTAAAACTATCTCTAAAGCTAACACTAAAATTAAAACTAAATCTAACCCCTACCTTAATGCTAACACAAACACTAATATTTAAACGAACACTAACACTTCATATTACTATAACACTAATGCTAAACCAAAACATACACCTAAACCTATCTCTAACATTAAAAGTAACCCCAAACCTAAACCTAAATCTAACTGTAACTCAAATGCTAACCAACCACTAACAAAAACCCTAACCCTAAAATTAATGCTACTATTAAGACTGAATCTAAATGTAAATTTAAAACAACAACCTTAACGCTAAACATTAATCCTAACCATAACCCTAAACTAACCCTAAACCTAACCTTAACCCTAACTCTAACCCTAACCTAAACCTTACCCTAAACCTAAATATAACACTAAGCCAAACCCTAGCCTGACCTCTAACCTTAAGTAATCCTAACCCTAACTGTAACCCTAAGGCTAACATGAATGCAAACCCAAACGTGAACCCTAAACCTAACTTAATTATCAAGCCAAATTCTCCAGAAGCTGTGGGAAACTGTGCATTGGGATATTATAATGCCCCCTTCTTCACCCAAAAGTGCCAACTGGTACAACCACTTCTTCATTAGAGGAAGAGACTACATTGGTGCACAGCCATGTCTCAGGATTTTGTTTTTCACTGAATGCGTGATGCGTTGCTTTGTAGTTCAGAATTTTTTTTGGTACATTGCTCTTGAAGCAAAAATCACCATTAGCTGAGATGGTTATTTTCTCATTTGCCTTTACCCAGGTCATACTGAGCACTTACAACAGTTGCCTGCTTGATAGGTCAAAGCTATTATTGAAATCGATCTGCTCAAAAAATTTTCCTCTCTGTCCCAAATTTGTCACGAACATTCTGCTTCAATTTCAAAGTGCCATCTGTGTGGTTTTTAATTTCTTGTTTGTTTGTTATCCAAAACCAATCCCTAAATTTAATGCTAACACAAGCCCTAACATTAACCCAAAACCCTAACCCTAACCCTAAACACAGCACTGACTTTAACACTAAACCAAAACCTAAACATTTACGTCGGTCACACTGAGCAATTAAAGCAGCTGCCTGCTTCATAGGTCACAGCCATTATTGAAATATACTTGTTTATAAAATTTTTCTCACTGTCACAAATATGTCATCATATGTGTTTTTGTTTAAAAGTGTCTTGTGTGGGGTATAAATTTTTTACATAAACCTAACCCTAACACTAACACAAACACGAAGACTAGTGCTAAAACCTAAACCTAAGACTAACCCCAAACCTAAACTAAACCCTAACCCTATCTCTAGCCCTAAACCTAACACTAAACACGAGCATTAGACACCAAACCTAACCCTATACCCCACATTAACCCTATCCCTAAAACTAATGCTATTGTCTGAAAGTGTCACCACTGGGTTTTTTGACATTTTTGTTTCTCTATTACATTAACCCTAAACCAAGAACTAAACCTAAAACCTAAACCATAAATATAAGGCTAACCCTCACCCTGAGCCCAAGCCTAATCCTAAAACTAATTTAACCGTAACCCTAACCCTAACTCTAACCCTAAACCCTAACCCAAACCATAACAATAACCCCTAACCCTAGCCCTAACCATAACCATAATCCTAACCCATAACCCTAACCCTAACCCTGACCATCAAACTCTAACCCTAACTCTACACCCAGCACTATGGTGCTGAGGTTGTGAAAGTGGCCTTAAAGCTGTGGGGACTCAAAAAAAGATAGTGACTACATTTATGAAAATATCAGCTTTCCTGGTTTAGTCTAGAACCCTAAGTTTCTCTTTATGCAACCTATATTCTGTGTTCATGACTAGCCTTACATTCTAAATTGCCTTTGTCCAAAATGTCTCCTTTAAGATCTGAGCTGTACAAACAAAAGGGCATTCATACCATTTGTAATTACTTGCAATTAATGGTGCACATAGAGCTACTTTGTTTGCCTTTCAGCACCTGGGATGCCCTCAGTGATGTCTGCAAACATCTGGGAGCTGTGATTGCTAATCAGTTTGATGACTACTGACTGCACTTGGAGGAAAATACATCCCCTGTGATATGCCATAAATCAGTTTTCCTAAAACATCTTCCATTTTGTCGTGGTTTAAGTCTCTAATCGCCCCACGCAGTTTTCTCACTCACTCAATATCACTCTTTCTTACCGCACTCCCGGAGGGATGGGGAGGAGAATCAAAAGAATTCAACTGGCACAGGTTGAGACAACAACAGTTTAGTAACTAAGGTATAACACAAACCACTACTGCTACCACCAATAATAATACAAGAGAAATACAAGGAAAGAGAATACAACTGCTCACCAAGCCTGACCCAGCCAATGCACCCCCCAGCAGCGAACCCCCCAATACCAAAAACCTGACCATACTGTGCACCCCCAGTCCACCACCACACCCTTCCTGGTCTCTGCCCTCCGTGTTCACATCCTGGACATGACATGCTGTGGTATGGAATAACCTCTTTGGTCAGTTTCGGTCAGGTGTCCTGTCTCTGCTTCCTCCTGGCTCCCCCTCCTCCCTGGCATAGCATGAGACTCAGAAAGTCCTGGGCCAGAACAAAACATTACCAGGCAGTAACTGAAAACACTCGTGTTATCAGCGCTGCTCCCAGGCCCAAAATTGAAAACACAGTGCTGTACCAGCTACCAAGAAGGAGAAAAAGCGACTGCTGCTGCTGAACCCATGACAATCCACCCTTTATTCCATACCATTCACGTAATGCTCAGATCCCACATTTTCAATATACTATCACATGTATGTATATATGGATCCACACATGCACAGAAAGGGAGAGAGATCATCTCTTTGTGCATGGATCAATCCCTGCAAAGCTGCTGAGTCCATCCAGTTCATGATGTTGAGCTCCATCTTGTAACAGTTTTTCAGAGCAGGAGAACCTGTGTGCAGTGCTCACACTTGTGAATAACCTGGGTAATAGTGTCCATTGTTAAGTCCACCCCTCGATCATAAGTCCACCCCTCGATCATGAGTCCATCTGTATGCTGCATCTCTGCCCTGATGGCCTAAGGTGTCATAGGCCAACCAGGCTCAAAATAATTCACCCTTATGTTGCCAATCTAAGTCCATCTGAGCCATTTCGTTTTAGCCACTTGTCACTGGGGACTCCATATAGCTGCCTTCAATCTCCGACACTTCCAAAGCACTGGAGGGGTCCAGTGGACTAGATATTCGCACTCACTCACACTATCCCACACACCCTGCCACTCATGACTGTCCAACTTTGGGAAAAATCTCTTGGTCATCCCACATTGCAGTCCAACCCCAGACAAGGCCCACACCCCACTCTGCTTGATCCCCATCAGAATCAGCAGGCAAGTCTCAAGGGTGCTTAAAGGCCATTCAAAACCTTCAAAATTCTTAAATGATGCTGTAAACGGTGTGTGTGTGGGGGGGGGGGCTGGGAGCACAAAAGAATGTCTCTTTCACAGGCTGACCACCAGAGGAGGTGAAAAGAGACGTGTAATTGCTAAGAACTTCCATTATATACCTCCCAAAGTATAGAGCTGGCCACACTGGAAACACAAACCAAGTCAGTTTCATGCTCACTGAGTCTATTGTACCATTTTTTTTCTAATAAAAAAAATGTAATAAATGCAGCAAAAAATTTTTTCCTAGGAATAGAAAAAAAAGAAGAGATTAGTTGTCTAAATCAAGTGTCCATATTACAGGGTGAAACATTATTTTTTTTTTCATTAAATAAAGTATCAAATTAGCACTGTAAATTCCAAATTAATCCTGGATAATGCATTTGAAGTTTCACTTATGTAATATGTGACATATTGCTTAACAAATCTTGGGGTTTTGTAATCAGTTTTACTGAAATGCATGCAGTCTTAGAAGAATAGTTTTTTGATCCATGTAGCAACTGAAACTTTACTTTTCATGTATAAGCAAACCAAATTTTCCACTTTGATTGGACTATAAATAATAGAAAACAATATTAATAGTTCTATTAAAATGTAACAAAACACTTCCTAACTTAACTAACAAATTTCAAGTTTATTTGTAAGGTAGGATTATTAGAGTCAAATATACTTGTGAATTATTGTTAAAACACAACCATGACCGTTTAGATTATATAAAATGTGCTATAGAGAGGAATTGCTGGTATGCTACACATATTCTCTGCAAAATTACTATAAAAGCACTCCCACTGTTATCATGCTACTGGGAATGCAGATCCACGAGACTTCGGCTCCTTGAATCTCTTGCATATAAACTAAGTGAATTTGTGGTTCCTGTGTGTTTACAAAGTTTTATGACCTCTTCAAACTGGGACAAACTACATCTCACTTTATTTTGTCAGCAACAATACATTTTTTTGTGCTTTCATGAACCTATTATCTATACGCCAAGATATCATCTTTTCTTTTGTCTGCTTTTACTAGACTTTGAGATTCTCTTTTCTCACAACTTGCTTTTGATCTTCATGAGACTATTCAGTCTCGTTTTTTTTGGTAGTTGACGTTTAAATAATTTCTAGTGATTAAGGGTTTTGTTAACGGAAGAAAAAAAAAAAAAAACAACTTAATTTAAAAAGCCAGAAGGGGAAATTTGCATAATAAGAAAATTGTCCTAACAAAACTATACTGAAATTTTAGAAGTTGAACTTTACATTTTTCTGGTACAGTTTTAACACTTTTCTATCAGCTGCCTTCTCAATGCTGGGACACTTTTTGTCCTGTGTTCCGCATAGCTTCTTCCATGAGTTAGGTTAATGAACTTACTTCTCACAGCAGCACACCATGTGAATATTTGTCATGGGTTCAGCAGCAGCAGTCATTTTCTTTCCTTCCTGGTAGCTGCTGCAGCGCTGTGTTTTTGATTTCGGGCCTGGGAACAGCGCTGATAACACCAGTGTTTTCAGTTACTGCTTGGTAGTGTTTTGTCTAGCCAAGGACTTTCTGAGTTTTATGCTCTGCCAGGGAGGAGGGGGAGCCAGGAGGAAGCAGAGACAGGACACCTGACCGAAACTGACCAAAGAGGTTATTCCATGCCACAGCACGTCATGTCCAGGATGTAAAAACGGAGAGGAGAGACCCGGAAGGGTGTGGTGGTGGCAGGTTGGGGGGTTCGCTGCTGGGGGGTGCATTGGCTGGGTCGGGCTTGGTGAGCAGTTGTATTCTCTTTCCTTGTATTTCTTTTGTATTTCCCTGGTCATTATTATTATTGGTCGTAGCAGTAGTGATTTATGTTATACCTTAGTTACTAAACTGTTCTTATCTCAACCTGTGGAAGTTGCATTCTTTTCATTCTCCTACCCATTCCCCCTGGACTGGGGGAAGAAAGAGAGGGAAGTGAGTGAGTAAGAAAAACTACGTGGCTTGAAGGGTTAAATCAAGACAGTATTAACCCATGTAAGCATTTCTATAGTCACTTCATGGTAGGTATATTCAGGAAATGATCAGAAATACTTTTTTTTTTTTTTGTGTGGTGTTTCTTGTTAATATTACTTTCATTTATTCGTGGTATCCTCTCCATAGCTGTGATGCAATGTGTTTAGAACTTGATATTGGTAACCTGCACATTTAACTCAAATATGATGTCCCTATTGTTTAATTTTCTGCAGCATTTCCATGCTTCCAGCTCAAAATTAAATCTGAAATTTTGAAAAGTCAATGATTGAACTGTGTTCTAACAGATTACAGGTTTATACATAAATGAGTGATACACTTTTCTTTGGCAGCAAAATATTTTGTTGCAATCAGTTACTCTTTACCACACTGCATACCTGGACAGAAAAGTTAATGGTCTGTAATTGGGATGCTAAAAGTCTAAGGCTGCTGTTGTAGTGCAATTGAAAGGTGTGACAGCAGCTGACATAAGATGTATGCAGAGTGGCTTAGAGCTATCTTGCTTAGGTACTATTGGCTTCAGCAGCAGAGGACTGACACTTGACTTTATCCCTCTATGGGTCTGAAAGACCAGACTTCATGTACCACATCTGATGGCAGTGTAGATATATGTAAACTTGCTTCCAATTATTTGACATAGAAGTAGGATCAAAATAAAAGTATTCAGAGAAGGTATGGTCTGCTTTTATCCATATAAGATGACAATTCAGGTTATCTCAACTGATTTTGTAGTGAACTAATACACGTTTCCTCAGGAACAGTTGAACATTTTGAGTCTAATAGTTCCTTCTAAATCTAATTTTAAAACTAGTTGTGTGTTAGGGCATCTTCAAACCTGAAAGTAGCATTCGTTTGCTTTCTCGTATCAGTATTGTGAAAATTGGATACTACTACAGTAAAAAATTTAGCAGTTTTTTACCCCTAAATTCATTAAAACTGATAATATTGTTAAAATAGTCTCAGCTATCATTATTAATAATAATAATTACAGTAAGCATAAATAACCCAAGATTTTTGCCATACAAATATCTTATAAGGTTGGTATGAAACATACCCTTCTATGTTGCTTTGCATTTTGGGAATAAATGTAGTTTTACAGGCTAAGACACATGAATTTTCCCTTTATAAATCTTTAAAGATGGCTTTAATTTGTGTTTAAAAAAAAATTTCTGGTAACTATTATTTAAAAAGTCCGTATTCAGACTAGGGTGGAAATGAACACATTCTATTAAGAAACTATCAGGAAAAGTGTATAGAATAGCAGCTTGAACTGCTAAAACATATTTCTAATGCTTTTTAAAAGTTTGCTTTTTAATCATTACAAAAAAGAAATTTAATCTCCAGTTGAACATAAATAACAACAAGACTTCATGAGTCAGCAATAAACTGTAAACCTTTGAAGGGTCGTAAAGTACAAAACTCCCAGTTAAAAATGGCTTATATATGAAAATCTAAAAAAAAAATAGTTGCATCCTGCATCCAGTCAGTGTATATTTTTTGAAAGTCTGAAGGAGGAAAAAAAAAATATTCTCTTCTATGCAAGCTCTTAAAAATGTTAAATAATGCTAAACATTTTTTTTTTTTCTGAATAGATTGGTTGTGTCATTTGTTGAGACTTTATTTTTACCTAGCTTGAAATGAGTTTAGATGAGTTTCATATTTTGGTACAGAATGGTGTTTATTTATGTGTTCATGTGCTGCATTGCTGTGAGCAGTATAGAAATGAGTATCGTTGCTTCCTGTTTGCAGGAAGTTTTGACAACAGAAACAAATTCTCTCTGTGAATCTTCAAATAAAATCTCCACTAAATTAATACTGAGTCTACCTTGAAACTCAGTGTGGCATTTTCATCAGTATTTCTAACTCAGGAATGCTCACAGTGGTTATATAAAAACTACTATATACATAACAGATATACGTCTAATTGTAAAATATATTCACTTTTACATCTGTATAAAAGGATATATACATGTGTACATGGACACAGTCCGATTGGACATAGTCAAAATAGATTGGTTTCACAACCTAATTAAATTCCTGATTCAATTTGCTTCTATATAACTTACAACAGTAGGAAAAGTGTATTCCTTATAGGTAGAATAACTTTTTCTACAATATAGCAAATTCCCACACTAAAAATTAACTGTGTTTATGTGAAAGCTAAAGAAACCAGTTTGAATTCATCAAACAAACAAGCAAACAGTTAACTAATTAAATGGCTTAAACCAAAACTCCAACAAACAAAATATTATTTGAAAATTTAGGGGTTTGTTCCCTTACAGAACAACAGCATTAAGTACTAATATAGTCGGTCTTATGTCACCATCCGCCTACTAAGTTTCCAGTGGCACCAGGATCTATGCCTGAGATATGTACCTGAGATTTCCACTTTGATGGGTTAAGGGAAGCTAGGCTTAGGATCAGCATGGTGAAGTTTTTTCACAGCCCACAAAGCCAAAGTAAATCGTTTCTGTACTATGTATTTGGAAAGAAATGTAGATTAACAGAAGCTTAAGGAAAACTGATACACTGTTAGATATACCTCTCAAGGTGAATGTAAAATCACTCTTCCAGCTACTTGTCTGCTTTACAGATCCTGATGTTGCTATGGAAGTCCATTGAGATGGACAGGTTTTTTTTACATAAACCTAAAGAGTGGTTTATTCAGGATGTATCTGTTCTTAGACCATGCATGAAATTTGGAGTACCACAGCGAGTTAAATTTTAAAAAATTGAAAATTTTCCTTAATTTCAGTCTAATGTCTCATATCTGAAGTTTCATCCTGTGCTGCCTCTCTCATATTAGTGATACACCTAGAAATAAATTTTCCATATTATTTAAGTTTAGTATTAACATTTTATTTTTAAACTATCCCTGTTAGGCTCAGGCAGACCACACGTCAGGTATCTGTGTTGTTACTAGAAACAAAGAGGTCAAGTGTGAATCATGGTTGGCAAACAGATCAGTTTGGTTTGGCATAAGCATGAAATACAAATCTCTAATGCAAAGAAAACTCAAAACAGTTATCTATGCTGATAATTATGTTTTCCTGGACATTTAGTTCATAAAGATGAAGCATAATCATAGAATTATAGAATAGTTAGGGTTGGAAAGGATCTCAAGATCATCTAGTTCCAACCCCCCTGCCATGCACAGGGACACCTCTCACTAAACCACGCCACTCAAGGTTCTGTACAACCTGGCCTTGAACGCCGCCAGGGATGGAGCATTCACACCTTCCCTGGGAAACCCATTCCAGTGCTTCACCACCCTCACAGTAAAGAATTTCTTCCTCAAATCCAATCTAAACTTCCCCTGTTTAAGTTTGAACCAGTTACCCCTTGTCCTATCACCACAGTCCCTAGCTAAGAGTCCCTCCCCAGCATCCCTATAGGCCCCCTTCAGATACTGGAAGGCTGCTAGGAGGTCTCCACGCAGCTTTCTCTTCTCCAGGCTGAACAGCCCCAACTTCCTCAGCCTATCTTCATACGGGAGGTGCTCCAGTCCCCTGATCATCCTTGTGGCTCTCCTCTGGACTTATTCCAACAGTTCCATGCTCTTTTTTTGTTGAGGAGGACATGTTCTTTTTATGTTGAGGACACCAGAACTGCACACGATACTACAAGTGAGGTCTCACAAGAGCAGAGTAGAGGGGCAGGATCACCTCCCTCAACCTACTGGTCACACTCTTTTTGATGCAGCCCGTGATACAGTTGGCTTTCTGGGCTGCAAGAGCACACTGCTGGCTCACATTCATTTTTTCATTGGCCAACACTCCCAAGCCCTTCTCCACAGGGCTGCTCTGAATCTCTTCTCTGCCTAATCTGTAGCTGTGCCTGGGATTGCTCTGACTCAGGTGTAGGGCCTTGCACTTGTCATGGTTAAACTTCATAATAAAACAGAAGGGTCTGACATCACTCAATCCACCTGACATTTCTTGCCATTTTATATTAAAATATCAGTAAAGAAAATTTGCTTGTCTCACCTCATGTACAAGGAAATTGTGTTCTGAATAAAAGAGAGACATGCTCAAAGAATCATAAATATAATGCCAAGCAAGGGAGTACTCAGTAATTCACACTTGCCTGCAAGATTTTATTAGTACTAACAGGCCCAGTAGTTACAATATTCTGAGATTCTGATCTCCTGGGGAGAAGGAATAGCATATTTCATAGCAGACGTAGTGTTAAGCGCGGTGCAGCTTATGGTTTTATGAGCAAATGACAAATACAGACACCCCTCCTACACATTGAGGATAGTACAGAGGCTCAGCCCCTTCCAAAATTATCACCAAGGACATGGACTATGACTTGCGGTTCTGCTCCAAATGTTGGCATGGCACACATCACTCACATCAGTCTCCTAACCTTCACTTAGTCCCTTCAGCATGAACTGACATAGGATAGAGTGAGATGACACAGACACAAAGTTGAAAGAAGGAGTTTAACAAGAAGATAGGATTCACCACAGCCAACAGGTGGTCTCAGGCAGAAAAGCATACTGACAGACTCACTTTATGTACAGCTAGCCCCTTTTATATCCATTTCTGCCTACCTTCCTGCTGTTCTTCTCAAGCCTTCTCTCCTTCACAATCATTCATTAGTTTGTGCAGTCCCACTGTCCCTTCAACTTCCTGGATTCTCAGGTTTTTATACCAGTCATCTGCAAAATCCTTTTTTCCTGCAGTTTCTTGGTAGCCCAATAGTTAGTGTGACTGACCAGGTTTGTTTCTCATCTTTGCTATTATTATGTTTGCCTGTCAGCTTTGTACCTCTGTTTATTTTGTTCATGGCTTTTTCTTTTACTTCCCACCTCATTTTACAAGGTCCTCGATCAGGTTATCCTGCTGAAATGAATATTCCCATGCTGCAGTACCCTTATCAATGAGTGCAACTGACCAACTTCATTACTGCCTCCCTCATTCTTTGTTGGTCAAGTTTGTGTCTCTGTCATGTCATTTATGGCTTTCTCCTTTAATTATTATCCCTTTTTGCACTGAAGGGTCTTTGGACAGACAGCCTTAAGGAATCTGATTCTCCCTCCTTCCACATACCTTTCCACAGACTACATTTTAAAACTCCAGTTGATGACAGGTTGCATGATCACAGCAGCTTCTACCAGAAGTATACTTTGCTTAAAATTTTGTTAAATAGTGTTTTAAATGATTCTTCAGTGTATACATAAAGATGGGGAGCTTAAGTTTTAATCTGATGATCACTTCAGTTTCAAGAATTTTAGTCACTGTAGTGATGAGGTGGGAAGGGAGCACAAGCCCTCTTTTCTCTTCTTTCACAGGAGACCAAACCTAAACTTCTTAAGTAAGATTAACCCTCTTTTCTTCTGACCTTTTACTCAAAAATATGATGTTGTTAAAGTAATTGCAAATATGGGTGGGAGTAAAGAAGTTATAGGGGAAGAAAGGGAAATCTCTTCAGCTGAGCTAATGCAAGAGTCCAAAAAAAATTACAGAAGATATTTACTATATTGAGAAATCTCTAAAAATTCGTAGATATTAGATCTGATGCTCTGTGTCTGAGGCTGACTGACAGCAAATATAGTGCTACCCAAAATAACACTCTCAGTAAATTATCTAAGCAAAGTGAAAAGAGATCCTAAAGGGGTTAAGGTACCTGTAAAAGACAGGAGAGCTTAAGTTACCTACTGTACACTGCTTTTTCTAAAGGCATATTTTCTTCAGTTCTACTTTTTCTCTTTTTTATCTTTATTTCAAGTGCTGGCACACTTACCTTCTGCAATAAGATTTTGTCATTTGTTACTTGAAAAGACAAAAGTATCTTCAAGCTTATAGGGATGGGAAATGCAGGTCTGCTCCCCAGCAAATGCCTTTCATGACAGCAATTCTTTCCTCTTTCATTATATTCAAGATGGCAAATGCACTCCCTAGGAGTTGTGAAGAGCAGAAGCAGGTCTTAAGATAATTGGTATATTTTTTAAAATCTGCTTATAGACCTGGAGAAGATCACTTTTGTTTGAGAAAAAGGTGTGCTTACTGACTTATTTTAGTTCATCTGGCAGGCTGATTCACTTTAAAAGGGGAAAGGTAGGGAAACAAGAGGGAGGAAGAAAGAAGAACTTTTCCTTTCATTGTTGTTACATTCTTAAATGAAGCATTGGAGTTTAATTTGAGGTTCTCATTCAATAACAGACTAAAGTCCTTTTATTATCAAAATGGAATGGACAATACTGGACAATTTTTTTTTCTTTTTTTTTTAAGATTAACAAACAAAAAATCCAGAAAACCCTGGTAATGTTAGCACTAGTGTTTGGTTTTGCTTTTAGAAGTTAAAAGTATGAGCAAACATTTCTGGTTTATTGAAAAACACATACAGCAATAGATTACTCACAGTTGGCATTGCTGTATGTCATGATTCACTTTCTGGCTGCTGATGGGTGTACTATAGCAGTCAAAAAAAATACAAGGATGATTACAGAAAATACAAACTGCTTAACCATTTATAGTGTAAGGAATGCTATATATGTCATACACTTCATCAACAAGAACATAGGGCCAATTCAGTCCCAGTTAATCATCTCTGTGTCTCTTAATGTTCAAAGCCCCTGATGTGCTAAAACCAAAAGAGCATAGAAACCTTGTTTTGAAAACAAAACCATCAGTTTCCTGACTTCACAGACAACTTGTTGAAGTATGGACTGGATAAGCAGGCAGTGAAGTAGTCTGACAACTAGATGAATCACTGGGCCCAGAGGTTGGTGATCAGTGACAAGAAGTCTAGCTGGAGGCCAGTAACCAGTGATACACCCCATGGGTCAATACTTGTTCCCATCCTGTTCAACATCTTAATGAATGATCTCAGCAGAATTTGCCTTCAGCAAGTTTTCTGATGATAGAAAACCAGGAGGAGAGGCCAATATAACAGAAGGTTTTGTTATTACTCAGAGGGACCTTGAGATGCTGGAAAAGTAAGGTGACACAAACTTCGTGGAGCTCAACACAATGAAGTGCAAAGTCTCACATCTGGGGGAGAATAGCCCCACGTACAAGTTTATATGAGGCCTACCAAAGCTGAAAAGCAGCTTTGCAGAATATTATCTGGAGGCTCTGGTAGATACCAAGTTGGTGCTCCTTGTGGCAAAGGCAGCTAATGATGTTCTGGTCTGCAGTAGGAGGCATGTTGCCAGCAGGTCAAGGAAAAGACCCCTGAAGTATTGTTTCCAGTTCTGTGCTCCCCAGTACATAAGAGAGAAAGAGCTACTAAAGGAAATTCAGCCAAGACCCACTAAGGTTATTAAGGGACTCATGCATACCCCAGGGAAGGAAAATCTGAGAGAGCTGGGACAGTTCAACCTTGAGGAGAGGTCTAAGGAGGGATGTCATCCATGTATACAAATGGCTGAAGGGAAACTGTAAAGAAGACAGAGCCAGGCTTGCCTAGTGACAGGACTTGAGGTGAGGCAGTGAGGCAGTCTGCACAAACTAAACCAAAGGATGCAAAAATCAGAAAAAGCTTTTTTACTGTGTGAGTGATTGAGTGCTAAAACAAGTTGCCCATGAAGGTTGTGTAGTCTCCATCCTTGGAGATCTTCAAAAGCCATCTAGACATGGTTCTGGGCAATGTGCTGTAGGTGAGCCTACTTGAGCAGTCACTTCTGACCAGATGACCTTCAGAGGTCACTTACAACCTCAACTATTTTGTGATTCTGGCTTGAAAAGAAGTGATTTTTTTTTTTTTTTTTCCGTCGCAGGTGGAGGATGTCTGTGATTGGTTCTGGTTTTGTTATAGGTATGTTCCAACTGTGGTTACTGTTACTTCTTTTAGCTTAGGTTTGCACACCAATGAGAAAACTAGTTATGCAAAAAATTTTGTTTCTCCATTAAAATATCCAGGAAATGCAATGAGATTTGTAGAATTCTGAATAAAGAGACAAACAGGGAGGGAATTTAGAAGTTGAGATGAGTTTGCATTGCATCTATCATGCATCTTCTGGATCATTTCTCTCTTCTGAGTTATTGGCATGCCACTATGCAAGGTTAACTGATCAGAATGAAAGCTATGCTAGTCTGATGAGAAATACCAGTCTTCAAGTGAAATCTGAAAATGATTGAAATATTTCCGTTACAGAAAAGAAAATAAATAAGGGTTTGCTGCTAAAATTAATGAAGCTGTCATTTAGGCCGTAGGCTTTTTTGGTAAGTATAAAAGCAAATCATCATCACTAAAAATTAAAGTAAAATAAAACATAAAATAATCTTCTATTAATAATGTTGCGTTTACATGATGAAGTTTTGTTAGTTCTTGTCAGTTCCAGCTGGCTTGTGAAAGGACCCACCACAAGATAGAGCTGAGTCTCTGGAAAAACATATTTAAGAAAGGGTAAAAAAAAAAAAAATGTGAAGGAGTGCTGAGACAGAGAAGTGAGAAGAAGTGTGAGATAAACAACCCTGCAGACATGAACATTGGAGAAGGAGGGGGAGGCAGTGCTTCAAGCACCAGAGCAGAGATTCCCCTGCAGTCTGTGGAGATGACCAAAGTGAAGTAGGTGTCCCTCTGCTGAAAAGGACCATGCCAGAGCATATAGCAACGCTTAGCCCATAGAGGACCCCATGCTGCAGAAGCTGGGCATACCCTGAGGGAAGCAGTAGTCAGTGGAAAGCCCACAAAGGAGCAGGCACTTGCCAGGAGCTGTGACTTGTGTGGCTTTTGTAGAGGAGCCCACACAGGAGCAGCTTTTTTGCAAGAAAATGTGCCCTTTGTAGGGTTCGCACTGGAGCAGTCTGAATGACTGTGGCCTGTGAAAAGGACCTATGATCGATCAGCTGTCTTTTTTCTCACCATTCAAATTTATGTTTAAATTGAGAAAATGTTACATTAAGTTTGCCCCAGGTAAGTCTGTTTTGCCTGTGACAAAATCTGTTAAGTGATCTCCCTATCTTTTGACTCATGAGCTTTTTCATCTTAATTTGTCTTGACTGCCCTGATCAGGAAGAGGAATGAAAAGGCAATTGGATGGTGGTTCAACAGCCAGCCAGGATCAGCGCACTACAAATATTTGTTTAGTAACTGTGTACAATAACTCATAAAGCTTGGCTCTTTCAGGAATGATAAAATTACATATTATATTCTGTTGTCTTTTATGATATATACTACTCATTTTTCTTCATTACCAGGCAGTGGTCTTGGGATATTTTTTATATTTTTTTAAATTTTTAGATTGAATGCATCAATATTCCCCAACTCAGTGTGATAAAATTTCTCAGTAGTAGTTAATAGACCCTGCTGTTGTTAACAATTCTACCCTTTGAATTTAACCACTATTGATGTTTCCAACAAACTAAATGTTTTCTGTGGGGCCCTCGGCAGATCTTCTATTTTTATTTAGTTGTCTGTATTTATCAAACAATTCATTTTGCAGTGACCATTACACATAACTTAGCTAACTTTCTTTCAATGGAAGGGGTATTTTATGCACAGGGAATGGAATTGTTTCTTTATCCTCATTAATCAGAAGGGAAAATTTAGAGGGTAATTTTAGCAGGATAACAAGTAAGAAAACTTCCTCTCCAGCTAAGCGACATAACGGTTTCTTGACTGCTACAATAAGATTGTTTTAGAAGAAAACATTGATATGACATTAAAGAGGAGGACACATTATTAACACTTCTAGACTGACATGCCATTGGTTAAGACTCTTGTATTGAAAACAATCTGCTGCCATCTCATGAGAGTGCATACAGAAAACCAAGGCATTTGTAACAGAATAACCGGCAAACCTGTTAATTTCCTAGCAGGGATCTTGCACAACTTGATTACCACTTATTTCTATGCAAATGATAAAAGGAGTTATGAATCATCCTAGTAAAAAACAGACTTAGTCACTCTCTGCTAGTTTTTCATCAGTCACAATGGAGATGAGCTCATCCCGTAAGTCAATGAATTCTCTTTCTTTTTTTTTACAATCTAGTCTGAGATTCATTAATTCTTCGGAAGTAACCCTTCTATTAAATAATCCCATGATACTTTCTGATCTCTCAAATATCTAGTGGCCTTGTTGCACTTACATAATTGCAAAGGTGAGCTGAGTGGCAGCTAAAAATAAAAGAATAAAAATGTCTTTCCCCTTCACTGTGCCTGAGATTATGCAAAGTAACTCTCAATATAAAGGAACAGTTAGAACTTGAAAAATCTGCACAGGTTAGGATATTGTGTTTCCTGAATTCAGGATTTTTATTTCCAAGAATTATGCCTCTATGCCACAGAAATAGGTTAGAGAGTCAGCAACTCCTGAGCACTAACCCCACCACTCATTATCTTACTCTGCATTATCAGACTACTCACATTAACTTCTGTCTCTAATATTCCCATTCAGTAACATGAGGGATAACATTTTGTAAGGTCTATTATGAGTATTAAATATAATTATTGTTTTTGTTTACTTCTATTTCAACAGTTTCTGGTGTTGATTGTGAGAGGTTGTGAAGTTTGGTGGTTTTTTTTAGGAAGACAAATATCATCCATCAGTTCTGTAATTTCAAATGTTAATACAACATCCTGATAGCAGCATCCTATCTCTTCTGCCAGATAGAACATTAAACAACACACTGTTTAGAATCATAGAATGGTTTGCTTTGGAAAGGATGCTAAAAATCATCTAGTTACATCCCCCTAGCCATGGGCAGGGACGCCTTCCACTAGAACAGGTTGCTCAAAGACCCATTCAGCCTGGCCTTGAACACTTCCTGGGATGAGGCAGCCACAACTTCTCTGTGAAACCTGTACCAATGTCTCAGCACTCTCACAGTAAAGAATTTCTTCTTTATATCTAATTTAAATCTACCCTCTTTCAGTGTAAAGCCATTATGCCTTGTCCCATCCCTACACACATTTATCAAAAGTCCCTCTCCAGCTTTCTTAGGGACTGGAAGGCTGCTATAGGATCTCCCCAGAGCCTTCTCTTCTCCAGGCTGAACAATTCCACGTCTCTCAGCTTCTCTTCACAGGAAAGATTCTCCAATCCTCTGATCATCTTTGTAGCCCTCCTCTAGACTCACTCCAGCAGCTTCACATCCTTCTTATGTTGGGGGCCCCAGAGCTGAATGCAGTACTTCAGGTGGGGTCTCACATGAGTGGAGTAGAGTAGTACAGTCACCTCCCTTGACCTCCTGGTCACACTTCTTTACGTGCAGCCTAGGGCACGATTGGTTCTCTGGGTTGCAAGCACACACTGCTGTCACAGTGAACTTCTCATCAACCAGTAACTCAAGTCCTTCTCGTGGCTGCTCTCAATCCATTCACTGCCCAGCATGTGTTTGTGCCTGGGATTGCCCAAAAGCAGGTGCAGGACCTTGCACTTGGCCTTGTTGAACTTCATGAGGTAGGCATTGGCCCACCTCTGAAGAGTGTCAAGGTCCTTCTGGATAGCATCCCTTCCCTCCAGCATGTTGACTGTACTACACAGCTTGGTAATATTGGTAAACTTGCTGAGGGTGCACTCAGTCCAACTGTCCATGTCACTGACAAAGGTGCTAAGTAGCACCAGTCCCAGTTCTGACTCCTGAGGAACACCACTCCTCAGTAGCCTCCACTGGGACATCCAGCTATTGACAGCAATTCCTTTGGCAAGACCATCCAGCCAATTTAGTATTCACCAAGTGGTCCATCCATCAAATACACACCATTCTGGTTTACAGACAAAGATATCATGCAGGGCAGTGTCAAATACTTTTTACAAGTTGAGGTAGACAATGCTAATTGCTTTTCCTTAATCCACCAATGCCATAACCCTGTCATAAAAGGTCATCAAATTTTTCAGATACCATTTGACTCCAGTGAAGCCATATTGACTGCCACCAATCATCTCCTTATTTTTCATGTGCCTTAGCACAGTTTCCATAAATATCTGCTCCATGATCTTGCCAGGCACAGAGGTGAGACTCACCAGCTTGTATTTCCCTGGGTCTTTTTTTTTTTTTTTTCCCTTTTTAAAAATGGGGATTATTTTTCCCATTTTCCAGTCAGTGTGAACTTCCCTGGACTCCAATGACCTCTCAAATATGATGGATAATGGCTTGGCAGCTTAGTCCACCAGCTCCTTCAGAACCCCCAAATACATCTTTTTCTTCATTCTCCAGTCCCTGCCATTGCCTTTTGCAACTTGGGTGACTGGAATACTTGTCAGTAAAGACCAAGGCAAAAAACTCATTGAGTACCTCAATCTTCTCTATATCCCAGGTAACCAGGTTTCCCATTTCTGGAGGAGGCTTGCATTTTCCATAGTCTTCTTTTTATCACCAGTGTATCTGTGGAAGCTTTTCTTGTTGCCTTTCTTGTGCCCCTCAAAATGAGTCTCCTACTATTGTTATCTGTTGCCTTTTATTACTTGTGCTGATTGCTATACAGTGATCAAACTGGGCTGCTGTACTCATCTTCAGCATCTCTCCTAGTGTGGCAGGTCTTTCCTCTTCAGTCTGCAAAGCGGCGAAGCAGTTCTGCAAGTGAATTTGCAGTTAAGTTCCTCCTTCCTGCAGGTCCCTGTTGCTGCAAACTTCCATCCTTTGGTGTTATTGCCCCCCTCTCTTCTGTGTGTGCTGGTAGGGGAACTTTTTTGCTGTTTGGCTGCAGGCTGAGGGTCCACTGCAGGCTGTGTTTGGAACTGGCTATCTAACACCTCTGTAGTCTCCTTGGTGTTGTGCCACCCTCTCACTGCCTCCTGCAGCTCAGGCACCTGTTATAGGAGGTTTTCCACCTAAGCATACCTTCTGAAGTCAGGTCTGCTGCCTGTCCCTACCCCAGGAGAAAGGTCTAGGCACTTCCTGCAGTTGAGTTCTGCTCTGCAGCCTCTCCCTTCAGCAGCTTCATCTGGGTGCAAGCATTGGAGCAGATCCCCCACCCAACACTGCAGCCTTTGCTCTCATGTAAGTGCCCACCATTCTGCCTTGAGGGTCTGACCTGTGCAGGTGGCCACAGAATGGTGCCCAGTTGCTGGGTTATTGGACTTCAAGTCTCTGTACTTGGCCAGTGGAATTTCTGTCCTTCATGTGTCTCCCATATGAATTGCTGTGCAACCCGTTACACCACAACCCAGCCGATGTGCCCTGCTCTGTTGGGCCATCCTGTTGGTGGTGCTCCTGGTCACTCATGACCCCCAGGGCTGCCATGTTTGGAGTAGGGAGTGACCACTGTTACTCCAGGCCCCACACATGCCTCATCAGCCATTCTCGTGTGAGCTGCTGGCCCTGGCAGGTCTTGGGTTTTCCAGGCTCAGGAACCTCCCCCAATACACTGTGATTCCCAGATCCTCTGCAGAATGTGTCTTCTATGGAGCTGATCACCTCAGTAATATGCCTCTTTGAAGAAATGGCATAACAGCCTTTTCATTATAAATTGGAATTGTCTAATAGGAAAAGAAGATGTTAATACTTCAAACAATTACATTTGGCATCATTGGTATCACTTCATTTTGGAGACTTTGCAGTCTCATTAAATCATTTGTTTCATTTAATAACTAGAAAAAATTTTCCTTGTCTTAATGCCGCTGATTAATAGGTTAGATAGTTATATGTGATAGAGTAAGATTAGTATGAAGTCCACTTTTGTTAGACTACTTGGAAAAAAAAGAATTACTCAGGAGTTCACCTAGACTTTGACTATGAACTTAATTTTAATAGTAGAGATATAAAAAATCTGAAAAGATACTCATTTCCACAGCCTCTTTGAATCTGTAATTTTGGTCCAAACTAGCAAAACCACTAAAGTATACTGAATATTACATTTCTATATTTCTGTGGGTTATATTATACAGCAGTGCTATTAGTGTGAATGTAAAAAAGAAGTCCAACCACATGAGTTGATAAGGAAATATTTTTGTAAATTTTTGAAACAATTTGGCCAGAATTTTAACTCTGCCAACCTGATTTATAGTCATGCATTTCTCTTAGGACTAATGATGCCTCTGTTTCCACTGCAATCTTGATCCACAGCTCTGACCTAAACCTAAAAAATAGAATTTCTATTTCTAATAAATGGTAATTTTGTAAGAAAAATATATCTGTCTTCTATTCTTAATGACCAAACTAAGCCTTCATTTTTTTATGAGATATGAGATTACAACTAGCTGACAAAGCAGCAAGATACCAATATGGTCCTGAGCAGAAGACCACTGTACACAGCGCAGCATGACCCACATGACAGACAACCTGCAGAGGCGCAGGTCTGTGCTGTGCTGTCCTTTGTGTCAGACAAGGACATAGGGGTGCTGATTGACAGCCAGCTGAACATGACCCAGTTTATGCCCAGGCAACTAAGGTCAACAGCATCCTGTCCTGTATCAGAAATAGTGTGGCCAACAGGGCCAGGAGAGTGATCATCCCCCCGTACTCTGCACTGGTGAGGCTGCACCCAGAATCCTATGTTCAGTTCTGAGCCCCTCACTATGAGAGAGACATCGAGGTGCTGGAGAGGGTCCAGAGAAAGGTAACAAAGCTAGTGAAGGGTATGGAGCACAAGTCTGATGAGGAACAGCTGAGGGAACTAGGGGGAGGGGGAGTGATGGTGTTAGTCTGGAGAAAAGAATGCTCAGGGGAGACCTTACCTCTCTCTACAACTACCTGAGAGAAAAGTGGAGAGAGAAGGTGGCTGGTCTCTTCTCCAAGAAACAAGTGATAAGACAAGAGGTAACTACCTTAAGCTGAGCTGGGGGAGGTTTAGATTGGATATTAGGAAAAATTTCTTCACCAAAAGTTTAATCAGGTATTGAAACAGGCTTCCCAGGGAAGTGGTAGTGTCATTGTCCCTGGAAGTCTTCAAAAACTGTGTAGATGAGGCTCTTGATGTGGTTTAGTGATGGACTTGGCAGTCCCGGGGTGATGGTTTGACTCTTCCAACCTTGCTGGAAACTTTTCCAACCTGGTTGATTCTATGATTCTATAATTCTATGTCCAGCGTAACTGTACAGATCTCATGGCTGCAAGGAAATTTCAGCCAGCTGGTGGCAACAGATGAGCCTGCAGGCAGCTCCCACTTGGTACTAGTAATCATGCCATCTGTGCAGCTTTGTCTTTATCTGAAAATTCAGCCAGAAATTCAGTGTGAAAATCCTTGGTGTTTGTCAATGATGAATAAAGGTTGCTTAGGCTGGCTTTTTCTGTTTTAGATCTCTTTACGATTGAAATGTGTTATTCTACCACAAGAAGGAGCTTCATTGTGTGCTGTGTCCTGATCAGAGCCACGTTTGATGTTACACAGCTTGAGATTTGGAACATCTGAGACATGCAAGATCACCTATACTATCCCCTTTTTCTGTCTAATATTATCTTTAACAAGCAATATTTGGATTGACACTTTACCAAGCCTGAGAGTCTTTCTTACTCAGACTGTAATAAACAAGCACATTGTGGTGTAAAACAGATGCCCAGGTGCTGCTCAGAGGTGCTAAACTACACACTGAAGTGTCTGAGGAAAGTTAGGAAGTAGTTGTAGCTGGGATGAGTTGTGTAAGCAAGTCTCCATTAGTGAAAAAAAACAGTCAGTAGCCCAGAGGGAAAATTAAGCAGGTAAGAGAAATTCCTACTCTTTCAAACATAGGTAAAAAATGCACAATAAGTATGAATACCAAATGAAAACTAGAGGAATAAAAAAATAAGTACTCTGAACAGCTATGCAAGTGGAAGTCAGTCTGAAGCTTCTGTGTTGCATTACGAAGACAGAAATCTATAATGCAGCACACTGACTGCTGCCTCCCCTGAATCAGAATGGTTCCTTTGAAAAGGAAGAATGCAACAGGATACTAGCAGAGAAACCTGTGATAAAATTAGTACAACTGACAACTAGTAAAACAAGTGGCATTAAATACAAAGATTCCTACACATTTTGCAAAATATTATAATAATGCCAAGAGAAGAAAAGAAGATTTAGAGTCATTATTCATATTCTATATTGTTTTGATTTATTTAAGACTGAATAGTTGCCTCTTCTGTCTACTGCACCTCAGCTATCCCTACAAGAGAGCTATCACCTTACAGACATATATGGCATGGGGATGCCAAGAAAATTGTTCTCCTTTTATTTTTTTTTTCACCCTGGAACATTTCAGAGAATCATAGAATAGTTAGAGCTGGAAAGGACCTTAAGATCATCTAGTTCCAAACCCCCTGCAGGGGCAGGGACACCTCCCACTAAACCATGCTACCCAAGGCTATGTCCAGCCTGGCCTTGAACACCACCACAGATGGAGCATTCACAACTACCCTAGGCAACCCATTCCAGTGCCTCACCACCCTCACAGTCAAGAATTTCTTCCTCATATCCAATCTAAACTTCCCCTGTTCAAGTTTTAACCCATTACCCCTTGTCCTATCACCACAGTCCCTCATGAAGAGGCCCTTCCTACATCCTTATAGGCCCCTTTCAGATATTGGAAGGCTGCTAGGAGGTCTCTTCTCCACGCTGAACAGACCCAACATTCTCATCCTATCTTCGTATGGGAGGTGTTCCAGTCCCCTGATCATCCTCATGGAACTCCTTTGGACTTATTCCAACACTTCCATGTCCTTTCTATGTAGAGGACACCAGAACTGCATACAATACTCCAAGTGAGGTCTCACAAGAGCAGAGTAGAGGGGCAGGGTCACCTCCTTTGACCTGCTGGTCACGCTCCTTTTGATGCAGCCTAGGATACAGTTGGCTTTCTGGGCTGCGAGCACACACTGAAGCCAGCTCATGTTCATTTTCTCATCTACCAACACCCCCAAGTCCTTCTCCACAGGGTTGCTCTGAATCTCTTCCTCTGCCCAAACTGTAGCTGTGCCTGGGACTGCTCCAACCCAGGTGGAGGACCTTGTACTTGGCATGGTTAAACTTCATCAGGTTGCCATCGGCCCATCTCAGAAGTGTGTCAAGGTCCCTCTGCATGGCATCCCTTCCCTCCAGCATATCAGCTGAATCACACACTTTGGTGTCATCAACAAGCTTGCTGAGGTCACGCTCAATCCCACTGTCCGTGTCACCGACAAAGATGTTGAACAAGACCAGTCCCAATGCCGATCCCTGAGGGACACCACTCGTCACTGGTCTCCAGCTGAACATTGAGCACAACTCTCTGCGTGTGGCCATCCAGCCAGTTCTTTAGCCACTGAGTGGTCCACCTAGCAAATTTATGTCTCTCCAATTTAGAGACAAGGATGTCGCGTGGAACAGTGTCAAATGCTCTGCACAAGTCCAGGTAGATGACATCAACTGCTCTACCCCTGTCCAACAGATCTGTAGCCTCATCATAGAAGGCCACCAGATTGGTCAGGCAGGATTTTCCCCTAGTCAAGCCATGCTGGCTGTCACCAAGCACCTTGTTGTTTTTCATGTGCCTCAGCATGCCTTCCAGAAGAATCTTCTCCAAGATTTTGCCAGGCACAGAGGTGAGGCTGATTGGTCTGTAGTTCCCCGCCTCATCCATTTTCCCTTTCTTGAAAATGGGGGTTATATTTCCCTTTTTCAAGTAGTTGGGAGCTTCACCTGACTGCCATGTTTTTTCAACTGTGATGGACAGTGGCTTAGCAACTTCATTTGCCAGCTCCTCCAGGACCCGCGGATGGATTTCATATCATCCCATGGACTTGTATACTTTCAGGTTCCTAAGATGGTCTCAAACCAGATCCCCTCCTACAGTGGGCCCAAGGTCTTCATTCTCACTGTCCCTGTGTCTGCCTTCCAAGACTTGAGTGGTGTGGTCAGAGCATTTGCCGGTGAAGACTAAGGCAAAGAAATCATTAAGAACCTCAGCCTTCTCCAAATCCAGGGCAGCCAGTTTTCCTGATAGCTTCTGGAGAGGGTCCATGTTGTCCCTACTCTGTCTTTCATTTGCAATGTACCTACAGATTCCCTTTCTCTCATCTTTCACATCCCTTGCCAAGTTTAACTCCAAGTGGGCCTTAGCTTTCTGAACCTGGTCCCTAGCTTCCCGGACAGCATCCCTGTACTCTTCCCAGGCCGCCTGTCCTTGCTTCTGCCTTTTATACGCCTCTTTTTTTCTTTGAATTTTCCTCAGCAGCTCCTTATCCGTCCAAGGAGATCTCCTGGCCCTCCTGCAGCACTTCCTTCTAGTTGGGATGTATCGCTCCTGTGCTTGCAGCAAGTGATCCTTGAATATTAACCAGCAGTCTTGGGCTCTCCTGCCTCTAGGGCTATATCCCATGGAACATTACTAAGCAGTTTCCTAAAGAGGCCAGAATCTGCTCTCTTGAAGCCCAGGGCAGTGAGCTTGCTACACGCTCTTCTCACTGTCCTGAGGACCTCAAATTCAACCATCTCATGATCGCTGCAATCAAGGCTTCCCTGGAGCGTCACATTTCCAACCAGCCCTTCCCTGTTGGTGAGGACGAGGTCAAGCATGACACTTCTCCTTGTCGGCTCCTCTATTACTTGCAGAAGGAAGTTGTCTTCCACACAGTCGAAGAACTTCCTGGATTGCTTGTGCTGGGACATACCATTCCTCCAACGGATATCAGGGTGGTTGAAGTCCCCCATGAGAACAAGGGCCTGCGAACGTGAGGCTGTTCCTATCTGTCTATAGAGCGCTTCATCCACAGAATCCTCTTGGTCAGGCGGTCTGTAACAGATCCCCACAATAATGTCTCCCATCGCTGTTTTCTCTTTAACCGTGACCCACAAACTCTCTGTTGACTGCTCAGCTGTCCCCAGACAGAGTTCCATACTCTCCAACCTACCCTAACAGAAATAGCAACTCCCCCTCCCTGCCTACCTAGCCTGTCTTTCCCAAAGACACCGTAGCCTTCCATTCCAACACACCAGTCGTAGGAGCCATCCCACCATGTTTCGGTGATGCTTATGATATCACACCTCCATAGATGTGCACACATCTCTAATTCCTCTTGTTTGTTCCCCATGCTATGGGCATTTGTATAGAGGCATCTGAGCTGAGCTCCAGTTGAAGCTGGCTCATTGGTTGGAGTGGCTGGAATATCTCTACATTGCTCTGAACGTTTACTTTAGGTGCTGGCAAGTGACTGGGTTTGTTGGGATGGAATGATGGTCCCCTCCCCCAGCACACCTATTTTAAAGCATCCTTGACCAGTCTGGCAAGCTTCCTACCAAATCCACTCTTCCCTTTCTTTGTCAGACCAGCTCCACCAGCCCCCAGTATACCTGGCCTATTAAATTATGTCCCATGCTCAAGGTACCCAAACCCGTGACTACAGTACCACTCTTCTAGCCATTTATTAACCTGGCCAATCCTCCTAGACTTTTTAAGGTCCTGCTCTGTATCCTGGAGAATTGATAAAAAGACAATCTGCACTGCAGAGCCCCTAACCACCTCTCCCAGAGCTCTGTAGTCCTTCTTTATGTTCTCCAAGCTACTGCTGTCTATATCAGCAGCACCCGCAAGGATCACTAGAAGCGGGTAATAGTCAGTGGGACAGACTAGAGCAGGCAGCCTCTCTGCAACATCCCTGATCCGAACCCCTGGTAGGCAGAACACACCTCCCTTGAGACTGGGTCAGGCTGACCCATGAGTGCCTCTGCTCCTTTCAGAGTAGAGTCCTGTACTACTGCAGCCCGACTCTTTTTTCCTGGCAGTGCTAGTAGTGATCTTCTTTACCAGTGCATCAGCCAGTTGTTCCTAGTGGGAGCACAGCTCAACAGCCCCCTGCAGGACAGCAAAGTGGTTCTGGGTAGGAACAACTGATTTAGGAGGAAGCCCCTTGCTTTTAATTGTCCTCTTCCTCCTTTTTTTTTTTTTTTTTTTTTTTCTGTTCCTGTTTCCCAGCTTCCTGGGTTAGCGGCCTCCTTTCCTGCATGAGCAACAGTAGACGCTTGAGGCCCCTGCACAGTCTGGTCCTGGAGCAAGCAGTGCTGCTTCCTCTCAGCTTCCTTGACACCTTTAGGCCTATTGACAGCATCTCGCAGCTCAGCCACCTGCTGCAGGAGGACCTCCACCAGGGAGCACCGAGTGCGGCCCTGCCCATCATTCACCCTCCTCTCAGGAGAGCAGTGCAGGCGCTCTCTACATCCCGAGCTCTGCACTGCAGCCTCCCCTCTCATCGGCTCTGTCTGGGTGCCTACACTGGCCACTGCCGGGGCAGCCAGAGCAGAGCTCCCAGACCAAGCCCTAGTCATATGCCGAGGGCTCACCATTCCACTCACCATCCCGCTCGCCTGCCCACTTGAACTGCCATGCAAACTGCCTCGAACCTACCCTGTTTGCCCGCCCTGTTCATTGGGATCCTGGTCCCTCGCATTCCCTGGGGCAGGATTTTACCCAGTCAGGGTGGTGCCGCTTGTGGTGCCGTGCCCTCTGAGTCAGCTCCTCATGTCCACTGAGCTGCTGGCTCCTGGGCAGGCCTGTTGAGGACTTGAGGCTCCCTTGGTGCCTGTTGCTGCTCCAAGTTGAAGCTCCCGGACACCTAGCCTCCCCCCATTTAGGCGCTACAGGCATCCCCTCTCAAGACAATCACCTCAGCAGTGGGCTGGAAATGACCATGAAGTAAAATGATATTGAAAAGTTTCTTATTAGAGGTTGTTCGGAGTAGCCTGAAGAGATCTTATTAAATGTTTATATTCTGCACTTGTCAAAGGGTGGAAGTGTCCTCTGTGTAACTCTTTCTGTAGGTCTTCAAAATTTGAATGTTACCTATGCTATCCTCTTTTTCTGTCTAGTATTATCTTTAACAAACTGTATTGGGATTGACAGTTTACCAAGTCTGAGCACCTTTCTTACTGGGATTGTAACAAATCAACACATCCTGATGAAAATGGCTATTTGCTAAAGGAACACATTACCGAGAGGAACATCTGCTAGACCAGATATTAATGAATACACATTGTCAAAAATATCTGAATCTCAAACAGTAATTGAATCTTGACTATGAAGAGTTTTCTGTTACTAAGGGAATGACTTTCCTGTTAAAAAAGCATTCATGTGAATTCTAGTTTTTAATAGCTTTTGAGGAAGAGAAGAAGAAACAGAAAATGCATATCAGCAGTGAAAGATGGTGAAAATAGCTGAACTATGTTCCAGCTTTCAAAAATACTACTTGTCCCGTCTAGAAGGGGAACATTTTCATTTTCTCAGACAAAGAGCCATAACTTTTGTTTTATATAGTGTCATGGGTTCAGCAGCAGCAGCCATTTTTCTCCTTCTTGGTAGCTGCTGCAGCACTGTGCTTTTGATTTGGGGCCTTGGAACAGCGCTGATAACACCAGTGTTTTCAGTTACTGCTTGGTAATATTTTGGTCTGGCCCAGGACTTTCTGAGTCTCATGCTCTGCCAGGGAGGAGAGAAGCCGGAAGGAAGCAGAGACAGGACACTTGACCCAAACTGACCAAAGAGGTTTTTCCATGCCACAGCACGTCATGTCCATGATGTGAAAATGGAGGGCAGAGACCCGGAAGGGTGTGGTGGTGACCTGGGGAGTTTGATGCTGGGGGATGCACTGGCTGGGTCGGGCTTGGTGAGGAGTTGTATTCTCTTTCCTTGTATTTCTTTTGTATTTCCCTGGTCATTATTATTATTGGTGGTAGCAGTAGTGATTTGTGTTATACGTTAGTTACTAAACTGCTCTTATCTCAACCTGTGGAAGTTGCATTCTTTCGATGCTCTTCCCATCCCCCTGGGACTGGGGGAAGAAAGAGAGAAAAGTGAGTGAGAAAAATTGCGTGGCTTGGAGGCTTAAACCACGACAACATAGTTAAGCTTGAGAATTTCAAAACTGAGCAAGCTTAATGGAAGGTTTTTCTGTTACTTTCTTGGACACTTCTATTTTTTTCTTAGATTTATAAGTACTAAAATATTAAGCATGCAAAACCTGCTTTTGTTTTATATGCAAAAATAAGCTAGATATTTGGATTTAAATTTTTTTTCTCCTCAGGTGCATCAGTATGGGGCAGGCAAAGGCTTCAGGAGGAAAATAAAATTAAACAGTTGTATAAATAGTATAAGTAATTTTTTTATTATGTATTAAATATGTTTTCAGGGTACTAATGATCTTTTTTTCCCCACTATGAAAATCAAAGACTTTAATCAAGATTGTGTTTTCTTTCCATTCAACTAATGCTGCGAATCGGTGGGAGGAATGAAGCACTCGATACGAGTGATCGACAAACCTCCAATTTTATTAGTACAACACCAACTATTATACTCATTTTAATTAGCCTCATGCATAGTACAAAAGCAAGCTCATTATTGGTTGTAGATTAGCTAGCGGTCTCAGAAACACTAAAGCATTCAGCAAATATCTAATTGGATACATCTTTTAGCCAAGTGTCAGCGATAGTTTAGTCATTGGTTATTACAACAATAAGCGATTCACCCACTATAGTTACAAGAGTAGATAGTTTCAACATTCCTGCGGTGTCTGCCCTACTCAAGATCCTGTCTTGCTGACTACCACATTGTATTATAGTGTAACATTGTATATATGCCCAAGGTTGCTCTAGCCTTACTTCATCAGCAGCTGTGTCAGCAGCTTTAAGCGGCCTAGTCAGAGGCCTACACAACTTGAATCCTTACTCTTGCTAACTCATCTGACGTGAGTAGCTCAGTCATGCTAACATGCTTTCGCTCATTGAGCCATTCCTCCATAAACTAACAGCTAAATTAATACGCATATAAATAGTAAAACCAGAATATTTTCAGGAAGTGATTTCTGAAAGCTGGAAATAGAATTGAAGATAGAGTCATCACAACTCCCTTGAAAAGACACCAAATTTTCAACAGAAGTTATTTATATAGACTAATTGGCTCTTCATTGTGGGGCTTTCTTTTCCTCCATTTTTGTTTTCCTTCGAACTATGAGCCGCAGTAATTGAAATACCTCTTGATTTGCAAGTTTGCATCTATTCAATCAGAAATTTGTAGCTTTTCCTTTTGGATATGGTTACCTATATCTTTGTGATCTGTATCTAAGATCATTATCCACACATTAAGAACAGTTACATTTTTTATTTAAGTGACAGAAACGAAGCTTCCTGCTTCTTGAATGCCCTTAACAAAATAGCATGTTAAGTGTTGCTCCACTAAATTGACTTACCCGTGGGAGAGCACAGGTTACAGTTTGGCCTTTAAATACTGCTGCTATCTGATATAATGATGCTTTACCTAACTACCTAAACTGAACTTAGCAAACAAGTTAATTGAAATTGATCATCCTAATTTCAGAGATATTCCTAACTATGAGGGTGTTCTAATTGGTTTCCCCCATTTACAGCAGCTTTCTCAGTCTAATAAAGAATGAGTCTGAGTTTGAATTTCTGGTTCATCTTATATAGACTTTTACCAGTGTTTTGCGCTGTCCGACAAAGTAAAGTTCAAGCAGGTATCAGACTGTTGACTGTGGATATATCAGGGTATAGACAGCAGCAATGGAAAATATCTATAGAAAATCTGTGTAAGACAGTCAGTTTTGGTGCAATGTCAAATGGGCATAGCTACCATATTATATAATATTAAATAATTTAAATAATTTAACTGGAAATTAAAAAAAATTCTACAACAAAATCCAAAGAAATGTGAAGTGAATAAATGTGGAAATAACTCTTTCCCTCTCATTTTTCTGCCACTTTTAGCAATAATACCATAACCATGAATAGAAAGCATGGTTTACTTCAGAGTGATTTCCGTCTTCGTACCACAAGAAATGAATTCTTGCTACCTGTTCTGTCATGCCTATTTGATATAAACGTAAGAAAGTGATAAAATATAGAAATATAAGACTAGGTTGAAACAGTTCTTGAATGAGTTTAATAAAATACATAAGCTTAGCATGGAAACTTATCATGGTGTTGCGGACAATGATTTTCTAATGTGCTGCAGGGCACAGTGTGTGTATTAGAAATGCATTATTACTGTAAATTGTGGACTATATTATAGGATAAAGTTTCCCTGTTACCAGATGTTTTTCTTACCCTATTCCTAAAGAAATGAAGTGCCTGACTAATACTTGTATTTTTTCTCCCTATTATTAAAGAAGAATCTTTTTGTGGTGTGGGAACAAATGACATGTAGTTTAGGTGTATGTTTAGTAGAAAATAAGGAAAACTTGTGCTTCTATATAATGGGGTAGTTTTATGTTACACAGAACCAATGCACAACCTACATTTTCATCATGTTCACAAAATATGATCAATGCTGGATAAGCTACTTAACCTAAAGTCCTAATCAGAAAAAAAGAAAATTTGGTTATTTCTATTGTAAGTGGTAACTTATACTTTGGAAACTTTGGTATAAATGTCAACCATTGGGGTGAATAAATCTCCAACTCCAGCTTTTATGAGGCTTTATATGCCATGGAAATATTTAGGCTAAGGTCAATAGATTTCACAGGGTGTGAAATTGCAATGATTCAAGAACCAGGTGTCACGTGCAGCCTGACAGTGCCCATATTGGAGATCAGTGACACTGGAAAAAGAAAATCCATTCTTGGAATAACAGATTAAAAAAATCAAGGCATTTCTGAGCCAGGAGTCATTAATAAGAATTAAACTTATTTGCACGAAAGATCAGCTCCTCTAACAGCAGACGTCCTAAGTTAAAGCTTGGATTTGGTAGCAGAGTAGACAGCAGAATTTTTTTTATTTTTTCATTCATTTCATTAGCAGCATAGACTCTTGTTAAAAAAAAAGAAAGAAAAAAAAAAAAGCCTTACAAAAATCATATAAAAATGTACAAAGTCAGACAATTTTTTCCATGCTAACTTTTGTTTTAAGAGTTTTCTCCTACCTGAAAAATGATGCACTTCTTTTCATTCGAATCAACTCACAGTGAGAATCCATAGAAATAAGTGGTCCTTTTTTTCTAAGTTATGGCATTTTTAAATAGTATTTCACACAGTATTTCATAAATCAGTTTTAAAAATTCTGAAATGCATTCATTACAGTTCTTGATTTGCTGAAAATAATTACAGTTCTCTCTAAGTCACTTACTCCAAATGGTTTTCATTGGGAAAGTTGAAGTCATTCTTAAATTATGTAGCATACATAAAAAATACACTCTTAATTGGTGGCTGGGTAAATGGTGCATTAACAGAAAAATGATTCTATTCAGATTCATGGCTTGGCTTTTTGTTGTTACTTTGCTTTGGTTGTTTTATTGTTTCCCTTCTTTAGATCAATCACTTTTTCTTTTTTCAAAATCCTGCCTGAAAACATAGTTGCATTTTTGCTGCCTCTTGCTGCACAGCGTCCTTTGTGTAGACTGTGTAAAGTAAAAAGAGGCAAAGAAAGAATATTAATTAATGCTTTCAAGAACATGATATTTTTGTAAATATCATTTTGGTGCCAGTGAATCAGCATTTTTCTAGCACCAAAGTGCCATTTCTGAAGCTAACACATATGTATGGATTACTTCAAACAGCGGGGACTCAGCACTGTGAAAGAATGCTCTCTTAAGCATAGTATGGAGAGAATAGATTTCTGCTAGCATTTTGAAAAAGGACAAAAAAGGCAAAAAAGAAATTATATTTTTTAGGTGTCTCAGATGAAATACATTAGACAAAACTGGATTTTAAATATGTCCTTAGAGCTGAATTTACTGGGAGGTTAATGCATAAGAAGTGAGAACTTGGCTACGAGCCTGATGCAGTACACTCTCCAAGAATTAAAATTATTAGGACTGTATCATCTGGAAAGCCATTCTGTTTTGAAGCTTGTTAAGTAAATAGAATATTTTTCTAACACTTAAAATAGACAATGGATTGTGTCTAACTGTGATGAAAAAGGCTTTTGCTTTGGCAAAATTATGTAAACCTAATATCATATGTGGCTGAACGTAAATCTTATTGGTAGCCCTGCTTAGTAAGAAGCTAAAGAACCTAACACCTTATTACATTTTCTTACACTGCCAATACCTCCTTCTTTCTCCTTTTAAAAGCAACTTTACAACTTGTAATGGGTTCAGCAGCAGCAGCCATTTTCTCTCCTTCTTGGTAGCTGGTGCAGCACTGTGTTTTTGATTTTGGGCCTTGGAACAGCGCTGATAACACCAGTGTTTTCAGTTACTGCTTGGTAATATTTTGGTCTGGCCCAGGACTTTCTGAGTCTCATGCTCTGCCAGGGAGGAGAGAAGCCGGAAGGAAGCAGAGACGGGACACCTGACCCAAACTGACCAAAGAGGTTTTTCCATACCACAGCACATCATGTCCAGGTTGTAAAAATGGAGAGGAGAGACCCGGACAGGTGCGGTGGTGGGGCAGTTGGGAAGTTCGCTGCTGGGGGGTGCACTGGCTGGGTCGGGCTTGGTGAGGAGTTGTATTCTCTTTCCTTGTATTTCTTTTGTATTTCCCTGGTCATTATTATTATTGGTGGTAGCAGTAGTGATTTGTGTTATACGTTAGTTACTAAACTGCTCTTATCTCAACCTGTGCGAGTTGAATTCTTTTGATTCTCCTCCCCATCCCCCTGGGACTGGGGGAAGTAAAAGAGGGGAGTGAGTGAGTGAGTAAAACTTCGTGAGTTATTAGCCTGGGTGAGGCTTAAACCACAACACGTCTTTGTTCAGATGATAACATTCGTTCAATTTAGAAAATGTCACCTCTTAAACAAGAGGGTTTTGAGGAAAATGCAAGGTGAATCATTGAACAACTGTAAAACGGTAGTTTGGCAAAGACAATCTATTTATTGAACATAAAAAAAGTTATATATGTTCGTTTTCTGGGTTAAGTAAAGCTGGCCTGTCCACCTAAGAAAAGATGGGTGATTATTTTCTTTTGGCTGGATAGATGATGCATCATGATTCCAATCTTCTTCTTGTTTCCACATTCTATGAAAGCCTCCTTCTTTGTCTGCTTGCCGTGGCCAGGATAAGGAATAGGTTCCACCTTGGATGGGCAGATAGAATTGGTTTATTTACAATGCATCAATTTATACAATTCATCGATCAAGATTAAGATCTTAAAATTGTCCATTCTTGACTAGGAAATATTTATACAATATCTACTGATGTAAAAAGCACCCTATTTTATAAACAGTGAACAACCTTTTCCTGTAGGGAACTGGAGAGTACTAATCCAGCTAATAACTTATAATTGCCTTCATGTCATTTCCCACATGATCCTAAAGGAAATCCAGTCAATTTAATAGTGCTGGCATTCGTCAGTTCTTGAAATTGATTTTGAAGATGTTATATTTCTTTACTTCCTCTGCTGCTGCTTCTGCCAGAGATTTTGATTTAATCTTATATCTAACTGTGATGTCAACTACAAGGGCCTGCTCTCCCTTAACAAATACTGGGTCTGGCTTATATAACTCATGACGTTCATCCTTCAGCAATGGCTACTGGATTATTACCTATTCTTTTTTCTTGGCTTCATTCACCAATATCTCACATAGCTAGTTATGTCTATTAATATTTGCATTCTAAATAAACATTTTATCTTATAGTCTTCTGCTTCACCTAGAAGAAGGCAGTTTAAGCCAGAGTTAATGCTTGTAGAAAAGTTAAAAGCCAAAAAAAGGATTACTGAAAGTTTGTATTTTGCAGTTCCTTCACTAGTACAAAACCATAATGGGTGGAAACAGCACCACCTAGACTAAGCTACATGATTTCTGTGTGTCCTGTAGGGCTTTATAAATTTTTCCAACGAAAATTGTTATCTCTTTAGAAGTTATGTTAGGTAAGAAACAAGCCATCAAACAGCAAAACAAAAACCCAAGAGACTATTTCTTTTCTTTTTTCGTAGAAGTAATTTTGTACAAAATAAGCCAAATACTCATCCCGCTTCACTGAGAGTACAGTTGAAATAGTACTGTTCCACTTCAAGTTCAGAAGAGCTGCTCCTTATCTCAAACCATAGACATTGTTAAATTTCTTGCAGAGTAGCATTTGAGGTTGAGGAGACTGCGAGGAACAATCTTCTCTACAAAGATAACAGATCTGTAAAATAGGACAAATGGTTTTCAGGTCTGTACAGCAGAAATCAGGGGACTTGGAAAGAAAAACACTGTACCAAATAAGAGTGACATACATTGCATGCTTACGGTATACACTGGAAAAGGTCTAGGTCTCTTAAAGTCTCCTTTAATAGGTGCATTCCTTCAGTTTCTCCTAAATTCTTTGTGAATGTTGCCTTATTTTCATAGTGTACAGAAGTGTCCCTAAATCTTAGTCTCAGATATTGTATATATTTGCTATTTTGAGTACAGATATTTTGTCAGGATAAGGTCTCATATGCTTTTTAATCTAAATATCCAAGAGCCTATTTCATCAGGCAGCTCTTTAATCTTTGATGTTAAAACATACACTTCTTCCTTCACTGAATTTGATGCAAGTGTGAGAAACAGCAAAGTCATCCAGCAGTTATGAAGATAAATACATTTCTTGTTTGACTATTTTAGACTTTTATTGATTATTTTTAAAGATGTTGACTCAATTTTACAGTCTGATTACACTCAGATTTTTTTCTTTCCAAAAAGGAAACATAGTTGACTGTTCATGCATGTATGCATCTCATTTACAACATACAAATACTCTAACTAAATTCTACTAAAAGTGAGGGGATCTCTTTCAATTTTGTGATATCTATGTCACATACACTAATGAAGTCTCCTAATAAATTTAATGCAAAAAACATAAATCGAGTTACTGCAATGCATTGTGTTTTAAGTGGTGTCCAGCCACAGTAAATAATAGTTCAGCCACTGTAAAAAGTGTTTCAGTATACACAGCTATTAGGGTATCTGACAGAAGCATGGTATCTGTTAATCAAACTGGCTGCAACATACTCGCAGCGTTTTAACAGTTGTTAGTATTAGAAAAGTCCCCCAATGTCAAACCTGAATTTCACCTGTTATAATTTAAGCCCATTACCTGTAATAATTTACAGGATGAAAAATGGGGAAAAATAATCTCGTACTTTGTAAAAGCCTAGATGACAATCAAAAGGTTTTCTCAATTCGGCAAACCTAATTTCTCCAGTCTCTTCTGATAGGTTGCGGATTGGTATTTGTATTTTCCTCTGCTGATTTCATCTATTATGTATTTCTTTGCAGTATGAAAAATCCTTGACAGAATGTTGAGCAAAGTTTATACTCCTGCATTTTCTACTCTTTCTGCTTATGTTGTCTTGTCCATTTGCTGTTTGTATCTGCAAGACCCTGTTAATTCATGCTTTCCTTGTGATCCATTCTAGTTGTGTTTTCTGGAACCTTTTCTGCACAGATACTGCCTGCAAAATCATTCTGACTATCTATTTCCACAGCTGATTTTTTTTTTCCTGCCTAATTTCACACTTGAACCTCTTGAATGAGTTTGGTTTGGGTTGGTTTTTTTTTATTTTTTTTTTTGTTGGTTTTTTTTTGTTGGTTTGTTTTGTTTTGCTTTTTTTTTTTTTTTCTACAGGAAGATGGAATTATGTTCAGTGCTCATTTGTATGGATCCTGTGAACTCAAACCATACTCTGTATTGAACTGACAGATTCCTTCAGCATACAGCCTACAAAAATGTTATGCAACTATTTTATTTTTCATCCTAATAGACCCAGAAAAAAACATATGGAATTCTTCTCCTCATATGTTTTCACTTTTACAATAAAAAATTCAAAAATATTTTCTGACTACCATTTGCAAAGAGCCTTGCAACCCAGCTTGTAGGGATTTCATGCGGGATAGATTTCCTTAACTTGCTTCAGAAGGTGCAATATAAGACAATTTCAAAAAACTCAGCAATTCTAGAATTGCTGTGTTTTTCCCTGGTCAGAAGTTTTTGTTGTTGTTGTTTGTTTTTTGTTTGATTTAGGTTTTTTTGTTTGTTTGGTTGTTTTTTTCTGTCAACACACATTCTTTTATGCTGCATTTAATGGAAAGTTCAATTGGAAATGTCAAAATCAGTGTCTCAAAGACAGTGGTTGCCACTGTGTTTGGGCTCAGATGAGAGTCGGTTATAAGCTGTATGAATAAATCTTAGTTACGTGATTCTGTGAGAAGCAAGTTCTGTGTTTATAAATTAGGCAAGGTTGCATAAGGGATCTGAGCATTTAGTCAATGTCAAGGAACACTGTGTATACATCAGAGAGAGGTAATAAGTTTAGTTTAGCCAATACAGAAATTTCTCATCTACCTTCAGATATCTATAACATAGCATAGACATTTGAGCTACTATTGAGAGTTCTCTTTATAGTTACTATTGGAACAAATGCTTCTGTGGAGTGACTCATGTAACCTATTTTGGGATGAGAAGAATAGCAGCCTTTCAGCAGCTCTTTTCCTTTACTGACCATAAAAGAAGTTCAGAGAATTAGTCCAGATGTAAATTAAGGCTGATGACTCCCATTCTGTCTTTGGGTGAAGTATGTGACAATAATTTGGGCTCTGTCTGCACCTTTAAGACTTTCAAGCTTAGGTGCCAGGCATACGAGAGGCATATTTGGTGAGAAGGCCTAAACTTGGGTTAATACATAGTAAGTGTTCCTGGAGGAAAGGGGAGAACAAATCCTGCAATATCAGGCTAAAAGTCTGGTTTTAAGAAGAAGGAGAGTAAATGAAGTCAAAATCCTCTATTATTATTACTACTATTATTATTATTATTTTCTTCTGTGTCAGCATAAAAAGCTTTATGTCATTGACATTAATATTTTGCTTTTTATTTATTTTCTCAGATTAACCTAAGTTAATCTGTGATAAAAGTGGTTTCAGGGAACCCTCTGACTTCTGCTGTTTCCTTAAGATGGCAGTCCTTAGAAATATGACATGAAGACACCTCTAACATGACCTGTTACAACTCCACTGCATATTTCACAGCACATACATGGCACAATCATCTCTCTTTCCACTTACTTAGCTTGATGGATTAGCCTGAGAGCTGATAATGCTGCAGTCTATAAGGAAGAAATGTGTTTTTGTAACTAGCACTAGCCAGCAAAACTGGGACAACATATGTATCAGCTGTTATAGTTGGCAAGTGAAGAAAAATAAATTGTACAAAATTAGATTTATGCTTAGGGAATTAATGTGGTTTGCAGTTGTATAAGCCATTATTGTTTAACTTTAACTTATGCTTGTTTTGAATAATGGTTTATAGTATCTCGCTCTTTTGAACAAAATTATTGGCCTTATTAAACCAAATTATTATTATTTTGAACCAAATTATTATAATAATTATTATATTTTTATGTAAATAGTATATTTACATAACTTATTTTGAAATATCTTGTTATTCCTGCTATAAATGTGGGTAATGTAGTTTAACAGAAGGGAAGGAAATTAAATGTAGTACACATGATGATGAAATGAAATGTAAGAATTTTTTGTCATTATTTTTAAAGCCCTATTGAAATATGAACTTCTGATTAATGCTACCTTTCCTGCACAGATTTTGCATGTTTTCTCATTAAACTGCAAGCACTAATTAAGTTGCTAATACTCACCACTCTCCTATCTTACTCTGTGATCACAGATGTGACTGTTTTTCAAATTTTTGTTGATGTCATTACTGATATCACTATCCTGTGTCTTGTAGCACACATGAGCTTATTTAAATATAATTTATTTAAATATGAATTTAATCATTATTTAAATCAGCAAGAAAGAAGCCTACACTTACATAATTTATTTTATTCTTGTTTGACATTCATACATTTTACTCAATTTCTAGAGATAAGTTGGAACTTATTAGTTAGTAGGAAGTTAGAGCAGTATGACTAGTGGCAAAAATAGTATTTGTATTGCATTTGGTGCTTTTTTTTGGTACAGTCAGACAATACAGTGTGTGAATACCAAGAATTATTAAAGGTCATTTAGTGATTTTAGCCAATTTTAAAGTTATCACATAAATTAAAAATTAAAATAATAATAATAAAAACCACAGAAACTTATCACTATAGCTCTTTGGGTTTGTTTCTTCTTTTTTTCTTTTTAGTATTGTTGTGTTAAGTAAGGCATATGATATCAGTACTTAAAGGGTTGATAGGCAACTATAATTATATAAAATTATATGTAATTAATTAGATTTACAAGAAAAAAGGGAAAAAATCATCATCTATTTGGGTATCATGTCCACTAAATGACAGATTTGCTATCTGCAGATACTGAAATTTGGACCAGTTCTCCAAGATTTTAGAAAAAGTAATTTTTCTTTACATTTTTCATCTAGATTGTCATGTACTGAGAATACATATTTAGGACAATTCAGGCTGAGAATGACCTCAGGAAATCCATGATACAACTTCCTGCTTAAAGAAGAATTGGTCTTGATCTCACACCATGCTGCTTAGGACTTCATCCAATTGGAGCTTAAAAACCTCCTAGTATTGAGTTTGCATGGTATTTGCGCATAACCTGCTTTTCTCCTTGACCACCCTCAAGGACAAATTATCCTTACATCCAGTCTGAACCTTTTGTTTTGTAACAGATACTGCAAAATACAATATAACTTTCAAAATTTGGTTTTACACTTACACATGAATGATGTAATTGATGATAGAATGCTAACTAAATTTCTCAGAAACCTCAGCAGGAGTGCCTGAATGTCATTTTTGTACCTTAATTTTAGCTGTTGTTGTTCAATTAAGGATTGGTCTGTGTATCATATCTCCTGATGAAAATTTAATGCATTCAGTTATTAGAGCAAATATATTTATTTCTTCATAGTTTTGCATTCGTTTCAAGTGGTATATCCCTTCTGAATTGCATAAATACAGTTTCATATATTCTTTGCTGTCATGATGCACAGCTGTCTCTGTTTAGGCTTTTTTTATGACTGGCTGGTAGCTTTTAAGGTTAAGTTAAGAACGAACTGATTGAAAATAAGGGTAAAATATAGAAACCCAATATATGAAAATATTAATTATGGTTTTGTATTCCAAAGGATGTGGAGAATACTAATGAGTATCTGAGGATGGGAATGGGATTAGTAAATGAGCAAGACCTGAGTGATAGGTTAGACTTCTTTGTGAAGTTAGCCTGTGGAAGAACCATTTTCTAGGTATTGATTGAGACATACATAAAATTAAAAATTAACAATTGGTCTAATACAAGTGCTGGACAATCAACTTCAAAAGTAGATAAATAATTAAAAGCCAAGGCCATTTTCGTAACTTAAAATAAGAAGATTATAGAAAGATTTTGCCATCTTTTTTATTGAATCTGCCTAACAATGAAATATTTTATGTCTTTAGAAGAATTAAGTCAAATCCAGATTCTATAAATTTGGATAAAATAAATGTCAATCACTCTTTATTATAAAATAATGAAAGAAGGCAAACAATACACATAAAATATGCCATACCTATACTGACAGGAAGCACCTATAGCCTGCTTGAATAGCAATGCTCACATTCATTTCTATATTAAAAAATCTAGAAACTGAATTACTTGTTTTTTCTCAAGCCCATAATGTAATTTTTAAGGTCTCCTTTAGCTCATAC
This sequence comes from Myiopsitta monachus, assembly GCA_017639245.1. Taxonomy (NCBI): domain Eukaryota; kingdom Metazoa; phylum Chordata; class Aves; order Psittaciformes; family Psittacidae; genus Myiopsitta; species Myiopsitta monachus. The sequence goes on along the minus strand of CM029941.1, from coordinate 45,980,563 downwards.
TATTTTTCCAATTTGTTGGAGTTTTGGTTCAATGTTGCGCTTTCCTCAATGTCAAAAAAAATAAGGGAAAGTTAAAAAGATCTCTCAGGGATGAGTTTCCTTTGGGAAACAAGGGAGGCTTGTTTACCTCTGCATCTAACATTGATTTTTTGACAGATATCCAAATACTAATGATTCTATGGATGACGTAACCATCTTTGGTGTGGAATTAGATTTATAACTTAAAAAAAAAAAACCAACAAAACAAAAAAAAACAGGATTACTTGCAAACTTGAACACACTAAGCTGATCTTACAGTTTCAAAGAGTCTGATAGTCCATTTGAGACACCTGAAAGCATAGGTGTCAGCAAGCAAATGTGGAGATGTTCTGGTATTTGCAAACCAGTGCAGCATCTAGCTCTTCTAATTTACTGTTAAATTCATAATAATAATAAAAATATATCTCCTGGATCAGTAATACTTGCAGGCTATTTCAGATTCAGAGGCATTCATACTCATAAGCATCCCTAAACAACCTGACATATCATAGAATGGCATTTCAAACTGCATATTACTTATTTCCAAGAAATGCAGTATTTGAATACATGGATCTTGAGACAGACTTCCCTACATTCAAATGAAATCTGCATTAAATTCCTTCTGTTCCTTTTTAGCTGATGGCTTTATTTTAATTTTATAACCTTCCCTACCTAAAAAATATAGAGGTAAATGGCGGGGGGGGAGGGGGGGAATATATGGTCTGATAGATTATTTCATAGCAGTGGTTGAAAAAGTAATGCCCTGAGAGATTGCATTTTAAAACAATCTGCCAGTGAATTACATTATGACTAGGAAAGCAATATGAGCAAAAGATGCTCATTTGTGGTAGGATTATCAGGTTCTATTTTTAAGTAAAAGTAGAAATCTTTGTGAAAAAAGAAAGAATGTAGGTCTGTAAGTAACTATATAAGTAACTTTGAGACTTACATTTAATTTTCTCAATGCTTATTATCAGAGCATGTTGAAAAAGAGAAATAAGTTATTTATTATTGTAAGTCTGTAATTGTGGTAATGTCATTTTTATGAATTACATCTTATATTTCACTTTCAAAATCCTCTTTCAGCAGTTATGAATATTCTAAACTAAATATTCATCAGAAACTCATGCTACATTAAAATTAGGAAATTCTTAATGACACAAATTTATGATTCAAAATTTATGAAGGTTGACATACTTTAGAAAAAAAGAAAAAATGCATCTATGAAACATGTTCAAGTTCATGAGTGGCAGCATTTTGGTATTTAATGCCAGGAATTGAAAATGGTGCAATATAAGTTAATTAGTCAAAGAGGAGCTTGTGTATTTACCTCATATTCTGTAAGAATGAATGAGATTTCTATTTCTGCTGTGGGATAATCTTGAAACTGAAGAAATACATACATGTCAAATTGCTTGAATCTGCTAACTTAAAATCTATTGTATCGTGGTTTTCTTTGAAATGTGAGACCATGCTAAGATGTTACGTCAATAAGCCTTAGTTCAAAGACTCCAACAAGCAACAAAAAGAAGAGACACTCATTTGTCTGGGTTTCTTGCTAGTGTAGTTACTATTACATGCTGGATCAGCAATCCTCATTTGTTCAGCGACTTCCACACTGTAGAAGACCATATTCTACTTAATGGAACCTATAAGCACTGAAAATGGGTTGATTTTATGTTAGATGGGAATTAATAATTTCACAATTTCCAGATTTCATTACAACTTTTTAGGAAATTACTTGATCAATTTCTCCCCTTTTGTTCTTCTGATTCGACTGTCAGGAGAATGATAATCGCACTGGTACAGTTTATGAATTGAGGTGGTAATACTTTGGTCTTCTAAGTGTTTTGCACCATGGTTGACCATTCCACCATGAGATATACTACTGACTGCCAGGATCCATAAAACTCAGTAAAGATACTCCATTTTCAGAGAGCCATTTAATCTTTTATCTATATGGAAAAACAGCTTCAAGATGAGTAAAGTGGAAGAAATAACAGCACTGAGTGACAAATTTATGAGTTTGTATTTTGTCTCTTAAAAGTAAGTTATGTCTGTAATGCGTATGCTGGCCTAAGGAAGAGCATGTAGCCTATATAGATTAAAAGTAGGCCTAGGTAAATAATAGATATTTCAGGGTGGTTGTCAAACTGAAAATTATGATCACAAGAAATAATGGCAATCTATCCCATTATATTCCTTCTATCGGGAAAAGAAGCCATCATAATATCTGGATTTATTATTTTTTAAGTAGCCAATATTAATTTTCTTTGCAAGAAGAATTGAGTAAATGTGACTTAAGTATACCAGGTAGCCTGCTACTGGAGTGGTCTTTCAGCAAGAGGAAAAGAGAGGAACAAAACCTATAGGGAGGGAAAGAAACAAGTCACTTACTTACTGGAGAAAGATTTTAGCCACAGGATTATTGCAAAAAACACACCAGGAACCAAAATGTTGTTTATCTAGTGACACAAACTGCAGATAAAAATGTTATCGAATTAATCTTTAATTCACTTATGATTTGGAAACAACTGAAATTGTGTTTTCTTAGTGCCCAATAAAGAAAAATTATTTCTTAAATTTCAATTAAATGCATTTTCAGAAGTAAGCTATTTAAGGGTACAAGTACTTCATTGCACAACTGCACTAAATTATTAAACTTTTCTAGAACATAATTAAATAGCACAGTTGAATAATTGCTTACTACTCTTTACCAGCTCTTTCTTCACTATAGCTTCACTGTTGTTTCTCTAGTAATAAAAGTCCTACTGTAAAGAAGAATTATAAGGGAAACATCTTCATTCAGTTTTCTTAGCCTCAATTTTCTGATGAAACAGCAAATGACATAAGTCATAAGATTTGTGTAAAAATAACAATATTTCAAATCAAGTCAGGTGTCTTTTTTCCCTCCTATCTCTACTGGAACGATAATAGTCTTAGATCTAAGGTTCTGTCTGAATGGAAAGTGAATTTAACATTTACTTAGGCTGTCAAATGTTTTTAAAAGCTGGGATTCTAGCAGGAATCTTCTCAGTGTCACATGATTTGCAGTAAAATCTTGAGGCTTGTTGGATCACACAGTGCATATCAGGCAGCATGTAGGGAGGCAAATATTTACAAGAGGCTTTGCAGTGTCCAGGCTTCTGCTCTGTGCTCTTCAGATCTGGGTATATTTGTGGTTTAGGACTGGATCAGTTCTCTATTCTCCTTTGTTGTTACAGTAGTGGTAAAACGAATCACATTGACATGGGACTTTTCCTGTAAATTGGGACAGTTTAGGCTTTAGCTATAGTAGATAGGGCATAGAAAACAATGCAGAAGACAATCCAACTGACATCCCACTAGGTGTCAACTTCTTATAATCTAGCCTGCTGGTTGTTCATTAACATATGGAAACTATACTCCTTTAATATCATGTTCCTATACCTCTAGATTCACTCCCAGTCAAGAGTTAGATCATAAGGAGATATGTGTAAAATAAGAATATGCAAAAATTAATTTTGAGAATGAGTGAAAATAATCACTGATGTAAAGAATACAGAGCTTCAGTTTAACAGGAATACAATTTTTCACAGCTTCAGCAACAGCATAATTTCCATGTCCTAGTTCATCAAAGGAAAACAGAGAGTTAAGCAATTGAACAATATAAAAAATTAGAATAAATATTTGAATACTATGCCTTCCACTAGTTCCATCACTACTACTATACTTTTCAAGATTCAAGTTACTGTCAAGTTCTTTATTCATCTGACATGTAATATATTCCTATACTTAACTTTTGATAAAATTATTAAGAGGATGTCGTGGTTTAAGCCCAGCCAGTAACTCAGAACCACACAGCCACTCACTCAATCCCCCTTTCTACTTCCTCCCCCAGCTCCTGAAGGGATGGGAAGGAGAATCAAGAAAATGTAATTCCCACGGGTTGAGATAAGAACAGTCCAGTAACTAAGGTATAACACAAAACCACTACTGCTACCACCAATGATAATAATGTAAGAGAAATAACAAGGGAAGAGAATACAAACGCACGTCACTCACCGATCGATACCCAGCTCAACCCCAGCAGTGATCTGGCCCTTCTGAGTAACTACCCTCAGTTTATATAGGGTGCTGTGGTATGGAATACCTCTAATATCTCTTTGGTCAATTTCGGTCAGGTGTCCTGTCTCTGCTTCCTCCTGGCTTCCCCTCCTCCCTGGCAGAGCATGAGACTCAGAAAGTCCTTGATGGGAGCAGTCATTACTTAGGAACAACTAAAAGCATCGGTGTTATCAGGATTGTTCCCAGGCTGAAAGTCAAAAATACAGCACTGCACCAGATATTAAGGAGAAAAATGACTGCTACTTCTGAACCCAGACAGAGGAACACACAAATCTATTTATCCTTCACCCTGCACTAGCTACACCCAAATTATTTTCCCAGCATTATTTCATGTGCAGCTTCTTCACTACTTCTAAAACAAGTTTGTCTGACAGACTTCTTTCCCAGACACTGGAGCATTTAGGCAATTCATGTAGCTGCTATGAAAAAAACATGAAATGCTTTTATTCCAGTTTTTGATATAAATTTTCAAATATCACTATGACTTCAGGCAAATAGCCTACAAACCATTTCTTCCATCTACTCACCTTGAGTCTTTTAGAACAAAATAAATGTTTATTAATGTTTAATACAAGTTTAGTAGGCTTTCTGAATCATTTAGAGACACAGAAACTTTTGCTTTTGAGATGCACGACCCTTCTTGGCTCTTGATTTTACACAGAAACTGTAATAGTATTTCTGTCTGCTCCAAGGACTCAAAGGTCAATAAAAGGAGACTTTTGTGACAACCCTGTAAGGTACTAGAAGCAAGCATACTTTCCTTTACATGAGAGATCTCAAAGAGAACCATCCAATTCCATCAACAGGTCTTGAAACTTTCCTGTACTCTACACTGTACTTAGGGTCTAAAAGAAATATTTCAGCTGAAACATATTCTTAAATCCCTCCTATGAGAACAGGATACACAGGAGTAGGAACTCCAGCTTTGTTCTCCCATATTCCAGATTCTTTGCGTTTATTCACATGTTTTTTTCTTCTTGAATTCCCTTAAAAGCTTTTTATGGTGGAATTTCAACCTCTTGTGGGATAGAAGAATGATTCTTCTCTGGTCTATTTTTATTTTCTGACAGATTGATATTCAGATATTTTACACAACTTCTCTCCATTTATTTTGGTAAGGTACGCATGAGAAGTCAATACATTTGTACAATTTCTCCATGTCTGTCTTCTCAGTTGGCTTAAACTGTTGTGAAGACCTAAAGAATAGTGTCATGTAGGCAGAAGAATTTTCTTTTGGCACCGGATGACAATAAAATTTTGCCTGCCTTGCAACTTTTCCTTTACTTTCTATTACCTCTTTGATTGGTAATACTAACCTAACAGGTGGTGTGACTGCTTGATTTCTTGTACTAATATACCCATTAGATTTATGCTGTAGAACAGCTTTTCCTGGTAACTGATGTATCTCTGTCTTAGAACTTTGTTAATAATGATGAGTTTCACTATATCTATTTCTTATAAGGATTAGATATTTCTGTGTCATGGTTTAATCCCAGCTGGTAAATCAGAACCATGCAGCTGTTCACTCACTCTTCCCTTTCTTTCTCCCTACTGCTGGAGGGATGGGGAGGAGAACCAAAAGAATGTAAATTCCATGGGCTGAGAAAAGAACAGTCCATTAACTGAGGTATAATACAAAACTACAGCTACTACCATCACCAATAATAATAATGATAAGGGAAATAACAAAGGGGGAGAATATAAAACTAAAAAGGGAAAAGGAAAAGAAAACAATATACACAAGTGATGCATAATACAATAGCTCACCACCCGCTGACTGGTACTGATCCTGACCCAAGCACTGATCTGTGCCTTCCAGGTAACCCCCCCAGTTTTATACTGGGCATGATGTGCTGTGGTATGGAATACCCCTTTGGCTAGTTTCAGCCAAGTGTCCCATCTCTGCTTCGTTCCAGCTTCCCATGCCCCTCCTCACTGACAGACCATGAGAGACTGAGAAAGTCCTCGATCGGAGTAATCATTACTTAGCAACAACTGAAAACACTGTTGTGTTATCAGCATTGTTCTCAGGCTAAAGTCAAAAACACAGTGCTGCACAAGGTCCTAAGAATGAGAAAAATAACTGCTACAGCTGAACCCAGGATATTCTGTAATGACTGAGGATGTTGGCTGTCTCACTTTTCCATAGAAGTTAGATTTTGTGATTTTTATCTTTGACAATAAATCCATAATTTTTTTTACATGTGGAGATTTTTTCCATGAACTTTTCATCCTTGTGTACGATAGTGAGCAACTAATGTGGTGTCCTGGGTTCAGCAGTAGCAGTCATTTTTCTCCTTCTTGGGAGCTGGTGCCGCACTGTGTTTTTTATTTTGAGCCTGGGAACAGCACTGATAACACCAGTGTTTTCAGTTACTGCTTGGTAATGTTTTGGTCTGACCAAGGACTTTCTGAGTCTCATGCTCTGCCAGGGAGGAGGGGAAGCTGGAAGGAAGCAGAGACAGGACACCTGACCCAAACTGACCAAAGAGGTTATTCCATATCATAGCACGTCAAGTGCAGGATGTGAAAATGGAGAGCAGAGACCCAGAAGGGTGTGGTGGTGCGTTGGGGGGTTCGCTGCTGGGGGGTGCACTGGCTGGGTTGGGCTTGGTGAGCAGTTGCATTCTCTTTCTTTGTACTTCTCTTGTCATTACTGGTGGTAGCAGAAGTGATTTGTGTTATACCGGAGTTACTAAACTGTTCTTATCTCAACCTGTGAGAGTTTCATTCTTTCAATACTCCTCCCCATCCCCCCAGGGACTGGGGGAAGAAAGAGAGGGGAGCGAGCGAGCATGCGAGCAAGCGAGTGCGTGAGTGCGTGAGTGCGTGAGTGCGTGAGTGCGTGAGTGCGTGAGTGCGTGAGTGCGTGAGTGCGTGAGTGAGTGAGTGAGTGAGTGAGTGAGTGAGTGAGTGAGTGAACGAACTGGCTTAAACCTCAACGTGGTTTAATTTGAACTGACATTTTCAGCTTTGGGCTTCTTGTGGGGCTGAGGTAGAGCAGGAGCATTCAATAATTGGAGGGCATATTATGGCACAGGGCAGAAGGGATATTAGATTCAGCATTTAAAGGGTTTGGGTACAGGAAAATCAGAGGCTAAATACACACTTTAAATGATAGTTTACTGAAGGCTGTCCTGTTGCTGTTAGGAAGCAGGAGAAAACAGTGGGTGGCGGCCCTCTTTGCCTTTGCCCTTGTTGCCCTGGGTCTGTCCTGCAGCCTGTGTGCTGGCAGACACACTGAAGCAGTGTAACAGGTTGACCAAAGCAACTGCTTCCAGCTTGGCTTTCAACAGTGGGACTCCCCAGAGGAAAGGTTACTGCATAACACTGCTTGTAGCAGGTGTACCTGATGGTCCTATACACAAGCCTTTTGCAAGATGAAAAGTTTAGTTACACCTATAGAATATAAGGAAACCTCCCTTCCCATAGCTGCCTAAATTTTATAGCTGTTTTCTTTAGGCCTTTAAAATGAGTTGTGCCGTACTTATGGCTGAGGGAGAGCATTCTGTAAAATTTTACCCTGATTTCTCTATACAGTAAATTGTTGATGTAATTTTACCCTGAATGACCTCAGATGCCCTCCTTCCCTTATCTATGACATTAAGTCTATATGAAAAACCCAATAAATATTGCAATTTAACAGGAAAATCATTCAGTGTTTTAAAGCCAAATATGCTAGTGCAATTAAAGGCTGTAGATGGCTTGGAAAAAGATTTGATCTTTGGACAACATCATGCCCAGTTTAATATTATTTTGAAATTTTAGATGTTGCAAAACCTGTTGCTTCCACAAGGAAAAGGATTTACATCTCCAGACAATGTGCAGCACACTTCAGCATAGTGGTAAATGGCCAACTTCCGTACACAGAATTTACCTGCAAGAAATACCTTGTGGGTGGTAGTACATGTACCTCCACATTCAGAGAAAAGTACTCACACTACTGTCTGGTAGTTTGGCACTTCTTTTAGAACATCATTTGTTTAATTCTTCCTTTTTAATTAAATATTACTTTTTCTGGCAGACTGAGAGGAGAATCTAAATTAATCAGGAGCCTTGTAGTGAAATCCAATCTGCTTATTAAAAAATTGTCAAATGCTTAATTATTATTTAAAAAGTAAAAAAAAAAAAAAATCCAACATCCCTTTTAATTCCAATACAACTCTCCTTGGAAATTAAAGAATTGGTTTTAACGTTGTAACTTGAGTAAAATAAAAGATTTCTTTGAGTTAATTATAGTTTAAGAGATTTTCTTAATTATAAAGTTTTTGGGGGGTATTTTTTTTTTAAATAAAAGAAACATGCAATGTTGAAGAGCTGTGAGAATTTTAATACCTCTTTTGCAGGAAAATTTGCAAAGTACTAATTCATCTTATGCAAAGTAAGAGTTAGCATTTTCTTGTATATGAAGACACATAGTATTAAAACTGACGACAAAAAAATAAATAAATAAAAAAAAAAATTACACTGCCAGTGTATTATTAAGGGGATCTTATTCTATTCCCTGTGTGAGAGTTTACTTACGACAAACTGTGCACTCACACATTCACATGGAACCTGCACAGCTGGTAGGTATGGAAATCAGGACTACACCTGGAAAAGACAGGAGAGAGCTAGGCAATTATGTTTCATTTGAACTGTTTGACTAATAAGCAGGCAAGTGTGTAAGAAATGAGAGGGTTAGCTTCTGTGCCCTGTCTATGGACAGTTCAGATCCATACATAACTGTAAGAAGCTTATATGCAGTTTGACAGAAAAAAAGTTGCACCCAGCTAAATTTGGAAACTATATCTAAAGACTTAAGGCTGTCTTAGCTTTCATGAGTACTGCCAATTGTCAAATGGATCCATGTATTTGAAGATTCACTCCATTCCTTTCCAATTTCCAGGTGCGATTTAAAGAACTGTGTATTGAAACCTGGTTGTATGGGAGAATTTACAACTTAGCAGCAGCATGTAAATTAAATTTATACCTGTCATGGGTTCAGCAGCAGCAGTCATTTTTCTCCTTCTTGGTAGCTGGTGCAGCGCTGTGTTTTTGATTTGGGGCCTGGGAACAGCACTGATAACACCAGTGTTTTCAGCTACTGCTTGGTAATGTTTTGGTCTGACCAAGGACTTTCTGAGTCTCAAGCTGTGCCAGGGAGGAGGGGGAGCCGGGAGGAAGCAGAGACAGGACACCTGACCCAAACTGACCAAAGAGGTTATTCCATACCATAGAACGTCATGTCCAGGATGTGAAGACAGAGAGCAGTAGACCCAGAAGGGTGTGGTGGTGCTCTGAGGGATTTGCTGCTGGGGGGTGCATGGGCTGGGTTGGGTTTGGTGAGCAGCTGTATTCTCTTTCCTTGTATTTCTCTTGTATTATTACTGGTGGTAGCAGTAGTGATTTGTGTTCTACCTTAGTTACTAAACTGTTCTTATCTTAACCTGTGCAAGCTGCATTTTTTTTTCGATTCTCCTCCCCATTCCCCCAGGACTGGGGGAAGAAAAAGAGGGGAGTGAGTGAGTGAGTAGAACTACGTGAGTTTTAGAGGCTTAAACCACGACAATGCCACTTTCAATAAAGCATCTGTCAGGATGTTATGCATGAAGACCAATCGCAGAATCACAGAATGATTAGGGTTGGAAAGGATTATCTAGCCCAACCCCCCTGCCAGGGCAGGGTCATCTAGACCAGGTTACACAAGAGTGTTTTTAGGCAGGTTTTGAATATCTTCAGAGAGACTCCAACACATCCCTGGGAAGCCTGTTTCAGTGCTCTGCCACCCACAACATAAAGAAATTCTTCTTCATGTTGAGGTCAAGTTCATAATCAATTACCCACAAGCCCATTTATAATTTAAATAGCTCGTGTATTGTCCTGAGTATTGTGGAGAAGAATTTAAAAGGGACTATATCTTGCATCTTACAGGCTAAAAAATACCATATTCTTTTGAAGTTATCAACTAGGGTGTTACCTATGTTGAAACTTCAAGATTTTGGTGTTAATATTTGTTGTGTTTGTATTGCAAATGTGGTTTGATCAGAGGGTAGCACAATATATATAAAGTCAAACAAAAATTTGTAATGTAGTAACACACAATTATGTAGACAGTTATCGATATTTTACAGCTAAAAAAATGTGAGTGCTTAATAAATACCTAAATAAGTTCTATACTATGCAAAATAAGCCCCAATAAATGTGTTGGAAATCAATGAATATGTTTTAAATGAAAAAAATACTCTATTCTGGTTGACTCAATAATCACCAGGCTGGTAATAAATTCTCTAATTATTAAGTCTAGCTTGATGGGATAAATGCTGCTTAGAGTGACTAAAAGTCCTTGTTGTTCTTACTTTTTGTGAAATTAGTTGTATTCATCTGTGTTTGATGTGATGTTTATTTAGACACTAATTACTTCTGCAAAAAAATACAGTTTTCACTATTAATTTTTTTAGCAAAGGGATCAGTGCCCATTAGAAATTGTAATTCTGCTACCTTTTCAATGCAGGAATGTGAAGCCAAGTGTTAGGGTGGGAAGGAACAACTCTGTGAGGAGGGAGGCATGAATAAGTGAACAGGGAAGGAAAATGGCCTTTTAAGATGAGTTTTGGGTGGAATGACAAGGCAGATTTACTAAAGCTATTAAAAAAGATCTCAGAAATGCAGCTGGGAGAAGTGAGTCAGCACAACACTTCTGTTTATGCAGATAACTAAAAGGAGCTGTATTTCATGTGATATTTTTCTGCAGAAAAATATTAGGCCATAGTGGGATGAGGATCTAGAAAAAGATCTGTGCTCAGTATTGTATTCATATAATAGCAACAGTTGACATACAAATGATGAGCCAGTATATAGCAAAAAAAAAAAAAAAAAAAGAGGCATTTTTTAAGGAACTTGAAAAAGATTAAGGACTCCACTTCAACTTGTTTAAGATTGAGGTAATAGCTAGGTATCTATGTGGACATGCCCAATTGTCAGACAAATATTGCATTTGGAAAAGAACATCTATGACAAGATATGTCTCCTTGCTTTTTAACTTTCATTTTTGAAGAGCTTACGACAAGTAATCAGTCTTCATCTTTTAAACAAAAATTTACCATCAACAGTGCTATAACCTAACTATGCTCAAAGGCATATGCATAGAGCTGCGTATGTTCTGGGGAATCACAGAGGTCAGATGTAACAAATGTTTTCACTGAACTAGCTTCCAAGATTTGAATGCAAAGCCAGGCAAAGGTATGCTAGTGTCATGGGTTCAGCAGCAGCAGTCATTTTTTCTCCTTGGTAGCTGGTGCAGCGCTGTGTTTTTGATTTTGAGCCTGGGAACAGCACTGATAACACCAGTGTTTTCAGTTACTGCTTGGTAATGTTTTGGTCTGACCAAGGACTTTCTGAGCCTCATGCTCTGCCAGAGAGGAGGGGGAGCCGGGAGGAAGCAGAGACAGGGCACCTGACCCAAACTGACCAAAGAGGTTATTCCATACCACAGCACATCATGTCCAGGATGTGAAAACAGAGAGCAGAGACCCGGAAGGGTGTGGTGGTGCTCTGGGGGGTTCGCTGCTGGGGGGTGCACTGGCTGGGTCGGGCTTGGTGAGCAGTTGTATCTCTTTCTTTGTATTTCTCTTGTATTATTACTGGTGGTAGCAGTAGTGATTTGTGTTATAACTTAGTTACTAAACTGCTCTTATCTCAACCTGTGGAAGTTGCATTCTTTTGATTCTCCTCTCCATGCTGCCTGGACTGGGAGAAGAAAAAGGGGGGAGTGAGTGAGCGAACTGGCTTAAACCACGACAGCTGGCAAAACACACAGGTGGATTTTGCCATTGTTTGGGAGCAGATATGGGGTAACCGTAGATTTTCTGAAAGCTCTAGTGTGCAATATGTGCTGGATTCCTCTGTGTAGGTAACTTGCTAAATTTCAAAGTGCTTCTGGTACTTTCAGGATGAAAAATACCAAAAGCTGTAAGCATTTTCAATAATAATTATTATTACTGATACACATTTTTATAGTTTATGTTCGAAGTCGGCAAATGCAGGGCTGTAAATACCTGTATGTTTTCATATTCTATATCTCTTCAGGAACCTCATAATTGCAGACTAGGGGCAGAGGCCTGAAATAAGACTGAAGATGATGCAGGACACATTTACATTTTCTGAAATAATCAGATCAGGAATTTGCATCCACAAAACATAGCAACAAGAATAAGAGTTGCTTTGCACAAGTACAGCTCTGGTAATTTAGCTAGTTTTGATCTTCTGTGAACAAATGAGGTGCAGAAGTGTTAAGTCTTACACCCTGATGCATCTTTAGATGAAATTATCAGTGGATAGTTTAACACATCTGTAGCTTGAAGCCCCATTAGTCTAATTGTTCCTATTTAAATGAACACTACTTACTTTAGCAGACTGTGAATTGATTTTGAATGAAAGTAAGGTCTAGTAAAACAGGGAACAGTATTAAAGGGTTGAGATTTTTTTGCTTTCTTGCAGCATCTAACATGATTTCATTTTTCTCTAAGCAAGGTAAATACATTATTTTTGCATTTTATCTTCAATTGACTAGGGAAATTCATGGAAACTTTGCAACTGGACTCTAGGGTCTTTTTCTTCTTGACAAATCCATTAGGCAGTTAAAATTAATAGGAGCTAGAGAGAGTCATTAAGGTGAAATATAGATCAGCTATCTTCACTTTGACAGGAAGTTAGGAGAGTAAATACCCATGCTGGATTTCTGTATGTGAGAATTACTTCTCAAAAAATATGTGGGCTGTAACACAACATTCAAATATTTAAGGTGTGATTTTCTTTCTAGATATCTATTCTCAGAATCTTGTGTACATGTATTACCTTTCGCTTGCTGTTTTGTGAAGTATTTGTACTTAATTTTTGTGGTGTGAATCTTTGCAGTACAGATGAACCAAGATTTTGGATGGTGCAAAACAAATTGAAGCTTAAAAAACCCAGGGTTTTTTAAAAGGAAGTGTTTAATCCTTATAGGAAATGAACATTGCTCCATTTTGATGAGCTACATAGGACATACCTAGAATACATAATGAAGTGCTTGTAGAGAACTGTACAGTCTTATTTTCCCACACAGTGTTTTTCTGTTATGCTAATTTAAGCTAACCAATGGCTTAAAAATATATATACATTCTTTTTTTTTTTACTCAGTCAAGATCAGATCTGGAAATCTAATCTTGCGAAAATAACCAAAAGCTCTACTTAAAATCCTCATAACACACATATATGTTTTATTTACCTGGTTAGGTCAGCAGTTTCAGTTCTGCTGTATGCTTTTAACAGTGATTAGTGCAAGACAACTCTGTGCTGTTGTTCATCTCATGCCCAGCTATAATATATTGTACGTGTATCAGCAGTTTCTACATACTTACGTATGCACCACTATCCCTACCAGGAGACATTGCTTGTATTCTTGCACATCTTCCATAAATGCAGTGAATCTGTCAGGTAATGATTTGTGTGTGTGACTATAAAGCATTCTTAAGCGTGCATATCTTCAAGATAAATACAGTAGTTGATGTTTCAGAATTGTTTTGCATTTCAACTTTAGTATGCATCTGGAGTGTATTGAGCACGATAGAAGAAATAGATAGAAGCCATGGGTGAGAAGTGAGGAATATAAAGTCATCTTTCTACTGCTGTTATCGTGAAGCTGTACTGCACCTAGGCTTCTGGCTCAAGTGTCCTGTGCATAGACTGTGACCCAAGGCTACTAACACAGCAAAGTTTGGTTAGGTCTCTGCATCCTCTGGGAGTTATCTCTGCTTTGGTCTTTAGTATGATACTTACAGAGGTCTGTTATGAGGATAGCTCAAAGAAACTTTTCTACATAATGCAACCTGTCTTAGCTATTGTGCACAGTTTACACGCAGTTATCAAAATGGAGAAAACTTTGTCTTGGTCATTTAGTTATAGACTGTATAAAATGCTTTGGGGTTAGCTACAAATCTGTGCTCATACAAGATGTTATCTATACATTCACATGTTTATTTGCTAATCTCAAAACCAGTTCTGTTATGTTACTTGAATTTTTGGAATGCTATTTACCTTGTTTCATGAAATAAGCAGCAGAAATCAGAATAGAAATCCACTGGCCTTCAAAAAGTGATAACATATCTTTTTATGTTATTATGGTTTAAAATTTAAGTTGTAGAACATTCAGATAAGAAAGACTAGATCAACATGTAGCTTTTTAAAGTACTATAACAAGGAATTTATTTTTTTTTGAAGTTGCATTTTGTTTTACTAATTGACAAGCTACTCCACAATTTTTTTACATTTGTGATAGAGGTTATTGTTGCTGAAAAAAAAAAAGGCCCTTATAGATATCTTGCTTATTGAAAAACATACCACTACAGACTTTTTATATATAATATCAGTATCTACTTCAACACCAACTATCAAAACCTAATTATGACTGATTTCAGAGAACATAGCTTCATGAAATAATAGAGTAATTCTGCAGAATCTCCTAGGTTCACGAACATGAATAAGGAGATCACCATGCAATCAGTGATCAGATTTAGCTGGCTGAATCTATATTTTTTCCCTTTTACAAAGCTGAGATTCTACCAAATGAAGAATTTGACCAGATATTTGGAGTGTGAAATTAAACTGTGAAATTAAAATCTGTAACATATCTCTATTTACCTTTTTGACGTCGCTTTTGGGTGGGGTTTTTTGGTTGGGTTTTTTTTTTTTTTTTTTTTTCTTACAGGAAAACAATAAATAAATAGATTTTTGGATACTGCACAGATGATGTTTTACATCATAAATTTCAAGTGAATACACCTGAATATAGGTTTTAGACTGTCTATAGTTAGTTTTACATGCGTGTACAGATGGTGCATAAGCAGCCGTAAGAAGATCCTTTTCTTCTGTGTTTTTTTAAAGGAAAGCCATGTCTACTTGATTTGTGCATCCATTTTGAGTAGAGACATTGTACCTTGAGATCTCTCTTTGGCACACACAACAGGACAGAATAAAGACAAAGAGCACCATCTTTCACTCTACCAAATATGAAGAACTGCTTTACATAAAGATATTTCCGAACGAATATGCATGCGACCTGATCTTGCATCCTGGCTCCACAGAATGTACATTTGCTGTAATCAGTTGAGGGAGCATTTCCTTCATGGCCAAACTTTATCAATAAACTTTTAACTCTGTAAATAGTTTTGATACATGTTGTATGAAAAGTGATGCGTTATTAGAGTGTAGCTTTAACACAATCTTCTTTACGATGTTCAGGGTATTCTGGGTATTCTTTTTTATTGTATCCATGTGCTTTAACTTGTTATGATTCCACTAAGTCCTTTACATGCTTCTCAGATTCTTAACCGGGCTTTAAGTATTCAAAAGGTTCCGTAATTATCCTTTAAAGGACCTTCATTAATTTCATGGTGATGAATGTTTAGGTCTGAGACATCTCTTAAAGATTTACCTTGGCAGGATTTTTGTTTTTATAAAATCACCTTAGATATCTGGCTTAGTTTGCATTTAATATTGTATGTATTTTATCACCCACCCAGCTGCTTACTTCTGTATTTCATTGTTGGTTAGCTTTACATTCTGTTTCCTATGATGCATGTAATTCTTAATGAGAGCAAAGTCTTTCTCTTAGAAATGTAAATTAATGACCAAAATCATCGGGGACGAGATAGAAAATATGAAGGCTGAAGAGAGAGGAAGAGAGAACAAGCTCGTGGTGAAACAAATAGTTGAACAAGAAGGGCAAAAGACAGAGAATATGAAAAAGGAACAAGGAAGGAGGGATACTCCAGACTGAAATATATGCTTTTTTGAACAGTGAACAGGGTTAGGAGGTTTTTGTCCCAATAAGTGAACAGAGCAAGGATAACATTGCTGTCTTACAGCTGTTGCTTTTTTTTTTTTTTTTTTTTGCTAGGGTTTGATTGATCAGAGATAAATTGCTTCTTTCCTTCCTCCAATCAAAAGTCTCATTTCTATAATGGTCAAATGGATATATTTATGTAACATTTGGCTGTTATTTCTATTAATACACTTCTGCAATTAGAAGCAGAAAAGGCTGCTCTCATAGTTCTTTTATATTTTTTTATTATAAATACCATAATCTGAACTTTGATGTCAAATAGGATGAAGTCACTTCTATTATTATTCAACATGTGTATACCAACCAATATCACTGGTACAAGAAATGCAGAAAATGTTATAAGCCTACCTATAAGTAATTTCTTTGTGCTGAATCATCCTGCATATTGGATTTTAACATCTACTAAACTGAAAACAGAACTGTTTTCTTAATGTAGAAGGGAATGATGTCAAGGCAGTGCTTTTTGAGGGGATTTGTTTTATATCGGGGTTTTCTGGTTGGTTGGTTTGGTTTTGTTGTGGTTTTTTTTTTTTTTTTGTTTTTCTAAAAATTCTTATTTTGATGCAAGCCTCAGAATTATTTTCACAAACTTTAAATACTAGGTCCTTTAATGATAGAGGTGTCAACAAAGTAGAGGATTCTGTGCCTAATTTTATGAACCAAAGGGCCATCTAGAATATCAAGTCTGATTATTAATGTCTTCATACCAAACATGGAACTACCTAAAAAATGCAATCTATTAGCTGAAAAATGCTAAAAAGAAAGATAGGTTTTGATTGTTTGTTTGCTTTTTTTTTTTTTTTTTTTTGTATGCACAACCTTGTATTTATGTGCTGTAGAGGCATGGAATGTTCACGGAAGACCGTTTATTGAACCTAGATAGATACTAGCATGTTTTTTATTTTTTTTTTCTTCTGGAGAAAAAAATAGGAACTTAGAAACCCAATCCAAGAGTGCAGCACAGGCTGGGATATACTTATCTGGTGATCAATTCTGTGGAAAGAGACCTGGGGGCCCTTGTGAACAGGAAGCTCATTATGAGTGGTGTGCTGCTTCAGCAAGGAAAGCCAACAGGATGCTGGGTTACATCAACTAGGGCATCACCAGCACAGATAATAATATCATTATCCCATTCTCTTCAGTGCTGGTCTGGCCACACCTGGTTTTCTGTTTTCAGTTTTGGTTCTTGCTATACAAAAAAGATGTGGACAGGCTGGAGAGGGTTCAAAGAAGGGCCACAAAGATGATCAAAGAACTGGGAAGCATTCCATGTGAGGAAAGGTTGAGATAACTGGGTTTGTTCAGCACAGGCTTATAGGGAAACCTTACCACCATGTGCCAGTATTTAAAGGGTGGCTACAAGGAAGATGAAGGCTCCCTTTCTATATGGAATCACATGGAAAAGATGAGGGGCAATAGGTAGAAGTTACTCCCAGGAAGATCCTGGTTGGACACAGAAGGGAAACTTTTCATAACGGAACAATCAGCCCCTGGAAAAATCTCACCAGGGAAGTGAGTTCCCCAGCCTTGGACATGTTTAAGATTCAGCTGGAAAGGGTACTGAGACATGTTGTCTAGACTGTGCTTTTGACAAGTAAAGTTTGGACCAGATAATCCTAGAGGTGTCTTCCGACCTGGAATTCTATGATTATGTGATTCAACTGTATTCTACACAGACTGTATCTCACTTACTCAATCTGCCTTCCTTTCCCAAGAAGCCTGCACTCTGTTTCTAAAGTAGAATGTAAAAGTGACATTTTAAAATTGCATGTTTAATATGTGTTGTCAGCCATCTTGTATTCAAAGAATGAGAGGCATCTCTGAATCAGGACTGCCAGCCCTGGAAGCTTATCAGATGAAACCAGGTAGGGTTTTCTATGGTATCCTCAAAACTTGCACTTTTATAAATATTTCAACCTAAAAAGATGTATGAGAAAAAGAAAACCAGAATTAGATCATACATTATTATTTTTTAAATAGAAAAATGCTACATTTTGTAGATTTACATAGAGTCTCCTTTGCAGAGTTTTGTTGTTTTTCCTGGTTCTTGTGTTAATTTTTCTTGTAATAGTTCTGTTGTATATATTACTATAGTATTTCCTGAGCTTAATTTCTTGAAGATAATCCTGGCACACAGGACAAAAATTATAAGAGTAATACAGATTAAGTAGCAACCTCTCTTACTGGTTATTGCAACAAACCTATATAAAGATCCTGTAAATGAGGAAGAGGAAAGTGAACAGCTGTAAAAAAAAAAACCAAAACATAAAATACAGCTTGGGGCTTTTTAAAGCATAAGCTTTCAAAGAGGCTGCTTCAAGACAGATGAATTTTTATCACAAATACTATTGTCCCATAAATATGAGGCAACTTCTTTATATATATTTCTGATTAGTCATAGCTAACACAGCTAACAACTGAGACTAATCAGAAATATATATTATTAATAGCTCCTCTAAAGTTTTTATTTAATATAATTGTTCTTAAAATGTAAACCAAAATCAAATATATTCTATCACAAAGGCACAAGAACTATTTCGACTAAAAAATTCATTACTAAATTTATTTATCTTTGGCATTTAAATGGTTTCATTATTGCATTGTGCATACACTTCTCAGTTAACAATATTGTCTTTATATACAGGGTTGAGACATGAGAAGATAGCAGTTATCTTTGAATATTTTAGGATTTTTTGATTATTTTTGTATGTTTGACTATTTTTTAAGAGGTGGCGGTGGGAACTAGGACAGGCATAATGCTCAATTCCATGATTTTCCCTATGCCCAAAACAAAGGTGGCACAAAGTTAGAGCTGAGCAACCATCTTGGACTCTTGTCCTGAGTATTGTTTCTGCCCTCTGCATACAGCAACCAGTACATAGAAGATCCAATCCAGGATCCAGTTATCAGGCAGTTGGTAAGTCCCCCAGTAAAGGGAGCTCAGATGCACTCCCTTGACTACTAGGCTGCAACTCCATGCTTCTTTGTGTACTTATTTCTATTGTCAGGGAATCTTAAACTACTTTTTTAACATTTGAATAGCTTCATAAAATTGGAGACACTGCCCTCTACCATTCAAAATCAGCCCTCTAAGAAGCAGACAGATGTGGCAACAATTTGCATGCATGTGACAATTGCAGGCTGTTATAAAAAAAGGTAAGAAAGAATTCCACAGAACCTGTAGTTTGCAGAGGACATTTTTTTTTGATAGTCTGTTTAGTGGATCATTAAGTCTCTTACATGTGGATTAGACAGTGGCTATGACTATCCTGTGAAAGATGAACCAGAGTGAATGCTTTGAATCTGGAGGTCAGCCACGCCTGAGAATGCCACTTTTCTGCTCAAAAGTGGCCTTCTGAGGACAGAGAGTTTGGGCATGTGTGGTGTATTTCTGACTCCCACCCTCTGGGCTTCTTTACAATTACAGAAATTCTCGTCACACCTTGGTCTTTATATAATAAGTTGGGCAGTGAAGCGACCCTTGACCATACCAGGAAATCTAGCATAGTTAAGGAAGAAGATACTGATTGTACTAGTGACTCCTGACTCTGGCAAAGTGGAGAAGCAAGAGTGAGGATAATCAGTCATCCCCTCACAGCCTTAGAACACTCCTTCTCTTGATGGTAGCCCAGGTGGAATGGTAGCATTGTTACTAGAGTTTTGGAAAATGTCTAGTATTTATTGACCTGGGTTGTGGCCACAATGGAAATCTTCTAATGACTTAAACAAATTAACCTGTGACCCTATAAATGTGGTCCTGACTGAGAACCATTGAAGTCTTCTGGACTGTAGCAAGCTAAAACCATTATCTCCCTCTGAGCGAGACACCTATCAAAACTCACACTCTCTAGTTTGAGATAGTCAGAGGACTATCTCCAAAAGCTGATGAAAAATTTTCCTTTATATGCCTTATCCATGTAACAAATAATTGAGTGAACCTTGTCAGTGACCTTTGTTATGTCACACTTTAATAAATTCATATTAAAACTACTCTTGCTAATACCTTTGGTGATGTTTCTTTGAGCAACCGCTTATTTTGTGATAAATTGGCATAGTAAGCAGCATTTCTTGTCAGGATTTCATGATGCTGGCTGAAATCTCCACATTCAGCCACCTGAAAGTCAGCCATGTTGTTCCTTGCCCTCATCATGCCCAAGGACATGGCTACATAGACTGATGCAAATAAGATTACAAAGCATCCAGCCTGGAGCTATCATGTGTCTGTCCAATCGGTGTATAAGAAATGTAGCTCAGGTCTGTCTGTACCTGTTTAAGAAGATAGCCCCTGGTTTTCTTTGTTTATCAAGCCTAGACTTCATTGTCAAGAAAGCAGAAGCACAAAACTATGATTCCATAATGAGCCTGGGTCTTATTCTTCTATGGAAAAGACAGCTCTCCTTGAAGTAGAAGTATTAAGAAGGTGAACATGAATAAGTTGTTTATGTAAAATTTGTTTAGACCATCTGAAAAAACAGCAGCACTATTAAGACTTCAGTTATATGCAATTGTTTCATGTTCAGTTATATGTAATTGTTCTGTTATATGTAATAGTTTCATGTACAAAATCTGTCTATTCAGTGGAAAGCAGACAAGGGTTTAGTTGCTATATAACAGAAAATATAACATAAACCAGCCTGGTTTCCTCAATATTAGGATAAAAAAAACATGTAATATGGCTTCTAAATCTTGTGTGAAATTGTTCATTTACCAACAGAATTTGTGACTTCATTAGGATACAAATCCAGTGCTTTGTTGAAGCAATGTGTAACAGAGAGATAATATGAAAGAAGAATGGCAGTAAACAGATTTGTGCAAGTTGAACAAGGTCAAAACTATGGGACTGCTTTTTTAAAAAATGTGAATATGTCTAAAGTGAATGGGCAGGTCTCACCTGCCTTGTCAGCACTTACAGTAAGCTGCAAATAACTAATGTTTCATTGATCTGGACCACATTTTACAGACCAGGGTCATACCCTACATACTGTAGGTTAACTGTTGCTGACATTGTTCAGTGCAATTAGACATACATTCTCTGAAGGGACTTTTTTCCCCTTTAAGAATTATTCTGCAAGCATCAAAACCAGAAAATCTCTTACTGTTGGCTTTATTTTCCTCAGTTCCCTCTCTCCTTTTTTATATCCCTATGAGGATTATATGCAAAGTATACAGCCTGAATGTGTAGATCTGTTTATATATTGTCTAGTAGTGTAAACCTCACATGATAGCATGAACAACCTTTAATACACTAGTACATAGCCAGTAAATATGATAAAGATCTCTTCAATGAGTAGATTGTCTTTGTAAGTGTGTTGCAGGAATGTAGTTTGCCTATACTTCATTGTGAAACAGACACTGAGAGGGAGAGACATTTGAGATACAAGCAGTGTCAGAAAGATTAGCAACCACGTGAGTACTTCGCCCATCCATATCAGGAAACAATCAAGCTCTTGCAAAGGCTGTTTCATTCTGAATGTAAAATGAGCAATTGTCTTGTATGATCCTCTTTTACATAAAACCAAAAAGAATAAATTATTCTGTGTGTTTTTTTTTTTTTTTTTTTTGTTGTTGTTGTTGTTGCTGTTGTTGTTTCAGACATGACTGGACATGTCTGAAATAATATTTATTTAGACTAGTAACAATTATTTAGAGTGCTCTTTTTGCTGAATATTGCATCAAGAGCTCAGACCAGTTCTTGTAGGAGAATGAGACACCCATGGGAATTTTGTATTTCTGTGTTTGCTCTCTAGGGAAATTTCATGAGAATACAGCATCTCAAAGTTCTGGGATGACAAACAAGATGCTAATGAATCAGAGGTGCCTGGCAGCTTTTCCCAGCTATTATTCTATCCCTTTTTCATTTATTGCCTGCAAGACTTTTCTCAGAAGATCAGCAAAACAAAATCAGCAGTAACAAGTTGGTTTAATACATAGTATTATGTAGTATTGCCTTGTTTGCTCGAGTGCTCAATACTTAGCCTTTGTGCACTCATTTTTCTCCTAATCCTGGAGGAAGTACTTATCTTCATATACAGATAGCTCATGCTACGGTGTGACTGCAGTTTGCTTAAAGCAGCGTTAAATTTTGAGTCAAAACATTGATGTTTTTTTAAGAAAGAACTAGCACGCAACCAGGAAGACAGCAGAAAAGCATGGTAAGCCTTCCATATAGCTAAGGGAATAGACGTCTCTAAGGAGTACTGCAGAGGGTAGGCATCTCTCTCTTTGCATTAGGAATCAAGATTCCCTCCAGATCCTCACACTTGATGCAATTACAGGGAAGATTATATTCTTCAGGCCTTCCATTCTGCCTTTTATCCCTCCTGAAACAGTAGATAATGCTCTGGGCTTTCCACAAATCAAGGTTTAATATCGATCTTTCTCAGTGCTTTTCCCGTAGAAAAGGATGATTTGTCTGTAATACAACCTTGATTGAGCTGTGTGTGCCCCTGCTGATATCAGCAATACTGTTAGTGCAGATAAAAACTAATCAGGGTTAGGAAACATGCAGATTTTATGGAGACGTGGAAGATCATAAGAAAATGACTCCCAATCTGACAATTTTGTGATGCTGTGAAGGACTGCAAGGGAATCTTATGATCCTCCAAAACAACCAGGCAAAGTTTTGGTGTTATCTATCATTTCAGAAGCACGCAATGGAGAAAACTGAACATAAATTCCTGACGTTAAAAGAAACTAATGAACAAACTAAAACACCTACAGAAAAAAAGAAGAGAGCAATTTTAGGTTTACTCTCTGCTTTACATCAGTAGAGAGGCACAAAAGAGTATGTCTGTTGTTGCCTTCTGCAGAAATTCTCCAACTTTAATTAAGGTAAGCTGAAAGCAGTCCTATATACTCTCTTTAATCCATAGTCTTGCTTTTATTGTGGGTATTCATACAGAGATGGCAATACAGTGAAAGCCATCTAGACCAGTGACAAGCACTTTCTTCACCTGGAAAATTCTTTCCTTTCTCCTGTAACCCCTTTAAAAACTTTAAACACACAGCCAGTGTAATAAAAGTCACTATTTGTCTAGTATCTGATAAACAGAGATTACAAAACGATGGTATTTTTTACTCTTATAAAGTCCTTAGTAAAAAGTACTTGTAGAAGGCTGAATAAAATCATAGCCAGTGTAGCACCAGTGTACTGATGGATCTGCTTATTCATTTTTATGTTGTACATGATGTGACATTAATCTCATATATGTCAAGTTCAATATGTTTTATCACTGTTCCCTGCTTTTGTGTTTTCATGCTTTACTAATAGGGAAGAAATTAATTAAGTATTCAGCTGGCTTTGCTGTGTTTTGAAATGCAACTTCATCATGCACTTTCTGAATGCAAGTGATAATAACCTTTTTATTTCTTACATAACCTATATGGGAAATAGGGATAATTAAAACCAGGGACTTGAGACAGTGTAATGAGCTCTTACTGATTTGCAACTCCATATGAATAATACTTACTCTTTGCTTTTAATGCGTGCATAGAAAAGAACTACTGACAATTAATGAAACTTTTATGTGGATTTCGTTTCAAAATTCCCTATTAAATGGTATTTCGAGAACATATTAGTTTTACCTAACATGATTTAAGTGCCAGAACTTCAGGATCTGAAAACCACTACAAAATGGTCTCTCTTATATCTGTTGTCATGGGTTCAGCAGTAGTAGTCATTTTTCTCCTTCCTGGTAGCTGGTGCAGCGCTGTGGTTTTGATTTTGGGCTTGGGAACAGAGCTGATAACACCAGTGTTTTCAGTTACTGCTTGGTAATGTTCTAATCTGACCAAGGACTTTCTGAGTCTCATGCTATGCCAGGGAGGAGGGGGAGCCAGGAGGAAGCAGAGAGAGGGCACGTGACGCAAACTGATCAAAGAGGTTATTCCATACCACAGCACGTCATCCAACATCCCAACAAGAAGGACATGGGGCAAGAAGGCCAGGAAGCCCCCATAAATTGATAGGGACCTGCTGAGCAAACTTAGACGGAAAAAAGAAGCTTATGGAAAGTGGTAACAAGGACAGGCAGCCTGGGATGAATACAGGGACATTGTCCAGGAAGCTAGGGATCAGATCAGAAAATCTAAGACCTAGTTAGAATTCAGTCTGGCCAGGGTTGTTAAGGATAACAGGAAAGGCTTCTACAGGTATCTTGCTAACAAAAGAGCAATATACCTATAGACAAGAGATCATGTGGGCCCTCTCTGGAAGGAAATGGGAGAACTGGCTACCCTGGATTTGGAGAAGGCTGAGGTTCTCAATGGCTTCATCTCTGTCTTTACCAGCAAGTGCTCTAGCCATGCTGCTCAAGCCTTGGGAGGCAGATGCAGGGACCATGAGAATGAAGACCTTAGATCCACTGTAGGAGAGGATCGGGTTTGAGGAACATGAATATGCACAAGTCCAGGGGACCTGATGAGATCCATCCGCGGGTCCTGAAGGAGCTGGCAAATGAAGTTGCTAAGCCACTGTCCATCATATTTGAAAAATCATGGCAGTCAGGTGAAGTCCCCAACGACTGGAAAAAAGGGAAATATAACCCCCATTTTCAAGAAGGGGAAAATGAAAGACACTGGGAATGGCAGGCCAGTCAGTCTCACCTCTGTGCCTGGCAAGATCATGGAGCAGATTCTCCTGGAAAGCATGCTAAAGCACATGAAAAACAAAGAGGTGCTTGGCCAGCATGGCTTCACTAAGGGCGAATAGCGCCTTACCAATTTGGTGGGTTTTCATGATTGGGCTATAAAACTCATGGATAGGGGCAAAGCAGCTGATGTCATCTATCTGGACTTGTGAGAATCATTCAACACTGTCCTGCACAATGTTCTTGTCTCTAAACTGGAAATACATCCATTTGGTAGATGGACCACCCAGTGGATACACAATTGGCTAGATGGCTGCACACAAACAGTTGCAGTCAATGGCTCAATGTCCAACTAGAGATCAGTGAAGAGTGGTCTCCAGAGGTCAGTGTTGGAACTGATACTGTTTAACATCTGTGTCAGCAACATGGACAGTGGGATTGAGTGCACCCTCAGCAAGTTTGCCAATGACACCAAGCTGTGTGGTTTGGTTGATACACTGGAGGGAAGAGATACCATACAGAGGAACCTTGATGTACTTGAGAGGTGCACCTATGCTAACCTCAAGAAGTTAAGTAATGTGAAGTGCAAGGTCCTACACCTGGGTCAGGGCAATTGCAGGCACAGCTACATGTTTGGTGGAGAACAGATTCAGAGCAGCCCTGAGGAGAAGGACTTGGTGATGTTGGTTGATGAGAAAACGAACATGCACCGGCTTCAGCATGCGCTTGCAGCCCAGATAGCCAACTGTATCCTGGGCTGCATCAAAAGAAGGGGGAGAAACACCCTTCGAAGTTAAGGAGGCGATCCTGCCCCTCTACTCTGCTCTTGTGAGACCCTCCTTGGAGCACTGCGTGCAGTTCTAGTGTCCTCAATAGAAGAAGGCCATGAAGCTGTTGGAGCAAGTGTAGAGGAGTGCCGCAAGGGTGACTGGGGCTGGAGCACCTCCCATACAAAGACAGGCTGAGAAAGGCGGGGTTGTTCAGTCTAGAGAAGAGAAGGCTGCGTGGAGACCTCATAGCAGCCTTCCAGTATCTGAAGGGGGCCTACAGGGATGCTCAAGAGGGACTCTTCATTAGGGACTGTAGTGATAGGACAAGGGGTAATGGGTTTAAACTTAAGCTGGCGAACTACAGGTTAGATATAAGGAAGAAGTTCTTCATTGTGGGGGTAGTAAGGTACTGGAACAGGTTGCTCAAAGAAGTGGCAAATGCTCCATCCCTGTCAGCGTTCAAGGCGAGGTTGGCCAGAGCCTTGGGCAACATGGCTCTAACGCCTATGAAAGGGGTGTTGGAACTTGACCATCTTAAGGTCCTTTCCAACCATAACCATTCTGTGATATTATGATTCTATCTTAGTGTACCAATTCACCAGAGAGGTGATTTTTACATAGCTTTCACCTGGTAGCAGTCTGTGGTTTTAAGATGGATCTTAACATTTACAATGTGAATCGTAGGTATTTACTACACTTGCTACATTAATGCATATACATACATGCAGACACAGACACAAAGACATACAAAAGCACCTGTTAAAAATTGCTATCGAGTTCAATGAAGTATTCTCATCAAATATGTTGGTATTTCTTGGTGTGTGAGGGTTGAGCCTTGAGGAATGGAGGGACTTCAGCCCATGTCCCACCATCAGCTTTTGGAGATGGTCCTTTAATTATCACAGACTAGAGAGTTGTGAGCTTTGAGAGGCATCCCACTCAGAGCCTGTTTGAGTCCAGAAGACTTCAATGTTTCTCAGTTAGGATCACTATTTATAGGGTCACAGGATGACTTGCTTAAGTCATTAGTAGATTTCCATTGTGGCCACAACCCAAGTCAATAAATACTAGACATTTTCCAAAACTCTAGTAATAATGCTACTCTAGTAACAATGCTACCATTCCACCTGGGCTACCATCAAGGGAAGGAGTGCCCTAAGGCTGTAAGGTGATGACTGATTATCCCTGCTGTTGCTTCTCTACTTCACCGGGGTCAGGAGTCACTGCTACAATCAGTGCCTCCTTCACAGCCATGCAAAAGTCCCTGGTATGGTCAAGGGACGCTTCACTGCCCAACCTATTACACAAAGGACAAGGCATGACAAGAATTCCTAAAATTGCAGAGCAGCCCAGAGGCTAGGAGATGCACCATCACATTTCCCACAAATAGGGAGCTAAGTCCCTATTTGCTGTTCAGAGAGAACTAGTTGTGAATGAGAATTGCACCAACCAAAACGCTCAGTGGGCAATAACTCCATTCAATCCATGTGAAACACTAAAGTAAGGTGTAATCTTAATATACTAGTCTTATTGAAGCCTTCACAGGTTGATTCTGGTCCAGATATACACTCCCATATCAAACAGGAGTCCCAGCTGAGAGATTTCTCCAAGAATCAATTGCCTCCTTTGGAAAATGGAGCAGGATTTATCTCATTATCTGAAAAGTTTTCCAGAACATCTGGTGTTTGAAGACACAATCCAGGGTATGAATTGTGAGTTCTGGGTTTTTTACCACCCCTGAAGATTTTCAAATCTAAGTTTCTAAACCCTAGCAGGACAGCACAAAACCATGAACAGGGATTGTCTGGATCCTTTGTTCATTTCTGGTCAGGCCCTTCTCCTCTCACTCCATTCCCAGCTCAGAAACCTTTCTCTCTATTGTAATATACTACCATACTGCATTTCTATTACAAATAAACCACTGGCAAGTGTTACAGTTGGTCTTTCTTTCTTTTGCTTAATCACATTATAAGCTTATATCATCATTATCAGCCTAAGATAACGCAAATTCTTAATATTTTACTATTGCATATTGTTTAATTTTTTCTTCAGGAAGGTCATCCTGTGCATGTGTATAATACTATAGACCTTCCGTACACTTTTTTTCTGAAATGTCTCTCAAACTGCCAGCCCCACAAGCCCATTCCTTCTATTTGTACTGCAGCTACAAATCAATATATTAAAAAAACACTTCTACTTTAATAATACATTTTTCCCTTTCTATTACCATTTTCCCCTTTTATTCATTGCACATACTCTTTGCTATATTCCATCTTTTTTACATTATCAAAGAAAATCATAATTATATCATAATTGTATTCTATTCCAAATGTATTCTATTCCCAGAATCTGTATTTCTTTCCTTTAGGTTGGATTCAGGTTTCTAAAGACCCATCAAATTATTAATATTTTAGTAATAAATTTAGTAATAAATCCATGTAATGTTTTATGACTTCACTGTCCCCTTTCGATTTCCATTTTTTTAATTATCCTGGCTTTCAAGACATGCTCCACTTGAGAGGAGAGCCATCAAAGTAGCTTAGTATCAAGTCATTCAAGACTGTTTTCTTGCTTCCTTTGATTATCCTCTTATTTCTTTTATTTGTACAAATTACTTTTTTTGCTATCCCTTTACAAATTACTCCCTTCACATGTGAAACTTGTCAAAAATATTTATTAAGATACATTAATTCATTCTCCAGTGTCCTTTGTTGAAACTGTGATTTCCTGCATTGGAAGCCATGTTACACACAGTGTTTGCTGCAGAAGGAATAAAATTCTTGACTGTGAAATGGAAAGGTTCACAGGGGCTAAAAGAAACTATTTTCACAAAGCCTCAAAAAAGATATTTCCAGGATTTTCACTGCATCGTTTCAGGTGAGAAATCTGAATGATCAGACAGTAACAACAGATAAACTGTCTGTGCAGCAACACTTCCTGTTCCATCCTTCAAACCCAGATTTACAACATTGTAAAGGGAGCACATTCTTCCCCTGAAGGTGCATGGAGCCATGCCTTATCTGTTCTAGGTTCTGTGTCTCAACCAAAAAAGAAATAGGTTTTAATCCCTAATAAAGTAATTTTTAGCTGCAATAATTTGTAAGATATGCTGCACAAAGATCACTTTCTCTTTTCCCTTCAAAAAAAAAGCAAGATGAATGGAAACTTTAAGCTTCGCAATCAGAAGACAAACTGTACTATTCTGCCTGTACTGGGGAAAAAAAAAAAAAAATGTTAAGACTAGTGGTTATATTGCCTTTATTTCTGACAAGCATTTTTTACTCAATGTCACTCATATTATAGAGACCTACGATTAAAAAAAAATACAAGTAGTAGTATTAACAGTGTTTGAATTTTATGTTGTCTTACACATGACTAAAAATTATTCCAAATATCATTTTTAGTGTACCTAGCATAATGTGGCTCTGTTCATTTATTTTTGGTTTATTTTATTGGCTTTGTGCATTTCTGCTCTCTGCAGTCTCTGCAAACAATTACAGAAGCTTTTTTCTGCAGAGTTGCTAATAATGTTGGGAAGCAGATTTTACATGATCTTGAAAGATCTCAGTTTCATTAAAAAGATACATTCTCCAGCTGCGTAATATGACTAGAGGCTGTAAAGACAAACCTGTAATACCAGTAAAACTGCAGCAGGTGGCACTAGAAGGAGGGTTAATCAGGGCTATGATGAAGATGAGGGGATCAAGAAAAAGGAAATAAATAGGATGAAAAGAACAGAAACGTTTTACAATTGCATCTCTCTTTCTTCCTTTTTTTCTTTTTTTTTTTTTGTTTGTTTGTTTTCCCAATCTCCTGAAATAAAGTGGTAAGGGTGGTTGGATGTAGAAAATGTTGGCTTGATAGAGCTGGATTAGGGAAAGGTGAGATGCAGAAGATAGAAAGTGAATTGCTAATTTCCAGCTTGGTTGCTTATTTCCCAGGACTTTATGGGAAATGAGGAATTTACTGGGATGGATGAAAACAACTACCTTCATTCAGCTGGCATTGTTATTGTTGACATTGCTTACTTCCATTCTTGTGCTTCACAAGCAAATATTAATTTATTACATTTGTTTTCACTAAACAATATATATAGTGAATAATGATGATGCAATGAAAATGAAAATAATTGTTCTCTTACAAAGTTTACCTTCTGCCAGAGGCAGAGGAAACTGCATTCCCTGGCCTGTATCTTATAACAGTCTTATATCTTTATAATTTTTTTAAATTGTTTTACAATTCATAAGCACATAACAGCAGTACCAGGAATATCATTAGCGTGAATCTAAAAATGTCTCCTCTTTATAGACAAAAAGTCACATTAAGAATAATTTTTAAGAGGAACTATTTTTCTATCAGTTTGAATCTGCCAAGAAAAAAGACTTTATTATAAAGTCCTTCATTTGTAAATGAAGGCTGGCAACACCAAAATCAAATTATTTGAGTTTTGCACAGCCAAATTTTGCAGATGTTTCAACAGTGAGGATGAACCTATATCAAACCACAGTTGCCTTTCTGGGCACTTGCAGTCTTTCTTAATAATACATATATGCAGATCCACTGGGAAAGATCCTTTATCAAACCAGTTGAACAAAATGCTATGTTTCTAAAGGAAATAGAATGAATAAGATATTTGTCATGCAGGGGAAATTTCAAAAAGAAGATATGAGAAAGAAAACAAAACACTGAAAGAGTGAGGGAAATGAGAGTCCACCATGAAAAGACGTGTAAAAAAGCTATGCATCCAAACAGGAGTAGAAAAGACTTGTTTGAGTTCCGCAAAAAGGAGCTCAGAAATTAATAACAAGCCTGGACATTGAATAGAAGAGAAATGGGAAATAAGATGCTGGAATAGAGATAAGATTACAGTGAGCAGAAACAGTTTGTGGATGCAGGAGAGAGATATTTCATGATGCAATAGCAGAGAAGGGGTTGCAATATTATGGGTGAGTCAAGCTATGTTATGTACTTTCTAGATACCACAGATTCATCCCTGCATAAAGAAGATAATTATCTTCACATTCTAGATACATACTGTTGAATAGACTTCTATAATACTGCCAAAAAAAAAAAAAAAAAAAAAAAAAAAGTGACTTTTCTCTGCCAGATGGTATTTTTTTTGGCTCCTGAAAGCTTTTTTATAAGACAAATATTTACCAAAATGGCATTGACCTTTTTACTGAATTTGCATTACATTCCAGAATAACAACTCTTCCTAATTCAAGCCCTGGGGTTTTTAGAGCTAATCCTAAACAAAACTCCTCCATAGAAAGCCCTTGCCAATATTTTATGTGATATTTCTCCTATTTTTAAACATGTCTAGCTGCAGGGGCCAGGACAATCTCATGGGATATTCTTCAGAGATGAGATGCAGCACAAGGAATATTTTTATGCTCATATTAATTTAGTCAGAAGGTCAATATTAACTCAAGGAACTATATGACAAAGAAATCCAGCATATGGACAAATTACTCTGTAATTGTACTAAACTCTGGAAACAGAGTTTATAATTAATGAGGATATTTAGGAGAGCTTATGATCTACATAATTTTTGATACTGTTTCTTTATGCCTTTTTTCACACAAATAAAAGTTGGTATGGAGGAGAGGAAGGTTGCATTTACAACATATTATGTTAACTTCCCCGTAATCCTTGTGCCCAGGATGGTCAGAAATAGGCCTTCTTAATCTTAATCAAGTTGATTTGCTGTTTTAAAAAGAATGTAACCAAAATCTGCATTAAGCACCACTCAAAATATTTTTTTTTTCCCTTTCTATTTCTGATATTTTGGCTGAGCCTTGAATATATTTTTGTAAAAACTAATTAGGCAGGCTGAAGTAGCATAAAACCAAAACACAGTTTACTCTTCCTTCTCCAGTTGAATCAGAGCATTCTCCAAGGGATAAAGATATTGATCTAAATAAACAACTAAAGTTCAGAAGCTTCTGGGGCTTCATTCATATTTCTTCTCCATCCCACAGCTTTTCCTGTCACCAAACCATTCTACATGGCAATCTGCATTAAATTACATAGTCACAGCAACACAAGAAGGAAACTCAGCAGAAAGCTCTCTAGGGTCTGAGCAACCAACACCAGAATCCTTTTGGATGGAAAAAAACTGTTGGTATATTTGAACATAAGAAGTAGGAAGACCCTTTGTAGCCCATCATGACAGTAATTTTTGCCAAACGGAAAGGCAGCCTGCACAACGGAAGTCTTCCAGAAGGAGAACTGATGGAGCCATTGATGTCATTCTTTGGTGCAGCCTTTCCTCTCATTAATTTCAGGAATTCTCTAATAAGAGAGGACTTGAGGACTAGACTTGAGGACTAGATTGTAGACTATAATTTTTCTATAGTTAACATACACAGCAATTCCGCCTGCT
The DNA here is from genome assembly GCA_017639245.1 of Myiopsitta monachus. Taxonomy (NCBI): domain Eukaryota; kingdom Metazoa; phylum Chordata; class Aves; order Psittaciformes; family Psittacidae; genus Myiopsitta; species Myiopsitta monachus. The sequence continues at coordinate 45,948,832 of CM029941.1, read as the reverse complement.
TTGCAAAAACACTTTCAGAATGTAGTTTAAATATAATGACCTGAAATGGCTCGAAAACTCAATCCAAATGAAGCGCTTTCACAATGTAATGGAAGAGCAAGCATTAGGACAGTTTAAGAAAGCTTCCTTTTTGCAAAGGTGTAGAAAGCAAAATGTGCTTTACTTGGGTAACTGGTGGCTAAAGTCTTTTGGGAAAGATTGGCACAATCATATTTTTAAATGTTTATTTTTAGCAGTGAGTACAATAGCAATAAACCTGATGAGGGATATTCATGGTGCAGTTTTCTGAGGCACAGCTGATCATTCGGACCTACTCCCACTTCATAAGTAAAACTAGATTGCTCTTTTTACTTTTAAGTTTAGGTTCTCTACTGCAAGTAAAATGTGTTCATTCAGAAATCCAGACCTTCTAACGCTCTCACAGCTGAAATTGTACAAAATTACCACACTAAAACCCCACAAACAAAGGCAGCATGTGCAGCTAAAGCTTTCCTCTGCCCCCCTCAAAACAAATAAAAAGGAAAAAAAAAAAAGTACCCAAAAGAAAATATAATTACAAAGAACTGGCCAGGGCAAGCACCCAGCAAGCCGCTGGGCCTCAGCGCTCATGTGTTGGCTGCTCTGCCTCATTGTCTGGCTTTCAGCAGAGCCCACATTTCCTACCTGTCACCACCAGGGGTGTCCAGGACGCGCTGCGAGCGTGAGTGAGGCTTCAGCCACCGAGCAGTGCGGGGAGCCTGGCAGTTCAGCGCTGAGTGATTCTGTGAAACTGAAGGAGGGGTTCTCGCTACTGCTCTTCGTAGATTGCTGTTGTTACAGGGAAAAGCAGATTTGGAGGTTTGTGCGTATGTGTGAGGAGATGCGGCGTGCATTTGATTGAGGTGTCTGGCCCCTGGGAAACACTGTGAGAAGAGGCAGAGAGAGGCAGCGAGAAGAGGCAGGAGCAGGACTGAAGTACAGAGCAGCTGTTTCCTAATACTCTGGTTCTGAGTGCCTCCGTGAATGTGAACATGGATTCTGCCACTGAAATCTTCTTGAAGCTGCTGTTTCTTCTGTCTGTTCATAATTGGCACCTGGCAATGGCAGGGAATACATGTAAGTATTGCATGCAGTTTAAAACTCAAACCACAGTGTTTTGAAAACTTTGGGATATTTTATTTTCATTTATAGTATGTTTTGTGAAAATGCTTACTGCTGTCTAATTATGACAGCAAGCTGCTAGGCTGAAAATGTTCTAAAATCCTTCCACAGATTTTTGTTGTGAGTCTCTATTCAGAATATTGTTTTTAAAGCTTACATACAGTCTGTATCTGAAAGCATTTTGCTAAGGGAAGCATGTTCAGCCCCATTTTAGTTTTTCCCTTCTGTTTGTAAATGCAGCTTTTTCCAAGGAATGTTAGCGTTGAAATTAAAATTACTGTCAGATTTCTATTGTGTACTGTTTCAACTTGTTTTTTAACAATTTATAATTTTGAAAGCTTGCAATCTCCTGAATTAAGCAGGCACACAAACAACTAATGGACATTACTGTGCAGTTCAAGAGCAGTACAAATATAAGAGGGAAAAACATCGGTAGCAAGATTTTATAGTCTCTGCATTGCTTGCTTAGGGAATATTTTTCATGCATGACTAAAGAAGAGAACACTATCAGTTCCAGCAGAAAGTTTTTTTTTAAATGAGTTAGCCAGTAGCATGGTCTTGCAAAATAAAGGTAGTGATTGCAGTTTTAAAGGCAGTCTGCTTTCTAGGAGGCAAATGTGATATATACGTGAAAATCTCTGTTTTCAGTGTTAGATCAGATTAATTATCTTTACATTAAGGACAAAAGGAAAAACTTAAAAAAATATCATAGGTTTTGTCATTCAGTAGTAGTTCTGAGCTATTCTTGATCAACAGGATTCAGCTTCAGCAAGCTGAAGGATTTAATTTTGCATACATGTGATAGAACAGTAGTCTAAATGCCAGATGCTCATAATCTCAACTGAGCATATTTTCCTCCTTTCCTATTCAGGCACTGAGTGTGCATCACAGGAATGGGGAGGGCATCACCGGAATGGGGAGGGCAGGAGCAATGCGTCTTTGGGAAGAAAGTGCATGCCAAAGCAAGAAAGAATGTTCAGGAATAACCTTACAGTCCAGTGTCAGGGGACAGCTCCCTGGAAACGTTAGGGCAATGGCAGAGAAGTTTGAAATGCTCAAAGGACCTACAGCCACAGGCGTTTACATATGGATGGTTTGTAAACTAAACATGCTCCCATGAGCCAGACATTCACACTGCAGCATCAAAATGATCTTGTGCTGTCATTCAGTAATGATATCTGATTTGATACTCAAGTGCATATTGTAGCCCTGAGCATGAATACTAAATCCCTCTTGTTAAAAACACCCTACTGCAATTCAGCCACAGCTTTAATTCTCTTCATCATTCTGCATTGTACAGTTTATGAATACATCCATTTTCACAAGACCATGATAATTGAATTGCGCATTAATAGCATTTGGCACTAGACACGAAACTAAATCAGTTGCTTACAGGGAGGCATATTAAAACCGTTGCAAAAACTACTTGCACTACACAGTTATGCAGTGAAGCACTAGAGGTCACTCCTACAATTTAGGAAGCAAGATCTGAGGAAAAGGCTCAAGCTTCTTCCCAATGCAGAATTACAAAGCATGAAACAAATCAGGTATGAAATACATTTACTACTGGCATTCCAAAGTAGTTCTCAAAACCAAGCCAAACTTACAGTACAAAAATGAGGGACTTGAATGAAGCAATTTTCCACATATATTTTAGCATTTATAAATATATAGTAACTTTATTTATGAATAATTCCTAAATCCTGTGTCAGATCACTCATCTGAACTGCAAAAGTAAGAACTGTCCCATACTGTAGGCAAGGAAAAGTAAATGAAATTATTTAAATAAAGGAGTGAGTACTAACGTGATGAGAATTTGGCCAATATAATGCGTATTATTCCTTTTCAGTATCTAATCTGGAAAAAAAGAATCCCTTTATATATTATTTTGGGAGTGAACATTTCAGAGGTAGAATTAGTTTGGTTTAAAAGTGACAGTTTCCATCTTGGTTATCAAAGTATTAATTGGTTAGTGTGCTAGGTTTCATAAAATGACCTTAGGAGAAAAGTTTTTTCATAATTTCTGATTGCAGTAGGTACAAGCAGCAGTCATGATCTATTCCCTTGACCTTGCTTTACTCCTTTTTTCTTGAGAAGTTGAGAGGAAACGAAATTCATTTCAGTAGTTGATTCTACTTCAGGCATTGATATATTCAGACAGGTTTACAAAACCAGGTGAAGTTCAGTATTCTTGCATGAATTTTGATGGCTAGATTGTCCAGTAGGCTGCCAATTATTAAAAAATAATAAAAAAAAAAAAATAGGACTTTTCAATATTCTTCCTCTAAATTAATTTATTTTCTTCTTTTAATTTTATGGTTATTTCTTTAATATGATATTTTGAATACCTAACTTCTGCCTTGTCTTCTTTCAGAGCCACTGCCATTAAGACCAAAATAAAAACCTTTACACTTAACTTTGAAGTGTCAATGTTGATGCTACTATGTGAGTTTTATAAAGAAACTTTATTAGATCAAAGTTAGATCTGTTCAGAATTATGTCTGTCTTGAAAGAATCAAAATATCCCTCTTTTCAGTAAGATGATTTTTAGATTCTTAGGTTATCTGAAAGTGACAGACTCAACTACCTAGAATGTAAAAGTTAATTTCTGCGGTTTTATTTTGGGTTTGTTTGCTTGTTTTCTGCTGAAAAATAACACATTTCCAACAAAGAGCGGTAATAATTCCTACTGGAAACTCAAACATTTTAAAAGTTCTGTAGTAGCGCTGCTTTGTGCTTTTCCACGCTTCCTTCCTCCCAAAGAATTGCACTACCAAAGCAGTTGAAAGAAGTTTGAAGTTCACAGCCCCAAATAAGTAACTGTATAAGGTCAAGTGTGAGTTTTAAATGAAGGATTAAAGTAAGTATTCCTGTAAGATTTTTTCCACTGGTTCTAGGAAACATTTCTGTTTTACTGGGAACTTTCTCTACAGCTGTAAATCAGCAAGTTACTAAATCAGCCCTTGAGAACTTGCCAGAAATTTGTGCTCTAATAGGTGCAGTATTTTTATTTTTTTTTTTAACTCTGTAAAACTGAAGTGTTGCACGAAACATAATTAAATTCTCTACAGACATCAAGTCAACTGTGACTGAAAATGATTAAGGTTAATTTTGATAGTGAATGGAAATAAAGAGAACACAGTAGGGACTTCCTGTGTAAATTCTCACCTCTTTATACCTGCTTTTCTTTTTACCTGTTAAAACTTCCCAGTTTTGCAGAAGATTTTATCAATTCAGGTTTTCATATTTTTCTGCAATAATGATAATTTATAGAAATGCAGAAATTTTTGTTTTTGTTATTACAGTTATTCTAATTTTAAAATATCAGGAATTTTTTATTTTTTTTTTTTTTGGGCGGTAATGCTACAATAGAAAACCTACTCTAAAGCTGACAGAGAATGGCGATTAATGATACTGAAGTTTTAAAATAGAGGACTGAGTGATCACATACCTTGATTATGTTATCGGGTACAAGTCATTGTACAAGTAATATCCAGAGGGAAGAGATTACTTGCTACAGGCAACATAGTGGATCTTAATGTAAAAAATAATTTCATTCCAGTGTTAATCATTGGTACCAAACAGTTCCATAGACTGTTTGACAACTTTATGGAATCACATTAAAAAATATGCTAAAATACTATTTACTACAAACAGTTTAATTTAAAATATAATTCTTTTACCATTACTTTGTGGTTGATATGAAGTGTAGGGGAGGAGAAAGTAGAAACTTCCTTAATTGTCTTTTAGTCTCATTAATATTTATCTTATTTTCATTATTATCAATCTCTGCTCTGTGATAGCAATGGAGACCACTTCAGAGACCAGCCATGTCTGGGCGATTATTTACATGAATAAAACATTACAGACATCTCTAGTATATTTTGCATGGTTTTAGTACAGTAACAGCAAAAGGCTGTACCCAGACCAAATCTAAGCCAATACCAGTAGAAAAAACTGTCGAAATTTATTTCAGACTTTCAAGGTTCAGAATTCACAGAAAGGTCTTGGATTGATTACACTGAGTATAATCAGAAATTTGCATCCCAGAGCGCTAGGCTTTCAAATTCCCATGTGCGTTTCGTCCCTGGGCTCAGTCAGCGGGATGGATGGAAAAAATTTGGTTATGATTGATGGATAGAGACAGACAAGTAATGACATTCTTGAAGTATGTTAGAATAAACCATAAACGAAAATGCAGTAGGTTATGTGTGAAGTATATTGCCAGTGGTAGTAATAGCATTTGCATTATGTGTTAGGATATATTGTGGTTTAGTTGTATATGTATATAAGGTACAATGCTCAACTTTAGTATTTTTATCTTCTGCATGGAAGTATAAAGCAACAAATGGTTGGTAATGTATTAATATAGCTCATGTGATAATATATTTACCAGTATTCTGTCCACTGCTTCATCTTCATAGCTTCTAAAAGTTTAGCTGGGAAAAATAGGCCAAATCTCTCTGCTATCTGTTCTTACCCATACTGCCTCCCACCCCAGAGAAGCAAATCAAAGAACATTTGAGTGATTGAAAAGCATTACATTTTTCAAATATTTATTTTCTCTCCCCCCCCGCCCCCCCGCCCCTTTAGTTTGCTGCTACTTGCAAGTGAGAGTTACTGCGCAGCATTGCGCAGGATTACAGTTCTGGTTTTTGTGAAAGTTAGAACTGCTTCTCAGTACTCTTAAATGCTTGTTCGTTGTTAGTTGCTCTCAACTAAGAAGGTGTCAACAGAGGTGGGGGCAGTGAGATCCATCACTAACTCAAAGGGCTCTCCTTCGTAGAATACATCAGGCAATTTGTTTGGCTTGATAAATACTAAATACTAAAATTAGAATGCCTGTTGGTGACTCTAGAAGTACACATTAACTTTATTTAAGAGGTTTCTGAAGTGAAAAGTTTGAATTTTCTTTTCCTTCTCAGTTTTCAGCTTTTCTATGAAGAGGGGAAGGAAAACTAAAAAGAACGGTGATAAAGGTGGTCTCACAAGTTTCTGTATAATTGCTTGGGTTTATGCAGTGGTAAGTAGGACTAATGTTAAATAGTTTGGGTATATTGATCTGGTAGTTCTTGAATATAAAATAGTTTTTGTAACTTGCAGCTTCTAACTTTGGCAGTCAGGGTCTGTGATTAAGTTCTACATTAAAAGTTCAAAAAGAGATTATGTGTATCTCAGCCTACAAATGTGAGTTACATAAATGGCATTATGACAAAAGCTGTCTCTCAAAACTTGAAAATAACATAAAATGTGTAAGAGACAGTATGTTGTCATGACAAAAGTGGTTGTTCTTTTTTTTTTTTTTTTACTTTTTTTTTTAATAAAAAAATGGTGCAGCTTTAAGATTAAGGTTTAACCAAATGTGGTTAAATGAAATTTTGACTCTTCAGTGTTTTATATTTAAATATTCATTAGTGCTTAGTTATCTGCTGTTTGTGCTTTACATATGTGCAAGTCTAACACTGAGGACTGATGTTTGTCTAAGGAATACTCTGTAGGTCTTCTTCTATCAGATGAAGACTGTGCCAGTAATCTTGAGTTAAATCTGTGAAATGCAGAGAAGGGTTGGTGTCCAGTATTTTGCTTTTCAGGAGACAGTTTTCAGTATTTATTACAAGTTTCTGTGCTATTTTTTAATAAGCAAAATGTAGTGTGGGCTGTGAGGCAAAAATGATGCTGTTTATATTCCAGTTAATGAGTATTTTCAGTGCAGTAATTTGAAAAGTGAATGAAACCCAGGAAACTTCTGACATCTAAAGTAGATTATAATTATTAACCACAGAATTATTATTGAAATGCCATGCTCACTTAATGGACTAGTGAAGGAAACTACCACTAGGGTTTTAAATCTCGAAGGATAGAGAAAAAATGTGGTTAGGAAATCTATCCAGCTGGGTATCTGGTCTAATTACTTTTTTATTAAGTAGATCTCGTTATTTGGTTGTGCTCAAGAATGAGCTGTTGCTTGTTCCTTGCTGTTAGGGTGCCTGTTTGTTTCTACAGCAATCTTTTAGCAATTAAAATATTTGCATACGTGGTCTTGAGGGAAAAATAGATTAGAAACAGCATGCTGGAATATTTTAATTTATGTTTATTATTTAATATCACTATTTATTCAGCCGATAGCTGAAGAAGGTCTTGCTCTTTTTAAGGACTTTATCTGTCCACTTTTAAATCTAAATAGAGAGAGCGTTTCAGAAACCTATGTAGTTCCTAAAAGTATAATTTTATAAAGATTTTTTTTTCCCAGCTGAATCTGGTTGACCTGATCAGTTGTATTGAAAGTACACCTTTAAACAAAATTCTAAACAATACAATAAGTCTCATAATGTATGTGATTAAACCAGGTGTAAAAATTTGCTGTTATTCAGATGCCATGTCACCTACTAAATAGCTTCACTAGGAGAGCAAACTGAGTAAGTTATTATTACAGAAGAAGAGATCTTGAACAAGATAGCAGAGTAAGACCTTCAAAGGGTAACACGCACTATAAATAAGATGCTGTCGACAGGCTGAGTTGCATACAGGGAGCCCAAGTCACTTCAGTTAATTCACCTGCAGAATTGTGCTGTTCCCTCAGTTACATCTGACCGGGTATGCTCAACATGGATATTCTGCAATTATCTGAAAGTTTTGCAGGAAGGAGAGGGGATATTATGAATATGGCAGAGGTCGTATGATGTTTACTGCCATGTAATATTAACAATAGGATACTCATTTGAATCTGGAGGACATTTAGAATTAGAAATAACTACAGAGGAGCTGAATTTTCACTGCCTCAGATATTAACAAATGTGCCTTACTGTTGAGGTATATGATGAATTTTCCTGCAGAGACAGGAAAATTGGGATTTACCTGTCTAAAATTACAAATCTAATAGTTGGATATTTGCTTCTGAGCTAAGTCCCTGTTTTAGTCATATGAGAGAAAAAAAAATTTCTTACAGGAAGAAGTCATGCAGAAGATGAAAAGAAGAAATAGCATGCAAAGTTAGTTATCCGGTATGAGGCGATTGCAGTGTAGAAGTGCCATTTGCCTCATCACTAATGATGACTCTGAGTCTAAATAACTAGGTTAGCTGTACGCTTTGTAGACATAAAAAACTTATATGACATGGGTTCCAGTTCCATCAAAATACCCTTCTCTAATTGCTGTTAGAAAAAGGTATAGCAAGCTGTACTGACTGCCTTGTGCAATAATCACTGGATATACCTAATGTATTCGGTTTTGGAATTGAAGCTCTTAGTCTCCCTTGTCTGTGTTCGGGTAGGTGGGTTTTCCTTGATTTACCAATGGTTAAGGCTGCTGATGTTCACAGTCCTAGACAAAATATAGGGTCTAAGTGAGGAGATGGAAAAATCCTGTGAGTGAGAGCATATTTCACTCCTGAAAGGATGAAATAAACAGGTATTTTGAACCTTACACAATGTTCTAGTAAAGAGAAAAACTCATTAACTTAAATAAACTGGAATTGCCTGTTCTGCCCACTTGGGACAATCATCTCTATTTTAACCCCAGTCTTGTCAAAATATCTTAACGTTTCCTTTTGTTTTTGTTTTTTTTCGTCTAGAGAAAGCATAGGGTAAAAAGTGACTATTATGAGTAAATCAGCATTTCTTTTCATGGAACAGTAATAAAACAGATAAAAGTATCTTGGTACGTTGATAGTTACCTTAAAACCTTTCTACTATCCATCATCTAATGATGGTTATAAAGTTGCTGCCATACAGGTTAGGAAGCTCTTTTATGCTCCAAGCCAGCAAACTGGATCTCACTGTAACTTCTTCTCCAGATCAGTCATGGGATGTTTATCTACTATGCAGCAGTCTAATTTACAATAGTTTTGTAATCATGGGGAGACTTACCATTCTTTTTTCAGAAGAAAAAAACATAATCTTTAGTAGCTAATTTTTTTTTTTAATTAATAAAAAATGACACTGTCTCTCAATGTTCCTATTCAACTAAAGCTCCTAGTAGAATCAATTGGAGCTTTGCCTAAATAAATATTGAATAAAAGCTTTAGAAAGAATGAGCTGAATATTCATTCAACAGTGGCATGCTGCACAGTCGGAATATAACGGGTGTCTATTTCCTTTCTATGTAACATGCTTTTTATGTACTAGTCTTTTCATTTTACTTTGGTTGGAGAACTCAGATACAGAACTGTGTAACAAACAAGAATTTCTCATTTGTCCCTTTTGACAAAAAATAAACATGAGGAAAAAAAAGACATTTAGAATTTTAGGTGTTTCCTGTGGTCAGATAATTTATATGCCTACAGTGAAAAAGTACTGCTCTGTTTTTATGGGAAAATAGTAACCTTTTTTAAAAAAAATCAAGATGATTGATTTTAATTTTGAAGGATAAAATAGCCCCTCAAAACTTAGTACTTTCAGGAGTATCTGAATACAGCAGAACACACAGGAGGTTGCTGAGCTCTGTCCTCCAACTGACAAGGTATGTTGTGGTAACTTATTTTTTATCAGCCTGAATCTGGAATTTATAGGGCTGTTTTTCAGCTGTACCATGCCAGTGTGGTGTGGAGCTCCCCTGTACCCTGCAGTGGTTGCATTTTTGTCCTCAACCACAGCCTGTCTCAGAGTCTGCTTTTCCACACAATAGGCACATCCTTCAGTAGTTAAGACCAAGAAGAGATCTCTTGGAGAAAGGACGGATCATTATAAAATTTGTTTGCAAATACTTTCCCATAATTTTAGCTTGTTTACTCTTGCATAAACATAACTGTGCATGTAAATGTATGTAACTGAATGTGTTTCTTTCCTTGTGAGAAACGAGAAACAGAGCCATGGTGGTTTGTGGTCTCATTTCCTAATGTGTTCTTGGGCAGGCATGAGGGCAGTGCTGAGTTTGGCACAAGAAGAGGACTATGACAGGGTTTTGCTTATGGCATAGTGCTGTAAAACCTATTATTCTGGCTTCAGTAAGTAAGATGAAATGAAGAAATAATTAAATAATAGATGAATCAGCTATGAAATATTTGTTTGGATTTGATAGCCCAATGTTTACTGTATGACACTGTCAATATATATATATATTTCTTTTTTCATCTGGGTGAAACTTATGGTGCGTATAGCAATAAATAAGTGTAAAACTGTCGGCTGTCAGGCACAGGTGAAGGTTAAAGGTAACTATAGCACTCTCCTGAAGAAGCTTTGAAGAGACGTAAAAATTTCTTTTACAAATCATTCTTTTTTATCATCTACTCCTTGTCTATTGTTAATGTGCTTTGGGGCATTATGACTTCTTTTTCCCTTGTCTTCTGAGGGCTCAAAAACCCCTCATCTATACTCAACTGCAAACTTGTTCTGACTTTTGTGAACTGTGATTATCTCTTACATCATTCGTGTGCTGTATAGTTCTGCTTTACTGTGTCCTGATTGATTCTTTTTGATGAGGAAAACTAAGAATTTAAAAGATAAAGACTGGGGGGAAAGATCATTGATGTGCAACTACTGATATTCACTATTCTTTGCGGTCTGCAATGAAGGGTTGTTATTTTTGAACCCTTCAAAAATTGTCTACATCTATTTGCTAGCTTGCAGGTGTCCAGAAGTGGTTAGATATTCAGTCAGCCTGTCCCAGATTTTGAGAACAATGAGTGAGGTGTGGATTCACCATTATGAAATTTATTTCTGTTATGCTTAGGATACTGTAGTAGACACTAAGCTTTTTTGCACCATCTTGTGTCATGTTTTTTTTGGGAGGGGAGAGAAGGGTGTGAGAGAGAACATAATCCACCATGGCAAAAATTGCATTCCTTCTTCTCTCTCTGCATTTTGATTTTTGGGAAGAGTGGTAATGTATTGTCTCTAGATATTCTGGGGAAGGGTTGAGATCTAGGTAAGGATATTCTAAGAAAAGTTGAGAAATTCTGACAGAGAATGCTCACCTCTCGTAAAGTGTGTATGTATGATGAATGCACTGAAGGGGTTAGTTTCTGTTTTGATAGTTTTAATATGTTTTGTAATGTCTCAGTGGATGTGTTTCTAAGATACTCCTACAGTGCCTTAGAAAAATGTATGTTGAGTAGAATCAAATTACGTCAAATTTCAGTGAGTGGTTATGCGTACTTGAACGTTACAGAGTGAAAGGCATGATTCAAAAATCTACCAACAAGCTACTGTCAGGGAATTAATACTATGGTGGCTTACTGAGGAAATGCTAAATATTATGTTCATATTTACACATTTGCTTTTATAGTTATATTTATTTGAATCCATATCTTGTTGAATGCTTTAATTGCTTGTCAGCAAACTTTTTTTTTAGAAATTAATTTTTCATACCTTGTTCTTTGATAGTATCAGAGCTATTATGATTTACTGATTATATATTTTATTATTTATAGTACATTTGTGGCTTTAATTAATGTAGAAGTACATTTGGAAAATAATGTCTGAACTTGGATGTGCCCTTTTCTCAATCATTCAAGTTGGATAAATATAACACAAAATAGTCTAAAACCTGGAAGTCCCAGACTCATGAGGATTTTGAAATGTTCTTGTGATCCTTGCCTTCCTACCCTGCCACTTGCTAATAAGAGAGGTACGTGTAGGAGGAAGCTTTACTGAAGGAGTAGTTCCTCTGACTTTGGAACCCCACTGCTAAAATCATGTTAAAAACACTTGAAATAATATACTGTTTCAATCATAAAAATCATGTACTATTTAGTGCAATATCTTTTTTTCAGAATAGAACACCGTAAAATACTAAATGTTTCTAAAAATGTAATTTCTTATAAAATCTGACCATATAAATGGGTGGTAAATGGCAGTAAGCGGTAAGTACTCAGTATGTTACCCACACGGAATATAAAGAGTGTTAAATTTTATAGTATCCTTTAATGTCCTAAAAGTATTTGGAAGATAGTATCCATTTTAAGTTATTCTGACCAAATAATACATTGTAATTTTTCCCACGAGTAATCTTTTAATCAGTGAGAAATCATATACCAAATCATAGTGTGCTATCTGTATTAGTATAGGGACTTTCTCAGGAAAGAGGAACTGTTTTATTCCTTTAGACTGAACACAGATTTTATTTTTAAAGCCTAACTACAAGATTCAGAAGAAAATCACTCCCATCCCACAGGACAACTCTCACTCCCATCCTACTGGGAGGGAGTGAGAGAGTGGCTGTGTGAGGCATAGCTGCCAGCTGGGGTTAAACCACAATAAAGGCTTAAAACTTAATTCATTGGCTTATAAAAATTGATGCTTCCCAGCATGCAGAAAATGTTCATGTTGGTTTGTTTTTTAATTGTGTCATGGGTTCAGCAGTAGCAGTCATTTTTTCTCCTTCTTGGTAGCTGGTGCAGCACTGTGGTTTTGATTTTGGGCCTAGGAGCAGCGCCGATAACACCAGTGTTTTCAGTTACTGCTTGGTGATGATTTGGTTTGGCCAAGGACATTCTGAGCCTCATGCTATGCCACGGAGGAGGGGAGCTGGGAGGAAGCAGAGACAAAACACCTGACCCAAACTGACCAAAGAGGTTATTCCATACCACAGCACGTCATGTCCAGGATGTGAAGACGGAGAGCAGAGACCCAGAAGGGTGTGGTGGTGGTGGACTGGGGGTGCACGGCATGGTCAGGTTTTTTGGTGCAGTGGGGGGTGCACTGGCTGGGTTGGGCTTGGTGAGCAGTTGTATTCTCTTTCTTTGTATTTCTCTTGTATTACTATTGGTGGTAGCAGTAGTGATTTGTGTTATACCTTAGTTACTAAACTGTTCTTATCTCAACCTGTGGAAGTTGCATTCTTTTGATTCTCCTCCCCATCGCCCCCGGGAGTGGGGGAAGAAAGAGAGGGGAGTGAGAGAGAAAACTGCGGGGGGGGGAGGAGGGGGTTAGAGACTTAAACCACGACAGTTCTTTTTGGCGCCCAACGTGGGGCTTGAAGGGTTGAGATAAAGACTGCATAGCCGCTCGTCACAATGCTGATTTATTGGCTCTCAAAGTTGTTGCTCTGGTTCTCACAGGTTCAGCGTATACTTTACTCACAGCCGGTATTTTTTATCTTAATGTTTTTCACATTTGGGTTTTGGGTTAAGGTTCTTGTTACACTGTACTCCATTGAAATGGCTTGTAATACGGGCGAGCTCCAGAAAGGAGGAGAGGAAGCCGAGGCGGCACGGCCCCGGGAGCCGCCGGCGGCCGAAACGTCCCAGGAGAGCGGCCCGGCGGATCAAGAGGCCGGGAACGGGGCGGCAGAGGAGCTGAGCCCCCCCACTGAGCCCAGCCCGGCGACTGCCGAGCCGCGGGAGGAGGCGGCTACCGGCCGGCCGGAGGAGACGGCAGAGAAGCCGAGCCCCGAGCCCGAGCCGAGCCACGCGGCTACCGAGCAGGGGGGGCAGGCGGCCGCCGAGCAGCGGGAGGAGAAGCCGAGCCCCGAGGCCGAGCTGAGCCCCGCGGCTGCCGAGCGGGGGGTCAGGCGGTGGCGGAGCCGAGCACCGCAGCGACCGAGAGCATTCCCCAGCAGTCGCCCTCAGAGCCCCGCGAGCCCGAGCCCCAGGAGGATGCAGGAGACCGCGCAGCACTTCCCAGCAAGGCAGAAGAGGAAGATCTGGACTCAGACAAAGAGCAGCTGCTGGTGAGAGAGCCAGGAAGCACAGCAGCTACACCAGCCCCAGTGAGAAGCACAGCAGCCTCATTTGAGAGTTCTGAAGGGTCTAAATGGCCTTTAAGCGCCCTTGAGACCTGCCTGCTGATTGTGATCCCCATCACAATATTGGCATGCATTCACAGTGTGTTTTACCCACAACCATTTCCTCTGGTCCCAGGAGTTAAGCAGGGTGGGGTGTGGGCCTTGTCTGGGGTTGGACTACAATGTAGGATGACCAAGAGATTTTCCCCAAGGCTGGACACTCATGAGTGGCAGGCTGTGTTGGACGGTGTGGGCAAGTGCGAGTATCCAGTCCACTGGGCCCCTCCAGTGCTTCGGAAGCGTTGGAGATGGAAGGCAGCTGTATGGAGTTCCCAGTGACAAGCGGCTAAAAGGATGTGGCTCAGATGGACTTAAATTGACAACGTAAGGGTGAATTATTTTGAGCCTGGTGGGCCCTTGACACCTCAGGCCATCAGGGCAGAGATGCAACATATAGGCGGACTTATGATCGAGGGGTGGACTTAGCAATGGACACTATTGCCCAGGTTATTCACGAGTGTGAACACTGCACACAGCCTCCCCTGCTCTGAAAGACTTGCAAAAGATGGAGCCCAAAATTATGGACTGAATGGACTCAGCAGCTTTGTAGGGATTGGTCCATGCAGTAAGGGATGATCTCCCTCCCTCTGTGTGTGTGTGTGGATGTATATGTATACATGTGATGGTATATTGAAAATGTGGAATCCTTAAAATGACTCGAATGGTATGGAATGAGGGGTGGATTGTCATGGGTTCAGCAGTAGCAATCATTTTTTCTCCTTCTTGGTAGCTGGTACAGCACTGTGGTTTTGATTTTGGGCCTGGGAATAGCGCTGATAACACCAGTGCTTTCAGTTACTGCTTGCTAATGTTTTGGTTTGACCAAGGGCATTCTGAGTCTCATGCTCTGCCACGGAGGAGGGGAGCCGGGAGGAAGCAGAGACAAGACACCTGACCCAGACTGACCAAAGAGGTTATTCCATACCACAGCACGTCATGTCCAGGATGTGAAGACGGAGAGCAGAGACCCGGAAGGGTGTGGTGGTGGACTGGGGGTGCAAAGCATGGTCAGGTTTTTTGGTGCAGTGGGGGGTGCACTGGCTGGATCGGGCTTGGTGAGCAGTTGTATTCTCTTTCTTTGTATTTCTCTTTTATTATTATTGGTGGTAGCAGTAGTGATTTGTGTTATATCTTAGTTACTAAGCTGTTCTTATCTCAACCTGTGGAAGTTGCATTCTTTTGATTCTCCTCCCCATCGCCCCCGGGCCTGGGGGATGAAAGAGGGGAGTGAAGGAGTGAGTAAAACTACATGGGGTGTGTGTGTGTGTGTGTGTGTGTCTTAAACTATGACAAATTGACTCTAGTTTAGTTTTTTTTCTTGGCTGAAATTTCCTGTAGTATGAAATAAGGTTATGTGATTAATCAAAAAAAAAAAAAAGGTTTGCAGATCCAGTGCTTTGTCAGGGACACAGTATTTTGTAAACTCCTTCCACTCTGTTTCACAGGCATCAGAAATTCAGATGCCAGATTTTTTTTCTTTTAACCATGACCTCATTTTTTTGTGTTTGCAAGTTGTCCAAGAGTTGGAGTTACCAATTTCTATGTAGTTTGGCAGCCAAGAGGAGGCATGGCTACTCTTGCTCTTTACTGTTTCTTATGGTTGCTGAAAAATGAGGGCTTTTCATAGTGGTATGAGTGGATGAACACAGATTCTTCCATCCTCTAAGTTTTGCGTATACTTGAATATATAAAGAAACAAGTAATAAAAAAGAGATTAATAGTCACTTAAAATATGTGTACTGCTCGTAGCCTGTATGTAACACATCATCTTCTGTGCTAGCAAATGAGTTTTCTCATAAAGCTTGTTTGTGCATGTCGGCACTCAGTGTTGGTAGATCATCCTCATGCTGTCTTTTGGTATTGCATAACTTCTGTGAAGTTCCAGTATTAAAATAATTCAACAAAATGAAACTTTATAACGATTTTTTTAAGATCTGATCTTTTTAATTGTGGAACAAAGAATAAAAGCACGTAATCAGTTATCTTAATGAAGGCATGAATAAATTCCATGCAGGTCTCCAGGCTTTTAAGTGTAGGTCTCTTTCTGGCCTTGCTGTCAAAGGAAAGACTTCAGCAGGGGACCTAGCTAACATCAGCACCTGTAAAACAGCAAGAAGGAACTCTGTAATTTAATTCTTACATTTAAATTCCAGAAAAATTTTATGCATAATATCAATGAATTCTTTAGGCTGGCCAGATTGCTTTTGTAACAGTGTAGTTGGAAATCTAGAAGTAAAAAATGACTGCATACACAGGGGGTGTGTAGGTTTTTACAAAGAATTATGACTTTTAAATTGAACGACAATGTCTACCATATGTTTGCATATTTTTAATGTCCTTCACATTGCAGTGCTCTCTTTGACCTCTATTTCATGCTCAGTTTTTACATAGTTTTCCTATTTATGTTCATGCACAATTGCATGTGTGAATTTAATGCAGAACACAGGTATTTTAATTAGAGGTATCAATGCAGAATCTGCCTACGGATGATAAGGAATAGATCTATTTCTGTTCTTCTAAGTGAGTTTCAGGGTTAATGTTGATACACATTCAGAGAAAAAATACAAATGCAGAACATCCTGCACAAACATTTTCTGGGGGTTTTCTGAATGTCTCATTCACAGCTACTGTGTTTTGACCTTGCATCCACAAGAAGTAATGCATTTCCAAATGAGGGAACACTTTTTAATGTCTTTTTTGCTTTCATTGATAGCAGGTTTGACCAACTCTTGGTCCTTTTATGTCACACAGTAAGCAATCTTTTTTTTATTTTTTTTTTTAATTTTTTTTTTTTTTTATTCCATAGTTAAGTCTGTAGCTTTTGTCAAGAAAGGAGATAAATGATCATGACAGTTAGGAAAGAATTTCTTTTCATTGAGATTTATAGTGGAAATTTGTGTTCTCTTTATTAAATTGGTGGATTCCATTTACAGGGTCCAACAGGAGTCCAGATGGAGAGAGTTCTTGACTGGTCTCTGTGGTCTTTACAGAGCAAGGAAGGTTAGAAAGTATGCTGCTGCCACTGGATGCCTTCCGTAGGTGGCAAGCTACAGATACTAGTAAAGCTGGGCCAACAGCCAACCATTTAAGTTTTTATGGATATGTGCTTCACAACACATAAAATGTTTCTGCTTTTAAGAAAAATACCAACATTTTGGCTATTCCTTCTGGTTTAATTGTATTTTGGAGTAATTATAACAGAAATAGATGCCACAGAGTTATGAACTTTCGCCTGTGTCTTGTCCTAAGGATTTTCACATTGACTATAAACTTCCCAAAAAACGCAGTAACTCTTTTTTATAGATCTCACCTTAGGTGTTCCTTTAGGTTTTTGAGAAACTGGACATTTGTGATTATGCAAATACATGTGGTACATCTAGTATAACTGGTTCCCTTCCTCTGACTATTTACGATGTCTTTGACTCAGCAGACATTTTAGTGTGAAGTTGTGTTTTGTAGATTGCAGTTGTGCTGGGTGTACTGCAAGCAAGTGAAACTGTACAATTGCTTTTTGACAGTGTGGTACCACTGCAAGACTCTATTGATTTGAAAACCTCATATTGATATTTATGTCTTTGATGCTGTCATACTTAGTCAAAACCATCAAAACATAGCTGCTTCCCTCACCAACCCATCTGCCCCCTGCCATGTTTAAGTTTACTAAATTAACAACAAGAAATACAGGGTGTCATGTTAAGAGGGTTTTTTTCCCCAGACCTTTATATTTGATGGTTCTGTCATTGTCCCAGGAATGACAAGACACTGGAGCCTGCATAGCCTTTCAGAGCCTGCTACAAGGACTTTACTGGGCAGCACACTGTGATGGAGGGTGGTTCAACTATGCTGTTCAGGGAATCACATTAACATTCACCAGTCAAGTCAATTATTCAAGCTGTTGGAAACACGCAAAACAGATTGCAGCAGAGAATTTTTATTTTACAAATTCATAACAGGTTAGGGTTTGAAGATTGACACTGATAATATTCCAACTGCAAGAACAAGCGTAAAATATACAAGAGCCAACTGCAGTTTATCATTAAGTGTGATATAGTTCTTACCCCATAGGCATCCTTGTTGGGCAGAAGGCAAATCCAGCCAATCAATGAATCACAGCAGCTGCAATGGAGTCTTCCCTAACTTCTCCCCTTCCTAATTCACTTTTATATTATTCATTTACTTTTAGGTAGAATTTGAGTGACATTAGTCACACGTTCTTTTGTTACTGATTGTTGTAAAATTCTCTCTTTTTGCTTTTAAATTTGCAACTAATAAAAATCTAAAGCACATGGTGTGTGAAGCTAGTCATACATTGAAAGTGGGAATGTTTGAGTTGGAGGTGTGGTTTAGTATTACAATGGGATTATAACAAGCAAAGTTCATCCAAGGAAAACAATTTCACCACAATTCCTTGCTCAAACACCAATGTCTTTCCTTATTTTTCTTGTTTGACAGCTGCGATACATTTTATCATGCCAACCACATTCCACTCTGGAAGTAGTAGCTGCATTTTACCCTAATATTTCCTCAGTGTTGTAACTTCGAGGACTGGGGGAGTTTTCTCTAATTTCCCCCATTTTTGCACATCTGGTCTGATTCTAAGGCAGTCTCAAAGAAGAAATGCATCGATAATGCATCACTAGCTAGATCATGAACATTTTTTGGAGTGACAGTATAAGCTTTATTTTAATACTGGATAAATTTATTAAACAATAGTGAAATACAGTGTTTTCCTAGACACCATACAAGTTTAGGGGATCATTACATTTGTTTTCTTTAAAGGTAAATAGCATTTCTTTAAGCAGGCCAACAAAGTAAGGCATGCAGGAAAACACAAACCTTTTGCCTTTGCAGTGATATATACAAATATATATGGAAATACAAGGAAGTGTCCAGCAAGGAACTGGCATGGAAAGACTGCTCTCACTGAAAATGATGAACTTGAGAAGCTAGGGCCAAGAAAAAAAAATCACTGAATTCCGTCAGATTGTGCATACTCTTCAGAAAAAGAAGCCCATACTTGTGCTATCTAGGGTACCTTTGAGGTATTAAGAGTTTGCCAAGAGATTAAGGTCTTACCATATTCAAACAAAGATGTTCCTTTTATTTATAGCTTCAATAAACAAAACAGTGGAAGCTCATACAAAAATTTTATTCTACCAAAAGATTGACATGTTGATGAGATATATGATAATTTAGCTAATAAAGGCCGTGGGCTGGTCTCTTAACCATGAGCTCAAATTTATCTCAAAATTTTTTTTTTTAATAAAGATTTGGACTGCAAAATTTATTCTTCAGTTAAATTGAATATTAAGCTGTGCCTCAAGAGCCTTATTAATTCTTTTAAAACAATTTTAAAATGTGGTATATACAAAGGTATATATCTTTTGGCATAGTTCTTTTATACAGTATTTAAGCTCTATTACAAAATGGGGGGGGGGGGTGTAATAAAGGTTTTTTTCTTTTCTTGTTTTTCTTTCTTTGATAACCCTCAGAGTAATTTTGCAATATTGTATTCCAGGAACAAGTGGAAAGGGAAATACACATTGCCTGTGTTTTCCATTGTTTCAGTTAGGCAGCCTTATTAGTTTTATTTATGTTATACTCAGTTATATTACTCTATCTATGATAGTCTTTAACAATCTAAATAAAACAGGAACTCTTCAGGCTGATTATCCCTATGTGCATCCAATGTCCCTCAATTACAGAGCACTGCCAAAATTTATATAATCATTAGGTGCAAGTTTTCGATTTTAAAGATCCATTTTTAAAATCCCTTTTTTTTTTTTCATTTTACATGATGAGACTTGAATTCGTCAGTCTATTTTATTGCTTGGTATCATGTTGTTAATTCAGTAGAATTCTGTCATTCATTTTAGAACAAGTAATCAGTAATGCTGAATTTTGTTACTATCCCACCACTTCATTCTTCCTTGTAAATGTGTAATGTAAAATGCGATAATAACCTCTGAAATAAGAACTTTTCCTTTCTAAAAGTCTTCTAACCTAGAGTGTACAAAATAATGATTTATTCTGTTCTCTCTCTTTCTTTCCTGTCTCTCCAAATGATTGAGGGTTGTGGATGAGACGCTATTCTTTACCACTGGCGTACAGTTTTGTATGTTTATACATATACACGTTTATATGTTTATGACCTTATTTTTGAGGCTGGAGCGTGGATTTGTAATCTTTCATGTTAAGACAGCAGTAGAATATGATAAATTTTAAGCAGCCACTTGCTTTTTCACAGGTGTTCATACTGGTAGGTAATTCCATGTCATCTTACAACTGACTAATACGCTTCAGTGTATTAGATTCAGTTATTCAGTGTTATTATACTTCAGTCACATCTATCTAATGAGCTTCTGACTTGAGCTGAAATTCTTGTTATTTCCTTTCAAGTACATGGCCTTGTACTTTCTGGTCTTGGATTTCATTCTATTTCTGTTACTCTGTCATCATGTCCTTCTTAGGATATCTTTATTCTGCTTTGTAGTGATGTCACATCCTAATTTTACAGGGAGAAGAATTCATAAGCACAACTCTTTTTTTTTTTTTTTTTTTGTTTGTTTGTTTCATAGTCTTACTGAAATTAAGGAATGCCTTTATTCCATATTTCTAATTCCCATGCAGTTTGATTCTCTACTTCTTTGTATCTCCCACTATAATTTTCCTGTCCTTATGCAGTATCTAGCTTCTTTTCCCATCTACTCTTCAATGACTAGCAAATTCCTATGCAACAATAGATAAAAATCAGCCACTGCTTTTCAGTTTAGAAATTGCATTAGAAAACCATAGATTACTTCGCATGATCTGTGATAGATAACCTTTGTTGCTTTTGATCCAGTTTTACACTTACCTTCATTTCCTTAAATATTCTTTCCTTTCTAAGTTGTTCTGCAGTTGAACGCATTACTGAAGCCAGATTTTTACTGCCTGCTTTGCGCCCCTGCTATGTTCCTCACCTCCACCGTTCTTCATTTATACTTCATGGAGTGTTGTCTGATTATTCACTATCAATCCTTCCTGGTAGATTAGTGTATGGTGATTGTTTCTGGATCTGTGGTATCTTGTATCAGGTTTTCCAAATTCAGGAATGCAGACTTTATTCTGAACAGAACTGGAATGTTATAATCCACAGCTTGATTTTTTAATTTTTTTTTTTTCATTTTTTCATATTTGCTCACATTATCCATCCTGCCTCTGTCCTTTTGGTCGTCAGTCACATTTCTAATATATTTTGAGAGAGACTGCTATATAATCAACAGCTAACCATACTTGGGGGGGAGAAAAGAAATTTCACAATTAATATTAAATATTTTCATACTTCAAGAAGAAATGTGTGTATGTCATGGATTCAGCAGCAGCAGTCATTTTTCTCCTTCTTGGCAGCTAGTGCAGAGCTGTGTTTTTGATTTTGGGCCTTGGAACTGTGCTGATAACACCAGTGTTTTCAGTTACTGCTTGGTAGTGTTTTGTCCGCCCAAGGACTTTCTGAGTCTCATGCTATGCCAGGGAGGAGGGGAAGCCGGGAGGAAGCAGAGACAGGGCACCTGACCCAAACTGACCAAAGAGGTTATTCCATACCACAGCACGTCATGTCCAGGATGTGAAGATGGAGAGCAGTAGACCCGGAAGGGTGTGGTGGTGCAGTGAGGGGTTTGCTGCTGGGGTGTGCACTGGCTGGGTTGGGCTTGGTGAGCAGTTGTATTCTTTTTCCTTGTATTTCTCTTGTATTATTATTGATGGTAGCAGCAGTGATTTGTGTTATACCTTAGTTACTAAACTGTTCTTATCTCAACCTGTGGAAGTTGCATATTTATTTTTTTTTTCGATTCTCCTCCCCATCCCCCCAGGACTGGGGGAAGAAAAGGAGGGGAGTGAGTGAGTGAGTTAAACTTCATGAGTTATTAGCCTGGGTGAGGCTTAAACCACGACAGTGTAACAGAAAGTGGAATGTCTCATCAATAAAATATGGCAGACTGTACTTGTTACACATACTGATTTGGAGAATCATGGATATTAAAAGATAAACATATTCAAAATTCATTTTTAAATTACAGCATAAAAAAAATGAGTGGTAAGGGCCAATAAATGTTTAAATAACATAAACCTTGGAAAGCTTTGTGGTATTATTGCTTCTGAAAAATACTTTGCATGTGCTTAATTGTATATTTGCTTTTTATTATACTAGGAGGGAACAATTTAATTTTATACTATTGATTTTTCTTTTACTTGCTTTCTTTAGTTAGTTAAATCAGGCAATGTGCCTAAGCTGCTGCAAGACAGTAAATTGTTTTAATTTAAGAAAAGTACCTGAGAAAACCCTCACCACACAAAACCAAAAGTAGCGCAGCATTGAGTTCTGTATAATCTCCTAAATGTGTTGTGCTCAATAGAAATGTTTTAGTTGTTTTATATTTTGCTTAAACACCTTTTTTTTTTAATAATTAAAAATACCTTTCCCTTCCAAGTTCCTGAATCTATGGTTTTATTTAATACTCTTGATTTTGTTGTGAAAGTTACTAATCTATGCTACTGAGTCAATGAAGTCTTTCGAAAAAACTACATAGAAACTAACCAAGTGTAAAATTTGATTGTCTGTAAGTATCTGTGTTTGTATGTCTCAGCAGAGTACATACATTAGTAACTGAAAAGAATTACAGTATTGGTATATGGACATTTCTCTATATGAACCAGGGATAAATACTATGTTTGCCCAGAGTGATCCACTGAACCTCTCTCAGTATGTATAAACGAACTTAAAAAAAATTTATTAAATTGTGCTACATTGTAACAGTAATGGCCCATCATTTTGAATAAATTCAGGCAGTTACACATCATTATTATTTTACGGAAATTACTTCGGCTCATTCCCAATGTTAAGCTATCATTTTATGTAAATTTAAGTAAATATTAGCTATCTATTACATTAAACAACAAGACAGGTAGTATAATAGTGCCAAATCGAATTAAACCAAAAAATAATTGCCAGTGGATTATGTTAAAATTTGTATCTTACATAACATTCAGTCCCATGAGATACTGTTTCTTTTCTATTTATGTTATATTTCTTTAATAATATTGGCAGGTTAGGTGTTTCTCTACTTGACTTAGGGATTTGGTTGATTGGTTGTTCATTTACATAAAAGAAAAGGTGAATGTTCCATGGCAAGCTAGTAACTTCCCAACCCTGAAAAAACAAACAGACAAAACCACCCCTCCAAACAAACAAACAAAAAACCAAAACAAACCATGAAGGGATAAATTAATGATATTATGTAACCAAGTTGGACTTTTGCAGACTTTCAGATTATAAATTTTTGAGACTTTTGTGAGAAGAAAAGATCGTGTTTTTACTTCTGCTTTCAAATGCTAGAACTGTTAAAAAATACTTTAACTTGCTGTACACTGAGTTTCAGCAGAGTGCACTAAGTATTGACTATTATTTAAAAATACTGGGAAATAAAGGTTTAGTTATCCATCTCCATGTCTATCTGTGCTTGTCATGTTTTGCTTTTGTGTTTTTTTTGTGGTTTTTTTTTTTTGGGGGGTTTTTTCTGTGTTTGTTTTTTTTTAAAAAAAAAAAGTTGTGTTTGTTTGTTTGCTTTATTTTGTGTCAGGCTCACCATGAACTCTTCTGCTGAAGGCCAAGTTTCTCAGAACTCGGCAAAATGAAGAACATAAAATTTATTTATAGGCAGTCCAAGCTTGAGCTTTCTTGAAACTCAATCTTGATGTAGCCTCCAACCTTGCTTTTTTTTCATTAATATTTGAGACACCATCCATGCATTCCTTCAGTTGCCGCATACACTGATTTTATATGTGCATGTGACCTTGCACACACGTTAGTCACTACTATAGTGATAAGAAATTTTTTCTTTCTACTGTCTTAAACTTTATTTCTCTTACTCATTAAAACCCAAAGCTGATAAAAATAATGAATAGCAAAAACTGATGGTAAGCTCTGATGTGACCATAATAAAATAAAATACTACTGTCCTATGAATCAGGTTTTCTGTAACAGGAAGAGCATGGGAACAGCTGGCTGAATTCTTTAACCCTTCAAAGACTGAGAATGTGTACATGCAGATAAAAGTCATATTGAGTTTTGATCTTGTCCGAAAATGAATATTTGTGTTTGAGACTAATTAATGGATCTGGGCTAAGAAATGGTGGAATTGAACTAGGTCACTGCTGGTGAAATATGCTGTGTGAATGGATTTATTTTGATTCTGTCTGAGGAGGAAAAAGAAATAGAAAGTGCCAGCACTAAAGAAGCCGCCTTTTTATGGATTTGCATTCTACAGTATAAGATTGTATATATACATATAGACTGATACAAGATGCTTTGAGCTCCATTGTAAACATTTGCCACGTTTGTGATTATCTGTGGTTGTGTGAATTCTCTGGCATCTTATAAGATGAAAGTCAATCTGACAGTTTTGCCTGCAAGCAGAACACTAGTAAAGTCCCTTTCCATTATGAAAATAAAATCTGTCAGAACTTTGCTATCTTTAAAGCTTTTCCTATTCTTGAAATTTAGTTGAAATTAGGAAACAATGAAAAGTTGGACAACAGATATAGAAATAGTTAAATACACTGTTGTCGTGGTTTAAGCTGTAAATTTCACTTCTCCCTCCCTTCCACCCCCCCACCCCCCACCCCACCCCACCCCGTTTTATGGCAAAACCGGCTGTCAGCAGGATTTGGATTATTTTCTTCCCTTTCTCGAAGACTTCTTCTGCTGTATCACCCCGCACAATGATGTCATCAATGTATTGCAGGTGTTCTGGAGCTTGACCCTGTTCCAGTGCAGTCTGGATCAGTCCATGGCAGATGATAGGGCTGCGTTTCCACCCCTGGGGCAGTCGGTTCCAAGTGTACTGGACGCCCCTCCAAGTAAAAGCGAACTGTGGCCTGCCCTCTACTGCCAGAGGAACTGAGAAAAAAGCATTGGCAATATCAATCGTGGCATACCACTTGTCTGCCTTTGACTCCAGTTCATACTGAAGCTCTAGCATGTCTGGTATGGCAGTACTCAAGGGTGGTGCGTCTTCGTTCAGGCCACGATAGTCTACTGTTATTCTCCACTCTCCATTAGACTTTCGCACTGGCCATATGGGGCTATTAAAGGGTGAGTGGGTCCTACTGATCACTCCTTGACTCTCCAATCTACGGATCAGCTTATTAATGGGAATTAGGGAGTCTCAGTTAGTGCGATATTGTTGCAGGAGCACGGTTGCGGTCGCGATTGGCACTTGTTGTTCTTTGACCTTCAGGAACCCCACAGCAGAAGGATCCTCTGAGAGACCAGGCAAAGTGGACAGCTGCTCCACTTCCTCTGTCTCCAAAACAGCAATACCAAAAGCTCATTGGTACCCTTTTGGGTCTTTGAAGTACCCTCTCCTGAGGTAATCTATGCCAAGGATGCATGGATGTGCTGGACCAGTCACAATGGGGTGTTTCTGCCATTCCCTCCCAGTCAGGCTGATTTCAGCCTCCAGTACAGTCAACTCTTGGGATCCTCCTGTCACTCCAGAAATAGAAATAGGTTCCACCCCTTGACAGCTTGATGGCATCAGGGTACACTGTGCACCGGTATCTACTAGAGCCTTATACTTCTGTGGGACTGATGTGCCAGGCCATCTGATCCACACAGTCCAGTAAATCCAATTCTCCCCTGCCTCCACCTGGCTGGAGGCGGGGCCCCTCTAGTAGTCATCACATTGGTCACTCACGTCTTTTAGAAATGGATTATTCTTCTTTATCACAAGAGCTGAACTAAAATCTGCTCTTCCACTCCATCTGGGAACCTGCTCACCAGAGACTGAAGCCACAGCCTCATGGGGTGATCAGACTTGACCTTTGCTGTCCTTTTCAGTTCTTGCACCCGTTCCTCCAAACCTGAAGTAGGCTTTCCATCCCACTTCATCATACCTTCTCCGTGATCCTGCAGGTAAAACCATAGGGTGGCCCGTGGCGTATAACTTCTATATCTTCTCTCTCAAACAGTAGGACACCTTCTGTTAATAGCTGAGATGTGTGTTGGTAGACATGAGGAGCTGGATAGATCGTTTCTCAATTGTTGGAGGTTCTGGGACAGTTTTTCCACAGCTGAGATGATGGAAGGGGTGAGATTATCTTCAAACTCTCGGAGTTTATGAATCATTTCATCCACTGTTGGTGGTATTATGTCATTCCAGGTTACTGTTGCCAGTGAGTGGGCATATGATTTGGGTGTATTCCGAGTAAATTTCTGCCACATCGGTCGCATACATTCGACTTCATCTGGATCTATGGGTATATTCCTGTTATTCGGCTTGATAGTATAGATCATCTCTACAATGGCTGATTCCCTCAGAGACTGGAAGCCTTTCTCTAGAGTAGTCCACTTGGCCGAACGACTCATAACATCATCCTTGTATGGAAACCTATCTTTCACAGCTGCCAAGAGCCGCTTCCAAAGGCTGAGGGACTTTTTCTCTCTTGCGATTGCTTTGTCAATTCCCCCTTCCCTGGCAAGGGATCCCAGCTGTTTGGCTTCACTACCTTCTAGTTCATGACCGTTGGCCCCATTGTCCCAGCATCAGGGCAGCCAGGTGATGATGTGCTCCCCTGGCTGAAGGGTAAAGTCTTTTCTCATATTCCGTAGCTCGGTTGAGATCTGAGATCAGGAAGTCACCTTTTCTTTTTCTTCTTCATGATGTGATGATGACTCCTGGTCAGATGCTGTCCCAGGTGGTGAGTACATTGTTTCTTCGTCTTGCTTCATCTTTCTTGCCTCTTTTTTGCTTTTTCTCCTGCGTACAGTGGCAACCGATATTGGTATGAGTTGGTCCTCTGGTTTAGCTGCTGTGATTATTACTGTGGTTTGGGTAGCCGCCGTACTTGTCACTGGGGTTTGAGTCGTGGCTGTACCTGTCGCTGGTGGTGATGTAGCTGCTGTACTTGGAGCTGGAGTAGCTGCGCTGTCCGTTGCAGTTGTAGTTTGAGTAGCTGCTGTGCTTGTCCCTGGGAGTGGTGAAGTTGCTGTGCTTGGTGCTGGAGTAGCTGCACTGTCCATTACTCCGCCCTCAGATCCAGTGACATTTTTTTTTCCTTTTGAAGATTCTGGACAGTGTTAAACAGGGCTCTGTAAGCATAAGCCAAGCCCCAGCACGTTGCCATGATTTGTCCATCTCTGGTGTGACCAGAGTGACCACACACCTCCTTTAAATGTTTTACTAATTTTTCTGGGTTTTGCATTTGTTCATTGGTGAAGTTCCAAAGCACTGGAGGGGCCCACTGGCCTAGATATTTGCCCATACTATCCCACACACCCTGCCACTCATGACTGTCCAGCCTTGGGGAAAATCTCTTGGCCATCCTGGATTGTAGTCTAACCCCAGACATGGCCCACACCCCACTCTGCTTAACTCTCCGGACCAGACTAAATAGTTGTGAGTAAAACGTATTCAGTATGTGTGCCAACATGGCGATTCCCATCACAACCAGCAGGCAGGTCTCAAGGGTATCTAAAGGCCATTCAAAACCTTTAAACTTCTCAAATAGTGCTGTAAACGGTCTGGTGGGGGCGCTGGGAGCACAAAAGAATGTCTCCTTCACAGGCTGACCACCCGAGGAGGTGAAAAAAGACGTGTAATTGGTAAGAACTTCCATTATATACCTCCCAAAGTATAGAGTTGGTGACCTCACTGGAAACACAAACCGGGTCAGTTTCATGATCACTGAGTCTATTGTATTAAAAATCAGTGCAATAAAGTACAATGTAACAAAACCTTAACCCAAAACCCAGATCTGAAAAACGTTAAGATAAGAAATACCGGCTGTAGGTTAAGTGTCATATGCTGAACCTGTGAGAACCAGAGCAACAACTTTGAGAGCCAATAAATCTGCATTGTGATGAGTGACTATTAATTCTTGCCGTTTATCTCAACCCTTCGAGCCCCACGTTGGGCGCCAAAAAAGAACTGTCATGGTTTAAGCCGTAAATTTCACTTCTCACTCCCTCCCCCCCTCCCCCTCCGATGAGGGGAAAATGGGGAGAGGAGTCGAAAGAATGTAACTCCCACAAGTGGAGATAAGAACTGTCCAGTAACTGAGATATAATACAGATCACTACTGCTACCACCAATAATAATAATAATGACAAGGCAAATACAAGGGAAAAGGATAAAACCTCTCACCGCCCAACCGACCCGAGAGAGAGAGAGAGAGCCCCTTCCGGGTTCCTGCCCCCAGTATTTTACATCCTGGGCGTGACGTGCTGTGGCATGGAATAGCTCTTTGGTCAGTTTGTGTCAGGTGCCCTGTCTCTGCCTCCTCCCTACTGCCCCTCCTCCCTGGCAGGAAAAGCCGAACCCATGACAACTGTGTATATATATGCAGTTAAGTAGTTGTTATACCTTAGTTCTTTAGGGAACTAAGTTAAAAAGTATGTTTCCTTTTTCATGTTCATCTTTGAAGTTCTTGTATGAATTGGGAGAAAATAACTGGGAGAAAATAACAGTTTCATAGGGCTTGGGAGATTGCCACTAAGCCTTTTCTTTGTTTCATTTACATCACCTGGTATGTCTCAGAATTTTTCTGAAGGTAAATGTATTAAAAAATTGACACACTCACATGATATAGTAAAGGTTATTAGGAACTAAGTAAGATAGAC
This sequence comes from Myiopsitta monachus, assembly GCA_017639245.1. NCBI lineage: Eukaryota > Metazoa > Chordata > Aves > Psittaciformes > Psittacidae > Myiopsitta > Myiopsitta monachus. The sequence goes on along the minus strand of CM029941.1, from coordinate 45,920,310 downwards.
ATAAATTCCTTTCAATTTTGGTATATGTGATGCACCCGAGCAACTTGGAAAAGTTAAGCTTCTGTTGCAAGGCTGAATTCATTAAAGAAATATCCTTCCTCTGGCATTTTAAAATATGTCTATCCGAAGCAAATGTCATTAAAAATAAATCAACCAGAAAGACATAAATCTTCATGGCTAATTCTGCTTCAAAGTAGATAAATAAAAGTCTTCAATTTTTATCTAATTTACTGTTTTTTGTTGTTTCTGTAAATACTATGGGGTAGCTCTAAAGGAGAATCTTAGAAATACAGTAAAATGAGAATGACAGTTTCTACATTCCTGAATGCAGTCATGCACTATTTCCATCTGAAAGCATCAGGTTTACTACGGAAACAGTATTAAGCACCAGGCTTTCCTCCCACCAAGTACTATTTTTTTTCTATTCCCCTCTTTACCCTTCCCCCCTCCGCCAAAGAAAACAGGCCAAATATATTCTCACTGATGTGTTTAATATAAATGTAGATATTTAATTCTAATTGGGATGAACAGAAGGTTGCATGCATATACCTAAAATCACCATGAAAAAAAACAGGTATTAGCAGGCTGACTTTAGAGTCTGATGGATTAGTACTGAAAACCAGCCATCCCAGCCCAGACGATAGTTACGGATGAAATTTACACTTATCCTAACAACTCAGATGGAGTTTGCCATTCTGCTTCAGTTCCATTTCCCATGAAAAGAGATGCTGAAAATGGCAGGAATAAGAAACCTATAAATATGTATATATTTAAGTAAAATTTCTAATTTTCACATTTATTGAACAAATAAGTACAAGTGTGATGTCAAGCGTATATTCTTTCTTTTCCTGAAGATAACTTCCCAAAAATCAGAAATGTGGGGATTCTAGCCTAATACAAGACAAAATTATTAACTAATATAGAAATATTTTTTCTAACTGCATTTCTGATAATTTGTGCTCAAGAAGTCCAATACTAGAACAGAAAATTACATGTTATGGCTGTATTTACCTTCCAGCTGGGGAATGTTTCATTAGTGGGACATGATTATCTGCATTTTTAGAAATTGTCAGGATGACTATAAGCAAGTGTTTGGTCTCTTCTTCCCCCCACCAGTCATTCCTAGGTATATTACATGAGTTAGCATGAGTTTGGCTGTGGCCATGCTGTTTCAGTTGCTGAGACAGTTTAGCAATATGAATGGAAGACTTTTGTTGCTGAATGACTCTGCACCAAGGATATCACAGACATATTCATATATTATTGTGTGGCATTTGTGAACTATTCTACCTTCCATTTTAAGGTACAAATTATTCCTTCATAAGGTAATCATATGGAGTGTCTTTTCTTTGAAGGCAAAGTGTGTCCAAAACATAATGCTTCCAGAATACTATGAATTTTAGTAGTGGCAGTATGGCATGATTAGACTTCAAGTCAGATTTTCAAGTCAAAAAACCCAAAACTTAATCAACCCCCCCAAAACTGTCTTTACCTCAGAGTTCTTAACTAATGGAACAATTCTACATAAGTACCTTAGGAAAAGGAATGGCAATTTTTTGCTCTGTTCGCTTTCTAAATGCTGAGACCCTGCAATGCCTTATAGATACAAAACTAGATTTACCAAGAAACAATAGAAATTATAAATGAATTCTACATTATTATTTTTTTCGTCTTTACAAAACTAGAAATAGTTAACAGCATTGATGCCTTTGAGAATACTTGTTAACTTATCACAAGTTCCTATAAAGTATGTATATAACAGCTCTTATTTTGAAATCAAACTTTAAGTGGCCTGGCTGCAGAATACCTGAAAAGTATGTCATAATATCAATTAGAAACAAATCTCCAGTGATGGCTGATGATGTTATATTGTGTGTGTTGAACATTTTTTTAAGTACATCTTAGGTGAAAATTACTACTAATAAAAATTCCTATTAAAATTTTAACAATTAATTGCTACATATTCGTGAAGTTTACAAATCCTATTTAATTATAATGCAAATAATATAATTGTTTCATATGCAAAAAAAGCCACAAACAAAAAACAGCAGGCTTTTAAAATAAAGCAATTACATCCTCAACTGAATACGAACACATTTTGGTTCCAAAAGCAACTTCAGTATTAGACTGTTAATCTTCTATTGATTAAACATAATAAAAGTTATAATCCTAGGAAGCAAGAGTAGATTTAACCTGTGCATAGCTGAAGGAAGATAAAAAAATGTAAATTACAGAAACTATTTAAACCTTTCCATTGCCTTTGGATTACTGTCTGTGACAATACTAATCTAGAGAAAAATACAGCTTAATAAAATTTTTTTCCTTCTTTCAGTTCTGGGTGATGGTTTGGAATTATTACTGTCATTCATGCATCCCGTGGTAGATTTTATCATTTTGATCTGCTAGTTTACCAAATTCCAGGGTATTCTGAAAACTCCTCAGTGCATTTGTTTGAAAAAAGAGGCTTATATGATTTTTGTCCTGCTTGTGAAAGTGCAAAACTTTCTTTCATTTACCCCTTTTCTTTAAAATGAAGGGAAAAGAAAGGAAACCTACTGTGTAACCTTTGTCTAATGCCAGTATGCTCTTTTTCCTGTCTTGACCTAGTGTGAAAATAAAGTTACTTTCAGATATCCTGAACTAAAAAAAAGTTTTTCTAAAATTAAGTAGAACATATGGGAGGTCACACTCCTCTGAAACAAAGAAAAATTTGATTCCAATGTCGAATACATATAAAGAAATCATACATCTTGTATTTACTGTAAAATACAAGTAATTACAACAAATAAAAACTGCGTGTCTTTCCAGACAGTCATTATTTCAGGCTAGTACACAGATTAAAACTATCTGAAGAAAGCATTTTGAACTGGCACCTTAATTTGCATGTTGTTGAAAAACAAGAGGTATGAGTAAAGGACTAAGGAAAGGGCTGAAAGTGTGGTAACCCAGTGAACAGATTTTTCAGCATCAGTTAACTGCATTCTTTGTATTTCTTGAAGACGCCAGGTTGGTGACAGGTGACTGCTTAAGTGAATGACACTACTTTATTTGACAAGCATGTGCTCTTCTAAGGTTTCTCCACCAGCTGTGGGACTTAGTTTTTACCCTGTTTCTTCATTTTTAACTCAGCATTACGCACAGTTTAATGCAAAAAAAGATCTGAAATGAAGGTTTTCCTTGCTGTATTAACAAGGTTTTTTTGCATTTTTTTTTGTTTGTTTGTTTTTTGTTGTGGTTTTTTTTTTTTTTTATAATTCCTGGGTAAATTACTGCCGATCTAATAAACTGGTATATGAAATAATTTCTTTCAGTATCTTTTAGAACCACAAAAGTTCACTGATTTTTTTTTGCTTGACGTTCTTAGATCTTTACTGTTCTTCCGTAAATTTTATGAGATATTATTATGGTAGTGCTCCAGCTTTGGGTGGTTTCATTGAAGATTTATAGCCACTCTTCATTAAATTATTTGATATCTTACAGTCCGTGAGATCTCTTTGCATACTAAGAAAATAAAAAAAAAGTTCTTGAATCTGTACTAAAGTGCAGTGGAACATAGGAACTCTCGATAAGATAAGCTATGTGCCAGAATCAAATTTGTTTTGTGTCTGAAAAATGTGAAATTCCTCAAAACCAAGTGTGGTTTACTTCCCTTTGAGTTGCCATAAATGATGTTTGTAATAAAAATTTACACTTTGAAGTTTCTGAGTAGGGGAAATTATTTGCAGTGTTCACATAGTAAAAAACAAAACAAAACATAATTAAGAATTTTCAGAAGGAGTTCAACTCAAATCAATAGCTGGAATTGAAAATGGTTTTTGTAACTGAGTATCTCCATTATTGCTTGGCTTTCTACTAGATCTTTTATATAGTTAATATGGAACTTGTCTCCACTTATCCTGTGGTAAACTTCATGTATAAATCAGAAGCAATAACCAATAAATAAAGTCAGTCTCCTCCCATATAGTTGTACTTAATGTATCAAAAATTCTTGAGTCTTGTATACAAATTTAATTACTTGTTAACACTTGCTAACTTTGAGCACTACAAGATCGCGCCTTAATTTCTGAAATGAAAGAACTTTGGTAGAGTTTTATTTTAGTTGTGATGCTGAGTGCTTTTCAAGAAAAAATAAATATTAAAGTTGGGAACAAGCTAACGATACATTAACTGACTGCAGGACCTTTTCATATAGAAAATGCATTCAGAGATACAGCTGCAGAACACAAAGTAGTGACTGAAACAGAGATCTCATTTACTCATAACAGAAGTAAGTGCAGTCATAACAATTTTTTTTTTTCCCCTACTGCTCATCGTCTCAACAGAGGAAAACCAGGAAATACTTCAGTGCTTGAGACCAGGTAGCTGCTCTGCCTTCACAATTTAAAGCAGTCAGGAAGTTGGTGATTTGATGACCTGAAAATTCTTCCTGCTTAGGGGGATCTGGAAGACTTTGAGGTGTATAGAATCATAGAATAGTTAGGGTTGGAAAGGACCTCAAGATCATCTAGTTCCAACTCCCCTCCCATCGGTAGGGACACCTCCCACTAAACCATGCCACCCAAGGCTCTGTCCAGCCCAATCTTGAACACCGCTAGGGATAGAGGATTCACAACTTCCTTGGGCAACACATTCCAGTGCCTCACCACCCTTACAGTTAAGAACTTCCTCCTTATATCCAATCTAAACTTCCCCTGTTTAAGTTTTAACCCGTTAACCCTTGTTCCATCGCTACAGTCCCTAATGAAGAGTCCCTCCCCAGCATCCCTATAGCCCCCTTCAGATACTGGAAGGTTGCTATGAGGTCTCCTCTCAGTCTTCTCTTCTCCAGGCTGAACAGCCCCAACTTTCTTGGCCTGTCTTCATATGTGAGGTGCTCCAGCTCCCTGATCATCTTTGTGGTCCACTTCTGGACTTGTTCCGACAGGTCCATGTACTTTTTGTGTTGAGGACACCAGAACTGTACACAATACTTCAAATAAGGTCTCACAAGAGCAGAGTAGAGGAGCAGGATCACCTCCCTCGACTTGCTGGTCACGCTCCTTTTGATGCAGCCCAGGATACAGTTGGCTTTCTGGGCTGCAAGCACACACTGCCGGCACGTGTTCATTTTTTCATCGACCAACACCCCCAAGTCCTTCTCCACAGGGCTTTTCTGAATCTCCTTCTCCACCCAGCCTGTAGCTGTGCCTGGGATTGCTCCGACCCAGGTGTAGGACCTTGAACTTGGCATGGTTAAACTTCATCAGGTTGGCATCAACCCACCTCACAAGCGTGTCACGGTCCCTCTGGATGGCATTCTTTCCCTCCAACGTATCAACCGAACCACACAGCTTGATGTCATCAGCAAACTTTCTGAGCGCACACTCAATGTCACTGTTACTGTCACCAGCAAAGATATTGAACAAGACCGGTCGCAACACTGATCCTTGAGGGACACCACTCGTTACTGGTCTCCAGTTGGACATTGAGCCATTGACCACAACACTTTGTGTATAGCCATCCAGCCAGTTTTTTATCCACCGAGTGGTCCACCTATCAAACTAATGTCTCTCCAACTAATGATCTTTTTTTAGGACTTACCTGTGTAATGCATTTTCCTATAAGATGAAATCTTGTTTCCTATAGTTTTTTTCATTCTTCTGTACTTACCAGTTGCACAATTTGTCCCAGGTATGACACACTCCTTCACTATTATAAATCTAATCTGAGGATAATGAAGTGAAAAATGAGCTTGTACTTAGGCAACAGAGAGTAGTTATAAAATTTTGCTGTTTCTATTATAAAAAACTAGAGCAGGAAATAAACTCTTATATAGTTTGCTTATTCCTCACATGAGTGAGGTGCTTCTACTTGAGAGAAATATAGTATGTAAGTATGTATGTAATTAATTACGTAAGAAGTATGTAAGCTTATCAAGCAAATTAACATACCTTCTTGTTTGCTGTGGCTAGATATTATTTATGGAATTTGATAGAACTTCTAACTGTAGCATGGTATCATGGGTTCAGCAGTAGCACTTATTTTTCTCCTTCTTGGGAGCTGGTGCAGTGCTGTGTTTTTGATTTTGGGCCTGGGAACAGCGCTGATAACACCAGTGTTTGGTAATGTTTTGGTCTGGCCAAGGACTTTCTGAGTCTCATGCTATGCCAGGGAGGAGGGGGAAGCCGGGAGGAAGCAGAGACAGGACACCTGACCCAAACTGACCAAAGAGGTTATTCCATACCATAGCACATCATGTCCAGGATGTGAAGACGGAGAGCAGAGACCCGGAAGGGTGTGGTGATGGACTGGGGGTGCACAGCATGATCAGGTTTTTGGGATTGGGGGGGTTCACTGCTGGGGGGTGCGCTGGCTGAGTCAGGCTTGGTGAGCAATTGTATTCTTTTTCTTTGTACTTCTCCTGTCATTATTATTATTGGTGGTAGCAGTAGTGATTTGTGTTATATCTTAGTTACTAAACTGTTCTTATCTCAACCTGTGCGAGTTGAATTCTTTTGATTCTCCTCCCCATCTCCCCGGGACTGGGGGAGAAAGAGGGGCAGTGAGTGAATGAGCAACTTTCGTGAGTTTTGGAGTCTTAAACCACGACACATGTTTAGTATTAGGCCTTCTCTTTAGGAAGACTTTTGCTTAAGGAATCAACTGAACTAACTTTAAGAGAAGACTATTTTTGAAGGTGATCAAAAAATTCCCTTGAGATGCTATTTGCAAATACCCATAATTATTCAGCAGAAACACTGAATTATTGCTGAGTCGGGAAAAAAAATATGTTGATTAATATTAATGATTTTGATAGTGGAAATTTGGTATGCAAACAAAAGGGTTAGAAGTAAAAGGACTCTCCTGCCTTGTCACTTGTCAGTTTAATTCACAGAATGTGTTTGTCCTAAAAAGAACCATTTCATAAAGACTGATAGTTTACATTATCTCCTCTGATTTTCTAAGCAACAGATGCCAGCACAGTATAGCTAGGAGAAAGCCTTGTTTACACTTATAGTGTTTGAGAATCAGTCTTTCTTCAGCTAAAACTAGAACAAACATTGATTCTCAATTTATATTTTTCAAATTTAAATGGCGAATGAACACATGCCCTGTGTAGGAATTGAGTTGGGGAGACATTTAACATTCAAAGTATTGATTAGCATTTGCTTGCTTATGCACCATTGATTATGAACTGCAGTTAAGTCTTCTTTTTCTGAAATATTGAGGTTTCATTCTGTGTGATGTTAGGACTCGCATACTAATAACTGCAATAATGATTTTGTACTGTGTCTATATCAAATGCGCATACACTGGCAAAGCAGATTTCCCATTTTGTTATTCTCACAGTGCTTAAAACAGATATTACTTTTGATTTCATTTGGTTCATGGTTTCATTTGAAGAATAGTTGTATTAAATGTGATTGCACATTAAATATGGCTGCACAGACTTGTGCTGGCATCACATCTAAAGAAAACAAAGAACACGTGTTGAGGTTGCATCTTTATGTTACAACCAGGACTAGGTTAGGTTGGACGTACAGGCAGATAAAGAACATATTAAATTATACCTTGGTAAACTCGTAAAATATTGGGGGGGGGGGGGGAAGTGCTGCCTCAGTATTGTTACTTTCATGTACAATACAAAAACTTGGGAACACTTAGAGATGTTGTGTTCTGAGATACAGAGTTGATTCAGATATTTTTCTAGAATTCTCTTTGCTTGCAGTTCTATTAAATGGTGTTCACTGTATTAACCTGAATGTGATATTTTTCACTGGCAGATAATTGTGATGATCAGTTGGTGTCTGCTTTGCCTCAGTCATCATTCAGCAGTTCATCAGAGCTGTCTAGCAGTCACAGCCCTGGATTTGCAAAGCTTAATCGAAGAGAGGGTGAGTGTGTTTTATTTTCAAAGCTTAATTGAAGAGAGGGTGAGTGTGTTTTATTGGTTGATTGATGTTACTTTTTTTTTTATAAGTATCTTTTAAATTTATACCTGTGCATAATATTGAAATGATAGATAGTGATCATATTCTTTGTTATTTGGTATGAAGAGTTACATTTGTTGTTTTAAAGAGAATTTGAGGGTAAAACAGACTCAAAGAATTCATTTTGCAATGCTAACTGAAGTTTTCATGATAAAATTATACATTATATACTTGTGAATATTTTACTTATTTTAGTATAAAGCATTGATTCTGCCTGAACCTAAAATCTTGTGTGATTTTCCAGCATAAAATGTAGACAGCTTTGGACATGCACCTGTGCCTTCTTAGATGACAAACAAAAGAAGTGCAAGCATAGGAATGTCATATATTATTCTATAAAGAAAGAAGGGTAAATGTAAATCCCACTTGAAAAGTCTAAATCAGATGTCAAAGGAAATATTTTTTAAAACTGTTTTCTCTTTTTCCTGACAATTTATAGTCTTGATTATTGTAATATTATTTCTTCACTAGCCTAATATTTTATTATGATTATTCACTGACATAGTGGCAAATAGTTTAATTAGCATGTAATCCAATTTTTTACTAAAGTGAGGGAAACTTCCCTTGCCTATCATATCTTTATACCTCTACATAGATCTTCTCAAAGTTCTGTATCATTTAAAGTTTTCTTTGATATAGTAATTAAACATACATTTGTAGTCTTTATGGTCAATTATGGGACAGCTTCTTTTATTAAATGCGTTTAATAGCATTGTTTGTTTGCTTGTTTTTTTTTTACTTTTCAACCATGTAGCTTAAAGTTTTATGCACTTGGATCTATGGTAGCAAATCTGGAGATTACCCATTTGTTATGGGTTCGGCTTTCCGCCCCCGTCCCCCGCAGAGTCTCATGTTATGCCGGGAAAGAGAGAAAAGCTGGGGGAGGGGAGACAGGGCAGTCCCTCCCCAGCATCCCTATAGTGCCCTTCAGACACTGGAAGGCTGCTATGAGGTCTCCACGCAGCCTTCTCTTCTCCAGGCTGAACAGCCCCAACTTTCTCTGCCTGTCTTCATATGCGAGGTGCTCCAGTCCTCTGATCATCCTCGTGGCCCTCCTCTGGACTTGTTCCAAGAGTTCCATGTCCTTTTTATTTTGAGGATATCAGAACTGTACACAATACTCCAAGTGAGGTCTCAGGAGAGCAGAGTAGAGGGGCAGGATCACCTCCCTCGACCTGCTGGTCACGCTTCTTTTGGTGCAGCCCAGGGTACAGTTGGCTTTCTGAGCTGCAAGCACACACTGCCGGCTCATGTTGTTTCTCATCGACCAACACCCCCAAGTCCTTCTCCGCAGGGCTGCTCTGAATCTCTTCTCTGCCCAACCTGTAGCTGTGCCTGGGATTGCTCCAACCCAGGTAGAGGACCTTGCACTTGGCATGCTTAAACTTCATCAGGTTGGCATCAGCCTGCCTCTCAAGCATGTCAAGACATCGCTGAAATATTGTGCCTTAGGTCACAATCTAATCTTAATAATTCAGCATTAATACAGACAAAAAATCATGCTGGTTACTCAGAGCGATTCAAGTACATCCAGTTGCCCTCATAAATTCAGTAATTTTTTTTTACACTGGCATATATAATTGATAAGTATGTAAATTAAATCTTAAGAATATTTTGCAGTGCTGAAAACATTTCCTTTTTTGAATCTCCATGATTTACTGGAACATTTGCTATGTGTAGTGAAGAAGGAGTATCACATTATTTCATTATCCTAATTAAAAAAGCATTAATTTCTGTTTTGAATGAAGTTGTGATATTTAACAAAATTCAGTGTGTTAACCAGACTGCCTTAATTTGACGTAATATGCGCTTTTAAGATTCTAACTAACACAGCACTTCACATCGAACAGTATATCAATATTTCCAGAAATGTACATTTAATAACTTTTTCCATTTGGCATTTTTCATGTGCTGTGAAGTTGTCTGTACCATATTAGAATGCGTTTTTTAGGTTTATAATTTTCTTCACATTGCCCTGTAGAGCATGAACACATTAGAATTGCTCATAGCTTTACATCTGGTATCTTTCCATTCCATGTAGACACACAGCTGCAAGTTGTATAATGAAGGGAGAAGATTGCTAACTCTCTGCCTTCTCATTTGATGCACCTCAGGTTCACAGTAGCAACAGAGTATGGATTTCAATATCTTACTCATTTGTCATGTTGAAATATTTTTTGGTTTAAGAACTTCTGATGAAACAGAGAAAACTTGATTTTATCTGTAGGTTCATACACATGAAAATTTTAATTGGCTGAAAAAAAGCAAGTCATTATACATGCATTGCTATAAACATATGGGTTTAGTCACACAGAAATTATTGTTAAAACATATAGACCGGAAAAAAGATCTGTTATTAGGAGAATATGACTTGGATTGTTATGTCATCAGTGATCTCATCGAAACAATGAACACATCATTGCAGTTTCTAAGTAAATTGATAACTGTAAATGGGTTTGCCTTTGATATAGGTAATTTTCTACTTTGAATAAAAAAAGCAGACAGAAGGTTGTGTTATTATTGAGGTCAGTATCTTCTGGTTTTGTCTGTAATGAGATCAACATTTCATGCTGGTTGAATTCAAATTCCTCTCGTTCACCATTCCAATCTCGCTGGAGAAGGTTTATTAATGAGACTGTGAACCATTACGTGCAAAATGTGGGCCTTCTCTTGAATTAATGAGCTTTAGCAACTTTAGAGGTAAAAACTTAAAAGACAGTTGCAGTGCAAAACTGCACATATTGATGGAAGAGCTTTGTTATTTGGGCAGTTAAATGAGCTGAACAGGGATTTGGCTGTGATAGTCTTGCCCCATATTCACACTCACACTTAATTAAAATCCAGCAGAAGAAAACTGAATATTGAAGTTGTTAAATAGCAAAAAAAAAAAAAACACCAAACAAACCTGGCTTACAGCATTCTGTTTCCCTGAAGCACGAAGAAACCCACATATTTTAATAATGCTGTCAGTTTACATTGCCGGATTTTCAGAAGCATTCTGGAAAGTTGAGTACACTAACAGCTACTAGATTTTTTTTTCTCTGGTATGTATATAGAGCTTCTTTGGGTTTTCTATTAATCTTTTCCTTACCATTTCACTGAATATCAGATACAACTTATTGCACTGGTTTGGGGTCTTTTTTTTTTAGTATAAAGTGCATTTAAAGGATAGTTTATTCAATATGGTACTATAAGCTCCATTTTTTTTCTTTGTTTTATAAAACCCTACATTTTATTCCCTTTTTGAGAACTTAAAATACGTATGCCTAAATTGAGTCCTACCTATATGTAGCTAAAGAAAACATCTAGGAAACCATGCAAGAAAAAAAGAACATATCTCACACAATAAGAAGAAACATTGATTTTTGGCTTTTTTTTTTTTTTTAAAAAACAGTTTAACTTTTATAGTCATAAACTCCATAGCAGCTAGGTTTGTCAGTCGCCAAAAGATAATTAGAAATAGCTTACCATCTCTATTTCATTAGTATGCAGATAAAATTCATTAAGGCTGATATTTGCTTTATTGTACAAGCAATAATAAAATGACTAAGCTAGACTGAAAAAGATCCAACTTGATAGTAATCATTATGCTTTTATAAATTAACAGCAAATCTAAGTTGATCCAGCTAACATCATGGCTTAGATTTTTATGACTTAGTAGAACGTGTGGAAAAAGGAAAAGTGATGATCTCAATCTTTTATTTTTAAACTAAATAAAATAATCAGTGGTTAGAGTGACTTATGCATAAAAGAAAAGATGATGTGTACTGCTGTATCGTCAGTGAAATTCCTGTACCATTCAGTTTCTTTGAAGAAAACAGTTTTTTTTTTTTAACTACTGCAATAATTAGAGCTTCCAGTGAGAAAATTGCCATCAATCTCTCAGCATATTAACTACAAAATTGATTTTAATACAATTCTACAGCTTCACATTTTTGATAGAAAATATTTTCAACACCTCTTTTTAACACGTTACAGAAAATACATGGGCATACATATAAGTCGTATAAAGTATGAATACGGTATGCTAGGTGGACTACAAATTTTAAGAAATTACCAAGTTTATACCAGTTTCAGTGAAGGTAAGATTTGAAGGAGTATTATTACATAAGTGTCTAAAGTTTTGTTTTGAGCGGGGGTGGGGAGGGAGGGAGGGAAGAACAGAGGAAGGAAGGAAGGCAGGGAGGAAGGAAGGAAGACAGGAAGGAAGGAAGACAGGAAGGAAAAGAGGGAAGGAGGGAGGAACGGAGGAAGGGAAGGAGGAACGGAGGAAGGGAGGGAGTAAGTAAGGAAGGAAAACTGTGAGAATAAAAACCTTGGGCCCACTGTAGAAGAGGATCTGATACTATACTATCTTAAGTACCTGAACATACCTAAGTCCATGGGACCTGATGAAATCCATCCACGGGTCCTGAAGGAGCTGGCAAATGAAGTTGCTAAGCCACTGTCCATCATATTTGAAAAATCGTGGCAGTCAGGTGAAGTTCCCGATAACTGGAAAAAGGGAAATATTTGCAAGAAGGGGAAAATTGATGAGCCGGGGAACTGCAGACCAATCAGTCTCACCTCTGTGCCTGGCAAAATCTTGGAGCATGTTCACCTGAAAGGCATGCTAAGGCACATGAAAAACAGCAAGGTGTTTGGTGACAGCCTGCATGGCTACACAAACAGGAAATCCTGCCTGTCCAATTTGGTGGCCTTCTATGATAGGGCTATGGGACTGATGGACAGGGGTAGGGCAGTTTACTTCATCTACCTGAACTTGTGCAAAGCATTCGATACTGTCCCACACACCATTGAATCGTAGAATCATAGAATAGTCAGGTTTGGAAAGGACCTGAAGATCATCTAGTTAAAACCGCCATGCTGTGGGTAGGGACACCTCACACTAAACCATGCCACCCAAGGCTCTGTACAACCTGACCTTGAATGCCAGCAGCGATGGAGCATTCACAACTTCCTTGGGTAACCCATTCCAGTGTCTCACCATCCTTACAGTTAAGAACTTCTTCCTTATATTCAATCTAAAGTTCTCCTGTTCAAGTGTTAACCTCCTACTCCTTGTCCTATCACTACAGTCCCTAATGAAGAGTCTCTCCCCAGGATCCCTATAGGCCCCCTTCAGATATTGGAAGGCTGCTAGGAGGTCTCCACGCAGCCTTCTCTTCTCCCGGCTCAACAGCCCCAACTTTCTCGGCCTGTCTTCATATGCAAGGTGCTCCAGTCCCCTGATCATCCTCGTGGCCCTCCTCTGGACTTGTTCCAAGAGTTCCATGTCCTATTTATGTTGAGGACACCAGAACTGTGCACAATAATCCAGGTGAGTATTCTAAATAGGAGAGACATCAATATAATAGGTGGACCACTCAGTGGACAAAGAACTGCCTGGATGACAGCACACAAAGAGTTGTGGTCAATGGCTCAATGTCCAGCTGGAGACAAGTAAGGAATGGTGTCCCTCAGGAGTCAGTGTTGCTACCGGTCTTATTCAATGTCTTTGCTGGTGGCATGGACGATGGGATTGAGTGCACCCTCAGCTAGTTTTCCAATGAAACCAAGCTGTGTGGTTCGTTTGATATGCTGGAGGGAAGGGATGCCATCCAGAGGGACCTTGACACGCTTGTGAGGTGGGCAGATGCCAACCTGATGAAGTTTAACCATGCCAAGTGCAAGGTCCTACACCTTGGTTGGAGCAATCCCAGGCACAGCTACAGGTTGGGCAGAGATGAGATTCAGAAAAGCCCTGTGGAGAAGGACTTGGGGGTGTTGGTCAATGAGAAAATGAACATGAGCCAGCTTCAGTGTGTGCTTGCAGCCCAGAAAGCCAACTGTATCCTGGGCTGCGCCAAAAGAAGCATGACTAGCAGGTCGAAGGAAGTGATCTTGCCCTTCTACTCTGCTCTCGTGAGACCTCACTTGGAGTATTGTGTACAGTTCTGATATCCTCAACATAAACAGGACATGGACCTGTTGGAACAAGTCCAGAGGAGGGTGTCTTGGTTTCTGCCCCTCACGCAGTTTGTTCACTCCCTCCCCATTCTTTCTTCCTCCAGTCCTGGCGTGATTTGGAGAAGAATTAAATGAATGCGGCTCCCACAGATTGAGGTAAGAACAGTTTAGTAACTAAGGTATAACACAAATCACTACTGCTACCACCAGTAATAATACAAGATAAATAAAAAGAGAGGGAATACAACTGCTCACCACCTGATACCGAGCCCGACCCCACAGTGCACCCACATCTTTTTGGGTCTCTGCCCTCCGTTTTTACATCCTGGGCATGACGTGCTGTGGCATGGAATACCTCTTTGGTCAGTTTGGGTCAGATGTCCTGTCTCTGCTTCCTCCCGGCTTCCCGTCCTCCCTGGCAGAGTATGAGACTCAGAAAGTCCTTGGTCAGACTAAAACATTACCAAGCAGTAACTGAAAACACTGGTGTTATCAGCAGAGTTCCCAGAACCAAAATCAAAAACACAGCGCTGCACCAGCTACCAAGCAGGAGAAAAAACAACTGCTACTGCTGAACCCAGGACAGTACCCACCCCTTATTCCATATCATTCACCTCATCTTCAGATCCCACATTTTCAATATACCATCACATGTATACATCCACACACACAGAGAGGGAGAGTTCGTCCTTTAGTGCATGGACCAATCCCTATAAAGCTGCTGAGTCCATCCAGTCCATGATATGGGGCTCCATCTTTTGTAACAGCCTTTCAGAGCAGGGGAGGCTGCGTGCAATGTTCACAATCATGAATAACCTGGGCAATAATGTCCACTGCTAGGCCCAACCCTCTATGATGAGTTCATCTGTATGTTGCATCTCTGCCCTGATGGCCTGACGTGTCATGGGCTCACCAGGCTCAAAATAATTCACCCTCCCTTCCAGCAGTTTCTAAAGCTTGTCTTTTCGGACTCCATACAGCTGCCTTCCATCTTGGATGCTTCCAAAGCACTGGAGGGGCCCAGTGGACAAGGTACCTGCCCATACTGTCCCACACACACTGCCACTTATGACTGTCCAGCCTTGGGGAAAATCTCTTGGTCATCCTGCATCACAGACTAACCCCAGACAATGCCCACAGCCCACTCTGCTTAACTCTCGGGACCAGATTAAATGCTCGTGGGTAAAACACACTCTGTATGCATGCCAACATGCTGATCCCCATCACAATCAGCAGGCAGGTCTCAAGGGTACCCAAAGGCCATTCAGAACCTTCAGAACTCTCAAACGAGGCTGCTGTACTTGTCACTGGGGCTGGTGTAGCTGCTGTGCTTGCCGGCTCTCTCACCACCAGCTGCTCTTTGTCTGAGTCCAGATCTTCCTCCTCTGCCTTGCTGAGAAGTGCTGTGTGATCTCCTGCGTCCTTCTGGGGCTCGGGCTCTCGGGGCTCTGCAGGTGGCAGCCGGGGAGTGCTCTTGGTAGCCAAGGGGCTGCTCTTGGCCATTGCCTGCCCCCGCCTCTCAGCAGCCACAGGGCTTGGCTTGGCCTTGAGACCGGGCTCCTCTGCTGTCTCCTCTGGCCACTCCCATATACCACTCTATGCACCTCCCGTATGAAGACAGGCAGAGAAAGTCGGGACTGTTCAGCCTGGAGAAGGGAAGGCTGCATGGAGACCTCATAGCAGCCTTCCAGTGTCTGAAGGGGACTATAGGGATGCTGGAGAGGGGCTCTTCATTAGGGACTGTAGTGAGAGGACAAGGGGTAATGGGTTCAAACTTAAACAGGGGAAGTTTAGATTGGCTATGAGGAAGAAATTCTTTACTATAAGGGAGGTGAGACACTGGGATGGGTTGCCCAGGGAAGTTGTGAATGCTCCATCACTGGCGGTGTTCAAGGCCAGGATGGACAGAAAGTTGAGCGACATGGTTTGGTGCAAGGTGTCCCTGCCCATGGCATGGCGGTTTGAACTAGATGCTCTTGAGGTCCTTTCCAGCCCTAACTATTCTAAGATTCTGTGATTTTATTCTATGAGAAGAAGGAAGGAAAAACGGAAGGAAAGGAAGGAAGGAAAGGAAGGAAGGAAAGGAAGGAAGGAAAGGAAGGAAGGAAAGGAGGAAGGAAAAGAAGGAAAGGAAAGAAAGAAAGGAAGGAAAGAAGGAAGGAAGGGAGGGAGGGAGGGAGGGAGGGAGGGAGGGAGGGAGGGTGGGAGGGAGTGAGGGAGGGAGGGAGGAAGGGAGGGAGGGAGGGAGGAAGGAAGGGGAGCAATGGAACAAGGGAAGGAAGGAAGGAAGGGAAGGAAGGAAGGAAGCAAGGAAGGAAGGAAGGAAGATGAAGGAAGGGAGGAAGTAAATGGCAGCAGAGAGTAAGGGAGGGAAGCAGGGAGGGTGGGAAGGTGGAAAGTGGAAGAGAGGGAGGGAAGAATTGAGGAAATGGGTAAGTAAATGGGATAAAGAATTTTCAGATATGTTAAGTTTACTGAGCACTGTGCTTTCATGATTATTTACTAGTTAGAATTATTCATGCTGTTATTCCCAGAAACTGAATTCCTGCTTTGTCATCAAAATTTGTTCAAGCTTAACAAAGCCTAACAAAAAGTTTCATCTAAAGCTCTTTCATGTGGGAGATATCTGTGAAGTAGGGAAATTAAATTCTGGTAAAATGTAGAAAAGTAACAAGGAAATGGTAATAAGGGTATTTTATTGTTGATTTTTTTTTTGGGGGGTGGACTTCTTTTCCGCCTGAAATATAACTATGGGAATAGGAAGAAGTATGAATATTTAAAAAAAAAAAATTTGGTAGAGCTATAATATTCAGGTACTCCTGGAAGCAAACTTGAAAGGGATGCGAGCAAATAAAAATAAAAATTTATTTCAGAAATGAAATTTGCTGCAACTCATCTATGCTGTCATCTTTGTTAAACTCAGTGTAATAAAAAACAAATATCTTGATCTATCCATATTGATATTTTGGGTTTAGATATTTTTAAGGGATATACTTTTTAAATCTTAGATAAAGGCTATATTTTACCAGAAATTTGAAACAATGTAATATCTTTTAGAGAGATACAGCTGAATTTAATTCTCAAGCCTGCTTTGCAGTAATAAATAATTTAAGATCATACCTCTTTTAATATTTTGATGGATGGAAAACCAGATCATAATTGCTGAGGCATCTGATTTTTCTCAATTTTTTTCCATTCATGTTCAATCTGGGGAAGAGAGGAGCATTTTTTATTTCTTTTTATCCTAACAAATCAAAAGCACTGAAGAGTGTGTCTATTGCTAGATGGGCAGACATCCCAGATTTTTGACAATTTCCTAAATTTGAAAAGGCAGGAAGTTTTCCATATGATGGAAACTTGACTAGTATCAGTTGTAGCGCAAAGCAAATTTAAGTGTGTTAAATTCCATTTTTACAGCCTCCTTACATTTTTCAATTGCAAAGGAGAGTAATATAAACCCATAGAACAGTCTTCCTACCACACCCCTAAAAAAGTTCAGAGACTTTAATTTGGCAAAAGAACTTTCTTTTGCCATGTCCTTTAAAATATTTTTCCTTACCCTGTTAGTGCCCAATTTGCTGCCCTGAAAGATAATGCTATTCTCTTTTATGATCCTATTCATGCTACCATTGTGCTGGGACACTACTGCTATGCTAGTTTGCTGCGTGGAGAGCTCAAAATTCTGAACCTAAATTTATCTTAAAGCCTTACGCAATGGTGATATTCTCATGAATATCTCAGTCACTGTTTTCCTTCAGTGTCAGATATGAAGGTAGTTAAACAAATATTATGATTTTTACAATATGACTCTACGTCTTTAGACATCTCAAAGATGCAGAAAATCCTATACTAAGCCATTTCAGAAATCACTACATAAGAGCTACAAGTAAATTAGGCTCTAAGAAGTCTAATTTGCTTCTCTAAGAAGTAACAGACTCCTTATGTTGACTACTATTTAAAGTATAACTAACTGATGGAAAGTAGGTTTCACCTGACTGCCTCATCTTTTTGCTATACAACTGAATAGAAATAAAATATCCATTAATGGGATATTGCTTTTAATTTTTTTAAATCAAAACCAATATTTGAGATAGCTGTAATATTAAATAATATCTTAAACTCATGTATTCAGTAATTACATTATGTATGCAAAAAGGACTTTTATATTTTCATTTACTTTTTAAACTTTCTGTCACAATCTGGGCCTGCTTAGAAGACAAATAACTGAAGAAAGTTTTTGAAGTGTGATTGACAGTTAAAATCCTATTACTGAGCAGTTTTGAATAAATCTCATTGGTCTCCTGGCAAGCTGAAGAGCAGCAGTCTCTTACCAATGGTTAAATATTACTTTGTTTTTGTTCCAAAAAAAAAGAATAATTTATATCCTAGATGAATACTTTTCAGTTACAGGTGTTGTATGTAAATATTTAGGCAGAGAAATTAGTGTTAGATAGTGAAAATTAGTATTAGTAAATTAGTAAAGTAAATTAATAAAATAAATTAGTAAAAGCACTACATTGTATTTGCTACTAATTTTCCATGACACTTCTGATGAACAGTGAAATCTATCCATGGCTCTTCAATCAATTTTGCTGTTGTCCAGGAGCTCGGCTGATAACCAGACAGGTTGTAATAAATTATTTGGGTGTAGTGAATGGAAAGAGGATGTAGCAAACATTTCAGCTGTGCAGAGAAGTGTATAACAGCATATTAACATCCTTGTCCATGTTGGAATTAATTCTATTTATTGCTCCTAGTTGTAAAACTGCTATGGTCCAGCACATGGTGTCTGTGATTTTTTTCACCTGCAGTAGAGTTGTTCCCATAACTCCTCCCAGTGACTGAAATCAGCAGATAAAGTAGGTCCTTCATCAGGATGATTGATGTGAAAACAGAAGTGTACTTAAAGGTTTTTTCTTTTTAAGGCGGTTAAATTGGCATGATGGTGGGTAATGAGGTAGAGTTAAGTAGAATTGATTTGGATGGAATCAGTAGAACTTCTAATGGATATTTTTGTGAATATTATTTTTTAGCTCCTTTATAGAAGTGGCCTTTTTAGAGGCTTTTCTGCCTTATTTTTATATTTCTCTGTCGTTATATAACAAAAATAAGAATTCTGTTATGTATAGTAGGACAGAGTCAGTATTATTCACTTTTATATGTTAATGTCATTTAGGAATAAATAGATTGCAATACATCTTCAAATTAATGTTAATGCCACTTGCAGGGTCAGAGTATTTCCATTAGTTGTTTTCTACAGTTATGCAATTCATAAGCATGTTAGATACTCCACAAAGTCTTCACCTCTATGGTCTCTATTTTTTTTCCACCATTTTAAACAACAGGTGAAAAGTATCTAAAATTTTTGAGGGTACCAGTAAATATCATAGCACATCAGCTGTGTTATATGATTTTGTAGTTTTACAGTCCTTCTTCAGTATTAAATATTAAGGACCTAAACTGCATTTTCATGAAGATTCTAGAATTAAAATAATTTATTATATATGATTTCTGTTGTGGTCCCTTCCTAGTGTCATAGTGGTGCTTGGTACCAGTTAGTACCAAATATAAACTTGGTCTTTGCTTCCGATCTCAGAAATTATTGCTCATGAACCATGTTAAATGAAACTAAAAGGTCATCAGTAAATTAAGCTGCTCAGTATTCACTAGATCAGGGTAAAAAAAAGCTTTTATATAACATGTGAATTCATCTAGGCTATCAGCAATACTGGGTTTTTTTCTTCCTCTTAAGAATAATTTACATTACAGGGGGGGTTTATTGTTTCGGGAGGGGTTTTGGCTTGAGGTTTTGGCGGGTATTTTTTTTTTTTTTTTTTTTTTTAGTATTATTTTGTTGCAGTTTGGTTTGGGAAAGATAGAATAGCCTTCCTTTCCCACCAATAAAAAGAAAAAAAAAAAAAAAGGCGGTTCTTCATTTTATACAGTCATCTATTCTATGGTTTAACCTAGAAAAAAATCCCTAGTTTATAGTTTCTCATTCTGTTTTTGGTAACTGAAATACAGTTCTGCATTAAGCTCATCATGACTATGTGTGTCTTTATTATACTTTCTGGCTGATGTAGTCCAATTCTCCAGTAAATAATTAACTTAAATAGAACTGCTGTTGATACCAGAGGAACCTGTGCCTCGCTGCACACCAAGGTTGCTGTCTGCCTGAAGCATGAGTTCATTGCAGGATGTCTTACTCATACATAGATTATTCTCTGTACCATTTGAATGACAACATAAAGAGATCATTGCTAAATAGTTTGACCTGCAAAGGAGCAGGGTTGGGAAAATACACTTGGGGATTCATAGTAATTCTATGTTATCATGAGTAAATTCCACAAAAACACTGCCAAAAAGGATAAGTTGAAATAAATTGTTCTGGGTCAGTAGATAAGCACAGAGAGATGTAACACTCAGTAATGCTCTTTGAGGAAGTAATTGTTACTTACTTAAACAAATCCATCTCAGGATGTGTTCAGACCTAATTAATCATTCTCAGAATAATAAACTCAAAAAATCAGTAGTAATCCTCAAGACTTCTTAAAGTTTGATATCTAAACCAGATTTTTGAGTACATTGTCCAAGAGTTTTGTAAAATATATTAAAAAAAAACCAAAAAACCCAAAACAAACCAAACATGAGAAACTAGTACTAAATCTCCAGGGAAAAAGATAAGCACTTTATAAAGAAAGGCCATCTGCATCCTTGCAATATAGGTGTTTTTACTGAAAGTTTTAATCTTTGAAAAAGGATTCTGCTGAAAAAATGTGTTTTACTCAATAGTGGCCAAGAATGTTGGGTATTATAATTAAAGAAGTATTTGTATCCACTTCATCAGCATTTATTTTATGTTGATAAATTGAAATACTCTTTTCTTTTAAAACTTCTAAGTGTAACGAAATACATGCAGTACTGAACACCCTGCAAGTGTGAGTAATATACCTCAAGTATAGTTAATAAAATTTTGAAATGCAGATGGAATTTTAAGTAGATAATTAGTGTCATTGATCAGGCATTGATTTAAAAATATCCATGAATGAGATCTCCTATGTTGCCAGCTGGAAGAAGAGAGGCATAAGACTGGGAATTTTAACACAGGAACGATCCAGAATCCTTTGATGTGAATAGAACTTTAAGCATCATTTCTAACAATAGTAGTTTAATTTCAATAATACAGTGAAATTCTATTGAAAGGTCTGAATTTATTTTTAACAGGGAATATTAACAGTTGTAATAATCTAACAAAAATATATAAGCAACTACATAAAGTAGAATTAATACAAATGTTCAGTGTTATACTTTATTTGTTGCTTTGTGAATAGCGAGTAGAAGTTCTACTTTTTATTTTCAGAAATAAAGTAGACGAAGTCTGTCTTTGGTATTAAATCCTTGAGGCTTAGAAAGATAAATGTCTTTCTGATAGAAACTCAGAGAGGTTTATTGATTCCAAAGTGTACATGTCAAAAACAGACTAGCAGCATGTCACTGATAAATCAGTTTTCAGACAGCACTTGATATTTTAGCTTCCAGCATTTTAAATGGAATTTAGCTGACTCGTGAAATTATGCCAGATTTCTACATATAGAATGGAGAAGTGAGAGCTCCACTTTTGCAGTTGTTGAGAGGATAAATAAATTTACATCTGGCAAGCAGAACCCTTTATATGAGGTAGTTGTATTTGTGTACTTCTGAAATGGGATGTTTGTGGTTTAAGGGAATTTATAAAATCATTGAATTTTTAATTAAGCACAAAAAAAAAGATGAAAAGTCAACTCTATTCAAGTATGGAATCATCCTAATTCAGGTGCTTAAAAATTGTTGAAGTGTCTTAAAATGAATCAAAATCAGGACTGATTAGGGATGAGAAATAACTGGAAAGCATATCGCTATTTATTAAAAAAAAAAATAACAAATTTCCATCTCTTTTTCCATAAAACATTTTTTTATAAGATATCCAGTGTAAATTTGCATGGCTTTCAATGTATTTTTACAATGCTTTATATCCCAAAGTTTCAAGACATCTTCTAAACATATTTTGATTAATGAGCCAGGAGGGTTTAAGTAGTCATTTTAGTTTCATTAATCATAGTAACTGAGAAACCTATGCAGTGTTGTTCTGTTTGCTCCTTTGTTAAGATTTTATTTTATGTCTCCAAGTTTTCTGTGTCTTTTCACAAATAACCACCTTGTTGACTGTAGAATATCCTTTTGATTTTTTTGCTAACAAGTGTGGGACACATAACATTTTCAAAGAGTACTGGATTCTGAAGTGACTGCTAGTTGTCAAAAGAGACACCTCTTCCTCTTTAGAAACCAATTGCTCCTAAATGAGACTGGCACTGAAAATAAAATCTTCCATTTACTTTAAAAACTGATGGCTTTACAGTTTTTCAAAATTATATATATACACACATACAAATATATATATACACAGCAATTATAGATAATATATTTTAAATTACTAAAATGTAAGTATTCTGACTTAGGTTTACAACATTTAACACATACATAACTGTATAGATTTCTGGTTTGCTAAAATGCAAATATTCGGTAGAAAGATGAGTAAAAGTACTTTGAGAATTAACTCAAAGTTAATTGTGTGACTGCATGTGTGTGTCTCATGTGTAATTTAAAATACAATAAACCAGAAAAGAATTGCTTTATAATGATGCATTAAGCTTCTCTTATTTCAAACTAATAATTCAATAGCTTTGTTTCCTGTGATATTCTGCTTTCTGCATGTACCCTCTAGCACTGCAGTTATATTTAGGTATAAGACCTTTCCATAAATTGAAAATTATTTGTTTGACAAAACTAGACTACTTTTCTAAGTTACCTTTTTTTAACCCCCTCTAACAGTCATAGCAGTAATAATTCTAAAATATGTTTTGTAGGGAAATCACAGTCTCTAATAAGTAGTTTCTGTATATACTCCCAGGGCTAAGTACTAATTCACTGCAGAAGGCCAACTGTCTACATTTAGCATAAAGTCGACCTTGAAATTGGTAAGCTTAGAAGAGTAGTCGTGAAAGAGCGGCTCAGGCAAAAATGAAATGACCCATTAAAATCATAGATTTCACAACTCACTACATTGTTGACTATGTTTCCTCAAGGGATTGTTTTGCCTTTTGGAGAAGAAAGGCAGCTTGATTATTTTTCTAGCCTGTAGAAATATGGAAAAGCTTTCATAATTAAATTTTTTTACAAGGTGGAAGTGCTAGAGATAAACATATGTAATAAAAAGCCCCATAATCTCAAGTAAGTCTCAGATCAAATCTCAGGTTATTTCCTGATTAAAAAAAAAAAAAAAAGACAAAACAAAGTAAACACCTTCTATTTCTAACTGCAACAGAGAATCTCATATTTTTGCTGCCAAATGAGTTTGTCACATAAAATTAAATATATTTTCTAGAATGTACATGGGAACACAGAGATTGTAATCAGACTATTATGAGTAGACATGCTTAAAGGGCCATATGCATGCTTAGAACTCTTCATACTCAAATGAGAGCATAAAACCCACTGTGGCTCTGTTCTAACTTTTTAAGAGCATACAGGATATATTTCTTCTCATAAATCCAGAAAAGCTGTCTGTATACACCTTTCCCAGAACTCCTAGGAACTTATTTCCAGATCCATCTATTTAACTGACCTATTTGTTTCACTCCATTCTCAATGGCAGTCTTTTCAGCCGGTGTGAGACTTTGTGAGCCGCTGTTAAGCAGTTTGCCCTCAGGTGTTCGTCATTTTCTGGAACTGGAAACTGAGAAGAAACCAGGCAGGATCTCGCAAATTTAGGACTGAACTGGGATTTCTGACACATAAAATTATACCACCAAGAAGGTCAGTATGAGTAATACTGGATAGTTAGACCTAGTTCCAGGAGCAGAAGCAGCTGGAGCCTCCTCCTGGGAGGGCATACATAGTGAGAGACAAGATTTTTCTTAATGCCATAATTCTGCCTTACAGAAGACAAGATTCCCAGTGCAGTTTCTGCCTATATTCAATCTGCAGTAGCTCTCAAGTCCTTTCATGTGGCTTTTCCACTAATTTCTCTAACCGTTACACAATTTCTAACATCAGAAGAGACAAAGACACAATTATTTGTATAGCTTCCTACTTGCTGAGACAGTATTGGCTTACATGATTACAAATGTCCTTCTGGCCTTTAATACAGATTCGAGACTGCCTGGACTCAATTCCACAGTTGAACTACCAGATGTTCAAACCAGACCTGAAGTCACTGCACCTGGTTGGCTGTCACGTACAAGAAATGACCCTGTAGATACAGAATATCCTACCATGAACGCAGTTATCAGAAAAAAGTCCTCACTCTACAGTCCCTATAGAAACTGAATGTTACCTGCAACTGATTCAGGTTTTGGTACTGAGCCTTTGACTTTGAGCTCATTGAATCAAAAGCAGACAGTATATTAATATCTTCATCCATGTCATAATGGCAATATCTGTTTGTCCTCCATTTGTGCAACATGGGGTTTTTTTTGCCTCAATGTCAGTATTTATGAAGAAAAAAATTAATGGCCCAATTATCAGAGAACATACTCTTTCTAAGATCATAATTTATTCTCTCTGAGAGTCATTCTTTACCATCCCTGATTTTGATCTCACTTAAAGACTTTCTTCACATATTCTCACAGTAAGTATTTATGTAGTACTTATAAACAGTCTGATGCAGTTGTTCTAAAGCTCTTTAACTAAAGTCCAGTCAGTTCGAGTAACAGTGGAGTGCTTTGTCCCAATTTATATTTCTCATGTTTGATCAAACTCCTGCATTTCAACACTGAATCTTCAGCTTTCCCATCACCTAAATAAAGAAGATGGAAATAATCTGCAAAATAAACTTCTTTATTTTGGTCTGGCACTTGGTGTTAGCCTATAAATCTCAGCAGCACCAGTACTTAAGTGGTATAGTGCAAGCAGGCCTTTCAGTTACCTTTTAAAAAATATTGATAATTTGTGTGCACAACTGTATACGTCAGCCACATGTGGTGATTGGTAATGAAGGAAAGGAAAACAAAAACCTAAGCATATTCTTGACACATATTTGTCATGTAATAATGAAGAAAATCCTTATCTAAATCTTGGAATTGCTAAGGGCTTTTGTCAGATAAAAAAGGAAATGGAAAAGGAGAGAAAAATAAATCTTGAAACAGCTAAAGATTTCAGATTAGTTGTAAGTCTCTGAGGATTTGGAAGCAGAGACTTGTAACTGTGAATAAAGAATAACCTTATGATAAACCAGACTACCAAAATTTCCTAAAAAGTAATTGTTCCTGCATTTTTTACAAATCACTGGATTTGAAATGCAGATCTGTATGTTTTCTGTTTCATGTAATTTAGTAAGGGAGGAAGAACATGTCAGTTCTTGGCAGGCTGTAGCTGGGCAATCAATGTTCAGTGCTGACATCTGGCTGTAAAAGGTTTCATTAATACGATCAGCTGAGGGTAGGTTTGTGATTGATTTGTGGCTAACGTGAAGCCCATTTGTGTATCATCCTACTTAGTAAAACAAAATGTAGTTATTAGTGCTAAATTACTTAAGGAGTAGGAGTTGAAAGTGGAATTTTAGCTACAAGATCTCTAATTTCTGTGGTTTCTCATAGAACAGGCTGTCAAATAGTGAATAAGAAAAAGAAATGCAAACACAATATTTGTGTTTTTTCTAGAGGGTATACTTGATCCTCTAAAGATCCAGTACTCTGCCACCTAAGTGAAGATAATTGATTTTTTAGTAACAGACACATATGTTTATATATTTGGTTTAGCCATTTTAGATTGCTAAAAAGTTACTACATATTAGTATAGTTTACAAAAGCATTCAGTTGAACTTCCTCCTCTTCATCTCCTGATAATGCCATGGGTATTGAAGAGTAGAACAGTCCTTATTATTTTATTTGTGAAGTAGTTACATGCTAATGGCTCTCCAAAAGTCTAATTACCTTTCACACAGTAAACCCTCCCTCCCCCCCCCCGATGCTTAAAAATGCAAAATGCATAAAATTTTTGCAGTTGGAAGAACTTGGGCAACCAGGTATTTTGTGTTATTTTGTGTCTGCCTGCATTAAGTGGGAGATAATTGTTGTGGACAGAATGTTTCTGAAGACAAAACTGAAAGAGCTTAATACACCACTTTCCAACAAACACCTCTGTGGAAAATTTGACTTTTGTAAGACCCTTTTTAAAATAAAACATCTGCTTCATTGCTGTGGTATTCTGATCTGAGTAGGAAATCAGGTTTGTTTTTTTTTCTACTGGAGATGATTTTTCTGCTGAGAATTTCATTTAATTTGATTAACGGTGGTTAAGATGATGTTGACCTTCCTATCAAAATTCTGTGTGCTATAAAAGCATTCCTTTTCACTTGTTGGCATAGTTCATCATAGAATCAGCTGGATTGAGAAAGGCCTTTAAGATCATCAAATCCAACCATCACCCCAGGACTGCAAAGTCCACCACTAAACCATGTCACTTAAAGCATCATATACATGGTTTTTGAACACTTCCAGAGAATGAATCCACCACTTCCCTTGGAAGCTTGTTCAGATGCCTGACTACACTTTTGGTGAAGAAATTTTTCCTAATATCCAGTATGAACCTCCCCTGGTGCAGCTTGAGGCCATGCATCTTGAGGACCTCTTATCCTATCACTTGTTGCATGGGAAAAGAGACCAGCCACTTCCTCTCTCCATCCTTCTTCAGGTAGCTGTAGTGAGCAATAAGGTCCCCTCTGAGCCTTCTCCAGACTAAAACCCCCAGTTTCCTCAGCTGCTTTGCATCAGATTTGTTCTCCAGACTGTTCACCAGCTTCATTGGTCTTCTCTGGACCCGCTCTCCTGCATCTCAGTGTCTCTTGTGTAATGAGAGGTCCAGAACTGAACATAGGATTTGAGGTATGGCCTCGACAGTGCTGGGTACAGGGGGATGATCATTGCCCTGGCCTTGCTGGCCACACTGATTTTTCTGATACAAGCCAGGATGCTGTGGCCTTCTTGGCTGCCTGGGCACAAGCTAGCTTATGTTTAACAGCCGTCAGTCAGCACCCCCGGGTCATTTTCCAACTAGCAGCTTTCCGACCACTCTTCTCTAAGCCTGTAGCATTGCATGTGGTTGTTGTGGCCCAAGTGCAGGACTCAGAACTTTGCTTTGTTGAACCTCATGTAATTGACCACAGCCCATTGATGCAGCCTGTCCAGATGCCTTTGTAGAGCCTCCCAATCCTCCAGTAGATCAATGCTCCCATCCAACTTATTGTTGTCCACAAATTTACTGAGGGTGCAGTTGATCCCCTAATCCAGTTCATCAGTAAAGATATTAAACAACACCGGCCCTAACACTGAGCCCTGAGGAGCACCACTAGTGACAGTGTGCTAAGCGGATGTAACACATTCACCACCACTCTTTAGACTTGGCCATGCAGCCAGTTTTCAACCCAGAACAGAATACACCTATCCAGACTATGAGCAACCAGTTTCTCCAGAAGAATGCTGTGGGAGACAGCGTCAAGTACTTTACTAGAGTCCAAATAGACAGTGTCTACAGCCTTTCCCTCATCAACTAGGCAGGTCAGTTTGGCACAGAAGGAGATTAGGTTGGTCAAGCAGGACCTGCTCTTCATGAACCCATGCTGATTGGGCATGATCCCTCCATGTTCCTACATGTGCTTTATGATCCCTTACCTTCCCTGGCTCTGAGGTCAGGCTGACAGACCTGTAGTTTCTGAGTTCCTCCTTCCTGCCCTTTTTGTAGAGAGGTGTCACACTGACCAACTCCAATCCTCTGGGACCTGCCCACAAGACCAGGAGTGCTGATAAACAATGGAGGGTGGCTTGGCAAACTCCTCTGCCAGCTCCTTCAATAGTACTGGGTAAAACCCATCTGGCCCCATAGATATGTGTACGTCAGAGTGGAGCAGGACGTCACTAACCATTTCTTCCTGAAATATGGGAACTTCAATCAGTTCCCCTTCTGTCATCCAACTCAGGGGACTGAGTACCCTGAGAATAGCTGGTTTGACTATCAAAGACTGAAGCAAAGGCAACATTCAGCCAGTCTGGTCTTCTTCACCACTGGTTCAGTTTTAGGCACCTGGGGATTGCATTCTCCTTCACCTTTAAGATTCCATTCTTGAAGAGTGTTCAGCCTACGGGAGATTAAGGACAACAGACTCTGACCAATATGATCAAGCATTCACGTTTTATTATACTCAAGTAGCGCCTTTTATAGAAAATGCGTCAGAACACTGGAACATTTGATAACATCTGATTGGTTACCTTCTTTAGTCATGTGTTAGCAGCAGTTTAACGATTGGTTACAGTCCATAAAACATCCATAGTGGCAGGCTAATATTAGCCTTCCTGTTTTGCAAGTGAGGTTTGCTCTGTGGCAAGCAGATCTGGCGTGTGACATCCTGCTTCATGTTTTCTTTGGCCAACTTCCTCTTCATGTCAGCATGTAGGCACCCTCTGTTAACCTTCTCAGCGGCCTGTGAAGCCTTCTACTCACTACTTGAGTGAGGCTAAGTCAAAGGCTGGGTTGCTCACATGCCCATTCTCAGCAAGAAATGCTTCCACTATTCCCTCTTTTTGTTTTTGAGCAATCCAGACCTCATTTCTAGCACGGGATAGCATTTTTATAATACACTTCCATAAACAACAGAAGACTAAACCAATAATCATTAATATGACTGTAATCGATAGACCTTGCTTAACATTCCCAACCAGCCACTAATCCCCCATCCTTGTAGCAATTTCTGAAACCAATCCCATTCTGAGTATAATTGTAATTTTTGTACCCCATCTTTTAAGATTTGAATACTTCTGTGCACAGATTCAGAATGATCAGAAATATTCATAAAACACATTCCTTCAAAGTCTTCACAGCCATGACCTTGAGATAATAGTAAAAAATCAATTTCTGCTATGTTCTGCAGAGTAGCATGTCTTATGCTATCCACATCTAATAGAAGACCACTTAAAGCCTCAGAAGTAGCATTAGTTTGTTTTGCAAGCCAGCACCCTAGCTTATTTAGAGTGGTTAGTGCTTGAGCAGTACCAACGGAAGGGACAATGCTTGCAAAAAGGCATTCTGCTGCATTCCAAAATTCAACGCGGTCATCGCATGAGTTAGTAAAGGCATGCAAACTTCTCTTTTTACGGTGATTATATCTCTGTCTAATCTGTAAAATTTGTGAGTGGTTTGGCATTAATAGTGTTAATTGTCCCAAGCTACATGGACCCCCTTTGATGTGGGAGGGAACTCCTGGCCAGGCACAATCTCCACAGATTAAAAAGTAACCATTAGGTAAGTTAGTAGGTTTATTAGCAGCTTTAGATATGTTAGGAGAAGTATAGTTGCACCAAAAGCTGTGATTATTATATATTAGCAGGGTGGTATTAATCCACCATGCTTGTGACTGGTTCTTCCCAGTATAGTTAAAATACAAGCAATAATCCATTTTGACAGATCCAAACAATTCTAGTTCCTGTGATTCTAGAGCACTTATTGGAAGATAAGGCATCCAGCCATCCCAGGCATCTACTCTTCCTGTCTTCTGTGCAGGGCCTTGTTGTGCCGGTGGGATAGGCCAGTCATCTATAGGAGCACCCACCAAACAAGTACTGAATGGATCTCCTGGAGATGATGTTGCTAAGCATAAAGAATCTTGACCCATAACATTTGCTAAAGTTACTCATACATTAGTTTTTGGCTGATATAAAATCCATGATTCCCCAATGGCTAGAGTCCGCATAATAATTGTCAAGGTAGTTGGTTTGCTAAATCCACATATTCTTTCTACGGCTTGACCCATCAAGCAGGTATCCATCAAAGTCCGTTATCTGTAAGTAAACACATATATCCTCTACCTGTTAATTTAACTTCTGTGGGGCCTTTCCATTGTCCTGAATTTAAATCTTTATACTGAAGTAGGATTTTCTCAGTTTTATTATCTGTTACTCTTGACTACATAGCTAGTCCATGAATAACCATAGGCGGTTCATTCCTATCCCCTGCTAATCGCAAATAGTTCAATACATACAATGCTTTGGCCAGTCTTTCTGCAGGTGGGAGCATCTCTCCCCTTTTTTGTTTTAAAAGAAAGGATTTTAGGGTTTGATGTGCCCGTTCCACTATGGCTTGTCCAGTAGGGGAATGAGCAATGTCTGTAATATGTCTGATTTTCCATGTTGTACAAAATTGTACAAAACGCCGTGATGTATAAGCAGAACCATTATCTGTTTTCATACTTCGTGGGACTCCCAACACTGCAAAAGACATATAAAGATGATGTTGCATGTATTTGATCGTTTCACCTGTCTGAGCAGTTGCCCATAGTACCATAGAAAAAGTATCAATATAAACATGAACATATTTAAGTCGACCAAATTCTGGAAAATGGGTAACATTCATTTGCTAAAGTTGCAATGGTCGTAAGCCTCTAGGATTAACTCCAATTCCTAGACCAAATCTAATTTTTTGACAGGATGGACAAGATTTTACAATGCCTTGTGCATCAGTTGGGGGAATAGCAAACTGGCGTGCAGGCATTTTTGCAGACTGATGCAAAAAGGTATGTAATTCACGGGCTTGTGCAAAACTATTAATAGGCGGTCCAGCCCAAGCAGGAGAAACTAATATATCAGCCTTGTTATTGCTTGTGGCTAACCCATAACTTGATTGGTGGCTACGAAGATGGGTAATAAAGTAAGGGAACTCACGATTTTGCATTAGACGCAATAACATTAATAACAATCGATACAATTAATTATTCTTCTTTTAGAAATGATCCTTCAATTATTTGTACAACTGCAACAACGTACAATGAATCAGAGACAATATTAAGTGGTATATTAGCCCATTTCTCAAAGGCCCAAATAACTGCTCGCAATACCAAGGTCTGCAATGAGTCATCAGCAGTGCCATTAATCAAGTATGTTCGCCACTATTGATCATGTTGCCAAACACAAGCAGCTAATTTAGAGCGCTTTCCAGCACCTGATACAGGTGTTTCTGAGCGTTTTGGAAATATTTCTAATTTTTGATTACTCAGTATTGACAACAGTTTATATGAAGGATAGACATGGGTTATTTCACCTTCAAAGTCTGCCAAAGCACTTTGTAAGGACAGTAAATTGCATAGTAGCCACTCTAAATATTCTTAAACAACGGGAATAATAATTTTGTAAATATCATTTCCAGATATTTCTAAAGCTTGATTACAACCTTTCGTAATTAATTAAGACAGAATTTCAGGTTTTGTAGTGATGGTCTTTCGTGGTGTGACAGGAGTAAATATCAATTCTAATACCTTTTGTCAGAGATGTGAGCCAACCATTAAAATCCCAAGATGTAAGAAGGGCATTTAACCAACAAATCTTATTATTCTGATAGACATCGTGAAGTCCTTTCTCATGCTTTCAAATCACATACATGTTACCACTAAAAACAGCATAACAAACTTTTACTGGAATCGTTTTGCACACTTTGCTTTAGGCTTTTCTCACCATTCAGGGAGAATTTTCCATATATATGTCACTAATAACAGTCGGGAGCATTCATATGGAATCACATTACATTCTTTGTTACGTTCTACAACTTGATTATACAAATCTTCCTCAGCTGCATAATATCTTTGTGTTCCCAAATATTCGTGACCTGTAATTACCAAGATACGAGCAAGCGCACCAGCATTCCAAAGAGCCTTTCTATAATATGACTTACAATGTAATTGATAAAATACTGAACATTTCCAAACTCATTTTCCGATTAGTCTGATTTGAAGTCACGTCACACATAATAGAACAGATATTACAAAGATTTCTGTTCCAGTCGTCTGTTCAGCTCATGGCAAGACTTGACAAACTATGCAGGTAACTGCCGTAGACCTGTAGGTAGGAGGACACAAATATACTCCCTCCCACAGGTTATCAGTTCTTGAGAAGTAAGTCAGGTTAAAATGTTTCCTTAAAGCAAAGGCATTCTGATAAAACAGGAATGTGAAGCAGCTGCAGAAGGAAACTGCACGGTGTTAAGAAGTTTTCTCTTCCACCTTGATGCTGTTTGGGTGGAGGTTGGTAAAGCAAGGGGGTGCATTATCTCTCTTGCTTTTTCTTTTAGCAGCTCGTGTTTCAAATCTTGGATTCACCCCTAGGTTACCTTAAGCACACTAAACAGGACTGCTCGGCAGCAGCTACAAACACCTGCCTGCTGAGCAGCAGCCATAAATATCCGCCAGCAACAGCACCTCTGTATTAACCCTTTCTTGCCGGAAATGTTAATTTGCTACCCATTAAAAACTTTTATATAAACTAGACAACAAATAAATACACAGAACACCATCTGCCCTCAACACACACACATGAGATCCCACAAACACATTCCATACAAATACAATATTTAACACACAAAATGCAAATAATCATTACTCCCACTGCATGGTCCCACATACAAAATGTGGTGCAATGACCCTGTGAAGTCAATCAAAAAACCAGCTCCCAGCAGCATCATCGCAGTGCAAGGTGGCAGGCTTAATCTCAGCGGGCGTCCCTGCAGAGGCTCTGCCTCCCTCACATTGCATGAGTCTTGGGCTTTTATACTGACCAAAATGCACAGTCATTCTGATGCAGGTGGCCAGTCTAGATCTGAAGAAGTGGCCAGCAGTATCTATAAAGGTCTGCAAGGGTCGGTAGAAACATGAACATACTTAATATTTGCCAACATTTACCACGAGTATCACACAGAGACTATGTAAAATGAGTTGCATATCACTGTTTGTCTGATATCTTTGATAAGAGCATACGAGAGACCTTCTCACTGTAGGTTTTGATTCAGCACATACACCACCACAAAAATACACAATACATCTGCATCCCCCACCCATCTCGCTTTTCCCTTTACAGCTGCTCATTTATCGTGAAGATCTGGGGGATATAATTTAGGCTCCTTTTCCGGATCAACAGACATGGGGTCAAAAGGACTATCCTGGTCAGCATCAAAATTATCAGGCGTCAGAATCTCAGGAGCAGCAACAGCAGTCTGTGTTCAGGAGTTTCAGCATTATCAAGTGCAATTAAAACATTTTTTTCTGCTGGTTTCAGGTTATCTGAGAGTAGGCGCTTTCTTGGGATTAAGAGGGTAAAATTTCCTTTGAATGAGAGTCGTCAGTTTTCGCAGCTACAGTGGCAAGGTTTGGGGGGGTGAGGGGGAGGGGGCGGTGGGCTCCACTATCTCCTGACTCCCCAGCAGTAGCCGGCAAAGGTGGATAGCTCATTTTCGTTGACCGACATGCCACCCCCCCCTTTCTCGATTTCCCTTTGCGGAGTGACTGTATCGTCATGACTTTCGTCAGGGTTTGGACTTGCCGCATGATCAGCCAAAGTTGGCAAGGGTGGTTTGATGTGGTCTGTTGGGTTTGAAACGCCAGCTGACACAGGTAGTAATTTTGGGACAAAGACTCGAGTTGACAAAATAGATGAAAAAACAGCAGAATCCTCTCCCTCTTTAGGGGGATGAGGGGTAAGGGCAGCAAACGCAGATGCCGCTGCAGCCCATTCACTCTTCATCTCCCGCAATGATTCCCTGATTAGTTTCCAGAGAGTAGAATATCGATTCGCCTCCCTGTGTCCATCACTGATTCCATACCACAGGCTGTGACCTATGGCTTCCCAGGTAGACAAC
Source organism: Myiopsitta monachus (assembly GCA_017639245.1). Taxonomy (NCBI): domain Eukaryota; kingdom Metazoa; phylum Chordata; class Aves; order Psittaciformes; family Psittacidae; genus Myiopsitta; species Myiopsitta monachus. The sequence goes on along the minus strand of CM029941.1, from coordinate 45,886,687 downwards.
TCAAACGCTGCGCCGACCCCGGGGATCAATTTTTTTTTCTTGTGCCCATAGCAATAAGTCCTTTTGACTTTTGCATCATAATTAATCCCTCTCTTAGAGAGGCTGTGTTGGAGGAGATCACGGAGTTCTACCTCTTCTTTCGTTAGAGTAGCCCTCATTCCTTCCCAGCCGCCGCTTGCCTGTTGAAGTGGATCTTGAGCAGAACTCTGTGGTTCCACAGACGCGTGTCTCTCCTTCATTGACAGTCGCTACTGTCGGATCAGTTTCGACTGGCCTTCCACCCGTCAAATCTGCACTGATCTTCACCATAAGAACAGCTCTCAGGAAACAGATCTGAGGGTCCCTGTTTGGGCACCACTTGTGGAAGATTAAGGACAACAAACTCTGACCAATATGATGAAGTGTTGACTTTTTATTATACTCAAGTAGCGCCTTTTATAGAAAAAGCGTCAGAACACTGGAACATTTGATAACATCTGATTGGTTACCTTCTTTAGTCAAGTGTTAGCAGCAGTTTAACGATTGGTTACAGTCTATAAAACATCCATAGCGGCAGGCTAATATTAGCCTTCCTGTTTTGCAAGTGAGGTTTGCTCTGTGGCAAGCAGATCTGGCGTGTGACATCCTGCTTCATGTTTTCTTTGGCCAACTTCCTCTTCATGTCAGCATGTAGGCACCCTCTGTTAACCTTCTTAGCGGCCTGTGAAGCCTTCTACTCACTACTCGAGTGAGGCTAAGTCAAAGGCTGGGTTGCTCACATGCCCATTCTCAACAAGAAACGCTTCCACATCAGCCCTCCTGGACCTCTTTGTTCTTTAGTAATGTTTCCTAAGAGATTCTCTCTACCAGCATCTAAAAGAGGGTGGTCAATCCTCCAGAAGTCAAAGGTGGTGGTTTTGCTGGCTTTCTTCCTGGCTTAAGATCTTCCAGATTTTTGTGTTATTTTGCTTGTTATTTTGCTATAGCAAAGTTAAAGAAAATACTGGTCACACAATAAAAAATGGCAGCTAAAAAAGGAGAAGGCTGCGTGGAGACCTCCTAGCAGCCTTCCAGTATCTGAAGGGGGCCTATAAGGATGCTGGGGTGGGACTCCTCATTAGGGACTGTAGTGATAGGACAAGGGGTAATGGGTTTAAACTTTAACAGGGGAACTTCAGATTGGATATAAGGAGGAAATTCTTTACTGTGAGAGTGGTGAGGCACTGGAATGGGTTGCCCAAGGAAGCTGTGAATGTTTCATCCTTGGAGGTGTTCAAGGCCGGTTTGGACAGAGCCTTTGGTGACATGGTTTATTGTGAGGTGCCCCTGCCCATGGCAAGGGGGTTGGAACTTGATGATCTTAAGGTCCTTTCCAACCCTAACTATTCTATGATTCTATGAATCTATGAAATGAGTTCTTGAGTTCATAAATCCATTTACAATCCAGTTAGTAATCTTTATTTCTTAGCCACCTGACATTAATAAATCAAATAATTAATATGCTGTTAAAACTAAAGGAACTTTAATTTTTATATAAATATATATGCTTTTCTGCTTTTGGTCGACTTTGTTTTATATATATATGTGATGTGTATAAATATATATTTTGTGTGTATTTGTATGTGATGTCTCTACATGCATATATATGTTTATCATCATAATCTACTTCAAAAATAATCTTAAAACTGTATAGAGCCAAAATTTTAATTGAAAGCAGCCTACTGTTACATAACATTTTTGAGGTAACAAGGCAACCATAAAATCCCTTAGAAATAAAAGCAGAGAGAGGTCCTATTTAGAGTCATTATCCATCTAGTGAATGCTGGATACCCTATCATCTAAGATAATCTTCCAGGATATAGAGTTAGTTAAGCTACCAGATGAATATTTGCACATGGAGAGCAGAAATGCAACGGTGGTGCTGTGAGACATTAGTTTGCTGTTGGGAATTAGTAATTGAATAAATATAGATGCAGACAAAACACAGATATTATCTGGTGACATTCTGTTTTTGGTTATATCTGTTTTTTACCTTTTACTTTTTCCTAAAAAGAATTTTTATTTCAGCAATTAGCATTTTATTTATGCACGTGTTACAAGAAGTTGAAAATAATTTACAAATAAAGTGGATTTATTTCTAAAAATACAATTATTTAATGGATAATTGCTGGTATCAGATTGACTTCTAAGTCATCAGATTCATGCTAAAGCGGTGCCAGTTTACAAAATCCTTGCAAACAAGAAGAGACTGTGTAAGTATTATTTAGTTGAATTGGGTTGGTATTTTGACTGTGTTCCTGTAAAAAAATTGTCTGCATTATTTAAAATGCTATAATATTTCTGAAGAAAAAAAAAATTGGAATCGTAGCCCAGAGAAGCTGCTTTTAACAGGAATATTCTTTTTCTGAAATATCTAGAAAGTTTTCTACACAGCAGCTGCCATGATTTATTTATTTTCATGTATATTGTATAGCCTGATTCCCATAGTTCTTCTCTCTATAATGGCTGTCATTAAAAGTAAGAAGCTGTGACGCTCTGAAGAAATGGAATCTGAATATGCATACATGCACAATTTTCAGTGTAAGAAGAGCTTTTAAGTTAAACGTAGCTTTATAAATAACACAACTTAGCTGTGCATTTGTTATACACCAGTTGTCTTAAAACTGATGCAAATACAAAGTCCCTGAATTTCTCACTTGGTTGTCAAGGTTGGCTGATTTAGTTTCATAAACATTATAAAATGACATTTTTGAAAATCACAAATTAAGACTGATGTCATTAGAACACTCAGGGAAAAGAAAAAAAAAAATCCAGCTTGCTGAAAAATTAAGCTTTTTCTTTGTCATTTGTTCCAAGGACAAAATTTAAGTGAGTTGAACTGCACTTTTTTTTATTGTTAGGTACTTCAGCTAATAGATTTTCTCTTCCAAAGTTACTTGAGACAATGATGAAACTCAATCTGTAATATTTATAGCTTTTATGCATATAATTTAACCATTTAATCAAGATGTTATGATCCATTTCTGATAAGACAGATGTGATTATATTTGCTGATCATGAAATTCCGTTAGTCTAGCTCAATTGCATTTTCCCTGTGTTATTTTTCTAGCCATCGTGGTTATACCCTTAGTCTTTATGTCACAAAACTGAGTCAGGAGTAAATGCTGTTTGTACCTCTCTAATTTAAAATGTCCAAACCTCTTCTTCCTCATGAGGGCTTATTTTCAAATCGTGTGATGAAGAATTGGCATCAGAATCCATTAATTCTGAAAGACACAGATATTACAGAAATACAGGAACCTACAAATTCCCTTGGGTTTGACTAGTAATAATGTAGTTTATTTTTAATTCTTTTTTGTGAAAGAATAGGGATATTAAGACACAGAAAGCAAATGAGTCAGTGGATTGGTTAAATAGTGGCTTTCTGAAAGCTCCATGCTAAATTGCTGTATCAACATTTTAACATTCAGGTCAAAGTGGAAAGGTCAGTGAAAACTAAATACAGTGACTTAAGGAGAGTTCTAACTTTCCGGCTGAGGATCAAGCATAGTGTGCCTATAGATGCCAATTAATGAATTGCTATATAACCTTGGAATTATCAAAAAAAAAGTCAGTTGACTGACAAGTAGTTGAATTATTAATATGTATATATTCTAAATAAGTATCATATGACCTATAACTGCATAAGTGAACAGAATGCTGGGAGTCATAACTGGAACAAACTAAGGAAATAGTGTTTATATAGGGGACATTGCACTTACCTGGTTTGATCTCATCCTTTTATGTGTTTGTCAGGTTAAGTAACTCACAAATGTAGATGTACACAAATAGAACCTCACATGTGCATGCATATTGCAGCACTTAAAATACCTTACTCAGGGCCAAAATGGAATAAGTCTAGACATTTGAGCTGGCTTATAGAGTATTTGTCAGTCCATTGTGGAATATTCATATTTTTGTCCACATAAGCACAAATAGCCTGTAAGCACCAGGAGAATGGCACTGCATTTTGTTCTCTTACATGTAAAATTGTGTTCTTTTTGTGTATGTCAGATCTGCATGCAGGCCAGTAGCCAGATGGAATAGGCCAGTATTCTCATACTGCTAGCTGTAGTAATTTATACCCACAATAATGGAAATAGAACTTTTCCATTTTAAATACACACTTCGAGTATTTTTGCTTGGAAACTACAGGTGTCAATATTTTCCTGTTCACTTTGCTGTACTAAGTGCATTATGTTTTATGTGTTAAAACAGGTGCCAAAGTAAGTGAATCCAGGCTGAATAGAATTTTCTGAAGTTGCACCATCAGAAAGTAAGATTAAAGTAGTGATAAAAACAGTAGGCACTAGCATGTTCATCTGCTCACAGATGCTTACTGCTATTCTCTGGCAGAGTGTACAAACATATCACTCATGCTAAGTACAACTGGAGAGGGTCTTTCTAGCTTTATATTAGAACTGGGTGATAAATATCAGGAGAATTTAAGATTCAGTTTGATATTATTTTTAAATTTGTTGCCATTGTTTTTACAGTTCAGTGATATTGCTGTTGAACAGTGTCCAAAGCAGTGTTCAGTTCCTCAAAATAAATATGAGAGCATATGTATTATTCTTCTTATTTTTGTTTCCAGTAGGATTAAAATTGCCTGTATCAATCTGGTCTTAATAAATTCAACATTTCTTAAAATCAGTATTTTCTACTAAAATGCCAATGTCCGAGAAGTCAGAAACGCAAGTCATAAATGAATGCCTGGATCAGAGAAATATAAGTATACATATTTGCAATTTTCAGTGTAATTCACATCACTGAAAACTGTAGCTTCAGCTAGGAAATTTAATTTAATTACCCCAGAAAACAACATAAGAACACTGTGACAGTGGCATAAATTTTAAAAATTCACAGGTCTTCTTGTGTCACACATACTGAGTCCAACTAGTCAATACAAAGTAAAATTAATATTATACATAATCAATTATAATTAATTAATTGTATATAAAATTATAATTATAGATATAACTAATTTTACTTGCCTAGTCTTTAAATGCTGTGACCATAGTTAATAAAATATTGGGATGGTGCAGAAGTGTGAACAGCTGTCCATGAAAAAGAACCAGGTTTGATGTCGTTCGATAGCTTGGTTTTATCTGGGTTTTCTGTTTTTTTCACATCTGAGAGAATGAAAGGAAAACAAAAAACAAGCAACTCAAACCAGAGAGAAAACTAAAGATTAAAAGTTTTACAAGTGAATAAATTGCAGAAGTTTAAATGTAAACCCATCTTTGTCGATGTAAAACCTCTTTTGGCAGTGAAAGCTATGGCTAATTGTCACTGCTAGATTTGCATTGCAAGACAGCAGAGTAACATGTTGGGTAAGACTACTGAGAAGGAGTAATAAGTATACTTTTTCAGTGAAAGCTGTAATGCAAAGAGCATGCAAACATTTATTGGCCTTTAAGTTGTGTAACTTTATCGAACTGTACTGAACAGTGTATTAGAGTTAGTTTTGCTGTTCTGTTTTGTTGCAATAAATATTAATATAATAAATACATATTTTACGTTTCCACTCCATTTAGTTTATATTTAATGGCAGAATGTTGACTATACAATTAGAAATTTCATCCGTACAGAATTCTAAATGAAAATTCTTCATAAACTCAGCTGTGTAATGAAAGATGGGGGCAATGAGATAATTATATTTTTGTTGTCCCCATCAAGTTTTCTGTGCATCATCTGCCTATGAACAAAATGACTTCCTCAGACAAAATTTACAACAATAAGGTGTACAATCCCCACTTTGTTGATGAAGAAGAAGAGAGAGAAGATTAAGCATAAAATGCAATATTTCAAGCTTTACACAGAGTAGAATTTGCAGATGCAGCCTACTAAATTCAAATATACTCAGAGACTAGAGAAAGAAGAGAGAACAGCACTACTGCAGGAGTGCCTTTTTCTAAGAATGAAACAATCTCCCAGATTGACTTCTGGCTTAGTTTCAGTCTTGGGTAATTGTCAGCGCATGTGCCAAAGAAGCAGTACACCTTCAAGCTGTGTGGAATTCCTAGTTCCTAGTAAGGGAGGCAGTTTGCTGATGATTATCAAATAAAAGAACTCAGTAACAGCCAAGAATGATGAAAATTTTGCAATGAATAAATGCCCTTCCAAAATAATTTTTCTTAAGAAGCATTGTCTGTGAAGAGCAAGAACTTCTTTCCTAGCAGGACTCTTTTGAAGGGTATTTTTCTAGTACCTGACATCTGCTGAGGAAAAAAAAATAAAATCCCTTTTTAATACGTGGTAAGAATGGCTCAGTGTCAGAGTATATCCTAAATAATTACAACTTTATTATAATATTTCTAAATAAAAGCATCTATTTAAATGAAAATGTGATCTACTTTCAGATAATGCAATACAGTTTTACTTACGTGAAAGGGTTTGACTCAGACTCGGGCTTTCAATGCAAACAAAACGTGTTGCCTAGTGTAGGGCACTGGTTTGTAGCACTTTGTGGTATAACAGTGATGAAAAATCTGAAGAAAAAATACTGGCTTTGATAAGTCTTTGATTCATTGCCAATAAGCTCTCCGTTTGCTAAACTATGGCAGTCACCTTTTAAAAAAAAATCTCCCTAGATATATGTACATAATGATTAACTGAGGAGAAATGTCTTCAATGCCTTCTGAAGATGGAACATAAAGTGGAATTCACTGACTGACTGACTGACTCACTCACTCACTCACTCATCTAAATTACTGCTAACACAGAAGAAGGGGGGTGAAGTATAGTTAGATACATTCTTTTACATTACTCTATGAAGCTAGAACAAATGTCATTATTAATAAAATTTCCCAGAGGCTTTCTGTAGCACTGAATGAGATCCAGAATGTCTCTGAAACATCTCTTGACAGTAACTTCTACTTGCCACAAATTATTATTAAAACCTAACATTCATTTTATAATACCTGCTACAATTTTGAAATTTAAGAACCTTACATATTAAATATTCTGGCAGCTGAAAAAATAGATGCAGTTGCACCTTTTCTTCTAAGATCATATCTGTTTTCTTCATTGATACTTCGGTTCAAAAAGGTATACCTTCCTACAAGAATAAGTTTATTCTGCCTTTGAGGCCACTGAAGTAGCTGTTCCACCTACCTCCCTTAAAAGAAAGTCTGCCTGACCAAAGCATTTATATAATTCTTTTTATGTTTTGCCTAGCTCAAAAGTCCCTGAAATTTTTCAGTAGTTCTCATTTCCTCTGAGAAAGTTTTGCATGCCACCTATGACATACTTCTAGGAAAATATAACTTCCTTACATGGATAAACTAACAAATACCTGTGATTTCTAAATTTATTCTTGGAAATTACTCAAATAACTTCCTCTCATTCTTCATATTTTAAGAAGCAAGACTTCTTCACTAATTTCTTGACAGCAAAAGTAACTTGGCTAAGATCTTCCCTAACAATACAGAGAATGTTGGCTCATCTGTTAGGAAAGAATGGGTAGTACTAAAGACCTTCAGAGTTTGTATAGCTCCCCCTCCCCCCCCAAAAAAAAAATAAAATTTTGTTTTAGTGTAGAGAAATAAACACTATTTCCTAAAAAGGGGCACCATTCAGAAAAACTTCTTAAAGGGGGAATAATTCTTTGATTCCTTGAAATCTGTCCAAGATTTTATTCTATGCTTCTGTTGAGACCTTAGTACCTAACATTGATCTTAACCTATCTTTGTCAGTTTGTAATATATGAGGACAAGACCAGAAAACAGCTAAGCAGCAATGCAGAAAGTTGGGAGTATTTCTTAATTTTACCAGTGCTTAGTAGTTGGTGCAGGTTCATCTTATGTTATTTAATTACTTCATAGGGAATGATGAAGACATTGAGTGATTGCCTATGGAATACAGTTATTCAAGGGTACTGAACCATGACATTTTCCTGAAGGATAGCCATGGAGTCTTTTTATACACCATTGAAATGGCAGGTCAAAACTGCTTTTAATCTCCTCCAAATGAGTAGTAAAGCTCTTTCATGCAGAAATAGCTTACTAGAAATTTTGGATCTCCTTAACTATTCAAAGACTCCTGTTTTAGTAATCTCTAAATAAAGAGGTATTTGTTCTTACAATTAAGCTGGATACATCAGCTCACCAGCTTAAAATAACAAGGAGAGGAGACTGCAGAGATAAAAACATAGAGGTTGTTCTATATGGGACCAGTTAGACATTGGCTTTAGAAATGACTGTTTTGTATAATAGTTTTAAATATCAGTGTGTGAATATGAGAAAAAAAAATTAGTCCTGAAAATAATCTCATAGGAAGAAATGAAATTTTCCTTTGATCAAAGGAAAGAGACCATGCAGAAATTTTATCCATGGAGTATTAAGTACAAAGCTGGATTCTGACCTAACAGTCCCTCTCTGCCTCCTTCTGTCTGTGTTTAAAGGTCTCTCATTCTCTTCTACTTGTCACAGTTTACCCATGTTTTCAAATTTTGATGCTTATGCTCCTGTCGCTTATCACTGAGTTATGACTGAGAACAACTTTGCTGCAATTGCTTTGGCATATCCTTTCTGACAAACTGGCCATGTTGTGATTTACACTCTTTGGCTTCTTTGGTCAAAGATTAGGTTCTTCCTGATAATTACTTTTTTGGTATTTTGCTAGTGTATAAATTGGAGTTCTAATTTCATGAGCTCTATTTCTCAGGTTGCACAGGAGAACTAAAATCTAGAATATGCAGGTCTGATCCCAGCATTCATCCTTTTCCCAATTCTGTTACTTGAGAGGATTTTCTAAAAGGGTTCTAGCATGGTAGCAGTCCATCAATACTGTTTTTCAGGTCTGCCTCCCTAATCCACATCCCTGTCATCAGTCAGTGGATTTTTAGAGAGGAAAACCCTTGCACTGTTTAGTTTTATGATTCTCCATTTGTGAAAAAGGATGCCTTGATTTTCAGCTTAGAAAGGAAATAATGTCAGATTTTGGTACTTTATGGATTTGTATGCTTTAAAACACTTCATTTGACTTTTCTAAGCCTAGGAAGCCTCTGTTGTCAATTACTTAATGCATGGAGAAGATCTGCTTTGTAATACATGCAGCCATATTTATCCCTGGTGCAAATTAAAATAATTTTCTGTTAAATGATCCATATGGGAAATACATAGCTTGGTTAATCAAAGGAAAAAATATTTGTAATGTGCATTAGTTTAAGTCTGGGTTTTTACTTGTATTGCTTGGATAGACTGAAAGTGGTGTGAATTGTGATTCTGGCTAAATGATACAATGAACTGCATATGATGAAGTAATGTGAATGCGCATATGAGTGTGAACTGTGTTTATGTACTGATTTATATTACCACATAGTCAATGGGAATCATAGAAGAGGATAAACAACTGGGAGGGTTCTGGTCATACAAAGGGGGACTTTTTATATCAGTTTCTATTCTCTATAGTACAGAGTTTTTAAAATCAGCAAAATAAGCCTGGCAATGTGGTAGCTACAGAGAACAGTTTGGAAAGTTTAAGCATTACCTAATAATTTTTATGCAGCAAGGTCAAGTTTTAAACCGGATATAACCCTCCAAAATCCATTGTAAGAATACTCAGGTATTTTCTGTCATGGATTTGATGTTTTGGATCTTTTTCCCCAGTCATTTCTTGGTTTGTTCTTTTGTAGCTATTTACTAACTTTGTTATTTTTATCTACTTTCAATGTCTTAATGATAATGGTATCATCACCCTTGTGAAGCCAAGGAATTGTGAAAATGCATGCCCTTTAAAACATACGTCCTAGCAAACAGGAGCCAGGATGAGGAAATAATACCCATTCAGTTCAATACATCATCATGTGATGTATTCATATTGGTGGCCAGACGGGAAGGCAGAGGATATTTAACCTCCAGAAACAAGGGAAAAACAATCTCATATAATTTAAACTGTAGGAAGTACGTAAGATTGAAAGTCTATTAATGTAGTCAGTCTGAAGGAAAGCAAGTCTTCTGTAAATATAGTATCTAAATCCGGGTCAGATTACAGGACTATAATCTTGTTTATATTTTAGCAAATGAACTGACTAAAAAATTGTTGGCTACTATAGGCTGATTGCTTTTATGAGTAACACTTCGTTATTTAACTTCTGCAGAAAAACATTATGCATTGCATGGGGGAGGGTGTGAGGAACCCCCAATATATTGACACTATTCACTGACTTGAAAATGAATGTTCCAATATTGTTAAAATAGAAATCAAGAATAATGAATGTTCAATAATATATGAAATACGCTTGATTGCTTGGATTTAAAATCTAGAACAAATCAATCAATTTTAATGCATTAAAAATATGAAGAGCTTAGGAAAATTTCACATCATTTAATACTTAGTTTATTTGTGAATATTTCATAAAGTGAAGGATTTATCCATCCATACAAGAGATGGAATGAAGCTAAACACTGATTTAATTGCTGCTAGGCTGGATGAAGCGTCTCCCAGTAACTACAGACACTCCATTAATTTGTCAGCTATCAAGGCAAACTGGCAAGTTACTTCTAAAATGGGACTGAAATACAGAGATTCATTAGTTAAGAAAAAAAGTACTTCAGAAAAAAATATGTGGTTCCTAGATGTGTTCAGTAAATCAGTATACTTTAAAGAGAATTGCACCATATGTATGCAAACATATTCTTCAAACATTTAAATTAAAAAAAAAATAGGAAGATCTAACATTAAACAGAATAAAAAGTTTTTATTTATTAATTGTGTTTGAAACTCTAAGTCGTCATGTTCCTCATAAAAATGAAATGCATAATGGTTTTGGTTTTTGTTCATTTGGGTTTTCTTTTTAACAGATACCAAGCACGAAACTTGCATGCTTCTGCAGCCTGATTGTAGACTGTTGGTATAGTTCATGCAGCTAATCTCAATATTGGCAAGAGCCGGTGGAAAATGAAGAGGATGAAACAGCTCTTGAGAAGAGGTTCAAAACAAAGTATCCCTAGATATAGGTTGCCTCCTTTCTGAAAATTATTTTTCTGATTTGCTGTTAGTTCACAGGGAAATATGTTTCTTCAGCAGCTATTAGAAAATGCAGAAGGAGGCATTTGAAAGAAATATGTGCTTCACATAAATGATACTGTGAAAAAGAAAAATGAATAAAGTGAATAAAGGTGAAGTGGGCAAAGTCAATCAACCAGAAAGTTTAGTGATGACAAAGTTACGTATTTCATGTAAACCTTAATTTAGCCCTGTGTTTTCATATAGTCTAGTACTGTCTTATGTACATAGTGTCTGTATCCCCATAGAGACTCTTGAAAACCTCCCCATATCTCCCAGGATAAAACACTGTAAAAAAAACTATAAAGTGCTGGGTGAGGACTGGGCATGTTCTAACAATGCTTGCTTCAGGACTGGGCAAATGTTTCATCTCTGTGATACTGCAGGTAGCAGGCAGATGCTGGGAGGACATCTGGCTGTTGGGCATTCAGACACAGAGCACATGAAGAGCCTTTGACAGATGAAAGCACCATGTGGAACAGTGGTGAAGTGCTTCAAGAAGCAGTGTTCACTGGCAAATGCTCTGACCACACCACCCAAGTCTTGGAAGGCAGACACAGTGACTGTGAGAATGAAGACCTTAAGACCACTGTAGGAGAGGAAGTGGTTTGAGACCATCTGAAGAACCTGAACATGCACAAGTCAATGGGACCTGATGAAATTCGTCCGCAGGTCCTGAAGGAGCTGGCAAATGAAGTTGCTAAGCCACTGTCCATCACATTTAAAAGTCATGGCAGTCAGGTGAAGTTTCCAATGACTGGAAAAAGGGAAATATAACCCCATTTTCAAGAAGGGGAAAATGGATGACCCAAGGAACTGCAGAACAGTCAGCCTCACCTCTGTGCCTGGCAAAATCTTGGAGCAGGTTCTCCTGGAAGGCATGCTGAGGCACATGAAAAACAACAAGGTTCTTGGTGACAGCCATCATGGCTTCACTAGGGGGAAATCCTGCCTGACCAATCTGGTGGCCTTCTGTGATGGGGCTACGGAAGTGATGGACAGGGGTAGAGCAGTTGATGCCATCTACCTGAACTTGTGCAAAGTGTTTGACACTGTCCCACAGAACATCCTTGTCTCTAAATTGGAGAGACATCAATTTGATAGGTGGCCCACTCGGTGTGTAGAGAGCTGGCTAGATGGCAGCACAGAAAGAGTTGTGGTCAATGGCTCAGTGTCCAGCTGGAGACCAGTAACGAGTGGTGTCCCTTCAAGTATCGGTGTTGGAACCAGTCTTGTTCAACATCTTTGTCGGCAACATGGACAGTGGGATTGAGTGTGCTCTCAGCAAGTTTGCCGATGACCCCAAGCTGTGTGGTTCGGTTGATACGTTGGAGGGAAGGAATGTCATCCAGATGGACCTTGACACGCTTGTGAGGTGGGCTGATGCCAACCTGATGAAGTTTAATAGTGCAGGATCCTCCACCTGGGTGGGAACAATCCCAGGCACAGCTACAGGTTGGGCAGAGAAGAAATTCAGAGCAGCCCTCTGGGGAAGGACTTGGGGGTGTTTGTTGATTAGAAAATGAACGTGAGCTGGCTTCAGTGTTCGTTCGTAGTTCAGAAAGCCAACCATATGCTGGGCTGCATCAAAAGGAGCATGCCAAGAAATGTGACCAGCAGGTTGAAGGAGGTGATCCTGCCCCTCTAGTCTGCTCTCATGAGATCTCACTTGAAGTATTGTGTGCAATTCTGGTGTCCTTTACATAAAAAGGGCATGGAACTGTTGGAACAAGTCCAGAAGTGGACCACGATCAGGGATCAGGGAGCTGGAGCACCTCCCTTACGAAGACAGGCTGAGAAAGTTGGGGGTGTTCAGCCTGGAGAAGAGAAGACTGCTTGGATACCTCCTAGCAGCCTTCCAGGATCTGAAGGGGGCCTATAGGGATGCTGGGGAGGGACTCTTCATTAGGGACTGTAGTGATGGAACAAGGGGTAACGGATTCAAACTTAAACAGAGGAAGTTTAGATTGGCTATTAGGAAGAAATTCTTTACTGTGAGGTTAGTGAGGCACTGGAATGCGTTGCCCAGGGAAGTTGTTAATGCTCCATCCCTGGCAGTGTTCAAAGGTGGGTTGGACAGAGCCTTGGGTGGCATGGTTTAGTGTGAGGTGTCCCTGCCCTGCTCGTGGCAGGGGTGTTGGAACTTGATGATCTTAAGGCCCTTTCCAACCCTAACTATTCTATGATTCTTTGATTTTATGTTGCAGCTGTGGAATGGTGATCCATGCCAGGCTATGGCTTCACACAGGCCATTTGAGATACCTTTCTGCTTCTGTTCCGTGGGTATTCTGTATGGGTCTTATGTGGTATTGGTCAGTAGACAGCTGACAGTGAGCTTCTGGTACTGCTTCTTTATTGTAATCCTTCAATTCAGGTATCCCTGGCATTAGAAATCTTTATGTCTGTGTATTTCTCTTCTTTCCATTTGACGTAGTGCAGTATAATGAAGTGGAATAGACTACCTGGTGTCTTGCCTTGCAAAATCTTCTGGAAAATGTAGTACTAAAGGCAGAAATACATCCCTCAGCTGGCAGTAACCGAGTGCCACAGATAGCATATGCTACAGATGTGGACTGCCCTGCTTGCGAGTATGAAGCTCCTTGTTTAATTTTCAGGTCTGGGAGTTCAGAATGTTTTTACTTGCCTTATGCTGCCATGCAGCTCTCTACGGCCGCTAAAAGATGAAACAGTGTTGTGGCTTAAGTCTCTAAAACTCACGAAAGTCGCTCACTCACTCACTCCCCCTCTTTCTTCCCCCACTCCCAGGGGGATGGGGAGGAGAATCAAAAGAATTCAACTCGCACAGGTTGAGATAAGAACAGTTTAGTAACTAAGGTATAACACAAATCACTACTGCTACTGCCAGTAATAATAATGACAGGAGAAGTACAAAGGAAGAGAATATAACTGCTCACCAAGCCTGACCCAGCCAGTGCACCCCCAGGCAGCAAACCCCCCCACTACCAAAAACCTGACCATGCCGTCCACCCCCAGTCCACCACCACACTCTTCCGGGTCTCTGCCCTCTGTTTTCACCTCCTGGACATGACATGCTGTGGTATGGAATGACCTCTTTGGTCAGTTTGGGTCAGGTGTCCTGTCTCTGCTTCCTCCCGGCTCTCCCTCCTCCCTGGCATAGCATGAGACTCAAAAAGTCCTTAACCAGACCAAAACATTACCAAGCAGTAACTGAAAACACTGGTGTTATCAGCGCTGTTCCCAGGCCCAAAATCAAAAACACAGTGCTGCACCAGCTACCAAGAAGGAGAAAAAACGACTACTACTGCTGAACCCATGACAAACAGCATGGACATGAAGATCAGTCTGTGGAAGCTGCAACAGAGCAATTGAGTTACAGCCACAAATGAGGGAGGATGCAGTATCACTTTGGTCTTTCTGAAGAAGTAATTCTAAGGAAAATTTTTTGCCCTCTATTTTAAGGTAAAGCATGTGGTAATATTAGTGGAGCCTTTCATAGAAAGTAACTGTGAGTATGTGAGATTTATCAGCGATTGAGTTTTGACTTGGTTAAATTTGGAAAGTGTCAAAGGATGAATATCCTGGTAAATATTCAGGACCTTTCTTGAATTGAGAGTGCAGCAGGTTTTTCATAAAGTGAGTAACTTGGTAAGTATTTGTAGACCTTACCACAGACCAGAAAAATAAATAAAACAACACAAAAATATATTTACTTATATATTTATTTTATTTGAAGTTTTTTGAAGACAAAATGTCATGTATTTTTTTTTAATAGAAAACAAGTTTTTCTTGGAAGTATTGCAATTTAGTTTTCAGTTAATAGTATTGGGGAGTTTTATTGCTTGCTTAGGAAACACTGAGCCATATTTTGGCAGTTAATGGTGATTATGGGCGAAATAAATTTACTGGGTTTTTTATTTCTGTATTCGCACTGATTTTCCATCGTTTATAGTTTTTATACTCCCACTAATTTTCTGTCTGGTTGCTGGCTGTGAAGGAATATGCCTTTTGGCACTTCAACCTAATCTCGCTACAGCCAGACTTCAGCCCCAGGTGGCTAACTGGCCCCTCATTTTAATGTAGGATCTTCATCATTCACAGGGAGGTGCAAGAATGGTGAATTGAAAAAGAATTTGTTTTGCAATTAGTTAATTTATTAATTTCCACAATGCAAGATGAGGTGGCATTGGATGTCAAGGCTGGTGGATTGGAAGCAGTATAATGATGCCCTGTCCAATCAAAGGATACAGCAACCCTGACCCAAATAGCACCCTGTTACCTTCCTTTCAAGGAGAAAGCCTTCCTGTTTGGTTCTTTGCTGTATTCTCCTTAACATCTGTTAGCACGGAATAAGTGCTACCAGTACAGATGGGAGTAGATGGAGCATGGTAAGGTGGCTGTGTGAAGATGAGTGTAGTGCAAATGAAGGCTGCTATGTGAGAATTTTGAGGGGAACTTCTCAATAAGAAGAAGGAGAATTTAATGAAGAACTGAATTTACCTGAAAGGAAGATGAAGGGTTTTTTCAAGTATTTGTCTTAAATTAAGTGTCATCTTGTTAATAATTTTTAGAACTTGTATTGTAACTGGAAATACACTGTTGTGGATGTACCTGTTTTCAAGGGAGAGGCTGAATGGGCCACATTTCTCTGAGAGTGCTGCTTGAGGAAACCTTGATGCCCCAGTGACATCTTCTCAGAAAGCAAGCTTGTGATAGGCTTGGTTTTGCAGTAACAAGTACATTATTGGAAATATATTAGTGATGGGTGTAATATGAAAAGCATGTGGAGGGGAGTAGTGTTGATGAGGCTCTTTCACTTCAGAAAGTAAGTGAAAACATCTAAAGTGTATGTCTCAGAGCAAGGATGGGCTGGCTGAAGTCAAATATGGTTCTGAACCCATGAGCAGGGCATAGGGGGAGGACCCATGGGACACTGGGCAGGGCTACTAAATACGCTTAGTGCTCTCAGGGCACTTATGTTGTTTTAGAAAGATAATGCCAAAATCATGGAAAAGATAAAGAGAAACGAGTAACTGCTGAGTAGACCAATGACCAATTGACCAATGAGTTTAGAAAAGGAAACTCACATGCTGTCACTGAGGACTACCTTAATATATCTACTATATTATCCAGGGCTGTTTGTCATGGTTGTTTATCTCTTTGTATTTTGGGTAAAAGGGAAAAAGAAAAAAATAAAGATTAAAAAAAAAAAAAAAAAGATTTTTCTTTTGTCATCTAGTGCTAAATGAAGTGCATTTGAAATCTTGATTTTTTTTTTCCTTTTAAATCCCTTCTGCCTTTACACTGCTGCTGAATATGAAGAATTTGTAGCATCTTAGAGAACTGGTAGAATAAATTCTTAAAGAATAATAAACTGTTATGAAAAAGAAATTGAAAATACTTCAAACCTTCTATTTTAAAGGAATAGACACTCTTTTACCTAGTGATATACTTTTCATTAAGAAAACATAAAAGAATGTGGATAACCTTGCCTCTGTATATATTAGGAATTTAATGTGTATTTTCACTGAATTCCTATCTTAGGTCATGCTCTATTCTTTGCTTCTTGTTCTTCATCTTGATTTTCAGAGACGTGTCTGTATTTCTTCTGCTAGATGTAGCCAGTTACATGTTCATCTAAGGAAGAAAGTATTCTCTATCAGAACTTACATTTATTAGAGACAATTCAAATTTTGAAGGAATCTGTCTTCATAGACTGCTAAATTTTGCCTATTTCATCAACTTGCATGAGCAAACATTTGGGTTATTTGGGTTGTGTGGTGTGACTGTCCCTTCAGAATTGTGTTTTTCTTTTAAAAAAGATACGTATATATAAAGAAGTTGACATTTATTAAGAAAGAACATAGCTGGGATAGAATAATTGCCTTCAAGTGACTTCTGAGACTATAGATCTTCTGAAATTAGTTTGCTAAATAATTATGTCTCTAATTATGATTAAGTGAAAAGTCAAAATCCCACTCAGCTACAGTGTCTATGAAAAATGGGTTAATAAAGAAACCACATAAAATTCATGTGTAGAAAATGCTGCAGGTATATCCTGGATCTGATGTCTCCTTTTAGGAAGAAATCCAAAGGAGAAATTCAATGGGAATTAAGGTAAAATAGCTCAAATTATTTAAGAAGTACATATTACACTGTAATTAGCTTATAAGTGTTCAGCCAAAATAATTGTTACATGTGTGGTGCTTTATGCATTTTTCTGAGCTATTTCCCCTTACCTTGCTCTGTAGAATGAACCTCACTTTTTGTAGCTTAAGATCTCCTATATGATTTCCCATTTTATTTTTATATGACAGTTTTAAATCCCTAAGTAATAATTCTTTCTTCTTTTATTTTTTTTTTCTAAAGGAGATAATGTTAAAAATTTGACCCTGAACAAAATTAAACAGATGTGGTGTTTTATTTATGAACTGTTACGCATTTAAAGCCTATGCAATCGTAACATGGGATTGAAATTGTCTATTTCCACACAATATACTATTTATTGATTGTGGGAACTAGATATATCTGCTTTTCTTGTTCTGGATCTGTGTGCTTTAAGAAATTTTTAAGGTGTCTTTGTATGAGTTTGGCTGAATTAGATCCAAATTTGTGCTCGCAAAATGGGACTTCTACCATTTGTTGCCACCCCATTATCTAATAAAACCTACTAGGTGCCAGCCATGTCCAAATACTTCAAAATTCTGCAAAATGTTGTCATAACCCAAAATTTTTTACTCATGAGATTGTCTACCCTTTCACTAGATGAGGTTCCTCAAATGATTAATTCATTTCTGCATATGCAAGTTTTGTGTTAGCCTTCTTCTTTTAGGAATGCATTTCAATCTTTTTCATTCTTTTTAAGGTGCTGGTGGATGGTCTCCTCTTGTGTCCAATAAATATCAATGGCTTCAGATTGATCTTGGTGAAAGAACTGAGATTACTGCTGTTGCTACTCAAGGTGGTTATGGGAGCTCCGACTGGGTAACAAGCTACCTTCTGATGTTTAGTGATAGTGGGCGAAACTGGAAGCAGTATCGTCAAGAAGAAAGCATTTGGGTATGTTCTTTCAATAATGAAAAAGTTTCTACAGTACTGATCCCAGTGTATTAATTCTGACTTTTTAATTAGAAAAAAAAGCCAAATCTTCCTTTATTTTTTTCTAGAACATTTAATCTGATTGTAAAATTAAAATCAAGTAACACCAGAAATCAAAATCATAACCAAATCCCAGCTTATTTAAAGACCAGTGAATATTAAGCAATATTTAAATTTTGATCATTTAAGTCAATCTAGTTTCTGATATTGCAAGCCATTTCTCTCCTATTAGCTTTGAAGCTAACAATAATAATTAATAAACCTTTCTATGATCATCACTAATTATTCACCTGCACATTGTTGTGAGCAAAGGGTACACAAAACCAGACAGATAATGTCCAAAATCTACATGAAAAAATAAATTACACAGTTCAAGATCAGAATTGCATCTTTCCTTGATCCCCAGTGATTAGCAGCTTGGACTGAATATTGTTATTGTATTGGAAGAATATTGGTACTTGTGCCTTACTTGTTTATCCTTTTACTTCTGTCCTTCAGTCCATATAAAAAGCTGATTAGTTTTTTAACTTTACTAAGATATAGGCTTTGGTGGTTTCTTGCTGCAGTTAAACATTATGTTAAAACGCATTTAATTTTATGCATTTTAATTTTGTTGACTTTTAATTCAAAATGTTCTCGTTACTGTTATTGTCAAACCCCATCTATGGTACAATGAGATTACACAGTGTCATATTTTTTGCCTAATTATCCTCCTTTTTGAATTTGTTACATACTTCTGTTTCAGATTGTGTTTTCATAACAGAGAAATAAATGATTTTCTAATCCATATGGCTGTGGGAAGTGAGAAAAGAAAAACAATCTTCCAAATGTTAAATGAGCATAGGCTGCTACAATGTTGTCTTCGCCCATCTTCAGGCAGACTGATAAAATGAATTTGAGAGGTAGAGCTGCTTTATCTCTTCAGAAAAGGCTTGTTTGAAATCCCATATGGTATTGCAAACAGTGATGTAGATACTGATTTCCTAAATATTGCCACCAGTAAAATACGTATTAAAAAAAAAAAAATTGTTAAATGCTGATACAGATACTGGGGTAAGGAGGTTGTTAGATCTGTAGGCTTCAATTCCATTATCTCAAGCTTAATAAAAAAGATATTATTTTAATGATTGCAGTGCAGATTGGAGGCATGGCTTGCAGGCACTGATGCATAATTCAAGGGTGTAAACCATCAAATTCAGGGATAGTCTATTGATCTCTTTTATGTATCTTTATTTAGGATTTCTGCTTCTGGGGGAATATATTTTCTGTTTTCTAACCTAATGTATAGACATAGTCTTGAAATTAAACTTTTAAATATTTATTCTATAGATTTTCTTTGACTGTTATCTGTTTATGTTAAGTTGTCTTAAATGAAGTCCCTAAGTTCATTTCAGGCAAGAGCGCCTCACATTTTATGTTACCTACTATGTTATTTCTATCCTTTTTATAACTGACTCATTGCTCTATTAGAAGATTGCCGAACATACCAGAGGTAATGTTTTTTTCCTTTTTCTTTTTCTTACCTTCTGTGCAATTGCACATCTCCATACTTTTTATTTTCCTTTTCAGAAGTTAGTTTTGAATTGCGTTTGTCATTTTACGACTTATCATAATTTAATAATCTGAATTTCCTGTTATAACTAAAACTGATCACAGTTTTTCTACTCACTTTAAAATTTTTATAACTGAGATGCAAAGACAACTATCCAGGCATCTGCAGAGGATCTAGTTATAAAAACTCTCTTCACAGTCTCTGAAAAGAGTAGTGTTTTCTAAGGCTGGTTCCTCTGACCTTAGGTATCTTTGTTAGGTTGAAATGAATCATGTGCAATTATCTTATTCCTCCGCCATCTATAAAATGCTTCATTGCCTGCTGGTGCTGAATTTGGATGTAGATTTGCTAAATTTAGGTGAGATGAAGCTCTGTCCCCTTTGTGGCTAATAAATATGATTTGTTTTCACTACTCTGCATGTTAGGAACTGGTTTAGAAGGAATCATGGTGACCTGAGTCTTAACCCAGGCAATACACCTCGCTGTTATTTTTCTTTTTGTTTACTGATGACCTTAATGTATGCCTCACTTGCTATCTTATACCTGTAGGGAGTTTATCTTTCATGTAGATTTCATTTATTGTTTAAAATCCGTTAATTACTAAAGATACTTTTTAAAGGCTAATTCTGTTCAGTTGCTAAGACCTCTCTTGCGCATTAAGTATTGTTGAGTGTAGTTAGGTATAGGTAATTTTAGTAGTTCTTCCTTAGTTTGACAAAAAATTCTGTTTGCACACTCTTTTGATTTCTGTCCCCACTGACATGACTATTACTATCTTTTTGAAAGTTATTTCTAAGTATTTTCTGCACTGTTCTTGATAATTATGTTAAGATTTTTTTCTTTTTAGGCAGGATTTCCTAGGATCAATATCAACATCTTTTTAAGTTTGTAGAGTTCTGGTCAAGATATAATTCTAAAGCAAAATAGTTGTTATTAATGGTGAAATACATATTTGTGGGCAGCATTTTTTTCCTCTGAGAAGGATTCATTTAACAATTTCTATTTTGACAATATACAGTTGTATGAATGTTGAATGATTTGTTGTGCATGCCTTGCTGCTCATATTCCAAATTTCCTCTCTAAAGGAATCAGGGTATTAGAGCTTATTGGAAACTCCCATACTATAAAATGACCCATCATGATGCAAAGTTTCAGGTTAAGGAGTAATGAATCATAGCCATTCTTCCCCCTTGGAATAAAATGAGTCACTCTTCTTCATCATTATCTGCCTCACTGTAAAAGCAAAAGTCTGCCCCTGTATGTTACTTTGCTGGACTTCCGTTAATTACTACTTTGAACCAAAACAATTTTCTAGTGATTCCTTCTGCAGTCAATGGCATAGATCATTTAAATGGGTGCTCCATCACTACATTTTCCTTAAACATAAATTGTGACCAGTACGCAGTCTGGCTTGTCACTCTGTTGCTGCTTACTGAAAATAAACTACGTTTTTATCTATGAATTAAAGTAGGGCAGGTGGTGATAATTTCAACACAGTTGGTTCTGATGTGGCTAGGTTTGTTGTAATATGTTCGTAATTTATTTTTTATGCATTTTCGGCCAAAAAACACCCAACATAACAGTTTTAATTGCTCAATTCAACTGTGTAACTCAAGGACATGTAACAACTTAGCTACAGCTGACTTCTGTCTTTTTGTAACATCCTCAAGGAGAAAATTATTACAGGGTTTGTCAGCTTTCATAATTTACGTCTAAAAACTTCAAAGTGCACTAGTGTGTATAAAGTGGTTATAAAAATATTTGCAGCTTTAAATTCTTAAATTCTTCATGTAAAGCACAATAGCATAAAAGACAAGCAAACTGTATTTTACTTTCGGAAGTTGGGTAAAAATCCTCTTCATCCTGTGCCGAATGTGTGTTTTAAATAAAAGAAATCTATATGTAAAAAAAAAGAAACTGTGTATCCTGAAATTGTAAAACATATCATCATCAAAATAGTTTATCTTGGAAATGTTCTGCTTCAGGAAGATTTGTTAAAATAACAGTAGGAACAGTTACGGCATCGCTATTCTCCATAACACTGGATATACAAATTAATCCACAAAACCAAGAGGCACTGACTAGAAGAATAGGTAACAGAAAGAGAGAGTGAAAAACAGTGGTTATCAAAATCTGTGCAGTCCAGAAGTAAATTTTCTGGTAATAGTGAATTAAAATGAAGATTTTCAGGATCTGAAAGAGTTCAGTTTAATGGCACATGTAAAAATCTGCTGTGTCATTCTAGCTTAAGATGAAAATTTCAAGACTTTCACCTTTAGCAGTTTCAGTGTTACTAAGGTAAATATTGAATGTGCTGCTTCTTAAAAGAGTATGTAGAATGATATTACATAAGCTTTTGTAGTTTTTTGTAATTGTATTTTCTCCCTCTTTTCACCATTATCATAATTACAGTAAATCTGACATATATTGTTCCTAATATATATATATTTTAAAGAGGCAAATATTTTTTCCAGAGCCATGTAGATGGTTATAGTGCATATCCATATGGTGTGTGGCAGATTGACCTTGGCTGGATGCTATCTGCCCACCAAAGCTGTTCTATCACTCCCCCTCCTCAGCTGGACAGACAGGAGAGAGAAAATGTAGCATAAGACTTCCAGGTCAAAATAAGGTCAGGGAGAGATCACTGAGCAGTTACTGTAATAGGCAAAACAGACTCGACTTGGGGAAATAAGTTTCATTAATTACCAATCAAGTCAGAATAAGGTAATAAGAAAGAAAACTAAATCTTAAAAACAGCTTCCTCCCACGTCCCTTCTTTCCAGGCTTAAATTAATCCTATTTTTCCCTACCTCCTCCCCCAAGAGCTTCAGGGGGATGGAGGTTATGGTCAGATTGTCACACATTGTTTCTGTCACTCCTTTCTCCTCAGGGAAGGTCTCCTCATATCTTCCTTTGCTCCATTGCAGGGTGCCCATGGGAGACAGTCCTCCATGAGTTTCTCCAAAGCCTTCCCACAGGCTGCAGTTCTTCATGAACTGCTCCACCATGGGTCCCTTCAATGGGCGCAGTCCTTCAAGAACAGACTGCTCCAGTGTGGGTCTTTTACATGGGTGCATCCTTCAGGAACAGACCGCTCCAGCGTGAGTCCCTCCTGGGGTCACAAGTCCTGCAGCAAACCTACTCTAGTGCGGGCTCCTCTCGTCATAGGGCCACAATGCCTGCCAGAGGCCTGATCCACTGTAGGCTTCCCATGGGGTCACAGCCTCCTTTGGGCTTATTCCTGCTCCAGAGTGCAATCCTCCATAGGCTGCAGGTGGGTATCTGCTCCACTGTGAATCTCCATGGGCTGCAGGGGCACAGTCTGCCGCATCATGGTCTGCAGCATGGGCTGCATGGGAATCTCTGCTCTGGTGCTTGGAACACCTCTTCTCCCTTCTTCACTGACCTTGTCTTCAGAGCTGTTTCTCGCACATACTCTCACTCCCTTCTCCAGCTGCAATGGTTCTTTGTACAGTAACCCTTTCCTCTTCTTAAATGCATTATCAGGGAGACACTACCACCATTGCTGATGGGTTTGTCCTTGACCAGCAGCAGGTTTGTCTTGGAGATGGTTGGCATTGGCTCTATAGACATGGGGAAAGCTTTGAGCAGTATCTCACAGAAGCCGCCCCCGTAGCCCTCCTAGTACAAAAACCTTGCCATACAAACCCAAATACATAGTGTTATCTATCTACTGCAATGAAGTTTTTCTGTCAAAAGACAGAGGTGTGGCAAAAAAATAATTTTTCATTATGTGTAGCAGAATTGGCTTGTTTCGTGCCTTAATATAGCATAAATGTTGGGGAGTTTTGTTGTGTGCGTTTTAGGGGCAGTATGTCACCGAGTAAGATCTGGGCAGTTGAAATAGGCGTTATTATCTTCCATTGAACCCAAGATAGGTCCAAAAAAGAATATGAAATCCCATAAGAAACATGAGGTTCAGTGAAAAAGGGTCAGATAGTGAATCATTTATTGAATTCAAACATTTGAAAAGTTTGCTTAGTCTATTATTTTACTTAATGTGAGGAGAATAAAGGCAGGTGAATCACTCATAACTAATATTTCATTCAACAAACGTTTGCTTCCTCAGAACTGTTTGTTAAAGTGTAATTTACATAAATCTGCTATTTTCAAATTATTTGTAAATACTGCTTTTAGAAATAGTTCACAGTTTTATTCAGCTTGCTACAATATTCATGAACATGTGCTGGGCAGCTTTCAATATATATACAGATCACAATGATATGTTTAAATTCCCCAGCTAAGTAACCCCAAGTGTTAAGTTCTGAGCTTCATGAGTAAATGTTCAGAATAATGAATTTGAAACTAATTTTCCAGAAGAATTCTGTACTAATTTCAAGACTCCATGGTGAATATATTTACAGTAGCCCATGGACTAGAAAATTGTGGGTAGGAAAAAAAAATGAGATATGAAAATGGTTAAAATAATTAAATTTAAAATATATTATGACTGATCACTTTTAATATCTGTATAGTTATAGCGGAAATTAAATCTACGCACCTCAGCACTGTTAATCTTCTGGATACTTCTAGTAACACCTGATTTCTTGTCCTTTTTGGTTTCACAGCAGCTTCTTATCATTTTTAATTATCAGAAATAGTACATTGAACAACATTTTGAAAGCTCTTTGGTTGCTTGTTAAAAGGTTACAAGGTGACATCTCTTCCCTGAAACCAAAAAAATATTTTGATGTATGTGCATGCATACACCCACACTTACAAATGTAGAGATGCGCTCCATGATAGGAAACTGACCGATGCAGATTCTAATAAAGAGAAATTACATAAAAATATACCTTGTATGTCTCTATAATTGAGGGAAATATGGGTAGATTTATGTCAGTTAATATTACTCAAACAGCATCTCTCCCACTGTTTGCTGAAGAAGCTTAAAAGTATGAAGATGGAACTCGAAGACAAACAGTTCATAGAATCACAAAGTCACAGAATCTCTGAATTGTTTATGATAGAAAAGACTTTTAAGATCATTAAGTCAAACTGTTAACCTAGCACTAACAATTCCACCACTTAACTGTGTCCCTAACTGCCACATTTGCACACCTTTGAAATACATCCAGGGACGGAGATTCAGCCACTTCCCTGGGCGGTCTGTTTCAGCACTCCCTGAACAATCTTGTGACCCTCCTCTGGACTTGTTCCAAGAGTTCTATGTCCTTTTTATGTTGAGGACACCAAAACTGTACACAATGCTCCAAGTGAGGTCTCACAAGAGCAGAATGAAGCAGCAGGATCACCTCCTTTGAGCTGTTGGTCACGCTTCATTTGGTGCAGCCCAGGATACACTTGGCTTTCTGGGCTGTGAGTGCACACTGAAGCTGGCTCATGTTAATTGTCTCATCAACCAACACTTCCAAGTCTTTCTCTGCAGGGCTGCTCTAAATCTCTTCTTTTCCCAACTTGTAGATGTGCCAGGGATTGCTCTGACCAAGGTGTAGGACCTTACATTTGTGTTGGTTGAACTTCATAAGGTTGGCATCAGCCCACGTCTCAAGCATGTCAAGGTCCCTCTGGATGGCATCCCTTCTCTCTAGCATATCAACTGAACCTCACCGCTTGCGTCATTGGCAAACTTGCTGAGGGCACACTCAATCCCATTATTCATGTCACTGACAAAGAGCTTGAACAGGATTACTCCCAACACTAACTCTTGAGGTAACTTTGTTACCAGTCTGCAGTTGGACATTGAGCCATTGATCACAACTCTTTGCGTGCAGCCATCCAGTCAATTCTTTATCTGTTGTCTTGTCCATCCATTAAATTTAGGTCTTTCCAGTTTAGAGACAATCTCTCCAGTTTAGAGACAATCTAATTATATCCAATCTGAATCTCCCTTGTTGCAACTTGAGGTCATTTTTTCTTGTCCTATCACTTGTTACTTGGGAGAAGAGACCAACACCCACCATGCTCCACTCTCTTTCAGGTAGCTGTAGAGACTGATAAGGTCTTCTTTGTGTCTCCTTTCCAGGCTAAACAACCCCAATTCCCTCAGCCACTCATGAGACTTGTGCTCCAGACCTTTCACCAGCTTTGTTGCCATTCTTTGGACATGCTTCAACTCCTCATTGTCTATCTTCTTGTGAGTGGCCCAAAACTGAACACAGTCTTTGAGGTGTGGCCTCACTAATGCCAAGTAGAGGACACTTCCCTAGTCCTGCTGGATGTGCTATTTCTGATACAAGCCAGGGTGCTTCTGGCATTCATGGCCACTGGGCGCACTGCTGGCTCATATGTGATCCATCTTTCCCAAGTGCTTTTCTGCTGAGTGGCTTTCTAGCCGCTCTTGCCTAAGCTTGTAACATTGCATGGTGATGCTGTGACCTGTTGTATGTTGTAGGACCTGGCGCATAGCTTTGTTGAGCCTCATACAGTTTGCCTCTGCTCATTTATCCAGCCTGTCCAGATCCCTTTACAGAACTTTCCTGTCCTCAAGCAGTTCAACACTTCCACCCAACTTGGTGTCATCTGCAAACTGATTGAGGGTGCACTCAGCCTCCTTGTCCTGATCCTGGATAAAGACATTAAATAAAAATGGCCTCACTCTGAATGTCGGGGAAGACCATTTGTGAGTGGCTGCTAATTGGATTTAATTCCATTCATCACCACTTCTCAGGCAGAGCTATCCAGCCATTTTTTTACCTATTGAAGAGAACACCCATCCAAGCCGTGAACAAGCAGTTTCTCTTTGAGACTGCTGGTGAAAATGTCAAAGACTTTACTAAAATCCAAGTAAACAGCAACCACAGCATTTTCTCATCCACTAAATGGGTCACCTTGCCATGGAAGAAGATCTGGTTTGTCAAATACGGCCTGCCTATCCTAAACCTATGCTTTCTGGGCTTGGTCACCCAGATGTCCTCTACATGCCATATAATGGCACTCAAGATGTTCTACTCCATAACCTTTCCAGTCACTGAGGTCTGCCATGCCTTTACTTCTCTGGATGCTCTTTCTAGCCCTTTTCAAGACGCGAGTGACATTTGCTGACCTCCAGCCAACTGGGTATCCCGATTAGCCAGGACTGCTGATAATTATTGAAAGTGGCTCAGTGAGTGCTTCTGCCAGTACCCTCAGTACCCTTGACTGGATCCCAGGTAGACTGGAAAACTTGCTTGTGTCTAAGTGGTGTAGCAGGTCATTATCCATTTCCACTTGGATTATGTAGAATTTATTCTGCTACCTGTTCCTGCCCTTGATAATAATATAGTTGGTCTTAATGTGAATGACTACACCTCTTGTTATGGTGAACAACATAATTATATGCTTTTTAAAAAATTACTTCTAAAAAGCCATGCTTTTAGATCAATAGTAACAGTTTGTTACTATCACTTCAAAGTATTATGCCTTTCAAAACAAAAATAAGCTAGCTTGAAAAGTTAAATGTACCATTATGAAAATATTACAATAGACAAACTATTGACAATGATGTTTTCTTGTTATTAAAAGCTGATCTTGGCCTAAGTTACCCTGTTTGACTTTGGCTTTGTAAGATTAGCAACTTTATAATGCCAGACAAGGTAGTGTAAAATAAATTTTATGTTCTAATTTGGTAACTTAAACTACAGTTCTTCAAAAGAGATTACTGGAAAATAATAGTTTCTGTCCAGATGATGATATGGAAATCCATCCTGTCTTCATTAGTTTGGTCCCTATTTTAATGAAAGGGTCTCATGGACAATTGTGCCTTTTAATGGTGAGAAGCAATAAGGGACAGACATATGTATTAAAAGATGAGATTTGGCATAAGAACAACTGCTCTATTATCTGTCTAGTGTTGAGCCAGATATTTTTTTTGTCACTCATTTAGTCTATAAATTCACGTAGCATGTTATCTTCACAGTGTTCAACTATATTTTATAAACTGTCTACGCTGGTCTCAAATCCTTCGCTACAAAAGCATAATTAAAAAACCCTACTATGTTATGTAGGAAAAATGTGAAATCACGTGAAGAATTCTGCACTGGTCTTTTCTAACCAAAAGGCACTGTCTTCTCTGAAAATTTAAGTGGATTTACTCCTTTTTATTGGGTCCACATATGGTCATCCCTGATTGTTTCTGGGTAATAACTAAAATAGGCAAAACCTCAAAAAATTTTGATGCATGTATGGTCGGTTCTCAAATTTGCTTATCAGTTCTTATACAAAAGCAAGACTAAAATTCTGGCAAATATATTTAAAAGAGTTACATTTCACTTTTTATCTTTTTGAGAAATATTTATTAAATTGAACTAAAACATGCAACTCTGAAGTACACAACAACAAAAAAAACCTAAATCTTGCTAATTTTACATTTTTATATTATTTTACAGTCAAGCCATTATTAACACATTATGAAAGACAGAACAGTGAGATCTTGTGAATATCAGGAGTTAAAAAAAAAGACCCAAGTTTATTGTTTTGTCATCTTAGTTGAAGATGGGGCCCTGAATTTTGCCTTATTTATCCCAGGTTAGATTATATAAACATTTCTTTTAATGCATAAATCTTCAAATGCAGTAGGAAATCAAAATTCTTCATACTGTACAATTCCTGACATTTAGCCTTAAAACTTTGAGCAAAACTTGGTTTTCATCTTATAGTAGTATATTATACTTTAAAACACTAAAATAAAGAAACAATCTTAGTTAATTTCTGTTTCATATGAGGAACTTGACATAAATTACAAAATAAATAGAAAATGAATTTTCAAACCTAGGAAATGCAAGAATATCTCAGTGAAATCATGCCACAAATAGCATGAAAAGAAAGGCAAAATTATATAGGAGTATAAGGTCCTCTGAAATCTGTTATATATGTGTTATACTTCTTTGGATTATACTTCTATGAAAATTACTATTTTTTAAAATCCTCAATGATAGAAGCTTTCTGCAAGCTATAAATAAATTTGAAATATTGCTCTCTTTCTGAAACTTCAAAAAACTTAAACTAAGTGGTCTGAAACCACTGATCCACACTTTTTAGTTGTTTCTTAGGGGTGTTTCATTACTGTCATCAGTTTTCTGTTTATGTGTGTCATTTAGGAATTAATTTCCGTATTAAAATCCATATATGGATTTTAACTTCTTCTTGGCTTAACTTCAGTGAAAATTTATTTCTTTGTTTTGGTACTGTGAATAATTTCCAGTATTTTCATGAATAATAGTGTCATCTTGAGCATATTTGCAGATTTTTATTACATTCCCTGAATCTTTTCCCATCTATGTGATGTTTTCATTTGTTCCTCATACATCTGTGTTTAGTTCTTGGGTCTTTTTAGTGTAAGACAAATGCAGGTTGTATTTTTCCTTTTTTTTTATATAATGTATTTTGAATTAAAATAATATTAATTCTTCTCTGGTTATGTTAAAATCTGTATTTCTTGCATTATGGAATAGCATCTTGGGTTAATTTAACACTTAGTATGATTTGAAAAATTTAACATTTGCACTAAAAGACTTACACAAATCCATATATAAAGCTGAATCCTTCTTTGCCACAAATCTCCACCACGGAAAATCCGACAATTGACAGATCTGATGGCTTAAGCCTTCAATACACATCGAAAGCCTGGAACATTGAGCAATAACGTAGCTGTTTCTTCACACTGTCTCTCTCCTTCAACAAACCATAGCATGTAATAAAATAGGCATAGCTGCTAATAGTACCCTTCAAGGCCAGTTTCTTAGAGTTTCTAAGGTTAGGCAAGTTGTGTACAAGTAGTTCAATGAAGAATGCCATCAAGGCAGTGGAATGTATAGGTCATTTAAGTCAGGAAATAAAAATTTACTTTCAGTGGCAAGAAAGATGTCTTTGAGGGCTGCATTTCTTGCTTTATCAATTGCCTGTGCAAATTCCAATGCTATTCTGGTTTTATAAGACAAAATGGAAAATACTTGGCCAGACCTGTTTGCTGGTCCATTGGCCTAAAACGGTTATTCTAGTAAAATGTGAAAATTTGAATGCCTGTGACAAAGCATTGGTATGAAGCCCTGTCCATAGGCTGATAAAAAATTGTTTATGATTCCCAACTGACAGAATAGTAAAATCAGCTCCTTGCCTCCATCCATTCATCTTCTCTGGATCCATTAATTCTTCAGGAAATCTGTCTCCTGCCCATGTCTGTATTTCTTTGTACCTACTGGACTGAGTCACACTATACTCAGTAAGTATCTCTCTTTTGCTTTTTTAATTTCAGCACTGCAGGTTAAGTACCTGCAGAAATTTCACTGTAGACATCTGGCAGTCTGGTCACAGATCTTACGATGCTTCCTTTGGCAGATGCAACTTCTGTGTGAGGAGTGCTAATCAGTGCTCAAAAAGGACTTCATGTGGTACAGTGCTGTATTCCTTGATCATACTCAGGATTTAAAGAAAGAGTTGAAATCCTTTGTCATTGGAGTTCTCTTGTTTCTCTTGTCTTTTTGTGATAGCTGGCAATAGTACATTTATTCAGAGTAGATTTTTCCTTGAAAATACTGCTATTCAGATTAATATTTCTTTGTTATAATAAATGCTAAGAAAGTGTTTCTTTTCTATAAAACTCCTATTCATGGGAATACAAGTATGGCATTTTCCTCCATCGCAAGAAAATGATAGTCATATAAAATGGAGATTGATTGCAGATCCATATTTTAATTTAAAAATTTTTCATCACATGTAAGTATGCACACTCTAGCTAGTCTGACACCAAAATTGATTTTTTTCATTACATATATTTCTGTTCTGTACTGCAAACAGAAGCTTTATCTAACAGAGCAATGATAAATAAAAAATATTATTCTTTGCCTTCAGAAAATTTAAATTCAAATTAATAATAAAACTGACTAAGGAAATTTATTTGACTTGTGGGAGAAGAAAAAAAATAAGGAAGTTACAGGTTTGATCAACTCCCCTTGGAGGGTTGGTCCTGATACAATAGTTGCTTAATAGTTTGTAATAAACATTGGGAAGGAAAAATTTAGAAGTGTGTTAATTAAATCTGAAGTTATTCAATTAGTGTTGTCTGCAAAGAAAAGAAGTAACTTATAAACAAAAGTGAATAACATTGAGTATTGGGGCAGTAAGAATGAAACACCAGTCAGTAGCAGCAGAGAGGTCTTTAAGATTTGGAAGAATCTTAAAGCTTGCATTTCTTACCTGGAACATGCCTGTAAGCTGCTGACATGGTTCTGGAAAAAGCAGTAGAGCTTGTATGTGCATGAGGCAAACTTTTTGAATGGAAAGACATGATTTGGACAGAAATTGTGAGTAAAATTCCTCTTAGTGTGTTTAATGATATTCTAATTACTGTACAGAAGAATGCAAACTGGAAGAGATAGAGAAGGGCCATGAATATAATGAAATAAATGGAGAGGCTATAATTTGAGAGAAGGCAAAAACATTTTGGTTTGTTTAGTTTAGGAAGAAAGGCTGAGAAGAGTTTCTGTTCACTATCTAGGAATGTGCCGATGTGTACAAACTAGAAGGAAATAACATCTATTTAAGACAAAATGGCAGGAGGAGGTAATAGCCCCGCCGAAATTTAAATCAGAACAACTTAATAAAAATTCATAGGTATAATTTTTATAATTTCTTTTAAATCAGAAAAAAAAAAATGCTGAACGAGTTTTTGTCAGGCTCCAACAATAGGTTTTCAGCTAATATGTCCATGCATATCTTTCATTTCTATTAGTCTTACCTTGATTTTACAGTGCTCCTAAAAAAAAACCACAGCGATGCCTCTTATGTTATATTTTTATTTTCTTACTCAATTTCTTTTTGTGTATTTCTTCTCCTTTTTTATTTATTTTTTTTTTCCTGGTAGGTAGGGTCTAGTGTAAAGGCCATCCAATTCAGTACTGTCTTTCTCATTCTATCAGATGCCTTTGGGACTTAAGCCCTGGTGCAGCTTCTTTTTTCTTATTTTTATAGCACCAGAAAAAAATGTTTTGGCCTATGATTCCATACTTCACATTAGCAGTTTGGTTAGGTTTATTGCGATATGGAGTTGCTTACACCCTACAGTTCTGTAAGCAATTCATGACCATTAGAAACTAAGGGAAGAACTTACCAATTTACAGTTAGAGTTAGTACACAGAACTTCGTCATAGTAATAAAACCTTCAGCTGTGCTTATTTGTATTTATTCTGTATACTAAGCATTTTGTTTGGACAGCCACTAATTTATTCTTTCTCAATGCAGGAAATCAGTTCTTAAATACACTCCTGTTTAGTTTATGGCTTTTTTTTTTTTTTTTTTTAATTACTCTATTTCCAGGAATGTATGACCTCTTCTAATGTTTTTATTTGAACTGTTTGAGGGTTTTTTTTTTTAGCTTATTTAAATCTATGGTTACACTTTTGCAAAGTTTCTTGAGGTTCCTCTCTTGGGTGTGCTTCAATTTCTTCTTCAGGTAACTTTGCATACACTGATCACCTTCCTATCTTCCTGTGAGCGTAGTTTCTCTTCCTTTTTATAGTAATGTAAGCTGAAATGAAAGTCCTTCTCTTTCATAGCAAGAGTCAGACACATTAGGGATTATTTGATGAGGATTATAGTGGTGGAAATGATATGACATGGCTGCTTGTAACTTGCTTTTCTGACTCAAAAGATGATCATGTTAAAAATAGTGTTCACATGAAATCACTACTCAAGTAGCAGAGTGTGCGTGATCACCTAAGTGAATGTAAGCTGATACCATAAAGTGAGTCAACGCTAGCACAGTTATACAGCTGTATCAATAAGTGCTCCAGCCACACCAGCCTACTATGTAGGCAATTCTTGTTTGAATATGTGCTAATACAAGAATGTCCTATAGGAACAGAGGCTTTATCTCTGTATTTTGCCTTGAAATCCTGATGGACAAGAGGGAGAGTTTGAAGAAAACTTACAAAATAACTTACATCCTACAAAATTGTAATTGTTTCTGCTGACCAGCCATTTCTGGGTTTAGAACAGCATTGTTTTATTTTGATATTTACAAAGCAAATAAGATTTCTTCAGAGAAGAGATATTTAAAGTGTTATTCTGTGTACTTTGTCTTATAGAAGTTTTAAGATATTTACTGTATGGAGGAATTTAGAAGGAAAAAGATGTCATCTACCTGTACAGGCTAAATACAAGTAAATGTTGAACTTCTTATGAATGTAACTTGGCAAGAAGATAAAGCTAAAGATAGCAAATGCAGAACTTTTAATTCCAGTTTTCACAAGCTGCTATATATTATTATTCAGAAGGATAATGAAATAATAACTTTGCTTAGGTCAGAGACCTCATGGCTTTCAGAAACTGTAATGAAATGTTCACTGAAATACCTTACAGGTCACTTGTTCAGTTCAGCTTTATAATCTTGCTAAATTTTCTGCCAGATGAAAATATTTGGCAGTAAATAAATACATGTAGCGCACATTTTGAAAAGACTAAATTGGTTTTAATCTATATGTAAATGAACCTTAAGTTTATTGTGGTGGTTGTTCTCATTATTATGTTACTGATGCAACAGATGAAATATTCAATGTTGTAATAACTGAAAATCAAAAATATTACTAGATAAAATAGGTGTTCATTACATTTAAAATGTGATAAAATAAAAATCATAGCACTGTTATTAAAAGAAAAAAATGCAGAATGAATGTTATCCTCTTGCTGACAACAAACATGTTGAATAACTTGATCAGATACAATAAATTACTTACACTTGGTAAAACCAGAGCACTCAAATGCTGAGTAAATATCTGAAAAAAACCTTGAAAAAAAAATATTTCAATAGTGTGTAAACTCATATTTTTATTGTTGTACAAGTAAGTTAGCTGAGGTAGGTATCAAAGTTAAGCTATATTTTCTTGGTTTCCTTTATAAAACTAGAATTTTATTTGGTATAAAATACAGAACATAACATGAGACCAGTCAGTCTCATCTCTGAGCCTGACAAAATCTTGGAGCAGGTTCTCCTGGAAGGCATGCTAAGGCACATGAAAAACAACAAAGTGTTTGGTGACAGCCAGCATGGCTGCACTAAGGGGAAATCCTGCCAGACCAATTTGCTGGCCTTCTATGATGGGGCTACGGAAGTGATGGACAGGGGTAGAGCAGTTGATGTCATCTACCTGGACTTGTGCAAAGCGTTTGACACTGTCCCATGCGACATCCTTGTCTCTAAGTTGGAGAAACATCAATTTGATAGGTAGACTACTCAGTGGATAAGGAACTGCCTGGATGGCCACATGCAAAGAGTTGTGCTCAACGGATCAATGTCCAGCTGGAGACCAGTAATGAGCGGTGTCCCTCAGGGATCGGCATTGGGACTGGTCCTGTTCAACATCTTTGTCAGTGACATGGACAGTTAGATTGAGTGTGCCCTCAGCAAGTTTGCCAATGACACCAAGCTGTGTAGTTAGGTTGATATGCTGGGTGAAAGGAGTGCCATCCAGAGTGACCTTGACGTGCTTGTGAGGTGGGCTGATGCCAACCTGATGAAGTTTAAGCACGCCAAGTCCAAGGTCCTCCACCTGGGTCGAAGCAATCACAGGCACAGCTACAGGTTGGGCAGGGGAAGAGCTTCAGAGCATTCCTGCGGAGAAAGACTTGCGGGTGTTGGTTGATAAAAAAATGAACATGAGCCAGCAGTGTGCGCTTGCAGCCCAGAAAGCCAGCCGTATCCTGGGCTGCACAAAAAGAAGCATGACCAGCAGGTTGAAGGAGATGATCCTGCCCCTCTACTCTGCTGTTGTGAGACCTCACTTGGAGTATTGTGTGCAGTTCTGGTGTCCTCAACATCAAAAGGACATGGAACTGTTGGAACAAGTCCAGAGGATGGCCACGAGGATGAGCAGGGGACTGGAGCACTTCCCGTATGAAGATAGGCTGAGAAAGTTGGGGCTGTTCAGCCTGGAGAAGAGAAGGCTGTGTGGAGACTGTGGTGTTAGGACAAGGGGTAATGGGTTCAAACTTAAACAGAGGAAGTTTAGATTGGATATGAGGAAGAAATTTTTACTGTTAGGGTGGTGAGGCACTGGAATGGGTTGCCCAGGGAAGTTGTGAATGCTTCATCGCTGGCGGTGTTCAAGGCCAGGTTGGACAGAGGCTTGGATGGCATGGTTTAGTGTGAGGTGTCCCTGCCCATGTCAGGGGGGTTGGAACTAGATGATCTCAAGGTCCTTTCCAACTCTAACTATTCTATCATTCTATGAAAAATCCTTCACAACAATAGAGTCTCATCTACGTTTTATTAATAAATTAAGTCAGGATCAGGCTCAAATTTATTTTCCAAATGTTTTTGATTTCATAGTAAATAATAAATTAGCCTGATACTGCTTGCAGTGAGGTCAGCTAAACCAGAGGTATTTATTTTCTTTAGTTCAAGCAATCCTAGAGCACCTCTCAGTTCTATCAAGAATTTTGGATTTACTGTTGTGCAAAGAGGTATCAGCCATGCCCAGACTAATCCTTAGCCTCTCTGATAAGAACACTTTAGCAATAAGATAAGATCACTTGAGCAATCAACTTCAAAACTGAAAAAAAAAAAAAACAAAACACACTTTTACCCTCTCCCCTTATCTGTCCTGATGTCAGTTATATCACAGCTGTTCTCAGAGCTGTTTCGAAACATGAATGTAGCTTAATGCTCCATTCATCCCTGGACATCAACATAAATTTTGTAGAAAAAATTGTTGCTGTCAAACTTAGATCCCTACTTTTCTTCCATAGTCTTTCTCATGGTTTCAGTGGAACTATGTTTGTTAGTTTCATAGTGAACATTCTCACACCTTGATTTCTTACTTGGGTTTCTAGTGACGCTGCATATGAGAGGTAGTATCGGATTAAGAAAAGTAAAAATGAATGGATACATTGAAAATGGCTGTAATTATTCTTTGTTTATTACAGCCTTCTGTAACCTGTCTTGCTAGTGTTTACATTCACAGATCTTGATAGATTTCATTGGAT
The DNA here is from genome assembly GCA_017639245.1 of Myiopsitta monachus. Lineage (NCBI taxonomy): Eukaryota > Metazoa > Chordata > Aves > Psittaciformes > Psittacidae > Myiopsitta > Myiopsitta monachus. Next base: position 45,851,088 of record CM029941.1, on the reverse strand, counting down.
TTCATAGACTGATTAGAGTAACTTATTATCTACTTGTTCCTAGACAATGTCATCTGAATTGAATCACCTGTAAATTCTTTTATTCCTGTAATTCTGTCATCAGATTTGCGCTAGCGGAACTGACTGAAAGAAAACTACTTTTTGAAGCTGCTGCCTCTAATCATAGCATTTCACCACTGAAACCAATGAAAATGCTTTCATCAGCATTCACAAAGTTAAGATGTCAAGCCAAACCTTCTGTTGTGCTTTTCTGTCTCAATGTATGAAGTATATTTGGCCAGCCTTGTGTAATTGTTGTGCTATCATTATAAATAGCTTGGTGATACTATATCTCTTCACATACAAACTCACAAAACATGAATGAATGAAACAGCCACATTTCATTCCTCACCTTCACCTGTCACTACTCATATTTAGAACTCCAGACTGGCTATGATTATATGGCTGAAATGGCCAAATGGACAGTTGCCAATCTTTAACAGAACTCAAAGATTCTCAGAAATGAGTCAGATGAAATTTCAATGAAAATAGAAATTATGAGTGCATTCACAAAATCCTATTTATGCAATGAAGGAATGCACTTTTGGTGTCACTATAGAGAGTGCAATTAAAAGGGTCACATTGGTTTTACGGCTTAGGCAATAGATTAATTTCTCAGCTAGGAATGTCATACCTAGTCTAGAGCACCAGAGAGTTTTAAGTCATACCTGAGACATCTGAAAGCTTATCTTTAGAACATATACAATAGCTGACTAGTCTTTCCCATTAATGACAACACCTTTGTCCTGATCACAACTATAGAAAAAATCATGGCTTGAAGTATAGAGAAAATAGAGTAAGAGGTATGGAAACTGTACTCAGTAATATGAAATACTTTTCTTAAAAAAAACCACATAATTTCTTTTGTAGCTATAAGTTTTTTCAGACTGTGGAGCTTGTTTCTCAACACTGTGGGATAGAATTTAGTTCTGGCTAACCTCTTCTGTTTTCCTAAAGGTAGATTATATAGCCTACAGGTATGTCTTTTGTACAGGATGGACTTACTTACAGAGGCTATTTTGTAAAGGATTTATCAGGATTTTCTTTTTATCCCTGAAGTACTTGGATTTTTTTTATTTTTTTTTTTTTTTTAACTGTAAAATTTGCTTTGGACTTTAATTTGACATGAAGTGTGTCATGAAGTATGATTTATGTTTAAACAGTGTCCTCAACATATGAAGGATATAGAGCTTTCGGAGCAAGTCCAGCAGAGGGCCGCAGGAGTGATAAGAGTGCTGAACGACCTCCTGTGTGAAGACAGGCTGAGGAAGTTTGGGCTGTTCAGCGTGGAGAAGGGAAGTCTATATGGAGACCACATAGTAGCCTTCCAGTATCCAAAGGTGGCCTACAAGGATGCTAGAAAGAGATTCTTCGTCAGGGACTGTAGTAAAAGGACAAGGGGCAATGTGTTTAAATGTAAACAGGGCAAGTTTGGGTTAAATATAAGGAAGTAGTTCTTCACTATGGGGTGGTGAGGCACTTTAACTGGTTGCCCAAAGGAGTGGTAAATGCTCCATCCCTGTCAGTGTTCAAGGCCAGGTTGGACAGAGTCTTGGATGGCATGGTCTAGTGTTAGATGTCCCTGCCCATGACAGGGGGCTTGGAACTAGATGATCTTAAGGTCCTTTACAACCCTAACTATTCCATAATTCTATAATGTGGGATTTATATAAGTCTTGTACTTGAGGGGTTTACTTAGGTTTTGTACTAATGGTCTCTTGCCATTATTCTACATCAGTATTTATAGCGTTAGTTCAACACACATTTTATTGCTTTATCTCAGTGTATGTAGTGTTTATAAACATCAGAGGATTTGATGCAATTACGCTGCAATTTTGTGGATGCATTTTCATTGTTTGGGAACATTCTTCGTGCATCATTCCTTTGCCTTTAAAAGCTCTCACCTTGAAATTTAGAATGTGGTAGTCATTCTGTTGGTGTCAAAATCCTTTCAAGAAAATGGAAATTAATATAGTGCTTCAGTTAAGGATTAAGGGGTAAATAATCAGAGTACTGAGATTTCATCAGAATATTAGGAGAAAAAAAGAAGGAAAAACAACTGTTAAATGTATAAACAAGTTCCAGAAAAATGTATTTTTTCTAATAAATCGTATCCCAGGCAATTAACGTTATTTTACTTGCACTAAAGAACACCAAGAAAGAAAACAATCAATTTCCGTGAAAAGCTGAAAATCTCTAGTGTTAAACGATTTTTCCATGAGAGTAGTGCTAAATCATTTCAGGCTAGATAAATGCATTGAATTTATTGATCTCAAATACATTCAAACTCAGTATATTTTAGCAAAAAATGTATTTTAAATTGACTTCAGTATGTTAAATATTGGAGAAAAATGCAGTTTACAAAAATAATTTTATTCATGTGGTGTAAGGTCAAATGAAAAATTCTAGTAACTTTACATTGACGGGATTTTTTTCCCAGAGAAACATTTGACTAAAAAGACATGTAACTTTTTCAGGCTTTCCAGTAGAAGACATTTTGTAAACATTAAATAATAAAATTTTCTGGTCTTCAAAACAGCTATAACACATTTTAGCTTTTAAATTTCTTTGAAAGAGTAAGTTTTCATGCTTAGAAACATTTTCAGCATTTCAGCATTTACATTCTGTTCCTATTAAATATTTGCACTTAATAGCATTTTTTACTTTAAGCAAACTCAGTTAATCAACATTCAGAAATTATATATATAACTTTATGTGATTTCATTAGAAGCAAGTGTTTCTATTTCATATAGTGTTTTTTTTTTTAGATTCGACAGTGAAATTAAAAGATTTTTACTTCTCCAGTTGTTCTGGGTTCAGCAGTAGTAGTCATTTTTCTCCTTCTTAGTAGCTGATGCAGTGCCATGTTTTTGACTTTCAGCCTGGGAGCAGCACTGATAACACTGATGTTTTTAGGTGCTGCTCAGTAATGTTTATTCTGACCAAGGACTTTCTGAGTCTCATGCTCTGCCAGGGAGGAGGGAGAGTCAGGAGGAAGCAGAGACAGGACACCTGACCCAAACTGACCAAAGAGGTATTTCATACCACAGCATGTCATTCCCACTATATAAACTGGGGGCAGTTACCGAGAAGGGTTAGATCACTGCTCGGGTCACGGGATATCAGTCGGTGGGTGGTGAGCAGTTGTATTCTCTTCCCTAGTTCTTTCCCTTATCATTATTGTTATTGGTGGTAGCAGCTGTGGTTTGTGTTATACCTTAGTTACTGGACTGTTCTTATCTCAGCCCATGGGAGTTACATTCTTTCGATTCTCCTTCCCATCTCTCTCGGAGCAGGGGCGAGAAAGGGGAGGGAGTGAGCAAGCAGCTACCTGGTTCTGTGTTACTGGCTGGGCTTGAACCACAACACTAATTAAGAAAGAGCAAAAAGTAGAAGTCTTCCATTAGATTTTCATTCTAGTTACATTTGCACAGTTGAAAACATAATCCTCCTCTTCTGAACACTTTTTAAAGAATCAGTCTACTGCCTCCTTAGCAGATTTAATGCCTCTTAATGTAGAATTCAAGAGGAGGAGGGAAGAAATTATTGTTATATTACTATTATGCTCTTGGAAGCTGATTTAAATTATTCTACTTAATTCTTGCTAATAAATTATCAGGAGTAACAAACTACTGCGTAGATGTACCATCCTACAGAGTGCTGTTTAAAATGGAACTGCAGTAAAACTATTTTTGGTAAACCCATTCCAATTCTCAAAAGACATTCATGGAAAGAAAAAGTTATTATATATGAGAAGGGCATATCGGAAGTTTTGTTATGAGCAACATTTCAATGTTTAAGAGCTTTATGAGCCACTTAAGTTTTTTTTTGTCAGGTTAGCATTTAAGCTGTATCTATTACTTTTTATAACATTAGTGGATACTGATACTGCAGGGTGTCATCTATTTCTACTTCTCCTATCTTACAAACCAAGATCAATTTTACCAAATCCTGAACTGCACTTCGGAAAAAAAAAGAAATTTAGTATCTGGGATGATAAAGGTATTTGATCCAGGCACTGAAATTAAACTTGAGCAGATCACAATATAACCAAAGAACCTTCCACAGAGTCATAATATCAAAGATACTGTTGATATTAGCTAAAGAGATCTATCTCTTGATATTCACTAAAAGATGTTACTCTTAGTAATCCTCTTAGTAATGTACATCTGCTGTATACTGATATGAAGCATGAAATACAAAATATTCTGAAACAAAGTAAAACCTAGGTTCAAAGGCTGTAATGGATGTGGTTCTCAGTATGCAACTTCCATAAACAATAGGAAAGTGCCAGTGAGGAGGCTGTGACAGTCTTCCCAAGATAGTAATTATGTTGAATAGAGAAGAGAGTATTTTTTGATAAGATAGGGAAGGAGAATATGATTTTAACCTGAAAAAAAGTGCTTGTGTTGGATGGAACAATAGTAAAAGACTCTTCTGAGTTGATTAACTTATCTAAGTGATGTTTAGATTAAAAAAAAAAAAAGAAAAAAGAAAAAGATGCAAGGCATTTTATCATTTTATTTCAAGATTTGTATAGTTTATCTTTTATTTCTACAATGGCAGAGGATCCTAAGTAAGGTACATTCATGTAAAATTTTTAGGTTTTAGTAAAGTTAATCTTCACTAACTTAAAAGGAAAACAGATTTTAAGGGTGTTATATTTATGGAAAACAAAGAAAATTATCAAGAAAAATAATTATTACATTATTCCTGTTGTACATACATTGAAACAAGAAATCTAGAAATACAGAAACAGAGATCTAGAGCAGATCATCTGTGTGCTACTATGATTTTTTAATTCATCTTTTCCTTTGAAAATGGTTAATTTTAGTGCCGTTATAATATAAGATAATATAAGTAGTGTAATAGCATCTTTGCAATATTCTATGCATTCAGGGAAAAAAAATCATATTTTTTTACTGACTTTGTTTGCAACAGAGCACAGCCTAAGTACAAAATCTACTTTCATTCTAGCAGAGCTCGTCATTCCTAACCTAGAAGAATCACTTCCATCAGAGGATGTTGTATTGCATTTTCCAATAGGATGGGAACTGGTGGGACTCAGAACAAAAGGATTATTGCCAAAATCTTTTATGGTGTGCAGAATGGCTGACTTCTACTAGGGACTAGAATATGATACACAAAACCTTTCACAGAGGCCATCAGTCTTTACATAGTGATATTCAGTCACTGCTGAGTTGGAATGAGTTTAAATTGGTCACCTAGAAATGACAGCTGCTTTTCCCATTTCTTACTGTCTTGAATATCTCAATGCATACAAAGGTTTAACATCTCTATCTTGAGTCAGGGGTACCAAAGAGTGATGATTTCAATATATGGATTAATTGATCTCCTGGTAGAAACAGTTGCAATGAGGGCAATGACTTAAATGTTACAGAAATAATCTGTAAAAGGCACTTTTTTTGAATTATAGTCAATTTTTGTTGATTTACTTGAGCTCTTGTTCAAGATATTCATCAGAAATGTGTTGGAAGCTGAGAGAGTTCTACATTAAAAGTGATATACTGTGAAGTAAGAGTTATTCTTCAGCTGCAGTCAAGATGGAAACTCTTCTGCACTGTATTTTATATTGTATTTTCTCTTTGCGGCCTGCCTTTGACTTTGCACCTTTTATTGTAGGATCAGCTTGTCCCTAGAATTCTACTGAAACCTCTGATACCTCTCATTTATTTTCCGATATCATATGCTGAATTGTACTGTGTAACCTAGACAAAATTACTTATACTTTGGCATATCTCCATTTTCTTGGGCACAAATTCTTGAAGGAGGTATGGCTTTCTTCTGTTTTGGGCTAGGGTTCATCCTACCTAATTAGAGATGCTTTACTAGAGAATATAAATTAGGGTCCTTGTTTTTCAGTGATGTTGTGAATTACAGTTCATCCTTCCTAGATGATAGTTTGTTTTCTATGTGTAAATAGCTATATCTGTGTTCAAGCCATTGTATCTAGTACCCAAAATATAATTAACTGTTCCAGCATTCTGGGTCAATATGCAATCACAGAATTATTTCCACGAACTGTTGCCAGAAGTTAAGAAGTAGTGTCAGGATTATTCTTCTTTGATAGAAAACTCACAGGACAAAACTAGTCACACATCTGAGCTGCTCTTTCAGCATTTACAGTGTTCAGCATCAGAATGGGCTTGTAGAGCCTTATCACATAATCATGAACAGAAACTTTCCTATTCACTGACAAATAGCGAGGTTTCTCTGGAATTGTCATATGTGAAGAGCTAAGGTTTTTGTAAGCACTTCACTTTAGTTCTTTTTGCAGTGAGGTAATCATTGTAAGAGAACTGATTCATCAGGGACAGTGTATTCCCAGCAGAAAAGGATTGTCCCTGATTCAACAGGCACTGAAATCAAGTTTCTAGACTGTATCTAAACTTATGTTTTTACTGCAAAATGTCACCCACCATTTCCTCTGTAGCAAATTTTCTCCTTTCCAGCAGAAATGTCTATGGAATGTGTGAAGTTGAAAATACAGAATAGTAGTTAGTACTATCCAATCACGATCTATATGCTTGGATTTGTCTTAATATTATACCTTTGATTCATTGAGAGCAGTGCTTTAGAACAAATGTTAGTTGTGAATAGCCACAACACTGTTCTGGAAATATAATGTAGGTGATGTGCAAAGAATTAAATCTTTTAATTAAACAGCCAGTAGGACTAATTTCCTTAATTTAAAAATTATTAAGATAATACTAAGAGTACAGTGGAGTTCATGTATCTTACATTTACTCTTCATTATTCATTATTGACCACTTGTTTCTCATTCTTCACTGTAGGTTTGTACAGAGGTCCTGAATTAACTCACTGCTCTTGACTGATGATTTATATGTCTGATCTTGATAACAGCAATCTTACTTCATATCAGGAAATAAATCAGAATTCCATCAGGTTTGGAAGGAATGCTGAGAATCTTCCTCCTACCCAGACTCTTACAATATGTTGAACAATATTTTGAAATAATGGTGTGATGCATGGTCATCTTCTGGTGCATTTAATACAGTATAATTACTGTATTATTAAGTATAATTACTATATTAGGCACTAGTACTCCTAGTGTTCAGATTAAAGGTTTTGTTCAATTGTGCTCATATTTATAGTTTAGGTAGCTTTAATCCACTTTATGGAACATAGTTCCGATGAAAATTTTGGATATCAGAAGATCAAACTATAGCAAGTGCAGTGGTATTTTCACTGTTCTGATTTATTGATCACTTTGAATCACATAGTAAACACATGGAATCACAAAATTTTTACTTCTACATAAAAAAAAAAACCTCCAGTTTTGCCGTAAGAAACCCCTTCCACATGCATTTAGACATTTAAAAGGCACACTCGTGAAAAATGTGAGTCTGTTCCTGTCAGTGTCCAATTGGAGAAAACCCCAGTTCCGGACCCTGTTTTTTTCATGATCCCAAGAGTGAAATTAAGATGCAAAAGAGGTCAAGTACCATAATTAATCAGTTGGCTTATTACAAAAAGACAATTATTATAAATAAAATTATTGTAATAAAGGGGATAGTGATAGGATAGATAGATTGGAAAAAAGGTAGAAAATGAAACAAGAATTCGGGGTGCAAAGAGAGAGAAGGAGTCACCACCATAAATCCAGCGGTTTTCCGGGAATCCGTCATTGTCAGAGGTAGTGGAAGGCTTTCAGGCTTTGTAGTCAGCATTAGCACAATATCCCCCAAGACTCTGTAGTAGTCGCTGGAGGTGGGTATCCTCCTGGAGTTGGCTTCATGGCAATGGCTACTTTTTGTGCTTACCTTTTCCTCCTTTTGTAATGAGTTGGGGGGTATACCTCTGTTCTTCATGTCACATATTACACATCCCTGGCGGACCAATTTCCATCATCTTGGAGCCAGCTCAACTGCAGCTGTCTGCAGCAGTTCTTGGGATAACAGGCAGCAATTCCTCACACCAATCCTTGAGATAATGGATGCAAGAGTCTTATCTTTTTCCCGTTCATCCCTCAGGCAATGGACAGTGGAGTCCCATTTCAGCTCCTCAGACCCTTCTCCATGGCAACAGATATTGAAGTTTTATCTCAACTCCTCCCACCCATCTCTGAGACAAAAGATAGGTGGAAGTCCATCTCAGCTTCTTATACCAATCTTTGAGACAATGGACAGTGGAGCCTGATTTCGGATCAGTCTGTCAATTCCTCATCAGCATCAGAGCTATTTTTTTACTAGATTCCTGAAATCCTTCTTTTGGAAAAGAATAATTATAATTTCTTTTTTAATGAATTATGGTTTTCATTAGAGTTGCCTTACCTGACTTTTTTTTTGTTTGTAGATCAGCTCTCTGAATTTCATTACATAGCAAACACATTCATTTCTGCCTGAAATTCAATACAATAACTTATATTAATTGCTTCACACATTTCAGTCCTTCAGAAAGAGTAATTTCTAAAAAAATTCAGTAGTTCAGTCATATTTCCATGATGAAAGTTGTTGACCACTAGAACAATTCTGAGATAGGCTAGAACCATAGCTGTTACGGAAAACACTTATATCCATAAAGAAATAAATGTTGGAAATGGAACTGTTAACATTAACTCAATGCTTTAAAGTGTAATTTAAAGCTGTGTCTTTAATAAGAGAAATACTGCTATGTATCTTTTCATATTTTTGTAAAGAATTTGAATATTAGACACTACTATTAAAGATTTTCATTATTAGTGTCTGTATTTTTTCTTTTTAGATATAAAATGCATTAAAAAAATCTACTTACACTTTCCTACTTCCACCATTCCTGTTGTATCATCATGTTTCCAGTTCTTATGTCTTTCTCTTCTTATCTGCCTCTTCTCCATTGTCCTGGGTTCATCTGTAACAGTTATTTTTCTCCTTCATAGTAGCTGGTGCAGTGTTAAGTTTCGGCTTTAGTTTAAGTATAATGCTGATAACGCACTAATGTTGTAGTTGTTGCTGAGTAATGCTTACCCTGATCAAGGACTTTTCAGTCTTTCATGCTCTGAAAGCGAGGAAGGGCACAAGAGGCTAAGAGGAAGCAGAGACAGGACACCTGACCCAAACTAGCCAAAGGGATATTCCACACCACGGCACATTATGCCCAGTGCATAAACTGGAGGGAGTTACTCAGAAGGCCCAGAACGCTGCTCAGGTCAGGCTGCGTATCAGTTGGTGGGTGGTCAGCAATTTTATTGTACATCACTTGCGTTTATTGTTTCTTTCCTTTCCCTTTTTAGTTTTATATTTTATCCTCTTGTTATTTCCCTTATTATTATTATTAGTAGTAGGTTTTTATTATAACATTAGTTATTGAACTGTTCTTATCTCAGCCCATGGGGTTCACATTCTTTTGATTCTCCTTCTCCTTCTGCCAGGAATGTGGGGGAAAAAGGGGGAAAGTGAGCAAGCAGCTACTGGTTCTGAGTTACCAGTTGGCCTTAAACCACACCATCCATAAAAGCACCACTACACCCTGCCTAAAGAAATACCACAAATACCAGAATAACCAAGAATACAATTGAGGGATTAATATTTTTCAGACTACTTGTACAATCTCTTTGTATTTTGCTGTGTCAAAATATTTTGACATAATGCCTCCTCAAAAAATTCCCAAGGGAATCAAACCAGCTTATCTTCTCATTTTGCTTAAATAGTATTGTATATGAACTTACACAAAGAGACCTTCCTCAGATTTCTAGGAGCACCTGATGAAAAAACAGAGTTTATTCCCCTGTTTCTACACTGATGCATATTTCCTTGAGCTAGAGAAATGAAAATTTTGCACCAAGTTATGCAGTGAGTAAATTAACCATGTGTCAAGTTTGTGAATGTGAAATTATACAACTTCCCCTCTAAGATATTTTTGAGCATGGTAAACTTCGGTATCTCTTAATAGCCTGCTTAAGCCTGTACTTTATGTGAATCCAGACAACAGCAAAACAAACCAACCAACCAAAATGTCCTAGGTTCAGCAGTAGCAGTCATTTTTCTCCTTCTCAGTAGCTGGTGCAGCACTGTGTTTTTGACTTTCAGCCGGGGAACAGTGCTGATAACACTGACATTTTCAGTTACTGCTTAGTAATGTTTAGTCTGATCAAGGATTTTCTGAGCCTCATGCTCTGCCAGGGAGGAGGGGAAGCCGGGAGGAAGCAGAGAGGACACTTGACCCAAACTGACCCAAGAGGTATTCTATACAACAGCACGTCATGCCCAGGATGTAAAAACTAAGGGCAGGGACCCGGAAGAGGGAGGTTCACTGATGGATCAGGATTGACATTGGTGGTGAGCAGTTGTATTCCCTTCCCTTGTGTTTCCCTTGTCGCTATTATTACTGGTGGTAGCAATAGTGATTTGTGTTATACCTTAGTTCCTAAACTGTTCTTATCTCAACCTGTAGGAGTTGCATACTTTTGATTCTCCTCCACATCCCTCTGAGAGGGGGGGAAGAAAGAGGGGGAGTAAGTGAGAAAACTGTATGAGTGGCTTAAATCACAACACAAAAGTAAGAAATCGAAACAATAATAAGAAAATAAAACCTCTTCCATTTGTTGGCAGTGAAGCTGCTCTTCCTATTATGTAACTACCCTTACTAGGTCTAGAAATTGGCAAAACAGAAGGGAGGGTGAACTTTGTCTCACTCTGAAGTGGGATATTCAGAAAATAAGTAGCACTGAACTTTAATATCACTACTGCTTCCTGTTTTATTATTGTGACTAAATGGATTTTTAGGGATTCTACAGAAATAAAATCGCACTTTCAAAATTTCCTTTGGAAAAAAACCCAAGACCAAACCTGCTAATGTTACCTGCAGTGGTTAAACAATGTCTTTTATAAAAATAAGTTAAAAGAATGACTGAAATAATTTTGTTTCAGTTATGTTTGCCTTAATGAATTAATCTCAGGAGTTAGAACAGAATGGGTAGATCACTGATAAAGCTGAGTGGCATCAATTTTTTTTTAATAAAGTATTTTGAAAAGTTATCATAAAGTTACATGATAGTAAACCTCTAGAAAGAGATGGTGCAGTCTGTCAAACACAATCATTGAAAGTGCTATAACTAGCAGTATTATAGCTTTATAAACATTCATATAGATTACGTATAATACAATATTTTATGTAGTGTTAAACCATTACAATTATATATTGTATTATAATGTATTATATTTTGTATATATATAAGACACCAGTCTGTGGTCTAATGTTAGGTGAACTATATAAAAACCACTGAAGGTAAGATCTTGAAGAACATTGGTAGGATCTAGATGTAATGTTTCCAGTTGTTTATTTCCACTTGATTAAGCTCAAAGTTCATTTACATAATTTAAAAAGTCACCTGTCATTGTATGATACTACGCTAATTTGTGAGCTCTCAGTTCCAAATGCTAAACACAATCAATTGAAGAAAATGGATAATAATACTGGTTGTTACCTTTCTATTCTGTGTGTCTTCAGCTCAGGCACTACAAATTTACAGAAATTGAAAAAGGAGGGAAGTGTTTCTTGCTTCGATGTTGATGGTTAAAAACTTGACTCCATAGTAAAGAAAAAGAGATGCATTATCCCCAGTATCATTTTTTTCCCTCAAGAAGGTGATAATTTTCAGCTCCTGCTTGTTGATTTGGTATTAACCTGCTCACCAGTTCACCAGTCAGATGAATCCAGTCAAAAAAGTAGGTGTAGTTAAATAATTTATTCCAGTTGCATTTCACTGTGGTGTATTTTAATTTTGAGTAATGAAAAAATTCTTCTGTGATTAGATCAAGTTTCAGGCACTTCATCCAGAAGTGGGTAGCAGGTGAAGGGCTTTATGTTTATATGTAAGATTTATTACCTTTTTGATATGCCAAGTTGTGAAAATTGTAAAAAAATTCTTTCAATTGTGAAGAAATTCAACAACGGTTCCGTTGCCATTATTTTCACATTGTTTTGCAGATACCTAAAGTAATCCTGAATCTGTCTTTATTCTCCAAAGATGCAAAATTCTTTTGATGCAGTGAAGCTGGTAGCAGTTTACAGGACACTTCCTGTATTGTAAATTACATGAGCTCTTCTATCATTTGTGTTTTGTGAGCATGCAGTAACACAATGTGACCTCAAAACCTGAGCACCTGAACTGTGGATATCGAGGTGTTAAAAAAACCCTTAAAAATCAGGCAAAAATTTGTGACTAGTTAATACATTTTATCTACTTTATTTATCATTATACAAATACAGATTTTATTTCTTAAAATTAGAAAGATAATACGTTTTATTTAATATATAATTTATATGTTAGAGCATATTAAAAACAATTAAATGTTCTCATTTTTTTCTTCCCTATTTCTAAATGTCATTTGAAAATCAAAGGTTATAAATTGCAAATAAAAGTGAATTAATAATTCAATTTTATTTCAAAGAGGCTGTCAAAAAAAATGGCGATCTCATAGGACTGCTCTGGCTGCTTAGCTTGTAACAGATAAATAGTCAGCATGATAACATATTTTAAAAGAAAAAAAAAACAAACAAAAACTAAAAACAAACAACCTGCATATTATTCTTCTGTTCTTGTGACATCTATTCTTCATCTATCTTCAAACAGATTTTTCTGTAATATGAAGTGTAATTGCTCTGTTAACCTCTGATGTACTTCATGTGGTATCTGGAGAATTATCACAAGAGGTAGCTCCTCATATAAGTGATTTCATCAAGCGATGATATGCTTTATATCTTGGAAGAATCAAACCCTTCATAATCTGACATAAACTGAAAGAGTGTCTAATTATGCACTCTGCTCATCTTGTTTCTTTTCTAGCGCACTGTATAAGAGAGAAAAAGGAAGAGATCTTTCCTGTAAATATGTGACAGTTAATATGACAGACATTAAGCAGGCACAGCAAAATAAATTATCTTTGAAAAGCAGTTCTGAATCTGCAGTAGCTACTTAGTGAAAAATTATAAGCGTATTTCTAGATAATCCATCAAGATACTCGAAGCATCAGGTATGAATAGATTAGCCCATAAAGATAGATTTAAAAGTCCTCAATACATAGTTAAAATTCTAACCAAATCTAAAGCCCTGAGTAACCTTGTCTGACCCTGCTCTAAGCAAGAAGCTGGATTGAATGACCTCTATAAATTACCCTATGATACACTGAAATGGTATTATTTTGAATGACTCCAGAATTTATTTTTTATTTAATATCCAAATTTACCAATTTAAGTTATCATAGAATTATAGAATCACAGAATAGTTAGGGTTGGAAAGGACCTTAAGATCATCTAGTTCCAACCCCCCTGACATGGTCAGGGACACCTCACACTAAACCATGCCACCCAAGGCTATGTCCAACATGGACTTGAACACTGCCAGCGATGGAACATTCACAGCTTCCCTGGGCAATCCATTCCAGTGCCTCACCACCCTCACAGTAAACAATTTCTTCCTCATATCCAATCTAAACTTCCCCTGTTTAAGTTTGAACCTGTTAGCCCTGGTTCTACCACTACAGTCCCTCACGAAGAGTCCTTCCCCAGCATCCCTGTAGGCCCCTTCAGATACTGAAGGGACCTGTGAGGTCTTCACGCAGCCTTCTCTTCTCCAGGCTGAACAGCCCCAACATTCTCATCCTACCTCCGTACGGGAAGTGCTCCAGCCCCCTGCTCATCCTCGTGGCCATCCTCTGGACTTGTTCCAACAGTTCCATGTCCTTTTGATGTTGAGGACACCAAAACTGCACACAATACTCCAAGTGAGGTCTCAGGGGAGCAGAGTAGAGGGGCAGGACCACCTCCTTCAACCTGCTTGTCATGCTTCTTTTTGTGCAGCCCAGGATACGGCTGGCTTTCTGGGCTGCAAGCGCACACTGCTGGCTCATGTTCATTTTTTTATCAACCAACACCCGCAAGTCTTTCTCCGCAGGAATGCTCTGAAGCTCTTCCCCTGCCCAACCTGTAGCTGTGCCTGTGATTGCTTCGACCCAGGTGGAGGACCTTGGACTTGGCGTGCTTAAACTTCATCAGGTTGGCATCAGCCCACCTCACAAGCACGTCAAGGTCACTCTGGATGGCACTCCTTTCACCCAGCATATCAACCTAACTACACAGCTTGGTGTCATTGGCAAACTTGCTGAGGGCACACTCAATCTAACTGTCCATGTCACTGACAAAGATGTTGAACAAGACCAGTCCCAACACCGATCCCTGAGGGACACCGCTCGTTACTGGTCTCCAGCTGGACATTGATCCGTTGAGCACAACTCTTTGCATGTGGCCATCCAGGCAGTTCCTTATCCACTGAGTAGTCTACCTATCAAATTGATGCTTCTCCAACTTAGAGACAAGGATGTCGCATGGGACAGTGTCAGATGCTTTGCACAAGTCCAGGTAGATGACATCAACTGCTCTACCCCTGTCCATCACTTCCGTAGCCCCATCATAGAAGGCCAGCAAATTGGTCTGGCAGGATTTCCCCTTAGTGCAGCCATGCTGGCTGTCACCAAACACTTTGTTGTTTTTCATGTGCCTTAGCATGCCTTCCAGGAGAACCTGCTCCAAGATTTTGTCAGGCTCAGAGATGAGACTGACTGGTCTGTAGTTCCCTGGGTCATCCATTTTCCCTTTCTTGAAAATGGGGTTATATTACCCTTTTTCCAGTTGTCGGAAACTTCACCTGACTGCCATGATTTTTTAAATATGATGGACATTTTTCAAATTTGGTGGACAACTCCTTTTTTTTTGTGTGTCTCTTCACTTCTTCTGCTTTGCAAAAAGCAAATTATTGAAATTATGTAGAAGCAAACAAAAAAATGCTAGCATTTAATTTAGTTTGAGTTTAAGTGTAACATTGCATTAATTGTTTAGCTTTTATAGAAATTCCTATTCCTCATCTATATTCCCATTATTGAACTGCTACAACTTCATCTTTAAATGTCATATAAATTAATGAAGATTGTATTTTTCCTTAGATTACACTCATCTTCTTTGAAAAGATTCCATCAATGAAAATGATGAAACTGTACAGGGACACTTCCCACTAAACCATACCACCCAAGGCTCTGTCCAACCTGGCCTTGAACACAACCAGCGATGGAGCATTCACAACTTCCCTGGGCAACCCATTCCAGTGCCTCACCACCCTCACAGTAAAAAATTTCTTCCTCATATCCAATCTAAACTTCTCCTGTTTAAATTTGAACCCGTTACCCTTTCTCCTATCACCACAGTCCCTCCCGAAGACTCCCTCCCCAGCATCCCTATAGGCCCCCTTCAGATACTAGAAGGCTGCTGTGAGGTCTCCACGCAGCCTTCTTTTCTCCATGCTGAACAGTCCCAACTTTCTCATCCTATCTAGACGATCTTAAGGTCCTTTCCAATCCTAACTATTCTATGATTCTATGATTCTATTCTTATATGTTCAACATTCTCTGTCGCTTTCATGTGCAGGCATACTGAACCTCAGCTCAAAATACTTTTCTATAAAAATATTTTATAGAAATACACATATTAAACACACATATTATAGTTTGTGTGTAATTTTGAAAGTGTGTTCTTGAAAAACATGGGGGTTTTTTTGTTCTTTTGCTTTGTTTTGTTTTGTAATTAGACCAAACAGTTGTATAACTTTTTTGTATGAGAGAAAGGTCACATGCTTGTGCAAAGCTGTCATACCAGACTAAAAGTTGCCTTAAGGTATCCTTTTGTTACAGGTAGAAAAAATATATTTGCAGTATGAAATTCATAAATAGATACATGAAATAGTTAGCAAATTCCTCTGTTCAGTTTCCAGACTTTTGAAATCTGACCATGGGATCTTGTATGTTATCTTGCCATGTAATTTTTTTTTCATTAGATATTAGATAAATTAACAAACAAACAAGCAAACAAACAATTAGTCCTAGATTGCAGCCTGGGTTTTGATCTGGAGCTTTTATAAGTGTTTATATAAAATTTATATATACACTACAATGAAACAGAAAAAAAATAACCTTGCTAAATGTATATGGAAGAAAAAAAAAAAAACAAACACAAAACCACCACCCTTCTCCCCAGGAAAAAAAAAAAAAAAGCCTTCCTCTTTCATATTAAATTACTGTCTATGGACTACTGCAGGAGAAGAGCTTGAAGTTATGAATGATTTATAAATATCAGCTAGATCCTTACGAACAAAGATGCAAATGGAGTGTTAGAATTATTAAGAAATGAGTAGAGAAAGAGACAGAACACCTTTTCATCTCACTGTGTAAATACGTGTTTTATTCATGTATTCAATGATGACCTGACCACACATTTAAAAAAAAATGATCTAATAGAACTAGAAAAAATTCAGAGAATGATATTTTAAAAGATTAAAGTGGGGACAGCTGGTATGATTAATAGACTGGGATTCTTTGGCCTGTAAAAGAGAATATTGAATATCAATGTGACAGTGTCCTGGGTTCAGCAGTAGCAGTCATTTTTCTCCTTCTTAGTAGCTGGCGCAGTGCCATGTTTTTGACTTTTGTCCTGGGAACAGCACTGGTAACACTAATGTCTTCGTTTGCTGCTCAGTAATCTTTATTCTGACCAAGGAATTTCTGACTCTCATGCTCTGCCAAGGAGGAGGGGAAGTTGGGAGAAAGCAGAGACAGGACACCTGACCCAAACTAACCAAAGAGGTATTCCATCCCACAGCATGTCATGCCCACTCTATAAACTGTGGGCAGCTACCTGGAAGGGTTAGACCACTGCTGGATCGGGCTGAGTATCGGTCGGTGGGTGGTGAGCAGTCGTATTCTCTTCCCTAGTTCTTTCCCTTATCATTATTATTATTGGTGGTAGCAGCAGTGGTTTGTGTTATACCTTAGTTACTGGACTGTTCTTATCTCAATCCGTGGGAGTTACATTCTTTTGATTCTCCTCCCCATCCCTCTGGGAGCTGAGGGAGGAAAGCGGGGGGAGTGAGAGGGCGGCTGCATGGTTCTGAGTTACAGCTGGGCTTGAACCACGACAGACAGAAATCTGTAAGCACAATGGCATGAAGAGAAAATAAGTCAGTTTTCCACTGCCTCTACAAGTACAGCAGAGCAGGAGTCATGTGCCCTGCTCACAACTCAACAAAACTCATTCTTTTGAGATATTTTTTCTGAGTAGACTGCTTAAACCTGTCCACTGAAGACTAAATGAGGGATGCATCTTGCACTATCGCATGTCCGATTGTTCCTTGTATATAAAGCACTGTCGTGGTTTAAGCCTCTCAGCCACACAGTTTGCTCACTCACTCCCCCCTCTTTCTTCCCCCTAGATCCCAGAGGGATGGGAAGGAGAATCGAAAGAATGCAACTCCCACAGGTTGAGATAAGAACAGTTTAGTAACTAAGGTATAACACAAATCACTACTACTGCCACCAATAATAATAATGACAAGGGAAATACAAGGAAAGAGAATACAACTGCTCACCACCCGATACCAAGCCTGACCAAGCAGCAAAACCCCCCACCTTTCTGGGTCTCTGCCCCCGTTTTTTACATCCTGGGAATGATGTGCTGTGGTATGGAATACCTCTTTGGTCAGTTTGGGTCAGGTGTCCTGTCTCTGCTTCCTCCTGGCTTACCCTCCTCCCTGGCAGAAAATGAAACTCAGAAAATCCTTGGTCCCGTCAAGCACTGCCAAGCAGTAACTGAAAGCACTGGTGTTATCATCGCTGTTCCCAGGCTGAAAGTCAAAAACACAGCACTGCAGCAGCTACCAAGAAGGAGAAACGTGACTGCTACTGCTGAACCCAGGACAAGCACTCAGAAAAAAACTCTAATCATTGTAGAAGTATCTTTATCGTGATGATAATGGTCAGTATTGTCACTGAAATGAAATTATTTTGTATAAAAGTTCACATATGTGCCATCAATACTTTGCCTGTTCAAATAATTAGGGATACTTACTATAATATAAATATTCTATGTTTGATAATATTTTCAAATACAGAAAATTTAACTAGGTATGTCTTTCAGTGATTTGCACCAAGGGCTTTTGTCACATGGTAAACAAATTCTTGATACTGAGATCAATCTGCTTGTTTGAGTAATGGATACCCACACTGTGGTATTTTCCATGTTTCTTACCTGTTTAGACGATATTTTTCATAATATTATAATACGTTTGAAGACAGATCTAGTTGTTTTCATAGAGTCTTCATTACACTTCGTTTAACAAGTGTATTGTGGAGTTTTATTGCATTTGCATTCCACTATGTCATACTCAGAAGGCAAATGTTATTCAAGCTGAAAAGTCTTGGGTAGAAAATATCCAAAATGAAAACAAATTATTTTGAAATAGTAAAGAGCCTATAGCAACTTCTAATTGGTAAGGTCAGAACATCACAATCTTTAGAAGAAAGAGTGTATGTACTCCTGTTAGACTCATATTCAGACTAGTTGTTATCTTCCATGTAACAAAGAGCTAAGATATAAATAAATAAATAAATAAATAAACAAATAAATAAATAAATATTCCACTGTCAGAATTATTTTAGTGTAGGATCTAATCTTGTAAAAACTGTGACCTCCTCAATTTTATTTGTGATGGTGAGCCTTAGGAACATGAAGTACATTGTCTCGGATGATGTAGGCACAAGAAGCTGAAAGCTTTAATGATACTTTCATGAATGCCAACAGGAAAAATCAGAGCTTGTAATGATAGCTTCTGCAAGACTGGAAAAATCTATATGGTCTCCGGTCACTGATAATTGCAAGGCAATAATAAAAAAAAATAAAAATACATGTAAAAACATATGTAAATAAATTATGTACTTAATATAAATAAATTACAAGGCAATAATAATAGTAATAATAATAATATATTCCACACTATTGTTGAAGGTAGGAGAATTTAATAAAGCACAGGACAGCGGTTCTTCGAGTTAACTGAAAAATTTCTTAGTAAGCTGAGTCCACTAAAATGTTTAAATTTTTTGTTAAAGATGGTTCAATCGAATCAGCTAACCTCAAATTCATAGACAAACAGCTTTGATGTAAAGAAAGATGTCATTTGGCCACAGTAAAATAAAAAATAGTCATACAGCTTTTTAATTAATATTGAGATAGCTCATATATTTTAATATATTAATATGCAATAAAATTACCAAGAACAATAAGGAGTGTAAATATTTGCATGTGTGACATTAACTTAACTTCCATTTTTTCAAATCCATATTTACAAAAAAATCACCAAAGCCATCTAGTTTGAAAGAATTTCTTAAAAAATAAATAAAAATATAAAAGACATTAATTTGCTGTATAGTACTTGCTTGGCAATCATGACTTATTATTTTTTAAAATTTGTTTATAATATGTACTTTTTCCTCCCTTTCAAAAAATAATCAAAAAGTAAGCAGTTAAGAAACAGACTTTAAAAATAAGAAATATAAAGAAATACCTTTTTTTCTGGTTTGTTGTTTTGTTTTTTTTTTTTCTTAAATATGATGGAGGAGATCAAAAGCAAAAAAAAAAAAAAAATAAATAAAAAAAAAACCCCAAACCTTAAAAAAACTGGACTAACTTTCTGAAAATATGAAGATAAGAAATAATTAAGACTGTCAAATTCCAGTTTGCTGGAGTGAAATAGTAACAAACATCTATGTTCTTTTTTGGAGTAAGTATCCATAGGTAATTTCCTCTCAAACAGATTTTACTTAAGGAGGGCTCGAATGGTTGATTTATCTTGCATGTTTTCCTCAGCCTGGCTAAAGCACATGGCATTATTGGTTTGTTATGGGGCATTTTCCACAGATTTGGGATTTTTATCTAACATTTTCCTTTTTTTTTTTTTTTTTCCTTATTTTTGTAATAAAAAATTTTACTTTATAATTTTAGCTGAAAATACTATCCTCAAAAGAATAATTTCAGAATGTTGTCTTGGCCTTTTTTTCATGTGAGGTCAGATCTCTGCTTTATTAAAGAAGCAGTTCAGGTTTAATCAGCGGAAATATGAAGTGGTGTTATAGATGAGCAAAACACTTAAATATGTGTTAGAATATTTAACATCCTGGATTTAACAAGTAGGGTTTTTTTATTTTTTTTTTACGCTCCTGAACCAATATACCTTCAAAGAAAGCTGCTGTTTGTCCTGCTGTCATTGACAGTGCCTATCATTAATTTTGACTTGGTTTTGATCATCTATGGGAGATTATTTTTAACATGGCAGGAGTTTCTCTGATTCAGCCTTATTTCAGGACTGCCAAGGAATGTGTCAATTGTAATAGATTTTTGGTGATATGGAGTGCAATTCCATTCATAACAACCTGCATTTTTTCCCAAACTCCCCTGTATTTTCCATAGTAAGGGTTGGGAGTCATACTTGAAGTACAGTTTACTCGTGCAGGACAATTTTTTTCTTGTATGTATGTGTGTAGTTTATAAGCTATATAATCTAGCCTACTTACCTGGCTGAAGATGAATAGTATGGGAACGAATTTCACATAATGCTGTAGAGCAAATCTTTGTCAGCAGTAGAGTTTTGTAAAGGCTGAAAGGAGAATCAGGAAAAAAAGCACCCTGAAGTGGTCAACAAAAGCACAGCTGGTTATTATAACTGCAGTGTTTTCCCCTACTGAGACACTGACTGCCATCCAATCTGAAGATGTATTTACATGACTTGGGGCAACCAGAAAGGATCTCTCTATGAGCAGCTCAAAGCTCTGAGATTTGTTTTCCTGCTTGCACAGCTCCGATGAGTTTTGTACCTGTGTAGCTTTGCTAAGCTGAAGCTGAATTTCAGTTTCTTGGGCCATAGCTGGAGAAAATTGCAGAAATTCCTAGAATCAAGTTAATCTTTAGATTTATAATACTGCTTGTAGGTTTTGCTAGGTGGTTAGAAAAGTTATGACTGGGACAAATTAGAAACTGATGATTCTGTTTTTTATTGTGGTCAATTACTGCTGACAGAGACATCAGAAAAAGATCAATGAGCTAATTTGCTCCTTTGTTAATATGATGATGGATGCTATGGAACAGTCCTAAATGTACTGGAAATTTGAAGAGTTATTCCATTCCTGAATGATGATCCTCAATCCAGTAAAGTATAGAAAGTGTTTATTAAGAATAAAAGCTGCCAGCAGACTTTATAGGAGACCCTGTACACAGGAACAGCCTGGAAAAAAGAGCATGTCTTAAAAGTTCCGCAGCAGCCTAATGCTCTGTGGCTGCAACCTCAGGTGGGAGCAGCTGTTTGGGATAGAGGGGTCTGTCCCTAGAAGAAGCCTTGCTAAAACCTTATTTATGTCTTTAATGTAACATGTAGTAGATCTGTAGTATAACAGCAGCTTACCTCAGTTGTGCCAGGAAACTAGCTACAAACTTCATTAAAGATTAATAAAAAGCCTAGTAAGATTCTATAGTTTGTTTGGTTTTTTTTTTTTTAATTAGCACTTGAAGGTGTTCTCAACATTATGCACAGTAGGTTTCAGTGGGGATTTCGTGGGGTATCCCAAAAACTTAGAGCCAAGCATTTGGTCGACTGTTAAAGCGGGGGCTATACCAGTCAATTATAAGATCCTTTACAAGGCAATGGGTATTTTCTCTAATATGCAATGGCTAAAAGATATCTATATTGATTCGTTAAAACTATTTTGATACTAAAGTACTATATTTCCATTTTTTATGATACTCTTAGGTCTCTGTTGTGTTATGCATATGTACATGCATAGATATGCACAGACAGAGACAGACACCTGCTGAAGAACTTCCTTTCTACGTCTTCAGCAGCTAAAAGCTGCTAAAGCCACCTCAGACCTTAGGAGCAAGTGTCAGATAGAAAGGCTTGATTTATTCATGTAATATCATGATCAGGAGTAATTATTTGGGGGCACT
Source organism: Myiopsitta monachus (assembly GCA_017639245.1). Classification (NCBI taxonomy): domain Eukaryota; kingdom Metazoa; phylum Chordata; class Aves; order Psittaciformes; family Psittacidae; genus Myiopsitta; species Myiopsitta monachus. The sequence continues at coordinate 45,829,215 of CM029941.1, read as the reverse complement.
GGCTATCAAGGTTGCCAGAAGGAGAGCAAGACATAAGTAGAGATCATATTAAATTAATTCTATAAGGATTTTTTAATTTTCTGTTTTATTGAACATACAAATTTCTAAATTCAGTCTGAAATAAAAATTCTTTTTAATTTATTTATTGTTGTCAAAACACCCAGTCATGCCATCAACAAAAACAGTACAGCACAGAATCTCATAGAAGGTCCAATGATCGTACTTCATGTTCATTTTCAGTTTCAGTCACCCCAGCTCCTAATTATGGTCCTAGATTTATTTATTTTTATTTTTTTTTTAATTATCTGTGGCAGAATCATTTTCTTCTCAATTTCCTTTCCTTGTCTTCTGTGCCTTTGTCAAGATGGGTAAGACTCCTGGCTTACAGTCCTGTGTGTGCTAAAAACTGACCAGTACAAAGACTTCCAATTTCTAGAATGGACTTCCTTCTATGAGCGATACTAATTTAAATCTCTTTCTTTACCACCTAATTAGAAAGGACCAGGGAGACTGGCAGGCAGAATGATCACATAAGCCTTTTTAGATATGACACAGGTCTGAAGAAGTCTTGAGCATTCTTAGTGATTATTGCTCTAGTAAGTTTTGCTGTAGGATAAGACTTCACACAGAACTGACAGATAAAACTTCTCAGAGGCTTAATAACAAACTGAGTGAGGACATGTACTGAAAACAGAGTCTGAAAAATTCAAAGTTAATTATTTTTCAGTTCTGAGTTTCAGTTAATAATGTTTTAGAATAAGTAAATACAAAAATACTGGCACACATATATCCTAAGGAAACACACTTTTTAAGTTATGATATATAGCTTAAAATAATAAAAGGATTGTAAAAACTTGCTTTAAGAGTTACACAAAGAAATTACTTCATACCTACTAAACTAATGTTTGTGATAAAATCCTATCCATCCATTATTGTATTGAGTGCTTCTTGCTTATGGTTTTTTTTTTTTTTTTTTTTTTTTTTTTGCTTGCTTGTTTGTTTTGGATTTTTTTGGTGGTGGTGGTGGTTTTGTTGTTGCTTTTGTTTCTTCAACTGTTTGTTTTGGGTTTTTTTTCCCAATATGCATTTATTGCAAACATTAATTTTAATTTTTTTATTTTATTTTAAAGAGACATTATTTTAAAGACATTTACCAAACTATGTGATAGTATTCATAAATACATAAATGTTAGGCTTTTTGCTATATGAGAGGAAAAAAATAAATTACAATGTATGATATTTATTGATATTTCAAATACAACATGAATGCCATTTTCAGTTTAAAAGTATTGGAAGTCTTTTAGTCATTCTATGTTATTTGAAAATAATTTCAAATGTATTTCCATATTCTGACAGATCAAAAAATATGTACAATTGATATTGAATTGTTGAGTCCTTTTCCTGTACTTATTTTGGCATCACTTCTGATTGCCAAGATGTTAATTGTCCAAGCAGAGGAAGTCTCCTTTTATAATTAGCTTGACCCTTGATTTTGCCAATGGTGGCAAAGTTTTTTGCCCATTATAAAGACCAGACAATATTACAGAATGAAATCAGTATTGGTTCCATCCAAAATTTGACTGTCATGTGTAAAAGGAAAAAAAAAAAAAAAAGTACCTAATGTAGCTGATATGGAGTAGGAACTCACCAATTTTTAAAATAAATCAGATATCAAGAGCTGGAAATTTAAGCCTTGAGAATTACTGAGTTGCCCTCTGTGAGCACTTCCAACTGCTTTGAGTGGTTCACTATTAGAAAGACTGAAAGAAGTATTTTCACCTCTTTCTTTTCCCAGTCTTCTTCTACCCCTAGTGTTTGTAAAACACACGGGTGAATTAGTCTTTAGTCGTTAAGTTAGTTATATTCTTAGAATCATAGAATACCAGGTTGGAAGGAATCTCAGGGATTACCTGGTCCAATCTTTATTGGCAAAATATGACCTAGACTAGATGTTCCAGCATCCAGTCCAGCTGAATCTTAAAAGTGTTCACCACTAGAAAGTTTGCTACTTCCCTGGAGAGATTATTTCAATGGCTGATTGGTCTCATAGTGAAAAATCTTTCCTCAAGTGTCCAAATGGAGTCTCCCTGGGAGTAACCTGTGCCCATTACCCCTTCTCTTTCCATGTGACTCCTTGAAAAAAGGGATTCTCCATCTTTTTAGGCCATCCTTTAAATACTGGAACATATTGATAAGGTCTTTCCTAAGACTTCTCAAGTCTGAACAAACCCCTTTCTCTCAGCATTTCTTCATATGGCAGGCTTCCCAGTCCTCTGATCATCTTAGGGGCTTTTCTTTAGACCCTTTTCAGCCTGTCCACATCTTTTTTGTATAGTGGAGACCAAAGCTGAACTGAACAGTCGAGTCTATTCATAGTACGATTCATAAGATTCATAGAATCATATTCACATTGTATTGCATTACTATTAGAAGTTGGGTTTTAATTTTTGAGTTCTTGGTACTCAAAGGTAATCATTCCTATTTGCATTCATGAACTGTAGTCAAGCAACTTCTTCCCTCATTTTTGTCTTGATTTATTTTCAGATTTGGATCTTCTTTAGGAAAGAATCCAGTTTCTATTTCTGTCTATACACATACTGAAATTCAGTGATTGAATGCAAAGAATAATCTTAAGTACTTGCTGTCCATAACAGTGAAATATGAATTGAACGGATGTACTTGAAATCAATTGCAATTAAAAAAAAAAAGCATAAAAAAAAAACCAAAACCAAGAGCAGTCCTCAGTAGATTTAATTACTATTGTGTGATTAGCCTGTATTTTTAACATGAAGTAAGAATATGTTCACTTATTTGCATCTCTGCAACTTTGTGTTTCCTTTATTGAGGTGAGGAATAATTTTTAGATAGATTTTCATGTTTGTTACATGAATCACATGATGATTTGGTTTGAGTTTCTTTTCAAGACCTTCTATGGGAGATAAAAAATAAAAAAAAAAAAAGAGAAACCTGGTACTAAAAATCAAATCTAGATTTGTATTTGAATTTCTTCAAGTTCTCAGCTGGTTATATCTCTGTTTGCATGCATTTCAGAAGCATTTCAGAATCAGTTTATCTGTTTAAATGCATTCTTTTCTCCAGGTATATGAGACCAATTCGTTGTTTCCGTCTACACTGCACTTAGGTTTTTGAAGACACATGGAGTAGGTAGGAACGATTAGCAAACTAAATTTATCCACTTCTGATAGCTTTATTTATATCCAATCTACGGCGCCAAAAGCCAGTTTAAAGATATTACAATATAGAGCAAGATCCATTAGGTTGAAATATTTTGAAAAGTCTAAGACAGTACAAACTAACCTGAGTCATACACTTTCCTAGAGACTACTTCATCTTTGTGTCTAAAAATCGTCTAAAATTGCTATTAAAATTATCTTGAAATAAAATTTCTTATGTCATAAATATACAGTCAAAGAGCTAACATTCTTACTGTCAAGATTCTTGTAGAAGTAAAGAGGATTTTATAGAGCTTTAAGCTCCAAAAGCAATATCTACATTAAAAAAAAAATACAGAATAAAAAAGCAGATTTTTTTTTCTGCTTACTGTGTTCTTATTCTACTATATAGAGAGCTATGAGATGCCATCCATCCTCAGTTTGGCTTCAAAGAATGAGTTTAGAAGCAGTTTCAGTGCATGTGGAATGATACTGTCTCTTTGAAAATCTATTCCCACGTGGTCAGTTTAGAATAGTGAAATTAATGAAATTAAAATCCATGTCAAAACTACAAAGAACAACAACAAAAAAATTAACTGGAGAGATGTGACCACGATGTACCTGTAGTCATTTGCTCACAATTTCCAGTTTAGCAATGTACAAATTAATCTCGCTGCCTCATTTTTCAAGCTTTGTCATAAATGTTAGACATAAAATATGCTATTCTGGAAGTTGTTATAATAGAAGCTGGCAACACATGTACTTCAGCAGAGTAATGCTGTGTGGCATTGATTTTGTCTCACAAACATGTTGCTGGTACATGAACCTCCCCCAAAGGGGCACCATGTTAAGCAAGTGATGAAAAGGGAATTTGGTGGTTCTTTCATTTAATATGCTTGTTAGAGCAGTAGTGTGCGAGTAAGCACATTAGCTATTAAAACATCTTTAAGTCTCTCATATTGTGGCTTTTCTCTGCTTCTTTTTTCAAAACATGACTCTTATTTTCTGTTTAATATGAGCAGGTACTTTGTGGTGGTGGTTTTGCTTTGTTCTGAGTTTTATCCTAAGTGCATAATGCAAGATAAAAATATCTATGATTAAGATACTAGTGTCAAATCTAAAAAGAAATGTCATTACAACTGATAGTATGAAACCTTCCAATCTTCACTGAAACCTGGATTGAAAATGTTTGTTGTGTTTTGACCCCAGCTGGCAACTAAGTACCACACAGCCCCCTACAGTGGGATGGGAGTGAGAATCAGAAGGGTAGAAGTGAAAAAATTCGTGGGTTGAGATAAAGACAGACTAGTAAGTCAAGCAAAAACTGCACACAGAAACAAAACACAATAAGGAATTCATCAGGTTTGTGATGGGCAGCCATTTCCAGGACAGCAGGGCTCCACCACGCATATGGTTACTTGGAAAGACAAACAACATCACTCCGAATGTCCCCCTTCCTTCTTCTCCTACTTTATATGCTGCGCATGACACTGTATGATATGGAATATCCCTTTGGTTGGTTGGGGTCAGGTGTCCTGGCTGTGTCCCGTAACAAATTCTTATGTACCTCAAGGCTACTTACTGGTGGGGTGGTGTGAGGAGCAGAAAAGTCTTTGATTCTGTGTGAGCACTGCTCGGCAGTAACTCAAACATTCCTGCATTATCAACACTGTTTTCAGCACAGATAAGAAACACAGCCCCATATAAGTTACTGTGATGAAAATTAATTCTCTGATAGGCAAAACTAGTACACTCTTCCAGCTACTTTTAGGTCTTTTCCCAAACTTAGAACATTCTTTTCTTCTCCCCCCTCCACCTCAAAATAAGTAATACTCTTTGGGACTCCTCTGCTAAAATAGGTTACAGAAAGAGGATTTCTGGGAAGGCAACTGACTTTTTGCTAAGGTTTATATGATCTTATTCCGCAGGTGTAGACTGCTTTCTTTTGAAAAACTTTCCTTGCTTTGTTTTATTCAAATTTCTACACCTCTTTTCTGTTGCTCTGTATTTTTATCTAGGCTCCAAATAGAACCTTTATGAAACTAGCTGTTGCTGTTACCACTTTCAGTGCTGATAGAGGATTTCTGTTTAGTACTAACAACTCAATGCTTTGCGTTACTTCAACTGCTCGTCTCTTCTTTTGAAGACAGAACTTTATTTTCTATCCTCAGGTATAGCAAAGTTCTGTGCTTATAAGTGGAACATGACTTTTTTCTATATGTCTGTCTCTTGTTGTTACACTGCAGATGTTTTTGAGAAACATGTTCTAATTGGTTTTGAAGTTGAATACAACTTCCCCATTTATTTGTATTCAAGAGCCTTAATAGGCTGCAACGCACATGAACATTATCAATTAAATAAGTGATGAAGTATGAAACTTACTGAAATGCTTGCATCTGTTTCTCATGGGTGCAAAAAAAAAAATTTCTATAGATCAAATATGACAGGAAGTAAATCACAGAATCATAGAACATGAAGTGTTTTGTTTCAGTCAGAAGTCTTTCTTTATTCATAATTAGAATGAAGCTATACTCTCCTGATACCTAACTTGTACTGCTTTTTGTCCTCCAAGAAGTAAATAGTAGTGCTTTCAACCTGACAATTTTATAATTTCTAATACAAGTCATGAAGACAATGAAGGTAGCTCAAAATGCGTGTTTAATTTTTTTTCTCTGGAAGCATGAAATCAAGAAGTCTGTGGGTTTAGTTTTGTTGTTTTTATTGGTGGCTTTTTTTTTTTTTTTTTTTTTTTTTTTTACTTGGGAATACATATAGGCAATCAAAATAATCACACGACCAGCTGACTCCAGGACCCAGTTCTTTCATCTGAACACCAAATGCTTCATATATCAGTCTAACCACGTTTTTAATCACAAAGAGATTCGGTCTTGCTGCTTAGAACACAGAAGACAGAGGACTTGCGAAAATGAAAACATTGCGTAGATGTGGATGAAGCGCTCCATAGACAGATAGAAACAGCCTCACACTTGCAGGCCCTTGTTCTCATGGGGGACTTCAACCACCCTGATATCTGTTGGAGGGATGGTACAGCCCGGCACAAGCAATCCAGGAAGTTCCTCGATTGTGTGGAAGACAACTTCCTTCTGCAAGTGGTAGAGGAGCCAAAAAGGAGAGGTGCCATGCTTGATCTCGTGCTCACCAACAGTGAAGGGCTGGTTGGAAATGTGACGCTCCAGGGAAGCCTTGATTGCAGCGATCATGAGATGGTTGAATTCGAGATCCTCAGGACAGTGAGAAGAGCGTGCGGCAAGCTCACTGCCCTGGACTTCAAGAGAGCAGACTTTGGCCTCTTCAGGAACATGCTCAGTAAGATTCCATAGGATATAGCCCTAGAGGGCAGGGGGGCCCAAGACTGTTGGTTGATGTTCAAAGGTCACCTGCTGCAAGCTCAGGAGAGATGCATTCCTACTAGAAGGAAGAGCTGCAGGAGGGCCAGGAGGCATCCCTGGATGGATAAGGAGCTGCTGAGGAAAATTCAAAGGAAAAAGGAAGCTTATAAAAGGTGGAAGCAAAGACAGGCAGCCTGGGAAGAATACAGGGATGTTGTCCGGGAAGCTAGGGACCGGGTTCGGAAAGCTAAGGCCCAGTTAGAAGTAAACATGGCTAGGGGTGTGAAAGATAACAGGAAGGGATTCTATGGGTACATTGCAAATAAACAACAGACTAGGGACAATATAGGCTCAATCTGGAGGCTATTGGGAGAACTGGATACCCTGGATTTGGAGAAGGCTGAAGTTCTTAATGACTTCTTTGTCTCAGTCTTCACTGGCAAATGCTCTGACCACACCACCCTAGCCTTGGGAGGTAGACGCAGGGACAGTGAGAATGAAGACCCTGGGCCCACTGTAGGAGAGGATCTGGTTCGAGACCATCTTAAGAACCTGAATGTGCACAAGTCCCTGGGACCTAATGAAATCCATCTGTGGGTCCTGAAGGAGCTGGCAAATGAAGTCGCTAAGCCACTGTCCATCATAGGTGAAAAATCATGGCAGTCAGGTGAAGTTCCCGACAACTGGAAAAAGAGAAATACAACCCCATTGTCAAGAAGGGGAAAATGAATGACCCAGGGAATTACAGACCACTCAGTCTTACCTCTGTGCCTGGAAAAATCTTGGAGCAGATTCTCCTGGAAGGCATGCTGAGGCACATGGAAAACAACAAAGTGGTTGGTGACAGCCATCATGGCTTCACTAAGGGAATATCCTGCCTGACCAATTTGCTGGCTCTTCTATGATGGGGCTACGGAAGTGATGGACAGGGGTAGAGCAGTTGATGTCATCTACCTGGACTTGCGCAAAGCGTTTGACACTGTCCCACAGAACATCCTTGTCTCTAAATTGGAGAGACATCAATTTGATAGATGGACCACTCGGTGGATGAAGAACTGCCTGGATGGCCGTGCACAAAGAGTTGTGCTCAACAGATCAATGTGCAGCGGGAGACCAGTAACGAGTGGTGTCCCTCAAGGATCGGTGTTGGGACCGGTCTTGTTCAACATCTTTGTGGGTGACATGGAAAGTGGAATTGAGTGTACCTACAGCAAGTTTGCCGATGACCCCAAGCTGTGTGGTTCGGTTGATATGCTGGAGGGAAGGAATGTCATCCAGAGGGACCTGGACATGCTTGTGAGGTGGGCTGATGTCAACCTGATGAAGTTTAAGCATGCCAAGTCCAAGGTCCTCCACCTGGGTCGAAGCAATCACAGGCACAGCTACAGGTTGCGCAAGGAGGAGTTTCAGAGCAGCCCCATGGAGAAGGATTTGGGGGTGTTGGACAATGAGAAAATGAACATGAGCTGGCTTCAGTGTGCACTCGCAGCCCAGAAAGCCAGCCGTATCCTGGGCTGCACAAAAAGAAGCATGACAAGCAGGTTGAAGGAGGTGGTCCTGCCCCTCTACTCTGCTCCCCTGAGACCTCACTTGGAGTATTGCGTGCAGTTTTGGTGTCCTCAACATCAAAAGGACATGGAACTGTTGGAACAAGTCCAGAGGATGGCCATGAGGATGATCAGGGGGCTGGAGCACTTCCCGTACGGAGGTAGGATGAGAATGTTGGGGCTGTTCAGCCTGGAGAAGAGAAGGCTGCGTGGAGACCTCACAGGTCCCTTCAGTATCTGAAGGGCCCTGCAGGGATGCTGGGGAAGGACTCTTCGTGAGGGACTGTAGTGGTAGAACCAGGGCTAACAGGTTCAAACTTAAACAGGGGAAGTTTAGATTGGATATGAGGAAGAAATTCTTGACTATGGGGGTGGTGAGGCACTGGAATGGATTTTCCCAGGGAAGTTGTGAATGCTCCTTTGGTGGTGGTGTTCAAGGCTGGGTTGGAGAGAGCCTTGGATGGCATGGTTTAGTGGGAAGTGTCCCTGTGTATGGCAGGGGGTTTGGAAGTAGATGATCTCAAGGTCATTTCCAATCCCAACTATTTTATGATTCTATGATTCTATATAGTAAACATGTTGAAAACAGAAAATGTATTGAAAAATAATGCATATTGAAGTTCCACTGGTGGAATAAGATGGTTTTCATCTGCTTAATCCTTTGTATTTGGTTACACAAGGCAAGTGAGAAGTTTTAACCTTTTTGTAGTCTTAGTCTTTTTCAATACAGGTGTATAACCCCAGAGCAAGAGTCGTCAACTAGAAGTTTGATTAACTTGATAAAAATAATTAGAGAATGTCATCAGAAAGCATGAATTTAGGTGGTTATCCTGTTGTCCCATTTATTTTCAGTGTGGCTACCATAAAAGTTGACTTTTCTTAAAAAACAAACTTCCACTTCTGTACTCCAAGTGTTCTTAATAGGGCATATTTTACATATAGGTTGTAATTTTTTCTGGTCCCTGCTAACTAATTCTGAATGCAGCCTTAATATACATTTGATGAACATTTGTGACAAAAATTAATTCAAAATTAGTATAAGTATACAGAATTAATATGCAGAAATGTTTTTTAGATATTATTTACTTTCTGGCTGAAAAGCTTTATCTCTGAGTTTCTCTGGGGTTTAATTTTATAATATCTTTCAACAGAATAAGAAATGACATAGAAACTGATTGCTTTTGAAAGTTTTTCTTAGAATCAGAATGGCAAGCACTGTATAAAAGGTAGCATTATGATTTGCCACCTGGTTTTGGTGAGATGGATGAAATATTTGAGTAATTTGAAAGTTGTAACAACATGAGAAACTGATTATCATTATGTTAATCTGGTGTGCTATACACTGAGTCCATAGTGATGAGTTACAGAAGAATTCATATATAGGCATTTCTCTAAAGACAGAAATGGTAAGAATTCATATGTGAAAACTCACAGAAATAAATTCAGTAGGAGATCTTGAACTCTTTTCTTGTTTATGACCATTAGGACATAAAATCTAGACAGCATTTGCTCTGCCATTTCTATGTTGCATAGCTACTGAGGTTTCTCTCTTTTTTTTTTTCTGGTCACTTAACTTTTTTTCAAAGCAAAGTGGGAAATTGTATGCAAAGGAATGTTATACTGTAATATTAAGACAGTTCTTTTATATTGCTTTGAGCAAACAGGATTCCCACATACTGTTTTGACATTTCAGTAGACATACTGCCTTGCATCGTAACTACTTTAGTTATAAATTGCCTAAATATCTTTTTTTCTTATTTCTTTCTGGTAGTGTCTATGCTATGCTATGTGCAGTGGAAGCATAATAATGAATCCTCATGCCTACTTAAATTTCATACAATGAGAAATAGACCAACTCCCAAAAGTTTACAACTTTTAACAAGTAAATATGTGCAAGAAACAGGTTAAATAATTTATTGCTCTTTTAAAACATTTCATAACATTATGGAGCTGATTATTTCTAAGCATTTAACTCTATTTGATTTGACACTCAACATTAAATACCTTTATTAAAACCTTTTTTTTTTTTTTTTACCTAGAATAGTGAAGTACAGTAGTGGTTGAACTTCAATTTCATTTGAAAATAAAAAAGAACAGTTGCACTGTAGCCTGAATTCAAAATTCAGTGTTTTAATGTTTTAAAGATTATTTCAAATGGGTTTATCAAAAAAAACGAAAAGAAAAAAAATAAGAAAGAATAAAAAAAGAAAGGAAAAAAATGAAAAAAAATTGTCATGTCATTAAAAACTACTTTGGTTATTATCTTAAGAGTTCACCATAGTTACCTTTAGAATACCGGAATCCAAATTTATGGACTACAGTTCCGTATTTTATAAAAATGTATGTATATTAATTTCAGATAAACAATTATCTGATCTTTGCAAGTCATTAAGGATATTGTTTAAAATCACAGTAATACTATTATGAAACATTCACATTTTTAATTTCCAGGGAATTTCTTGAGGCGCATGCACTTATTTATTAGTAAATAAAGCATAGTAGTTTCATAATAACATATTGGGAATTAATAAAGAAGAATTATTATGATAATTTTTTAAGGGGGATTAACAGATCTCAGCGTAGTGCCCAATTGTGTTAATACAAGAGCTCCCTCCAATGGTGACAAGTTACTTCACATACAGTTTATTGCTACATACGGATGAATGAGACAGGGAATAAAGTAAATGGATGAGTTCAAAAAGTAGTTGTCTCTGGTGGTTTACATTAAGATAATTTTAATGCATTCATTGGTCCCTACACCATGGCATCTAGATAGCTAGATAATAAAATACCTTTTCATTTTAAATCTTCTGAACATTAAAAAAAAAAAAAGAAAAAAAAAAGAAAAAAGAAAAAAGAAAAGACACATTTTTTATTAACCACACTTCCAGGAAAGCTTGTCTGAGTGGTGATAAATTTCACTGGCTGTCAATAGCCATTCAAGGGCCCTAGATTCATGCCCTAAGCATGTGCCCCTGCAATGCTGTGGAATAAATGGAGTATCCAAATGCTACTGCTGGGGAGAAAAAAAAAAAAAAAAAAAAAAAAAGTAGACAAAAATCACAAACATTTGTTGTTAGCTTATTTTTCTTATTTTTTAGATATTAAATTCTTCCTTTTCTATATTAATATGCAAGTGAGCTTTCAAATTTTGTTTCATAAAATCATAGGATAGTTAGGGTTGGAAAGAACCTTTAGAGCAAGCTAACAAACAAGCAAAACAGAACAACCAAACAACAGAACAGAACGTGTCATCTCATCCTACCCTCTCCTACTTCTAGAGCTGTTCTTTTATGTAAATATATTCTAATATTCAGCTCACACAGTGAAATATAAACAAAAAAGAGAATGAAACATGATGTAATAGCTCCGTGAATCAAACAAACGCTCAATATGAAAAAATACCATAGACAGACTGAAGGAATATTGATAATTTCCCCCAGTATCCTGTTTCTGACTGATAGTGCTGGAAAGCTGTAAGAACAGCATGATGTTTTACTGAATACTCACCATGTGTGGTCTCCAAGCCAGATGTGATTCATGGCTTACTACTTAGCAGGAAGAGAAATAGGTGAAGATGGCAGATGTCATACAAAACTATACCACCATTATCAGTGAAATGCACCAGAAAATCCAAATAATTTAGTTTTAAGATCAGGATTGAAATAAAAAGTCTGAAGAGAAAAGATAAATGCAGAATTTTTACAGACAAAAAATCCCAAATTTTAGGCAAAGGAAAAAGAAAGAACTGAAATTGGAATATTTTACATCATCAAACATCAACTGAATATTCAGAAAGTATCTCTGGGTGGTTTATGTGTAAAGTTCTTGGTACACTGGCTTGCATTGCATTGGGGATGCTTACACTGTTAATCTACACAAGATCAAGAAGGTACATCTGGAGGTTTGAGCCTCATGGAGGATTCTACTGCAGTTTCAGTCTGGCATCGCATTGTGAATTTTATATTTTTGACTAACACCACCTCAAAAAAAGTCTACACAAACCTTCCATTTTAACCACAAGATGGTTGGCCTGGATCCATCCTCTGAATGCCCTTCTTGTAAGTATTTACACACACTGATAATATTTCCACTGAGCCTTCTCTTCTTCTTGTGTCCCGTGGACCTGGTGCATCTTCAGGTTCCTAAGAGGACCTCAAGCCTGATCTTCTACAACAGGTGCCTCTTCATTCTCCCAATGCCTGAATTTGCCTTGAGCAACCTGGGATGTGTGACTGGAGCTTTTGCCGGCAAAGGCCAAGAAAAGAAAAGCTAGAGTACCTCAACCTTCCTCATTTCCTGGGTGACCAGGTCTCCTGTCTCCTTCTGCAGGGGCCCACAATTTTTCTTGTCCTACTTTTATCCCAAGCGTATCTGGAAAAGTTCTTCTTGTTGTCTTTGTCACACTGACCTTTATGACACACTGCTGACTCAAGTTTTATTTGGAAACTTTGCTTCTCCCTGTGTTGAATGCCATTAGTTCCCTGTTGGTCCATTTTTCCAGCTTGTTGATGAAAGCAGTGCAACACTCCAGCGTATCAGGCACTCTGCCAGGTTCTGATGTCACCAGGAAACTTTGAAAGGGTGTGTTCTGTCCCATCATCTAGATCATTCATCAAGAAGTTAAAAAGGATTGGATCCAGTATTGGACACTGGTGTACACTGCTCATTAAGGGGTTCTGCCTAGATTTTGTGCCGCTGATCAGCACCCTCTGGGCCCAGCTGTTCAGCCAGTTAACCAAATATGGCTGAATCATAGAATCATAGAATAGTTAGGGTTGGAAAGGAACTTGAGATCATCTACTTCCAAACCCCCTGCCATACATAGGGATACCTCCCACTAAACCATGCCATCCAAGGCTATATCCAACATGGACTTGAACACTGCCAGTGATGGAACATTCACAGCTTCCCTGGGCAATCCATTCCAGTGCCTCACCACCCTCACAGTAAACAATTTCTTCCTCATATCCAATCTAAACTTCCCCTGTTTAAGTTTGAACCTGTTAGCCCTGGTTCTACCACTACAGTCCCTCACGAAGAGTCCTTCCCCAGCATCCCTGCAGGGCCCTTCAGATACTGAAGGGACCTGTGAGGTCTCCACGCAGCCTTCTCTTCTCCAGGCTGAACAGCCCCAACATTCTCATCCTACCTCCGTACGGGAAGTGCTCCAGCCCCCTGATCATCCTCATGGCCCTCCTCTGGGCTTGTTCCAACAGTTCCATGTCCTTTTGATGTTGAGGACACCAAAACTGCACACAATACTCCAAGTGAGGTCTCAGGGGAGCAGAGTAGAGGGGCAGGACCACCTCCTTCAACCTGCTTGTCATGCTTCTTTTTGTGCAGCCCAGGATACGGCTGGCTTTCTGGGCTGCGAGTGCACACTGAAGCCAGCTCATGTTCATTTTCTCATTGTTCATGTCATGAGTTCGGCTTTCCCCGCCCTTCGGAGTGTAGAGGGGAAAGGGAGGGAGAAGTGAAATTTACGGCTTAAACCACGACAGTCCAACACCCCAAATCCTTCTCCATGGGGCTGCTCTGAAACTCCTCCTTGCGCAACCTGTAGCTGTGCCTGTGATTGCTTCGACCCAGGTGGAGGACCTTGGACTTGGCATGCTTAAACTTCATCAGGTTGACATCAGCCCACCTCACAAGCATGTCCAGGTCCCTCTGGATGACATTCCTTCCCTCCAGCATATCAACCGAACCACACAGCTTGGGGTCATCGGCAAACTTGCTGTAGGTACACTCAATTCCACTTTCCATGTCACCCACAAAGATGTTGAACAAGACCGGTCCCAACACCGATCCTTGAGGGACACCACTCGTTACTGGTCTCCCGCTGCACATTGATCTGTTGAGCACAACTCTTTGTGCACGGCCATCCAGGCAGTTCTTCATCCACCGAGTGGTCCATCTATCAAATTGATGTCTCTCCAATTTAGAGACAAGGATGTTCTGTGGGACAGTGTCAAACGCTTTGCGCAAGTCCAGGTAGATGACATCAACTACTCTACCCCTGTCCATCACTTCCGTAGCCCCATCATAGAAGAGCCAGCAAATTGGTCAAGCAGGATTTTCCCTTAGTGAAGCCATGATGGCTGTCGCCAACCACTTTGTTGTTTTCCATGTGCCTCAGCATGCTTTCCAGGAGAATCTAAATCACAAATGGAGGATTAAAATCACAATGGAGTCTACGTTTCTACTATGCATGTGTACCTGTCGTGGTTTATGCCCCCCACCCACGCAGTTTTACTCACTCACTCCCCCTTTTTCTTCCCCCAGTCTCGGGGGGATGGGGAGGAGAATCAAAAGAATTCAACTCGCACAGGTTGAGATAAGAACAGTTTAGTAACTAAGGTATAACACAAATCACTACTGCTACCATCAATAATAATACAAGAGAAATACAAGGAAAGAGAATACAACTGCACACCGAGCCCAACCCAGCCAGTGCCCCCCCCAATCCCAAAAACCTGACCATGCCGTGCACCCCCAGTCCACCATCATCATCACACCCTTCCGGGTCTCTCCCCTCCGTGTTCCCATCCTGGACATGACGTGCTGTGGTATGGAATAACCTCTTTGGTCAGTTTGGGTCAGGTGTCCTGTCTCTGCTTCCTCCTGGGGCCTCCCCTCCTCCCTAGCATAGCATGAGGCTCAAAGTCCTTGGCCAGGCCAAAACATTGTCAAGCAGAAACTATAAACACTGGTGTTATCAGCATTGCTCCCAGCCCCAAAATCAAAAACACAGCCCTGCACCAGCTACGAAGAAGGAGAAAAAATGACTGCTACTGCTGAACCCATGACAGTACCATAGCCAAGTGTTTGGTTTGCATCTGTTCGGAGTCACAAGTAACTTTTATAGCTACAAGAATAGAAAACTCTGTCTGATAACCCCATAGCTCTTTCAAACATTCTATTTAGGTATTCAGTTCTGTGTTTGTGTCATGGTTTAAGCCTCCAAGCCAGTTCTCTCACTCACTCCCCCATTTTTAATTCCCCCAGTCCCCGGGGAATGGGGGGGAGAATCAAAAGAATGCAACTCGCACAGGTTGAGATAAGAACAGTTTAGTAACTAAGGTATAACACAGATCACTACTGCTACCACGAGTAATAATACAAGAGAAATACAAGGAAAGAAAATGCAACTGCTCACCAAGCCCAGCCCAGCCAGTGCACCCCCCAGCAGCAAACCCCCCACTGTACCACCACACCCTTCCGGGTCTCTGCCCTCCTTTTTCACATTCTGGACATGACGTGCTATGGTATGGAATAACCTCTTTGGTCAGTTTGGGTCAAGTGCCCTGTCTCTCCTTCTTCCCGGCTTCCCCTCCTCCCTGGCAGAGCATGAGACTCAGAAAGTCCTTGGTCAGACCAAAACATTACCAAGCAGTAACTGAAAACACTGGTGTTATCAGCGCTGCTCCCAGGTCCAAAATCAAAACCACAGTGCTGCCCCAGCTACCAAGAAGGAGAAAAATGACTGCTACTGCTGAACCCATGACAGTTTGCATCACTGTCAGGATGTAAAAATACTGTCTGTAAAAAAGTTACAAATGAGAAACTATATAAGAGGGGTGGCCGTAAAAGTGGTACACAGCTTGTCCATCTGATTGCTTGGTTATTTTTTTACATTGGATTAACATGTTAAAAATTATTTGGATCGTATTGTCTCAATACTAATGTTTCTTAACATTAGCATTGTTAGACTTGGTTTACAGAGTAGAGAAATTAGATTGTTAATGAGAGGTTTAGCATGAAGAGTCTACAGAGATGTTCTCAGTGAAGAAGAAATAGTTTTGAAATTTCTTCTTTTACTTTTATTGAAGCTTGTGATAGTCACTTTAGAATAAAAGTACAAGGACAACAATCATTCTGCTTCAACATTGCCACTGCCAAAGAGAAATTTCAGTGATTTAAGTCTAGGAGGTGGGAGATAACTGTTTTATATAGATGTTTGACCACCTATTTTGCAGCATTCTGAACATCTAAACTCTTTTTTTCAGAATGTTTTTATTTGAGAATTGGTGAAAATGACAACTCTTTTTTCAGTGTTTTGACATTTATAGAGGTCTCATTTGTTTTAGAAGTACTTGTTTTCCTGTTCCTTTCTGCTCTATAAAATGTGTTTGCAAATGCTTTTAGTTTAGGCTGTTTCAGGATTGTGTATATTTTTTAATAGTTAATATTATAAGTGAAACGTAGATTCACTGCTTACATACATCTAAATACACAAGTGGCCTTTTATGGAGGGCATTGTCATCAAATAATGTGCAAAAGTAGAATGAAAAAGAATATGGCATGAAATATAATCCAGTTATTGGTTGGAAGTATGTCATGGCTTGCTAATTACATTATTTTATTTGAAGTTTAAATAATTTGACTTAGATTGGTTTATCTGTCCTTTAGCATTTTTAGGTGGACTATAGATCTGTTTTTGGGAAGAAGTTAGTTTAAGCAATGCTCAAAACAAGGAACTGCAAAAATAACAGTTTATCTTTACAAGTTAGTAGTGAAATTAAGTGCAGCTGATGTATATTATAGAGAAATGCCACTGGACCTACAGATGTTCTTGCTGACCTTTTGAATTGTATGATGTATTTCTTGCATCCTTCACTGCCTGTTGTCTTCTATGCTGTGAATTTCAGGATCTTTTGTTCCTGTTGTTTAAAAACTTAAAAACATCCATAGCACTTCCACAGTGCTAAAACCAACCAAAAAAAAAAAAAAAAAGTGCATAATTTAAGAAGCATGACTAGGCAAATGACAGGACAAGTGTCATGGGTTCAGCAGTAGCAGTCGTTTTTCTTCTTCTTGGTAGCTGGTGCAGCACTGTGTTTTTGATTTTGGGCCTGGGAGCAGCGCTGATAACACCAGTGTTTTCAGTTACTGCTTAGTAATGTTTTGGTCTGACCAAGGACTTTCTGAGTCTCATGCTCTGCCAGGGAGGAGGGGAAGCCGGGAGGAAGCAGAGGCAGGGTACGTGACCCAAACTGACCAAAGAGGTTATTCTATACCACAGCACATCATGTCCATGATGTGAAAAAAACGCAGAGCAGAGACCCGAAAGGGTGCGGTGATGGACTGGGGTGGGGGTTCACTGTTGGGGGGTGCACTGGCTGGGTTGGGCTTGGTGAGGAGTTGTATTCTTGCCTTGTATTTCTCTTGTATTACTACTGGTGGTAGCAGTAGTGATTTGTGTTATACCTTAGTTACTAAACTGTTATTATCTCAACCTGTGCAAGTTGCATTCTTTTGATTCTCCTCCCCATTCCGCTGGGGCTGGGGGAAGAAAAAGAGGGGAGTGAATGAGTGAGTGAACTGCTTTAAACCATGACAACATGACTATGTAAAAGCTCATGACTATGAGGTATGTATTATAACATGAACATAAGGAGCTTGAGTTTTAAAGCTAAGAATATGTATCACTAGGCAACAAAGAGCATTAAACCATGGTCATACTGGTCAACCAACCACTTTATTGAAGTAAAGCATTTCCCCTACTGTGCTGCCATAAACAATAAAAGATAATACAGGTGGGAATCGATATCTTGTTCTGGAGTCTTTAAGAGAATTCTTTTGGATACTGAATAATTTGACATAACTAGCTAATATAATGGCTAGAGCTTTTTTGTTTTGTTTTGTGTTTTTTTTTTTTTTTAAAGAAATCCACTCTCTTCATGTTTTTCATCGCAGTACATGAGAATAATTCACCTTGAGGTGTTCTATAACGAGCAGAGACAGAGTTTAGTAAGTTCTTATGAAGGGAAGCTATATAAGATAACTATGTACAATGTAATCTTGAATTAAATAAATTATACATTTCTAGCTCATTGTGTGTTAAACTATTAGTAATGCAGTTGCAAAATAAATAGTGTTTTGTAACATTCTGAGGTGCACTCAGTAGTCGGTTTTGCCACCCGTAATTTTAATAGCAGAGATGGTTAGTAATTAAATAAGAGATTTGTATTATTTCTGCTAGGTGAAATAATTCTGTATTAAAAAAAAACCAAACAGTAGTGCTTTCAGTGCTAAAAGCTGTAAGATTCCAATTCTGTACTCTTTATCTAAAAGTATAATAAATTATACTTAATTAAATTATTTATTATACTTAATTATTATTATAGTTATAATAGTTTATATATATAGTTAATATGTTTAATTAATTTATAATATCAATTAATGTGAAAATTTAATTAACTTATTATTTTATTAATATTTTATTAAATTATTAATTTATTAATATAATTATATATATTATATAATATACATTATATATAATGTAATATGTAACATATATTAATTTATTAATATAATTATAATTTTATAAATATAACTAAATAATTTTTATTAATTTATTAATAATTAAGTTAATGATATTTAATTTATATATTTAATAATTATAATTAAATTATTATTATACTTAATTAAAATATACTTATTAAATTATATAGTGTAATAAATTATACTTTAATGACAAATTCTATAGCAGAATGAATTGAGAGATATTTTAAATATAATGTTGAATGGTATTCCTTAAAGTATTCTTAATGAACTGCAAAAACACCAACTGAAAACTGTAATTATAGATAAAGTGGTCTTTGGAATCTTTTGCTTTGGAAGATTTTTAAATTTTTTTTGTTATTTTTTCATTCATCAACTAACATAATGTTCAAATGGACTTGTACTTCGGATTGCAATAGTCAAGTTTATAATATTGAATGATGAAATAAGTATGCCATAAATATTTAAAATCTCTTAAATAAGCCCATTAGAAGTATCTGTGTAGCAAAAACAAAACAAAACAAAACAAAACAAACCTGACAAAGGAAGCAACCAAAAATGCAAACAAACCCAGACTGCATTATCGCTGGCAAAGATGATAGATTGAGGGGACCACTGAATGAAAGGGACGCCACAATACTTGTGCAATATATCTGAGACCAGTTAGTCATGGCTACAGCACAGCAGTGATTTTAACATCCCTTCACTTTTTTGCCCGGAAATCATATTATTGCAATAGCTGGCCAGATATTTTTCTTTTGACCATAGCACTATTCAAATGATACGCACGATGTGCAGATGATGTAAGTGCATCAGAATTTGCCAGATAAAGTATGTTCCGACAGAAATAGCTGATGTTACAAGCAATGTGTACTGTTCAGAACAATCATTTTTGATATTTTTCTAGCTTTTTTAAAATATCATCTCTCTATTAATACTATTGTCATTAATACATACCCTCCTTGTCTGCAAAAGAGGTTATAATCAGAAAAAATAATGACTATATGTAACTGTTGCATGATTTTGTTGACTTTAAATTGATTTAGAATAGTTCAACTGTATCTTCAAATAATTCAGAGGCAAGACCTGGGGGAAAATACAGTGAGTAATTTAGGGCACAGGGCTCCTCACCAAGATGCCTCTTCTAATACATTATAGCCAAAAGATATATCAGTTTTTGCATACAACATCAATTATAACCAGTAAAGCTCTAACAATCTTTTAACAAATTTGTCTGAGTAATCATTTTTTCCTAGACATAATTCCAGTCTGGAGACTGAGGAAAAGAGGCAGTTGTTTGTTTAAGTGTTTTCTGGTCAGAGTGAAGGGCTTTCACGCTCATATGTTTTCACTTTAACCAAACTGTTGACTTTCAGGACCAATTTCAAAAGACTAACTATAACTTCCCACAATAGTAATGGGATGAGAAGGAAGAGTGAATGCTTGGATTCTTTTACAATTAATATTTTGTTGATGTTGGAGACACTTTTTTTTTTTTTTCTGAGAAATTGTTAAGCTACTATATGAACTTGTATATAACTTAGAACTTATGGCAGAACATAATTTCTTTTGAACTCCTTCAGTTCTTGGAAGAGCTCAGGATAGGTTAATTCTGCTGCATTTTGAGAGTAGTTTGAATGTTGCTCTAAAGTGAATGAATTGACAGTATTCTACTAGGATACGTATTCCCCTTATGACAAGCCCTGGTACTTCTGTTTATGACACACAGCAATTAAAGTTTTGGTGTGTGTTGTAAGCAGAAAGATTTGTACAGGCAATTTTGTTTTACAGTGTTTGCAAAGCATAACCATCACCATGAAGTGCAAAATCCATGCGCGTGGGAGGGTGCAGGAGGGTGCAGGCAATCCCAGGCACAGCTACAGGTTTAGCAGAGAAGAGATTCAGAGCAGCCCTGTGGAGAAGGACTTGGGGATGTTGGTCTATGTCGTGGTTTAATCCGTAACTCATGCAGTTTGCTAACTCAGTCCCCCCTCTTTCTTCTTCCAGCTCCTGGGAGGCTGGGGAGGAGAATCGAAAGAATGTAACTGTTGATGAGAAACTGAATGTGAGCCGGCAGTATGCTCTCACAGCGCAGAAACTAGCCATATCCTGTGCTGCACCAAAAGCTGCATGACCAGCAGGTCAGAGGAGGTGATCCTACCTCTCTACTCAGCTCTCATGAGACCTCATTTGGAGTATTGTGCCCAGTTCTGGTGTCCTCAACATAAGAAGGGCATGGAGTTTTTTGAACAAGACCAGAGGAGGGCCATGAGGATGATCAGGGGTCTGGATCACCTCCTGTATGAAGCCAGGCTGAGAAAGTTGGGACTGTTCAGCCTGGAGAAGAGAAGGCTGTGGGGAGACCTCCTAGTTGCCTTCTAGTATCTGAAGGTGGCATACACAAATGCTGGAAAGGAACTCTTCATCAGGGACTTTAGTGATAGGACAAGGGGTAATGAGTTTAAAGTAAAACAGGGGAAGTTTAGATTGGATATAAGGAAGAAGTTCTTTACTGTAAGGGTGGTGAGACACTGGAACTGGCTGCCCAAAGGAGTGGTGGATCATATAATGCTCCATCCTTGGCAGTGTTCAAGGCCAGGTTGGATAGAGCCTTGGCAACATGGTTTAGTGTGTGGTGTCGCTGCCCATGGCAGAGGGGTTGGAATTTTATGATCTTAAGGTCCTTTCCAACCATAACCATTCTATGATTCTATGATCGTGCACCAACAGCAAGCATTTAATATGAATAGCTCTTAGTTACTTCAAATTGATTTTGTCAACTGGTTTTGCTGAGTTTGGTAGTAGAATTCATAAAACACATAACAAAGCTCAGACTGTTCTTGTGGTACACTCGTACCTCACTAAACTTCCTAAACTTCCTCTTCTGACAAAATGATCCCGGTTTCAGTCCTGTTCCATTTTTTTTGTCATTAAACATGAAATGAGTATTTGCATCTAAGTATACTTATTTAAAATAGTAATATTTGTATTTTATATGAAGTAATATTTGCAATAAATATGATAGTATTTCACACAATGGGTGCATAATATATGTTGAAACATTGAACATTATTAAGTCCTATTTTAACAGTGTATAGATATTTTATAGTACAAGTTGCATTCATAGTACAAGTAAGTGTAATATTTTCTAGGTTATCTAAAGTATGTCTCAGTACATTCAGTGCATGTCTTATGCACAGTTTTACATGTAGGGGACTTGGGCTGGCTGAGGAAGTTTTGGACATGAATCTGCTCTAAAAATTCATTTTCTTACTACACAGAGGGAAACAAATATCTTCCTTAATTTATCTTGGTGTAACCTTACTTACACAGTAGTTTTGAGCTTGATTATGTCCTTCTAAACACAGGATTTAGCTTTACTATATACAGTATGGAGTACATTTATGTTGTGATGCCATAGTGAACACAGTAATTCTGTCTTCAAAGCAGAGTTAAAGTAGCTTGAAGTAAAGAAACTACAGGATTAGAAATAGAGTAGGAGTATTAAAACAGGTTTGAGAGTAGGCCCTCATTTCAGGCTTCAGTACAACCCAGGATATTCCTCCACTGTAGAATAAAATAGGCCCTGAAGAGCTATTAGACTTCTATGCTGCTCAGTGCCTCTGTTACTGCTTAAGGCTGAACTACAATACAGTGTTTCCATATTTCAAAAACTGCATTCTTTGAGAAAGGTGTTATTTCTTCATGCTATTAAAAAGCAGTATAATGTAGCATCTGTAAGAGCATCAGCTAAGAATCAGTAGGCAGTTACATTGGAGGGGTTAGCGTTCCAATCTTATGAATGTTTATGCAAACTATGCTTATTATGTGTAACATTCATATTAACAGGGTCACTTTGAGTCTTTTAACCATCAGATGCTTGTATAGGCTGTGAGGAGTCTGCATAATCTAGAATAATGGCATCATCCCTTCAAGTGATTTGGCACAAGAATTAAGTGATCTGAACAGTCTGAGGAGGGCAGGGGTAAGAGGAAGGAAGCTCATTAAATGGTTATAATTGCATGTTTAAATGATTGCTGGATTGTGTTCTACTGTAAAGACAGGAGTTTATCTGTCAGATTGAATATACTTCTCCTCTAGAAAACCTACAAACTACTTTAATATGCTTCAGGTACATCTTTAGTATGTGTAGTCTATGAGAAAAGCTGTCTGATTGCCTTCTCTTTCTTGTGAAAAAGATTAAAACTGAAAAAAGCCCCAAACTGTATGTTTTGACCTTCATAGTACTTAAAATCAAGCATTAAAAACCCATATAAGAGTCAACTCAGTTGATACACTTTCAAATGTGCTCTTCCCAGATAAAGGCTTTGTAAAACGACAGCTAAAACCATTGATTTTTCAAGCGACCATTCTGAATGGCTTTAAGAATAGTTTGAATTACTTTTAGGCTATTACTGAAGTAAACCCCCTAATTTAAAGTTAGAACACATGGTTTAAGTATACCCTGCAGTAAAAAAAAAAAGCAAGCAATATGCATTCTGTGCTCAAAACTTAAACACATAGTTTTTATAAGGCGGCTGCATTCTGAAAAGTTTTGGAAAAAATTTAAATCTTAGTCAAACACTTCCTTTGTTCACAGTGCTTAAACTTCTGGAGACTGGGTTATGGTTCAGTCAACAAGCTAATTGGCACTTTTATTGAAAGCTAAATTTGTTATGGACAGCAAATAAGGATTTGAAGGGACGAGAGGTCTGGAAGGGTCTTACCCTCCAAATACTGTCTCCTCACTGGTGTTTGCTTTAGCATGATTCCACCTTCACCTGCTGTGATAGTGAAATTATAAAGCATGAAGCTGAGAGTTGTGTGGAAATTCAGTGTCACTAACTTTTGTTGCTTATAACTAGCTGAATAGGTTAGCTGTAATGAGCCCATTCACCATTCACTAGCTCCTTTTTTTTTTTTTTTCCTTATTGAATGTTCAAAGGTTAGAATTTATTAAAATTTTGCTTAGTAGAGGTATGGGAAAATACAAAGATTTATGTATAGGAGGAGAAATAATTAATACAATGAAGCTCACCTTTGCTACAAAAACTTATGCAAAGAGAAGCTGCATACCAAAAGATGTTGTTTTCTATATGCTTCTCTAGTTGCAACATCTGTGACTTACAGCTATAGCAACAGTACTGCCCATATATCCAGAAATGTATAATCTTTTTTATTCTGCTCATGAAAGTATTTCAGAGCTATTTCTGTCTAATTTATCAGGTACTTAAATCCAAAATGTCTGATTTTTTTTTCTGCTTCACATGCCACAAACAGGCAATGAGAAAACAAACAAACAAACAAACAAACATAACATCTAAACATGTAACCAACAAAATTAGATTATATTCTCCAGTCTTATGATGCTAAAGTTCATGATTACAGCTCTGTTCTTCATTAAATTTGTTTACATTTCTATAAATTTTCTTTATGTGACAAAAAGGGAAAGTAGTCTCATCAGTTAAATATTGCCCCTCAAATAGTTTCTATGATAATACTGTATCCTTTTATACCTCACTTGGGATATAAAATTGGAAATTTGCATTTTTATTTTTTTTTTTTTTTAACAGAACACTAAATTCAAATCCTTTCTTATACTCTGGATTCTTTAGTTGGAAACCAGTCTTTCAACACCATGTTCTGTCAGTCTAAGAACTTTTTTATTCAGGAAACTATGCATCTAAAATTCAGGTTTGCAAGTATATTTATCTAACCTTTTGGTGAGAAGAAATCACAGTCCCCACACTGTTATCTTAGGAAAAATATTAGTTGGCTTAATACACTGAAATACCAAGATTTTTTACACATTTTGTAAAAGGAATGTTTGCTTTTGAAGTGTTTCATTAACCTAAATTGTAGAAGGTGTGAGATTTTTCAATTGCTGTAGTGTCAGTGCTAAATGTACAGTTGACTTAACACTTGATCCACAAGAACAAACCAGACCAATTCAGCTGTTGCTCCTATGGAATTCACTGACAATTGCATTTTATTCCTGTGCTTGACTGCTTGCCAGATGAGGGTGCAGAGTAAAAAGATAAGCAATACTTCCATATATTCCTATGCTCAATATGGATGAGGCTGATCTCTCTTTCATTTTCTTCTAGGCCTTTTCTGGAAACATGAATGCAGACAGTGTTGTATACTATAAGCTTCAGTATTCCATTAAAGCAAGATTTCTCCGTTTTGTGCCTTTGGACTGGAATCCGAATGGCAGAATTGGAATGCGCATTGAAGTGTATGGATGCGCATACAGTAAGTGGTTTGCTGAATCAGCTAAATTAAATGACTATTCATCATTGTCTTTTGGTACCTAAATTACACTTGAAAGTTGATTTGTAAGCTTAAGTTTAATCTTGAGTAAAACTGACTCAGTAATACATTTATGTGCAGATTCTACTATTTCTGCGCCATCTAGCAGTATGTGATGTTTATTTTCCAGTTCTTTTTGTGTTGGAATGAATGGTGTGAACATAATCCAACAAATGATTTACTAAAAACTTTTTTTTTTTTTTAAATAGTCCTAAAATTACACTTCTTATGGTGAAATATGGAAAATGTTTACAGTTTTAAAAATATATGATCTTGGTCTTGATCCAATAAGTGTACAAGTAGATAGACCCACAAATACACAGTTGAAGGGTATTTCAAGGTTGTTATATATTTAAGGGGAATTTAATTATATATATATATTTATATATAATAATATATACTATTATATAGAATTATAATATAACATATAATTATATATAATAATATATACTATTATAACCTTAGTTACAAAGCTCTCTTTCTCCAAAGCTTTCTTTCTCTTTTCATCCTCTGAAAACTAATAGGCTAAATATAAGAAATTTAAAAAAAAAAAAAAAAAGGCAACGAAAAAAGTCTTCATATGACAGGAAGAAAGATGGATTTAAATATGAAAATGACAGTTGTATAAAATTGCAGGACAAAGGTAACTGGGAGATAAAAGCACACTGTACATAAAAAATGTTGGTAGTCTCAGTGCCTAAAAACAAGCGCTGCAGATACTATGGTATGCAAACCTTTTTCCAGAGTCCTCTAAGAGTTAAATGTGCTGAGTCTTTTTGAGCATTCCTTTCCTGAGTAGAATGCATAAAATCAATGGCACAGTTACATCAGTCAAAGAGAGGACTTAGGACTTCTATCTCATAACTGGGATAATACAGTTTTCAAAGGCTCGATGTGAAAGTGATCGTAAATAAGTTAATTTTAAATACAGCTAATTATGAAAAATTTTAACTCCCCCTCCCCCCGGGTTTTTTGTAAAGCAATATCCTAGTCCTGATTTTTCTGACTTTTCTGAACACTGTAAACCTTTTCAGGTCTGCCTTCCTCAAAATTGGAAGGCTACATAAAGCAGATTTCTCATTTAAAATCTATTTTTTCAGGACTAAGGATATCTAAAACAAATAAAAAAAAAAGAAAACCCACAAAATAATGTGCATTATTTGCGCTGCGGTTTTTTTTTCCTACAGAACATTAACATTAATTTAAATTATTTTAAATATTAATAAAACCAAAATTGTTTTTCAAAGATATTGCAGCTGAAATTTTTACTCAGGGTAGGAAGAACTCTTGATCCTATGGTGTGTGAGGTTTCTAGAATTTCCAGTTTTTCTGAGGCATTTCATCACTTCCAAAGGTATTTTCACAGTATAATAAGGATTTAGTTTACATTACTTTGAGAAAGACACATTGTAAATTGTGAGAACAAAAGATGAGTCCTCACAGAGCAAATTGAGAGTACTGGGTAAATACAAAAGAGGAAAATGTTATGGCACTCTATCTGTCTGAGCTCATTCTTTCTATCCTGATAACCCTGCTGGGGATCCAGCATTTATCTCTCACAACTCTTTCAATTTGTTTTTAGTAATGCATAGATGATGAAAACAAAACATGTATGAGAAAAGTTACAAGAATTCTGATTAACATCTGCAGCATTTTCACAATCTTCATTCATGCATGCTGGTGGGTGAAAGTTTTGATTATATTTATTTTACAAATTTGGAAAGAGTAGGTCTTGCTCCTTAGGAGATAGTGCTGCAGAATTGTGAAAGGGATTTTGGAGACCTGTGTTAAATGTTTATGCTCTTGTCTCTACAACTAATAACAAGAGTATTTTCCCAAACAAAACCCTATACTGCTATCAATACCTATTAAGAATACAGCTAATTAGCTGGTTTGATATATGCATAACAATGCACAAGTTCTGCTATTGAAGTTTTTCTGGAAGCTCTTAGAGTTAGTAATTATTTAAATTTAACATTGATTAATGTTTTTACTGTACACATTCATTCACTGACATGATAAAGTAAATAGTCAAGCTAGGATTCATTTTTAGGTAGAATTTTTATTATATTTATTCATTGTCATATTTATTCATTGTACCTATAGTAAATGAATTCTTCGTAAGTAAGAAGTTCATCATCAGGATGTGAAGAAGATCAAGAAACCATACTTAAAAATGTAGCAGCATTGATTTGGCAAAGGATTTTAAGAAAGGAATGGAAATAACTGACTTTAAATAAAATAGCTAATTTGAATTGAGTTCATTTCCATGCAGACAATGTGGAGAAAAAATTTTAGTGAAATTAAAGTTAGCAAATAGATGTTGGGTTTCCATAGACTTGAAAAACATCAAGTCAATTGAAAAACAGCTTCATATTTTATTGAGTGTCCTTTACATCTTCATTTATTTCACAAATGTATCTTTCAAGGGTAATTACATTTTTCTTCTTTATTTATGAATGTAAATACTCTACAAGCATCTCATAGTGTTATCACTTTCTTTGTGTTTGTCTTGTTCAATCTGTGCTGATTTTGACAGATATTCCTGTATATTACTGGGACAAAATCAGCAATCTGTTCTTTTCTGCTTTTTTCCTTCCCTTCCCTTCCCTTCCCTTCCCTTCCCTTCCCTTCCCTTCCCTTCCCTTCCCTTCCCTTCCCTTCCCTTCCCTTCCCTTCCCTTCCCTTCCCTTCCCTTCCCTTCCCTTCCCTTCCCTTCCCTTCCCTTCCCTTCCCTTCCCTTCCCTTCCCTTCCCTTCCCTTCCCTTCCCTTCCCTTCCCTTCCCTTCCCTTCCCTCCCCTCCCCTCCCCTCCCCTCCCCTCCCCTCCCCTCCCCTCCCCTCCCCTCCCCTGCCTTTTGCCTTTTGCCTTTTGCCTTGCTTTGCCTTTTGCCTTGCTTTGCCTTGCCTTGCCCCTTGTTTTGATCCTTTCCTTTCTTTTTCCTTTCCCTTTTGCTTACTTGTTTCCCCCAAACAAAGTGAAACTATGTAATGCTGGTAGAAATTAGTCATAAATAGAACTTTGATTTCACTGGAATACTGTCATGGAGCTGTATCACTGAGTCTATCTTTAAGCATATTCATAAGGACTATGAATATGAGTAAGTGAGAAAGCATACATTTATAATGTAATAATGAAATTTCCTCAGCATTACTCTTTACTTCAACTATGAAACTTAGGAGTTTTTTGGTTTGTCTATTATAGTACAAAATCAAGGAGCTCAAAGGAGCTAATCGTTTCCCACTACTCCAGTCTTATGAGACCCCACCTGGAGCCCTGCATCCAGCTGTGGGATCCCCAGCACAAGAAAGACATAGACCCTCAAGAGTGAGTCCATAGGAGGGCCATGAAAGTAACCAGAGGGCTAAAACAACTCTCCTGTGAAGAAAGGCTGGGGTTGTTCTGCCTGGAGAAGACTTGGGGAGACCTTTCTGTGGCCTTTCAGTACTTAAAGGGAATGTATAATAAAGATGAAGACTTTTTTTTTTTTTTTTTCCTCAGGTCCTGTAGTGACAGAACAGTGATAGTTTTAAACTGCAAGATTTTAGATTTAGATTGGACATAAGGAAGAAGTTATTTGCTTTTTAATGATGAGGGTGGTAAGACACTGGAAAAGGGTGACCTGAAAACTTGTGGATGTCCCACTCATTGGAAGCATACAATCAAGTCTGGGCTGCATGAGGCTTTGCACAACCTGCCCTGCACAACCTGCCCTTGTGAAAGGCTTTATTGCCCGTGGCAGGGGCATTGGAACTAGATGATCTTTGAGAAGACCCTTCCAACACAAACTGCTGTATAATTCTATGCTACGAAGATGTCCCTTTAGGTGTGTTCCCAACTCTCATTGCAGGTGTTGACAGCACCTCTATTTGCCTGTCTGACCTGCCTTCTAGGGAGGTTTGCTGCTTGCTAGGGACATGGATCCAGGACATTGTGGAGAGACTGTTAGGGTTTGTCTGTGTTTCATATTATCTCCCTCTGTTGCATCAACAGTACAGCCAGGTGTGACCTGGTGGGTATCACTCATTTCTACATGACTCTAGGGGAAAGAGCATAGGTCTCAGATGTCATTTTCCTTGTTCTTGCTGACAAGAATGAAGACATTGAGGAGCACTGGATGGATCCTTTGGATCAACAGCTACTTGCACTGCTTGTGTCAAAAACAATTATCCAGTTTTAATGACCTTAAGGCATCCTGAGAATCAGGAGTGCTAGGAAGAGACAGAATCCATCTGACCATGCAAAAGCACCTGTTCCAACAGACTGGCTAACTTGGAGAAGAGAGCTCTAAACTATGAATGACAGGGGAGGGAGCTGATGGATAAAATCCAGTGAGGAAGTGATGGACTGGACTGAGAAATGAAGGCTTCAGGGCAGTGTAAAAAAAACGAGATAATGGAAACAACAAACCAGGGCTGAACAGAAAGCACTTGAGCATCTGAAGTGCAAACACAAAAAAAGAGAATTACCTGCATATTAATGTACACAACATGGAAAACACACAAAATAAATTGTGTTCTTTATGTACTTGAAAGACTACAGATTCATCATGGCTATGAAGACATGGTGGAATAGCTTACAGGGCTTGTACAGTGCCATAGATAGATACAGGTCCTTTAGAAGAGAATAACTAAGTTAATGAGGAAAGGTAGTTAACATTTATGTGAGCAAGCTGCAGGGGTGCATGGAACTCTGGCTGGGGACAGATGAAGAGTTAGATCAGAATTTATAGATTAGGATTAGATGACAGACTATAGGTGGTGCCGTTGTGTCAGATACCTGTTACTTACTGCTTAATATGGGGGAAATGGATGAAACTTTCTTCAGACAACTGGAAGAAGCCTAAGGTTCTCAGGCCTTGGTACTTATGGCTGACTTTAGTCACCCTCGTATCTGCTCATGGGACAACATAGCTGGGCATAACCAATCCAGGAGTTTTCTGGAATTTTATAATGATAACTTGTCAGCACAGATGATCAAGGAGCTGACAAGATCTCTACTCTGTAAACATGACAGCTCCACTGGCCCTCATGCTTACAAAAAAGGAAGAACTGATGGTGGAAGTTAAAGATGCAGTAGCCTTCATCACAACAACCGTGAGACTGTGGTGTTCAAGATCCTCAGAGAGGGCAACAAGTCAAACGGGACCACAGCCCTGGTCTTCAGGAAAGCAGACTCTTTCATGAACAGAGACCTGACTGGAAGAGTGACATGGGAGATGATCCTGAAGATAAGAGGGATCCAGGTAGGCAGATTAATTTTCCAGGATCATCTCCTTCAAGCTCAAGAAAGAAAGATCTATTCTAAAAAGCAGGAAATCAAGCAAAAATAGCAGAGGGTCTGCATGGATAAGCAAGAAGTTCATAATTGATTTCAGGAATAAAAAAGAAATGTATAAGAGGTGGAAGCAAGGTTAGATGACCCAGGGGGAATATAAAAACTGTCTAAGTATGCAAAGATGTGGTTAGGAAAACTAAACCACCTGGGTTTGGAACTGATAAAGGTTATAGAAGACAAAAATGAAGGGTTTCCACAGGTATATCATCCCTACTGGGATGCATCTGAGAGACCTAAGGGAACTGGCCACAGTCATTATGAGGGCCCATTTATTTATGTTTGAAAGGTAGTGGTGACTGGGAAAATTTCCTAAAGACTGGAAGAAAACAAATGTCACCCCTGTTGTCAATAAATGCAAGAAGGAATACCTGGGGAACTACAGACTGATTAACCTCATTTCAATCCCTGGGAAGCTAAAGGAGTACATAATCTTAGAACCATTTCCAAACACAGAAATAATGAGGACATTGTTGGAAATAGCATGGATTTATGAAGGGAAAATAACTGATCAAACTAATAGAGATATGAACTCTAATAGAGAAAAAACCTGATCAAGCTACAGAGATAGAACTGATTTGGTGAGTGAAAGGGAGTGTTTGGTGTTGGTTATCTACAATTTAGCAAGAGTTTTGATGCTATATTTGTAATGTTCTTATAGACAACTGTAAGTATAGTAAGCATATATACATACTGTATATGTAAATACATATATATATACAAACTGTAAGTATATATACGTAAATATAGGCTGTTCAGGTCAAAGAAGCAGTCTGAAAACAGATTGAACTGCCTGCCTGAAGGAGTTTTGGTCAGTGGCACAAAGTCAGGCTGCATCTATTCACTTGTGGTATAGCTCATGGGTTGATACTGGTTTCAGTGATGTCCAACACTTTCATTAATGACCTGGATGATGAAACAGAGTGTACATTCAGCAAATTTGCAGCCAAAAAAATTTGGAGCACTGATTGACACATTGCAGGGTTTTGTTGCAATTTAGAGGAACCCAGACTGGCTGGTGAAATGGGCTGACAGGAATGTCATGCCATGTAACAAAGGGAAGTGGATTTAGCAATGTTAGTGGAAGACTTCATAACACATTGAAGTAACATACAACTGTTTCTTTTAGACATAGCATTATACATTATCTTTCATTTCTTTACTTCTAGGGTCCGAGGTGGTTGGCTTTGATGGGAAAAGTTGTCTAATTTACACATTTAATCAAAAACTCATGAGTGAACATGTGATTTCTCTGAAGTTTAAGACAATGCAAAGTGATGGAATTCTCCTCCACAGAGAAGGACAAAATGGAGACCGCATTACCCTGGAATTAATTAGAGGGAAGCTGTCCCTACTCATTAATTTAGGTAATAGCTACAGTCTCATAAAATCAAATATAGTTGTTAGGTATTATTTGACTAAAACTTCTTTCAATTTATTAAGTGGATTTTAATGTATAGAGTATGATAAACTAGCAATATCTATTAGAATAATTATTTTTATATGGAATTAATAGTTTGTTATTTTTTTTTCCTTTCAAGGTGATACTAAAACTCATCCTTCCAATGCCCAAATTAATATTAAGCTGGGCAGCCTTTTGGATGATCAGCAGTGGCATTCTGTTCTCATTGAACAATTTAACAATCAAGTAAACTTTACAGTGGATAAACACACTCATCATTTTCATACAAAAGGAGAATTCAATTATTTGGACCTTGATTATGAGGTGTGAAAATTACTTTTCCTTTATTATCATTATTAACTTTGATATGTAAATGCGGTGAAAAAAGCAAAGAATATAGAATATAACTAAGTCTGTAGTGCTTACGACTTACATAAAGGACTGAATCAAAGAAAATGAAATGTTAAGTTCCTAATGCTCCACTAGACTTGCATTTGAAAGTTTTCCAAAGACCATCTTTTTCATCTCAGAATTCATTTTAATACCTTTGTTTCAGTTGTGCTGCAAATGCGGAAAATGTATACAGAAAAAAAATTATATTCTAGATATATTCTATAGAAACATATACAGAAAAATATAGAAAATGCAAGGAATAAACCCCAACTCAAAGTAATCAACTTATGGCTTGATGGAAATGACAATAAATCAGCATAAAACCATTTAAAAAATGTTTACATTAAAACTTCAGTTCCTGTTAGATCTGTCAGATGTACTGTGAAAAAAATCTTGTTTACATGAATGGTAGATTCATGAAAAGGAGTAGATGTAATTTGCTGTGAGAGTTTCCCACCGATGGTTGAAAATACCACTATTTCACAGTTGTAATGTGATGACTAGCTGCTTTATGTTTGCCCCTGTCCTGTTTGTTGGATGAGAAAATGAGTGATAGTGCAGAATATCTGGAGTCTGCAGCTCTAAATTACTTTATTCTACTCATTTGAGCTTTTAAGCAGTTTAGAGTAAGATTGCATGCTGTTCTGTGTCTGCATTATCCCATTTCAAAAATATCATTCACAAGGTTAAAGTCATGATTCTGCTTTAAATTTCTGAATGTAAACCACAGTGCCAAGGCTTGGACGATCATTTGAATTAAAAAGAATAATAAAAAAAAAAAAGGTGTGGGGGAAACGAATGTTAAGCTTAACTGATTAGCAAATAAGTATATTTTTACGAACACCCTCCCCAATATTGCGAATTAATTTTTCTTCTCTTCCACATGCTGTAGTTTGAAGTATGTGATATAAATACAGGGTAGAAAGGAAAGCAGAAGCTGGAAAAAAACCTAAAAATATAAAAAAAAATATGAACCAATGTATTTAGAATTGTGTTTTTTACTATAAAACATTCTTAGCAACTGAATTAAATATGATCTTTTTTAATAAAATTATTTTGAATATTGAGTGAAATTTCAAAATTAAAAGAGAAATAATTAAAAATTAACTGTTCTACAGTGTCAACCAGAATAACTTTGAAATGAATGAGTTCAAAAGTTCACTTAAATTAGGATCCTGTATCTGAGAGTGTTCAAGAGTGGAAACATAGACCAGAGCGTAACTCAGGTTATCCTTTTGTCGATGCTTTTCTAAAATAATCTACTGTTTTCTAATAGTTTCTGCCTCAGGGACTTATTAAAACACAGTGGTATTTTGAATTTAATAGCTCTTTATGGATTTTTATGTTTATTAAATCTTCCAATTTCTTTCTGGACCGAAGGAAACATACGTCATCACATCAAGCAACTGCATAGCCTAAGCATTTTGAAAGGGAACAAGTTCTCTCCTTTAATTTGTTTTCAATCTGCCCTAGAATAACTTAATTTGATGCATTCTTGTTCTCCAATATTGTAGTTATAATATGCACACAGTGGAAAAATCAGACTCAAATTTCCTAAAGGAGTTGTTAACGAATTCTCTTCTCCCTCTTCACACTGTCCAGCATGGTCTGTACACACTGGGCTTTGTTCTTTGTTCTTCTTATTCTTGCAGCTATAAGGGACCCTAAGAACTAATAAGACTATAGTAAGACTGTTAAAAGTAAACAACTGTTAAAAGGTATCCTCAGAACAAAAAACAAAAAAACAAAACAAAACAACAACAACAACAAAACAACCAAACAAATAAACCCCCTACATTTCAGAATATTTTAATGCGTACATATGACTCAATAAAACCTAATTTTTGTTAGCCACTTCTTTTAGTACATAGATGTGATACAAGGAAAGAGCCAAGAAAAAGGCAGATTTCTGGCCGATCTTTGACTTCTAATCTTATGTTATTGGCAACTTCATTCTCAGAAAATTACTTAATAGTATCACTGATTTCTCTTCTCTTTCTAAGATCAGCTTTGGAGGGATGCCAGTGCCTGGAAAATCAGGGACATTGTCACACAGGAACTTTCATGGGTGTTTTGAAAATATTTATTATAATGGAGTGAACATTATTGACCTGTCCAGGAGGCAAAAGTCTCAGATCTACTTTGTGGTAAGAGATTCATAGTTAAGAAAGAATAAATAAGTAAAATAAGAATAAGAAAAAATAACAGCCACTTTCTTACACAGTATGACAGTGCAGGATATATTTTATTCTTCAGTTCTTTACCAGATATTTAGATGCGTGTGTTACCTCACTGTTTTGTGGTACCCTACTGTTGTGCATGTGCAAAAGCCAGTGAGTAAAATAAGATATATTTGAAGTCATTGAAGGTCTGGGTTTGATTTCTGTACCTGACTAGTAAGAACACAAGCAGTATATTTTAAAAGCCTTCTGTTGCTGAGGACACTGAACCACTCTGTTTTCTCCAGATCATTATAATATTGATAGGTAAGTTCTGCTTGTCAATTCATATTGCCCTTTGTCTGAAGAGCTATACTTTGGAGTCTAATGCATTTATTGTGACATGGCTAACAGCTGTATTAGCCAAATTATCACCTTTTAGAGAAGCAGTTCCAATAGTGAATATACTTTCTTCTGTGTTAAATAATGTTATCTATATATTTTACTAAGACTTCTATTGTTTGTTTTTATTTTGTTGATTTTTTTTTTTCCAATAGTACCAGAGCCATCTCTATTTGCAATATTTATTTATTTATTTAATAGCAGGATATGCAAACTTATAATGGAAACAAACAGTTCAAAATAATTAACCAAATATGAAATACTTTCAAGCTCCAAATCTTTTGATTTGGATTTCAGTTCTGAATATGAGTGACCAAACTTGGTTCTCTGTTCCAGAAAAAATGGATGATAGACATCTTTTTTTATGTGAAGCTAAATATTCAAGAATTAATTAAACTGATACCTCCATATAGTATCTTGTTCATGATGCTGATGGGTGTTTGGGGAGACGGTAGTTACAGGAGATTCTGTGGGAACTACTGAAAAGGGAACTATGAAATTATTGCCATAGGGAATATCATCATCTTCATCTCAAATAATTTAAACTGTTGTACTTTCAGAACCCTTTATGAAATATTTTATAATGTACCTACATTATCATAGAATCTTAGCTAAGTAGCCACTTTGCTGGTCTGATAAAGTATCAGGCGGCTGTCCAGATAATACGGAGGGGGAATCTGCAGACGATAGGCTTTTAGCATTTAACAAGGTTTATTAATCTGATGACTGTCGTTTTACTGGGTCAGTTCAGTTGATGACTCATTTCTCTACAGCTCAATTCATAACACAGAGTGTTTATCTATTTATATTTTTTCTGTGAAGAAAAATAATTTCAAATAAAATTTAATGTCTTGCCATGTCAGGGGCTAGAAAGTATATATATATTTTTTTTTTACTATAAGGTAAAAATTTTATGTATGTTCAAAGTTTAAAATTTCTCTGTGCTAAACAGAAGTTAAATGTCCTTTGAATTTTAAAGACAATTTTTTAGGAATCTTCTTTGCAGAACAAATTAGTTAAGAGTTCAAAGGGCACCAGCAAGTCATACTGTGCACTATCAAGTGTCAAAATGTATTGACTAACTCTTACACCAGATGCAAAAATGCATTATTCCCACTCCAGTCTTACCTATGTCACTCAGTACAACCATAAATGCAGGTTAAGCTCATAGTTTGTCAATGAACTCATCCACAAGCTCCTTTAGGTATCCAAGAACCAGTGATTTCAGAAGCAGTCAAGAACAAAATAAAGACTAGGTACCTAAATACAACTTGTGATCTGGTCCATATGGCCACTCTTGAAAACAGGTTTCATTTTGATTTTTTTTATGTATATGGTTTACATTTGTAAGTATCAAGAGTTTATATGTGGATTTTTTTCCATTTGTGGAAACAAATACTGGGGACAGTGCATGTTTCCAGCTGCATCTATTTAGAAAGTCTGCTCCTTTGTTTGGCAAAATATTTTTTTTTTCTCAAATTTAATACTCCCTTAAACAATTGGTAGCCAAGTTCAACATTTTTATCTGCATACTAGCATTTAGACCCATACAAATATTTGTACCAAACTTTGCACTGGCTGGCATTTTATGTGATGTTCAGAAACTTGTCAAGTCCCTAAAGCCTGCAGAAGCTGAACCAAAATAGAAAGAAAGTAGGTCTGCCTAACTCCTGAAGTACCATTAAATCACCCATATAAATTAGGATTTTTACATCATTCTCTTGGTCCTTGTCACTCTCTGCTCAAGCAGATATGTCTGTTCTGGTCAAACAGCTAGGTACACATTTCTCAAAATGATAATGTTCTTGTATACTCATACATGATTTTTAGACTAATACATTCTAGTGTTACAAATATTAGGTTCTATGCACAATGTTTTAAAGTTCTGCAGTTTGCATACCAAAGTTCTCATGACTTTTCTTCCCTCAGTGTTCCTAATGACATATACCTTTTGTTTATTTCTAGGGCAACATATCTTTCTCATGTTCAGAGCCACAGGTGGTTCCTGTCACTTTTCTGAGCCCCAGTAGTTATCTGGTGCTGCCAGTCACACCAGGGCAAGATGAAGCATTCGTCAGTTTCCAGTTTCGCACCTGGAACAAAGAGGGACTTCTATTATCTAGTAAAGTACACCAGGATTCAAGTGGTTTCCTTTTATATCTGAGTGATGGGAAAGTTAAAATCAGTCTTCATAAACCAGGAAAAGCACTGAGTGACATCACTGCAGGTAACAGAAATTAACCAAAAAAAAAAATTAAATCCAAGATTCCTATATATAAAAAAGGTTATTATAGCTATTATAAAGTAATTCAAATTAGTACCTACATTCTTGACAAGTTTTATGACTAGTATGTGTGTATGTCTGCTTTATGTTATGTGAATTTTAATACCAAATGTTTATAAATACTTTCTTTTCTCACAAACCTGTATCTATGTTGGGTTTTTTTTTTTTCCCCATGACTGAGTAGAAATTACTTGCAATACTATAGACTGCAAAGGAGAGTAGTTTGTATGTGTTTACACACATATTTATGCACTAGATGTGAGAAGAAGACTGCTTGATCCTTCTTTCAAGAAATGTGAGACCAGGACAGAGCTGACATCAACTCTGTATTTCACAACTTTTTAAATAATGATAAAAAGCAGTAATATCAGCATGTGATAGAATCAATACCTTCACCTAGCAGCACTTCATCAGTAGTATACTGTGCTCTGACATTCCATGCATCACAGCCTCCTCAGAGTTTCTCATCCTTTATGTAAACAATTGAATTTTGCCCCTTTCTTGTAGAGGATAAAACTGTCATTACAAAGAATATATGAAGATGAGGAAATTAGGCTGGGATTGGTGTGATTTCTGTATGGAACCATGTCACAGAGACCTAATAGCTGGAAAAATATGTCCTAAAAGCAATGGATAATTTGGCTGCAAAAAATGCAGTGATGATACTGAAAGCATCAGTTGATCATAGGTTTATTTTGAATGGTACACAATCATATATTTCATAATCAGTGATAGGAGCTCTCAAGGGGGAGAGTTCTCAATCAGGGGAGTTCTCAAGCCAGAATATAAAGTTTTTAATGATGTTGTTTATTGCTAGTTTGCCTTGGGCAAGAACACACACAATAAGTAAACTAAGAAGCTATTGGCATAAAAATTAATTACAAGTAATAAAATAATTCATCAAAATAAAAAAAAAAATAAAACATCATAATAATTAAAGCTTCCAAATCTATTTCATACCTCACAGAATTAAAAAAGTTATGTAAAAGAGGGAGAAATTTCCTCAATAAATATATACTTGGTATACAAAAAAATAAGACTCACCTGATTTATTCACAAATCATATGCTTGGCAGTGTAAGACAGACAAAAAGAGCGAAGCAGAGCCAAGCAGAGCAAAGAAACAGCCACAGGATTTGAAGATGAGCCCCCCTTGATCTTAGTTCTGTGCTTCTGTTTCTCTTAGATTGATTCCTTAATTCAATTCCTGATACAAAATGAAAATTCCTTTGAGGGGGGAAAAAAGAAAAAAAAAAGTTAAACCTAATTCTGAACCTCATTGTGTTTCTACAGGTGTATAATGATTAAAAAATATAATTTTAATCAGTTGATTATTTTAATTCAGGAAAAGGCTCTAAGCCAGTAATGACCGCAGATAATGCTGAAATTTACATAAATACTTTGATCCTGTTTCTGTGGATGATAATAGGATCAGCCCTGGTATTTGTAATCTAAAATAACTGATGCACAGAGTACCATTTTGATGGCAAGAGGTTTCCCTAGGCTCACTATTTGAAAATGTCAATTCCTCAGTAAGAATGTCAGTGGTACATAGTTAACAGTGATAAATTTGGCTTTTTGGGAGCTATTGCAATTGCAACTATTGCCATGCAACGTCATTTTAACAGACCAGCTGAAGGTGGTGGCAGTTTGAACAGCTGCAGACTTGAACACAAAGCATTTTATTCAATTTCAAAGTTGGAGCACAATACATAATACATTAGCTGAAACAACCCAAAATAAATCTTGACACTACAGTGAAACAAAATTTAATGTTCTCAATGCTATACTAGGCTTATTCTTCATAAAATCTAACAGGAAGAATTGTGTTTGTCTTGGTAAGGACAGAAAATACTGCAAACACATCTTATTCTCTTGTGAGAAA
Organism: Myiopsitta monachus; assembly: GCA_017639245.1. NCBI lineage: Eukaryota > Metazoa > Chordata > Aves > Psittaciformes > Psittacidae > Myiopsitta > Myiopsitta monachus. The sequence continues at coordinate 45,790,688 of CM029941.1, read as the reverse complement.
GAAGTTATCTAATAAAACCATATAAGGAACTTTTTCTGGAGGTTTTTAAGTGTTTATTGTTGCACCTACTGAAACAATTCTAGTCAATTTGGAGACAGAGTAATTAAATTATGGATGGCTGGACAGGTTTGCTCTCTTACAGGCAACGACTTATGATCTGACTTTCACACACAAACTCTCACACACAAACACACAATTTTATAATTAAATGAGAACATATTTCTTTTTTTGCACAGCTCTTAAATTCATTATCGTGCTTTTTAAAAATTTCTTCAACCATACAAAACCAAGGAGAATGGCATGTTAATTCATGAGTGATTGAATTATAAGCTGAATCATTTTACAGAATAGTTGCTTAATATTTTTTGTTTGTAGCTTCTTTTGCAAGCTAGTCATTAAACACTCAAAAAGAAATAACACAGATGAAAAAAGAAATAACAGAAAGCTAATCCATGTTGAATTAGGAGACTAAATTGAATTACATGTATGAATGTTTGAGTTCTTATTACTCAATTTCTTCATATGACCCTGTCTTTCTAAGCAGCTTTTAATTTCTGTGCAACTTTTAGTTAAGGGATGTTAATCATTGCATTTGGTGGTTATGCTTCAGACGAATCTATACATTACTTTTCCTAAACTAGTTTCTTGTTTGTTTGTTTGTTCCTCACTGATCTAACAAATTATATACATTGTATTTTATATATGTGTTCCTAAGGTTGTATGTCATTGTTCTGCAAGATGTCCCACAGACCTTTTTTTTTTTAGCATTTAGATATTAAGGTAATGAATATACTGCTGATGAGAATAAATTGATATCTTGTAAAAACTAGCTCTTTATGTGTGTCCTGGGTTCAGCAGTAGCAGTCATTTTTCTCCTTCTTAGTAGCTGGTGCTGCACTGTGTTTTTGATTTTGGGCCTTGGAGCAGCGCTGATAACAGTGTTTATAGTTACTGCTTGGTAACGTTTTGGTCTGGCCAAGGACTTTCTGAGCCTCATGCTCTGCCAGGGAGGAGGGGAAGCTGGGGGAAGCAGAGACAGGACACCTGACCCAAACTGACCAAAGAGGTTATTCCATACCACAGCACATCACACCCAGGATGTAAAAACTGGGGGCAGGTACCTGGAGGGGTTCTTTAACACTGCGGGGTTGGGCTTGGTATCAGTCAGCAGGTGGTGAGCAGTTGTATTCTCTTCCCTTGTTGTTTCCCTTGTCATTATTATTATTGGTGGCAGCAGTAGTGGTTTGTGTTATACCTCAGCTCCTGGACTGTTCTTATCTCAATCCATGGGAGTTACATTCTTTTGATTCTCTTCCCCATCCCCCTCTGAGTGGGGAGGGAGAAAGAAGGTGGAGTGAGCGAGCAAACTGCATGAGTTATGGCTGGGCTCAAACCACGACAGTGTGCTGAAAGTTTAAGTGCTATTCTTTTCCTCACTTGTTTCTGATGAAGCATTTTAAAACTCCCAGTAGAGCACCAGCTATATGTTTTTCAGATGGAATGGAAATATTAGTCTGTTGGTCTCCACTCTTTTGATGTTGTACCTCTCCTTGGCTTTGCACAGGCAAATGTGAATTTACTGAAGTTTCTCAATTCAATGGCTATGACAAGTTTTTTTATCAGGAGTGACTTATTCTCTCACCATAGCATTCCTCAGTCCCCAGGCTTAATGAAAGGGACTTTTGGAAAGTCTTAAGTTGAGCTATATGAACATAGCTTAGTATCTTTAATCATGCCAGCCTATATGAAAAGGAGATTAAATATCCATCCCAAAATCATGTAGTAGGTCTGTGTGATAAATTATAATGAACAAACCAAAAAGTGCAAAATTCATATTATCAATTTTCCAGTAACCAAAAAAATGTACCTACTTCAGTCATTCAATCTCATTCTTTACGCATTACCTACATTTACAGTTAAATATTTCAGTATTCAGAATATGGCTTTCTCATCAGGAATTTTTATTGGAGCAGGACGCAAAACTAAGAATTAAAAGCAATTCTACTTGCAACAATTGAAATAAAATGACAGAACTTACTGTTATATTTCAAATCTTCAATAATGACAGAGGTAGTGGGATTGAGTACATCCTCACTGAGTTTACTTTTCTTTTTTACTTTTTTCTTTTCTCAGTAAGTTTACTTACTCAGTAAGTTTTACTTTTTCAGCATTAAGCTGAGTGGTGCTGTTGATTGAGTTGTTGTTGAGTGGTGGTGGTGTTGAGAAGAAGGGATGCCATTCAGAGGGACCTTGGCAGGCTTGAGGAGAACCTCATAAAGTTCAACAGGCAAAGTGCAAAGCCTGCACCTGGGTCAGCACAATGACCATTATTAATACAGACCTGGAGATGAATGAATTGAGAGCAGCCCTGGAGGAACGTACGTACAGATACTGAAAAAATGATGAAAAATTGGGTATGAGCTGTCAATATGTGCTTGCAACCCAGAAAGTGAATTGTATTCTGGGTTGCATAACAAGACACATGGCCAAAAGGTCTAGGGTGATTTTCCACCTCTACTGCACTTTCACAGGACCCCATACAGAGTCCTGCATCCAGCTCTGGGGTTCCCAGCAGGAGAAAACCGTGGACCTGTTGGGATGGGTCCAGAGGAGGCCCACAGAACTGACCACCTCAGTGGCGGAACATCTACCTCAATAGAGGCTGGAACACCTCTTCTTACGAAGAAAGGTTGAGAAAGCTGAGGTTGTTGAGCCTGGAGAACAGGAAGCTTTAGGGACACCTTATTGTTTCAGTGACTCATAGCTGGAAGTGTTCAAGGCCAAATTGTACAGGGCTTTGAGCAACCTAGTCTAGTGGAAGGTCTCACTGCCCGTAGCAGGAGGGTTAGAATTAGTTGACCTTTAAGGTCCCTTCCTACCCAAACCATTTATGTTTCTATGATTCTATGATTCTATGAATAAGGATGGAGAGAGATATTTTTTTTCCCAGGGCCTACATTGACAAGACAAAAGATAACAGTTTTGAATTGAAAGAGATTAAATTTAGACATGCTACAGCTGGAAATGCTCAAGTTCAGGTTGTAAGGGGCTTTCAGCAACCTGAGCTAGTAAAAGAAGTCCTTGTACATAGGAGGGAGACTGGACTTTGTGGTTCCCTTAGGGCCAAATTATTGTATGATTTTATGATTGCTAAAGGAAAAGAAAGCATATAGCAGCCATGTAATTGAGAAAAACTTCATTCACCTGAAGTACCTCTAACAATAAAAAACCTGCTTGCTTAATCTTAGAGATGAGGTGAAAGAAGCTAAGGCTTTTGGTAGGTGGGGTGGAAGCTATAAAGAAGAAAATAAATAAGTAGGAAAAAAATTTTTTTATTATTATTCTTTCAAGTTGCTAATCTTAAAAACAGTGTGACAAGTGACTTTATGGAGTATATATAGTCTATAAGATTTATCTCTTGATTGTATGTTGATCCTGTCTTTAGATAGTTGCAGTTAACATATGGATCCTTATTTTGATGTAATTTAGCTATTTGAATATTCTTATCTTTCTATTTTTGTTTTCCTTCTGTTTGAATAATCAGTTAATTGGTGGACCATTTCTCTACAATATATGAGACATTTTAGAGAGAGTATGTAAATAACATGAAATTTCAAGAAGAAAATCACAGATCACAAATCATAGGTGCTCTGCAGTCAAGAAAAGATTTTGCATAATTCTAAAAGGCTTTATTCTTTGTTCTTCACCAAAAGAAGTCTCTCTGTTCTAAGGAACACTCAAAATCATGACTGACCTAGAGCACTTCTTAAGGACAATAATGTGCTTACATACTGCCCTGTAAAATTTATTGAAGAGTATATATGCAAGTGCTTTCCAGAATTAGGACTTTAGATTTATTGGTATATCATATCTTACACCTGTAGAGCCAAAGGTAATGTAAATTGCTGTTAAAGGCTACATTTCCAGAAAATTTTCCCATACATTTGCAATAAAAGAGACAACTAAAATAAAAATAATTTTGTGACATTGGCATGACTGTTGCTGAAGCTTTTAGCAGGATTTTGCTATCTGAATGGGTTCTAATATAATGCCTACCTTTGATTTTGAAAGATGAAGAAGTCTGATGTAATAATGAAGTAAAAACATGTATTACATGTAAAACACTGTATCGGCCATCATAATGTTATTGTAATGATACCCTTCTTAGATTGGAAGGATATTTTTTACAGCCACCACTTTAAATGGATATATTACTTGGATGTATTACTGATAATTAGTAGTATTGCAACAGTAAGGCTTATTCACTAAAGTACTTTTATTTTTTTCTTTATCAGGTGTGAGCGAGGGAATGGACAAAGGTTCTGTCTTCATAAAGGACATTTGTGTTCTTTATTAATTTTCTCTTCCTTTCACTATCATGTGGGATATTTATGTGGGCTATAATTACTGATCTGTCCTCCTTTTGAGTCTATAACATTCAAGTAGTATAACAAATAACAGATGTTTATACTTAGTTTTGCTTTTCATTTTCCTTCTAGGTGCTGGATTAAATAATGGGCAGTGGCATTCTGTATCCTTGTCTGTCAAAAGGAATCGTATCCGTGTAATAGTGGACGATGGTGTGACTGCATCTGCTCATGCCTCCATACCTCTGCAAATTTATTCAGGAGATGTTTTCTACTTTGGAGGTGAAATATGTTTATTTATTCTGACAATATCCAACAGTTAAACTTTTTTTTTTTTTAACTTATCAAATAGCATGAATTATTTGGCTTGCCTTAAGTCTTTGCATAGCTTGGATATCTCTCAAATGATCCAGTTTTCAGGCATTGCTATTATATATTTGAAGTTGTGTTTCCTTAGAATTTTATTATGTTGGGTAGAATGATTTGCAACCCTTAGTCCTTGGTCACTTTTTGAACATATTTTTCTGGAATCATGCTCTGATAATTGAATATAATGTAGTTGACAGTCAGACACACAAAGGTCTGTATTGTGTTGCTAAATCATTTTTTCTTGAGAATCTTCCACTGGGATGACTTCAAGTTTTCAGCTTAAGTTAATGTTTGCTTACTTGTGCATATATCCTCTCAACAGAAACACTTAATTTTTTATTTTCTTCTTCTACTACACTGACACAACTTTCCTATGTTTGAAGAATATAACTTGTGCCTGAAATCTATATTTTGACATCTTCTTTTCCCTGAGAACATTGACAATTATCTGTCACCAAATGATGTTGTCATTTATCAAATATATTGTTACTGATGGATTAGAGAAGGTTGTAATGTCTAAGTCAGTTGGGAATGGACTGCATAATAAAAATGTTAAACAGCCTCTGAATACATTATTCTGCATTAGCCTAATACGTCATCTCTTAGTAGCTTAGGAATTAATAATTTTTTTTAATGTAACAATTCTCAGATTTATGAGAAAACTTAAAAATATATAAAAAAACCCTGAATAAATATGAACCAAGTCATTGTCCACAGATCAGTTCCATTGAATCAGCAGGTTGTAAAAAAATTTAATGGTCACAAGCAGACCGTAAAATATAGGAACATGATCATCCACGTGATATTTCACATCTCACATCTAGCCTTCCTACTATAAACAGCTCTTGAGCTGGCTGGTAATCAGAGAAAGATGCAGAATATTGAATAGAACAGCAAAAAAAAAAAAACAAACAAACAAACAAACAAAAAAAACCCAAACCTTGTATTTTTGGATTTTGTGGTTTGTTTTTGTTTTGGGGGGATTTTTTGGGTTTTTTTTTTGTTTGTTTGTTTTTGTTTTATTTTCCTTCTATGTTTCTTCAAGTTTCCACATCTCTCATTAGGCGATCTGCACTATTTCAGGGTTAATGGCAGAGGTGAACAGAACAGGAGGGATTTGGGCAGTTGCAAAACCCATCATATTCAATTAAGTTGTACAAGGACATTTCTCTTTATCTTTTGGAGGGCCAAGGGGGCAAATTAATTCCAAGAACACTAAAAGCACTAGCTGCATATCATCCCCTCGGTGTCTCTGATTTCAGCTTTGTAGCTGACATCAGCAGCTTGAGCATGTACTACAAACTTTGGGAGAACTAGTAGAAGGTTTCTGAGTTTAGAAAATTGTTAGAATTTTATGTTATATACCACTGTCAAAATACAGACAGTGCATTTTGACTTTCTCTTTAAATTTATATGAATATTTACCTTGTTTCTATATGCTGGTTCTTAAAACATGAATATGAGCCTTCCAGGAGAGGTTTCCTGGGGATATACTTGTCAGTTTTCTTGTTCTAATGAATGCAAAGTATGCAAGAAATGTGTATCCTTAGCCAGAAAAAAACGTGTAATAAACATGAAAATACTTTAGCTTTATGTCAGCGCAATTTCTAGTCATGCTATCAGCAAGGATATACTAATTCTCCCCAATTCTGGGAATAATAACTCATTGCAACTACAAGTGAAAAAAAGATTTTTTTAATACACATAAACAATAAATATCATTATTGAAGGATTTCTTGCTGTCTTTGATATCTGCCCCACGATTAAAAGGAATACCAGTTTTATTAATGTTAATGATATTGCCTTTCCTGTAATAGAACTAGCAGATAACTTTTACAGACAGACACACACAAAAATCTAAAATACAATTTTGTAGAATAGCTACAAGATATGAACTTTGTCTGCCTGCTCTGGATTTTTTCTTTTTTTTTTTTTTTTTAATTTTCTTTTTTTTTTTTCATCATGACCTTTAGTGCCAGTACCTCATTTTTAAATGACTGTTGGATTTTTAAAAGAAATTACTAGATTTATTTTACCATTTTACCATGGAATGCTGTAATTCAATGCCTTTATTCTACGGAGGAGTCTGGAACTACAGCACTCCAGATGTGGTCTCACAAATGCCACATAGAGGGAATGGCCACATGCTCAGTTCTGCTGGCTGTACTCTGGATAATACAGCCCAGAATGCACATTCCTGGTTTATGGGCCACCTGCTGGCCACCAGAACCCCAGCCCTTTCTTTGTGGATCTAGGTAGTTATCCTTCAGCTTGGATAGTTGCATGGAATCATTCCATCTCATGTTAATGATCTTAAACTTGTTGTTACTGAACTTCATGGCATTCCTGTCAGTTTATTTCTTCAGCTTGCCCATGGCTCTCTGAGATGCAGCCCTTCCTTCCAGCACTTTACCCTTGACCCCAACTCAGTGTCAGGCACAGCTGTGCTGCAAGTACACTTTCCTATCATCCATGTCGTTAATGAAGACATTAAACAGAATAGCTTTCAGTACTGATATCTGAAGGACCCTCTGTTCACTGATGGGAAGCAGCACTTTGCATCATCAATTATCCACTTATCCCACCCATATATCATCAATCTACTGATAGAGAGACTACAGAAAACTCTTAGGGGCTTTGCTGAAGTCATGGTGTGCCATGCTCACTGCTCTTCTTTTGTACACAGTGCCCATCACCTCAGCAAATTAAACAAAAAAAGCTTGGTCCAGCATTATTTAGCTTCGAAGCTAAAGTTACCCAGATACCTTCTTATCCTTCCCATGTTTAGAAATGGCTTCTGAGGCTTTGCTCCTTGAACTTGCCAAGGACTGCTGTAAGGGTGACGGACCTCTAGTTTCCTGTGCCCTCCTTCTTGCCTTTCTTGAAGATGAGTGTAACATCTGCCTTTTCCAGTCATCAAGAAACTTATCAAATGACTAGGCCCTTTTGAGGACTAGAATTATAATGGGTTCACAATGATAATGGCAATTGTTCTAATGATATTGGCCAGAACCTGCAGGTGACCCTTGGACTCTTTTCTCCTTCATTGTTGGTATTGCATCCCTTCCCATACTCTGCTAGGACATGGGAAGCCTAAGGATTAGCTTTACCAGTGAAGACTGAAGAAAATGTCCTTAGATGAACCAGTCACCAGGTCCTTTCTAGTCATCAAGAACCTTGTCACTAGGTCCCCTGCCCTTACTTATACAAGAGCTTCATGTTTATGTTTGCAGGCTTTCTGCCACACTTTCTTACTATTTTGATATTACCATGGACTTTTCTCATGCACCAAGGAGCTTTTTGTTGAAAAAATATCCAGCACTTTTGCTCTCCAAAGCAATTTCCAGTGCTATCCTCAAAGCAGGTCCTGAGCAGATCAAACCTGGCTCCTCTGAAGTCAAGGGTTGTAATTCTGCTATTTTTACTTATTCTCTTCTCTGTGTATTGTAAGTGCCACATCCTTATGTTTGACGCAAACAAGACTGTCCTTGACCTTCACATTTTCAACGATTTGTTCCTTACACAGATGTAGCAGGTCCAATAAAGGATCACTCCTAGTTGAGTAATTGATGATCTGCATCAAGAAATTTTTTTCAGTACTTCCTAGAATCTTCTGGACATCTTGATTAATTAAAATCCCTTAATACTTAGTAACTATTTTTTTGTCTTATTTGACTTTAGTCAGCTCCAAATCATGTGCATCTTGTAAATTAAAATTTTGTGACTAAGGTTAGTCAGTCAATCTGTTCAGATCTTGATTTCATTCATTGCTTTGGAACATCTACTTGAGTTTTTACTGAAAGTTTTAGTGATGCTTTTGCATATGCTTTAAAAAACAGTAAGACCGCACAGGAATATTTCTTTACAGTTGCACCACCATGCCTAAGAAGAAGAGGTTCTGGCTAAAGTCTTGCACCCACAAAATTTACAATACCTGGAGATTATCATATTTCAGTCTATTTTGGAATATATAAATTTTTAAACAAAATGCTTTTTTCAGCTCCAGGTCTTATGTTTCTTTCAGGCTGCCCTACCAGTGGAAATATTTCTGAATGTAATACCTCATTTGGTGGCTTTCAAGGATGCATGCAACTTATTTCCATTGATAACAAAGCAGTGGATATGATCTCAGTTCAGCAAAATATTTTTGGCAATTTCAGTGACCTCCAGATAGATTTATGTGGCATTATAGACAGGTAAGAAAATACTATTTACTAATTATTTATTTATTTGAACGTTTTGTTTCCAATACTGAATGACGAAGAACAGAACACTTGCAAAATGCCATGCTGCTTCTTTTGTAAGAATTCCAGAATAGAATAAATTCAGTAAATAGCAGAGCAATTAGATTTCCATGCACTGGGAAAAAAATTAAAGTAACTGGGGTTAAAATTATTTGGTGTTTCTAACAAATTTTCAGTATTTTATAATCTTTTCAAGTAAAGCTATAGACGTACCCCCTCCTGCGACAGTTAGTTCCATTCACCCTTTGAAATGCTGTGCTCTTTGCAGGTTATTGCTGCTTTGTATGTTCTACCCATCCAGAAACGCAATAGATAGTATTCTTCACAGTGAGTGGGCAATCTTCTTTAGACTATGGTCAGAACTAGTCTCATAACTTGCAATAGATGATATTGGCATCTATCCATGGCAGGGAAGTTGCAAATAGATGTTCTTATGGTCATTTTCAACCCTAACTATTCTATAATCTTATGATCCAAAAGAGTGTAACTAGTTGAAAGGGCGGCAGGGTGGAAAGACTATCTACCTTCCTTGGAATTTAAATTCTGGACAGAGGCATGGCTGGGTTTCAGCATGAGGATGATTCAGAATGGGTGTTGCAGAATGGCAGAGGCTGCTGGCAAGAGAAGGAGCAGATAGGCAAACAGAAATGGAAGGCTTTTTCTGCTGTAGACTCAGAAGAATGCAGACACTGGCATTTGCGCAAAGTCTGATTTAATCCAGAAAATATTGCCTTAGACTAAGCAGAAAGGATACACTAAAATGACAAAACAGGCAGGGGAAAGATGTATATGTGTTTGTAAACACTTCCCCCCCACAACCCCCTAAATTTCTAGTCCTCAAAAGTTACCATTTTATCTTAAAAAGTCTGGCCTTTAAATTATAAAAAAATAGGATTTTTTTTTTTTTTTTTTTTTTAAAAACAGTTAAGGCAGGTACTGAGATTGCAGTGTTGATCTGCTGGAGGGGAGGAAGGCTTTTCAGAGGGATCTGGACAGGTTGGATCAATAAGCTGTGATCAACTGCATGAGGTTCAATAAAGCAAAGTTCTGGTTCCTGCATGTGGGCCACAGCAGCCCCACACAAAGCTAGAGGCTGGGGGAAGTGTATCTGGAAGGCTGTTCGGGAGAAAGACCTTAGGTCCTTTTCTGGGGATGCTGACTGACAGCTGCTGAATATGAGCCAGCTGGTGCCCAGGCAGCCAAGAAGCCCAAGGACATCCTGGCCTGTATCAGAAACAGTGTGGACAGCAGGGAGAGGGCAGTGATCATCCCTCTGTACTGGGCACTGGTAAAGCTGCACCTTGAATCTTCTGTTCAGTTCTGGGCACCTCACTACAATAGAGATACTGAGTCACTGGAGTGGGTCCAGAGAAGGGGATTGAAGCTGGTGAAGGATCTGGAGCACAAGTCTGATGAAGAACAGCTGAGAAAACTGGGAGGGGTGGAGATCTGTATATTCTTAGTTAAATACAAAAGAGATGTAAGCACGATTATGAGTGTAAAATGTCCCTTAATTGGCTCACAATACAGTTGCTACAAATTTCTGTATCTGGTTTTCCAATGTGCAGTGTAACTGGGGATATCTCAAAATGCTAATCTCAGAGCTGTGGTTAAGGAACCATGTCTTCCTCCATGAATACAGACATGTTTTACTTAAATTTTTAAAAGAAGATGGTGTATTTTTACATGTAGTGATTTCAGTTCCTGTCAGATTTTGAATGCTGATATTATATGTGCACATGTGGAGTTTTAAAAATAAATTAACATGCATAAAGAAGTGTAAAGTCACTATCTGAATCTCAATATATAGAAATCCAAAGTTATTTACAATATTCCAACATAAATGTAATTTTTGTTGTTTTTTGGTGTTTTTTTAAGCAGTGCATCAAAGGGGTTCTATTTACTTATATTTTTATCTAGCTGAATTTTTATTGCATATGAAAAGAGTTATCCTTATTTTATGTCAATACCACTGATATACAAGTTTTTTTTTCACTATGGAATTGTGTAAGCCACTTAAATTCTCCAGCCATACTCTTTTTCAAAGTGTTTTGATTAGTTTCTGGCATTGTATTATGTCTTTTTATTAGTATCATTTATTTATTTTTTGTTTTATGTTACTCTCATAGTTTGTCAAATTTATGTACGGATACCAAAGGAAAAAAAAAAAGAAAGACGTGTAAAAAAGTCTTTATAGAAGGCTTTTGGTTGGTTAGATATGTTTTTTCTAAGATTTACTAGCATTAATTTGTATCCTCTTTTATCTTGATAATTGCACCTTTCTAACACTAGCTCTGCACATTCAATTTTCAGCACTCAGAATGTTTACCATATGTCTTCCTAACTTATACAAATAGAAATTTAATCCACCCTTTTTTATTAATTTTATTACACTTACTATCTTGTATTTCAGAATATACTGTTTGTGACAAGCCTTCCTGGTCTTGTACCAGCTTGCTCCAGGGACTATTTCTTTGCAGGTTCCTGTGAGTCACATTTTATTTCACATCTGCAGCTTCATGTGTCTCTTTATCAAACTAATTCTACATCTCATCATAATCCCAGTTGATAAAATGCATTCTTTTTTGCCACATTAACATTCCTTAAATATATTAAACAATTTCTGATAGGTAGCTTGAGCTCGAGTACCTCCCTGTCGTGGTTTAAGCCGTAAATTTAATTTCTCCCTCCTCCCCCCCCCCGCCCCCCCCTCCGATGGGGGGGAAATGGGGAGAAGAACCGAAGAAAATGTAACTCCCACGGGTTGAGATAAGAACAGTCCAGTAACTAAGATACAATACAAATCACTACTGCCACCACCAATAACGATAATAATAACAAAGTAAATACAAAGGGAGAGGATACAACCGTTTCGCCGCCCGACTGAGCCGAGAGACCGCGCGTGCTGAGGCAGCAAGAGCCCGCCCCCCATTCTGCCTCCTGTGCATGACGTCCTGTGGTATGGAATCACCTCATTGGTCAGCCCAGGTCAGGTGCCCTGTCCCCCCTCCCCCAGCTTTCTTCCCTCTTTCCCAGCGTAACATGAGACTCTCCGGGGGGGGTGGGATAGCCGAACCCATAACACTCCCATGCAAAGACAGGCTGAGAAAGTTGAGGCTGTTCAGCCTGGAGAAGAGAAGGCTGCCTGGAGACCTTATAGCAGCCTTCCAGTATCTGGAGGGGGTGTAGAAGGATGCTGGGGAGGGACTCTTCGTTTGGGACTGTAGTAATAGGACAAGGGCTAATGGGTTCAAACTTAAACAGGGGAAGTTTAGATTGGATATAAGGAGGAAGTTCTTTACTGTAAGGGTGGTGAGGCACTGGAATGGATTGCCGAGGGAAGTTGTGAATGCTCCATCACTGGCAGTGTTCAAGTCCAGGTTGGACATAGTGTTGGATGGCATGGTTTAGTGGGAGGTGTCCCTGCCCATGGCAGGGGTGTTGGAACTAGATGATCCTAAGGTCCTTTCCAACCCTAACCACTCTATGATCTTGTGCATTATATAATTTGTGAGAAAATATTTGCTTCCTACAATGATTTTGACCTGCCTTTGGTTGCCCAAAGCTAAAGTAATCAACATTTTTGCCGCTGTGCTCCTGATGGTAGATATTCCTCCTAGAGCTGAGGGCAAACCAACCACTTCTTTGTTTTGGAGTCTTTATGGGAAGCTTTTCATCAAAAATACCAAATAATAAAATATGACCCAAATTCTGTTGTTATTGATGGCTTTAGTAGTAGAAAAAAATTAATCGCTAAATATGATAGTTTTACTCATTTAAAGTGCATGAACACAAATAACAATTACTTTTTACTTAATCATCTGAATTTATATGAAGAGTAAATAAATGGAAAAAATCTATTATTCCAATTCTTTATCTGATGTGTATATATATATTCATTTATATATATGCACACACATTTAAAATACATTTTCAATTCCTGCTCCTAAGCTTAAATTATTATGACTCCTTCTAGTTGTCATGGTTTAAAATAGCTGGGAACTAAGTACCACACAGCCACTCACTCATCCTTCTTCTTTCCTGCTCTCTGGGCAGGATGGGGAGGAACATTGAAGAATATAAAACCTACGTGTTGGGATAAAAACAGTTTAATAACTAAACTACAACATACCACTACTGCTACTAAAGGAAATAACAAGGGGAGAAATATAAAATTAAAAGAAGAAAGGAAAAAACCCAACCAAACAGAAGTTCACTACTCAGATCAATACCCAGCCTGACCCAAGCAGTGATCAGTTCCTTCTAGGTAAGCCCCCCAGTTTGTAAACTGGGTATGTTGTGCTATGATATGGGATATCCCTTTGGCTAGTTCAAGTCAGCTGTCCTGTTTCTGCTTCCAACACAGCTTCTTGTGCCCTTCCTTACTGGCAGAGCATGAGAGACTGAAAAGCCCTTGATGAGGATAAACGCTGCTGAGCAACAACTAAACCATCCTGGTGTTATCAACAATATTCTCAGACTAAAGCCAAAACACATCACTATGCCAGCTACTAGGAAGAAAATTAACTCTACACCAGCTGAAACCGAGACACAAGTCATTGCTCTTCGCATGCTCCTTCATATCGCCTTTTCATTGTGTAATATCTTTATATTGTTCCATTGCTCAAATACTACTTGGGCATGCAACTGATTCTCTTCACATATTTCTGCTTGTTATATGTTCTCTCAGCATCTTTAGTGGTGTATATTGATTTTGTAACTACTAATTATACATAAACCAGTGACAAAATAACATAATGTAATTCTAAATTCCTTACAAAGTTAGTCTGAGGAGACAATATCAGATGAATGTGTCATAATTGCATCAAGCTCTAAACAGAAACATATGATTGCCTATGAGGTGTTATTACTGTTAGTGTCCTAGCAGCTGTGTGTTTTATAAAAACAAGAATAAATAATTCTAATGTAAAAAAAAAAAAAAGAAAAAAAAAGAAATAAAGAACAAGACACTGACACTGTAGTAGTTTTCATATATTTTTCTCTTATTTTTTCTTTTCTTTTTTAATTGAAGGTTAAAGAAAAAATAATTATTTGTTCTTTATAATTTTTTTAGCCATAGTTTGGAACCATGATAGTACACAAAAATGTACTTAGCAGATACTTGGCACCTGAAGTTCTTCTTTTCCCCTTCTTTATCAAAAGTATATTGCTGAATAAGTGTTCTGCTTTGAATTTTAGCTTATGATTATTATTAGCCTGCTACCTCCATTTTAAATTATATATCATTTTCAGGTGTCATACTCTTAAAAGCATACCATCAAATAATATGTGGTAGATACTTATCAGCTGTCTTTTTTTCTGTTTTAAGCAAACTTAGTAACAAATCAAAAAATTACCTTTTTTAGATGAAGTATCAGAAATGCTTTTTCTAATATAAGAAATATTTTTATTAGTTTAGTTTCCTTAGAGAAAACATTGTTCTGAATCTTGCCTTGGGTAGGATTGCAGCATATAATATAATTATAGCTTCACTTTTATGTAACTAGTGGTTACTTTCTAATACACAGTCTGAAACAGAGGGAAGATGTAAAATCTAATGTTAAAAGATTTTAAATATATGTTACATTGTTTTAATTTCTATTAAAGTTGTTTTAAGCATCATCAATTTCATCTAAGCTTTTCATTTTGTGAACACGATTAGGATCATAGAATCATAGAACAGTTAGCATTGGAAAAGACCTTAAGATCATCTAGTTCCACCCCCCCTGCCATGAGTAGGATGATTAATTAATATGGACAGGAGTCAATACAAGTAAGTACCATGTAAATCATACTTTGGAGATAGTGATGTCTTTATCAAAAAGAAGGAAGACAAGAAAAGCTATTACTAAAATACATACAAGCATAGCAGCAGTCAGAGGGTGTACTGATAGACCTGAATGGCAGTTATATTAAAGAAGTTGTTTATTTATAATAGCTTACAACTAGTCATACTTGTAGGAAGCAAAATAAAGCATTTATCGCAAGGACTATTACTATGCATATTTCTCAAACTGTTCCAAACAAAGTATTTAATATCAAAGCATTTCTAAGTTTGGTGCCTAAAATTCATTTTTATGTTCCAAACCAGAGCTCATTGTGACATATATTTACAAACTTGTCTTACAAATACATTCTGTGAGTAAAATGATAGATATGATACAAGGTCAGCTCTCTTACTTGCAAAAGTACCACTTATTTCTTGAAAATAGGTGATCTATATCACTTTATTTACTTTATCTACACTTTACCTACCACTTCTTTTTATTCTTCCCTTCTATGAAAACCTCTGCATATCTTTGTTTATAAACATGAAAGAAAGAAAGATAAAAATTATTAGCAAGTCAGAAGTAAATATGCAAAGGCCCTGAGTTCCTGAATTATTCTTAGGGCTGGTGTGTGAACTGCTGGACTTCTTACAATCCTAATTTAATACCCTGCTAAGATTTCTTGAATGAATTAAAAGGTATTTTAAGATCCTGTGAATATTAGTGGGCCTGTTTTTCCTTTTCCTGTCAACAACTTAGCCTGTCAATGTCAACAACTAAGCCTTTTTATACTTTTGAGCTCTATTACATACACATGCATATACATATTCATTCACTGCGATTGAAATGTTAACTAATTTCTAAGTTGAAAAGCTAATGAAAAATTAGTTAAAGTGTGCCACTCTATTTCAGTATACTTTTAATTGTGTTTATAAAAAGATAAATTTGAGTTTTTCTTCATCTTCTGCAGTATTTTATATCTAGGTATAGTGCTGCAGTCTTAACCATCAAGCAGTTACAGGCAAATTTTCTTTGCAGTCGTCCATTCTAAATCCACAAGAAAGCTAGCATAATTCATCAGGCTTCTGTTCATATCACCAGAATAAAAATATTGCTTTACTGGTAGTTGCTTCTTGTGACTGAAGTGATGCACTGATTTACTCTTTCTAGAATAGTACGTAATTATGATTTTAGAATAAGAAGCAACTCTCAGGTACTATGGTAAATCTTATTTCTTTTGTGATTTTTTTTTTAAACTATTTTCTATTGTTTGTAAAATAATGCGATTGTGATGCTGGTTTTTTGTGACATACCTTGTTGAAGAAATCCCATTAGTTGCAGTAATTGCCAGTGAATTATCAGCATGTAAATCTTTCATTGGTTTATCTTTATTGAATTGCAGATAGCTGAATGGTAATAAGTTACAATTATGCAACTTACACTTTATTTCTGTTCTCACAGGCTCATCACATAATGAAAATATTTATTATAGGCAATAGGAATAGTGGGAAAGGTGAAAGGAAATTTTCTAGATTTTCTAGTAATTATATTGACATCTTTCCCAGTGAGCTTGAGGACTTCATGTTACTGTACTTCTTTTCCATGATTTTGCATCCCTTGGTAAGTACAAGTGACATGTAAATAAATAGAAAAGAGAGTGAAAATGCTCCTTTTTTTTTTTTTTTTTTTTCATTTTAGGTGTTTGCCTAATTACTGTGAACATGGTGGGGAGTGCTCACAGTCCTGGAATAGCTTCTACTGCAACTGTACTGATACCGGATACAAGGGACCTACTTGCCACTATCGTAAGTCTGAGATGTTTTCTGACTATTCCTCACTTCTAGTTGAATGTTTTTCACCAAAAAAAAATACATTAGTATTGATCATTCATATTAGAAGATTTTTCAGTCATGTAAATATTCACAAGTTGGATCAAGGAAAGGCCTTGAGAATATAAAATATTTAGCAGCAAAAACTTATTGAAAGTTCTAAAGTTTATCTGTTTCTGTTCTACATTTTTAACAATTTGCATGAGATCAGTAACATACTCTTCCATCCATATACCTTCACTTTATGAGTCAGCAAATCATTTAGAAATGTGTTACATTCATCATTATTTATTACAACAATTAGTATTATTTTTTTCAGAGACAATGGGACTACAATCATGTGTGATCACATGCACTAAGCCCTAAACCTGTGTTTATGTAATTGGCTGAATCTGGAATTCCATTAGGAGATATTTACAAAAAAAAAAAAAATACCAAAAAACCAACACCACCCCCCCAAAAAAAAAAAACAAACAAAAAATGAAAAAAAAAACAAGCAACAGCAACAACGACAAAAAAAAACAAAAATAAACAAACAAAATAACCCCAAACAAAGCCCAACAAACAAACAAAACCAACCACACAAACAAAAAAATGGAAAGTAACTTAACTAGTTTTACTGGAGATCCTCTCCATTTGTACCGCTTTAACTGTATTCTGGGAAACAGAATAAATCTGGAAGCACTGCTTGAAGACAATTATTGAATAATTGAATCTGTCATGTTTAAATTTAACTAAGACTATTTTCTTAAGAAACCATCAAATGCCAATTGAAAATTACATAATTTGTGCATTATGAATATTTCATACAGTTAGCAATCTCAATTGCTTATCTTCCTCATAGATGTTGCCTTATAATATCAGCAATCATAGAAAAAAAAATACAGAAATCACAGTCTTCCTGGAGCTAGCTTGTTTTTTAAAAATATCACTGTACTGTACTTTTTTATATTTCAATAAACTTTATATAGATAAAAATCTAGAATATTAGTAATTACTATGGAGTTATATTTTTATTTGTATAGCACTCATCACTCTTTGCTTTGTCTGAACCTAACAGCTCCTTTTGGCAGAGTGTTTTCAAGTTTTGATAATAACTGATAGAACACAGAGTCTAATTTTGAAAAGAAAGACCAGAAAGTATGATCGCTGGAAGCATTATAATGGTCAAAGAAGAAGTTTGGCTAATGCAGTCTAGCAATGACATTATCATCAGCATTCCCGGTTTGTTTAAGTACAGAGGTGGACTTGTAAATCCCTTTCTTAGGTTTTTGATCATAAAGAAGTCATCACAGAATTTTCTTCACATTTTGGCTGATACAAAGTATACATCAGATAAGACCAAGGAGCTCTCATTTTGTCTTTGCTTATTTAGTTCTTTGACTGCAGTCTCTGACAAGTCATTTGCCCTTCTATTTAAACACGAAGGAAAATAAGAAGTATGAAAGTCAAAAAAAAAAAAGTGCCAGGAGACAATCAGAACACCTAGAAACACTGCCTGCCTTCTGTCTTATGTAGTAACAACAAAAGTCTCATTTAGCTGATGTAGTTAGTGTTTGTTTCCTCAAAGTCTGATTAGCAGGATCTAGGTAGTACACTTAGCATTCACATTATTTCACAGGTTTTACAACCATTTACTCACCTCCTTCTTATAGTTTCCTCTCCGAAGTTTCCAGATTGAAATAAGGGAGGAAATGCTTGAAAATGCCCCTTGTGATCTCCTCAATACATAAAACCAAATGCGCACTGGGGAAACAAATGAAAACATAGTTCTGGTTATGTGATTGCTTCTGTATTCTTTAGAAGTGAACAAACACAACTTCTTTTCACCATTGACAGGCTCCACATGCTTTTTTTTTTTTGCAATTCCCTGACTGAAATGTAAAATGATGCCATTACATTTGTGATAGAATGTGTTCTTTTACAGCCATCTATGAGCAATCATGTGAAGCCTATAAGCACAGAGGGAACACTTCAGGCTTTTTCAATATTGATTCAGATGGAAGTGGCCCACTGGGACCGTTTCTTGTATACTGTAATATGACAGGTGAGGTGATAAACTTTCTTAACTCACAGCTGGGTCTCTATGTATGCTCATTATATTGAACCACAAGTTATCAAGTAATAAACCTCTGTAGCTCATAAGTTGAATGTATGCATACACAAGAAAATGAAGGTGACTCCTTAACTCAGAATGCTGGGCAAAAAATTAGGCTGAGAAATTAGAATAATAACAGGATTCAGGCTGCAAATCTAACACTTCATTTCTGCTGCGCTTTGCATAAATGAGACGTGTTCCATTGAAGACAATGTCATACTAATTCATTTTTGGGGAGCAATTTTGTTTTCACTGAAGGTACAGCCTCTTGAGAACATTTAAGGAAATGAGACATAAGCTGTATTTTACGAGAAAAACACTGATTTTTCCAGACAGCTTCCTGAAAAATTGTAATTTAGAACTAGTCATTGTTATGAGGAATATAGACATTAAGCTTAATTTTTCAAATTGCAAGTAAATCTTTTGGAGAATGGAAATGCAATCAGTGGGACTCTCACAACCTCACTTTCAGGCACCATGACTCTTCTGCTCTTTGAATCACCATTCACATCACTAGAAGGTTTAGATATCAGAATTTTCTGTCTGTGTGCTTTATAATAAACCAGTTGTCTATGAATGCCTACTGGTATATGTCTTTTTAATGAATCTTACATTTAAATGGATTTTTGAAATTATTATTTTATGTCTGTTCCCTTTTCTTGCTGTTTAGCTTCTATTTATTTGAATTGCTTTCCAGCCATGATGATGGAAACACTTCATTGTATTATGTGACAAAAATATATTTTTACACAGTTATAACTCTTTGAAAAACTGCATGAATAAGTTATACTTGAATTTGATTTAGTTGCATCCTAAATCTTAAGAACTTGACTTTAAAACATTATCATAAGCTTTTGATGTTGATTTGTAAACAATTTGTAGCTACATTTATTTATTGAGAAATTGACAGGACCCTGACTGCCAGTGGCATTGGCTGATTTTCACAATGGTCTAAAATAATACTTATTATAATACAATTCTCATAATCTGAATCAGTCTGTGCATTTTAACTACTCTTAGCATATCAGGTCCTGACTTCGACTTCTATATTTAACTGTGCTAGCTCATGGTGGGCACATTTCAGGTTGTCACATGCCTTTAAGAAAAATGTGCTAGTGCCCTCTGAGACTTAAAGTGACCAAAGAATTACAGCAGAAAGATGACTATGGGGGTTTTGTTGTTTTGTGGGGCTTTTTTTTGTCTGTTTGTGTTTTTTTTTTTTTTAAGTGGGTATAACCCCCCAAGGTACAGTGTAGTGTCTTATTTATCCTTTTGTGTCCATGAACAGCTGTTACTCTTTTCCTCAGTCATTCCTTATTCACCACGTTAAGCAAACCTCATTGATCAGTTCTTCATCTTTAGATGCAGCCTGACAGGATGAATCTTCTATGTTTGTTTTGTTCCCAGTTTCATCATGATGAGTATTCCCTTTTCCCACCAGAGGCAGGGAAGGCAGATGCGCACATTTCTTACAGCACTGCCTTGCCTTGACATTCATGGGGCTCTATTTTCACACAGCTGGGAGGGAGGTGCCCTTCCCTGGTTGTATTCTTGGAAGTCATTTTCAGAATGAAAAGACTATAGTTCACACTGCCAGCTAAGATGACCAAATTCTGCAGTGACCATTTTTAGTTTTGTAAATTTGTGAGTGTGATAATAAGTCTGATAGCTGACTTGTTTGTCTAAATTTTAATGCCAGCATAGCCTTTGGATACATTTGTGTCTGTGTGTATGTGCATGTACAAAAAAAAAGTCTAAGTTTGCCATCTGCTTTTGGCACCATGAGCATATATTTAATAAAATTTTATAATTTGACCAAAACCTAGTAGTAATAATAATATAACTAAAAAGTTATGCTAATATAATAATAAAATAATAATAAAAAGGAACATAGAGTCCCGTAATATATCATTTTTTTGAATAGTCATCTCACTTTGATATTTCTTTAGATTTTCTGATGAATACTTCTCCTTTAAGTGACCATGAGTTCTTTCCTCTCTATAAATATCTTATAATGTCAGCCATGTGTACTCAGAGGAAGCTAATGGAATACAATAACATACAACTCTGTTAAAGAGTTTGAAATACTGCTTTTAGAGCATAAGATATATTATCATCAATACTACAAGTTAGAAAAAAGTAGTATTTCTTATATGTACTCAAATTACATTGGCCATTAAGATACAAGAATACAGCGAAAATTAATCTAAAATTGCCTGAGCCAGGCTGGCTTCAGCCAGGAGCCTGCTCACCCCTACCTTGAAGTAGATTTTAGACATGGCGGTCGGATTGTTATAGGCTTTGTGACTGGAAGTTGAAACAGAATAAACTCAGTGCTTCCCTATTCATAGATAAGAAGGTATGGCAAATATGCAGAACAGCAAAATCACATGGGCCTTTATCAACTACACATATTTGAAGCAATTTATATTTCCAAAAACACAACAGGAGCAACCTCTGTGCTACTAAGCAGAGTATCTGATTGTCATGGTTTAAAACTAGCCAGCAACTAAGTATCACACAGCAATTCACTTACCCCTCCACTCCTTTCTCCCTCCTTGAGCAGGATGGGGAAGAGAATCGAGACAGTGTAAAACTTGCAGACTGAGATAAGAATGCTTTAATAATTAAAGTATAATATACTACAGCTACTACTACTACTAATAATAATAACTATGATAAGGGAAATAAGAAGGGGAGAGAATACAAAAAAAGGGGAAAGAAAAAAAAAACACCCAAAACATCAAGTGATGCACAATACAATTACTCACCACCCACTGACTGATACCCAGCCCAGCCTGAGCAGAGTTCCATCCATTCTGGGAGACACCCTCCAGTTTATATACTGGGGATGTTGTGCTGTGTTATAGAATATCCCTTTGACTAGTTCGGGACAGGTGTCCTGTCTCTTCTTCCAACTCCTTACTGGCAGAGAGGAGAAACTGAAATCTAGATCAGGGTGAGTGCTACTGAGCAACAACTAAAACATTGGTGTGTTACCAACAATATTCTCAGACTAAAGCCGAAATACAGCACTGTGACAACTGCTAGGAAGAAAATAAACTCTATCTCAGCTGAAACCAGGGCACAGATGTTATATTTCCTTGCATGCAAAGAATAGGACAGAGTGAGCAATGCATTCCTGTGTTATTGTACCACACAGTTTTATCCTTCCTGTGACTCACTGTACAGAAAAATTATTTTTGTAGTCTCAAAGTAAATATACAGTAATTAGTCTTTTGTCTCTAGTAGCTTTTAAAGTAATGCCTTCATACAAATATTATGCCTAGTTTAGTTCTTGATCTGTGTGGTTTTGCATTGTAGTAAGTTTTAAAAATTAAAAATGCATTCCATTATTGCTGTAGAAGGGTAAAAGGAGACTTCTAATGAAAGAATATCAAGATAACTGTAAAGGTATTGAACTGCTTTGTTCCTTAGTCTAAGCAACATGGCTCCAAGTTGGACAAAGTCTGTTTCACAGCAGACAGCACATCTTAGCACATACCTTTTATAAACACGCAATATATTGTTTATTGATCAACCACTTGAATTATATGTATATTTATATGCAAGTATTTTCTGCTCTTTTATTACAAGATCATTACTTTGGAACATATTTGTCGTGGTTTAAGTCTCTAAAACTCACGAAAGTCACTCACTCACTCACTCCCCCTCTTTCTTCCCCCAGTCCCGGCGGGATGGGGAGGAGAATCAAAAGAATTCAACTCGCACAGGTTGAGATAAGAACAGTTTAATAACTAAGGTAGAACACAAATCACTGCTGCTACCACCAGTAATAATACAAGAGAAATACAAAGAAAGAGAATACAACTGCTCACCAAGCCCGACCCAGCCAGTGCACCCCCCAGCAGCGAACCCCCCACTACACCACCACCACCACACCATTCTGGGTCTCTGCCCTCCTGTTTCACATCCTGGGCATGATGTGCTGTGGTATGGAATAACCCCTTTGGTCAGTTTGGGTCAGGTGTCCTGTCTCTGCTTCCTCCCAGCTCCCCCTCCTCCCTGGCATAGCATGAGGCTCAGAAAGTCCCAGACCAGACCAAAACACTACCAAGTATTAACTGAAAACACTGGTGTTATCAGCGCAGTTCCAAGGCCCAAAATCAAAAAACACAGCGCTGCACCAGCTACCAAGAAGGAGAAAAATGACTGCTACTGCTGAACCCATGACAATATTTTTCTAAAAATAATATTTGGAGTACTCTAATATTTGCTAGTGTTTTGTGGAAAAAGCAAACTTGCAGACACTGTTTAATTGCTTCTGGAATAATTATTTTGGAAATATTTTGTATGCCACAGTTTACACGAATCATAGTCTGTCTATACAACGCAATGAAGTACATAGCTGACTTATCCAGCCATATCTGAGTCAAAAGTTTACAGAAGATCAGTATGTGTTTTTTAGGCAAATGCAGCTTTCAGTTCTGAGCTGGTATTCACCATGTTACAGTATCGAATCAAATAGCAATACTATGGTGGTTGCCAAAAATTAATATCATGTCAGATGTTTGGAAGAAACTTTCTATTGACCTTTGGAAACTGTGCTTCTTAGTTCTTGACTAGATACAGGGTTTGAATAGTACTTCACATAGTTACTACAATTTGATTTTAGATGGCTAGGATAACTCACCTTCATCTAATCTGAGTTTTATAGTAAATACAGTATTTACATGCTACTTTTGCTTCTTTGTAAAATAGAAAAAGTATGTAGGCCATTTTCTCACGCAGAATAAATTAATTTAAATTATAGTTGTAACTAGAATTTAGAATAGAAATTACTGTTATTTTATTTTGAAAAGCAGGCAAAATAACAATAATAAGCATTATTTCCTTTTATTCTTTCATTGCAATTTATGAAGTAAACTATAATCTTAGTGTAGAGACCATTATTTGGATATTGTCACTTACACTTTTTTGTTTCAATTACCATAGCAAGCTAAATACCTGGTACAGTCATGGTATGATAATGTACAGATTTACATCCCTGTGTGTCCAAAAGCACTTTCTGTGATTAAAGAAGTCACCTTAAAGTTTGGTTGATTTCATCATGCGCTCCCTTTTCATTAACAACTTACACAACTACTTCTCATTCTTTATTACTTTTTACATGTGTTTTGAAAGATGCAACATGGACAGTTATGCAGCATAACAACACCAACCTAACGAAAGTCAAAAGTGCTAATCGAGAGAACCCCCACACTGTGTTTTTCAAGTACTCTGCCAGCCTAGACCAGCTTCAGGCTACAATTAACCATGCAGAGCACTGTGAACAAGAGGTTGCTTACCACTGCAAAAAGTCAAGGCTTTTAGATAATCAAGGTAAGTAAAGTAAAAAAATCTTATTATGTTGTATAGTACCTTTCATTTTACTGGCTACTGTAGGTACTTTTTCTGTCAAGGTTATAGTATTTTGCTACTAAAGAGTTTGAACTACTTCACATATATAGTGCTCATATTTCTGTAAGTTACCAAGAGATATTTGAACCAGAAAAACACAAATGGCAGTTTATAATGATCTTCATTCATAGAATTAAGTGCTCTCAAAGTTAATTTCTCTCATAAATCTTTTAAATTAACAGAGATTATTATTAACAGAGCTCTTGTTGGGCTGCCTTCCAGGGATTTTTAAATATTAATGAAGGAATTACTGAGGAAGTACCTCCTTAACACAAACTAGAGCATAGATATCAGAAGTTTATTGCTGAATGTTTTTGAACACTTAAACATAATGTGACTGCTTGACAAATAGCGCTGGTAACATTAAATTTCCACTGCCCAGCATAGGCATCCATTAAAAAAAAAAAAAAAAAAAAAAAAGGATATGTTAAAATGTGGATTATTGACAGAAGTATATAATTTTTAAGAGAAAAATTAATGGAAAATCTCTGACATACTTAAAGAAAGATTAAGTTTATGAAGTCTACTTAAATCTTAACTCTCACTGACACAGGGCTACTGTTGATAGGATTTACCATTAAAATTCCTTCTAAATAGTCCAAATAATGTGGAAGAAAATATCTTAGTGTTTAGCATCTTTTAAAAACTATGTGAAATTGTTTGACTTCATCACCAGAAACTCTGAAACTGCTCAAATTGATTTAATGGCATCCTTTCCTACTAAGCATAGAGCAGGTCTCTGACTGAAACAATCTCTGGTTCTGTCTCTAAACTCTTGCAATACGTATTCTTTCTCCCTAATAATGTTGTGGATATCACCTTACTTTTTAGACTAAAATTTACTTTTGGCAAAATTATCTGCTTAAAAACATCTCTGCAGCATAAAAGTTGAACTTGCACCTTAAGATGTCCCACTGAGCCTCCCTTTTACCTATGGATTCCAAATTAAAGTTATGGTTAGATGTTCAAAAGCCTGGTTTACACTGAGCAAAGGGTTTCAAGATTCCTGTTGATATTAGACATTGTATATCTTTTGGCTGTTAGCTGTCACACAGGCTAAGTGGAAACCACCAAAAAAACAACAATAAACCTCAGCTTCTCAACTCACCAGTTTCAGCAGAGTGATCAAGCTGGAAACAATGAGAACATTTAAGTTGGAGAAGAAGGGAGCAGAGGGAAAGACCCAGGCAAGCAGGACTTTTTTTTTTTTTTCCCTTGTAATCCAGTGAGATTGCACAGAAATACTAAAAGAGTCCATTTGGTCAATTGTGCTGAGACATCTAAAATTTAGAGGTTTGAATGGTAGAAGTGAATAGACATGGGAAAGTTATTTGTGAGTTTTATTGATTTTCTAAAATCCTTCTTTGTTTGAACACTACCGAAGACTGTACCAAATGCAACTCCATTAAAATGTATTCCTTTAAAGAATGGGCTTTAGTCTGTTCTGAAAGAGCTCTGAGGTGACAGAAAGGTAGGATCTAGTGATGGTCAAAGGCCACTTAAAACAGTCAAAGCTGAGTTTTGTGATATAAGGATGAAACACTTATTAAGGAGAGTTAGGGTTTAAGTTTCCCTTTCTGAAAGCAGCTAGAACCACACCTTGCAACTGTTTAGAAGATGTATTAACTTTGCTTTATATTTTGTAACATTTTTAATTAAATCACTTCCTTAAAATCAAACTCAGATTTTTACATTCCAACAGTTATGCCTAGCATTTTTTAGTCCAAAGTTAGTGACCATGGTGGATGATCTACTAAGGACAGATACTTTTTGACCCATTCACTTACAGTGACAGTGAAACCAGATGAAGTTCCTCAGAGAACAAGCAGATGCCTCTTTGTAGATATAGACTGCTCTATTATTTTGAAGGGCTAGGTCACATCTACAAGGAGGAAGAAAAAAGTGGGTGCTTTTTTCAAAATATATATGTTAGTATTATTTTTCAGGGAGCTCAGTGTTCACTCTGCCTAGAGTATCCACTGAAACAGATGTTGTTTTCAACATCTCAATTACATCATCAGCGAACAGCATGAGTTTTCCCAGTCTGAGAATCACAGAAACACAAATCACTGAGTAGCCAAGGCTGGAAGAGATGTTCAGAGGTCACCAGGTCCAGTGCCTCTACTCAAACATGGCAACCTGGAATCAGTTGTCCAGGACCATGTCCAGACCACTTTTTAATGTCTTCAGGGGTGGACAACTCCACAATCTCTCTGAGCAACCTGTGCCAGTGCTCAGTCACCCTCACAGTGCAAACATTTTTTCCTGATGTTCAGGAAGAGCATCCCATGTATCAGTTTGTGCCCATTGCCTCTTGTCCTGTCACTGGGCACAGCTGGAAATATCCTTCTTTACATCTTCCCTTCAGGCATTTATATAAATGAATGAAATCCCTCCCTGAACCTTTTCTGTCTCAGTCATTTTTATGTCCTCCCTTCAGCTATTAATATACATTTAGAAGTTCCCCTAAACTTTCTATTTTCTAGGCTAAGCAGTTTCTGCTCTCCAAGCCTTTCCTCCTAGGAGAGATGCCTCAGTCTTTTCATCATCTCTGTGGCAATTTGTTGGACTGTCTCCAGTATTTCCATTTCTTTTGAAATGGGGAGCCCAGAACTGGACAGAATTCTCCGTGTGTGCCCTTCTTCATGTGTGGTCTCACCCGGCTGAACAGAGGGGAGGAATCACCTCTTCCTACCTGCTGGCAACATCTCAACCTTCTAATTCAGTTCAGGATAACAATAGCCTTCTTTGCAGCAAGGACACATTAACAGCTCATGTTCAACCTTGTGTCCTTCAAGACCCCCAGGCCCTCTTCAGCCAAATTGCTTTCCCATTGGGCTGCCCTCAGCATATATTGCTGCCTGTGGCTGTTCCTCCCCAGGTGCAGAGCTTTGCAATTCTCCTTGTTGAACTTCATAAAATTTCTGTCAGCAAGTTCTTTAGCTTGTCAAAGTCTCTTTGGACAGTGGTGTCACCCTCTGGAATATCAGCCACTCCTTCCAAAATCGTGGTGCACATAGGAGTCCAAAAGGTTTCATAAGTGGTGGAAGATTAGGGTTATATTTACACAGTGATCACTGTAGAGGTTGTAGCTAAAGAAGACCTGAGCAACCACTTTAAAATTATGTAGACCAGATATCTAGTTCACTGTTAAGCAGAGCTCTTTACAGAATTAGCCACATCAGTGCTTCTTTCTAAAAGACTTATCTACAGTCTCAGATGCAGTTAAGCAACCTACTGTTAAGCAAAACTGGAAATGCCCTATTTTAAACTGGGATGCATCTAAACTGATAAAAGTCAGTGTGTTGTGAGTATATGCTGTAATAGTTTTAGTCTGGCAAACACATTTATTCCTTGAATACAATGAAATGTAAGCTGAGGCTTAAATTTTAAATTTGTTTCTGAGGCTGTTGGAGTAAGTTTTTCAAATATCCTCCAATTTATCATCTTTTTCTTTCAGAAATAAACATTTAAAACCTGCTGATATCATAGAAAATGAAAATTCTAGTATCTTTTGAAAATTATAAGTTCATACATCCCCATGAAATTCTTCGTTTATCTCCTGGATATCAGAGGGCTGTGGAAAAAAGGGGAAATTTGGCATCCTCCCTTGTTTTCATGTCTTTTTTCTTCAAGTTATATCTTTCACCCGAAAAACATAAATATAAGACAAAACATATATCTCTGAAGAGCAGCAATTTCTGATTTGAAACTGTTACTGAAAATTATAGTTCTATTTTTTCTGAGAGCTTTGGAAATAGATTTATTACCTATTTTTATGTGAAACATGTAATTTTCAGCCTGCTTTAGCAAGTATGCATTCTAAATTTTCATGTCTCAATAGAACCATAAAATTCAAAAGTTTTGCTAAAGTTTTTTTTTGTGAGGAAATGGCAATTGTAAATTTGAATTATAATTAAATTTTAAAGGATGCTCATCCTATTCAAGAGAGCTCAGAAAGCTAGATAAGTATTCTGTTTCAAATAGAAATGCTTTAAAAAACTGAAGTGAAGTTTAGGAAGGTAAAGTGATCTAATTTGAAATTTTCCCTACCTAAATTAGTTGCT
Organism: Myiopsitta monachus; assembly: GCA_017639245.1. Lineage (NCBI taxonomy): Eukaryota > Metazoa > Chordata > Aves > Psittaciformes > Psittacidae > Myiopsitta > Myiopsitta monachus. The sequence goes on along the minus strand of CM029941.1, from coordinate 45,762,525 downwards.
ATGTCATCTATTCATAGTGAAGACTACGATGATAGTCTTCACCAAGTTTTCCTGTTTAAGATCACATTTATGTATTTTCTTGCTGATTTTTATGCGTTTCTTTGAATGATTTTATAGTCAGAATTATAAACCAACCAAAAAGCTGTCAATCACACATAGCTGATGATTGAAGCATTACTTAGCATTGAAATGAAATTCAAATTAACATTTTACTGAAATAAGTTTGTTCTGTTTCATTTATTATAAGCACAATGAAATAGCAGAATTTGAAATGCAAATTGTTACATTATCAAATTGCCTACACAGTTTAATCCCTTCAACTTCTGCTATCTATATCACTAGCTATACTTGACAAGTACTTAATTTTGTGATGGTCATATAAAATATATTTTGGAACATGAAGTCATGAAGGAATTCTTAACTGATTATATTTTAAGAATGCATTATATTTAATCAGCCTGTATAGCATTTGCGAACAACGTAATTAAAGAAATCACCTGTTAATTCATTTATGTGATCACTATGAAGAAATCTCTAAATATTTTAATATGAAGCTTCATTTTCCTCAGGCAATATTTTCTACCAAAGCAAGGATAACAATCTGGCCTAATTAGTGTGAACTTGCAGTATTTCAGTAAATAACCTCTCTTCACACAGTTAAGTGAACAAATAACTGAGACCATTTTCTGAAGATACCCCAATGTTCCTAGTGAAAGACTGGGAATATTAATTCTAACTACAGTATAAACCTAAGGTGTGTTGTTGAAACAGCAGATATACTCTGCTTTTTACAGTCTTAGTTGTTGGAAGCTTTTTAAAGTGTTGTCTGATAAATTATTTATAAACTGTGTCTAGGTTTTCTTCCTCCTGTGATGGCTTGCAAACACAAACACTGGTATCGGACACTGATGCCATTATTCAAGTTTGACTTTTTCAGGAAGTGCTCATTCTGTTTCTTGGCCTGCTGTGCTGACAGTTGTGTGGTAATGAATGCAGTCAATATGTTTAGAATCTGAGAGATTGTCAGTGTAACAGAGGTCTTTTCTAACAGTGAGGTTTAATAACCAGTGGCAGTTATAAGTAAAGCTGAGATTGGCATAAATTCCAGCTTCTTCATGGGAGCCTACGGCAGAATTCTTGGGAGGTCCAACAACACCAAAAAAAGAAGTGCATATATAAGAAACTCAATAATTTGTCAGTGCTTGATTTCTTCTTAGGCTTTGACGTTCAAGCATTGCATCTATCACCCTTCTTCCTTCTCATTTGAGATGGTTTATCTTTATATCTTTTTGTTATTATATGTTCAGGATGTATTTCCTGCTGATATGCTTGCTTGGCAACATCTTTGAGCTTAATCTGCAGTATTGTAACATTAAGAAAACATCCAGTTTTATCACCTTGCTACAAAAAATGCTAACTGGATGTACCACACAGAGATGTAATAGTCCTGGGAAACGTCACTTTTGCTCATCAAATAAATCATCTTGCTTATGGGAGCGCCATTAACATGATTTCTAATGCTAAGTATATAAATTCTGAATCTGCTGCCTGTGACCTAACAGCTGTCTTTGGGCATTTCTGATTAACACCACTATTCAGTTGCTTAACATTCGTCACATATATAGGTAGTAGTATTCTTGGTAGAGAGATGAGACAATTTCTGAGCAGCTTTTCTGTCACTCTTCTCATTTTGTTGCTGGTAGTTCCATGATCTGAAATTGGTATTTACTGAGGAATATATGACCCTGATTCTTAGGGTGATGGCATCTCCTCTTTCATGGATCATTTTAAAGTGAATTATATTAATGCACTGCTAAAGATAAATGATTCTAATATCATGGCTGGCTGAGCTAGGGACTGTGAGTTCCCTTTTCCACTAATGCAAGCAAAACCCTGTGACAGTCATTTAATACCTGATAATGAAGTATTAAACTGAATAATTATTTACAAAGTAAATGTCATCATTCCCACCCCCCAACTGTTGTTTAAAGTTTTTAGATTTAAAGGGGTATTTTCCTCTGCTTAGCCTTTTGGACACTTTCTTGGATGAGAAAAGCTGGAAGAAGTAAGAGACAAGACTAGTTACTGATTTTCTCTAACCTATCTTTTAGGCAGGATGCCACTGAGCTGGTGGATTGGAAGAACCAATGAAACACAGACTTACTGGGGAGGATCCTTGCCAGCTGTACGAAAGTGTGCTTGTGGATTAGAGGGAAACTGTATTGATTCACAGCATTACTGCAACTGTGATTCAGACAGAGATGAATGGTGACTTTTTACTGCTTATTCACAATATTTTCCCTGGAAAGTAAATAAAGAAAATATACAAGCCTTAGCACATTTAGAACACCAAGGCTAATGTATATTTAAAATACTGTAGTGTCACCTGTTTCTTTGGTATAGAACACAGATCTTGAAGGTCTTTTCCAGGCTAGTTGATTCTATGACTATATATGCATTAAGTATTATTGCTAATTCTTTCGCTATGAATTCTTGGAAGGGTTTACTTTTATACAGATATTTTCTAGTTTTTTCAGTATATTGCATGATATATATGAAGACATTAACTCTTGCCTTTAATACAGCTTCAGTTAATAGTTTTAGAATACTGAAAATAATTAAAGAAGAAAAAAAGTAAATTTTTCATGTAATTTTTAGTTACATTTTTAAGTTTAGACTTTTTGCCTTCTTTTTTGTTGTCTACAACTTAGATAATTAAAATTGGACAGCCTTGCTCTCAGCAAAGGAAAGAACTCTTACGGAATCCTACTCTAAGGGGATAGAAGGATTTCTAAAATGCAGATCTTCCGCTTGTACTTGAAATTCTCTGATGTTATTTATGATCCGATCGGAATAAGTACTGTAAGAAATGAGTTCCTGTTACAATATAAAATCTGACCTGGACTTTTCAATTAAGGGGATCAAATACAACTTTTAAAACAATAGCTCCAGTACAGTATAGGACTCTGTAGAGCAGGAAATACTTTCCAAATGAATGCTTTGTACTGAAGAAACCTTTAAGCTTTTAAACTTTTAGAGCATATTTATATAAATCAGATTCAGTTAGTACATTAATATAAGCATGTTAGCTAATGTATCAACATCTGTTTTCTGAAAAATAAAAAATGTAAGGAAGGTACTTAGGATCATATTCGTGTACAAAATGAAGCAACATATTATTTTCTCCTGAAGTTATATATCCTTCCTTTAAAAGAGCTACTAGTGAATTTGTTTGGAAGATGCTTATTCTCTCATGAGCAGGGATCAGAGATACAGAAATTAAAATGCAACAAAGAGTAAGTCAAAGAACATTCTTCATGAACTTCAAAAGTTTCTGTAGGGAAAGAATTTGGATATGCAGTAAAACTCAGAGTGATATGTGTTGTTTTCATTCCAATAAAGAAATCAAAGAAACATACAGAGGAGTAAGAATTTTTGTATCATTGTGCTGTACAAAAATACAAACAACTTTTGATTCCCAACAGTAAAACAAGTGTTAAAAGATTAGCTCATTTTAAGAGATGATTTTGAGTAGTTACTAGTATATGTAATGCATTCTTGCTCAGTTTTGTCATTCATTTAATCCATGCTCACATACATGGATTAATTTATAATGGTAACATACTTGTAAATAAAGTAGATAAAGGATTATATGCATGTCTTCTCTACAGACACTCCGACTGTCTAAAGTGAAAACATTTTGATGATTGTATTACATTCAAAATATAATGACTTCTTTAAATTTTTGTATTAACTTTTGACATTTTAATTTTCAGTTTAAGTGGTGACTTATCCCAGTAACTCCAATGTTATGGAGGCTTTGTTTACACTTGCTTTGGTAGTTGTGCTTAATATTACATTTGGTTCCTTAGAAACTACTGGTTTGAATCAGTTGACTCAACACTGTTTACAAGATGAAAAAAGTAGGTAGAATCAGTACTTGTCTGAGATGCTTTCAGAGCACAGAAACCCAGAGTTACTTGCAGCATGGTTTTGAAAATCTGGTTATGATATTCTATCTTATTTCATAGTTTGGACATGGATTTATCTCTAAAATTCCTTGTTTGACTATTAAAACATCTTTAAGCCTAAAACAAAAAAAAAAATGCTATTTGAAAAAAAAAAATCTTATCCTAAAGATCTACAAGAATGCAAATCCCCTCTGTGGAAGAGGCAAGCTAGTTATTATTGTTTCGATTTGTTTGCAGCACAGTTTTACTATCTTTTTTTTTTTAGTGCTATGAGGGCTTTTTTTCTGTTTTAAATTAGAAATCTGCAATATCTCATCTCATAAAAAATTGTAATTAAAAAAAAATGCTTTAATCATGCTTAAGAAAAAATGTTTCATGAAAAAAAAAATATACATGTTTTTTTTGCACTGTGCTCCAAGACACATAAACTGAAATTGTAAGCAGTGGAAATATGGTGATGTTAGTAAAAGGAGGAAGGACAGGGTGGGGAAATCTCTAATTTAGTTCAGCATAAGAATGAAATATCTTCACTTTGTTTCAGTCCTAGTGCACAATATACTGAGAATGGAGTTGGTAAGCCTATCTACATTCCCAGAGAAACATGGTGACTTGCTTGATGAGTTGTGTGTCCTGTGTTTAATCTCTGAGTAGTGAGTTCCAGATTGACTCCCCTCTCTGAGTTTGTTCTGTTGTCTCTGACGTATTTGCTTTGCTCATTAAAAGGAAGATAGAACTATAAATAGATTGATTGGACAAATTTCATTTTCCAGAATGGTCCTCAGTGATTGAATATTTTCAGGCCTTCAGGAGAAGCAAATCTAGGTCCAAAACTGGTGCTTATGAAAGTTTTGCATTCTGTTTTGACACTAAGTTGTCAGAGATTTTGAACAAGGAATTTGGTCTAAAATTACAAGTACTGTATGTGTGCTCTGAGTGCTAGGATGTGTATTTTCTTTACTAATAGCTACATATTTATAGCATATGCTGCTTTTCCTGTACACTAGACCTGACTGTGTAATTTTCTATTTTTTTTTAAGTTCTGTCAATATGAAAAAATAAAAAAAAATAAACCCAAACTTAGACTTATTTAAAAGTTGTAGTAAGCCATTTACTATTCCATAATTAAGAGAAAGTCAGTTATAGACACAGTATGTCCTCAGCAACATAGAATCACTGACACAAGTAAATACATTAGCTTGGGCAGCCAGTCAGGTACCCATTTATGTCAAAAAAAGTTCTCCTATGCTTATGCAGACAAGTACAACCAAAAATCTGCTCACTTATCATTAATTTGTTTCAGTCCTGTCAAATGAGTACAATATCAATACTAAAGCATACGTTTGTATTCACAGGTTTCTGTATTACCTATAGAATTATGCAGCCCTTTAGTCAGAATTCAATTCTTTCCTTTTCCCCAGCAATGTATTAACAATAATGATGCATTTGTCAGAAACGTTTAGGAGACATGGCTTTCTTTTTACTTTTTCAGGACTAATGATACTGGATTTCTTTCCTACAAAGATCATCTACCAGTGACTGAAATTGTGATCACAGATACTGACAGGCCAAATTCTGAAGCAGCTTACAAACTGGGGCCCTTGCTTTGCCGTGGTGACAGTAAGTAACAACTGTAGAGTTTTGCTAAGCAAAAACTGATTTTGATTGCAGTAATTGTTAATGTTTGAAAAGCAGCCTCAGATACACTTTTGTAAATATTTCATCTATTTCATTTAGTAATTAGAAATGAAAAAGACAAAATGCCATGGTCTAGTGCAAACCAGAGTAGAATTGTAGAGATATATTGTCAATGACAAATATCAATATTAAAGACAGAAATTGTATAGTTCTCAGACAGATATTTTGAGTACAGTGTATTTATACAATTTGAATTAAGTCATCAATAAAGCATTACTTGAAGGGGAATTCATAACTGCTTATCATATATTGGGAACATACCCTTCACTAGATATGCATGCTTCCATCACCAGGCCTTATACATATTAACTCCTCTGAGTGTTTACGCAACTATGAAAGCCATCCTACAGAAGATTAATCCAACTATACTACAGGAGATGAGTCCAATATATGCAATACCGATGAGAAAACTTTCAACTCTACACAAGAATTTAAGATTTAGGGAGTAATACAGTAATTCAAATCATGAAACTTATACATCCTCTATGAAGTAACCAGGAAAATATGTGTGAAGAAATTGCTTAAAGGTAATGAGACCAGTGGATCAAAACTGGTACCTTAGTGAATATTTGTAGTGGCATTTCTGATTTCATTATTTGTTAGCAAAGGAAACAGATTTTGGTTTATGTTCAGTAGTAAATTAGTGCACAAAATTCTATGACTGCTGTAGTATCTATTTTTATTCATTATGTGATTTTTCTCCATAATATGATGCGTTTGATTTACAAATTTCTTCAACCCTTATGAATAATAGGAAATTAATTCCAATAAAAAATACCTATCTGTACTTTTAGGTTCACTCAGGAGACTGTAAAGATAAATAAATATAAATTAGCATGTATTTGTTTTTATGCCATCTCTGCTTTCATTCCTGTGGCTTTTCAGGGAAATTATAGCTGGAAAATTTGTTAACAGATGTGTCTTAAAGCAGTGCATTCTAATTTTTTTATGGAAATTTATAAGACATGAAGAATATTCTGTTAAGTGCTTCCTTATCACTTGTTTGGCATCTGATTGTGAGCTCGTAATTTTCCCACCTATCAAGGAACTGTTCAATTATGGTGTTATGATATAGAATTATGGCATAACTGAGAGTGGGAAGGACCTTATGAGATCTCCTGCTTAAACCAGGATAAGTCATGAGCTCAGACTAGCTCACTCAGCGTTTTGTCAAATTGGAGCTTGAAACCCACGATGGTGCAGCGTACACTATGTCTCCCAGCAGCTTGTTCTGCTTCTTGTCTGTTGTGGAGAATTTCTTTTACTTAGATCAAGCCCGAAATACTGTTGTTTCAACTTATACCCATTTTTTTGATCCTCACACCTTGCACCAGTGCAAAGAGCATGGCTCCATCTTTTTGGTAATTTTACCTAAGGTTCTGGGGGCTGTTGTCATGTCCCCCACTAAGCTATCCCTCATCCAGGTTGAACCAGTCCAGGTGCCTCAGCCTGAAAGGCAGAAAAAGTGCTCCAGACCTGAACATCCTGGTGGCCTCTCCCATACTCATTCCTGTTTATCAATGTTTTTACTGTACCATAGGCCCTAAAATTGGAGGCAGTGTGTAAATGTTGTCTACAAGTGTTGGGTAAAGGGGAATGACCACCTCTTTCAACTGACTGACCATACTCATACAGCCTATGACACAGCCAGTCTCCATTGTGGCCAAGGGCAATAAAACTAGGGATAATGACAGTGATGAAGCAGAAATATTTGCAGCTTCTGTAGTACTAAGAACTGGGAAAATTTCAATTCCATTACTCACCAAGTTCCCAACTATAATTGCTTACATAACCTGACCCTGATTATCACAAATCTGTGAAAGCCAACTCGCTTCCATGGGTGAATCGTTAAAACATACAAACAGTTCTGACACCCATTGACCTCCCTGCTTATATTTGCTGTTTGCTTTTTCTGAGTGATTAAATTGTGGCAAAAATTCACACTGATATTAAATGATCACTGTATTTCTAGACAAGCTGCAATAGAGAACTCTAAAGTATCATGAGTACAAGAACAAGAACTCAGAGTCTGAATGTCAGAGACAACATAGAATTTAACTTCAGAAAGAGGCAATTTGGAACTAAAATAATCTCCGTGAAAAGACATTGCAGAATATAGTAGTTAATGGTAATAACAGAAAAAAACTTTGAAATGAATGTTCACCTTTTTTTTTAAATAAAAGCAGCAATAGTGAAATATTTCTCAGCTGTTTATATCGCATGGGTTGCCCAGGGAAGTTGTGAATGCTCCATCGCTGGCAGTGTTCAAGGCCAGGTTGGACAGATAGAGCCTTGGATGGCATGGTTTAGTGGGAGGTGTCCCTGCCCATGGCAGTGGGCTGGAACTAGATGATCTTAAAGTCCTTTCCAACCCTAACTATTCTATGATTCTATGGTAAGAGATGCCATGCTTTCAGGGAGGTAGGGACTAAAATTTGAGAGAAATTCCTGAAAGAAATATTAATGTAAAATCATAGAATTTTTCATAAAACCAAAGTGCAGGTCTTTGAGTAAAAATGTTGACTCTGGGACAACATATAATACAACATAAAAATCTAAAGTATTATATAATGTGATGCATAAGCCATAACATATTTCATATCATATATAGCATATAATCAATTATTTATATTATACAATTACCACACTATATCATTCTATATAATTTATATTAAAATGATAGATAATATGGACTATAGCATAAGTAATGGATGATGTATAATATATAATATATATATTAAATTATATTAATACACTTTATTGTAGCCAACATATATATGACAACAAATATTATATCTCATACTTTTAATCATTATTCTGCAAATGACTGATTTGACAACTTGCTGGAATTTTTTGCACTGGTCTTTATGTGCCAGCAGTGTTTTTTCTGAAGAAAATTTTCATTAATGTTTCATTTTCCAGAAAATGTAGAGTAGTAGTTTCTGAGCTCTACATGTTGAATTTTACAGTGATCAAAACTGGTGAAGTCTCAACTCACTTGCAAGATTGGCAGTAATATAGTGCTTTGAAACTTCAGGAAAGAAGCAGTCGTTTATTAAGACTTTTTTCTAATCTGAGGTTGGAGACAACCATGAGGGCCTAATTAAATTCACCTTTAATGACATGTATTTTCTTCCACACCTTTGGATAGGTGGAGAACACAAAAAAAACATCTAGTAGAAAATACCCATTTCTCATAGCTGCTATCAAACAAAAAGATATGATTTTGGATTCACAAGTGTGATTTGAGAACTCTCCAGAGAGATTACTGATTATTTCTGCTTTTCTCACTCTCTACAACTAAATTATAAAATTCTACTTCCTAGAGTATATTCTTTTCTTAAGCACTTTTTTTTTTTTTTTGTTTCTGGAAGACACAAGTTCTTCCAAATAGCTCACTGGTACACCATATTAAAAAGTATGGGAGAAGGTTTACTTGCATTTGTGGTACACTTAGACTTCACTAAATGATTTGAAACCGAAAGATCATGAATTCTAAATATATCAATAATCTAGTCCTTGTAGGAAATCTATTTAGAGATTAAAATTATTGTTTATGCCCACAACAAAATCAAGCAGATCCATAAATATTTTTTTGAAGTGAATTTTCTTAAACCACTGTTGGCTAAGTTTCAGAGTCAGAGTTACTTCATTAGGTACTTCTAAGAAGTTGCGTATCATTCTAGTCCAGGGGAAGTTGCCTGTTCTTCATTGCACATTTTTTATTTTGTCTCTTTTATTTAACATTGCATTTCTGTACTTGTTTCTTTTTGTTAGGTTTTATGGATTGACTCACTTCAATGAAGTGCGTTGTTGGAAAGGCTAACTATATTTGCTGGAACAAATCAGAAAGAGTAATCAAATAAAAGCAAAAGCAATACCAGTACAGGGTTTTTTTTTTTATGTATAAAGTTTCATGCAGATATGGAAAAGGAGTCATTTGAGTAAGTCCATAGGAGGGCCATGAAGATAATCAGAGGACTGAAACACCTCTTCTATGAAGACAGACTGAGAGAATTGGGCTTTTTCAGCCTGGAAAAAAAGAAGGCTCCACAGGGACCTTATAGCAACCTTCCAGTAACCTAAAGAGGTCCTGCAAGACAGCTGGAGAAGGGCTTTCATACAAGACCATGTAGTGATAGGACAAAGGGTAATGACCCTAAACTGAGAGTGGAGATTTAGGTTAGATATTAGGAAGTTCTTTACTGTGAGGGTTTTGAGGCAGTGGCACAGGTTGCCCAGGGAAGTTGTGGTTGCCCCATCAACGAACGTGTTTAAGACCAGGTTGGGTGGGGGTTGGAGCAACTTCGGCTAGTGAAGGGTGTCCCTCCCTGTGGCAGGGAGATTGGAACTAGATGATCTTTAAGGTTCCTTTCCAGCCCAAACCATTCTATGACTCTATGATTCCATGATATTAATAATTTTTCTCAGCATTTGTGATAGTTTGCTGTCTTTATTTCTGAGACGCCGAGGTGAATGAAAGTAAAAACCTTGAACAGGAATATGGCCAGTTAGATAAATTAGGCCATATGGTTTGGTAATACTCATCTCTACACATGTGAGTAGCACTCACTCTTTCTATAACATTTCAAATATATCACTATATTTTTCTTTTCTGCCAAATAATGCAATATGCTAATAAATTGTATGCCAGCACTGCTGGTATCAGATTGAAAAAATATATCTAAATATAGTGAAAGTTAAGAATAGAATTTGCCTATACCAGCTGAATAGGGTGACAGGAAAGACTTTGAAGTATGAGAGGACAAAAGAAACTTGGGAGTACTAATAGACAGATATACTATGGCTTTCATTAATAAATAAATAAATAAATAAGATACATCTCCATTATTTTTTATATTATTCAAGAAAAAAGCCACACATTGATAAATTGTAATAAAGAGCTTTAGTTAGAATGAGTAGATTTTTAGAAAAAACAAACCATTCAAAGCTTTTTGTCGTTTTTTTTTCCTTGCAAGAATTGACTGAAAATACTCCAATTCATTACTATGTATTCCTAATAACTATTAGGACATATAGAAATATCCTGAAAGCTAATGTGCCAAAATTACGTGCAATCAGTGGGTAATTATAATCTGTCAGCAGCAGACTGATTCTTGGCCCAAAGATAAAATTGATGGTACAGATCTTAATTGAATGAAACTTAAGGATAGGGCAATGCATTTTAAAGATAATATGTCATTCAATATGAGGTTTTTTACAGTAAATTTGGCCAAACTTTTGAGGGACATCTGTAGTGGTAAAAGCAAACTTGTGGGGTGGTATTAGAATCTAGTAAGATATTTGGAGGAGTGTCACATACTTGGTTGAATAAAAAATAAAATAAAATGGGGGAGATCCACAAATTCAACTGCAAAATAATAGTACAGGCAGATAAATGCGAGCAGATAATCCATTCAATGTGAATTCCCAGTTTGACATTTAAATCAAAAAACTAGTGTGAGATTTGGATATAATAATTTTAGCTTTGGATATAATAATTTTGCTTCCTCTTACTTAGCTGTATAATTTTAATCTATTTTTGCTCTAACCTCAGTGTAATCAACATTATTTTGATCCTCTTCACTATTTCCTGTATAATCAAGAAGTTTAATGCAAGTCTGTGTTTGGTTTTACACTATATAAAAAGGATGTATGATTTAAGGATTTAAAAAAGTTGAGATGCACTTTTTATTGAAAGCCTCTTAAGCTAAATATCTCCACTTAATTCAGTCAAAATCTGAAACTATATGTTCAACTTAAATGAGTTCCACAGAGGAGGAACTTTCAAATAATGCTCTTGAAAGCAGGAGAGAAAGTCAGAAAAAGATCCAGTTGTCAGGATTTGAAGGTAGGCCAGTGGATTAAGTGTATGTGCAGACATAAATACACATAAAAATAGGCACTAAGAGCATTTGTGAATTTTCCATGAATGGACAAATTTCAATTTAATTGATTGAATATTTGTTTTCTAGAATACATACTCTTTTACAAACATGGATTAAATCACGGGATTTATATACATTCTCTAGCATATCAGAGGTCAAATCAGATGATTGCATTTCTCCCTTCTAGTCTTTTAATCTACGAATCTTATAATAAGCAACGTAGCAGAGTTGGAAGTAGCAATATAGGTGGGGCAGCTGAACTCCACACATTCTCAGAGGCAAACAGTTGCCAGCTGGTCAGACTTCATAGTATTAGGAGCATAGCTTTAGAAGAAGCAATTTGTGCAGCTCAGTAATTTTGGCCTTCTCTCTGCTGCACTCTAGGAAGGGAAATTTTTGCATGTAGCAAGAGTGACAAAAACGTTGGGGGAAAATGGAAAGAAATAGATGTAACTAAACTGTGTAATAGGTAGTGATGATATTGCTGCTTAGTTACGCACTGGAATATAGTGAAGCACACACACAACATTACGTACCCCCCACACACCCCAAAATACCAATACAAAACAAAATACCAAACCAACCAACCAACCAAAACCATTAGGATACAAATAACAGATGATCACGTAACTTACACATCAGTTTAAGACACCAAGTAGGTAGGAGCAGACCGAAGACAAAATCAAAGAGGGAAAATCCTCATCATCTGTTGCTACTCTAGATCAGATAACCCAGTAACGTAGGTCAAACAGATTAATGGGATCCTCAATTTAGAATGAGCTTGCTTTCTACAGTATTAACCTTCTACATTACTACTACTGTGCATTTATAATCTTATCACAGTGACACTCTAGTGATATTCAAAGATGCTGTCAATGTACCAGAGACCAGAGCTGCTCTTAGAAAGAAGAGCATGCTCAGCTGCAAGCTCTCTCGGTACCTTTTAAGTGTTTCACAAAATCTCTCCAAGAGGAATAATATGGAAAATGTGGAAGGTACATTGAATGTTATCTTTACAAACACTACAGCTACTTTAAAAACACAAGCACCTCCAGATTAACAGCAGTGTTCCTTAGCTATATCAGTCTGTACGAGCAGTGTAATATTTTATGTGTCATGTCAATTTAGATTTTTTTATTTTTATTTAGGGGAAAAGGGACGCTAGTAAAAATATTAAGTACAAAAAATATTTTTGGCAACATGACTTTATTTTCTCTACTTCAGCACTCACTATCCCTGCTGGAGTTTCACACTGAAAGAATGATGATGCAACACTTAGACATATTAAAAATAATTGATACAAGTAATAAATAGATTTCAGTTTTGATAAAAAATTTGAAGACTGCTAAAATTTGAAATTGCAGAAAAACAATTGTTTTGAGAGTTACTTGTATTATGTTTGCAACATAAAATTATTAATTTATCTGTCTTATTCTCATTTGTCCCTCTTTCACTTTACAATTTAAAGTTGGTAAAACTAGCTGTTATATGCCAAAAATGTAAGTATTTTTTGCAATATAAATATGCTGCTGTTTTATTTATAACAAAGAGGATCTTTTTTTTTTTTTTTTTTTTTTTTTTTTACTCATTAGAAGATTGCAGTCTTACCAACAGATAAAATGCAAAATATTATTTATTTATTAACGACATGGAATTTGGCAGTCCCAGAAGACTAGATAAGAGTCTGTGAGCTAGATACTGTAAATTGAAGAAATTATTTTCCCACCATGATTTATCCCTACATAGATTACTTTATAATATACTTTTGTTAGTTTTGTATTTAACTCTTTTAGAGGGCTAGATAAGATAGAGCAGCTTAACATTCATAAATCACTGAATTTTCAGAGCTGAGAAAAAGAACAGCTAGATAAGACAGGAAATTAAGAGAAGAATAAAACTCACTATCCCTGCTCTCCCCCAAAGTTCATTCAAATGCTTCATTGAAGCTAATTGTATCATTACTCTACTGGGCTGTTACTGCTGCTACTGTGTCTCTTCCAATTACTAGCAGCATTTTACCAATTTTGTATAAATTACTAGTATTAAACTTCCTATTCTGTTTGAATTACTAGCAACAGCCAGGCCATTGTTTTTTAAATAACCATTATATACTTGAATCATAACTGTGGTAAATTTTGCTGTACGGAAACCATGACCTGAAACAGTTGAGGAGCATGGGCTTAAAATTGATCCCAATATGCAAGACTGCTGCCTTCAGTCGACAGCAGTTTTCACAGGATGATAACTCCAAGGAGACCATCAGACAGCAAGGAGAGGAAGGTGCAAAGCTATACTTTCCTCTCAGAGTCTGAGTCATCTGTTCACAGCTCTGCCCTACATGTAAAAGTTGTCCTGATAGCTGGTCTAACTTGTGATTTCTGGCAGTACTCCCAAATGGTAAGTGATACAGCAAGCAATTGCCAGAATATGCACAAACATCAAGCAATGAGGCTTTTTCTAGGTGTGGGATCTGAACCCTGATTAAAACTCTGCTAAAATGTGAGGAGGAATTAGTGAATGGACTTTGATTTTACTTCACTGGGCTGTGGACCAGGCCTTTGTGTCACACTGTATCATAGATTTTGATTTTGCAGATCAGAGAGAAACTTAAAAAAAAAATAAAATTCTTCCCCCACTAAAACCAGAGAGTGCCTAGAGCAAAAAACACAATTTTGTATAGTATTTAGACCCAGATCACAGGATTATCAGGAGAATGTGCAATGGCCTTGTTCAAATGAGACAGGAAGGTACTGAATGGCTCATTTGATTTAGAAAGCAATATAACTCAGTAAAGAAGTACAGATACCTCTGTAAGAATTCAGCAATAATAACAAGGTACTTCTAGTTGAACACCATAAGTGAAGATTATGTTCTTATTAGAAGAGGGTGTTTTTACAGATTTTCCATAAACTTTTTAATAATTAAGAATGAAATCTAACAAATTATGATTAAATGCCAGCTAAAACAAAAATCAAAACAGGAAAATATCTGTTTGATCTTGTAACCTTTTTATAAGTAAAAATTACTTACATTGGATCTATCATGTAAGTAAAAATTCATATGAATTTCTGAGCTGCAGTCAACTAAAGAAGATTTTATTATTTCTTCCACAGTAATTACTAGGAGCTGTATCCCACCTCTTTGTGTTATCTAGTAAAACAATAACAAGACTCTTTTTCTTGTTATGTGAGAAATATACTGTCACAGTTATAGTGTATACTACCTAATGGAGGTATAGTACTTCAGTATCTGAATGGGGCCTATAGGGATGCTGGGGAGGGATTCTTCATTAGGGCCTGTAGTGACAGAACTAGGGGTAATGGGTTGAAACTTAGACAGGAGAAGTTTAGACTGGATATGAGGAAGAAATTCTTTACTGTGAGGGTGGTGAGGCACTGGATTGGGTTGCCAGGGAAGTTGTGAATGCTCCATCCGTGGCGGTGTTCAAGGCCGGGTTCAACAAAGCCTTGGGTGGCATAGTTTAGTGTGAGGTGTCCCTTCCTATGGGGGTTTGAAACTAGATGATCTTAAGGTCCTTTCCAGCCCTAACTATTCTATGATTCTATGATTCAAAACTCCTATGTTTATTTCGGAAAAGGATACATCATGACACAACTGGATTGTCTAGCTGAAATGCCAGGCATTTTATTTCCCATTGATTGGTATTTTTTGGTTGCCTGAACTGAACAAAGTAATTATTCTTGCTGAATCATTTTTCTGTGTCTCCAGTAACTACCACTTTTTGTTTTACAAACTAAGCAGCAGGCTTCTGTAGAAGTTAGACTCTCTGAACAATGTAACCCCTTCTTACACCTGGGCACTTCCCTTCGATTGAATGATTATAAAACTTGTACTGGCAATATTAGATAACACTGCTTATCTCTCATAAAATCTTTCATTTTGATAACCAGGAACATTTTGGAATTCAGCATCCTTCAACACAGAGACATCCTATCTGCATTTTCCCACCTTCCATGGCGAGCTCAGTGCTGACATCTCATTTTTCTTTAAGACTACTGCTTCCTCAGGAGTTTTTTTAGAAAACCTGGGAATTCAAGATTTCATAAGGATAGAGTTATACTGTAAGTAACACAAATATTACTATTACTATTGCTATTATTATTATTATTACTGTTAATATAGCTGACAGACTAAATTAGAATTAATTTAAAGGGGGAATATTTAAAACTGCTCTCTAGCTTTATTACTTTTACTACGGCTACTGGAGCTTTATAATCACCCCAAAAATTCTAGCATGGAAACTAAATAGCTATCTATTCAAAGATAATTTCTGCCCTAAAGAATTCTTAACTTAGGAATACAGGAATTAGACCCTGAATGCTCAGACTATTCTTCCTTCCCTTACTCACTGCATTCCTGCCACCAAATTCTCTCCTTCTAGATTTTAAGGCCAAGCATTACATGTGGCTGTTGGGTGATTCACTCCATCACAACATCTAACTCCTATCTTCTGTGGCGCAATGTTCTAGCTTAGTCACACCTTCACATATTATACTTTTTTTTTTCTTCTTCTTCTTTTCTTTGTACATGCCCAAATCTTTGGGCTTTTACATATGAATAAATTTTTGTTGGACAAGAGCAAATTAAATGTCTCACTACATTCAGTAGAAGAAGGCTAACATAAAGTTAAAGCTTTATCTTAGTTGACTTGATGCCTTAGTACTATATTATTCATTATTAAAAGGGAGAGTGTGTAAAAGGATGAAGTAATATTTAAAAAAAAAATTTAATTAATTTGAAATGCCACATAAATGAAAAAGTCTTATACTTGATAGGTGCCTGTAAGAGTTCAGAACTCTTCTTAGCTTGGCATCAGACAGTTACCTGTTTTTTTAAAAATCCATTGTATTATCACACTCAATTATTTTCCAGTGAGGCTTTGAAATGAATATATATATATAATATCATATAAAGCAAAATAACTATAGAAAACATAATACACCTTTATTAAAAAGTAAAATATTCTGCTTGCTTGTTTTTTTTTCTGGTGCTAATATTTTAAGGTTTTGAAACAAACTGGGAAATACCTACTGTGCTCTTCTGTCGCAGTTTAATGATAAAATATTGCATAATGGTCAACTAATTTGGTTTGTGTTATCTTAAACTGTAATGGTTTATTTGAAAAACACCCTATTTGCAGCAATGGTTTTGCCATGTTTATCAAAAGTATGAGCTACTTTCTGTTAAAGTTCTGAGAACAGGTGAAAACACCATAGCATTATAACCTCTGTGTAATGCAATACAGAAAATGTAGTAGGCCAGCACTTAGGTGGAGAATCTCTGAACCAATTGTTACATCCTTGAGTGATAAATGATTTTCCATTTTCAAAATAAACAGTTAAATCATGGAATCATTAAAGGAATGCTACGGAGAAATAAATTTATTCAGAAACTTGGCAGAAGACCATTACTCTTTCTTCAGAACAATAATATGCAGATGAACTCATGTCACGTGTACCATTCATGCATAAGCATCCAAACTACTGTATACTTTTGTTTTTTGCTGTGACTTGTTACAAGTGAGGATGGGAGAAAGTGAAAGGCTGAACTGGTCTGTATTTTTAGCATTAGAAAAACAAAGTTCATCTCATTATGGTGTAGCCTGTAGAGATATTTGTTCCTTTCCAGAAACATCATAATAAGTTGAATATAGAGGTGTATAAATTTTTGTATACCAAGTGTAGGATTATTTGTAGTGGAGCCACAGTTGCACATGTGTTTGCATTGAATGTAGTATTGTCAGAAATAAGCAATATATATTTCCATCACAAGTACCTTTTCCTATTCCCCCTCAAAAAGAAAAAAAGAAAAAAATCCCCTTGAATATTTAATTTTGTATAGGGTTATTTAGATTTCATCATCATATAATCTTTTATAATAGTTGTGAATGTAAATCACCAGCCTACAGTTGATATTCTATTAATAGTTCCACATAAATCAATGGTTAATGAAAATGTCAATGTTTAAGATAAGGATGTTAGAAATTATTTAAAATTCATTATGTCATTAATATTTGGCATCTACACTTGTGAACACAATGATTCTTCTTAGCAATTTATTGATTGTTCTAAAGCTTTATATCTAATTCTTTTCATTATGACATAATGATCTTTAGAGCTTTAAGTCTAACTTTAGCAAAGAGTCTTAATAAGAAATGTGAAGTTTAATGTTGTTTGTTTGGTTTAATGGAGTTATAAACACCACAGTGCATTTGTGTATAATATTTTAGAAAGCTTTTACAAAAATGGAGGTGTGAATCTTAACTGTATCTTTAAAACACAGAGGAAGTTAATGATCTTGAAGAAAATACTTGATATGGATTTTTTACAGAGTTATGAAGAACTCTAATCTTTGAATTTTTATCTGCGTTCCTGTGATACTCTGCAGAAGTGGTTGAAAGCAACAAGGCTGATTCAACTGTGAATAGTACTCTATAAAATACTTCTATGACTGCAGGTTACATCCTATAGCTGAAAATCTGAGTAACTATTTTATACTGTGTGCTCACTGAAGGGTTATTTCATGTTTAAAAACAATGAGTTAAATAGAAATTTGAAGTAGGGCTGGGAGCACTATGATTACTAATTTGAAGAGTCTTCTGCAGTTGCTTTGAAAATAGTTCTGAAGAGTCCAATATGCAGTAGTTGTTGATCTTTTCCCTACTTATTAACTTACTCTCTAGGATGAGTGAAATTCAGTTGTTTCCTTTATGGAAAGTGCTTGGGTTTGTATTATGTAGCATATTACTTGGTAATCACTTTCTGCTTCTTCATGTAATGTTTAACCTCAGTACTCTGAATGGTTCTCAGTGACTGTGCTTTCTTTTTAGTTATTTTAATCACATCTAGCCACAGACTGCTCTTCATGATTACCATTAACTGCATCTTCTACTCCACTTTGCCAATTTATAGCTGTGTTCTGCCTATGTTTGAATGAATCAGAGCCATAAAAGTCTCTGCAATGTTCAGAAAATTTTTGAGTAACACCATGTTTGGTAGGGCCCACAAAATATTTTTGCACCAGAAGAGAGCTCCTGGATGTATCCTGCTCTTCCATCCATGAAATGACCTAAACGCTCTTTGCCTCCATCCTTTCTCGCAAGAGGACAAATTTTAGAGCTCAGGCAGCACCTCTCCATGTCCTGTGGCATATCTTCCACAGGTGTTTTTACCACTGTCCATATGAATGCTATATTTCTTCCAAATTTGCTGTGTAGCTAGTTTTAGCAGAAATATTAAAAATATTATAAAAAAGTTAATTGACTATATTTTTCATGTTTTCTGGTCAAAGTTCGTAGAATCATAGAATCATAGAAGAGTTAGGGTAGGAAAGGACCTTAAGATCATCTAGTTCCAGCACCCCTGCCATGGGCAGGGACACTTCACAATAAACCACGCCACCCAAGGCTCTCTCCAACCCAGCCTTGAACACCGCCACCAATGGAGCATTCACAGCTTCCCTGGGCAACCCATTCCAGTGCCTCACCACCCTCACAGTGAACAATTTCTTCCTCATATCTGGTCTAAACTTCCCCTGTTTAAGTTTGAACCTGTTACCCCTTGTCCTCTCACTACAGTCCCTCATGAAGAGTCCCTTCCCAGCATCCCTACAGGCCCTGTTCAGACACTGGAAGGCTGCTATGAGGTCTCCACGCAGCCTTCTCTTCTCCCGGCTCAATAGCCCCAACTTTCTCAGCCTGTCTTCATACAGGAGGTGCTCCAGTCCCCTGATCATCCTCGTGGCCCTCCTCTGGACTTGTTCCAAGAGTTCCATGTCCTTTTTATGTTGAGGATACCAGAACTGTACGCAATACTCCAAGTGAGGTCTCACAAGAACAGAGTAGAAGGGCAATCACCTCCCTCGACCTGCTGGTCAAGCTCCTCTTGATGCAGCCCAGCACACGGTTGGCTTTCTGGGCTGCAAGCACACACTGAAGCCAGCTCATGTTCATTTTCTCATCCACCAACACCTCCAAGTCCTTCTCCATGGGGCTGCTCTGAATTTCTTCTCTGCCCAACCTGTAGCTGTGCCTGGGATTGCTCTGATCCAGATGCAGGACCTTGCCCTTGGCATGGTTAAACAGGTTGGCATCAGCCCACCTCAGAAGTGTGTTGAGGTCCCTCTGGATGACATTCCTTCCCTCCAGCATATCAACCGAACCACACAGCTTGGGGTCATCGGCAAACTTGCTGAGGGCAGGCTCAATCCCACTTTCCATGTCACCAACGAAGATGCTGAACAAGACCGGTCTGAACACTGATCCCTGAGGTACACCACTCATTACTGGTCTCCAGCTAGACATTGAGCCATTGACCACAAGTCTTTGCGTGTGGCCATTCAGCCAGTTCTTTATCCACCGAGTGGTCCACCTATCAAATTGATGTCTCTCCAACTTAGAGATAAGGATGTCATGTGAGACAGTGTCAAACGCTTTGCACAGCTGCAGGTAGATGACTTCAACTGCTCTACCCCTGTCCATCACTTCCGTAGCCCCATCATAGAAGGCAAACAGGTTAGTCTGGCAGGATTTCCCCTTAGTGAAGACATGCTGGCTGTCACCAACCAACTTGTTGTTTTCCTTGTACCTTAACGTGCCTTCCAGGAGAATATGCTCCAAGATTTTTCCAGGCACAGGGTTGAGACTGTCTGGTCTGCAGTTCCCCGCCTCATCCATTTTCCCTTTCTTGAAAATGGGGGTTATATTTCCCTTTTTCCAGGCATCGGGAACTTCACCTGACATGTGAAATGTTTTTTCACCTGACATGTGAAATGTTTTTTCAACTATGATGGACAGTGGCTTAGCAACTTCATTTGCCAGCTCCTTCAGTACCCACAGATGGATTTCATTAGGTCCCAGGGACTTGTATACGTTCAGTTTCCTAAGATGGTCTCAGACGAGATCCTCTCCTACAGTGGGCCCAGGGTCTTCATTCTCACTGTCCCTGCGTCTGCCTTCCAAGACTTCAGCGGTGTGGTCAGAGCATTTGCCAGTGAAGACTGAGGGAAAGAAGTAATTAAGAACCTCAGCCTCCTCAAAATCCAGGGTAGCCATTTCTCCCGATAGCTTCTGGAGACAGCTCACATTGTCCCTAGCTTGTCTTTTATTCTCAACGTACCTATAGAACCCCTTCCCGTTATCTTTCACATCCCTAGCCAAGTTTAATTCTAAGTGGGCCTTAGCTTTTCTAACCTAGTCCCTAGCTTCCTGGACAATATCCCTGTATTCTTCCCAGGCCAAATGTCCTTGCTGCCAGCTTTTATAAGCCTCTTTTTTCCTTCGAATTTTCCTCAGCAGCTCCTTATCTATCCTAGGAGGTCTCCTGGTCCTCCCGCAGCACTTCCTTCTAGTAAGGATGTAGCACTCCCGAGCTTGCAGCAGGTGATCCTTGAATATCAACCAACAGTCTTGGGTTCCCTGCCCTCTCGGGCTATATCCCATGGAACCTTTCTTAGCCGGTTCCTGAACAGGCCACAGTCTGTTCTCTTGAAGCCCAGGGCAGTGAGCTTGCTACACGCTCTTCTCACTGTCCTGAGGATCTCGAATTCAACTATCTCATGATTGTTGCAATCAAGGCTGCCCTGGAGCGTCACATTTCCAACCATCCCTTCGCTGTTGGTGAGGAAGAGGTGAAGCATGGCACCTTTCCTGGTCGGCTCCTCTATCACTTGCAGAAGGAAGTTGTCTTCCACGCAATCGAGGAACTTCCTGGATTGCTTGTGCCGGGCTATGCCATCCCTCCAACAGATATCAGGGTGGTTGAAGTCCCCCATGAGAACGAGGGCCTGCAAGCGTGAGGCTGTTCCTATCTTTCTATAGAGCGCTGCATCCACAGAGTCCTCATGGTCAGGTGGTCTGTAACAGATTCCCACAATAATGTCTCCCATTGCTGTTCTCCCTTTAACCCTGACCCACAAACTCTGTCAACTGCTCAGCTGTCCCCAGACAGAGTTCCATACTCTCCAGCCTATTCTTCAGATAAACAGCAACTCCTCCTCCTCACCTGCCAGGCCTATCTTTTCTAAAGAGCCTGTAGGCTTCCATTCCAACACACCAGTCATAGGAGCCATCCCACCATCTTTCTGTGATACCTATTATATCATACCCCTGTAGATGTGTGCACATCTCTAATTCCTCTTGTTTGTTCCCCATGCTACGGGCGTTTGTATAGAGGCATCTGAGCCAAGCTCCAAGTTGAAGCCGGCACTCCAGCAGATGACTGTGCAGCCATCCTTGCTATCTGTCCCTTCATTCCTGGAACTTCTGGGATTAGTTGCCTTTTTTCAAGATTATATATTTTTTTTTTAGTCATATTAATATAATTCATTATTTCAGTGATTATTTAAAAATTGGTATTATGTGATATCTTGCCTTTAAAATCTGAACAGTAACATTACTTACTCGATCTGCTATTCTGATATGCTAGGAACATGCAGTGAGTTCAAAGCAGAATTTGTGTTTTCAGGCTTCACTCTAAAAGAATCCAGAGAATTACAAAGACCTCCCTACAGAAGTTAACATCCAGCAGAAATTCTCTTTACCCTGCTACATGGAATTTCTGTTGCCTTTGTTCTCCTACTGTGTGGTTTGGGTTTTTTTCCTTTTAGCTCTCAATAAAGGGAAACTGAGCTCTCAACTTTGTCCAAATGAAACAAATCAATCCTGAAACTCACTTTACTAAGAAACTATTTTTAGACATAATTTATTTTCTATTATTGTATAGAACTGTTGATCTTTATTTTATGCAGAAGAGATAATTTGTTATAAAAGGCATTCTGTTTAAAAATTGATCTCACATTATGCCCTCTCTTATTTAGTAAGTCAAATGCTTGGTGTATTTGTCATTTTACATTTGTCTCTCAGGTTCAAATGTTACAGAAAAGTACTTTATAATAATGAGATTCAGGATTTAAGGGACTGCGAGTGTGTGACATTATTCAGTCTAAAGGCTGGCCAAAGTGGATCTAACTGTATCTTTTAAAAGTGAAACAAAGAACCCAAACTATTGATTTTTTTTTTTTTTTTAGATCAGCAAGTGCATCTTTGAAAATATTGTTTGAAGCTGATTTATTTCCATTGATCACTCCAAATTGGTTACTTTTCGGAGTTCAATGACATAAATGGGAACCTTTCTTCTAGATTTATGGAATCTTCTCATGCCTCTAGTCATTTAATTAAACACTTAGTAATTAAAAATTATGTTAATTCCTTCTTTCGGGATTACCTATTTTCATACATGATTGTCTTTTAATATGTGAAAGAAACCGTTTCAGAGAGAATAGTCATAATTCTCAAATCTTCAATTTCATCTATCTATTTTGACTTGCAAAGACTTTGTTATGATTTTCTAAGCAAACTATAAAACCATGTAATGTGAATATTGCTGAAGAAATTACTCAATTTAATTCACATTATACATAGCCTTAGAAACTGTGTCAAAATTTACCCTCTGATATTTGTAGAGGTTATGTGAGTAAAAAAAAGCAAACAGTAGAAGATGTTAATTTATAGTGGTGATAATTTAAATATAGTTAACAATGATAACCAATCAGCATGTGGTCAAGAGATGCTATTTATCCAAACTGCAAAATGATGAAGCTAAAACATTTTACTATTTCTTGACTACTATGCTTTCTAGATGTCCACAAAAGATCTGATTTTCATGCTGTGAATGTATCATTGTTCTCATTGCCAATGAGTGTGAAGAATGAGCTTTGAGGATAGGCCTCCTGAAGTAAGCTTTTCCCCTAAAACAGTTAGTCTTACTCTAGTAAATAGTAGGCTACACTTTAACTTGTTCTATTACTTTGTGATTTTGTGAACCAATTAACTATGAATTTATTTAAATATCCTTTATTACCGACCTCTTTCTAGCTCCATCTGAAGTGCTTTTTTCATTTGATGTTGGAAATGGACCTAGTGAAGTTACAGTGCAATCACTCACTTCCTTAAATGACAACCAGTGGCATTATGTGAAGGCCGAACGAAACATCAAAGAGGCATCCTTACAAGTAGATCACTTTCCTCAAAGGTCTCACAATGCCCCACCTGATGGTCATATTCGCTTGCAGCTCAACAGCCAGCTTTTTGTAGGTAGGCACTCATTTAACTGAAACTTTCTTAGTTATTGTAGAAAAAAAGAAAAAATGGAAGACAAAAAGGTGGCAACTGGATCTTTTGAAGAGTTTGTATGATTAAATAAGAGTCTCTTTGAAAATTCCATGGAGGTGGAGATGTATTTTGACATTATAAATTCAGTGCATTAGCCTGTATTGAGCTGACAATTTAAAAACTGTTTTGATGCATTTACAAGCATTCTATGTGGCTCATTTTCTCATATAATATTTAGGAGAATTGCATTAGAAGAGTGATTCTGTTTTGCTTTCGGATTTGTGTGGTTTTTTCCTCTGAAAATTTTTGAAGATCCCAGCGTAAAATAAATTAACATTCATTATAGTACTGTGTACCTTGAAGTCCCTTATGAGTTTTATTTTGAAATAATTTGAAGCAGAACTGGCAAAAAAATGGCATTTGTTTAATTTTATTCTGATAAAACAGTGCTTTTGAAGTGTGGCATGATAAATGATGGTGATTCATTCAAAAAATTTGTCATGCATTTCCTGAACATAATTTGTGAGGACTAGCTATGGCTGAAGCAAGTGTTTTCTGGGGTAACCTGTTTCTGCAGCTAACTGTAATACTGCTCAAGCCAGTGAAAGGATTTAGAGAAAAAATAAATACACAGTATCTGAAGAATGACATTAGCAGAGGCATTTTACTTAAATGTTTACTCATTTACTTAAATGTTGTCTCATACAGCGAACATCAGGTACCTAGTACGTGCCATAGCCATGCATCAGTCAGTCACTAATATATTAGGAATGACATTTCTTTGGGCTAAACCTCTGTATTTCTTGGATGTGTACACTCTTGCTTTCCAAAGAAACCAGAACAAAAGCCTGAATCTCCCACCAAAATGCTCATTTTAGGAGAGACATCAAATCTTCATATAGTTAGGTGCTTTTGTGCCATTATATCTATTAATAAGAACAGCTGTCAAGATTTTCCATGTAACATCAAGAATTTTACAAACTTTGAAATAGAAAAAGGATGAAAACTACATTAAACCAGAAGTTTATTTGAAATGCATGAGAATTATAAGTTGTAAGCTTATATATTGTGGAGTATTTTCTACTTTTACTTCTTAAAAGAGAGCAAGTGAAGGGAAATATGGTTAAATTGTGCAACAAAGGACAAGAGAGATGGTATGTAGATTGCACACCTTGCTAAGCAATCAAGATGACAAAAAATGCTGGTGGTCAGGAAGTGTCCTAAAAATAAGCAGTGAAAACAAATGAAGCAAAAATTATTGTTAGCCTTAGGATTACCCTGTATCTTTATCACACATGCTTGGTCATCAGGTTTATCCTGACTGCTATTATTCTGTAGTGAGAGGGATAAATAATCCTATTATCCAAGAATGGACACAGCTTCTAATATGGAGCAAAGTATGTCAGGCCACATACTGACTGTTGGGTTCTGTGATCTATACCAAAAGACACACAGATGGTCAGAGTTGCAAATCAGTTGAACAGCCAGTAGGATATAAAAAAGTTAAAACTGTACAGCTCATCACTCTCTCGTCCTCTTTTTTTCTTATTTCTTTTGTTTGTTTCTTTTTTTCTTTCTTTTCTCTCTTTTTCTTCTTTTCTCTTTTTCTTCCTTCCTTCCTTCCTTCCTTCCTTCCTTCCTTCCTTCCTTCCTTCCTTCCTTCCTTCCTTCCTTCCTTCCTTCCTTCCTTCCTTCCTTCCTTCCTTCCTTCCTTCCTTCCTTCCTTCCTTCCTTCCTTCCTTCCTTCCTTCCTTCCTTCCTTTCTCTCTGTCTCTCTGTCTCTCTGTCTCTCTGTCTCTCTGTCTCTCTCTGCCTCTCTCTGTCTCTGTCTCTGTCTCTGTCTCTGTCTCTGTCTCTGTCTCTGTCTCTCTGTCTCTCTGTCTCTCTGTCTCTCTGTCTGTCTCTGTCTCTCTGTCTGTCTCTCTTTCTTTCTCTCTTTCTCTCTTTCTCTCTCTCTCTCTTTCTCTCTCTCTCTTTCTTTCCTTCTTTCCTTCTTTCCTTTTATTTTTTTATTTGTCTTTTTTTTTCTTTCTTCTTTTGTTTTTCCTTTTTTCTTCCTATTTCTTCTTTTTTTTTTCCTTTTTTCTCTTTTTCTTCCCCTCACCTCTTTTTTCCTCTCTTCCTTTTCTCTTCCTCTCTTCTCCTGTGTTCTCCTCTCCAAATTCTGCATGTTAATCCTTTGTTAACTAATAGAAGTATGCATCATTGCTTGGTATCTTACTGTACAAAATTCTTATTTCCCATGAAATCTTAAATTGTTTGTTGTAATTACTTTACCAAAAAGAAATCAGATATGCTTTTAAAGCTATTTATAAGTATTTATACATGCATAAGCTTGAAACTTGAAAATTCATAATATACTGTTCAGGGACTGTAAAGTATAAAGAGGTTTTTGCACATCAATGCATTTTAATTTTTTAAAAGATCATATGAAATGATTTCAGGTGGGACAGCATCCAGGCAGAAAGGATTTTTGGGCTGCATTCGTTCATTACAGTTGAATGGAATGTCCCTTGACCTGGAAGAGAGAGCAAAGATAACACCGGGAGTTGAACCAGGCTGTCCAGGACATTGTAGCAGCTATGGTAAACTGTGTCACAATGGTGGAAAATGTAAAGAGAAATACAGTGGATTCTCCTGTGACTGCACTTTCTCTGCCTATGCTGGGCCGTTCTGTAAGAAAGGCAAGCACGTCTTTTAGTTTTGTCAGTTATTGAAGTAGGACCATATGGTTCAGAGCAAGATCTTGACAACAGTTTAGAGAGATGCTTAAATGCTTGTAAAATATTTGTATTACTTAATGTAGAAAAACATTTAACTCATTTTGTTCAGCAAATTTAAGTTTTACTAAACACTGTCTTCCAGAGATGTGTTCAACATATTCTGCTTAAAGCAGGATCACACCGAGATTAGCATCATTATTTAATGTTATGTAACTCCTTTGATTCTTTAATATTACTAAAAGTTATGAACTACATCTTTATGAATATTTTTTTACTTTCTGTCTTGTAAGTCTAAATCTCAAAACTGAGACTAAATCTGGAAAATGAGATTCAGAAGGTAAAATTCTTTTTATTGTAAGAACAAAGTGGAAACATTAGCAACAAGGCTGAGCTTAATTTTTGAGCCATTTTAAAGGAATTCTTTGATGATGATGTCATACTGCTAAATGATCTAATTAGCATCATGGAGACTGGCTAGTGAAAGTCATCCCTGCCTATGGCAGGAGTGTTGGAACTAGATGGTCTTTAATGTTCTTCCAACCCAAGCCATTCTATGATTCTACGACCATAAGTTGTCAAATTTTAATTTTAAGAATGTAAATTTATAACTTTTTGTATTTGAATATAATTCCAGTCTGTTAAAAATTATTTTCTTCCTCAGTGTATTAAAGGGATTATGCACAGTACCTTGTGGCTTAAATGTCAAAACTCCATGTTCCTCTAAATTAGTTAGCATGACATCTATCTATCCAGCCACCACTGCCACTAGAAGTATGAAGGGCTCATGTGAAGTTCTTCCATACCTTAGCTCACCTGTGGTGTTAACGTCATTGAGTGAGGAATGATCCTTTCCTCCTACCCTGCAAACAGCTGAAGAGACTAATGGTCATGATCTATATTTATTATACTTGACCGGGTAAAATGGCTCCCATTGCTGAAAGTGTGTGATAACCTATAGGAATAATACATATGAGAGAGGACATATTGGTCTTGAGGACATGGATAAACAAGGGGGAAAAAAAAACCCAACAAAACAGACAGCACGTCTAAAACTAGACAAAAGAAGCAGTTCATACAGCAGATATTTAAGACACCTAATTGGTGTTTGCTCTACCCATGTTGGGTCTCATTTTTTGCTATAGACCCAAATATTTGTTCCATTTATATTTTATTTTCAGCTTTATTACAATCATTGAGAATACAATTTATCTTCTTCTGTAGCAGAAATAGATAGTAAAGAGAGGTAGTCCTGTTGTGCATGATATTTAAAAATCAAATTACTTTTTGTTTCAGAGATCTCTGCCTATTTTGGGACTGGCACTTCTGTGACATACAATTTTCAAGAATACTACACCTTAGCTAAAAATTCCAGTTCTCTCGCTTCTTCTTTCTATGCTGACATGACACTGAACAGGGAAGCAATTACGTTTGCCTTCCGAACAACACGGACACCAAGCTTACTGCTCTATGTCAGCTCCTTCTACAAGGAATACCTCTCAGTCATTCTCACCAGAAATGGTGAGTGTTCAGATATGTCATATGGAAACACTAATAAATATCATAGCTGCCAACTCTGATTGTCAGACCTGAATCACAAACTAAGCATTATTCTGTTGTTGCTTTAAATGTTATATTTATTTTTCAGCTGCACTAAGCAGTGTTTTCCACATGATAAACATTCCTTCCACTGTAGTTTCAATTTTTACTACTGATTTTTATCATGTTGGCAGAAACAGTTATTTCTGGAAATTCCCTAGAAATAAGTAGAATATTTTTTTAAAGTTTTTAAATGAAACTAAAAAGATATATCTGATCTGTCTGCTACTCACTGTGTTGACACTCTTCTATAAATAATGAAATACTTTTTAGAAGTGCATTATCTATTTCAAATTAAATGGGTCATTACATTCAAATAGTTTCTTAAGTCACTTATATACTTATGACCGTACATTTATACACTCCTGTGAAAATGCACATAACATAATTGATGTTTCAATTTATGCTGAACATCAGGTGTTAGTTATATCTTTCTTTTCATTCTTTCTTTATGTCTAGATCTTTTTATTACATTTTTTATTTATTTAAAAAATCTCACAGACTGAGGTGAATCTTTGGGTTTATCAGAGACTCTGCAGTCAAAGAAGGTTCTGTGCTTGCCCAAATACAGATTTGGATGTAGAATAACTGTAGCACCCTCCCCATCATGTGAGGTGGAACACATTTTACTCCTGACTGGCCTGGCCATGGCCTGGGCCTTGCTTTCCAAAAGATGAGTATAAAGTTGTAGTCTGCCTATCTACAGCTGAGAGGAAGCCTCTGACATGGAAACCTGTGCCTGTGTTTTGTTGTGGCAAGGTCTGTGTGTTAAACACTGTGACAGTACACTGGGTGTTAACAAGAAATGTAAAGTGAGCTAGAAGTTATTAACTGCATCCAAGTGAAATGGCAAATGTACGGCAGTTTACAGGTCCAGACGGTATAAACATTATTCAAGAACAGTACTTCTACAGTACTGAATTCCATTTAATAAGTCACATTAATATGAGTAATCAGACCAACCCTTTCTGAGCTGAATTATAAAAGTACTTACTAAAATCTCTGTACAAATTAACTAATTTTGGAGAATTGTGACAGTTTTTGGCTTTCTTTGCAAATACTTCCTACCTCCAACATTATTATTACCTTTTCTGTTGCCTTTTTTAATTTCTCACTTATGTAGATTTCTCATAGTTAATTTTAAAAATAATTCAAACATTGCTTTGTTGTTCTTGTGAAGCAGGAGTCATTGTATATGAACTGCATTATCTGTTGTGTATGCAGTGTACTAATCTTTTTACTCTATTTAACCCTGCAGGAAGTTTACAGATCAGGTACAAGCTAGATAGCCATCAAGATCCTGACATCTTCAGCATCAATCTCAAAAGCATGGCTGATGGACAACTGCAACATGTGAAGATTGATAGAGAGGAGGAAATGCTCTTTGTAGAGGTAATACAGATAGACAAAAAAAAAAAAAAAAAGTGGGTTATCTTAAAAAAATAAAATACCTCAATCAAAATTAAGTAAATGGTTACAAAGCAATTACGTCAGTTAAACTGTTCTTCAGTATCTTTAGTAAATAAAGCAAAGGATAGCAGACATGACCACAGTGAAAATCTGCATTAGACAGTCCCATTGGTATTCATTTTGTCTGTTTCAAAAGGTCAATATATCGCAATTTTATATGAAAATTCAATTAATTGATGATTAAGTTTTCAACACTTATGAAATGTGTATGACCACTGATGGGTTTTTTGGGTCTTGCATTCTGGTTTCTGTTTCAAATTACATATCAAACTACATTACAATGAACATCTTGACAATAATTTAAGCCTATTTATTTGTCTTATTTTCTTTGGATCCTTTCACATTAAAGCAATGTGACTATTAAGGAAAAGATCTTTGTTATTTTTTGTGGAAATTTTCTGATAAAAGACAAATATTTGATTTGCTAATACTAAATACTAACATTTAAAGAAATCTTAATTTTTTAATAATATAATTTTAAAAACCTAGATGCTACAGGTTAGAATTTTGAGACTAGAGCTAAGTTTGCTTAATTATGCATTGATACAAGGCTTGAAGACAAGTAGTTCTAGGGGTACCCTGGAGGCAGAGAATTTGCAGTATAATATTTGATCTTTACGAACTACATGTTGAAAACCTTTTTTAATGAAAAGAACCCTTTTCATGTTTTTGAAGGTTTACTACATTTATTCATCTCATAGAGGAAAAGGAAAGAATCAGGCAAACCAACAAGATAAAAAAAGGTTTATTAAGTGGGATGCTTAAGATGCATTGCAGCTATAATCAGTGATCTGGTGAAGCTGATCATCTATTTCTGGAATAGTTTTTATGCTGTAGCTAACAAATGTTGCCCTCAGTCCTTTCATTTTTAACCTTGATTGTAACTGCTTTTTTGCAAACTTTGACTAATATCTCCCCCATTATTCCACTTTACTCTTCACTGAACCATTCTACAGGTTAACCAGAATGAAAGAATGGAGTTTGTTCTGATTTCGGGCACAGAATTCAATGCAATTAAGTCTCTCACACTTGGCAAGATTTTAGGTAAGTGGAACACTGCAGGATTTTCTAAAGCACAGATTAAAATGTCACCAAGTTGCTTAAAAAAAAATAATAACCTTAAATTCACTGAAATTCATTTGTTGTCTTCAATTTAATTAGACACTGGGTCACAATAAAAGTATAAGATTCAGGCTTGTTGAAATACAATATAATAATGGGTAAGTATTTCCTGAAAAATGATCAAGTAGATTCCATTAAAAATAATTTCACAATTTTCTATCCCATTTTGCAATTAAGCATTATGAAACATTGCTTTTTCTTTTTTTTTTTTTTACTCTCTGGAAAAAATAAATCATTGTGAAATCATACACAAAGACCACAGAATGCTATTTTTCATGTACCATATTTGAAAAACTCTCTGTGATTAGATTTTGGTGTCGACAGTTAAGTATAAGTTAATGTAAGCAAGAATTTATTAGAGCTACTTTTTAAAAACAATTTATGCTATGACAAAATATTTTGTCTCCTGAAGAAGATTCACTGAAAGGTGTCCGTGTCCCTGTAGTAATGATCAAACTGAAATTTACCTGTCTGCAATTACCATTTTGTTAATTTTGTTAAAATAAAATAGCCTGAACAAAAAGTCTCAAGCTCTCCAATATTGCCACATTGGAAAAACTCATTGATAGAGAAAGATTTGGTGTTGCTGAAAATTTAAAAGATATTTCACTTTCCTCGAAAGTTATTAGAATCATAACATCATAGAATGGTTTGAGTTAGAAGGAACTTTAAAGATCATCTAGTTTCAAACTCCCTGCCACAGGGACGGACATCCTTCATTAGCTCAGGTTGCTCTAAGCCACATCCAACCTGGCCTTATGCACTTCCAGGTATGGGGCAGCCGCAACTTCCCTAAGCAACCTGTGCCACTGCCTCAAAACCCTCAGAGTAAAGAACTTCCTGATATTTAATCTAAATCTCCCCTCTTTCAGTTTAGGGTCATTACCCTTTGTCCTATCACTACATGTCCTTGCATAAATGTTCCTCTCCAGCTTTCCTGCAGGCCCCCTTCATGTACTGGAAAGCTGCTATAACGTCCCTGTGGAGCCTACTCTTCTCCATGTTGAACAAGCCTATGTCTCTCAGCCTGTCTTCACCAAAGGGGTGTTCCAGCCCTCTGATCATCTTTATGGCCCTCTTTTGACCTCCAACAGCTCCAAGTCTTTGGACTTACTCAAGCAGGTCTATGTCCTTTTGCTGAGGGCCCTGGAGCTGAATACAGTGCTGGGTTTTTTTAGTAAAAGCCATTTTTAACAGAAATTATGAACCTTGTTACAAAACAAGATTGGAGAAATGCTCTGCCTCCCTCAGTAACTCTTTTGCTCGAACATATAGCCTGTAAAATGCCTGCAAAAAAGTGATGGTTTCCCAGTCTTTAAAAATTTCTTCAAGTAAGCTAAAGTGTTAACATGCTTTTTTGTAAAAATAATTTCAGAATACTCTGTTATGGAACATAAAAAAAAAAAAAATCTCAATTTAGTATAGATAATATATTACTTTATCTCCCAGGCTTACAGGAACTATTTACATGTTTTACATAGTACCTATTCTAAACCAGAAGATCGAAGAAGTGTTTTCTTCAGACTCAGTTTTATGTTGTTTAGCTTAGAGGTGTTCTCTTACTATGTGCCTGAGGTGCCTGCCTGGGGTCCATATATCTACCACTTTTTGTGCAGCAGCTTTGGTAATAATGTGACAACTTTGGAAAATCAGTATTTCTGCAAGTTTAGCAGAGTCAGAAATACTGTCCTGGCTATGATGGTAAAAAATCCTGTTATGTTTTCCCAAAGAATCTAATACTGATAAGAAAAATATTATCTGAAATAGTCTATCATGTCACTGGCTGGGGGCAGTCTCTGCCCAGCATTCAAATAATGTAAGTTGAAAACAAAATGTGATTGAAATTAGCTTTCTACTCTATTCTGAGTAAAAAAAGAAAAAAGTTTAATGCTTTTGTCACATATATATAAGGTGATACGAATCATAGAATCATAGGATTGTAGAATAGTTAGGGTTGGAAAGGACCTTAAGATCATCTAGTTCCAGCCCCCTGCCATGGGCAGGAACACCTCCCACTAAACCATGCCACCCAAGGCTCTGTCCAACCTGGCCTTGAGCACTGCCAGCGATGGAGCATTCACAACTTCCCTGGACAGCCCATTCTGGTGCCTCACCACCCTTACAGTAAAGAACTTCCTCCTTATATCCAATCTAAACTTCCCTGTTAAAGTTTGAACCCTTTATCCCTTGTCCTATCACTACAGTCCTTAATGAAGAGTCACTCCCCAGCATCCCTACAGGCCCCCTTCAGATACTGGAAGGCTGCTATGAGGTCTCCATGCAGCCTTCTCTTCTCCAGGATGAACAGCCCCAACTTTCTCATCCTATCTTCATACGGGAGGTGTTCCAGTCCCCTGATCATTCTCGTGGCCCTCCTCTGGACTTGTTCCAACAGTTCCATGTCCTTCCACTGAGGAACACAACTTGCTACTGATCTCCATTTAGACATTGAGCTGTTGCATGCAACTATTTGGATAAGGCAGCCCAGATAATATTTTATCGATGAAAGAGATGGTTGTGGTTTTTGATTCTGATAGTATTATCTAGAATAGGTGAAAGAATAAAAGACTTACAGTGATAATTGTTTTCATAATGGTGGTAACCAAATGCTAAGTTGCTTTTGGTTACAATCATTAATGTAGTAAATAGTGAAATTAAAGATCGTGTTTGCAGACTCTCAAAAAAAATTCATAATTATTTTTGCCAATGATTATTTGAAAGAGTATTAATGTAGCAGTCTGTTTTCTCACTAGGAAAAAAACTAAGGACTTCTAACACAAACAGAAATGCTATGACTTTTAAAGCATAGTTTTTCTTTGTAGAATTTACAGTTGAGAAAAGAACTGGTATGCAGGCATGCACAAAGAATAGAAAAGAGAATGGTTGTTTAGGCATAACTTTAAAGCAATAAGAGCTGAAATATAAACTTCTAGAAGAAAATTGTTTAAAATATTTCAACCCACCACTAACTGGTGATAAAACTGAATCAGGAATTTGTAATGTTTTGAGGTGTAGTAATTTTTGGAATCACACTCACATGAGGGTAATACTACGATGACAAATATAGAATTAAAGGTTTTATCATTTTTGTTATGAAACCGTATCAAAACTTGTATCTATTTACTTAAAAATTTATTTGATGCAAAGTGTTGAAATGTACATTTTCAGGCAAATAACTGTCTCTTTTGATCAGGATCAATGTCATTTCTTCCAAAGAAACCACACTGTTACCAAAGTTTAGATGTGGAAATTTCGTCAGTTAAACGATGGCCTTGCATCTTCACAGTATTGTTAAGCATGGAGTTACAATGACTTGGGGGGGGGGGGTACATGGCCCAATTTGTTTCAGTTTATGGAATCTGTCCTGAAGAAAACATATGTTATACATCTCTCCCTTTAAAAGGATAGATGCTATAGAAAAGCTACTGTTTCTTTTCTAAATCTGACTGCTTTAGGTCCTGCTTCCTGTGAAGTCATATTTAGAGATGGTAGGACACTTTATGGAGGCAGTGGGAAAAGTTAATTAGTGTTTGCTGCAGTGAAGAGGTCTAAATAGAAGGAGTAGCAAAATATGAAAACATGTATTTCCTGTACTTTGAAATGTTGTTTAGGAAAAACCCACAAGTTTTAAGGTAGGCCAGAAAGCCGTGGATTTTCTAAAAATTATTTTCAGTTGGAGAAGTACTTGTTTGAGCTCTTCTTCAGTTGTACATTGCTCAGGTTTTCTTGTTGAAAGAAAGTCTGAGGGTTAGCTGATGGACTAGTTTTGAATTCCAAAGAAAAAAGGAATATCAAACTTTCCAGAACCTAAGTCTTCTAATGTGAAGAATTCTGAATTTTTGTTATGTAACATTGCGACAAAATAGTCAGGGAGCTTGGCTGTGTTAGGACTCACCAAAATATGCAAACATTAAGTTGTGAGGGAAAAGAAGCAACACACTCAGCCGCAAAGTACAAAGCCAAAGGGCTTCTTGTGCTTTGTTTTCCTTCTGAGAAGGTTTTTCCCTCAAAGCACCCTACACTGTAAGAAGGCTGTAGAAACCCCTCTTTTTACAGAAGTCCACTGAGGAATTAATTTATTACTGCTTAGTAAAGCCACATTTGTCCAGGACAAAGCTTCCTAGCCTTCCTAAGGGTGAGGGTGGTGAGATGTTGGTGACCTTTTCTTCAATGAGAGTTGTTACCCTTTCCAAGCTGACGAAAGGACAGGCTTTCAGCTTGATTTGCTTAGGTCTGATTTATACACAAGGTTTCACCAGCTAATGAGAATGTGTGTTTATAAGCCAATTCACTTAAAGGAAGGCGTCGCACTGATTATGGACATCTCCAACAATGGAAATAATGGTTATTTCAGTAATAAAAACAAATTTTCACTTGACTTTTAATAAGAAGGCCTAAGTTAAACCAGTAAAATAATTTGGGCCCATTTATGAAATTTTGGTATATTCAAACTATTCTATTTGTGATTAATTTTTTCTTGTATTGATTCATTTATCTCTGAAATTAAAAAATTGTATACTTTAATTCCGTCTTTATGGAAATATCTTTGAGGATAGCAATTGCACAGCTTCTTTAAGAGCTCTAATGATTTTGTTGATAAAGGAATGACAAAATTGCAAAAATCTCACTGTGCTCTACTGATATACAAAAATGTAGTGATAATTCAAATTCTTCATTTGAAAATCAGCCTTTTAAAACAATAATGTCGGTGTACTCCCCAGAAACCTTCGCAGTAAAGCCCATGCTAAATAAAAGTTACTTTAAAAATGTTTATTTTTCTTTATGCAACTGTCTCTATTATGTGAATTTGGGAATACATATAGTATTAAAATGGTAAAATTCTGACTGTGTAAGTTGGTTTGGAACAGTCTTTAATAGAAGACTTAGTGCAAAATATACATTTTTATGCAGCTCCCACAATTTAAAGTATATATAATTGGTTTTAATTTATTTTTTGTAATTGGATTTCTAATTTATTCAGCCAAGCTTGTCAAAGCTTCCTTCCAATAAAGAAGCTTTTCAGGATAGCTATTTGGGGGAAGAGAAAGTTTTCACAGTCGTGCAATTTTGGGCCACAGCTAACCAGCTGTGGTTAATATGTT
Source organism: Myiopsitta monachus (assembly GCA_017639245.1). Classification (NCBI taxonomy): domain Eukaryota; kingdom Metazoa; phylum Chordata; class Aves; order Psittaciformes; family Psittacidae; genus Myiopsitta; species Myiopsitta monachus. The sequence continues at coordinate 45,726,828 of CM029941.1, read as the reverse complement.
GAATATATTTCATGTGGTTAATATAGTTGAATATGCGATTCAACTGGGTGTGCAGGTGTAATTAGTTTCAACTGTAATAAGTACTTTTAATAGAAAAAGGCTAGTCATGTGGTAAATCTGCATACCAATACAAGCTTGTTGCACAGGTGTAAGATTTTATGGCAGTCCATTCCAAGCACGTTGTTAATACCTCCAGCTGGTAATTTAGTTGTAAATGACAAATGTTCATTTTTTTTTGTTGTTGTTTTTGTTTTGTTTTATTTTGTTTTTAACCAAGCAGATTAATAGAATCATAAAATCATCTGTGGGGCCCATAAGGATCACCAAGTCGCAATCCTTGCTCCTCACAAGACTACCTAACACTAAAGTGTGCATTCAGATGCTCCGTGAACTCTGACATGCTTGCTGCTGTGACCACTTTGCTGGGAAGCATGTTCCAGGGATGGACACCCTTTCAGTAAAGAAACTTTTCCTAATGTCCAATTTGAACTTCCCCTGATGCAGCTACTTGCCATTTTCTCATGTCCTATTGCTGGTCACCAGAGAGAGTTGATCAGAAGCTCCAAATCCCCTGCCTGCCTTGAGGAAGTTGTAGACTGCCATAAGGTCACACCCCAGCCTTCTGTTTTCCAAATGACATCAGCTGCTCCTCCTAAGCCTTGCCATTGAGACCTTTCACCATTTCGGTTGCCCTTTTCTGGACGCACTGTAATAGTTTGATGTCCTTCGTGTACTGAGGCATTCACAACTGCATGCAGTACTTAAGATGTGGGCACATCAGTGCAGTATGGAGTCACAGTCTCTTTCCTCAACCAGCTATGCTTGATGCTCCCTAGGACACAGGCACCTTTTAGCTGCCAGGGCACGTGTTGACCAATACTCAACTTGCCATCAACCCAAACCCCCAGATGTCTTTCTGTGGGGCCGCTCTTCTGCCTCTCATCCCCCAGTTTGTGCATATAACCAGGATTAACCTGCTCCAGGTGGAGAATCCTGCACTTGCTCATGTTAAATTGCATACAGTTAGCGATTGCCCAGCTCTCTAGTCTATCCAGATCTCTCTGTAAGGCCTCTCCACCCTCGAGGGAGTCCACAGCTCCTCCTTATTTAGTATCACCAGGAAACTTAGTGTGCATTTGACGTATGCATCCAGATCATTATAAAAACATTGAAGAGAACTGGCCCTATAATTGAGCCCTGGATGCTCACTGATGACTGGCCACCAGCTTGATGTAACCCCATTTACTATAACTCTTTGTGCCCAGCCTGTCAGCCAATAGTTCGCCCAATGTATTATGGACTTGCCTAATTTTGAGAAAAGATAAAATTGTAGACACATGAAAAATTTTGAAATCTTCAGCTTCATAAAAGCAAGAAGTTCAAAGTTCTTCTCTGATCTTTCTGTCTTCTGACTTTCAGTATTACTTCAGAGAGGATATATGGTTGAAGCAGAACTCAAGAAAGAGGTTATTTAATCTGTAGTTCGCTTTTGGATTTTTTGCTTGGGTTTTTTTGTGGGTTTTTTTTTGTGTGTGTTTGTTTTTTGTTTGGCTGGTTGGGGTTTATTTATTTATTTATTTATTTATTTATTAATAAAGCCTTGTAGGTGGAGTAATTTTGCCTGTCTCTGCTAAAAAAAGTTGAATACATTAGGAAATTATTTGCTGTTAAGATCCTAAAGGATGAATAATTACAGTTTACTATAAAATACAGTCTCTGATCAACAACTTGTGTGTGTGTCAGACATGTTCAGTCAGTTAGTTAAATTTGACTTAAGCACCAAAGTGGAGAAGGGTTTGTCTTCCCTAAACCTTGTAATTTTTTGCAGCCAGATTACTTGATTTAATAAAGTTTTATTTTATCCCAGCAAAATTTTCTAATTAATAAGTTGAACTCTATGGATTTTAAATATCTAGTTTCCTTTCATATTATAGACATACAATGTGTATGAAATGGTTTGTATAAGAAACTAGAAAATTATAGAAAACACTTCATTCTTGACGTTTTTCATCCTACATTATAGTTAGAGATATATATTTTTATCACAAGGTGGTTAGGACATTCTTTTCCTGGTTAACTCAGTTTAATCTTTTTCTTAAGACATCCTATCCTAATCTAGCAAACACTTCAGTGTTATGAGGCAATCATCAGAAACAGTGTATGCTACAGAGAAAATGAACAGTTAAACATCCAACATTTTATAGAATCCATCGGTGTAGGTGAGCAGACTCTTGGTTATTCTGATAATACCTCTTCACTGCAACAAGTATAGAGTAGTTGGGGAAAATGCCTCTGTGCTATTTTGCAACATTCTCCCAAAGCGCATTAGCCCAATTTTCACTCTTAAACTAATTGCATTGAGCAGTGAATTGTACATCAGTATTTAAAATTGCTTTGGTAGCCACTGTAAAGTTCACAAGTTCATTCATGGGTTCTAGGATGAATTGGAGGTGGAAATTAATGAGATTAAATTCCCATTTTATTTGCACAAAACTTGAAACCTTGCTTTCCTTAGGAGGCTGCTTTGAACAATTAGCAATTCCAGAGATTTTACTTAAAGTAAAACTGTCATAGTAAATAAACTGTTTTCCATTTCCAAAGTAGAGCATTAGTGAGCATTAGCTGGTGAATAAATAGGAAGCTCTGACATGGTACGTACATTCAGAAGTGCAGCTCAAGAGAATAAGTGATGGGCTTTTTGTTGTTGCTGTTGGAGTTGGACTTTTTTTGGCTTGTTTGTTTTAGGTTTGGGTTTGGGTTTGTATTTTTTTTTCCTTAGTGGGAAAGATAGTGGTATCATATGTAAAATGTATGGTAATCTGCAACAACATTCATTTTTTAGAATTTCACAGAAAATATCTTGATGGAATTCCAGGATCTGAGGTCCAAAGAGAGTTTTTGGTTTTATTTTGACAGACTTGATGGTGATGGGATGAAGTAGATATATTAACATGTGGAGAGATTATGATACAAAAATGTACATATTTATGAGAAGAAATCTAATAAAATATGTATATATCATGAATGCATGCTTCATCCTTATCTTTTTGCAGAGTGAAAAAGCGTTACATTTTAATTAAAATATATTAGTTATATTTTAATCCTTTTGCTTCGAATCCTATTACTTTTTTGCTATAGTCAGTGTAAAAGCATTTCTCTCAGCAGACTAATGACTGTAATCTGTTAAAAAAAAGGAGAATTTATCAGAGTGTCTTTTCATTAAAGACAGACAAGAAAGGGATTCAGTGAAACTACATATGTTGCAGTAACTCAAATATACTCAGAGGAACACAGTTTAATTATTCATTTATTCTTCTGTCTCTTTATTTTGTACATTTGCACTATGATCAATTGTGTTCTGTTCCTTTTGATTAACAGAAAACAGCAATGTAGATGAGGAGACAATGAAGGCAAACTCTCAGGGGTTTATTGGATGTCTCTCTTCAGTGCAGTTCAACCACATAGCTCCTTTGAAGGCTGCACTGCATCACAGCAGCTCAGCCCCTGTCATTGTAAAGGGACGTCTCACTGAGTCCAACTGTGGTACTTTAACTGGATCTGACTCAACATCAAGTGAAACAACCCATTCATTTGCAGGTAGCATATGGTTATCACTTGTTCTGATCTCTGTAGGGTACTCATGACCTGAATCACAACTGTTTTTTTGTTTGTGTGTTTGTTTGTTTTTCTTCCATGGGGGTTAACATCTCAGGACAAGTTTGAAAAATAATTCTTTTCTATATGTACTTAACTTCCTTTTCTTCAGGTTTTCTCTATTCCTCTGAATGTTTTCACCTTTCTCTTTATCTCTGCAAAGTATCATCTACATCGCTGCTCTTTCCATGCTTATTGATTCACACTAATGCCACTGTACCATAATGCACATGATCTGTAACCATATAAGAATTACTTGAAAACCCTTCTTCTATTTGTCTGCCACTTTCCTTTTTTTTCTGCTGCAGATCACTCTGGACCAATAGATGAGGGAGAGCCCTTAGCTAATGCAATCAGAAATGACTCTGCAATTATTGGAGGTAATAGGGGCCATAACAACTCCACAGGAACATTTTATTTCTAATAACTGTGAGTCTTTCAGTGCTGAAGTGAACTCAAATTAGTTTTGTGAGCATAAGAATACCAGTAAAAAAGCTTAATTTTATTACAAGTGGTAGGGAAAAATCAAGTGTTGCTTTTAAATGCAATCAATAGCTCTCATATTTTCTCTACTACGTAAATTTAAGCGATCAGTGTTTCTATGCATTGGAACACTTTGCTGTAAACAAAAGATAGTAAGAACAGGTTTCTAACCTGCCTAATGGTAGTGTCTGTGACTTTAAAAAGTACTTGGATATGTTATGAAAAATAGCATATGCTTAAGAAAGAAGAGTCTTTGCTCCTTGACTATGCAAAACCCCCCAACATTTTGTTACTTGAATTGAACAGTCAAGTTCAAAATCTTTTCTTAACAGATTTGAGAAATGCAGATTTTCCTCAAGAAAGTGGGATCTAACACTGCTTGGATCAATTCTTTGACAAACTGAGGCAAATTTTATTCTGGTTCATCATTTGGAAAGCAATGCACTCTTGGACAGACTATCACTTGCACTGATTAACATCTTAAAAATAAAATGCGTGTTAAAATAGTAAAAAGAATAAGAAATAATTACTAATGATTTGAAATACTCCATTTTCTTACTATTTCTCTTGGGCAATTTTATCAGCTCAATTAGAATTATAACTGATAATCCACAAAATTGTTTCAGAAAATTTATTTTTAACAGAGGAATAGTGGAAAAGCCATGTACAGTTCAGTTTTTCCTAAGGTAAATATGTTGACAGACCCTTTATTTTTTTGTGCCTATCAGAACAAATATGGTATACAGCTTAGGGCAGATTTCTTAAGATTAAAGTACAGGACTGACAATCAGGATGTGCTTGTTCCATTCCTGTGTCTTTCTGACTGATTGTCCTTATGCCAATACCTATCTCTGTTGTAGTAGGGAAGGCTAGCAGTTCTATCTCTTTAATGGAAATGAAGTGTACTCCAAGTGAGCCTTATTTGGGAGAGTTTGGGATTGGGACCCTCAGGAGAAATTCAGTTCTTGCCACTGCTATTGGAGCAAGTGTCTGGCTATGTTAGCTCAGGTTTTTTCTCTCAAGGAATAGTATTGTCTCTTGTGACAATTTCCCCCTCTGAGAATTTCTGGTGGTATCTCTTCTCTTGGGATGAGGTGAATTAAGGAAACTTGTTCTGATTCATTTTTGCAGAATAAGTCACTGTTTCAATTTCCATTAGTTACTTCAACAGAAAGAGGGCAGTAGGAGGGAAAGTTCATAGCCTCCATCTCTTAAATACCAAACAGGTTTCCTTTCTAAGGGTTTGAAAAGCTTCAGCAGAAAAATTACATAGCAAGATTTAGCAGAATAAAGCTGTCAAGGCTTCTCATTGAAGATAAAAGCAATTATTTCTTTGGAAGGTGGAGTTAAGGACCTGCAGTCACTTGCGTGGCTGCCATTTAAATAATGATACCTGTTACAGCCAGTGCCTGCCAACAGCCCACTGCATGGTCAGTGACCTTAAACAGAGCTACTACAGATAATAAAATAAGAGGTAATAAAACTAGAAGCTTCCTTGCTCATAATGTGACACTTAAGCCTGTATTATACACACAAACTTTGAGAATTTTACCACTGAGTTCAGTGGGGTCAGAATTTAAAAATACAGCTTCTGAGTTCTTCTACATGCATAACTGCCAAAATGTATTTTATTATTTCAAAAGATAAGTATTATTTTATATAAGTATCTGTACATAAAGATCACTTATGTAAAAGATCAATTTATGTAGTAGGCAATTTACTGTGGGCAGGGAGTTTTAAGTGTACTAACAGCAAAGATATTTTTTAACTTCAAATTACAATAGTTACAGTCTTTTTAAGATAATAATAACCTCACAATTTTATTTTTATTAAACACATTTGGGATTATGCACTCACAATTTTTCTACTGCCTAACTATTGTTGTTTAAAAGTCAAAATAAAGCAAGCTTACGCAGTACAGCACAGTAAAAGTTTAGTGCAACTACCCTTAAATGAATATAACTGAGAATTGTACCAGTTAAGCTACCTCAAACAAGGCAAGTTTATAGACAAGCCCTTACAGGTTGTATGCGTTATGACTGTGAAACAAAGGAATGAGTGTTTTATTTAATCTACAAAAGAAAACATTTACTCAGATCATAGAGTGTGTTTCAGAGAAGAAGATACTACATAAAAAATAGTTATGTTCCTACCATTAAGAATGGTCTCTAATATTAGAGAACAACCAAAAATTATGTGCCAAATTTTGGGTAGTCTGTTTTTATTTTCAGCACTAAGGGATTATGGTTTTTATTTTTCTTGTATTAGTGGCTGAGTTATACAGCAGATTGTTCCTCCATCTAGTAGAGCTGAGCCACTGCATTACAATAGTTTCCCAGAGCGTTTAGTGTTTTTTTCATCCCTGCAACTTTTTGTTTTCTGTGTCTTTGACAAGCACATTCTACTTTCTTCTGGTTTCTTTGTAACCTCTGACCTGAGGACCTAAGACCATGTGAGGATGAATGAGGAAGTGAGGAGATGGGCTGGAAGTCCATAAGGTCATTTTTATCACTGTAGGAAGTATTGCTTTTCTTACTGTCCCTAATATGTTCTCCTAGGAGCGGCATGCCCTGGTAACAGTTCAATAAATTTTAAATAGTGACCTATGAAACTAAATTCCTGTTCCATTTACTCTCTTGTGTGTTGAGAATGTGGCACATATGGTGCCTGCTGAAACCTTTATATAAAGCTTATTCTCCTACTCCTTGACTTTCTGACTGATCAGCTAGAATACCATAATGCAGGTGGATGTACTGATGATTTTATCCTACCAGATGGGGCTATTAAAACTGTTGGAAAAGGACTCACTGCCATGTGTGTAGGCAGGGACCTTGTTTACTCATGAACTCAAGTTCATGTAGCCATGCAAAGCAGTAAACCACCTAGGATGTCAAAAGAAGTGTGAAAGAGAGGGAGGGAGTTGAGCCTGTATCATTTCATGCTGAACAGGAAGTGAGTCTTAATTTTAATATTTTAAGATTTTAACCACTGTCTTTTCATTACAGTGATGCAGATACAAAAATGTGTGCCTTTGCTAATGTAGGTCATGAAAACCTCTTTATCCCATTATGACGTACTAAGTGTTGGGATTTTCTTACCTGAGGCAGAATAAACATTAGAATTGTGGTGCTATTTGAACTGATGATAGGTGGTTATATGCGCTGGCCAATTTCCACTGGGGTCCCTATGATATGTTACATCTGAGTCCCCTCAGGTTTGCATTTTCTTTCACAGATTCTCCTCATTAACTGCATTGTTCAGTTAGAACCAGTCACTGTGGTCTGAACTAATTTCTGTGGCCTACTGGATATGAATGGGCCTAATTCTGTAAAACCATTTTTACTGTCAAGGAACTGAGGCTTGAACTTTGTGGTGTACACTGTCAGAGCTAATGGAAGATCTGGTTCAGAATTCCAGATCGGTAATTTTGTCCTCACCCTCTTCTGCTCTGTCTCTGCTCTCCAGATTCCTTTCCCAGACCTGGAGCAGTGGGTGATAAGAGAGATGATTGGCTGGTGACAGCTTGATGATAGGACGCATGCTCCCTTCCTTCCTAGTGTCATGTGGTGTGAGAAAGGGTCCTGAGAAAAGGGAGAGTACTTTGTCCATTAATTATAGGACATGGGGAAAAGGAGAAAGTCCTAGTAGTGCCCTTTTAGTCCCATTGTCCAGCAGTTCCTCAAATCTGCAGATTTCAAATCACCATGAAGCTTATACTACAGGGCTGTTTCTCATTTGAAAGCAGCTATGTCTTCTTATTCTCCAGGCTTTACTGCAAGCCCCTCCATTTTGTGATAGAGTCATTCCTTCTTTGTCCTTATTTGTTGATCCTTTATCTTGACTTTTTTCTCTTTTCTTTTCCTAGGTGTGATAGCAGTTGTGATATTCATCCTACTTTGCATCACTGCCATAGCCATACGCATTTATAAAAAAAAAGGCATATACTCAAAAAAGGAGGCAAAAGTATCTGAAAATGAAGACAGTGCTGAATCTGCACTGAAAAGTGAGCTCAGCATGCAAAATACAGCCAATGAAAATCAAAAGGAATACTTCTTCTGATTGGCATTCATAATTTAATTTAATATAATAATGTGACAGTCTTTCTTGCTAAGCCAGGGGCTCTCAATGAACAGAAAAAGCTCTTGAACTCTACACTAAATGCAACGGATTTGAGATTTATTATATTGCATATGTTCGGTCTCAGTGATTGCTGTAGGGGACCTCTTTAAATTACATGCATTCCTTAGCTATTATACTGTAAATGCATTTTATGTAACAGTGAATTAGGTATTGTAACCAATTTTATTGTTGATAGTTTCTGACTGTTCTGATGTTACCTTCTACAACTGAAATTTAATCTACGCACTGAATATGATTTTTGAATGGGAAAATTGTTATGAAGTTATTCTTATTCTTTTATTTAAAATTTTATTCTGCAATTTTGTTGAAGGTGAAAGGTGGATTTGAATAATTTGTGGTACTAAAGAAATTCTGCTGTGTTGCACTGTAGTGATCCCTCTTACTTCCTCAAATGGATAATGCCTTCTGAACTGCTGTGTGCTAGTGTTAGCATCTGCTTGGAGTCTGGTGTCCAAAGCAAACTGTACTTATTTCCGCTGGGATGTAACCAATGTCATCATTATCCTTTCTCTTTGGCAAGCCTAGCAAGACTTAAAACTGAAATGTGTACACAGTATTGAAATGCTGTAAAATCTCTTTTGTAATAGGTTTTCACTTATGGTCAAGTGATGGCACCAAGAGACTCATTCTCGGCATTTTAAATAAAATTGGGATCACAAACAGCAAAGCACTTTCCTGGAAAGATCAAATAATATATTAAGTGTAGCTAAATTATCATGATCATCCAAAAGGTGGTCAAGATTATTGTCCCTGGTGATTACTAATGTTTCTGCTGTCAAGAAGTGCTTTGTGCACTCGATGTACTCTCTGAAAACATTGTATCTATTATCAGCTCCAGATCTCAAGATTAAGTTGTTCTAAATTATAGAAATTATTTATGATTATTATGACAATAGAAGTAGGGAATTTAAATTGTAATACAGTGGCTGCCACTTGAATAATTTTGTTCTTCACTCTTTATAGCACCTACTATACCCCTGCAAGATAAGCTGTGATTATACCAGTTAAAATTAAGCAGGTGCTTATAATCCTGACAGAGTAAATAAGAGCTGTCTATGATGTTGTATAAACAAATAATCAGATATGAAGGGTAAGTTTAAGTTGTTTAAACAGACATTTGTAAGGTCACTTTAGACACCATAGAGTATCTGAAATACCTATGTGGCCTGGTAGGAAAGCTACAAGCTCTACAGAAGCTATGTGTCTCTTGGTATGTTACATCTGGGAATTGAGTAGAATACTCCGAGGCATTGAAAATGGCACTAGATACCAATATTTACATATCTGACACACAGACAAAAGATTTTTGTTTTTCCCTAGACTGAAGACTGTGTGCCTAGAGCTTGGATCTGAGAAAATAATCAGGAATTCTGTGCCCTTGTAGACTTGAGTTTCAAATTTAAACAGCTTTCAGAATAGATTTGTTTTTTCTCCCATTGAAAGTGATGGTAACAGTCGTTATTCTTCTCCTCTTTGAGTGAGGAAAATCAAAGCTAGACCCTAGACTGTGAATATTAGAAAACATTTATCAGAGATGCCCAAGAACATTATAAAAACATGGAAACGTAACATGGTGTGCCAAACCTTTAATATGCACATTTATTTACATAAGTGGTAGTTGTAAATATAAATGTCCAGCAGATACTGCCTTTTAAAGCTTATTTTCTTCCATCAATCTTTATCTTCTATTTTCAGAATTCTTCCTTTTCTGCTTCACACTGTACAGCTTTACTTTTTTTTTATGAACATATTCCCTTTTTTTGGTACCTAGAAGCTCTGCAGTCAGAAATTGTTCAGATTAATATGCAGTGCTTTCTTATTCTTCTCGTTTTTGGAACTCTGTGTGCATCTCTGGTACATGAATAAGGCTGGGGACCCGGGATCAAGAGCAGGCTAGCCATGTCATATATACATGCTAGTGCATTCGCTGATGCAATTTGGTCTATGATTATAGGCCACCTTTAGAAAGGACAGAATATGGTGAAGGAATGATACTGGACTGCTCCTGGCAAGTGATATGTGTGAGAATGTCTGTTTTGTGGATGGGGAGTGGAGGAGATGAAAACCTCACACAGGTCATGAGAAGAAGAACTTAAGTTGTTGAGTTTGCCACTTTGGATGCTCTCAACTAGTTACTTTGAATTGAAAAATATGAATCTTCTTTTCAAGGGTCTGACCCAAATTGCCTTGAATTAAAGGGGAGTTTTTCCATGGACTTCTCTGTAACTTAAACTGCCTGCTTCCCTTCCGATGACAAACATGTCAGTGTCCACCATTTTGTGTCACTTATATCAACAAATCTCTCAGCAGTGATGAGTCCTAGTCAACTCCATTTTTATCAGTGTGGGATGTAGTAACCATTGGGGACAAAACTTATATGAAAATTTTTATTATAATGCATTAGATCACCAAAATGAATGTTTTGAGTGATTGATAAAAGACTATTCACACAGGAATTAACCATATACTATTTTTTTTTCTTGCTTTTACTTCTATTTACTGGTTTATTTTTAGTGTGTGTCTTCATGGAGGAAAAAGTGTCTTCTCTTGGTTTGTTTTCTCCAAATGATTAATTTTTTTCTTTCCATATTTATCAGAATTTTTAAAAACACCAGGAAAGGCAAAGCTAAGTAAACCCCCTATTTCACAGCCTAGTTAGATAAAAGGGGAGAGGCTATAAATACCTGTGTAAATTGCATATTATTTCATTCAAAGACCTTTTTAAGGCATTTTATTATGTGAAGGAGTCTAAGGGGAAAACCAGAAATGGATACTGTTAAATGCACATCTATCTGCAGATTTGTAGCATATAATAATTATGTCTCTCTGAAGATGCAAATGCCCATTTTCATCCATAAGGAAAGTGATCATATGTTTGTCACCTGAATTCAAAATATACTAGTTCACAGTCAATGTAGCAGCATTTTCCATCACTTGCTCCATTTCTATGGCTACAAAAAAATGGTGGCACTGAAGTGTGAAGAGACATTATACAACATTGTGCTGTCCCTTTTTTGATTCTCTGTTCCAGCATGTGACCTTTCACCTCTCTGTTAATAAACACTTTTTAAAATAAAGTGAGGAAAATATTTTTTTAAATTTTGTATTAAAAGGTTTAAAACTGACAACAATATAATGATTTTTTTTTAACAGTAAAAGTATGTAGAAGTACACATAATAAATTGGTGAGTGTGGTTATTTATAGACATTAGTGAATGCTAATGTAACCAATTTGCTACACATTGACATATTTTCCATGGCAAAGATATTTTTTTCTCAAGTCTATTAGAAAATAAATAGCAGCATTTATGCTGATACATTTTTAGAACTTTGTGTGAGTGCTAGCTACAAAGGGCTTATAATTGTTTATATAGTCAATATTTAGTGCATAAATATGATTCAGTTATGTTTTGGGAAAAAATTTTCAAGTACATCCACTGTTTAAATGAGGAATAAGCTAACTGCATAACTTAACATGAAGTGTAATAGCAGTCAAAATAAATTTGCAGCACTATTATTCATGGCATTGACATACAAAGAAGAAAGTGAGTAAATGACAAAACAGACAGAATTCCCGGGGGGATTTAGCTGTGTAGAGTAGGGCACACAGATTTAGATTTAGATGCCTGGAAGCCTCCTGCGCCAGTGTTAGATGAAATCAGAAGTTGCAACAATTGCAAGTCAGTACAGGATTGATAAAAAAAAAAAACCTTTCGAAATAAAATTAATTACTTTGAGAAATAATTGTAGCAGTTTACTTTCAAGGCAGAGTTATAGTTGTATAAACTATGGGATGCAACAGGGGAAGAGTGTTCTTTGTAATAAAAATATATTTGCTAAGTCAGAAAACTTACTGCTGAAAAAGCACGTGCCCTCTCGGGTGCATGCTCTGGAGTATGCAGAAATGCCACATAATTTCATCAAATCAAGCATCTAATTCTACAGCCAAAAGTGTAATGAATCCACAGTGTTTTGGAACATTTAATGATTCTATGAATTATCAGGATTGAATAAAAGTGAAAAATCATACAGAAATCAGACCGTAATGAAAAGGTGCAGTAATGAAGGTACTGAAGTTATTTCAGTGCTTTTATTTCTTTTTTTTTTTTTTTTTTGAAGTATACACTAGAAGATGCCTAAAAGAATTAGGAAAAGAAAGGAACTTCACTTTAAATTTATTCTTTTTGGAACCTTATCTTGGGGCTTTTTGGTGGTGGTGGGAAGGAAAGGTTTAATGGGTTTATTTGCGAAAAGAGCTAAAGCTGCTATTATGAGAACCCATAATAAAAATCCAAAGTTGCTTATAGGCTGTGCTTTGCTAAGAAGCCATGCCCATCCTCATTCTTGAAGGGCTGTCTGAAAAGTAATTTTTGACAATAAGAGGCACTGTTCTTTGAATACATTGTCTAAACTTCTTAATCTGCACTCTTACCATTGTTAAGAAAGGAATCAGACATCACAACTGCATTGCTGGGAGGTGGATGCCTTTCCTTCAAACTCTAACATTTAATTTCATAGGACTTCCTAACTTCCAGCTATGACGAAATACTGATGTTGTTACCATTTGTTATAAATAGCACTGAATAAATCATGAATAAAGTCCTTATTAAACACCATGGTAAATCCACAGTAAAAATCCCTGTCAGCATGTGAGCAAGTGTGCATGTGCGCACACACATGTATGTAAACAAGCTATGTAGTCAGAGGTAAGATTCTTGGGACTTTATAATTTCCTTTGTATAATGTCAAGTACTGAAAATCATCCATAGTTCAGAAAGACGACTCTTCCTAATGTTGGAAAAATATCCAACCCATTTCACAAAATACTTATATTTTCACAGAATTTTTTTTCCAGTAAAAAACAGAAGGCTTGCAGCTTGTAGTTTCTTCCAGACAAGTAGGTAGAAAAGAGGTAGACAATCAAGCTGGTAAGTTCTCTCTGCCTTTTTAATTTTTATTATTTTTTTTTTTATTTTAATTCCTCTAGTTACATCCAGGACTTGAGGAATCATTTGATTAATAGCGAAATAAAGTGTTATTCACACATACAGAGTCACTACATCATATTCATCATATTTTAACTGCTGTCCAATATATGTCTTGGAAAAACACTAATCAGCTGATAATGTTTCAACCAGCTATGATGTCATTTATCCATTCACTTAAGGTGTATTTCTGCCTGTCAGTTAACTAGCTTTTAGGAAGCATAAGAACTTATGCTTTCAGATTAGGTGAGACAGTGGGCACCAGTGAAAGACTCCTAAATCTGCAAAAGAGAAACAGCTACTCAAAATCCTTCTTAAGTACAAGAAAATTAAAGAGGTTAATCAGATTTTACGAGTATGCGTGTCTCATCAAGAACCTAGTGATTATAGAATAAAAGGACTATTCAAATAATAAATGTATTATTCAGCATACCAGCAGATACCAGATATGACTTGGTCTTATTTGTATGTTATACTCTTTAACACAACATAGTCTTTGGAATCTTGTTGGAGCTGTGAACTGATGATTATTTGTTTTGAAAAGCAAAAGTGCCTTGCAAGCAATTTATAAGGCTGATGCTAATTTGAATGGAAGCAGCCATCATAAAATCTCGATTAAAAAAGTAAAGGTTGCAAATACATCCCTCCCTCCATAATATAAATTCAGTAATGGATGCCTTATAAATTATTTCAGTAATTAACAGATGTTCAGCATAGTTCTTCAATAACAGAAGTGTGTGAATTGAGCTCTGAGAAGCCCTAGAATACCTATCCTACACTTAAGCATATGGCCTTGAAAAAAGCCATTAACCTTTACACTCTATAAGTACAATAGGGTTAAAATACTGAAGTTTTGACTAGCCTGCTTTATTAATATTTGTGAAGCCCTTTGAAGATGAAAGCATTTATATAAATGGACAGCATGATAATAGAAATGAGATTCTATCTTTTATTTAACAAATAATATTACAGTAAGTAACATTCATTATCTGTATTTATTGTCATACATTTATTTCAGGAGATATTCCTTTTTCTTTCAGACAGAAATAATGGAATTTTCCTGTTCATTTATATATAGAGTTACGCATGAATAAAGAGGAGAAAAACAGCCCTGGACTATTTAGTGCAGTATAGATTTGTTTGCATGTCTTCTTTTATCACCAAATTAGAGCCTAGAACATTTGCATCTAACTAGATGGGTAACAGTTGAAGTAAACAAGATAAACACAAGACATTGATCATAACAACACACCTACAATTTTATAAAATGTTTTCTGCTAATTTATTAGCTCAAAGGAAACATCATGTATATATTTTCAATGTAATTCCTAGTTCCTCCTCAGTAGCTTCAGCTGCTTTATTAACCCTATTTGTTGATAATTATAGGTAACACAAAGTTGATCTTCTAACACCAATTAACTGCAAGGCTTACCATATTTTATTTTTTAGATGACAGTATAAAAAGTGTCCTATGTTTTAGCACATTTAAATCTATTGCACATATAAATACTCCTTATCTAGCTAAAATCATATTGTGCATTTATTAACATGCATGTTTTATATGAAGCAGCAAATCTAAAAGTAAGCATATACTACTTTGGGTTATTTTTTTGTTTGGGTTCAAGTTTGGTGTTGTGTCATTCCCTCCCCCCCTGGTAATCAAACAAGGGGTTGTTACTTTTAGTTAATCACATATTAGTTGTGAGCAAATTATTTTAAAAGGCTGCTACAGGATGCTAATACTTAATTTTAAAAACTGTGGACACTCTTACTAAGAAAACACTCAGAATTTTTCAGTAGTTGTAGCCCTCACATACAGCCTTTTTCTTTTCCAATTACAAATATTAGCAAATACTCTTTATACGGTATAACCTTTTTTTTCTTCCTCTACATTCAGCGGCACTAGAAATATCTCAAAAAAAGAGTAATCACTCAGTCATGGTCCCCTTACCATGGAAAATGGTCAAAAATTTTACCTGCAAAATAATCTGTTATTTACAGAAAAGGTCAGGCAGTCTTTTAGTAGTTACTATGTTTTACTACAAAACATACAGGACCTTATTCTCCCCATGAAATTAATATTTAAATGGTTTGTTTAGTGTAGTGGCCTGTAAATCAGTAACTCGTATTTCTCATATTTGAATTATTGGTGCTGTGTTGCTATGATTTTTATCTCTTTGATGTTCAAGTTAATGATATATGCATGTCTGATTCAAGGTCATTCTTCTTTAATTCATAAGTGTAAAAGTGACATTCTTCAGGTATCTTGCAGATAAATCCTACTCAAAACTAACAGCTAAGTATATAATAGGTTTTTAAAAGTGTGGCATATATTCCTTTACATTGCACATAGATAAAGTTCATTTATTTTTATGGAGCATACTGTGATGGATTCACGATTTATTCCCAGAACACATAGTGGGAATGAAAAAGTAAAATTCATAGAAAAGGAGACGACTATAAAACCAGAATGTTCTTTGTTGATAAAAATGCTTTTATAGAAGTCCTGAAAAACTGTTATTATGATATTCTTGTGCAGCTATTTTTCAATTCATATGAAGTGTTTATTTGGGATCATGTTATCAAGCACATTATCTTTCAATTATTTCTTTTGTAAAAACAAGCTAACAGTAATTTTAATTTCAAGCTGATGTCTAGCTAGCTGTTTTCCTTGATAGAATATTTCAATCTATAAACTAAGTTCATCATGAAATGTCTAGTGTGTACCTTCTCTCTGCAAAATAATAACAGTAATTAACAATCCCCTGAAATAGTAAGATCTTTGAATGTCTAGAGTTGCCTTGACAGTTTTATTTTGTGATTACAAATAAATCTATTTAGTTAGGAAAGCATTAGTAAGCACTTACTATTCAGTACTCCAGAACAGTTAAATGCTACACTTGAGAAGTGAAATTTTAAAATGAATCAAATAATGCTTATTATGGTAATAACGCTGCCTTTGTGCAGTACTTGCTTGCCCACTGTAGCACTTACTAGCCATTAAGTAATTTCTGCATTAGCAAAATTCACCTTAGAATTCTGTAGTGTGCTGCAATATTCTTAAAAAAAAAAAAAATGTTTGCAGTAGACACATCTCATTGCTTCACAATAGCCTTTTTTACTTCATTTTCCTTTTTTTTTTTTTTTTTTACCAGTGTAATGCTCATAATCATGTAACTAGTGGAGACACTATAATTGTAATTTCATATAAGGTTACTACAATAGAGGTTGCTTTTCCATTAGGTAGCTGTTGTACCATCAGTGAGCTCACAATAGGTCAGGGTATTCCCTTCCTCCTCACTGTCGGCCAGCGCTGCTGTCGTATTTCCATCTTGCTGAACTGTTTCTCTCGAAATTGAATTTTAGTGCTTCTGGGCTGAATTCCCTTGAAAAAAATCCTATCACCTATCAGGTCTCCCAAGCACAGAAGAATCCATTCTGGTTAGTCAAACACCACCAGTAACGTAGTGCTTCTCTGCACTTCTAATCTCAGCTGGAAGCTAGAAGGAAGCACGACTACTGCTGTTGCTATAGGGCAGAATGCTGCAAGCCCCACTACAGCAGCCACATGTATGGATGTATATGGATATACCTAGCCTGGAGACTTTTTCTTATTGCATGCTCAATAAAATGAGTAAGGAAATCAAGGCTGGCAATTTCTGCTTAGGCCCTGGAAGCAAGGCATGTGACCTGAAAGGCTGTCAGTAGGGAGGCTCTGGTGCAAGCGGTGGCTGACCTGTTCTGCCCAGACAGCTGAGGGGCAAGGTGCAAAGGAGGAGCAGGTGCTGATGATTCTTCTGTTAGTGAGCGAAAAACAGCAGTGTGTCCTTTGGTACAGTCTTTGAAGGCATTTCTAGGGAAAAAAAAATTCAAATTATAAAAATAGGAACCACATACAGCAGTTGAGCACAGCTCTGTCTCTGTAATTAACAGCCAGTAGCGGCAGACCAGTAGAGGTATTACAATCTCCCCTGAGCATGTGACACAATAAGTACAGTACATTTGCTGGGAAGTTATAGTTCTGTCACCAGCCTCTAATTTCCAGGCTGGGGGAATCTGTGTGTGATCTCTATTCATTGGGTTACATGCATTACAGCAAAGCTTGCTTATCTCCTGCTGAGACCCGAGACATTTCACTCAAAAATATTGGATCTTACTCCAACAGAAAATGCCAGAGGCTATCTTGGCTCGACTCCTTATACAGCAACATGAGGCAAGGAAATAATGCCTCATAATGTCTTCACAACAAGCTACCACAGTCAGTAATTCCTCCTTGGACAGTATAAACAAGATTTTCTAAAGCGCTTATGTTTATTCAAGGAGCAGGTAGCTGTTCAACAAAATGGCTGAAATTAGAAGGGGGCCCTAGAGGTCATCTGGTCCAACACTGCTCAAGCAGGGCCACCTAAAGGCAGTCACCCAGGGCTGTGTCCAGATGGCTTTTGAATGTCTCAAAGGATGGAGACTCCACAACCTTTTTGGGCAAACTTTGTCAGTGCTTTGTCACCCTCACAGTGAAAAAGTGCTTCCAGATGTTCAGAAAGAACCTGTATCAGTTTGTGCCCAGTGCCTCTTGCTCTGTCACTGGGCACCACTGGAAAAAGCCTTCTTTATATTCTCTCTGCAGGCATTTACATACATGGATGAGATGCCTCCAGAGTCTTCTTTTCTCCAGGCTGAACAATCCCAGCTCCCCCAGTGTTTCCTCATGGGAGAGACCTCCAGTCCCTTAATCACCTTTGTGGCCCTTTCTTGGACTCTATAGAGCTGAGAGGGTAGGGGAAAGGGCTACCTCCCTCAACCTGCTGGCAATGCTTTTCCTAATGCAGATAGGATACCACTGGTCTTCCCTCTGTAAAGGCATGTTGTCGGATCATATTCAACCTGTTGTCCACCAGGACTCCCAGGTAATATTCTGTAATGCTGTTTTCTAGCTGCACAGCCCCCAGAACACACCGGTGCATAGGGTTATTCCTCCCAATGAATGGAGCTTGTATCCATAAAATATAACCCCATTAATATTATAAACACCATTCAACACCAAAATGTCTTCAGAAGGTGTAAAATTTACCTGATGGTACTTCTCCTTACTGCTCTTAGAGGTAGTATCTAGTACTTTTTAATTTTTTTTTAATTTAAGGTGTCAAAATTTTGTTTTTTTTTTTGGTGTTTGGTTTTTTTTTTTTTTTTAATATAGATATATAACTAAGCTATATAAAACTATAATATTTCAGCAAAAGCAGTTAAAAAGAGATTCAGTAATCAAAAGGTTTCAGAAATATTTTTGTTAGTTTTCCTACTGGATTTGCTATACATCTATAAGACTTAAGGTAGAGTGAAGAATTATGTTCTGCTTTTTATTTCAACCGTAATCAGACCTCAAACTTTTTATTTTCTTTAAAGTGAGAGCTTCTCAGGGATGTGGCTTCTCATTAGAAGTGATGTGGCTACATGAGTTATAGGGAACACCATTAGACAAATGGCCACCTTTTTTCTTCATGTATATATATATATATAAATATATATGCACATCTTTTTTGTTCATGTATATTCTAATTATTAGGCCTTTCCTCACCTGTAGCTATTAAAATATAACTTATAAAATAGAATTATGAAAAAAAAATATCAAAATGAAAAAGAAACAAAACCCAAAGCATAATCCTATGTGATATTGTGGGGGGGGGTTAATATAATTCGTAAAAAATGCTGTAAATTCTTTATTGAGTTAGTGAATATATTGCATATATCAAATTTTATGGCATTGTTTCCACAAAATATGAAATCATGTAGGCTAGAATAAAAGGAAAAGTAACCTAAAACCTTAGAAAAAACTGTTGAAAATTATCAGAACAATATGTAATAATAGACTGTCAAATACCTATATATATTTAGAATATACCCAGTAACAAAAGGCTTTGAAATAGGTATTCAATACACTAGCAATTTTCAATATTCTACTTGTTTTTCTAAATAGCATTTATTCTAAGGTCGTATAATTTCTCTAAAAAAACTGCCACAGCAGAAGCACAAACTATCTGGTACAATGTAAATATCTTGCAGTAGAGTTGATACATCCAGAGCTAAAGAGATTAGTATATCTGATGGCTTAACAATTTTAACAGTGCATTTCGCTAGACCATATATTCCTTATTTAAGACATCATCCTTTCTGGATTTTTGTTGTTTGTTCATTTTATTGCCTATAGTCTGATAGAAAATTCAAACTGTCTACATTATTGGTTTTATCTTAGTGGTGCCAAGAGATTCAAACTTAGACAACAAACCTGTTGCAGTAATGCAAAAATACAAACACGTAGACATACAGTATGAGATGGATTCTGTCTAGAACAGCCTGTCTAGTAAATGGCAGACACAGGCAAAGTAAATGAATTGACAAAAACACTGGAACTGGCAGGGCAGGAAGTTCATCCCTGTTATTCCTTTTCTTCTCTTTAACCACCAGCTCAATTTACCTCCACACAGAACATTTTCTGTTTGTCTTGTACAGACATCATCTTCCCTAAGCCAAGAGATAACAGATGCAATATAATTACATATCCTCTAATGTAACATTTTCAAATATAAAGTGAAAATAAAAATGCCTGATCTTTAATTCTAATCTGGTTCAAATAAAAATACCATGAAAACATTTTGAATTATGAAACTAAAAGACTGCCCTTAGCCACACTTCTTCAAACAGCAGTAAATAATATTAAAAAACTGTTATTTTGTTTTGTCCATGTGTATTTGTCTCTATTTCTTACTTTCTCAGAATGTTGGGTGTGACTTCCCAGTGAATTGGATTGTTTGACAACAATGTAAACCTAATGAGAATTGAAAGCAATTTATTAAAACTGAGTGTAATAATGAGAAAACTTCACATTGAATGGTTACAAGCTGGTTCCCACTGTCATCAGGCTATGACATTGTCGTGGTTTAAGTCAGTTCACTCACTCGCTCACTCCCCTCTCTTTCTTCCCCCAGTCCCCTGGATGATGGGGAGGAGAATCAAAAGAATGCAACTCCCACAGGTTGAGATAAGAACAGTTTAGTAATTAAGGTATAACACAAATCACTGCTGCTACCATCAATAATAATGCAAGAGAAATACAAAGAAAGAGAATACAACTGCTCACCAAGCCCGACCCAGCCAGTGCACCCCCCAGCAGCGAACCCCCCAAATGCACCAATACCCTTCCGGGTCTCTGCTCTCTATTTTCACATCCTGGACATGACGTGCTGTGGTATGGAATAACCTCTTTGGTCAGTTTGGGTCACGTACCCTGCCTCTGCTTCCTCCCGGCTTCCCCTCCTCCCTGGCATAGCATGAGACTCAGAAAGTCCTTGATCAAACCAAAACATTGCCAAGCAGTAACTATAAACACTGGTGTTATCAGCGCTGCTCCCAGGCCCAAAATCAAAACCACAGTGCTGCACCAGCTACCAAGAAGGAGAAAAATGACTGCTGCTGCTGAACCCATGACAGACATTCAATATTTGGCAGGACAAGGGGTGACTCACATATGTACTTGGGAACTTACCCCAGTGTGTCTCTCATAATTCAGGTGGGTTTTTTTTTTTCACCATGAAATGCACAGAAATAGTAATTTGGAATGTAATTTTTTAATGCCTGGCTTTCTATGTGTATAAGAGATTAAAATGATCAAGAAGGTGTCATTGGTAAAATTGTTGTTGCTACTGCAATAGTATCAGTTGCTCCTGATTTTTTAATGCAGACCACAGACATTGTTTTGCTCTGTGGCTATATTTCTAGATATATATTTCTACAACTGAATGGCTAAAAAAAAATTAAATAATCATTACTGAAGTGCATGTGAGTTTTTATGCTACATGAAAGGGGATCTGTTAACAAAACCATTTTGGCTAATTTATTTAATGGGCAAGAAATTGAAATTTTAAAATACAAAATTGCTGGGTTAGCTCTCATATATTTTATAACAATAGTTTAATTTTCCTAACATAGTTGACCAGCAATTATTGCCCTGGGGAGCTGACTTTGCTTGTGGACAATTTTCTGAGACCTGCTGGCAATACTCTTCCGGGTGCTTCCCACATCAAAAGCACTGGTGAAGGCTCACTAAAGTCTTAACTAGTGTCACTCTAAACAAAGCAAGACAGGGCAGCCAGCTCAGGGTGCCAGGGCCCAAGGTGTCAGCACCTGGCCTTTTTATTTGAAAAGTTATTCTGGCCATATGTGCACATTCAGGACAAGAGAAAGGAGGCTAAAACAGGTTCAGATGGATACTTTCTTTGCAGGGTGGTGAATATATCAAGTACAGTGAAAATACAAGAGGTCTTCATGCTAGAGCAAGGCTTATGGAAGTAACACATTTAACAAATTGTCTATTTGAGACATGTTTCAATCATGTGTATAAATAAAGAGGCAACTGCAGACAAAAAATAATCTTCAGAATGCGAATATGAACAAAATTTTCTATACTTTTGTTTTAAAAAAAAGTAAGTCACACCATTGGTTTACTAAAAATTATAATCTGCCAACCTGAAGAAAGTATTTATATAAAGGGTTTTAAACAAAGATTTTTGTAACATGCAAATCTTCTTTATGCATAAAAATGAAGTGGTCAGGAGTTTATGCATCCACCAGCTAAAGAAATTCTTTGGAATCAAATTAATGAAGCAGTTCTAGTGACACCTATCTCAGCAACAGCACTGAGTAAGAGGATGAAGGCTGGAAGGACCTCTTTTCTGGGGTGGGAGGCCTTTCTCAGTGCCATTGAAAAGAATGGACTCTTTTGGCAGAATCTGACTGGTATGATGGGTAGGAAAGAGGAAGAGGTGGTCAGGTGGCTGCTGCCATTCTTCATTTGGCCCACTGGAGCCGGATATTACCCTTCCCCACATTACATCTGTGGCCTTACAGAGTGAAATGTTTTTCAGTGGACTTCAAGGCACAGGATATTCTGTGGTCCATAAATTACGAAAGCAAATTTCTTAGTTCCTGTATCAGAATTTATTCAGTGAAGAGGAGAGACAGGCAAAGAATAGAATTAGTGAATTTTTAAGGAAGAGTTGGTGGAATAGACTGTAAGAACCAGCAGCACTAACATCAGAGACAGAGAGTGGAATACCAATTGGAAGAACTTACTATATAAAGAAGTTTAAAAGTTCACAACTTTAAGAAAAACTTGCAAAGGACACAAACCATAAAGTGTCTCTCTTTAGGATTTAGTTGTTAAAGTTTCTTCAAGACCTCAGCAATACAGTCATGTAAATTTTATATATATTATAAATATATACATATTATGTAAACCAGTTTAAGTCTTACGATGTCTTGTTTTCTTGACCCTGTTATGCTTTTCTTTTTCCTCACTTTCACTGCATCAAAGACGAAAATGTCTTCTCTTTCCTCACTTAAAAGCATTTTGTGATTAGAATGGGCATGATGATTTTGTAACTGCTTATCACTAAAAGAAAATCTATCCATGCCTCACACCCCGCAAAAACAGAGCTTTATTTTGAAAAATGTGTTCTTTCTGTGCAGCCCTGAGTGTGAGTTCTAATGGAATTTCAAGTTTCTTAGTACCATTAGTATTCACTGTTTCTTATACAGAATGAAACTCTGAAAAACGCCTAGTAAGTTTAGGTTAGAAGAAGCCCGCATGTAAGAACAGAAAGCAATTGTTTTGTGAAGTAGTACCAACAAATGCCTTTGTAGCATATAGACTTATAAACAAAAATATTATTGTGACATGAGTATAATATTAACTGTCATTTAGTATTGACTTATTGTCATAAGAGCTAGAAATCACACATGTGAAACTATAGCAGCTGAGCTTGCAGAGCTTCAGTTAGCAGTGCGGCTTGCCTTTCTAGTATTCTCCTAAAAGACAGCACCAGAAATATCTTTTTCTCAGCACTGTTTCCCAGTCTTCAAATATACAAGAGCAAAAGTCGAAGTAGCATGTCATGATGCAAGGCAAGAGGGAGACAATCAAGGTAGCAGTTAAGATGACTGCTTCACTTGCTTGTAGTCAGAACCTTTTTCCTGTTATCAGAAGTGTTGTTCATTGCCCCAGAGCAGACCTTGGAAGTAAGAACAGAGGTCACCAGGCTGCCTGCAGGGAGGAAAAAAATAATCTAAAAATGCTGCTAGGCTTTCAGATGCTGCGCTACCTAGTAGAGGTTTGTCTTTCAATCTTATGTGCAGCATAGCTGTCTCTAAAAATTTCCTCTTCTATTAATTTTATCTTGTCCTACTTGTAAAATCGGCAGGACTTTGAAAGCTCCTCTTTTGTTTTGCTGAAAGATAATGTTGATTGCTGATGTGAATTTTGGAGAGAAATGCTGAGATTTTGGTCTAGCCAAATAAGAATGCGTTCATCATGCGATGTTACATATAAATAATCTCACACACAGACCAAGGCTAATGGGTTCCAGAATAAAACCTGTGACAGGGAATGGGTAGGGAATGCAAGCACCTGAGAAAATGTGTTTGCAGGTCATTGATTCTTCCTTGTCTCTAGACTCTGTATAGTTACTAGAAAAAAGAAATAAAAGACTCAAACATTAACAAAGGGTGTCAGAGGTGGGGATACCATATGTTAATCCTGAGTCAAAGTTTATATTTTGAGCACACAGCTGTAGTTGCAAATATGCAAGTATTTTAGTCAAAATTAAGCAGATAGATACTAGCTTATTTCAATTGTGAGGTGTATATAGTTTATGAGCTCTCAGGCAATAAGGAAAAAAAAAAACAACAACAAAAAAATACCCCCAACCCCACCCCTGCTGTGTTATTGTGGCTCAGAAGGAAAAAAGATTATGATACTTAACTCCTCAAGGACAGATACTTATATTGAAAATCTCTTTCTCAGCAACCTTAATAGTAAACAAACGGCACTTGCCAGCAGCAATGTCTCTATTCCTTGGTTTATACTCCAGATACATTACCAGGCTTATCTCAGTTTTTGGTGGGGGAAAAAAAAAAAAGAAATCCAGTGCTAATTTTAAACAGGGACTCAAAGTCACCTACAAAACGTATTTAAAAGCCCCTCTATTTATTTTGCAGCTGAGAATCTGAAAATATATAAAACATATTTGTCTATAGAGAATGCACTTTGTTACTTCTATCTAACTTGGAAGAGGGGACACTATGAAATATTAAATGAGAACTAGAAGCAAAGGTCAGTCAATTTTAATTCTTGCCAGTGAGGATTTAGCGACTTATATGTGAACTGGAAAGAATATATTTTTGTTTATTTTTGCTGCCCTTTTACAAAACCATTCCTATGGCACACTTAGGGAGGAGGGGTATAGAATAGCAAAACAGAGGAGAAAATGTAAGTCTGAAGGGGTAAATAAAACTTAATTGAAATAAGAATGAAAAGTATATGGGCATCCAATTGCTCCCATTAGCAAATGTTTCTTGCTCCATTCCAGAGATGAGATATTTTCTGGGGCAAACTATCACTGGCCAAAGTTAGTTCATTCAATTGCCTTGTAAATAAATTGAAATATATAGGGCGAAATCAGCTCTGAGCAACAGAAAGTAATACAAGGTAGATGGTGCAATCAGCATTACTGGAGTTTGTTGTTCCTTCTTCCCTAACCTGCCTCAGATAATTTACAGTTTTTTTCAGTATGCAGCATAAGACTATACTATTGTCCTGGGTTCAGCGGTAGCACTCATTTTTCTCCTTCTTAGTATTTATGTATTTATGGTAAAATACTGTATTACCTACTATACGTCATATCATAGATGCTATGGTGTTATAGTGCTACACAACGTATTCAAAATATATGTTACAGTGTAATATGTTACGGTATTGTAGTTAATAAAGTTATTTTGTTTAAAGAGCTAAGCAATTATTACTATTTTCACTATTAAAACAAAAAAATACGATTTCCTACTGCAGGAGAATATGTAGAATCAAATGGATTTATACAGCCCTTTATGTAAATGACATACTTTAAGGCCTACTTTAAGGCCCGATCTTCTGGGATTGAGTATTTGCTTCAATCATAGGCATATTATTCAGTAGCTGCTACAAAATGCTGCAGAAAATGGAAATAAATTTTAAGCTTTTTAATTTCCTTTCTGCGAAGAACAGCCATATGTTTTCCCTTGAAAAATACAGATTATGGTGTTAGACATTTTTAAAAAAAGTGTTCTAGTTTTTTAAATAATACTAGTCTAAAATTTTATAAACTTTTCATTACCTTCATAAAATGGAAAAGATAAAAATTATTAGGATCGGCTAAAGTACCTGGTTATAATAAAGGTCATCTTGCGAGTTAATCTAATCAATTGTCAAAAAACATTTGCTGTTCATCTCTGTCTGGATACAAATGTCAATCTCAATAAATTGCAAATGCAGTGCTAAATATAAATGTTCTTTGAACTTACAATGCAAAACTTGGTCCCTACAGGTATGACAAAGAAAAGAAAAGAAAAAAAAGGAAAAACCTTGACAAGCTTATACAGTTTCTCCTAATCTATTTTTCTACCAGATTAATTCCCTCTTCCATCGTTCCTGCAGATTTACTGATTATCAGTTTAGTCTTGATTTATACCTGTGACATCTAATTTTAATAATCTACACTCATATGTGTAACACCAACAGCTCTTTAAACAAGTAACTTGTGCAATGTGGAACAGTATACCATATTCAAATGCTGAACTCTTCCTTGTTAAGAACTTCAAGTCCAACAATATGAAACTACTTCACTGACTTTAATGTCATGTCTGTACTTAGACCTTAAAAAAAAAAAAAAAAGCCCAAACAAAAAAAGAGTAATTTGCTTAGTTGCAATTTAAAACTGTGAATAAGCATCTGGCAAGCCTTTGTTATTATCGAGTATTGGGAAAATCAGGGAGAGGCAAAACTTTTGAGAAGCTCCCTGGCCTGAAGTGCAGACCTAAATACATACACTGTGAGAGCACACTACTTGAATTTTTTTACAGGCCTGTCTGAATTCTGGGGAATCTGTCTTGTAAATGGTCCTTTTGTTACAGTTCCAGTCTAAATCAGTGTAAAAAGAGGTGTCACCTATTCACATCTACTTTTTAATCAGAATTATGTAGGGTGTCCCCAGGAAATTCAAAATACATCTCTGGAATCTTATAAAATGCAGATAATAGGGATTTAATTCCTCAATACTATATCTTTTTAGTGTCATTTCAGTCATTCATTTAATTGTTGATTTTCTAGTCTGCTTATAAGGATCTGGTCCAGCGGTAATAGCTGTAAAGGAGGATCCAGAAGATGATGCTCCAATGGCATTGGGCATGGAGTATCTCTGACCATCAGGACTGTCACCACAGCCAGGATGGCAGAGGTCTGAAATGCCGGAACGTGGTTGCATCTGCAAATATGTCCTTATAAATTGTGCATAAGCAGATATGCCGATGAGTTCTGCAAGCAGCAGGAAATAAATGTAGCTTGGAAATTTCGAACTCTTATGTGTTTTCTTCAAAACTGAGATTTGGACTTTGGTTACAATTTTATTGCGGAAAATGTGTGTGGCGGAAAAAGAAACCAAAATGAACAAACAAAAAACTTCTAAGAATTTTCTTAGAAGACAGATCATTGTAGACATCTTTTAGACAGCAGAATATTATAATCTTATCACAGTTAGTAGTCCAGCAGCTTTAATACTCAGTAATATCTCAATTTTTACTGATAGTATTGTGTGCCTTTTTGTTCTTGATGTGACTTGTCCCCCAGGTAGTGTGCAGTCTTAGGGGTCGTACTGAGGAGGCATATATAGGATAAAAGGGCAAAAAAGAACAACCTTGTTCTTAACATTTTTTCTTTGATTTGTGGTTGCTGTTTCTTTTTGGTTCTTCTTGGGTTTATTTTTAATTTTCCTCCCATATGTCAATATATACAACTGGAGACCAAGGAGACAAATCTGTCTATACCATTTTCCCAGATTGACTGTCACTAAGCAGATAGTGTGGTGCATAGTCTCCTTCATGGGAATGAATAATAAATAGCAAGTTAACACAAAGTGACAGCTGCTCCAATTCTCAAATGGCCTTAGAATTTGTCGGTGAACTGATCAACCTGAGAACATTAGAATTCCTTATTTGGCCATTTGAAAACTTTATTCCATTAATTTACATAATTCTATAAAGTCTACTTAACAAAACTCCATAATACCTAGGTCCTAGAAAGCCTTACGTCTGTACCAGAGTTTAACACTGATATATAATTGACTAAAGCCTCCTAAACAGAAAAACTGTCATATATTTTGTTCATTGAATTTTCAAAGAAACTTCTGACTATTAAAAGGAAATTAAGGAAATTAAAAGGAAATTAAAAGTGCTGTCACTGGACAGTTCCTCCACATCCTAATAGCTACAGTATTTTCTGTGTGGTTAAAAATTTAGTCCGGATGTGTTCTTCTGGCTCCTGGATAGTTAGTTCTGTTAACAGGTTCCATGTCCAATAATATTACAGTCTCCTTTATTTTTATTACTTTCACAGACCTTCCCAGGAGGTAGCTAAGAAACAGATTCATCACCTCTTGATTTCAACGTATCACAGGTTCTCCTTTGAAGTACTCAGAGGTAGAAGTGGCCCAGTGGAAGAACAATTCAAGAAGCTTAGTCTCTGGGATGTTTAAATAACTATATGGAAACTCTAGCCATGATAAAAAATGCAGACAAATTAAACAGTTCTGTTCAACTTGACTGATCACAGTGGATAGGCTTGCTTTTTATTTATCTATTAGGCCTTCTTTAATGAACTGTAAACTATGGAAGTGCGTGATGGTAGTACAAAACTATTAAAAAATCTCAGTGAACATGAGCTGTCAGTGTGCACTCACAGCTCAGAAAGACAATTGTATCCTGGGCTGCATCAAAAGAAGGGTGACTAGGAAGTTGAATCCTGCCCCTCTGCTCTGCTCTTCTGAGACCTCACTTGGAGTATTGTGTGCAGTTCTGGTGTCCTCAACATAAAAAGCACATGGAACTGTTGGAACAAGTCCAGGGGAGGGCCACGAGGATGATCAGGGGACTGGAGCACCTCCCATACAAAGACAGGTTCAGAAAATTGGGGTTTCTGAGGAGAAGAGAAGGCTGCTTGGAGACCTCGTAGCAGCCTTCCAGTATCTGAAGGGATCTTCATCAGAGACTGCAGCGATAAGACAACAGTTAATGGGTTCAAACTTAAACAAGGGAAGACTAGGTTAGATATAAGGGAAAGAACTGTTTACTGTGAGGAGGGTGAGGCACTGGAACAAGTTGCCCAAAGGAGTGGTAAATGCTCCATTGCTGGCAGTTTTCAAGACCAGATTGGATAGTCTTGGGCAACCTGGTCTTCTGTGAGGCATCCCTGCCGATGGCAGGGGGGGTTGGAATTAAATGACCTGAAGGTCCTTTCTAACCCCAACCGTTCTATGAATCTATGATTCTATATGTTAAAATGGTTAGCAGTCAGGAGTTTACCATGCTGATGTGTGTGGAATTAGCTGTCAACCCAGCAAGGCTTGAGATATGTGGGATTGTTCAGTAAAAGATGGCCCAAGAGAGACCGTCAAACTTCTGGAATGTCATCTAAAGATGAGGTTCATTGCACTAGAGCATCTCAAATAACTTTAACACATTAGTGTTTAGGTAACTGAATGCCACCTCTTACCTGCACACTAATATTGTTGCCAAATATTAAAGACAAGCTGTTTCAGTTCACACGAAAACTTGTTGCTGGGTTTTTGTAGGTCTTTAATGTCTGGATATAACAAGAACGTTTACTCTGTAAGTACTTAAGCACCCTTGCGGTAAGAAACACTGTAAATTTTTTTCATTTGCAAATATTTTACAAAAATTTAATATATTTTATTATTTTCTCACATTGCTTCAGTTTTTTTAAGCCACCTAGGGTGTTGGGTTTTTTTTTTTTGGTTTGGTTTTTTTTTCGGTTTGTTTTTTTTTTTCTTTTTTGACCCATTCCACATAGCATTATGTCGTGGTTTAAGCCCAGTCAACCATGTAGCTTGCTCGCTCACTACCCCCATTCTTCCTTCATCCTCCTCAGCTCCCAGAGAGATGGGAAGGAGAATCAGAAGAATGTAACTCCCACAGGCTGAGATAAGAACAGTCCTGTAACTAAGGTAAAACACAAGCCACTACTGCTACAACCAATAAGCATAATGACAAGGGAAACAACAAGGGAAGAGAATATGACTGCTCTCCACCCGTTAACCAATACCCAGCTGGACCGAGCAATGATCTAACCCTTCTGGGTAACTGCCCCCAGTTTATATAGTGGGCATGATGTGCTGTGGTATGGAATACCTCTTTGGTTAGTTTGGGTCAAGTGTCCTGTCTCTGTTTCCTCCTAGCTTCCTCTCCTCCCTGGAAGAGCATGAGACTCAAAAAGTCCTTGGTCAGAGTAAATATTACTGAGCAGCACCAAAAAACATCGGTGTTATCAGCACTGTTCCCAGGTCGAAAGTCAAAAACACAGCACTGCACCAGCTAGTAACAAGGAGAAAAATGACTGCTACTGCTGAAACCAGGACACACTATTTTAAAAATACATTGATTCTAGTGTTTTGCTTTTTCAAGGACAGATAAAAATAACAGTTAAGCTAACAGCTGATAAAGGCTAATACCACTGTTTTGTTAATAGATTCATTTGCAGTTTGTTAGCCTATATTTCTAATACAAAAAAAATCAGTGCCATCTCTTATGAAGAAATTTGTAAATTAGTTTAATGCTCTAGTTGATTGGAAGAGCTGATTGGAATAGCACACTCCCAGACTGCTCTTCTTGGTGTGGAAATATTTAAATATTTACCTAATATATATTTAACCTATATGATTATTAAGCTGATCACTTTCACTTTCATTTACTACTTTTTAATGGAAAAAAAAGACTGTTTAAATATTTGCTCA
The DNA here is from genome assembly GCA_017639245.1 of Myiopsitta monachus. NCBI lineage: Eukaryota > Metazoa > Chordata > Aves > Psittaciformes > Psittacidae > Myiopsitta > Myiopsitta monachus. The sequence continues at coordinate 45,696,680 of CM029941.1, read as the reverse complement.
TGGACTTTGAGGCTACTCACAAGTTCTAAAAATATGACAAACACTAAAAGCAGCTGTAGGAAGATATGATTATTTTGAAGAGCTCTTTCAGTGACAAGGGCATTCCACATGAAGTAGCTTTCAAGGTCTACTTTTGCTAGCTCAATAGATAACAGAGCTATATAATAACATAAAACTGTAAGATTTGGCAGTGACATATTTGTATGTGTCTGGTTTTCTGGATATGTTTTTCCAGAAATGGATGAGTGAACCTTTTGGCAAGTATATCACAGGTTTTTTTCAGTACCAATCCAGAAAGAAATTACATAAGAATTTTTCCTGTATGTGTACTCACGCATTTTGTGTGTGCATGTGTTTGTCAATGTACAGTGCACAGCATAACAGAACTCTAATCCCTAAGTGAAGCTTTAATGTTTTATTGCAATACAAAGAGAAAATAATAAAAGTTTATAGTCTTTAGTAGCTGCATAATAAGAACTGAACTTTCTCCAAGAACAATCACAACAGTCCAGTTTATGCACTTGAACTCAGGAGGGTTAGAGAGGAGGGACAGCAAATTCCCCACTGCTTTTAGCTGTGTAGTTAGATGGATGTCACTTTACAGGAGCTGAGAATTTGGTTTGTTATAATTTCTGAAGCTTTATTACTCCTGCAATAATCTGACACCATGCTTGCGGATCTATCAAGCTTTGTGTTCTTTTCCCACCCAGGGCAAGGTAGCTCCATGGTGCCTGCATGCCCAGAGACAGAAGTGCCTGCTACCAAGGATTTTGGAGCCAATGTAGTCTGAGCTGGAAGTTCTGTCATGTTATTTCTGCGAGTAAATGAAGGATTGAAGAGCTGCAGCTTTTGGCTTGTCAGCAATGCTAAAACACTGTCATGCAGAAAAAAAAGGGACAAAGGTTGTGTCTCAACAGAATGTGTAATCAGTCAAGCATCTCTAAGGCCCTAAGTATAAATTTCGGTACAAGCAGATTTAGACAACATTAGAGTGATACTATAATAAAGTTTAATGAACACTTACTTCAATTTAACAAGAGAGTGATTTTACTAAACAGGATCTGAGACCTTATTATGTCTAAATAAAGGGAATATCAAAATGAAGAAACTGCCTCTTTGCTTCATTTCAGCGCTGTATCTGGCATGGAGGTGTGAGCCTGACAGTGACAGATCCTCCAGAGGAAGGCACAGCAAGCTGCTGACTTAGCTGTTGGCGGATTTTCTTGCATAGGCAGTTTCTTCCAACTGAAGTGGCTTATGCTCTGAGGTACAAGAATTAAAATTTTTATCCTGTCTAAAGCATTTATTTATGTTTTTGATTTACATATGAATGCCAAATCCTTTGTCAATGCCCTTAGTCACAACCCTTGTGATCTCTTTTGACAGCAAGTCCTATTGGCTGGTGGTACATGTCCAAGAAGCCCTTTCTCCTCCTCCCCAAGCTTCTCTGGTTTACATTCAAATTTTTACATTTGCAGTTTCACATAAGGTAAACAAAGAGAAATTTATTTAGTGGAATAAAAAGATATGACCAATGTCATGGAGGAGCTAGTTTGAAAGTGAAGCTAGGGTTTTGGCAAACCCAGGCTGATCATCCAGTGGTGTTCATGTGGCTGGAGAACAGACTGGAGCTCCCTGGAACAGCTAACAGGGCTGGGAAGGACTTTCACATGCCAGAAGGAGCCCTTGCAGCTTATTTCACAAAGTGGGAAGTCAAAAAAAAAATAGTTCTGAGAAAAATTGGGGGCTTAAATCTTTCTTTGACAGTCATGGCCATGAACCTCACCTCTAGAAGTGCTGTTTTATTGGATGGGTGAAAAGGTAGGATCTAAGGCCCATGTGAAGGCAGGCAGTGAATCCCACTGGCATATTGACCTGAGCAAGGCACAGACAAGTGTTCCTAGTACAAGAGAGCTGCCCATTATGTCCACTAGCATATGTTCAGACACTTAGGGGTTTTAATTATTTAAGACTTAGGATCACTAAGGTCTCACAGAGTTAAAAAGTTTTGAGATTTTAGGTACTGTTTCATAGGCATGCTCTTCCTAATTAGCCCACAGATTTGTGTGCAAATTATGTTATGCACAAATACAGAGGACTGTAATAGCTTATCCAATGTACTGAGTTTTAGCTAAGAAATACTCCATTGCTAAAAATGAAGCAAGTCCTTGAAAATGATCCAGAATAACTGTGTGGGCTTTAATACTATGTCTGTCTTACAGAGGATGAAGTTTTGGGTCAGATGATGAAAATTTCAACTTTCAAATAAGGCTTTTATCAATGGGTGGGCATGGTTGGAAGAACATGTGTATTGAATTTCATTTTTCTCACAAAGTTTAATCGAGATTTGAATTGGAGCAAAATGAGTATAACATAGGAATCAAGATCCTCTGTGCCCCTGAAGCAAAATGAACACAGTATGAAAATCAAGATCCTCTGTGCAAGTTTGAAAAGAGAAATTTTCTCTTCTGCATGGAACATAAAGAAATAACTTGGAAAGAAAATTAGCATATCATTTTCTACTTCAATCCTATGAAAGAGAGTTATCATGAAGTTTAACTTGCTGTTTCCTTAACGAATAATTTCACCATACCTGCCTTGTACAATATACTTTATTTGCATATCAGTGCACTGAGCCTCCGAAATCGTGGAAGAAATATTTTTCCACACTTAAAAAAAAAAAAAATACAGTTCCCCATAAATATTTTCTGTAAACATGTACATACATTTTTATGGTGGAAAGAAACAACATATTGGAAAGCTGATAAAGTGTAGTGAAAGAAGCAACGACTGTATGGGCAGATGGAGAGACAAATAACTGTGTTCGCCTAGTATCTTGTTGTATTATATCAACTGATGTCTTGAAAAAAGTAAAAACAAATTAAGAACTCTTACTGCCTAAAGTAACTAATGTTATTTTTTCTCTGATGGCAGATGTTTTGTGAAATAAAAAACTGAATTAAAGAAGGATTATTTATTTTAATGGTAATTATGCAAATTGTTATCTTGTTTCCTACCCTAAGAAACAATGGCAGCCATAGCTTCCAAAACCAGTATGCTCTTTGCACTAATTTGTAAGCTCAACATGAGCAAAGTGCTCTTGCAGCCTAGAAAGCCATCCACATGCTGGGCTGCATCAAAAGGAACCTGACCAGCAGGTTGAGAGAGGTGGTTCTCCCTCTCTACTCTGAGATTGTCAGACTCCAGCTGAAGTACTGTGATCAGCTCTCAGGCCCCAAACACAAGAAGGATGTGTACCTGCTTGAGCAAGTCCAGAGAAGGGTCGTGAAGATGATCAGAGGACTGGAGCACCTCTTCTGTTAAGACAGACTGAGACAGTTGGGGTTGTTCAGCTTAGAGAAGAGAAACCTCTTGGGAGACCTTAGAGCAACATTCCTGTACCGAAACGGGGAATCTACAGGAAAGCTGGAGAAGGACTTTTTGCAAAGGTATATAACAACAGGACAAGAAGGAAAAGCTTTAAGGTGAAAAGGGGTAGATTTAGGTTAGATATTAGGGAAAAATTCTTCACTATGAGGGTGGTGAAACTCTGGCACAGGTTGCCCATGGAAGTTGTGGCTGCCCCATGGCTGGATGTGGTTTTGAGCAACCTGATATGGTGGCAGGAGTCCTTGCCCATGGCAAGGGCGTAGGAATTAGGTGATCTTTAAGGTCCCTTCCAGTCCAAGACAGTCTATAATTCTATGGTGATTCTATGATTAGTGCAATATATGGCAACTTGTAATACATCTGACCAAGTAATTGTGTTGAGTGTGTGATATTTTCACATTCTCTCCAGATTATTAACGATAATGGAAATATACATTTCTTCATTAAACTTCTTCAGTGTTAAAGTTTTAAGTGAGCCAGCTCCAGGATCCTGAAATGTTTTTGGCTCCATCATGCTAAGAGGTGGATGACAAGAAGTTAAGTCTCCTCTAAAAGACGAGAGTTGCTACAGAGACACTTCAGACCATGTGAGCAGCACAAGAAAAAACCTCCGGGCAGAGGAACTGGGCATAGCTGTCCATGATTCAGAAAAAAAAATGGAACAGAAATGTTTTGCCATAGAACTACCCTGAAAATCTGAGAGCTGCATTTGCTCTTCATGTTGCTATAGCTGCAGGTTTATAAATGCCGGTCGCCTCCAAATGGTCATCCCTGTCCCATGCACAAGCATGGCCTCTCAGAGACATTGCGACCCTTGACACTGTATTAATGGCAACGGTCTGCCCAGTTGTCCATTATTTTTTGGCAATGCAAAATAATCAGAAAGTATATTATACAAAAGGAGAGAAACACTAATCTCAGGACACCTATTGATTTAAGATATATAAACAAAGTAGTGGGTAATCTAGTAGGAAAATAAATATTTTCTTGTTTGTAGATTGCCATACAGTATCCATCTAACTAGGAAAATTATCACTTTTTCAAATGAACCATGACACTATTTATTGTTTCAGGATTAAATTTCTGCATCTTCATGTCCAGGGAATAGTTCTTTAAGACAGTCTCAAGCATCTACAGTCCTAGCTATGGATCCTACACAGCATTGTATAATATTCAGTTGTTCTCTTTGACTCCAAAAATTCATGTGAAAAATAACTTTAGACCTGTCCTTACAATTAAACTGGAAGTCTAGCAATCTGCAACTGTGGCTGGCAGAAAGAAGAGCCAGGGTGTTTCTATTAATTAATCTATTTGAGCATGTAAATTAATTCAAATGCAAACCTAAACTTTTAAATTTTTCTTACTAACGTTTACTGACCTTAAATAATACTTTAACATTAAAATTAGTCTATCAATGAAGGCCATTTAAGCAAAAGTAGAATTTCATTATTATTGGTTGCTTTGTGGGTTTTTTGTTTTAGTTCTTGTTTTTTTTTTAAATTACTCTGTTTATCACTTTGGTGTTCCTTCATATTTATTAAATGTATTTATTACAAAGATATTTATTAAATTTACTAAATAGAGTTTATATAGAAACTTACAGAAGAGGTTTCTGTTTTCTCCTGCTAATGGGGTAATTTTCCATGACAAGCTTTGGGCACATGTTGAAAAAACCTGCCAGCACTTGTTCTGGTAGAAACTTCCTTCTTAGAGTAAATTTGATGTGTGTCTTCATATGAGTTCAATATGATTTAATCCTTTACTATTTTATACTGCAATTCTAGTCCTCCTCTTCCCAAGAACATTATGGTTCAACTTTTTTTTTGAGTTATTTTTTTTTAAATAGGAATTCTTTCCTTTTCTTCATTTTGCACATACTTATTTAGATAAGGAGTGCTCTGCTTTACTGGACTGATTATTAAACAACTTCCTACATCTTTTTGGCATTGTTTTAGTATGAAATTACTAAATTACTAAAATTGAATATATAATTGAAATTTCATAATAAATGAAATTACTAAAGCCCCATATTCCCCAAACAATAATCACACTAAAAAATATACATGATACATGTTACATGGTGGTACATGATACATTATACATACGTGCAAGTGGCTATAGCTTATATGTGGGCTCTTAGCTGAGGCTATTCACCATTGTGATCAATCATTTAAGCATGAATTATTTGGGGTTTGGTTTATTATGTTGAGCTCGGAGGACCAATCTGGTTTCTTATGATTTTATAACAAACTGCAGTTCTGAAGCTATAATAGAATATATATGCAAATGACTATTGTAGCATTCAACTAAGACATATTTTTGTTATTAGTTCATTGACCTTTACCATTTTGAAACTGAAAACTTCATATAATAACTGATGAAGAAAGGCCTGACTTTATCATGTTGATTTGAGAAATCAGGTTTTGCCTACTGCAATCCATTATTCCTATTTGTCAAGTTATTCTGAAATAAATTTCAGTGTTTTGGAAGATTTTATATAAAGGAATATGACAGAAAATTTTCAGCTTGTCAGAAAATTTGACTGGCTGTACAGTATAAATACTGAGGATTTTAATAATTACTGTTCCATGCGTCATGCTTCTTGCAAACATAATTCATCTTTCTTGAATTGTCTGTCAGATGTCTGCTTCTATTTGAAATTGCAATTTGGTGCTAATTTGTATCCAGCAGGTTTCAGGTTTTGCTGTTTCTTAGTGTTACTTAAGTGTATGAAGAATAATAGACGATCAATCTACTGAAGTCTTCCATTTCTTTTACATTATTATGATATGTATATATGTGTATGTGTGTGTGTGTGTGTGTATACTGGTATGTTTTAAAAAGAGAGAAAAAAATTCTCTCTTGTGCAGGAAAAAATCAAGAGAACAGGAGTAGCTGGGTGATATTTCACCACAACATGTAGCTCCCTGTTTATCAAAAGGGAAGACAAGTATGCATTTAGCTCCAGCTATCTACAGATGACAGTTGGCTTCTTAGGGACCACAGACAGATGGCTTAGGTTAAAGCAATCCCCAGGCCACTGTAACCTATACAGAACTTGGGTCAAACAATCTGGTAATTCCATTTATTGCCTCATGTAGCATGTATTTGAGAAGGCCTTAAAGTGTGATAAGACAAAGGATTGACAAGCTCAAAGTAATATTTTCTAGTCCTCTAAATAAATTAATTACTACTGCTGTGATGTTTTGCAATATTAAATATTTGTGGTCTCTGTTATCCTTAAAATAAAAGCTGTCATGAGAAAGAGTGTGTATACAGGAAAAAGATGTGGCTCTTTCTCCCAAAGTTCCCACCCCAGTTACAAAGCAGCTGTTAAGAGAGTTGGATGAATAAGTAACATAAAAAGTAAGATATGGTGATAACAAATGCTCCAAGTATGGCCTGCCTTTCCTTCTGGCAGCCATGTTCCTCTCACTGCTATAGCAATTTAAGGCTACTATTTCAGTTAACAGCAGAAACGCCACAACAGCCCCAGTTGGCTGTGTCAAAGTGTTTCTAACCCCACATTTTTCATATACAGGAATAAGCCACAAAAGCATGAACACAGATTCCTTTAGTCAAGCACTGCGTCAAATGACAGGTGCTCATGCAATAAAACATGCTTACAGTGTGTACCAGCCTAAGCCTAAGAAATAGAAGTCCACTTTATATGTTTTTCATTTTCTGTTTATCTTTTACAATGCACGTCTTGATTCATCAATTTACTTTAACTATTCTAAGCATGCACCCAAAGTCCAGTGCCTACAACAGCAAGTAATCAGGTGTACTGGGATCAGCAGCAGCAGTCATTTTTTCTCCTTCTTGGTAGCTGGTGCAGCACTGTGGTTTTGATTTTGGGCCTAGGAGCAGCGCCGATAACACCAGTGTTTTCAGTTACTGCTTGGTGATGATTTGGTTTGGCCAAGGACATTCTGAGCCTCATGCTATGCCACGGAGGAGGGGAGCTGGGAGGAAGCAGAGACAGGGCACCTGACCCAAACTGACCAAAGAGCTATTCCATGCCACAGCATGTCATGCCCAGGATGTAAAATACTGGGGGCAGGAACCCGGAAGTCTCTCTCTCTCTTGGCTCAGTCGGGTGGTGGGCGGTTGTATCCTCTTCCCTTGTATTTCCCTGGTCGTTATCATTATTATTGGTAGCAGTAGTGATTTGTATTATATCTCAGTTACTGGACTGTTCTTATCTCAACCCATGGGAGTTATATTCTTTCAATTCTTCTCCTCATCCCCCCCCCCCCCCCCCCATCGGAGTTGGGGGGAAGAAAGAGGGAAAAGCGAGTTAACAGTCTGCGTGAGATTTTCAGCTTAAACCACGACAGTTCTTTTTGGCGCCCAATGTGGGGCACGAAGGGTTGAGATAATGGCAGGATTAATAGCCACTCGTCACAATGCCGATTTATTGGCTCTCAAAGTTGTTGCTCTGGTTCTCACAGGTTCAGTGTATGATACTTTACTTACAGCCGGTTCTTCTTATCTTAACGTTTTTCAGATCTGGGTTTTGGGTTAGGATTCTTGTTACATTATACAGTACTGCACGGATTGTTAATACAATAGACTTAGTGATCATGAAACTGATCCGGTTTGTGTTTCCAGTGTGGCCACCAACTCTATACTTTGGGAGGTATATAATGGAAGTTTTTAGCAATTACACGTCTCTTTTCACCACCTCGGGTGGTCAGCCTGTGAAGGAGACATTCTTCTGTGCTCCAAGCGCCCCCACCAGGCCGTTTACAACACTATTTGAGAATTCTGAAGGTTTTGAATGGCCTTTAGATACCCTTGAGATCTGCCTGCTGGTGGTGATGGGAATTATCATGTTGGCACACATACTGAATATGTTGTACTCACAACTATTTAGTCTGGTCCGGAGAATTAAGCAGAGTGGGGTGTGTGCCGTGTCTGGGGTTAGACCACAATCCAGGATGGCCGAGAGATTTTCCCCAAGGCTGGGCAGTCATGAGTGGCAGGGTGTGTGGGATAGTATGGGCAAGTATCTAGGCCAGTGGGCCCCTCCAGTGCTTTGGAACTTCACCAGTGAACAAATGCAAAGCCCAGAAAAATTAGTAAAACATTTAAAGGAGGTGTGTGGTCATTCTGGTCACAACAGAGATGGACAAATCATGGCAACATGATGGGGTTTGGCTTATGCTTACAGAGCCCTGTTCAACACTGTCCAGCATCTTCAAAGGGAAAAAAACGTCCCTGGATGAGGGCGGAGTAATGGACATTGCAGCTACTCCAGCTCCAAGCACAACATCTACACCAGCCCCAGGGACAAGTACAGCAGCTACTCAAACTCCAACCATAAAGGACAGCTCAGCTACTCCAGCTCCAAGTACAGCAGCTACACTACCACCAGTGACAGGTACAGCTACTACTCAAACCCCAGTGACAAGTATGGCGGCTACCCAAGTCACAGTGATAATCACTGCAGCTAAACCAGAGGACCAACTCATACCAATATTGGTTGTCCTGTATGCAAGAGGAAAAGGAAAAAAAGAGGCAAGAAAGATGATATAAGATGAAGAAACAACGTACTCACCACCTGGGACAGCATCTGACCAGGAGTCACCATCACATGACACAGAAGAGGAAGAAAAAGAAGAGGTGACTTCCTGATCTTGGACCTCAACTGAGCTACAGAATATGAGAAAAGACTTTACCCGTCAGCCAGGGGAGCACATCATCACCTGGCTGCCCTGATGCTGGGACAATGGGACCGACGGTCATGAACTAGAAGGTAGTGAAGCCAAACAGCTGGGATCCCTTGCCAGGGAAGGGGGAATTGACAAAGCAATTGCAAGAGAGAAAAAGTCCCTCAGCCTTTGGAAGCGGCTCTTGGCAGCTGTGAAAGATAGGTTTCCATACAAGGATGATGTTATGAGTCATTCGGCCAAGTGGACTACTCTAGAGAAAGGCATCCAGTCTCTGAGAGAATCAGCCATTGTAGAGATGATCTATACTATCAAGCCGAATAACAGGGATATACCCATAGATCCAGATGAAGTTGAATGTACATGACCCATGTGGCAGAAATTTACACAGAATGCACCCCAATCATATGCCCATTCATTGGCAACAGTAACCTGGAGTGACATAATGCCACCAACAGTGGATGAAATGATTTTTAAACTCTGAGAGTTTGAAGACAATCTCACCCCTTCCATCATCTCAGCTGTGGAAAAACAGTCCCAGAACCTCCAACAATTGAGAGGCGATCTATCCAGCTCCTCATGTCTACCAACACACGTCTCAGCTATTAACAGAAGGCGTCCTACTGTTCGAGACAGAAGATACAGAAGTTATACACCACGGGCCACCCTATGGTTTTACCTGCAGGATCACGGAGAAGATATGACGAAGTGGGATGGAAAGCCTACTTCACTTTTGGAGAAGCGGGTGCGAGAATTGAAGAGGAGAACAAAGGTCAAGGCTGATCATTCCATGAAGCCTGCAGCTTCAGTCTCTGGTGAGCAGGTTCCCAGATGGAGTGGAAGAGCCGATTTTAATTCAGCTCCTGTGATAAGGAATAATTCCTGTCAACAAGACATGAGTGACCAATGTGATGACTACTAGAGGGGCCCCACCTCCAGCCAGGTGGAGGTAGGGGACAATCGGATTTACTGGACTGTATGGATCAGGTGGCCTGGCACATCAGTTCCACAGAGGTATAAGGCTCTAGTAGATACTGGTGCAGAGTGTACCCTGATGCCATCACGCCGTCATGGGGTGGAACCTATTTGTATTTCTGGAGTGACAGGAGGATCCCAAGAGTTGACTATACTGGAGGCTGAAACCAGCCTGACTGGGAAGGAATGGCAAACACCTCAGTTACTGGACTGTTCTTATCTCAACCCATGGGAGTTACATTCTCCGCCATTGGAGTGGGGGGGAAGAAAGAGGGAGAAGTGAGTGAACAGTCTGCATGAGTTTTACAGCTTAAACCACAACATTCTGTTACTAATTTATTCAGCTGTTCATTAGATAATTTAAACTTGATTGCAGGAGTATGTAAACATGATAAATATTTGCAGAAACCCCCATAAAATATGTAGTTCTTTAAACTCTTATCTATGTGGTGAGCTCTGGAGGATTGCTAGGGAAAGATATGAAATTTCACTTGCCTTACTGTAGGAGGAGGTGGAAAGCTGAAGTATTCCTCTGAAGCTCTACATATGCATGCATTGATAAATTACATAAAATTCATGCAGATGTCAAAACATTCTCTTTTATGTTGTGATTTCAGAGTTCTGCTGTTTCACTTCTATTTTATTTACAACTTTATTCTCCTGAAAGAAGAGAATATTTTTTAGATGTTCAAAGTGAACTTCTTTGATGTGAATTATAAAAAAATCCTAAATGTTAGGTTTATTGTTTAACCACATTGTGAAATGACATCAGGTTTCTTCTTGGATAAGATAGAAAAATCTTCAGTCTTGTAGGTGGCTATGTAAAAAAAAAATGTGACTTGTTACTCCTACAAGTTCCTAGCATTTCCATAATTCAAATTTAAGTAATAATAAACATCACACTTCATCAAAGACATGAAGTCAGGAATTCTTATTTGTTATGTAAGTAACTTTACTCAAAGTAAAATGCTAAATTTGTCCAAATAATAATAATATTTCAAAACAAAGAAAATTTATCTTTTGCATATTAAAAAGCAGCTTGTGTCATTAGTTATTAATGCAATTTTTTTCTTTTACTTTCACTGGTTTTGTACCATATATTTGTATAGAATCTTTACTTCAATTGAAAATCTGAGATCATGTTTGGTTTGAAATATGTTACCTCCATAAACCTCTCTCTTCATCAGAAGGTCTGTTTGGTTTCTAGTGGGACAAAAGTATCTTCTCCATGTTTTTACTTGACTCAGTTAGCTGGTTTAATGTTTATTTAAATTTCAGTTTTAAGCCGGAGAAATCAATCAAAATTAACTACCAAAATGCTACTGTCATGTGTCAAATTGCACAGCTAAACTTTCAGCAAGCTGCAGTGTGCAGAGTACGGATAACTCTACCAATTTCTGTCATATTTCCAGTTATCAGCATATCATCTTAACTAGGGACAATATAATTTTTACATCAGCACATCTCCTAGACATCTTTCAAAGTTGGAATTCTTAGCCAGAATGTAAATCTGACCTCCTGACGCTGCGAATGGGACAGGCAGTGTTGGAAAAACATAGTAGCTACTGTTAATGCTGTGTCTTCCAGCTACCCCCAAAGTACGATTATAATATAGTATAACATAGATAAATATGTATATGTTATTAAAAAGCCTTTAGAACTACCTTATTAACTATTCTATAGCTTTTCTTTTTTTTTTTTTTTTCAGTGTTGTCGTGGTTTACGTCCGGTCAGCCATGCAATTTACTCACTCACTGCCCCCTCTTTCTTCCTCTGAGCTCCCAGGGGATAGGGAGGAGAATCGAAAGAATGCAACTCCCACAGGTTGAGATAAGAACAGTTTAGTAACTAAGGTATAACACAAATCACTACTGCTACCACCAATAATGACAAGGGAAATACAAGGAAAGAGAATACAACTGCTCACCACCCGATACCAAGCCCAACCCAGCAGTGCATCCCCACTCTTCTGGGTCTCTGCTCTCTGTTTTTACATATTAGGCAAGACATGCCGTGGTATGGAATACCTCTTTGGTCAGTTTGGGCCAGGTGTCCTGTCTCTGCTTCCTCCCAGCTTCCCCTCCTCCCTGGCAGAGCATGGAACTCAGAAAGTCCTTGGTCAAACGAAAACATTCTATACAGTAACTGAAAACATTGGTATTATCAACGCTGTTCCCAGGCCGAAAGTCAAAAACACAGCGCTGCAGCAGCTACTAAGAAGGAGAAAAATGACTGCTACTGCTGAACCCAGGACAAGTGCTCTGGTTAAGAAAAGAAAAAAATCTAACTTCTGCTTTAGGTAGTGTCATTAAGAAGCTTCAAAATTGCGCTAGTCACAGCAACAGCCATTCTAAGGAGTCAATCATTTGCCCCAGACTTTTTTTAAAAACTTGATTTGAAAATTTGCTTCCCTGTCTATGTAGTGTGAACAAAATACAAAATAACCCCTAATGACAAAAGAGAAAACATCCTAGTACAAATCTTCTTTAAAAAAAAAAAAAATTATTCTTTTAAATCAAACAGACAGAAACAATGAGATGTGAAGAAATTGCTAGTGACAGAGTAAATAGAGTGCTCCTGACAAATCCTTTAACCTTCACTTTTCAAAAGTATACTTTTCATTATTCAAAAAAGGAGTTAATGAGGGCTTAATACAGTTTTTAACTCTGGCCTAAATTGCTTCTGCATAGCTAATACAAACTCCTAATTTCAGATTAAAAGCAGCATATTTGTTTTTACCGAATTTTTATGGATTAGGATTGCACATAATGAGATCTTTCACTAACAAGAGGGGTTTGTTTCAGTTCACATGTTTTATGCAAACAAATCTATGTACTGTAGAGTAAATGATTCATGAAAAACTTTTGTTACCCAAAGAATTTTTTCTTTAATGAAGTAGTAAAACAAGGAAGAATTTTTTTCCATTATCATAACCATCATATTTATTCAAGTCTTAAAATGTTGCCTTTCTAGCTTTACTATGTGCTTTCCAGTTAATAATCTTTACTTACACAAAACATCTGAGACTCATACAAAAAGAATACTGGGGCTGAGAAACAGTATTCATTAAAAAGGTGTGGTTGTATGTTATGCAACAGAAGAAAACTGACTGACTCTGCTGTGATCGGATGTAAAGTTTGAGCTGCATTAGACAAAGGGCTGAAAAACATTTTTAAATTCCAAACCCATGATAATTTACTCTTAGAATCTGCCATTACCTTATGATCTTAAGCCATTGAATAATAAATTAGAAGTCATATATACAAACAAATGTCTTCTACATTAACATGTATATACTTTTATAATGGGTTAAAATTAATCTACTCAGTTTGAGCAAACATGCCTAAAACCACCAGGTCATTCACCACATAGTGAAAAATGCATGTGCATAAAAAATTCTTTCATAATGAATGAATGTACAGAGCCAGGCAGTTCTTAAAAAGCAAATGATAATCCATGTAAAGGTTGAGGGACAAAAGACACAGCACACATTTTTCCATAAAAACCTGGGAGGCTGAGACCTTCTACTAACTCAAGTGTTCTTAACTTACACAGTTTACTATGTAGCTGGTCCAGTTGAAGGGTACAGAACTTGTCTTCATTGAAGTTCTCTTTATTATTAGCAAGAAGAGTCTTTGGGAAGTTTTTGTTTTTGGAGAAGCACACCGATGTATGTATTGTGTAAATAATAAATCTCACAGTCGGTATTTCACTGTATTGTAAAAGGTTTTTTTCATGATCTTCTCACAGAATAGTGTTAACAAAAGTGATACTCTTGGAGTATAGGCTAGAAAAAGACAGTCAGACCTGTCTCTTCTGTTCTGAAGGTTTTATCTTGTTAAAGTGAGGACAATAAAGAAAAGCTCAGTAATGCTGAGTTTGGTAGTGTGTGGTAAAAGAAAGGTCCCTATACAGGTTATTTAAGTCCATAATTCCAAATCATATTTAATTAATCTTATCTATTTTACCAAATCATGTTAAACAGTCAAAACCAAAATGATTGCACAGTAAACAAATTATCTTATCTGTTATTACCAATACAACTGTGCAGATATTACTTTCTAGATGAAAGGAAAGGAATCATGATTCTTGATGGGGAAAAAAAAATCTGTATTAAAGGTTTCATGCAATTTCTGGTTTTTTTTTTGTTTTGTTTTGTTTTTTTTTTTAAGGTTGCTGTCCTGGGTTCAGCAGCAGCAGTGATTTTTTTCTCCTTCCTAGTATCTGGTGCCATGCTGTGGTTTTGACTTTCAGCCTGGGAACAGCGCTGATAGCACTGATGTTTTTAGTTGCTGCTCAGTAATGTTTACTGTGACCAAGGACTTTCTGAGTCTCATACTCTGCCAGGGAGGAGCGGAAGCCGAGAGGAAGCAGAGACAGGACACTTGACCAAAACTGACCAAAGAGGTATTCCATACCACAGCACATTATGCCCGCTACATAAACTGGGAGCAGTTACCAGGAAGGGTTATATCACTGCTCGGTCTGGCTAGATAGTGGTCGGTGGGTGGTGAGCAGCTGTATTCTCTTCCTTTGTTATTTCCCATATCATTATTATTATTGGTGGTAACAGTAGTGGTTTGTATTATACCTTGTTTACTGGGCTGTTCTTACCTCAGCCTGTGGGAGTTACATTCTTTCTATTCTCTGGGAGTGGCAGGGAGGAAGAGGGAGGAGTGAGAGAATGGCTGCATGGTACTGAGTTACCAGCTGGGCTTAAACCATGACAGTAAATTGACAGCTTTTCTGTTGCTAGTGCATAGAACATGGGTGGTGACCTCACTCCAGTATCAAGGCAAAGGATGTGTGGAAACAGGTTCTCCTATTCAGACTGTGGAATAATTAGAAGTCCACTAAATGGAGATTGCTCCTACTCAAGGGATGCTTTTTCACATTTATGGGGAAAAAAACTCTGCATAAAATTTAGCAGTTCTTCTCCCCAACCTATCTGTATTCTACTTACTTTTTTTCCTTCTTGTTTTCCTTTTTTAGGCACACTAAGCATTCTGTCCTGGGTTCAGCAGTAGCAGTCATTTTTCTCCTTATTACTAGCTTGTGCAGTGCTGTGGTTTTGACTTTCAGACTGGGAACAGTGCTGATATTAACACCAATGGTTTTAGTTGCTGCTCAGTAATGTTTACTCTGACCAAGGACTTTCTGAGTCTCATGCTCTTCCAGGGAGGAGCGGAAGCCAAGAGGAAGCAGAGACAGGACACCTGACCCAAACTGACCAAAGAGGTATTCCATACCACAGCACATCATGCCCACTATATAAACTGGGGGCAGTTACCCAGAAGGGTTAGATTATTGCTCGGTCGGGCTGGGTAGTGGTCGGTGGGTGGTGAGCAGCTGTATTCCCTTCCCTTGTTATTTCCCTTATCATTATTATTATTGGTAGTAGCAGTAGTTGTTTGTGTTATACCTTATTTACTGGACTGTTCTTATGTCAACCCGTGGGAGTTACTTACTTTTGATTTTCCTCCCCATCCCTCCAGGAGCAGGGGGAGGAGGGGGGAGAGTGAGCGAGTGACTGTGTGGCTCTGGGTTGCTGGCTTGGCTTAAACCATGACGCATTCACAGAAAATATTCTTTCCTTTTCAGGACTTATCTTATAAACTGTCAGACAATTTCCCATGGAATATGTATTAGAAGTATCTCGAGATAATAAATAAATAATAGCAGAGATAGAATCAAACAAGTTGTCCAGTGGGAAAAAACAAACCAAACCAAATCAAACCAACAAAAAAAAAAATCCTACCAAACAAAACAACATAAAATACCAAGCAAGACTAGAAAATGAAGCACATCTTGTAATAGTAGCAGTCAGTCAGCAATCTGGGGGTTCAGTATTGTGAATGTAATCCTACGGTAATCCATATCGTATGCATTTAACTCTGTATACATAGATTTCCATGATTAATCCGTGTCTTGTGTGATCATGGAGTTATGTCTGAATTAGTTTAAGTTAGCACACAATAGATATCAAGACTGCATATTGCTGGATTTTTTATTTTTTATCAGTAGCATGTTTAATTAGTAACATAATAACATGGCCTCATTTTGCATCAGGTGGTGTCTGGATTGAGTATTAGGAAAGATTTCCTCACTGGAAGGCTTGTCAAGCACTGGAACAGGTTACGCAAGTAGGTGGTTGCGTCACCATCCCTGGAAATATATAACAGATGTTTAGATGTGACACTTCAGAACATCATTTAGTGTTGGGCTAGGCCGTGTTAGGTTTGCAGTCGGACTCAACCATCTTAAGGGTCTTTTCCAACCTAAGTGAATCTATGATTTGTGAAATGTGTTTGTTCAAAAAAATAAGTTTCTTAGTTTTTCAGGGAATTTAATTTCATACAGATTCTGGGTGCTTCCAAATTAAAACAGTGCTAGGAAGAAAAATACTTGAATCTGCTGAATCAGCCTTGATTCAAACACTGAATAGGGCTTTCTCATTTCTACATTTATGGATTAATTGCTCTTATTTCAATATTAATTGAATCTCAGGTCTGCTACAGGATGAATAGTCCTTTGTCTACGTCTTCCATCCCCATTTTCTGTGGGGATAAAATGAACAAATATCAATTTTGAAAATATTATAAAACAGGAGACAGCACCACAACTGAACTCAGTAATTTCCAAAGCTAACCCAAATTTGTCTGACAGTGTCAGAATGAAGTTCACCTTCATTTTTCCTAAAATCCGTTATGTATTTGTGTGTTCTTTGGAAACTTGTCTTCTTAAAGAGCTTGTTTCTGCTTTGTTTCAAAATGTGACACCTTCATCATACTCGATTTATAAGCAGATTAAGAGAAGAGGTTTACAAAACTGATGGTATCATAATAGACTTTTTCCAAAGATATTTTCTGTGGCATGGGTCTTTACCATAAAATATTAAAAAAAAAAAAATGCTCAGGAAGAAGTCATGGGTACCCAGATCTTCTGTTGTAGAATAAACATAGTTTTCTTCTGGATTCTGTCTGATTGTGATTCAAAAGAATACAACTCCCACGGGTTGACATAAGAACAGTCCAGCATCTCAGGTATAACACAAACCACTACTGCTACTACCAGTAATAATAATGATAAGGGAAATAACAAGGGAAGGGAATACAGCTGCTCACCACCCACCGAACTATACCCAGCCCAGCGGCAGCAGTGATCTAACCCTTCCAGGTAACTGCCCCCAGTTTATACAGTGGTCATGACGTGCTGTGATATGGAATACCTCTTTGGTCAGTTTGGGTCAGGTGTCCTGTCTCTGCTTCCTCTTGGCTTCCGCTCCTCCCTGGAAGAGCATGAGACTCAGGAAGTCCTTGGTCAGAGTAAACACTACTGAGCAGCAACTAAAACCATTGGTGTTAATATCAGCACTGTTCCCAGGCTGAAAGTCAAAATCACAGCACTGCACAAGCTAGTAATAAGGAGAAAAATGACTGCTACTGCTGAGCCCAGGACAGTATCCACCCCTTATTCCATACCATTCGCATCATGCTCAGATCCCACATTTTCAATATACTATCACTATTATCTCATACATAGACATACATATATATACATCCACAGAGAGAGAGAGAGAGAGAGAGATCATCCCTTAGTGCATGGACCAATCCCCATAAAGCTGCTGAGTCCTTCTTCTCCACGATTTCAGGCTCCATCTTTTGTAACAGTCCTTCAGAGCAGAAGAGGCTGTGTGCAGTGTTGGATCGTTGCCTGCTGATGTTGATTGTTCCTTTACTGCAGAACTGCTCCGGTTTCATTAAAGGTCATTCTTTGTTGGGATGATGGTCTGAGGGAAGGCAAGATCAGTCACTGGTGTCCTTAAGATATCTACTTGGTGGGCTATAGAAGTGCTACATAGCAGGCAACAGCATACAATTGAGTTCATTGGCTGTTTTCTCCTAAAATCAAATCCCCTTGAGGTACACATTGGACTTCCCCATCTTCCCGCATTACCCACCAAGTATATCCGGGTCCCTGAGCAAAAGCAATCCCACGAGTGGGTTTGCCTTTACCTGAAGCAGGAATAACCCCAGGCTGTCTTCCCCAGAGAACTTTTTCTATGCACCACAGGAACTTTGTCCACTTCTACCTTATGCAAAAGTTCTGACTGGGCTGGACCAACCTTGTTGGCAGATCCTCTGGTGTTGACCAGCCAAGTGACCTTAGGTAAATGTGTATCCCAATGTTTGAAAGCCCCACCACCCATTGCTCTCAGTGTAGTTTTTAATAGCCCATTGTACCGTTCGATTTTCCCAGAGGCTGGTGCATGGTAGGGGATGTGATATACCCATTCAATGCCATGCTCTTTGGCCCAAGTATCTTTCAGGCTGTTCCGGAAATGAGTCCCACTGTCTGACTCATTTCTCTCTGGTGTGCCGTGTCGCCACAAAATCTGTTTCTGAAGGCCCAGGATAGTGTTCTGGGCAGAGGCGTGGGGCACAGCGCATGTTTCCAGCCATCCAGTGGTTGCTTCCACCATGGTAAGCACATGACGCTTGCCTTGGCAGGTTGGTGGGAATGTAATATAACCAATCTGCCAAGCCTCTCCATATTTGTACTTCAGCCATCGTCCTCCACACCAAAGAGGTTTTAACCGTTTAGCTTGCTTAATTGCAGCACATGTTTCACAGTCGTGAATAACCTGGGCAATAGTATCCATTGTTAAGTCCACCCCTCTGTCACAAGCCCATCTGTATGTTGCATCTCTGCCCTGATGGCCTGAAGTGTCGTGGGCCCACAGGGCCAAAATAATTCACCCCTATGTTGCCAGTCGAAGTCCATCTGAGCCACTTCAATTTTAGCAGCTTGATCCACTTGTTGGTTGTTCTGGTGTTCCTCCGTAGCCCGACTCTTGGGTGCATGAGCACCTACGCGGCGTACTTTGACCACCAGGTTTTGCACTTGGGCAGCGATGTCTTGCCACAGTGCAGCAGCCCAGATAGGTTTACCTCTGCGTTGCCAGTTGCTCTGCTTCCATTGTTGCAACCACCCCCACAGGGCATTCGCCACCATCCATGAGTCAGTATAGAGATAAAGTACTGGCCACTTTTCTCGTTCCGCAATGTCCAACACCATCTGGATGGCTTTCACCTCTGCACACTGACTCAATTCACCTTCTTCTTCAGCACTTTCTGCAACTTGTTATCAAGGACTCCATACTGCTGCCTTCCATCTACGATGCTTTCCCACAATGCGATATGACCCATCAGTAAATATGGCATATTGCTTTTCACTTTCTGACAGTTCAGTATATGGTGGGGCCTCTTCAGCACGCATCACTCTTTCCTCCTCTGGTGACCTTCCAAAATCTTTGCCCTCTGGCCAGTCCATGATGACTTCTAGGATTCCCAGGTGACTGGGATTTCCTATTCGAGCTTGTTGTGTAATTAATGCGGCCCACATACTCCATGTAGCATCAGCTGCATGATGCGTAGAGGAGACCTTGCCTTTGAACATCCAGCCCAGCACGGGCAACCGGGGTGCCAGGAGGAGCTGTGCTTCAGTGCCAATCACTTCCGAAGCAGCTCGAACCCCTTCATAGGCTGCCAATATCTCTTTTTCAGTTGGGGTATAGCTGGCCTCAAATCCTCTGTATCACCATCTCTAAAAGCCAAGGTATCGACCTCATGCCTCCCCTGGAGGTTTCTTCCAGGGGCTCCAGGAAGGACCATTCTCCCCAGCTGCGGTGTAGAGTACATTTTTAACATCTGGCCCAGTCCGGACTGGTCCGAGGGCTACTGCACGAGCTATCTCGCATTTAATTTGCTCAAAAGGCTTGTTGTTGCTCAGAGCCACATTTAAAATCATTTTTCTTCCAGGTCACATGATAGAGAGGACTTACACTCAAATTGTAATTTGGGATCTGCATTCTCCAGAACCCCACAGCACCCAAGAAAGCTTGTGTTTCTTTTTTATTAGTTGGCGGAGACATTGTTGCAATGTTGTTGATCATATCCTTGGGGATCTGGTGGCTTCCATCTTTCCATTTTATTCCCCAAATTTGCATATACTGTGCAGGTCCCTTGACCTTATTCCGTTTTATGGCAAAACCGGCTTTCAGCAGGTTTGGATTATTTTCCTCCGTTTCTTAAAGACTTCTTCCACTGTATCCCCCCTTTCCTGCTCCCAGAGTTATGGGAGGAGAATTAAAAGAGGATAACTCCCATGGGTTGACATATGAACTGTCCAGTATCTAAGGTATAACACAAACCATTACTTCTACCACCAATAATAATAATGATAAGGGAAATAACAAGGGAAGAGAATACAGCTGCTCACCACCCACCGACCACTACCCAGCCCGACTGCAGCAGTGATCTGACCCTTCCAGGTAACTGCCCCCAGTTTATACAGTGGTCATGACATGCTGTGATATGGAGTATCTCTTTGGTCAGTTTGGATCATGTGCCCTGTCTCTGCTTCTTCCCGGCTTCCCCTCCTCCCTGGCAGAACATAAGACTCAGAAAGTCCTTGGTTAGAGTAAACATTACTGAGCAGCAACTAAAACATCAGTGTTATCAGCACTGTTTCCAGGCCGTAAGTTAAAAACACAGCACTGCACCAGGTACCAGGAAGGAGAAAAAATGACTGCTACTGCTGAACCCAACAGAATTGTCAACTTTCCTTAATGAACTCATCCAAGTGTACCATTAAAAATGTAATTTAATTGTGTTCTCTGCTTCTCCTCTACAGCAATTCTTTTATAAAATAAATTTATTTAAAATAATTTGACCGTATATTTTTCTTGTATTTCAAAAACATGGTTCTTTGTTATAACAGAATACCAATAAAAGGGGGTTTTTTTTGTTTGGTTTTCTGTGTTTTTGTTTTTTTTTTTTTTTTCTTTATTTAAGTATTTTTTCATCCTCCCCCCCCCCCCCCCTTTCTGAGGTAAAACTTAAGAGTAGTCTACTTTTCATGTAGTTTTAGGCAGTAGAATTTTGGACAAATGTTTAAGACCTTTTCTTTGTGTGTGCATTTTCAGACTGTGTTTCCTTGGGAGTCCTGAATATTTGTGCAAATATTCAGTACCTGAGCACAAGGGGAATATTTGTTGTGTAGCACATGAGTTCTTCTACTGCATGCTGTGTGTTTGATTCTGCATCTTTAGGTAAGCAGATGCCTCAAAGCTGTACAAAGATTATGATGGTGTTCTGATCTGATTGTTTCAGAGAAATTTTGAAGTCAGCAGAAAACCCAGAATGAAAATTGTACATTTACAAATCCTGAAAGTTTGATTTCTCTAAACAGTTGGCACTTTAAAGTCTAGAAAAATTTATATGAAATGTAAAATTCTATGATGTTGTGAAGATGTTGCATAAATATGCTTACTGCAAACTCTAATTTAAAAAATGTGGAGTGTTTCTTGACATAATCATGAGACTCTTTTTATGCTGAAATCTATTTTAGCTTGTAAAACTTTTACCAATCAATTTGCAGGGTAAAGAAGTCACTTTTTTCTATTTAAAAATCATCCTCTAAGGTCTCTTCTTAGCAAAATGACATTTAAATTCTCTAAAGAGAGCTAAAGAGCTCTTTTTTTTTTCCCCATATGATAGCTATGTTTTGTCAGTATAAACCAGGGTATGAGCTGAATTCAAGAAGCTTTCCTTTCTTTAGGTTGTCATGGACAGATTATACAGCCCTTCTCAGAAAATGGGTGCCTACTTCTGTTATTTGTTTCTTGCAAAGTTTTCACCGTGCATAATCTATATGTGTAATAATATCATCATCTGATTTAAAAGCTTTAATGGGAAAAGCAGGCTTTTTTGCACAAGTCTCAAAGCCATCATGCAGTGTTTCTTTTAACAACCAAGACACTGTAACTTTCAAGTCCTAGATGGAATACAGCTGTTCATCTTGTCAATAGCTCAGCTTGTTCACACTTAAGAGGTTGTTGCTCTATGCCAGGAAAACAAAAATCTACATTATGTTTTACTTGGATGATCAACCTGAATAAATCAAAAGTAAATTGAGATTCACAGTGAAACAGTTATATTTTATTGTTATTGGTTATTGCATTTTGTACATACAACAGAAAAAAAAATTGCATTCTGCTCCTTTTCCCACAACATAAGGAATCCATTCTGTG
Organism: Myiopsitta monachus; assembly: GCA_017639245.1. Classification (NCBI taxonomy): domain Eukaryota; kingdom Metazoa; phylum Chordata; class Aves; order Psittaciformes; family Psittacidae; genus Myiopsitta; species Myiopsitta monachus. The sequence goes on along the minus strand of CM029941.1, from coordinate 45,674,546 downwards.
GAGCTCAATACTTTTTCTTACTGCCTGTGAGCATATGTTTCCTTCCACAAAGAGATGACATCTTCTCTAACTTTTTCTGCTTGCGCTAAGCACTGTAAGCACAGTGACCAAAGTGAGCCAGAATTCAGCTGCAAACAGAGAATGATATGCTTTAAGGTGTATAAAATCTGTTCCTATATAAAATAATTCAAAACAGAGTTTGAGGATAAAGTTTTAGGCAGGGTGTTGAAATTTATGTCTAAGACAATTTTTTATCATGCTCTGTATCCAGTTACATCACAGTCAATACTCCCTCGCTCTCTGTCCTGCCCACAGATCTTGTTGGGATTATGAATCTGTGTTGTTCTGATTTAACACTGAAATCTCTCCTCCAAGGAAAAATAATCTACTCAAATTTAATTTTCTTTTAATTGAACTAAATCTAATGCTTCAATTTATTTTCTTGTTTGAATTTTCTAATATTTATTGGTAATTGTTGGTTATAAAGATTGTGGAAAATTTATTTTGAAAGAACTTGAAAAGTGTAATAAGATTTAAGGTTTTATTGAAGTTCAAAACTAAGTTTTGTCAATGATATTTCTGCATAAATTATTCATAGAAGCTCATAACGAATGAATAATTCAAGCTACATTTTTAATTAGAAGACAAAATTTTCTGCAGCAGCCTATCACTGTGTTAATGATCTAGAAGCAGATCAGATTTTGAGTTTGAAAAGCAAAGAACTGCTCAAAGTCAAATTAGCAGGCAATTATTAAACTGCTCATTGTAATTCAACAGCTATCAATACTCTTTATATCCACAAACATACAGTGTATTATGATGTATAAAGCTTATAAAAAGACAATAAAATGGACTCCAAACAATGAGATTTTTAATGACAATATAGTGCCATTTATAAGCCATTACCAGCACTGGAAAAAAATGAGGCATGAATAATAGGCTTTTGAGCCTTAACATTAATGGATAATGGAATGCTGTATATTGGAACACAATAACCATTGCATGTTTCTATTAATAAACGTCCTTAAGTTCTCACAAAAAAAAAAAAAGATCCCCTTTCTTTACATCTTGGTCCTAACGTTAGGTATAGAATTAATAAAATATCATTATTAATTTTTTTTTTTTTTAAAAGGCAGGAATTAAAGAGCCCTTGAAAATTCTTCTGCAAAATCACCCTGCTTATGGAATGGTCTATGAAATATGGTAGATATTTGCCTGAATCTTTCCTGTTCCCTTTAACACTGAGTATTGTTGTATCATCTTAAGAAGGTATGTCCCAGGTTGTAATAATTGTACTACAAAGTTCTACCTAACATTAAGACTGTTTCCTCCTAATTAAACTAAAGAACATTTTGTCTCTTGCTAGCATGGAAAAAAAAAAACAACAGTATTTCTTTCCTCTATTTTGGGATTTTTGGTTGATTGGTTGCATTTTCTGGGGGGAGATGTGTGCTTATTTATTGTTGTTGCTGTGTAATAAAAATTGTTATGTCTCATTTCTCTTTATTTTAAAATGAAACTTGTCAGTTTTTATTTTCTTGAGCTGAAGTCAGTTTATTTCTTTTATCAATGTGAGTCCTGCACAAAAGTGCAGGAAATGATGGTTGTCAGCTGTGGCTGCAGTTTGTCTCAGCAGCCTTGACAAAATTCACACATCTGAGACGCACCTGGGTTGTTTTCAATTTTTTGGCTATTCTAAAGGAACCTGCACTCTTATCTGGTTTCATTTTCTCCTTAGTGCATGCTAAGATAATTTCTGATTTACTGCTTTTGTTGGGGCTGGGGGGTATGCTAAATAATACAAGGAACTTAATTGCATAGAGTAGTGCGCTAATAAAACACGCAACTTTCCTTATGAATGTCATGGGTTCAACAGTAGCAGTCATTTTTCTCCTTCTTGGTAGCTGGTGCAGCACTGTGTTTTTGATTTTGGACCTGGGAACAGCGCTGATAACACCAGTGTTTATAGTTACTGCTTGGCAATGTTTTGGTTTGACCAAGGACTTTCTGAGCCTCATGCTGTGCCAGGGAGGAGGGGAAGCCGGGAGGAAGCAGAGACAGGGCACCTGACCCAAACTGACCAAAGAGGATATTCCATACCACAGCACGTCATATCCTGGATGGGAACACAGAGGGCGGAGACCCGGAAGGGGTGTGGTCGTGGACTGGGGGTGCACGGCATGGTCAGGTTTTTGGGATTGAGGGGGGTCACTGTTGGGGGGTGCAGTGGCTGGGTCGGGTATGGTGAGCAGTTGTATTCTCCTTCCTTTTATTTCTCTTGTATTATTATTGATGGTAGTAGTAGTGATTTGTGTTATACCTTAGTTACTAAACTGTTCTTATCTCAACCTGTGCGAGTTGCATTCTTTTGATTCTCCTCCCCATCCCCCCGAGACTGGGGGAAGAATGAGGGGGAGTGAGTGAGTAAGTAAAACTGCGTGTGTGGGGGGCTTAAACCATGACAATTAATCATCATACTGCTATTACATATATGTTGAGGGAATTATCGAATAATGGAATGAAAATGATTGCTGATTGTTTCTGCATAAATAACTCAGAATAAACAAGTTGTAGAATTCCAGAAAAACAGACTCTCCAAAGATGAAGCACTCAAATTCCTTTCAATTAGTTGAGAACTCTTCTTCAGACAGCAGTTGTAGCTGTTATTTCAAGATCTTGTTGAAAACATGGAAAACGGAAGAAAAACTTGCTGACAAAATTTTATGGAAGTTTTTTCCTGCATATCTCTTGGACAATTTTCAATTTAACACTTGCCTCTGAATTGGAGCCTGACACTGCTAACATAGAGGTCTTGAACCTTCTTTCTGTCAAACTGGAGCCATTTTAACCTTCACAGTTTGTTTTATGAAATGTTTCAGCAGTGCTATAGACCATAGTGTGGACGTAAGTCGACAATTTTATAAATTTGATGCAGAAGATTTCTCAATATCTGTCCTCCTCTGTGAAGAGGAAGAAATACCACTTGGTTTACAGGCCACAGTCTGCACTGTCCTCTTGCTAGCTGGCTGTTGTGGGGTTTTGGTTTGTTGGTTTTGTTGTTTTGGTTTTTTTTTTTCTTTTTTCTTTATTTATGATCCTTAAAAAGTCATGTACTGTATTTCAAAAATGAAATTAAATCTAGCGATCAAACTGCTAATTAAGTAATATTATTATTCATAAAATCAAGGCAGAAAGTCTGAAGAAAACTTAAAAAAAAAAAAGTAATAAAATTGTGCTAGGTATATGGAAAGATAGTCATTAATATTTAATGGTCTAAGTTGTGGCAATGAGATTCCTAAATAACTTTTGATACATACAAGGAGACATTCAGCAAAGTGAAGCTTAATTGCAAGAGCTGCTCTTCAGTCTTGAGTGTAAAGATTCCTTTGGCTGCCATGTTACTGGGTAATAAAAGTGACAAAAAAAATGGTGTAGTATGTGAAGTTGAGAATCCTACTTGTAAGGAGCAATGGGAAGAAAAAAGAAAGTAAAAATAGGTAGCTGAGAAATTTATCAAACTTTATTTGTTCTGTTTTGCTATATAGAAAAGAAATGAAATCAAACCCCAAAACTAGGCATAAATTCAGTAACTTCTCACAGTCAGCTTTCTACAGATGGCTCAGGGAAGGCACAAATACAAACTCTTGGTTCCCACTCAAGTGCTGTTTAGGAATCTTGATTTCACTATTCTCTTTTGCAAATAACTCTTTATTTTGATTGGAATCTTTCAGCATGAATAACTACAATGTGCCTGTTCCTGACACAGGTTTATTCTAATTCTTTCCTGCTTCAGCCTCTGAATTAGAGCATATTCAGTAATAATTTTGCATATTAAACACATGTTCTTTCTTTTCCTGCTGCCAGCTTTTTTTTAGATGAATGTGAGAATCAAATAAACTATACATAATTAAAGGAAATATAAGTACTTATGTCGGCATGAATTTTAAGGAATGATAATTATTCAGTTTCTTAAATTGAAGCCCCAAAATATATGCCACAGAATCTGTAGCTCCTTCTCTTTTGGTCATATTTATTCTGTGTCTTATGGAAGTTCTGTTTAACAATGGTAATTTTTTTTCAGGTCTTCTGAACAGTTTTGTTCCAAGAAACGATCTAACTCTTTAGTGTCTCTAATGTTTTGACTGTTTTCCCCTTTCAGCTGAAAAACATTACAGCTGAAAAATATTCACAATTATCAAGAAATGTAACACCTCAAGTGTTTGACTTTCCATTTTTTAGGAAGAGTCTCTTCTGTCAAAACACCTGTTGAAATGTTTTCAGTAAAGGTATCACTGTCGGGAACATATACAGAGCGTATATGCACGCATATATTTGGAAAAAAAAAAATCATATCTTCATAGAAGCCTAGAAGGGTTTACAGCTTCCTATTTGTCTCCTCTGGTCATCAAATATTAATGTCAGTTGTAGTTCTAAATAAAAAGAAAGTTAAAAATTCAGGTACTTCCCCATAGCTTCAGAAGGCTAAGATATTTTGTTATATTTATGCAAAGACTGGCATCCTGAGGAAGTGTACAGTGTATTTAGCAGTAAGATGAGAAAATGGCATATTTTACACCAGGCATTTTATGGTGTAAACCTTCTGAATTTTTTAAGAATACATGAAAAATCAGGTTGCCAACGCAACATGAACAGGAACATGAGAACTCATGATGGCTTAAATATATTTATTTGGCTCTGGGACTTAAGTAAATTGAATCCTCAAAAGAAAATGAAAAAGGGGCTGAGGGAAAGGGACACCCTCCACTCCTAAAATTATCTTCCCCTTAACTGATCTCTAAATTTTAGGGAGTTCTCTAGATAGCACTAACCGTTAGATAAGATGCTGCGCATCTGACAGTTGTAAAAACATCACTAGTTACATAGTAAATGTAAGTTTAAATACAAGCTGAAAAGTAACACACTTCTTTGCAAGGCAGGATATTAGAATTACCTTACCCACAAAATGTTTTGCCTCATAGTTTTATTCATTCTTATGACTCTTGTATCAGAAATATTTCAGACTAAAGACACATTGTGTGTTTAATTGCTTCAGCTGTAATTTGTCCTCTGGCTTTTAAATATTATTTGCATCCTTAAATATTATTTGCATCCCACATGATCTGTGTAGTGTATGGCAAAACAGATGCAAAGCAATCATCAAGTCAGGATAGTCATTCCATTTTATAGAATTATTGTTAGGATAGAACTAGGAAAAGATTTATTATTTCACTGATATCTGCCTAGAAGCATCCCATCACTAGAGGAAAGGTTTTACTTTGTATAGTGCTCATTTTAGGTTAGCTTTGATGTTCTCTGATTTTACTACAGCCTTAATCTTGTGACAGCTTTCTCTCTATCCCTACTCAAAATGGTTACTCCTTCTCATGACGACTGGCAATTTTGTGCAGACTTTGCAGATGAAAGCAAATATCTTTGCTTTGGAAGTAAAAGAAATAGTCTTTCACATATTGCCCTGAACGTGTGATGTATACAGTGTTGGTTTTATCTTGCATGAGAGTTAGTAAAGCTGAAAGAAGACCTAAGGAATATGCAGAAAAACTGTATGAAACATCTGTAAGGTCAAGAGAAGATGTGGGGTAGAAAATCACTGGGAGAGATTTCACATAATAAATCTTGAGCAATGGGGTAACTGTAAAAGGATAGCTGATGTTGAGGGAGATGATGAAGCTTGCTTGAATAAGTGTTAAAAGGAGTCAATTAAATTAACCCAGCTATATCTTTCAGACTTTATTTGTATCGAGGTACTGGCAAATGGCTAGCTGTGAGTTTAGGAAATTTTGGCCTTAAGTAGAAAATTACAGAGGGGTTCACATTATGAGCCTCTGGGATAATAACTGGAAATAAGAACTTGTCTATGGATGTAGACTTATCACATTTTATGGACTCAAATACTGCTTCTGTCTTTGTTCCATTCATTCTTTGGAATTTAGATCATGCTGTTTAGAATGGCTAAAGTTACAGAATAATTTCTTACACACGCTAACATGGCCAACACACTAACATGATTAAATACTTAGCATAATGGATTAGATTGCCCTAGCTAGCTAGACTTTTGTTGAGCAATATAATCACCCTCTTGGCATTATAAGGTTTTGGTTAAGATTATAAGGTTATGCCTTGTGAACTCTTTTTCCACACATTCAGTCTGTTGACTTTTTTCCTTCTATCCGGATTTGTCTTTCTCTCCTACACAGTCTTCTAGTGCTCCCATCAGTGCCGACTGCAGATAAGTTGAATTAGCTATGCTGTGAAGCCACAGTTGACACTGAAATATGGGAATAAACAAGCCTATAATGATTGCTGCTACCTTGGAGGATGTAGATGGAACAGGATGTTCCATCTGAAGATAATCTGAAGATACTTGATATATCAGCTGTTTCTGAGTCAATGAGGAATTAGATAATATATAATTGGTAGGATCAGAAGTAAATCACTATATTGTGATGTTGTAGAGAAAGAAATATGCAGCTGAGGGGGCTCACAGAAGACCAAGGCTAAAAAAAAAATAATAACAAAAAAAAGTGTCATTATTATGTAGCGGCTTAGAAAATGTGAAATAGGTTGGATGTTTGCCCTAAGGACCCTTTAAGGGATTGTGAGGGAGAAACCAGCAGTGCTTCCAATAAGCAATAAAATCTTTAAGTTCATGGTAATAGAGTCCATGTACAGACAACATGGCTGGAAGAAATGGTGAAGGAAAGAAAAGTATACCAAAGCTTAAACTCTTGCCTTCAGGCTCTCACATGAACTATATCACCTAATGGCACTCTAAGACCTTAAAAATTGTAGCAAACAAAACTGAAAGATGGGATTTTGTTAAAAAAAGTAAGTAAATGTTGGAAAGATTAGATAAGTAGGGGAAATAATGACTGCTGAGTTCTGAGCTGGTCAAATCTATTTATTTTTATTATTTCAACCTACAGATAAATTTTCCTGAATAGGTGGTATCAATGCCTCTGTTTTTTTCACAGAAGATAATCATTGCCATTTGCTTTGTTATAAAATGCATAACAAAATCATGATAACAAATTTTTTTTCTGAGATCATCTTAAAAAACTACACAAAAATTATAAAAATACATAAGCCTTTGTAACATTTTAGTACAGGGAAGTGTTTGATTTACACCACTCCAATGCAGAAAGCTAGAGGGAAACTCATTTATTTTGCTCCCTGATCAGCAGGGGTGGAATGTAACGAAAGCGCACGATATTCATTAAAATAATTTCTTCTGGCAGTTTAGCATGTCTTTCAGCCTGTATAATTTGTATCACTCCTTCAGTATGGCAATAAGTATAATATGTAAAGGCATTTGAAATATCTTTATTTACTGTATGTGCTAATTACAGTCAATTTATGTAATATGTATAGTTTCTGTCATAAATTTGACATCATGCCCTGGCAGGCAAAGAAGTAACTGGGAGGTTATGTTGCTGTTTTGTTGTTTTGGCTTTCTCTGCTATTGTTTCTTCTGTAATTAGCAAGGATCCAAGCTCCTAGGAGAGCAAAATGTGGCATCCAAGTGGGTTCTGTGTGCACTTGGTGACTAAAGATCATTGGCAGAAAGGAGAAGTGTGAAAATCATCTCTGCAGAAAAAGATAACTGGCTTAATATCCCCTTTTCCTTTGTTGATTTACTCAAAGAAACTATTTTTAATAAGGTCCTATCCATTATATAACTGGCATTTGTAATGGGTTCAGCATCAACAGTCATTTTTCTCCTTCGTGGTAGCTGGTGCAGCACTGTGTTTTGGATTTTGGGCCTGGGAACAGCACTGATAACACCAGTGTTTTCAGTTATTGCTTGGTAGTGTTTTGGTCTGATCAAGGACCTTCTGAGTCTCGTGCTCTGCCACGGAGGAGGGGGAGCCGGGAGGAAGCAGAGACAGGACACCTGACCCAAACTGACCAAAGAGGTTATTCCATACCACAGCACGTCATGTCCAGGAAGCAAAAACGAAGAGCAAATACCCAGAAGTGTGTGGTCGTGGACTGGGGGGTGCACAGCATGGTCAGGTTTTTGGTACTGGGGGATAAGCTGCTGGGGGGTGCAGTGGCTGGGTCAGGCTTGGTGAGCAGTTGTATTCTCTTTCCTTGTATTTCTCTTGCATTATTACTGGTGGTAGCAGTAGTGATTTGTGTAATACCTTAGTTACTAAACTGTTCTTATCTCAACCTGTGTGAGTTGCATTTTTGTTTTTTTTTTTCGATTCTCCTCCCCATCCCCCCGAGACTGTGGGAAGAAAAAAGAGGGGAGTGAGTGAGTGAAAAAACTGGGGGGGGGGGGGGGTGGTGGTGTTGAGGCTTAAAGCACGAGAGCATTTTACAGTGAACAAATTTCAGGCTGTGATTTACTCTACTTGCTCACTGGGATTTAAATATTTTATTCTGTCTTCCAATACATTACAGAACTTTTAATTTTGTTTTATTACACCCCCACCCCCTCACCCCCACCCCGATATTGTGCTATTTTTCTTGTTGAAAGAAAATCCTCAAATTGCAGAGTCTGTGGCCCTGTGACGATGAGGGCTGGTACTGTTTCAATTATTTTAGCCATTTTATAGAAACCTCAAATATTCCTGGACATTTAGGTCTCTAGTTAGTTGTGATAAAAGGCAAGCTACTCTGACTTAACAAACACCAGTCATCACAAATGTGTGAATCCTGTATGTTCATTTCAGTAAGCAGATTTTGTGCAAAAAGACCATTTTCTTTCTTAACACATCCTTCCAACCTCTAATTGTGTAACTCTTACAGGATTTGTGGTTTGGGTCAACATCAATAATTTTTATTGCAATTTACTTTGGAACTGAAACCAGCTAAGGCAACCTTTCATGAAAGGAAACCCTTCTTTTGACCCGGCCCATGTATGATCACTCCCATCTTTTAATCCTCTGAGAATTACTCAGCAGGAGCACAGAGGTCATCATGCCACCTTAGGAGAGTTATTCACAAGAAAGTCCAAAAAACTTGGTTTATTTTAAGGCCCTGAGTAACTTGAAGACACGTTTTGTATAAATGCAATAAGGCCGCCATAACAGAGGCCCTGTATTTTATTTTGTTTTGCTTCAGTAGTGATCATTGATATTGTGTTTCATGGCTCAGTTTTCAAAAAGAATGTCAGAATAATTTTCCCTTGTAAATGGGGAAATTGTTTCATTTCTACTTTCTATCCATGTTTCCACACAAAATAGGTATTCATTTGTACAATGATTAGTTATTAGTGCAAAATAAGTATTTGTGGACAGTTGTATATAAAATTGGATTTAATTGTATCTTGATAAAAAAAAAAGAGGTGGTTTTCTTCAAACAAGATCTTGTCTCAAAGGCATTTCTCTTTGATTAACATATTCTTCGCATAGATAATCAAGACATGAATACCTGACTGCTTCTCTGAGGTCATTGCTAACATCTGCTTCTGCTTTAAAGCGGCAATAAGCATCAACATATCTAATATATGTCTAGTTTTAGCATAATAATACATTGATACGTTTCTTTATTGTAAGGGTCGTGAGGCACTGGAATGGGTTGCCCAGGGAAGTTGTGAATGCTCCATCATTGGCGGTATTCAGTGCCTGCTTGGTCATAGCCTTGGGTGGCATGGTTTAGTGTGAGGTGTCTCATGTCCATGGCAGGGGGGTTGGAACTAGATGCTCTTAATGTCTTTTCCAACCCTAACTATTCTATGATTCTATAATATTTCTCTTCTAAATAGTTCTAACAGTGTCATTGGTTTAAGCCCAGATGGTAACCCAGAACCACAAATCAGCTCACTCACTCCCCACCCTTCTCCCCCTTCCCCTGGAGGGCTGGGGTGGAGAATCAAAAGAATGTAACTCCCACGAGTTGAGACAAGAACAGTCCAGTAAATAAGGTATAATACAAAACCACTACTGCTACCACCAATAATAGTAATGATAAGGGAAATAATAAGGGAAGGGTACACAACCACTCACCATCCATCAATCGATACCCAGCCCAACCTGAGCAGTGATGTAACCCTTCCAGGTAATTGCCCCCAGTTTATATAGTGGGCATGTTGTGCAGTGGTATGGAATACCTCTTTGGTCAGTTTGGGTCTGGTGTCCTGTCTCTGCTTCCTCCCAGCTTCCCCTCCTCCCTGGCACAGCATGAGGCTCAGAAAATCCTTGGTCAGAGTAAATATTACTGAGTAACAACTAAAACCATCAGTGTTACCAGGGCTGTTCCTAGGCTGAAAGTCAAAACCACAGCACTGCACCAGTTACTAAGAAGAAAAATAACTGCTACTGCTGAACCCAGGGCAAACAGTTCAACTGTTTAATTATTCTGACTCTATGACTAAGAAAAAAGAAAAAAATCAGCAAAAACTCAGAGCAAAAATCACATGGAACACACAAAAAGAATACTTATTTCCTTTTTTGGGAAAAATGAGTCTAGAGAAATGCAGACAAGTATTGAAAATGGAAAGAAGTAAAAAAAAATAGGCAAATTGAGTCATGTAAAACCAGGTAAAAATTTGGAAATCATGGCACGTAATATCTGAGATTAACAGCTCCACAAAGCGTAACTCCAAACACAGGTACAAAAAAAACCCTTCCAGGCTAAAATCTAGAGAGATTCAGGGTGAACAATGGGGAACATACTATCATGCCTGTATGTATGAGAAGTTTTAGAGGCCATTTTGGTTTTGTTTGCTTGGTTGCTTTTTATTTTTCCCCTAAAATGTGATATATGAAAAACCAGAAGAAAAATTGGTATTTCAAGAAGCATTTACCCAGTCCTGAAGCATCAAACATTTGCTCGAGTTTATTTCCATATAGCAGAAATAAAAATTTTGTTTAAAACAAAACATTCCTAATCTCTTTGTCTTCTCCAAAGCAGAACCAAATAAAAACTGTTGGAATGTCATCCTTGTAGGTCTTTAGGTAACCTGGGTTAATGACTCTGAAACAAACTTCCTTTCTCTCAAAAAATTTCATAAAAATATTAATCTTCAAATTTAATGGTAGTAGTTAACTATCAGTGTAAGCCATATGAATGGTAACTCTTTTGAAATGTTTTGGTTTAAAAATTAGAAATCAGTAGCTATTGCTGAACTGATATACAAATAGTATTTCCATGCAAACAGAATTATCTTACTAGCCGGATATGAATAGTAATGTTACAGATTTATACAGGAAGTCAGAGAGAAACAAAGTTTACTCCATTTGAATGAAAAATTTAATTATGGGATTCCTTCATCTAATTTCTTATGTTTACTAAAAAAAATAAAATATATATATATAATTTTTATATAATTATATATATATCTATGATAATTTAAAGATAGCAGGAAGGCATTCTATAGGTACAATGTGAATAAAAGACAGACTAGGGACAACATGGGCCCCCCCTGTGAAAGCTATCAGGAGAACTGTCTACCCTGGATTTGGAGAAAGCTGAGGTTCTTAATGACTTCTTTGCCTCAGTCTTCACTGGCAAATGCTCTGACCACAACACCTAAGTCTTGGAAGGCAGATGCAGGGACTGTGAGAATTAAGACAATAGGCCCACTGTAGGAGAGGATCTAGTTCGAGACCATCTTAAGAACCTGAATGTACACAAACTGTTAGCCACAAAGAGCGTATGAGCATCAAAATGAATAACAACTTAGTCCTGTTTGAAGCTTTTTAGGAAAATGGTGCAATATTGATCTACATCAATATTTCAAAGGATGGGGAGACCTTCTTTTATGTTGATAGACCAATTACATTACCCAAAGTTATACTGAACTTCAGATGCTGTCACCACATCAGTCATCCTTGACTATTTGTGGCAATTGTTATGACTGTGGTGAGTTGACTCACCTCCATCTTTGGAAAGATGATGGAACACGTAATTCTGGAGGTCATTACCAAGTTTGTAAAACAGAAGAAGGCCATTAGGAGTAGTTGGCATGGATTAAGTAAAGGGAAATAATGCTTGACCAATCTCATAGCCTTCTATGGTGACATGGCAAGATGGGTCAATAAGGGGAGAGCAGTGGATGTTATCTACCTCAACTTCATCAAGGCTTTTGACCCTTTTTCAAATCACATCCTTGTAGGTAACCTTAGGAAATTCAGGTTAGACGAATGGACAGTGAGGTGGATTGAGAAGTGGCTGAATGCAGAGTACAGAAGGTCATGGTCATTGGAGTAGAATCCAGTTGGAGGCTTGAACTCAGTGGTGTTCCCCAGGGATCAGTACTGGGTCCAGTCATTTCCAACTTGTTTATCAATGATCTGGATGAAGGGCTCACTCAGCAAGTTTGCTGAGAATACTAAGCTGGGGTAGTCTCTGATACACCTGAACGCTGTCCTGCCATTTGGCAGGACCTTGATAGGCTGAAAAATTTGGTGGAGAGAAACAAAATGAGTTTCAACAAGGGTAAGTGTAGGGTATTGCACTTGGGAATGAAGAACCCCAAGTTCAAGTACAGATTACTAGTTATCTACTAGGGAGCAGTTCAGCTGAGAAGCAACTGGGAGATGATAAGTTGACCATGAGCAGGCAATATGCATTTACATGCTAAAATACACTCCCATCTCCAATGCGACCCCCTCCAAAATGAGACCACCTCCCTCTGAGCATGCGCTCTGAATTTTTGGTGTCGTATACCTTTAAAAGTGAAGAGAGAGAGATTTGCACCAATAATAGTAAAGGTATGTATGACTAGAGTCACTCAAGCTCCACCTTGAAGGTAAAAATTGTATAAAATGACCCAAGAGAGAGGGGGATACTGGGGAAGATACCATCATGGATGAGTCAAGAAAGATAACATCAACAGACTCATGGGATCGGTTGATGGGCTGGACCTCTCTTCCCCCCCCTGCCAGGGATGCCTGTGGGTAAGACTTGCACTGTATCCAGTGCTTCCCTGGGAATGCTTAGAATCTCTATAGAGTTACTTTTACTGCTACCTGTATATTTTAGAGCTGTTATGTCTTAACTTTATCAAATGCTTGTATCCATGTAACTATTATTTGCATGTGCTTTTGTTGTGGTTTAAGCCAGTTTGCTCACTCACTCACTCCCTTCTCTTTCTTCCCCCAGTCCCGGGGGAATGGGGAGGAGAATCAAAAGAATGCAACTCACACAGGTTGAGATAAGAACAGTTTAGTAACTAAGGTATAACACAAATCACTACTGATACCACCAATAATAATAATGACAAGAGAAATACAAGGAAAGAGAATACAATTGCTCACCAAGCCCAACCCAGCCAGTGCACCCCCAGGCAGCGAACCCCCCACTGCACCACCACACCCTTCCAGGTCTCTGCCCTCTGTTTTAACATCCTGGGCATGACATGCTGTGGTATGGAATAACCTCTTTGGTCAGTTTGGGTCAGGTGTCCTGTCTCTGCTTCCTCCCTGCTTCCCCTCCTCCCTGACAGAGCATGAGATTCAGAAAGTCCTTGGTCAGACCAAAACATTACCAAGCAGTAACTGAAAACACTGGTGTTATCAGCGCTGTTCCCAGACTCAAAATAAAAAACACAGAGCTGCACCAGCTACCAAGAAGGAGAAAAATGACTGCTACTGCTGAACCCATGACAGCTTTGCAGACAGTATTTATCACCAGCAATCTATAAGAACCCGTATCTGTTGCCTCAATAAACTCAATAAATTGTACTCTTTCGGTAGCCAATTACCGCTATTGGTAAATGTGGGCCAGTAGAGTTTCGATATAAGCAAATGCGGTCGGATTGGTAGTTGTAGCTGATTGGACTAGGCAATATGATGCACTATCTGTAAATCCAGACCAGTAGAGGTTCGATATAAGCAATCGTGGTTGGACTGGTAGTTGCATATTGGAGCCATTCCCTGTCCCTCTAATAAGATAAAGGGGTTTATTTTCTCCCCTTTTAATGCAACAGGGGTGGACTAGATGATCTACAGAGGATGGTTCCAACCCTAATGATTCTGTTATACTGCGCTTATTTATTCTTATTCTATGTTTCTTCACATCAGGAAACTAGTCTGAGTTCTTTATACACTGATTGAGCTTTATTGAACTGTGATTTATGATCCGGTTAAATACTGTGTCCCTTTCCCTATCCATGTAATTTCAACAGAGGCCAAAGCATTCAGGCTGTAGTTTTACTAAAGGATTCTTTGTTCTAGTACATTTTTCTCCAGTGAGGAACAGGGCAATTTCCACGCTCTTAGTAATTTATTGGCTTATTTGGTAGTTCTGAGAGTAATGGCCAAACACTGAGGTTTGTTTTGAAGGCCAGTAGATCTTTGCAGTGGGGAAAAAGTAATAACTAAAGAACACAAGTTTAAAGAATGCAGGTTAGCATTAGGACCACAGAGCTTTGAAGAGCAGTAGGAAAAGAGAAATACATGAAGAAGAATAAATCATGGTGTAGAGAAATCATAAACACATAGAATAAAGAAAATAGTTATTTCATATTTTCAGAAACTGAAAACAGAGAGAAAAAAAAAAAAAAGCCTGGGTTTCAGATCAAATTCTTGTTGTTTGGACTGATAAGTAATAAGTGTGTGTTGGATTTATTAACAGGCTCTCTTCTAAATAGATAAGGTATTTTGTCTCCTAGAAAGCCACTTACTGATTCTTGTAGCATACTGTTTCTGACCTTAACTGTGGCTATTTTTTCAAATCCCTTCTGGGGCCATGAGACCGAAATCATTTTATTTGGTCACTTTATGTGGAAATCATAATGCATAAATAAATAGAAGGTTGTTTTGTTTAGAAGTTTATTAACTTGGAAGTATGAGAAACATAAGTACGTTACAAATACATATGTTTTGTTGACCCATCAAAGCTGGCACTATTTGCATTTTACAAATATTTGTTTTTTTCTTCATATGTTTATGACTGCTTTTGTCTTTTCAGGTATTTACTCATTATTTGTTCATATTCACTGGCATATTGCCAATATTATTATCTTCCCCATCTTCTCCTCTCCTCTACTTGTTTATTTCTTTATCTTACCAACGTCTAGTTGCTCTTCATTTTGATTTTATCTATCCTCAAAGATTATGTACATCATATTTCCTCTTCTGACTAATTAGACTACTTGAAATTGCTCTTTCATCTTCCTTACAAAGTCTGTCCCAGACTTAGTACAATTTTATTCTGTTTTCTCTTCCAACAATGTGATGATGAACTTCCTTGTACTTGATTGAGTTTTCACTCCATTTTTCCCTTGTAATCCTACCCTACTTTTTGGGTTATAAAACTATTCACTTTGACTCCTTGTCTACTTTATTCCAGTGTCTGTTCCTCTACTTTATGCCTTTGTCTTTCAAGAATGGTTAAGACTTTTGCTCTCCTCTGCCTCTTTTCTTTCTCAATACTTTTTATAATCTTGCAATATAATGTTTTCCCCCTCTCTGGAATGATCATTTGCTACTTAGTTTCTTACCTCTTTCTTCCAATCTGTATTTCCATTCTCTTAACAAGATCCTTCTATTTTTTTTTTAATTGCTTTCTATTTCTTGTTTAAACAACAGCATGAATGAAAAGCATAGTTTATCGTATTAATAAGAAACTTTAACTATAAAAGTTTATTTGGTGTGTGGTAACTGCAACCCCAATGTCATAGACAACATATCAAAGCTTAAGAAGTTGATTATATGAATAATTAGATTGCAGAATATCTTTCAAATGCAGTATGTTGTCTCATTGAGAATTCTAATCTTACATTCATGTTTTTGCCTATTACGCGTTTAAAATAAAATAAAATAAAATGTCAATACAGCAGTTTCATTTAGGAAACAGAGTGAATTCCAGTAGAGAAATTTAACAAGAATTTCATACTATCTGCACACGAAGAGAACAGACTTGGATTCTCATCTGAAGATCAGGAGTATCACACGGAAAAGGTCACAGAGTCTAAAGGTCCATTCAACATATAGCTATATGATTATTTCAGGCAGTCAAACAAGTGAGTTTATAACACTGTTTTTTAGCTTAAACCAGACTATGTTTTCTGAAAAGAAATTATTAATATGCAAAACTAATACGTACCCTCACAACCTCAATCCTTAGATCTTGGCTGAATCTGATTCTAGACTGGTTAACTAAATGTGGGAGTATTGAAAACAGTTTAGATGAAGAGTTGAAGAGTTGTCATAAAGTTGATAAAGGTTGGTTTAAGCTGAGGAACAGGCAGTTCCTTCCTGCTATTGAGTTTTATTCGTTAACTTCCTGCTTAGGCAATGTGATATTGTAGTCATCCCACGGCCAGACTTCATGTTTGGCAATTGTTGACGAACTTACTAGCTGGTGACAGGTAGCTGCGACTGCAACTTAATTGATCCCATAGACATATCTAAGATTGTTCAGTAAACTTTAATAATAATATTTAATTAATATTGAAAACTGCAGAGCAGCTTTTCCTCCCTTTTCTCCTTAACTATTTCCAATTCATCTTTTCTGTCATACCTGCTTGTCACCCAGACCACAGTAGACTCTTCTTTTGGACTGCCACTGATTGCTGAATTGTTTGCAAAATCAATCATTGAATCATAGTATTATAGAATCATAGAATGGTTTGGGTTAGAAGGGACCTTAAGACCATCTAATTCCACCTCCCTCCCCTTCTGCCATTTGCAGGGACACCTTCCACTAGATTAGGTTGCTCAAAGTCCCATTCAGCCTGAACTGGATTTAACAGAATCATCTAACAATTATCAATAGCCAATTCGTAATTAATTTATATCTTATAACAATCAATAATACTATTCAGTCATCTGACAAAAACTGCACCTTTCACAAAACTGTCCTGGTTCAAATTTTCAGCCATTATAAGGGATTCTTATTTTCAGTTGGAAAATTTTAAATGACAGAACACCAGATATCAGCATGTTGGCACATGTTGACCTTCCATATCTTTTCCTCTCTGAATATCATTACTAGTTTGAAGCTATCAAGTATTTTCTATTTAAAACCTGGTACTACCTCACATTGTTTTGCCTAAATTGAAATAAAGATATATTTCATTAGTAATTCCAGGTTTTATATCTTATATTATCTCAAATTTTGACAGGAATTTTAACTTTCCATGTCCCACTAGAGCTTTTCATAAATTTGGTGATATATCACAGGCTCCTAAAATGCAATGTGGAAAATCAAGACACATTCCTGAAAGTGTTATTACCTAACCAGCTATAAAAATCAATCAAATATATTTTTGTAACTATCAAATTGTGGACTATTAAAAATACTTATTCTTTTGCATAGTAGGATAAATTTATTGCTGCTATTTTTAACGTTTGTCTTGACACAAGAGTTTTGGCATTAAAAAGAAAATAACTTGCAAATAGTCATAGTGTTAGCCAATTTTCCAAGGAAGTCTTTTTTTTTTTTTTTTTATATTCAGCTCTGTTCTGTGAAGGCTAAAGAAAGTGATGGTTTGTTATCATTAAAATGTCACAAGTCGAGTAGAATTTGCCTACGGTAATGAAAACTGATTTGGGTTTAGGCTCTTCCGAGTTACCCCCTTGCTCTGCTAACCTGACAGAGGTCTCAAAATTGAAATAGGTTTGCTGTTCCAGTTACCTGATTAGTCTGTTTTCGCTGCCTCTTAGTCAACAGTTTCTTTTAAGGTCATCACAACAGATCTAAATTCAGTGTTACCCCCTAGAAATTACACATTCCTTAGGAATGCGAATTCTGAACTCAAAATATAATTTAAATGTGTATGGAGTGAGGGATGAGCTAGTGTGGTATTGGAAATACATCTTTGGACCTCAGAAGGTAGATACATAGAGTTGTAGCTCTAACATATTTAAGAAGCAATGAATAGGTTTGTCCACAGCTTCCACTTAACAGGTATACTTGGTAGAGTCAATGAAGAAAACCTAAAATGTAAAGAAGGTGTACCAGTGAATGTCATGGCTTTTTAAAATGAATGATTTCTAAAGAGGCAGGTTCACAGCAAAGATGTAATTTCTTTCAGGTGAACTTAAGGTGAAGGTGAGAGCCTAGAAACTATTGCGCTGCACAAAATGGGTCTGCCTTTGCTATTCTAGTCAACAGAATATCTGGTAGGTAAAAAAATTAAACCTTTCCACATGAATTTATTCTCCTTGAAATGTGTAATAAGTACTATTCAGAACACAGTTGCAAAACAGAAACCCACAGATTGTGAGCTTATGGGTAGGAGGTGAATCATATGCATCCACATGTAGAATGCTACATCCACAATACACCTACACTGTTGCCCAGGTATTTGACCTGATAGTGGGAGAAGACTTATGCCAAATAGGAAGAATCCCAGTTCCAGCAGAAATGAAATGCAGAACATAATGACTGACAAGGATTACTGAAGAGATCTGAAGAGAAAGGAAAGACTAATCCTGAACCATTGTTTTGGTAGTAGCAGTGAGATTGTTTGCTTCTGGTTACTAGGTGTAAAAATATTTTGCCTTACCATTGAATTATTAAGACATGTCAATACATAGATAATGTGTTTGTTTTTTCATACACATTTTTCCTGTGTTGGGGGGTGAGGGGGGAATAAAAGAAGAAAATTTCTTCCAGGTCTTAGAGAACATACTAGAACACTAAGATTTCTGTGTAAGAATATTGTACATTAAGCAAACCTGCCTAGCAGCCATTTTTATAAGGAAGTAACTACTTCTATTTGTTTGTAAGGATGTCATAATACAATAGATATTAATCAAGGTCAGACTTTGCTTCAAGCTTGCACTGAAAGCCACATGCAGCTGTTACTGCTGAAAATAAGTAATCATTGTTCATGTTAGAAAGAAAAGGTTGGCAAAATCTCCAGCTGGAGACCAGTAACTAGTGGTGTCCATCAGGGATCGGTGTTGGGACCAATATTGTTCAACACCTTTGTCAGTGACATGGACAGTGGGATTGAGCATGTTCTCAGCAAGTTTGCTGAAAATGCCAAGCTGTGTGGTTCGGTTGATATGTTGGAGGGAAGGAATGCCACCCAGAGGGACCCTGATACACTTGTGAGGTGGGCTGATGCCAACCTGATGAAGTTTAACCATGTCAAGTGCAAGGTCGTACACCTGGGTTGGAGCAATCCCAGGCACAGCTCCAGGTTGGGCAGAGAAGAGAGTCAGAGCAACCCTGCGCAGAAGGGCTTGGGGGTGTTGGTTGATGAGAAAATGAACATGAGCTGGCTTCAGCGTGTTCTCGCAGCCCAGAAAGCCAACTGTGTGCTGGGCGGCATCAAAAGGAGAGTGACCAGCAGGTCGAGGGAAGTGATCCTGCCCCTATACTCTTCTCTCGTGAGACATCACTTGGAGTACTGTGCACAGTTCTGGTGTCCTCAACAGGACATGGAACTGTTGGAACAAGTGCAGAGGAGGGCCACGAGGATGATTAGTGAACTGAAGCACCTCCCATATGAAGGTAGGTTGAGAAAGTTGGGGGTGTTCAGCCTGGAGAAGAGAAGGCTGTGTGGAGACCTCCTAGCAGCCTTCCAATATCTGAAGGGGCCTATAGGGATGCTGGGGAGGGACTCTTCATGAGAGACTGTAGTGATAGGACAAGAGGTAATGGGCTCAAACTTCAACAGGGGAAGTTTAGATTAGACATAAGGAAGAAGTTCTGTACTGTGAGGGTGGTGAGGCACTGGAATGGGTTGCCCAGGGAAGTTTTGAATGCTCCATTGCTGGCAGTGCTCAAGGCCAGGTTGGACAGAGCCTTGTGTGGCATGGTTTAGTGAGAGGTGTCCCTGTGCATGGCAGGGGTGTTGGAACTAGATGATCTTGAGGTCCTTTCCAACCCTAACTATTCTATTCTATGATTCTGTGATTCTAAAATGCCTTAGAGGCAACATGACTCCCTTGTGGCTGATGACTGCAACTGACAGGTTTTGTATCTGCTGATGTACAAAGTATGTGAAGCTTTGGATAGACCTTTGATCTTCTGGTTTATAGTGCCCAAGACTAATTATTTTTTTTTTTTTACATACATCAATTAAATCCCTTCTAAACCAGTTTTTAGAACGCATACACGGTATTTTCTTTCAAATATATTGTAAGAAAAAGATCTGTGGAGAGTATCTAATCTCAGAAGACTTAGTGGCATACAGATCATATTACAGATGGAAAACAAGAGTGGGCTCCTTGTTATACTGAAAAAGGGGTCTGGGATGTCACAAGCAGCAGCAAGCACTTAGGGACACAATTAAAAGGAATGTAATTCATTATATGGAAAAACCTTTGTGCCAAATGATCTACACAATTTTCTAGCAATTGTGATGTGCTAGATAATAACAAAAGAAAAATGTAAATCTAGAGGAAAAAATCCTAATCATACTAGCTAAATTCATCAAACTGATTGTTTGCTAGCATTCAGAGTGATAATGTATGCTTTAGGAAAAGAAATTATATGTAATATTTTCATTATTAGGCTTCATCTCAATAATACCACAATGTAGTAATATGCTCATATTCTTCGGTAGCTTTTGCAACTTCGACGAACTGATCATAACTCACTCAACCCAGGAAGTATCACAGATATGGACAATAGCATACAGAATAAACTTGGAAAAACTGGGAGATAGGTCTTTTTTTTAATCCTCCATATATAGACTTAAGAAATTTTGTTGACACTACTTTTTGTTGAGGATTAAAGTAGCCTGAGATAATGGTTAGGTTTTCCAAGTGGTGCGTTGGGAATGAGGCGTATTTTAGATTATGATTCACATCTTTTAGGGTGCAAAGTAAGAAATCCTGAAAAAAAGGGAGGCTGTTTGAAAATCTGCTACATTTTAAGATCTAGCTGTTGAACAATAACCATTAGAAAACGAAAGCATATATTGTACCTGGGTTCAGGAAAGGAAAGGCTGTGTACATAAAAGCTAAGGCACGTTTGCCCCAGAAACAGGTCTATATTTACGGCCATTATGGAGCTTACTTTTCATGTGAGCTGGGGATGAAGGCAGAGCTACAACAACATGAAGCCTGTTGGTATAAACACTTTCAAAGGGATAAATATATGATGATCATCCTACCAAACCACAGGGACCACAGAAGCAGAAAGGAAAAATATTGAGGCAAGGCCTCAGCCTGGTTGGTGGTAGACATGGGTTTGGGCAGCACAGTGAAGCAGCATGGAAGGAGTGGGCCAGTGCTCAGCTCCCACTGAGTCAGATTTTTAAGTGATTCTTGGCAGATTTACTTCTGATGGGGCTGGTATCCCACTGTTCTCGGGTTTGCCTGAGACTTGGTCTGTGCATAGGGAGGGAGAGCTCTCTGTACGCTAAAACCTGGGCTCTGGGGCCAGTCCAAGCTGCTATGATAAAGGACCAGGCAGTAAAGAAAGGACCAGGGGATAAAAAAGGTGTTGAAGCTTCCTTTCTGTCAATTTTCCCATGGCATGATAAATACTGTTCTCTCAATTTCTTATCCTTGAGTAGGCATTAACCAAATATGGTTATTATCTAGTTCAAATTCCTTTTCTGAGAGATTCAAAACAAAATAATTTATTATAAGAAATTGTTTAATCCAGCAACAGAAAAGTTATTTTATATTAACATGATGACACATTTTCATCCCCTGCAGAATGTAGATAGGTTGGTAATTTTTCAGCAGAACTAATCATCACACAATATTTAGGAACAAAGTATCACTTTGTGTATAGAATCCCTTTACAATCTGCAACATTCTATTTGCATGTGATATCAAATAAATCTCTTTTATGGACCAAATACAAGCTGTATTTGGTGCTATTGGACAAGTTTATTTTGCCAGCTGTATGTTATAAATCAGTCAGTCCATAAAAAGAAAACCAAAAGACCCCAAGACATCTACATTTCAAAGATTGTAATTGGGATAATTTACCAAAGGTTGGCAGATTCCTTCCATACAATCTGAGGTGCCTAAACACCTCACTGTGATTGTACTTTTGCCTCAGCAGACGGAAATTACTGGAAAACTAGGAGAAAGAGGTCAGAACTAAAAGATAAATAAAATGATGAATTCATCTAAAAATAACAGAAAATGAAATAATGATAATTTGGCATTATCTTGAACCATTTTCCCTAGGAAGAAATCATTGTGTTTTCAACTGCTGCTGTGTAGTTATGTATAGATATAATAGTAGATATGCACCTATTATACAAAAAATGCATAGTTATTAGTTAAAAAGCTTTAAGTGATGCCTCTTAAAGCAGTACCCAAAAACATCAATAGGTTCATTATATTTTATATAGATTCAATATCTGAATAAGACTTTAAATGCAGAAAATGTTCCCCAATGAAGTTTTGTTCTCTGCATGAAAAAGTTGTGAAATGTGAGTTTTAATATCTGGAAATGGGATTGTTTATTACGCTATAAAGTACATGTATGTTTTAATTTCAAGGCCCATTACATTAGGAAAAAGAATGCAACTAGCCCTGTAAGGTCTCCAGTGGTAGGTTACAAAGTTGTTCTTACTAGGTACCTTAAATCATAGAATCATAGAATCATAGAATAGAATAGTTAGGGTTGGAAAGGACCTCAAGATCATCTAGTTCCAACACCCCTGCCATGCACAGGGACACCTCTCACTAAACCATGCCACACAAGGCTCTGTCCAACCTGGCCTTGAGCACTGCCAGCAATGGAGCATTCAAAACTTCCCTGGGCAACCCATTCCAGTGCCTCACTACCCTCACAGTAAACAATTTCTTCCTCATATCTAATCTAAACTTCCCCTGTTGAAGTTTGAGCCCGTTACCTCTTGTCCTATCACTACAGTCTCTCATGAAGAGTCCCTCCCCAGCATCCCTATAGGCCCCTTCAGATATTGGAAGGCTGCTAGGAGGTCTCCACACAGCCTTCTCCTCTCCAGGCTGAACACCCCCAACTTTCTCAACCTACCTTCATATGGGAGGTGCTTCAGTCCACTAATCATCCTTGTAGCCCTCCTCTGCACTTGTTCCAGCAGTTCCATGTCCTTTTTTTGTTGAGGACACCAGAACTGTGCACAATACTCCATGTGATGTCTCACGAGAGAAGAGTATAGGGGCAGGATCACTTCCCTCGACCTGCTGGTCACGCTCCTCTTGATGCAACCCAGGATACGGTTTGCTTTCTGGTCGATTTCGATACTGAAGCCAAATAGAACAATGTTTTATAAGAAAAAAAATATACCCCTGTAAGAATTTTAGAGAATTCTGTAGACAGAACACTT
This sequence comes from Myiopsitta monachus, assembly GCA_017639245.1. Taxonomy (NCBI): domain Eukaryota; kingdom Metazoa; phylum Chordata; class Aves; order Psittaciformes; family Psittacidae; genus Myiopsitta; species Myiopsitta monachus. Next base: position 45,651,391 of record CM029941.1, on the reverse strand, counting down.
TATTAGTGTATGTCCGCCTTATAGAACTTAGTATTTGTTAGGCCTAGTCTCATTTGCTGCTTCTACATACTATTTTAATAATTTTGTGCATTGGTGTTACCTGAATGTTCAGACATTTAATATCCAACTGTATCCAAGCTTTCCTGGTCTCTTAGTGTCCTGGGTTCAGCAACAGCAGTCATTTTTCTCCTTCTTGGTAGCTGGTGCAGTGCTGTGTTTTTGATTTTGGGCCTGGGAACTGTGCTGATAACACCAGCATTTTCAGCTACTGCTTGGTAGTACTTTGTCTGGCCAAGGACTTTCTGAGTCTCATTTCATGCCAGGGAGGAGGGGGAGCCGGGAGGAAGCAGAGACAGGACACCTGACCCAAACTGACCAAAGAGGTTATTCCATACCACGATCATGTCCAGGATGCAAAACGGAGAGCAGAGACCCAAAAGTGTGTGGTGGTGGACTGGGGGTGCACGGCGTGGTCAGGCTTTTGGTACTGGGGGGTTCGCTGTTGGGGGTGCAGTGGCTGGGTCAGGCTTGGTGAGCAGTTGTATTCTTTTTCCTTGTATTTCTCTTGTATTATTACTGGTGGCAGCAGTAGTGATTTTGTAATACCTTAGTTACTAAACTGTTCTTATCTCAACCTGTGCGAGTTGAATTCTTTTGATTCTCTCCCCATTTCCCCTGGACTGGGGGAAGAAAGAGGGAGAAGTGAGTGAGTGAGAAAAACTTCGGTGGTTGACTAGGCCTAAACCACGACAGTTCTTAATCATCAAACTGTGCAATAATAAAAATGTAGTCAGAATGTAGAAAACTTCATTAAATTAGCTATACAAACTCAATAATTGTGTTGAAAAGCCCTTTTCAAAGATAACAACTTGTAATTAATGTGGTTACTGTGAATCTGGGAGAAGCATTTATACCAAAAATCATAACTAAAGTAAACATTCTCCTTGAGGAGCAATAAAGCTGATGAAATATCCATAAAATTAACTACTGGACTTCAGGTTCAAGGGAAAAAAATCAGTGAAAATTATGAGAGTATCAAAAGTGAAAGAGAGGTGGTTAAAATGTGAGAAAAGTTAAAAAAACAGTAATGGGATATGGAATTAAGTATAAGAAGAAAAAATGTTAGCCAGTGAAAACTATCATTTCCTCAAGTTTTATGATTTCATTTAATCACTAAAAGTTTAAGAGTTTAACCTGGTTCATGTAGCATGCCTCATCTTATCTGAACCTCTTTTGCTACAAAAGTGTGCTGAATATCTCAAAACCAAGTATATTTTACAACACTGTCAATATTTCTTAGGGTTTTTTTCAATAATTATTGAAACTGTTTCCTTAATGGAAAGACTTCAAAATTTATGTCAGAATTTTAATTAATTTTCTTACTACTAATAAAATCTTTTTTGTTGTCTTGAAATCTGAGCTGTATTTTGAGTCAATTTTTATCTTTGGGCAACAGATGGCTGCCACTGAAAAAAAACGTAGAGATTGTCTTTTTACATTCTGCTTCTTCTAAAGGGAATGAAGTGCTTAGTGTCAAGCAATGAAGCAACACATTTCCAACTGTGTTATGAATTCACTTCTCTATTATTTATAGGAAAAGTAAATGGGTTACAAGTTTTATTTCTAGGTTTGTTAGATGGTAAAATGCACCTCTGTATTTCCTGAACCATTAATAAAGTTCTTTCTTCAATAATAACATAAACTGCGGCATCAGAAGGTGCTTTATCTTCACTATTAGTAAAAGTATTGAAACAATTCATCAATACTGTTACTCATGAATCATTTTCCACTTCAGTGCAGAAACTGCCTGTTAGAAGGCAAGAAATTTCTTTTCTTTAGGAAGCTGAGTTCTGAAAGCCACTAAAAGAATCTTAATGACAAAAAACCAAACCAACACAAAACTGCTATAAGTTTTCAAATTCAGTGGGTCTGAAAAGGAGGAGTTGAATCTCAAATTTTACATCATTAGTATGACATAAAATATGTATTTATAGGTATGCATAAGCATGAATATACTCTTCAAATTCACAAGATATTAGGAAATTTCTGCATTATTTAGGTCTTCCTAGGAAGGTGAGCATTTGACCAATGATGTAAAGGCATTTCTATCTGTGGCATTGGCCTTTTTCCTCACCTTGTGGCAAACAGTATAATTACATGAGGATATGCAAATAATTAAATTTCCTGACTCCTTACAGCAAATAGAATTTTCGTTTTGTTCATTCCAAAACCTTTTTTAGAATTCCTTTAAATGTCTTCAGTATGTGCTTGAGTACAAAAAAAAAAAAAAGATGACTAAAAGCCAGAGACATCAGCTTAACACTGATTGGCAAAAAAAAAAAAAAAAAAAAAGAAAACCAACCAAAAACTTAGAGAAACTTTAGTGAAAGACATTTAAAAGTCTTTAAATTTTAGCTGATAATGCCTTTTCATTATTTTGTAATTACACTGGAGAGATATGATGACTTTTTGGTATAATTTTGTGCTTATCTTTGGAGATAAGTGAGGTAAGAATGGCTTCAGCTGGTGGAAGTCAGTTCAGTGTCAATCCAGCTGGGGCAATGACAACTACTACATAAGAATATAGCTCATTATTTTTTAGGGTTGCATTTTCTTCCTGCAGTTACAATTCATGCTTAGACATAGCCTAAGTAATGCTAGGTGGACTGGATATAAGCTGTAAAACTGTTATACCAGGTACACATTCTTTTCTAGTAAAGTGACTAGTCAGGGGTCACCAACTGGAAATTAAATGTCTCAGCTGTTGGCATTCAGCCCAGGTTGGAATCTTCTTGAGCACAAGGAGGTTTGGGGTGGCCATGCCAGTAGTTGCAGCACTCTAATAACACAGTTAATGCAGAAGCATCTTGTTGTGTTACAGACAATCCCTGATGTGCTGACTGTCACTCTTGTCTTCTGCTGGCCCACGTGCAGGCACTTCCCAGCATGTGCAGGTGAACAACTCTGGCTTACACAGAGCACAGACAAAGGTGAGATACAGAACCACACCAAACCATTTTCACAAGGTGAGGAGATAGGCTGGAAACATGGTCATAAATAGAGCTGAGTGAAATAGTGTCAAAAAAGGGAAAAATGAGCTCTGGAAGAGGAAGGAGACAGAAAGATTATTCACGAACGATATTAAATTTAGAAAAAAAGTACTGAGGACAAGAATATATTTCAGGAGAATTGTAAAATTATGGGGTGATAGGAAAGGAAGGTTCATCTTTGAAACTAGAAAGTAATATATTAGAATAACAAAACACGGAGGAAATACAAGGCCTCATGGTGAAAAACCCAGAGAAAACATAATGCCAGAAGAGACAGGGGATATGTGGGGAATGGTAAAACATTTTCCTGACTTTATGAGTCTGAAAATTATAATAAAGGCCTAATATTTTTTGTCCTAAATAGACAACTGTAGGGTTTTATCCATCTTAAGCTCATCCGTCTTTCCATCTGTAAATAATAATTCAAATTAAAACCCAGAGCTTTAACAGGAACAAAATTCAAACCTTTCTTCTTGCAAGTTGAAGGAAAATTGTACCTCACCTATACTTCCTTTCAGGACTGGAACATTCTCCTTCAGGAAAAGAATATATGTAATTTCTTCTCACCACCATCCTCTACTCCATCAGTTCCCTGTCTCTCTTAACAACTTAGGCTGCCTCGATCAGTTCAGATTATGCAGTTTATGTTTCATAATGTGGGAGCTACGATGTGGGGGAAGATAACATTCACAAACACATTTAATTGTGACAATTAATTACAAGGACTAAAAATAAGTCTTTGAGGCCAATGATACTTCAAGTCCTAGTGGTTCGGTAAGCATTAGCTTATAAACACAGGAATAAAATACTGCTATTTCAGGTTGCTTATATCGCACCACAGATCCGTAAGGTAAAGTTTCAGATTAGATATGAGAGGAGTGGGTAACGTCATTGAATTGCTCAAACTTTACACTGTAAAATCAATGATCAAACTCTGTTTAAAAAGCCAAGCCTGAAATATGCAACCAAAAATGTAACACAGATGTTGTTCAGTGGCAGTGAAGAAGCACAATAATCTGCAGCATTTTATTTTATATGTGAAATGTAATAATACATTAATACAATAATACACTGTAAAAGAATTATTTACTGCAGAATCTTTTTTTCATGCAAAATGTTACGCAATTTTCTGCATAGTAGGGATAATCACAGACTGTGATTTAAGCACATATATAATGCTATGATAACATTTACTTATTCAATGAGAAATAGTAATTTCTTGACGTTTAAATTTGCATATATTTTATAGTTACTTTATAACTATATTCTAGTTATAGATTTTAGAATTATATAATATAGTTATATAAAGATATAACTATATTAAAATATATAGTTATATATAAATATGTAACTATATTATTTATATATTTAGGTCTCTATTTTTAACTATATTTGAGTAATTTTATAATTATTTTATAGAATCATAGAATGGTTAGGGTTGGAAAGGAGCTAAGATTATCAAGCTCCAACCCCCTAATTTTATGAATATTAATATATTTATATTTATAGGTTTACATATAACTTCAAATTATATAAAGCAGGAGCTGGGCTGTCACTGAGTATTATGCTACTCAGAGGAATGCATTGCTACTTATTTTTCTTAGAGATTTGCAGTAAATATCATTAGAAAATATTGGAGGCACAAGATAAACATTTTTTTTTTTACTGTATGGATTTTCAATATGCTTCCTTGTAAGAGAGTGCTGATTTGTCAAATAACTCAGCAGGTGGAAATTTCAAGTTCTTACCTATAAATTTTATAGCCATATATTCAATATAATTGGGTGCTTGTTGATATTACCTTTGGATTATGTGACTCTCCAGCCTTATAAATAATTTACTCTTAAAGGGACATTTGGTATGAATAAATATGTACCCCTACTGAAGAGTTCTTTTTTTTTTGATAGATCATGCTATTAAAGAACTTACGTGAAAAATTTAGATTGTCCTTTTCTCTGCATTCACTTAAAAAAGAAAAGAACTTTAAGCTGAAAACAAACAATAGAAACCCAATCTCCCAGAAACAAAGGCTCTGTTTTACTTAAAAAAACATGGCCTCAGTTTTCATTTTTTTTTTCGGAATTTTAAATCAATATTAATCACCTGAATGCGCTGATTTCAGAAGTATTGTTTATCACTCAATCATAGAATCATAGAATCAACTAGATTGGAAAAGGTCTTTAAAAGCATAAAAGCCAACCTTTACCCAGGACTGCCAAATCCAACACTAGACCAATGCTCTTAGGGCCTCATCTGCATGTTTTTTGTACTCTTACAGTGATTCCACCACTTCCCTGGGAAGCCTGTTCTGATGCCTGACCACCCTTTTGATGAAGAAATTTTCCCTAGTGTCCAATCTATGCCTCCCCTGGAGCAGCTTGAGGCTGTTACCTCTTGTCTTATCGCTTGTTACTAGGAATAAGAGACCTCCTCTTTCTGTTCTCCTTTCAGGTATTTGTAGAGAGTGATAAGGCCTCCCCTGAGCCTTCTCTTCACCAGACTAAACAACCCTAGTTTCCTCAGCCATTTCTCATCAGACTTGTGCTCCAGACCCTTCAGCATCTTTGTTACCCTTCTCTGGATGCAACTCAGTACCCCTCTTGTAGTGAGGGGCCCAGAAATGAACGCAGGATTCGAGGTTCAGCCTCAACAGTGCTGAGCACAGGGGGAAGATCACTCCTCTGGCCCCCTGGCCACATTATTTCTGATGCAGGCCAGGATGCCTCTTGGATGCCTTGGCTGCCTGGGAACAATCTGGCTCATGTTCAGTTGTCAATCAGCAGCTCAGGTCCTTTTCCCTCGAGCAGCTTTCCAGTCACTCTTCCTCAAGCCTGTAGCATTGCATGGGGTTTTTGTGACCCAGGTGCAGGAGCCAGCACTTTGCCTTGTTGAACTTCACACTACCGGCCACAGCCCATAGATCCAGCCTGGCCAGATCTATCTGCAGAGCCTCCTGATCTACCAACAGATCAACTCTCCCACACAACTTGGTGATTCATCACTGGGAGATGTTGAATAATTTTGAAAAACTAACAGTAAACTACATTACAGCTTCCTTGTTTAAAATCATACTAATGTGATTTAAGATGGTTCACTTTGCCTTTTGAAACTAAATTTTCATCACAAAAACTGGTATTCTTCAGGTTATGAATAAGACTGACAATTTGCCTCCGCTCCCCTTCATTTTCACTTGCCTACTAATTACAAGTTATACTTCCTCAATACCTCTTAATTAGATTATTTTATGTCTTTTTTCATGCCCCTGCATCTGCTGCCCTATTACACATCTGTCAGAGCAGGTGCTCTGCATTAATTTTCAGCACAATTTGAGAATTTTCTTTTAGTGCTACTTTGTACATAAGAAATTGATGATCATTACTGGCATTTGTAGTAAATCTGTTTAATTTCTTACTTGATGTTTTCCTGTGGTATTTATTATCATGATATTTAGAAAACATTTTATAACTTTGACAGGTTTCCAGATTTATACTCATATGTTAAGATGATAATAACAACCTCCAAAGTAAGACCTGCCTTGGCCTTTGTATTTTATTGTTCATTAGCTGATTTCATGCTAAAGAAAGCAACTCCTACAAACATATTATTTCCTTTTAGGTATTCCTACTGGTTTGCATATTGCTGGCAGAATTTTTTAAATACATTAAGTCTATATAACCTTTTGCCTTCTAATAAAGTGTTCACATTTGGAATCCCAGAAGGTATTTTTATGTCTATTTTTTTGCAGTTGATTAGAAATCGGTCAGAACTGTGAAAGCGCTTCCTGCTTGTACATTGTTTGAAACATTAGAGTTACTTTGTCAAAAAAAAATCAGTTTAATTTCATTTTGGCCAATATTAGTACTGTTGTCTTCCTGCCTATTCATTAATTCAGATGTCTTCTTTTTCTTTCTTTACAATTTGCTAAAGATTTGAAGTCGTTTAGAAGATTATAAGTCAGGACAGCCTGGTGCAGGACTATTTTCTGAGAAGTCCAAAGGTGCTTTGTATAGTGATCACTTAACAAGGAAAAAATGCTCAGAGTAAACTAGTTTAAACTTACCTCTATGTGATATTCATATAGCACAGCTGCAGGTTTTGCCATAGAAATTTAAACCTATTCCTGTCCATAGACAGTTTTCCTAGTGCTAGCTCTCAGTAGGCTACTCACTGACTCATCAGATAGTAAGAAATGAAGAAAGAGAAAAACAAAATAATCAATCTGATAGGAAAACTTAAGGGTCTGTAAAGCATAAATAAATTTGCAGCGCCCTTGATAACAGGGGACATTCTGCTATTCAGAAAGAAGTGTGTACAGGTTGGAACTAGATGATTTTAAAGCCTTTTCCAACTCCAACCATTCTATGAGTCTATGATTCTATGATCATCAAACTATGGCCAAAAGCCTAAATTTTATGAAATTTACAGAAAGAAGTGTTGAGGATACATGAAAGGGAAGGAACTGTGTATCGGCCTTTGACCACTTTCCAAAAAGAGTGACAACATGAAAGGATCAATGAGAACCTTCTGGAATAATTTAGAACATTGTCTTGGATTCAGCAGTAGCAGTCATTTTTCTCCTTCTTGGTAGCTGGGGCAGCACTGTGGTTTTGACTTTTGACCTGGGAACAGTGTTGATAACACCGATATTTTCAGTTACTGCTCAAATGTTTAGTCTGACTAAGGACTTTCTGAGTCTCATGCTCTGCCAAGGAGGAGGGGAAGCCATGAGGAAGCAGAGACAGGACACCTGATCCAAATTGGCCCAAGAGGTATTCCATACCACAACACATCAAGCCCAGGATGTAAAAATGGGGGGGCAGGAACCCGGAAGAGTTAGTTCACTGCTGCATCGGGCTTGGTATTGGGTGATGGGTGGTGAGTGATTGTATCCTCTTCCTTTGTGTTTCCCTTGCCATTATTATTATTGGTGGTAGCAATAGTGATTTGTGTTGTACCTAAGTTACTGGAGTGCTCGTATCTCAACCCGTGGGAGTTACATTCTTTCGATTCTTCTCCCAATTCCTAACACACCTCCCCCCCCCCCCCCCCCACGCACACCCCGCCAAGTGGGGGAGAAGAAAGAGGGAGGAATGAGTGAACAAACTGCGTGAGTTACAGCTGGGCTTAAACCACAACAAACATCACTTGCAGCTTCAAAATAGATTGATTTTGCATATCATTGTCAATAAAAGGAAAATTTTAACAGGGTAACATTTTATAATATTTATCAATTTAATGTGTATATATAAATAGATACACAAATGTCACTCCAAATTTTTTTTTTTTAAGAATTTATTATGTGAAAAACTAGGACTATAAGGCTGAAATTCTGTCACATCAAACTTGGTTTGACCACTTTCATTTATTCTAATGAGCACACAATGTAACGCTTTTATCTGAAATTTTGTCTGTATACTTTTAGTATTACATATCTTTGAAACGTGCAAGCATCCAAGTAGATATTTTACCTGTTATTTGGTAATGTCATATGGAAGGCAGACTCTATTTTTCCTATTGGTCAGGTTTAGGTTTTAAGGGCTAAAAGAACAGTATGCCTTTGATGTCTTGAAGAAAAGAAATTTCCTCAAAATATGACTTATTGTCTCACCACAGCCTTTGGATGCAGCAGGAAAGTGTAAGATCTGAAATCAAGGACAGAAATTGACCATCCCTATACGGCTGCCTGTATAATGTGATCATTATTCTTCTATGTCATAGTCTTAACTCTTAAACCTTTATTATTTCTGCTTTCTCTTGAAAATTTTATGAAGGAGAAAATAATCTAAATACTCATTTTCAGGGAATTTTCTGTTCATTAAACTTTTTGAGAATCACCTCCTGAAAATTTTAGATTGTGGATTCTTTGACAAGTGCTAAATATCATGATCTGGGAAAATCCTTCATCTCAAATTAAAGGAAAATGCATCTTTTCTTCCAGTATCTTGATTATCAAACCCCCTAACATTATTCTTTTAATTATAAACATTTGATATGCTATTAATATTCATTCATTTAAGAATAATATTGTTACAAAATGTCTTCACTGTTGGGAAGTTACCACCTTTTCTAATTATCCCATCAGAGAACTGTATGAAACACTACCATAAAGAAACCCCAACGCCAAAACCCTTGTGAAGAATAATAATCAAGTATATGAATGTTAAAATATCCTTTGTTTACCCAGTAAGCATTAAACATCTCTTTCTGGCTAATTCATTCTGATTGGCTGATCACATTTGGAATAGAAAAATTATGAGGTTTTTTATAGTAATGTTTTCAACTATCCCAGAGTAAAACATTGTTTTACAAGTCTATAGACATGCATTTCTCTCCTGCACCGTCAGTTTTGTGACCTTAATCAAGTATGTTAAAGTTAAATTGGTTAGGTGAGTGATATAGAAATGAGACAGAGTCCTTGTTTGAAAGATCTGTAGTCTTAAAGCCTGTTTCCAGAAAGAATTAAGAGGAAGACCATTCTCGGAAGTATAGTATATTGATAATCCATTAATAAATGGTTCCATAATGCGTGTACTTATGTAGCTGTTTTCTGAATGTGATCTTTAGAACAAAATATTTTTGTTTGTACTCTGAACAGTCTTGCAACTTGAGAACAGTGAAATTACATAGTATAAGGATAAAACTTCAAAAAGCTTTCATTTTGATGTTAACCTTTGTCTTCTTTAATATCACTTATCAAAATGCAGAATATTAGCATAAAGATAAGCATCACTGGAATGCTTATTCATACAGAAACAAACAAAAATTAAGTGCTTTACTTATGGGGCAATTAAAGTTTAATATAATGAGGATTTTTCACTTGATGTGAGTCATATTACATGTTTTAAACCAGAAGATTAGATTGATCAAATCACAGTGTTAGGAATATAAGTAAATCGTTACATGTGTAATTATTTGTTCTTGTAAATAGAACTAGACCAGTTTATTTGATTATTCTGATGGTGCTAACAGAAAGAAATATTAACTATATGTGTTGGTCAGTGAATGTGTAGAGGCATATTAAATACCCAGGAAATATGGACAAAACAACACTAATTCTTTTTCTATTTTTAAATCAAATTTTAAAAGCATTTATATTGTGATTTCAGAGCTGTGCCCATAGTTTCAGGGATTCTAGGATCACATTATTAAAGAATAAGCTGCAAACGAGAAAGATAAAGAGTCAATGATTGTTTTTCGTTTCCTTGCAATCCAACAACTTTGCATTTGGGATAGTCATAGAAGGTTCATCTGTAAGAGATTGTTTTTCAAAGATGGATAAGTAAAAGGATTTTAACAGTAGTACTGACTAGATCTGGTTAGACTAAGCTTAGACTTTACGATTATTTTATGGATGTTTCTTGCACAGCTGGCTGAGGCTGTGCCAATGGTCTTGACTTTTTAATCAGTGGAGAGAAATAGGCACTATGGGGATGTAAAGATCTAATTTTGAACTACTGCTTTAGGACAGCATGAATCATCCTGCAAAAGTATTTGTTTGTTTTATTTGTGGAGTTTAAATAAGTAGTTCACTCAAAATTGTCCATAATAGATGTTGACTATTCAGTAGTTGGACCATGCCATAACTTCACCACAGCTGCAAGTTATTACAGTAAGAAATAACCAGTAATATAATGCAGTGCTAAGTGATAAGGCAACTAATTTTCTCAAAAACAATAGAACCAGAGTTAAAACAATAGAAAAGGAAGGATGTCTGCTGCACAGAAAACCAACCAACTAAAACATTTCAAGGAAAGCAATGCAGAATGTGAACAGCAAAACTCTACAATTAAAAAGTATAGAACTACCAAAGCCTTTCCTCACACAGAATCAAGTGACGATATTATGATCATGCTTATCAGATATAATTAAGGAGTTATTAAGGATCTGCTTCAAAAATCTGATGCAGTTTTGACTATTCAGGAAAATATTTTACAAGTTACTGCATACATGATAAAACATGGAGCTTCAGGAAAGCTTTAAAGAAAATTAATAATCTCTTTTAGAAGATTTCTGCTTATTGTTTGTACAGATAAATAACACCATGTTTCTTGATATTTTGCTAAAATTGTGGTTTACTTATTTATCTAGACATATGAAAAGTGGTAGCTGTAAAACACAACTTGAGGCCAATATTATAAAATAAAACATTTTATTTTCTAGTAAAATTTACATGGTTACAGCTTTAGAATATGCAGACAACTTCTACTCCAAGATTCATATCTCTTAGGCAAATTAGTCAGTCAAGATTTGATTCTCATTTCCTTATACAATCTAATTTCAAATTTTAAAATGGTATGAATACTGATTCTTTTTCTTTAAATTTGTAGCTTAAAGAGCTTAATGGGCATTTAATGATAACCTCTAAAGATATCAGAGTAACAGTAGTTGCTATGTATGTGTTGCAAAAGTTTAAAATTGGATTTTTTAACAGCACAGATGACTCCTGGCAACTATTTCCCAAGCTGCTCCCAAGTCCAGATAAGACCACTGATTAGGGCAGTACCATTGATAATTCATGTATTTGTTTTTTCAAACACAGTTACATGCTTCAGGTAATTTTTGCATTTAATTGCAATGAAATTTTGAAATTGATTTCAGTGCGAGTGGGATTGAAGCCTTCTAAAAGCATCTGTAAAGACTATATGGGTATTTAGATGAGTTGTTCGTGGGTGTTCAAATAGTGGCACTGGACAGTAACAATGCAAATGTTTGCGGATTTATCTTATTTTTTGTAGTCTTTATAGTTTCACAAGGGAAGTAGATTTTGGGAAATTAAAAATTAGTTCTTAACTACAAATATATAATGAAATTTAATCTTTACAAGATTAATAATAACACTATCAACAGCAATATTAAAATTGATAATGCAGTTCCATTAGTCTCAAAAAAAAAAAGAAAAAGAGAAAAAACAACCAAAACCCATCTGATACTGGATTATTTTTGCTAAATGTCTCATTACCTCATATCCAAACCATCTCACCTGTGCAAGAACAGTCCATTGCATTTTTCTTTACATGTGCATGGCAAAATGCACTTGAAATCCACCATTGGGTTCGTATATTTCACCTTTTAATTAAAAAAAATCAATTAAAACACTTGGAGTGCTAATATATCCTTCTTAGCACCAAAAGCAGTAGGAAGACTTTGTAAGTGCTAGGACTGTATGTTCAAAGCTGCAAGTCAAAAAATAAAAAAGAATAAAAAAGATGGATGAGTGTGTTGGATTTGTGTGCCTGGGTTTTTATATCAGAGGGGCTGTAGGGGTGGCTTCTATGAGATGTTGCCAGAAGCTTTCCCCATTTCCAGCAGAGCCAATGCCAGATGGCTTCAAGGTGGACTTTCAACTGGCCAAGCCTGAGCTCATCAGCGACACTGGTAGTGGGATAATATATTTAAGAAGGGGAAAAAGCTGTAGCTGTGAGAGATGAGAGTAAGAAAAATGTGAGAGAAGCAGCTCTGCAGACACCAAAGTCAGTGAAGAAGGGGAGGAAGTGTTCCAGGCAGTGCAGAGATTCCACTGCAGCCCATGGTGCAGACCATGGTGAGGCAGGCTGTGCCCCTATAGTTCATGAAGGTCCATGGTGGACCAGATATGCACCTGCAGCCCAGGGAGGACCACAGCCAGAGCAGGGGGATGCCCAAAAGGAGGCTGTGACACCTTGGGAAGCTCACACTGGAGCAGGCTCCTGGCAGAAGCTGTTGTGCCATGGACAGAGGAGCCCAGACTGGAGCAAGTTTTCTGGCAGGGCTTGTGACCCCTTGAGGGAGCCACACTGGAGTAGTGGAGCAATCTGTTCTTGAAGAACTGCACCCCATAGAACAGACCCACACTGGAGCAGTTTGGGAAGAGCTGCAGCCCGTGGGTAGGACTCACATTGGAGAAGTTTGTAGAGGTCTGTCTCCTATGTGAGCAATCCCATGCTGGAGAATGCAGGGGAAGAGTGCGATGTGGAAGGAACATCAAAGACAAAGTGCTATGAGCTGACTCCAAATCCCATTCCCCATTCCCACTGGGAAGGACAAGGTGGAGATACTGGGAATGGAGTTGAGCCCACAGAGAGCATGGGGTGGAGAAAGTAGTTTAAAATTTTTGGATGGGGGGTGTTACTTCTTTTTACCCTATTCTGATTTGATAAGTAATAAATTAAATTAATTTCAAGTCAAGCCTATGATGGCTTATCTGAACTCCTGTCCAGTTGAGGAGTGCCACCTGGTGTCCAGCTGAGGTCCACAAATCACAGGACTACAGTTTAACTACAAGGAATGCATGACAGTTAGGCAGTAGGTGCACTGAGGTATGCATCAGACGCACACAAATGGCACAGTATCTTCTTTTGCTTCTTCTTCATAGAATCATAGAATAGTTAGGGTTGGAAAGGATCTCAAGATCATCTAGTTCCAACATCCCTGCCATGCACAGGGACACCTCTCACTAAACCATGTCACCAAAGGCTCTCTCCAACCTGGCCTTGAACATTGCCAGCAATGGAACATTCACAACTACCCTGGGCAACCCATTCCAGTGTCTCATCACCCTCACAGTAAAGAACTTCTTCCTTATGTCTAATCTAAACTTCCCCTCTTGAAGTTTGAACCCATTACCTCTTGTCCTGTCACTACAGTCTCTCATGAAGAGTCCCTCCCCAGCATCCCTATAGGTCCCCTTCAGGTACTGGAAGGCTGCTAGGAGGTCTCCATGCAGCCTTCTCTTTTCCAGGCTGAACACCCCCAGCTTTCTCAACCTAACTTTATACGGGACGTACTTCAGTCCCCTGATCATCCTTGTGGCCCTCTTCTGGACTTGTTCCAACAGCTCCATGTCCTTTTTATGGACACCAGAACTGCACACAATACTCCAAGTGAAGTCTCACAAGAGCAGAGGGACAGGATCACTTCCTTCGACCTGCTGGTCACTCTCCTCTTGATGCAGCCCAGGATACGGTTTGCTTTCTGGGCTACAGGCACACACTGAAGCCAGCTCATGTTCATTTTCTCATCAGCCAACACCCCCACGTCCTTCTGCGCAGGGCTGCTCTGAATCTCTTCCCTTCCCAACCTGTAGCTGTGCCTGGAATTGCTCCAGCCCAGGTGTACAGCCTTGCACTTGGCTTAATTGAACTTCATAAGGTTGGCATCGAATCTATGCATGCTTTCTAGATAATAACAGATGTTTTTGTTTGGGTATTTAGTAGTTTACTAAAACCCTAAATATTAGTTTTCTTTATTTCCTTAGTCATCCTATGATCTCTTTTTTTTTTTTTTTTTGGAAGTGGGATGAGTTCATTTGTTTTGTTTTGTTTTGTTTTGTTTTGTTTTCAACAGAACAACTTTCCTTTACAGTAGAGATCTGCACTCAGCTAAAAATCCACTTTTAAAGAATGTTTTGAGGGCATTAAAGAATTATTAGTTTCACATTTTAACTGCCATGCTTTTCAATGTCTCATAAGTATATTTGGGTAAAATTTCAGGACAGTTTCTTTCTCAGTATACCTTCTAGGAGCTGAATCTTTGTTCATGATAGTTCCAAAAATTCATATCTTGGGGTGATCCATTCATTTACCAAGGCTCGGGTTTTGTACAGGACTAAGCTGTATTAAATCAAATTGCTTTTCCAGTGAAGCTGAGCTGAGCATTTTATGCATTACAAAATAAAATTCCAGTTAGAATGACCTTTATACAAGTCTATTTGAAAAATTTATTCTGTTAAAGTAAATAGGAGGCAGATTAAAATTTTAAAAGTTATTTCATAGGAAGAGCTCTACACAACTCTCTCACTGCTGTTTCTTTAATATCTCCTTCCTTCATGTTTCAAAGTTGTTTTTTTCTCTTGTTTTCTTCAATTTTCTACTGAATTAATTTAATATGCCTTAATTGAACCCATATCTATCTATATATTTATCATATTTATCTATCTCACTCATTGCAGATGAGGCCCTTAATGGCATTGAATTCAATATCTGACCTTACTAAGTTTATGTCCACAGCTACATTCTAAATTTTTGGGGCTTTTAAATTAGAGTTAAGTAAAGAGTACTTCTAATCAATGTACAGTTACTCATAACACAATCGTTTTTTTATTCTTTTTGCCTCTATGATACACTGAAATGTATTATCAACTGCAGACCTCATAGGTAGGAAAATTGACAATAGTCACATTGTGACGGGCAACATAATAGGCTCTTTTAACAAGGAGTTATAAGTGGGCCTGCACTTAAGCTTCCAGATATATCCCAATCATTTGTGATCTCTAAGATTGTTATTGGATTTTCATTCTGAACACATGGGTGATCTCAGTAGGTACAGCTCCATGACATCTGCAGTTTGAAAAATAGGTAATAAAAAACTGTGCTTCATTTGTCTAGCCTGCTATGACAAGCCTTACTGCACACCTCAATTAATTTTTGTGGCACAACTTCATTAGTTCTAGTGCTTGTCCTTTTCCTTTATACATATATTCTTCATAACAATTCTTTTTTCTCCCTCCTGACACCAGGTCTACAAAAAGTTTGTTGACAGTTAGGGGAGATAATCACAGTGGATGTCAACAAAGTACAGCTTGCATTCACAGCTTGGTCTCTAAGAAAGCTGCCTTAATATAAAGATATTTGGAAGCATTTGAATTCTGAAACTCCTATTTTGTAATTATAAATGAATACAGAGATAATTTTAGTAGGTCTCCATTTCCATTGTTTTGCTCTATTTTGTTTTTTAAATGTATGTGTTTAGTTGGTTCATATAGGGGAAAAATAATCATAAGGAAAATTTCACAGTAATAGTATAGGAATATTGTTTTTACTGTACAATATTGGAATATTCTGGAAAACACAGAATGCAGTACAGACCCAGACTTTAATCTTACTTCAAAAGCATGCTACAAGCTAATTTGCTGCATAAATCTCAGCATAACAGTGTATCATTTTATCTATGGTGCCTGTGGGTAATGCTCTAGAATGAGAAAACATCCATGTGTCTTGATGCTTCTATGCTTTCCTTATTTGCTATGTTTTGCAGGCTGCTAGAGGTGATGGCTGCACAGAAATGTCACCTAGTGTAGTGGTGCACAATTAAGTATTACTAACAAAATATCAGCACTTAGAACACAAGTGGTGATGATTTAACCTTCTTTACCAGGGATAATTATTTATCTTTATTAATTTTTGACTTGTTGGGGATTTTTAACATTAATTTTTTTTGCTCTCAGCAGTTCATTTTACAGAGGTCCACTCAGAAAGTTTGAGTGTGGTCCAATTTTCCTTTTCTGCTGACTTGCAGAGTTACAAAGGATTTTATTTGAGAAAACTTAGGCGCAGCTAACTTTGAGAGTAGAAAGGGTTTTCTAATGTGTGCCTGTAAATAATTTTGCTTATAACTAATAGCAATGAACAAGATACAAGAACAGAAAGGGAAATAAGATAAGCACAATTACAGATGAGGTAAAGCTTTGATAAGCTGAAAAGTACAGTATCCAAATGAAAGAAAACCAGCAGAAATTGCAAATAGGAAAGAAGAAGAAACAAAACAAAAATGAAACTTAGTTCAAAGTTCTTAAGTCTTATGCGTATAGGCAGCAGCTAGGATTCTTGGGATAGGAACATCTAGAAAAATAACAGGCATAGCTCTATAAATTGAACAAATATAAAAGATGTTACACATAGTAATAAATAAATAGTAAATATTCACAATGGGTTTAGGTAACTGATACCAATTTTTTTTCCCTTGGACCATAATAATTAAACTTATACCATAAACTTGAAAACTATAATCTCAAGAAGGTGAAGGACTAAACTAAATTTTGCCAGGACTTTCAGTTGTTTTCTATTGAATATTTAAAACTATCAGAATATACACTCTTCTCTGAAAAAGTATAATTTTTTCATCTTTAAATGACTGAGGGATAATCCCACCAAAATAGGAACTCATTATCCCAATGAATGGTAAAAGATATAAATTTTTAAGCGTGCATCCTTGTGCATGTTAAGGTTTTTTGGTGGGTTTTTTTTGTTTGTTTTGCTTTGTTTTGTTTAGTTTTTCAGTGTATGTCAATATACTTCTGTCATTAAAACACACTTCTGAAATAAAGAAGTAATACAGTATATATAGACTTCAGAAATCTTTCTTTTTTTTTTTTCTTTTACATTGCAGTAATTTATAAATATCGATTTTCTCCTGTGCATGAATTTGCTTTGTGTTTTTTTTTAATCAATGCAGCTTCACTCACTTAGGGCTTTTTTTTTTTTTTAGTGTTTATTAAAAATTTATTTTAAGTCCCAAAATAAGAACTGCTATAACAGTTCAGAAATTATTTTGCTTTAAAAATGTTGTTGAGTGATTGTTGTAGTTTAAACCCAGTCAGTAATTAAATAAGCACCATGCAGCCAGTCTCTCACAAAAAAATCACCACAACAATGAAGTCACTGAAAATAAGATGCGTTCAATTTCTCATACTGGTCTGAATCCAGGCTTCATCAGGAAATTATCTACATGACCCAATTAGGTCTAGTCTAAACTTTCAGCTCAAACAGACTAATTTGAACTTTTTCTGCTCTTCATACATACCTCACTTTTCTTGTTCTTTATTCTTGATTTTGGACAAGTCTATGATCTGGGAATAAGGAATTGAAATACTAAGGAACTCTTAGAACTGAATGAGGCAAAGCATTTTGAAAAGCAAGGAAAAAAAGACAAGGTATCAGATTGTTTTTTCCATGTATTCATTCATATATTCCTATTTTCTATTCATAAAAATATAGCAAAAAATAGAAAAGAACATCTTTGTACACTTAAATCAACCTCAGATTGAAATGAAACAAGTTTTTAACTGGGCATCTTTTTAAAGCTCATAGCTTAGAATGAGACACAGAGTTGAATGGCAATCAGAAAACCTGTATACAACATAAGAATATCTTGCCTCAATACTGTGTGCACCAAAGCTAGAAAGTGAGAGAAGAGTCTACATGATGCAAACTACCTAAGATTTTTCATGAAACACATCACTTCTTTTTTTTAGATATAGCCAGAAAAATAACTGCTTAAAATATTTGAAACAGGAAAAGAATTGGTTACATTTATGTTTACAAAAGTAAAAAAAATTCTCTTAGAAGTTACATCAAAAGTATTATTGTGGCTTGCTTAACACTTTATTTCATATCAGTTCAACAGCCATAACTGCGCAACCTTAATGAAGAGTAACAAAACATAGGCAATTGCTATTGGCTAGCTGGTCCGCAATAATTTGCTACCTAGGGGTAATATGTTCATATGTCAACACAAGAGGTCTTAGAGAAAACACTGATTTACTTATTAAACCTAAATGAATTTACTGTCCTTGTGTTAGGCTTCTAGATAATAATGTTCATTAACTGTTAAAGGATCATTGAGGCTAGAATTCATCAGAGTAAAGCAGCCTTACAACTAAAGTAATTTTCTGAAGAGTTTTATGTCCACTCAGCAGTGTTCACTAGGATTTTCACTTGAAGCAATTTGTAAAATAGTAAATTAGGGGAGGAAAAATAGTTCACCATGGCTTTTAAAGGCATTGTGATAGGTCATAAATATAGTACAATTAGTAATCTTTGCTAGGTAAAAAAGTGTCTAACTGTAATTGTATGCTATATATTTTCTACAATGTCCCCTGATTATGTATAAAAGAAACTTAAAAAGAAATGCTCACCTGGAAGTGCCAAATTAACTCCAGTATAAGGAGGTACAGCTTCTGTAAATATCACACAGTAATGTTCTTCTTAGACATTTAAAAATATTTAATACCATTTAATAAATGGAAAATTAAATATTCTAATCAGACTTGCCACCTGAATCTGGAACCCAGAGGGATCATTAACAGATATTAATACCATCAGCTAATTTTAAGAAGCTGTGTTTTTCTGAATATAACTACATATTTCCCTTTAGAATTTCAGAACAGTTCTGTCCTGCCTGAGTATTATCCCTGCCTATTCATTCTATTCTAACTGTAAATAATCACTGCTAGGATTTACTTAACTGATACTTGAGCATATTACTTAAAAATATTTTGAATGGAAAAAAGGAAATGTAGTTGATATAAATATATAGAAAATATAATGTGTATCTTTTCAGCTATCCATGGTGACACACCAAAATACTATTTGGAATTTGGGTATTTAAGATCAATGAGTATGGAAACTTTGTTTTGTTATAAAAGCCTCACACACATTGATGTTATACATGGGGAAAAAAAAACAAAACAAAAACAAAACCAAAAATAATACCACAAGCAAACCCAAAATCCCATGGTAGAATAATTAGAATAATTTTCTTTTTTTTTTTTTTTTTTTTTTTTCATTGTCCACATTTCTGGGTACTGGCATGAAGCAAATCCCAGTTCCATGGAACAGGATCCTACTGTTTGCCTCCAGATCAGAGAGTGTAGCTTGTATGCCTTCTTACATGGTCATCATTCAGTTATAGGTAAAAATGGATATTGACTTCTGTTCTAAATCTTATTTTCAGCTTCTGTTATTTTTCTGTGCTAGGGTCATATTTGTAAGGGTTTAAGGAGTTCGGTACCAAAATGCTTTGAGAAACCTCGTCTTCTGTGTCCTGTTGGTCCAAATACTTTGGGTCACAGGAGACTACTTTCTGTTGATTTTCAGTCAAGGCTGTACACTTGAAACTGCAAAAGTGATGGAGACTGCCCTAATCCACGTTTGAGCAACTCAAAGAGACAATAGGATTCTAGGTGTTACAGCTAGAATGAAATAAGCATTTAGTGCAGTGAGACATACCCTTATGTATCGCTCCTGCCTGATCTAAAGAGGCCTGCATTTTCCCCACATCCCATGTCCTGTCTGCCAGTTTCATGTATATCCGTAGGATACTGGGATGTAAGACAGCCCAGGTGGCATTAGGTCAGTATGTCAAACACCTGAGTTGTTCCCTGGTATTTAGATATTGCATTGATTTGTCTGCATCCTCATGCTGAGCTCTACGTTGCTCTGCCCCAGCCCTGAGAGCAAGAATGAGGCTCAGGGGAACTGGGGTGGAACAGGACACTGAGGACCTATGAGGTAACTTCAGCCCAAGGTCAAGAGACTATATCCCAGCACAGACAGAGGTGGCAGTGGGCTCTCTGAGTTGGCTGTTTTCCTCATGAGCCTGAGTTATGGGCTTTGTTCATTTCATGAATTTAACAAGGCTAGAAAGCAACAGCCTTTTTTCCTCAGCAGCTGAGGGCTGAGACTTCCATCAGCCCTCTATGTCCCCAGTGACGTGCCAGCAGAGAGAATGGTGGTGATGGTGATATCGAAGCAGACAGAATGTTGGCTTTGGCCATGTTCTAGTGGATGGAATCTTGGTGATGACTGTGTCACAGTGGGTAGAACCCTGGTGGTGGCCATTTCACAGGGGTAGGTTCCCATTTCAGGACAGGCTGTATGGTGACAAGGGCCAGACCAGCCTGAAGGCAGGCAGGCAGGTGAGCCATGGTTGAGGGAAGAGTGCAGGAAGAAGGCAGTGATGGGAGGGCTGGGCTCCTGGGCTCAGACAGGGAGGCAGATGTTGCCCTAGGAGAGGCAGATCTTGGCTCTTCCTCCTTTGCCTTCCAGAGCCAGAAGCTCACACAGAACAGGACCAAAACACTGTGCACTCCTGGCCTCAGCCACAGAGCCAGATATTCGACATCTGATGTAAGGACACAAAGTTAAGTCATGGAGTCTGGCAGAGCCCTGGGCAGGTTTTGCCCACAGTGGGCTAGTGTGGCTGCTGTGTAGTTTGCTATCCTTATTTTCGCAGATGCAAGCCTAGACAGCAAATGGACTAGACCATGGCATGCTTGCACCCTTCTCTCT
Organism: Myiopsitta monachus; assembly: GCA_017639245.1. Classification (NCBI taxonomy): domain Eukaryota; kingdom Metazoa; phylum Chordata; class Aves; order Psittaciformes; family Psittacidae; genus Myiopsitta; species Myiopsitta monachus. The sequence continues at coordinate 45,630,516 of CM029941.1, read as the reverse complement.
GCAGCCTCTCAGCCAGAGATTTCTGTAGCTCTCAAGAAAGCCATTGACTCAAGGACAAGGAAGCACAGCCAGTCTCCGCCTGCACTGTGTCATCTTCCCACAGGCAGCTCCCCACAGCCATGAACAAGGGGATCTCTGCTCCACTAACCCTCTCTGTGTGAAACTGACCTGAAATAAAATCTTCTGATTCAGAAACCAGTGGCTGATTCTTCTGCTTTGTGTGGTCTTTGGCGACAAATCTCTTGGGCCTTTTCCTTAGTATCATACAATTCTAGAATGTTTTAGGTTGGAAGGGACCTTCTAGTCCACCCCCCTGCTATGGGCAGGGACAACTTCCGCTAGAACATATTGCTCAAAGCTCCATCCAACCTGGCCTTGAACATTTCCAGGCATGGGGCAGCCACAACTTCTTTGGGAAACCTGTTCCACTGTCTCACCACCCTCACACTGAAGAACTTCTTCCTAATATCTAAATGTACCCTCTTCTGGTTTAAAGGCATTCCCTCTTGTCTGATCACTACTTACTCTAATAAAAAGTCCCTCTCCAGATTTGAGATTACAGTTAGAGTTAGTGAGTGCTTATTATCATCTGCCTTACTTCTTATTGATGCACTCAAGTCAGATAAATATTAGTAAAGAGATATTTACAATTTTAAAATATGTATACATCAAGTTTCTTAAAACATATATTCTAGAAAATTGCTGTCCATATCCTGGTTTTGAGAAACAGAAAAATTATCCATGATATAACATTACATTTTTACTGAACACTATTACTTTAAGTAGCTAACATTTACTTTTCCTTGTCCTAGAATAACTTAGTTCTTTCCTCCTCTTACTTAGGCTTCCTTTTTTTTTGTGGTCTCTACAATAATTGATATTCTTTCATTCTTTTAGACCTTGATCATTTTTTTTCTGATATAACAACGCAAAAAGGACTGAACTAGATAAACTCCACTGTCCAGGGGACAAACCCTGCACCAATGTCCAGTCTCTGACATGACTTTTTAACAAAAAACTATCTAAAACAAAGCAGAACCTGAGCGTATGTTCCAATTCTGCAGGTGTATATAATGGAGGATTACAGCTATTACCAAAACATGGATTCACAGCCAAATGTTAGGTGTTTTGTTTTACAGCAAAATAGAATAAATCAGCTCCTTATGACAAACACTTTTGCAGGGAATAACTTTTTGGAAGCAGCATTTTATTTTCTTTCATTTTCGATCTTTTTTTTATTACTATGTCCCTATATTTACTGCTGTCCAGCTCTACTATTTCATGCTAAAAAGCCTGTTTTCCACAATAAAATTTTATGGGTAACCTATAGATGTATTTTCAATTACTTTAAAAACAAATATGCCTCAGTTTCTCACATCAATTTTATTAAAATTATGCATTTAAGTAATGCAAATCCAGCTCACATTTATTTCAGTATCTTGGATTCAATCATATTACAGTAAATTGCTATGGCTATTGAATTTTTATGGTGTCCTAATAGATTTGGAAGAAGATACATGAAGACATGTGGTATTCAAGGACATAATGGGAACCATGAAACTACTACAAAAATCCAACTTAACTACTCTGCAAATAAGCAATCAAGAATAAAACTAATAGAATGGGAGGAAAAAAAATCCATTGCCATAAATCGACTTCAGCTTTTTGACACACTGCTATGCCTCATTGGACTACATTGTTGTCGATAGCCTGTGACATCTGTAATACCATTTCCCAAATTCCTAGTGTTCACAATGTATTTATATAATCACCATTGCACTTGTTGACAACAACGGATTTTTTTTTTCTTCTATTTCTAGAAAAGGATCCAAAGTGGAATCAGACAAAATATCTTATTTAGAATTACATGAAACTTGGATATATTTAAATATTCTGTTATTTTTCAGAATTAAAAATTAAAATATATAAGATAGTTTTCATTTTTTTTATTGCTTTTTCAGCAGATATTATTGGAATAATGCAACTGAAAAAACACATAAAACACTTAAAATATAAGCTGTAAGTAAAAACCGCTTTGCCCTAACAATTCTGCTTACAGAAGTATTTAAGATGCAAACCAATTAATTATGAATTAATTTGGTGCTGAATTTTAAAAATAGTTAATTTTCTGAAATTTCATTAAACTAACTTCTAGAGTATATCCGAGTTACAAATAGATACATTGTCTTGGGCTTTTCTTATCACTTGTAGTCTGAAACATAACCCTATTGTCCACAGAAGTCCCCAGGGACTGAGGTTTGGGCTAACGAAGCGATCTGCGCATGGAAAGGCTGAAAGCTTCATTTCAGCTGTTTGTCTTCTGACTGTTTCAAAATCATCCTCATTATCTGTCTGATTATTGGAAAGGTGTCACTCAACAGCTGATTCCTCAGGCATATGGACAGATGTATAATTTGAGATACCTGCTGGGTAGTCAATGCATCAGCAAGATTTTAAATTATGTTGTCATCTGGAGGGAAACACTAAGCTGCTAAACTAGCTGCAAACATTGGCTGTGTAGTGACCTTTGCATAGAGATAGTGCTTCTACACATAAACATTTTAAGGTCATGGGATTTATTCTAGTTCCTTACAAAAGCTGACATTTTGCAAAAGCCAGGAGCAACTCTGTACTGAGCTTTGTTACCTAGGAAATATCTCCCTTTGGTATCCATTAGTATGAGTCAAACTAATTCAAACTGTAAGACCATTAGACCGTATAAAGTTTCAGAGAAAAGAATTTTTAGTGATGCAGATGGTGGAGTTGTACAAAGAATATTTTTTCCCTCATTGTTTTTTATAGCTGCTCATGAGAAATTAACCCTGAATAGTGCGATACTCAGATTTTCTCAAAAATGCAATGCCTCACAGAAAGCTAACAGCTTGTGTTCTACTTCCTGTCACTTTAGTCTTTCACTATTATGGCAGTGTCATGTTTCATTTGCTAGAAAATTGGTCAGAATACAAATAGATGCTATAGAACAGGCTGTAGGTAGCCATACCCCTACTGCTTGGAAACAACTCTTCCCCATCAGATTCTTCCCCACTTGCAATTTGTGTAAACTCCATTCAGCTTGTGCATCTACTTGTATGGGAACACTGTTGTTTCCTGATGAATTCTGATTTGAATCCTGATGCATTAGAGTACTAGGACTTTATTTTTTTAGGACACCTTTAGTTAAAGTGTCTCAAAAAGTAAACCTTTGTTTAAAGAACCCAAACACAGCTAAAAAATAATGAGATGTGTATATACCCATCCAAAAGAAAATGTGGCTGGAAAAAAAATTTTATGGACATTTTTTGAGTGTATAGAGCCTCTTTCCCATTTAAAAAATAATGCACTAACTATTAGTGGTGGAAGTTAATTTTGAAAAGACAAGCTAAGAGAGGTGGGGAGAAAAGCAAGTATTTTGATTTGTCAAAATCAAAATTAAGCTATGAACATAAACTTCAAATCACCAACAAATTGTTTATTGACATATAGAAATATACAGAAACACACACACATGCAAAGCTGTATCTTTGAAATCAATCTATGGCAGACTACATGAGTGAATAAATCTTTGAAAAAATTTGTCTTTTGTATGCATGAGATTCTAAGACAAAGTGCACCCTTTTCATTTTTTTTCCCTTTTGCTTTTATCTTTTCCATTTCTTATCATTCTTAGTTTTAGTTACTAAGCTAAACAATAAGATGAAGGGTATAGAATTCAACATAGGATTCAAATTTTTGCACAAAGAGTCTGAGTTTTATATTTGTAACCTAAATGTATCAAACTGTGGACCATAAAATAAACTTTTAAAATTGTAAGCTCATGTAGGGTGCTTTATAGCTCACTATGTAAAGCTGAATCCTAAATGGGAGACTAATGTCATTGAATATCCTGGGATTAATATATGCAATACTCATAAAGATATGAAAAAATTAATCTTGAACACCACATTAGTCTAAGTGAAATGTGATACTGAATGCCAAAGAAAAAAAATCTGACCCTCTGAGGTTCAACAAATATAGTTAAAATTAATGTGTTAGGGCACTACATATCTCCAGAATTGTTGATACTTGGACTAACATCACCTTTAGACTTTATAAAAACAGTATGAAGAGCCTCTTTGACATAAAATTAAAACTCTCTATAATAAATCTCTGCCCAGATTCTTGCTGTGCACAAAATCCCTTCAAATACTTGAATATTTCAACCTGAAGATTTAAGTAGGATATATCTGTAATAGAGATTTTGCAGGTAACCTAGCTCTATAGCCTGTGAAATATACTAGTTTACTAGTTCAAAAAATGGAAATTTGGCTATAAAAATAATGTTACTATGTTTATCAGATGAGTCCTCAGACACTTTAACATTTGGTCTTTTGTATTTTCTGCATTTCTAGTTAAATTCTGATGTACATTTATTGTGAGCCACAAAAATATTCCTAAATTTTCTGGATTGGTGTCTTCGCATTTAGCCTATATAAAGTTAATGTTCAGATTCCATGGTAGTAGAAGCGTTCTTAAAAATCTCACTTCCTTAAAGTTCTGCATTAAAAAAAATGCTTTATATATATATATATATATTTTTTTTTACCTGTAAAGTAATTTATACAATAATTTTTTTTGTTTTGAGTGTTTATTTTTCTTTTTATTGATGTATAGGATAAACTTATATGTGATAACAAGAAAACACTATACGAACATGTATATGCATATTATGGTGCTAAGTATATATACATTATCATGTGTATGCCCATACTTGATGGAGAAGTGGGGTTCTTGTTTTATTTAACTGCTCATACACTACAAAATGTCAGACAGGGTGAAGAGAAGATTTCTACCTCTGAAACCATAGACAAATCCTCATGTTGCAAATATAGATAGATCTCTAATTTGTAAGATTGAAGAAAAAAACACAGCTATTCAGCTGTGTTGACCAGTTAGAATTTCAGAAATTTGGTACACTTTACAGCAAAATGTTTCTCCTAAATAGCATTTTTCACAAGATAGAGTATGTTACACATATACTCTCAAATGAAGAAAACGGTAAACATGAGACATGAATTGTAAACTTAATTGTAATGTCTTTGGAAATTATTGATTGGCGTATTAAAAAATATAGAGTGCTCTCCATCTAAAAATAAAGCTAATGAGGCCTATTGACTATTTTAGGTGCTATTACAAAACCAGTAGGTTTTGGGCACCATTCTGCAAAATTCCTGATGCTAATTACTTCTTATTATAAATAATTTTTACAGATTACAACTTTAAGTCTAAGATGAATTAATTCTGGCAGGAAAGGAAGGGGAAATTACTTCAGAAGACTACAGCCTTATCATATGCTTAAGTGAAACAAAATTATAGCACATTATAATACTTCTTTGCATTACGTAATATAAAAATAAAATACCTGAATGGGATAAGAGCCCTTTAAAAATAGAATGCAAGTATTTTTATTATGGTAATTTTATAAAAAAAAAATAAACTTCAACATGTATATTATGTTCCAAGTGTCGTGGTTTAAGGCTCTACCCCCCAGGCAGTTTTTTTCTTTCACCCCCTTCCCTCTCTTTCTTCCCCCAGTCCCGGGGGGATGAGGAAAAGTGCAACTCACACAGGTTGAAATAAGAGCAGTTTAGTAACTAAGGTATAACACAAATCACTACTGCTACCATCAATAATAATACAAGAGAAATAGAAGGGAAAAGAATACAACTGCTCACCAAGCCCGACCCAGCCAGTGCACCCCCCAGCAGCGAACCCCCCACTGCACCACCACAACACCCTTCCGGGTCTCTGTCTTCCGTTTTCACATCCTGGACCTGACGGGCTGTGGTATGGAATAACCACTTTGGTCAGTTTGGGTCAGGTGTCCTGTCTCTGCTTCCTCCTGGCTCCCCCTGCTCCCTGGCAGAGCATGAGACTCAGAAAGTCCCTGGACAGACAAAACACTACCAAGCAGTAACTGAAAACACTGGTGTTATCAGCGCAGTTCCAAGGCCCAAAATCAAAAAACACAGAGCTGCACCAGCTACCAAGAAGGAGAAAAAACGAATGCTACTGCTGAACCCATGACACCAAAACCAGGGAAAATATATTTCTAAAGATTAGAATCTGTAGTCATATACTGCATTGAAATGCTACACGAAGTATATATAGTAAGTAGTAGGTAAAAAAAAAAAAACAAACACAAATAAATCAGCATTTTTATGGTAAAAAAATGGGAGTGAACGTACATTGCTGAGTATTTAAGGTACCTGTATCAGCTGCAAGGTATTTAGCACTTAGAAAACTATATACAATGACATAGTTGGGCTATCATATAGGGATGGGTACTTCTGACAAAGTGTCTACATAGACATAAGGGCATGCATATTAAGATTTTTTGCAAGGGAAAGGGGAAGGTGAGCGAATGGTTGTGTGGTTCTGAATTATCATCACAACAGTCCTTTTTGGCAACCAACATGGGACATGAAGGGCTGAGATAATGACAGATCTGACCAGAGTGTGTCAAACTAAATTTTTTATAAGCATTCATTGTATTGCATTAATAGTCACTGGTTAAATGTTGATTTGTTTGGTCTTGGAGTTGTTGCATTTGATCTCAGAGTTTTGGTACATCACATCTTACTTGCAGCCAGTTTTGCCATTTTAGCATTTATGGGCTTTGGGGCTTGGGCTAAGGTTCTAATTTTATTGTACTTTATGAAAATGGTTTCTGATACAACAGAATTATTGATCATGAAATGATCTGATAAGTGTTCCAAGCATTGCCATCACCTCTATACTTTCAGAGGCATGTAATGGGATTTATTAACAATTGCATCTCCTTTTTTCCCCCTTGGAGGGCAAACCTATGGAAGAGACATCCAGGGACTGCAGCTGAACTACAGGACCAACCTGTGCTACTATCAGTTGCCCCTATATGCAAAATGAAATGGAAACAAAAAAGCAACTCCTGTAGTGAAGGAAGATGAAGAAGGGTCACTGCCAGAACTAGAGGGAGTGACAAAAGAGGAACTGGTACAAAAAAAAGAGGAAGAGAGAACAAGAGGCAACTTCTTGGTACCTGCCCTTGACTAAGCTGTTGAATATGTAAAAAGATTTCAGCTGTCTTCCAGATAAACACATCATCACCTGGATGCTCTGATGCTAAGACAAGAGGGCCAACAGTCGCGAACTAGAGGGTAAGGAAGCCAAGCATCTGGAATCTCTTGCTATGGTAGCGGGGAGAGGTGCTGAGTGAATGGTTATGTGGTTCTAAGTTACCGGCTGGGAGCAAGCCACAAGAGCTGTACCTTTCTGAATAACTTCAGTTCAATTTCTTAAACCTAAAGTGCAAACTTTTCACTAATTTCTGAAAAGAATTTTCATACTTAAGAAGGCTCCCTGTTCTCTGTAAATTTTGAGAGGCTAAGGCTACATGTACTCACATAAAACCTACCCAGCAGAAAATATTTTCTAGAGTGATTGGTAAAATTATCAGCACACACTGCTTAAAGATAACACACACACACCAAAAAAAAAAAAAAAAAAAAAAAAAATTATATGTAAAAATATGCAAATTAGTGAAGTCTTTCCTCATGTGGCTATTTCCAAATGAGATTTACAAAATTAATTTTTAACTTCTGGTAAATTTCATTTGTTTTCCCAACACTGCTCTGTAAAAACATTTCCTCTTGGTCTTAATTAATTTCCCATTAGTATCTTGGCTTCCAGAACTTTATTTTCTCCTCCAAGCTTGCAATTTAGGAATATAATATGTATGATTGAAGTTTTCTAATTAAAAATATCTGCACTCCAGCAGCAGTCTTTATTTCACTAACATTTAATTGGCCAGCCCAGTGGCATAAAAAAAAAATACACTGAATTACTAATTGATGATCTAAAATTTAGGATAGGTGACAGAAATCCACATTGTGCAACTTATAGAGCATCCATCATTGCTGTTCATGGGTAAGTAAAGGTTATAACACATGCATAAAATGTTCTACTCACACACTGAGGTTTGCTTACTATGTAAAAGCATGTTTTCTTGGAAGCAAGAGTTGTTGGAGCTTTTTCTAAGCCTTATGCTTTTACTGTAATCGGCTGTAATTAGTCTTTTGCTGGGATACATATATCCATGTAGTATCTGTTTATAAAAGATTTTGCAAAACCATATAGTATTCTGCTCTTACGGCATTGAGAAAAATCAGTTTAGTAAGTTTGACTTGAAAAGTTGTAACTGATTTACGCCGAAGTGAATTAAATCAGTCAGTCATTTTACTTCTGACTACGGTCCCAAAATTGTTTTCAGACTGTAGTTGGCTGATATATTCTTTTGTCTTCCTGGAATATGCCAAATATTTAGATGCAATAATAACAGCAGAAATAACAATTCTCATCTGCCCTAGTTCTAATGACACTTCAGAAAGGACACTATCATCTAGGATGCTGCAAGTAAAGTATGAGGTTGACCTGCCCAAAAAGTTGGGCTATTCTGAATTCATTAATATATTTTAAATGTTCTCAAGCAAGGTATTATCCTCAAAATTATGTTAAAGCATATTTAATATTACTTGCAGTGTTGTGAGGAGCTTGCTCCACATATATTCATGATACTGGAAAGCTGGAGCGCAAACTACTTGTTGCAGATGTGACTCTTCTTATCCTGACTTCCTTATTCAAGTCTCAATGCCTTTTCTTTTTAAGTAGTAAAGGATTTTTATGGTGTTTTCTATTTATGTTTTTGCTCTTTTTCTTTCTTTCAAAGGACTTAATCCTTAAAGTCTTTCTCTTGAAACCTGTCATCACTGGATTAATTTGATGTGCTATTAATTTATATAAAAATAAAAATTAAAAACCTAATGCAAATAGTTTATTCTCAAAAAGCAATGAAAACATCTATCATAAAGATTTGCTTACATCTAAAAAAAAAGGTTTTTATTTTCTTAAATCTGACGGATTATTTACAATGCCTTGCAGGAGCATGTAAGTGCCATGCTCAGGATAATTTAAGTCATCTATTCATCTTTTTATTTTTGATCTTAGCTTTGGATAATGCTAATTCCCATTTTTTTCATTTATTTTAGTAACAGGAACAGAAGGAGGCTACATGTTGCACAAAGGGAGGCTGAGATAATGAAGAAAGCCTCTTGACGAGAGATCAAGAAAGAAGACCAATGAGAGAGCTTGTTGCTGTGAGAAGGCTTAGAAAACTAAGATTTATCCCAAGGGACACAGAGGTAGAAAGAGAGTCTGGAGCATGGGAAGTTCCAGTTTGATATTAGAAATGTTTTACACTCATGATACCCAAATCACCAAAGGGAATTGCCTAGAAAGACTGGGATTCCCAATTCTTAAAGGTACTGAAATGTTGACTAGATGAAGGCCCAAGTAAAATTATATAAATTGGCCCTGCTTTACATAGGTAGGTGTACGGTGTGACCAGAGGTCCCTTCCTACCTAAATTACTAGTCATTCTAGAAAGTACATATATGCTTAATTTCTTGAAATCTGGCTACTTGTTTGTAGCTGATCATTACACAAATCTAACCTGATTCTCTCACATTATTTGATTTAAGAAAGTCCAAGTTCAGACCTGCTTTCACAGGAATAGATACTAGTAGGCTTTTCCTTTGATTTTGACCTGGGTACGTATTAGAGACTTTTTCTTAAAGTAAGCTTGATTATAGGAAATTCAGTTAAATCCCAGGTGAAAGTGAAAATAGAAACTAATTAACGTAAGTCTTTCTACTCAGTCAACTCCCCAAAATCACATTCTTCCCAAAAGAGCTGTAAACACTAATTAGCTATCTAGAATCTCATGAATTTGTGTACCTGTGATTATAGAAAGTTTGTTTCTATTTTCATTTTAGATCCTAAATGGAGATTTTATTTAGCAATGAATTCCTTTTACATATAAACAACTGCGCAAGTACTTCAATATTTATTCATAATTGCTATACTTCGACATGAATGCAGTTGATACGCGAGTATGTATCAAAAAAATTAAAAGCTGTAGTCTCAGAAATCCCCAAGATAGTTCCTTTTTAAAGGCATACGAATGTTTCATCACAATTTTCTCTAGTTTCTTAGAAAAGTCCTACAGCTAAATTATGATGATGGCACAAGATAATCTCTGGTCCTAAATGTGAGATATCTAGAGAGAAGTTCATCTAGAGAGAAGTTCATCTAGTACTAGTGAACCTAGTGAGCTTTGATTAAAAGGACTTCATTCCTATTGCGTGCATTATTCCCAGCTCTTGTGGGGAAAAGCAGCCATACGCAAATATGGCAAAATTATGTTGTAACAAGTCATATATGTTTTTTTAGTGTATAGACAAGTTACTGTAGAAGGCATGATGCTACAGAATACACATTATGTCCAAGCTTCTCTAGATAAGAAATATCCTTCAACAGGAAATTCACCAAAAGTACTTTTGTTGGAGGGTTACAGCAGGGCTGTACTACTTTGTAGTAATGCCTTCTATTCCTTTGGTGCTCATGGTATAGCAATGAATGTGGGCTAAAATACAGAGAGCTTATGGAAAGTCTTGAGCAAGTACCACAGCTTGAAGTCACCAAAACAGCTTCTGTGACATGAGCAGCAGTTTATGGGCTTACATTTTTTTAAAGTAGTATTTGTTAAAAATACTACCTAGGATGTTTCTGATGTACACATCACAAACTCAAAATTGGAGATGGACGCAAAATTGCATATGTGCTAGAAAGAACTCAGTTCATATTTTTGATCTTGCTTCTGAAAATTCTTAATTCCAAATTCAAATGCATAGTTTGTAGCAAGGACCTTTTCCACAGTGTGAAGCTCTTTTCAGTGCAGAGAATTTCGCATGAATTACCTCTCAGTCAGATCTTTCTGCAAAAGTTATTTTTGTAGACACATTTTGTCTGAGTCAGCTACTGTGCTAGATATCACCACAAATACAACCAAATGTAGGTTAATCTTCAATGGCAGTGTACCATGGCTTCCTTTTGTCCTTTTAAAAGGCAACACAGTCCACTGCACTACTTTGTGCTTTATTTCAGAATGATGCTTCTTTAAGCTTCTGATGTAGCAAGTATATTTTCTGCTTTCTCAGTCACTAAAAATTAATTAATGCCTGTTTTCTGCTTTTAAACGCATGCTAATCAAATTTACTCTTAAAAAAAAATCAATTAATTTCATGCACTAGAATCATTATCAATTTTCATCAATAACCACATGAAGATAGGAACCTTGCACTCTCATGACCACTTCCTAGCTCCTAGCATTAAATTCTGGTTTTGCCCATATGTTCACAACCGGTTCCCAGCTCTGTTATAAATTCTATATGATTTTCTGAAAACTAAGTCAACTTTTCTTCTCCATATAAAAATTATAATATATTCATTCTTCATTATCGAGATAATTTTTGTCACACTAAACCTGGAGTCCTATCCTCAGTACACTTACTATGTGCTTAGCAATAATATCATACAACCACATTAAGCAGTTCAGAAATATATAACTTGCAGAATAAAAGTGCTTTATTTACTCTAATGGGAGAAGGTATTTTGTTTCTTGGAGGAAAAATTCTTGGTCTTTTTTTTTTTTTTTTTTTTTGGCTTTGGGGGCTTTTCATTTTGTAGCCAGGACAGCCAGTTGAGCGTCCTGCAGTAACAGCCAAATTCTCCTACCTTCACAATCCTAACTCTGGGGCTCTTGAAACAGGAGAAAGACAACTCATTTAAACTGTACTGAAATGTCATTTCCAAACACTTTGTTTATATGCTAACTTTCTTTTCCTTGGAGAGCAAGGTCCAAGCTCATATATGGTAAATTAGACCTTTACCCTTTCATCTTAAGACATGTCTAGGTCTTAGGTCTGCCTCTTCTTGCACACACAGCTCTCATGATTCATGAAATTGCCAATATCCCCTTTCCCCCACACATTAATCATTATTACATTAATGCTATTTACCACCGTCATGCTTGAGAGTTCTCCACCCTGAGAATTTCTAGATTTTCTTCTCTCGCTTGGCTGCCTGTAAGTCATTTCTTGATTCACAGCTCTTTGCAGCTGTCTTTGTTTTCTTCTATGCATGTAGGTTTGTTGCTTGCATGATGGAGTTAGCCCTTAATATTTTTCTATAACAAGTGGTCATTTGAAATAGCAGATTAGCAAATAGTTCTCTGCCTCTCATGAGATAAAGAATCACTATGACATCTCTCTCACACAACCACTCTAAACTCTCTGGCTTATTTGGAGACAATCACATTTCTTTCTGGGTCTTCACATACTCAGAATTGAGTAGATAGACAGAATATGTTGTGGATTTGGGGAAAAAATAGTATAAAGTTTAATGGAAAAGGTGATTTAATCATATCAATTAGTCTGTACTTGTTGAAGTGAAAACCAACATGTGGCTATGACTGTGATACAGTTATTGGGTGTGACTGTGGCATGGCACTTTTGTTACTAGTATACACCCTGCTGTCATGGTTTTTAATAAATATAATATCTTTTGCCAGCAAGGAAGAGGTCTTTAGTCATTGAGGTGATAAATTCTGCCATCGAAGTTGGCTATAGCTATCTTTTACTTTTGCAGTCTATTTTTGCACATAATAGTGAAAAACGTTTCCCCAGGTTAGTAGCTCTAGAGTGGCGCCTTCAGCACCAGAGCACAGGGGAAATCGAAGCATCCAGGAGGTTGGCTTCTGACCTGCCAGAGCCACCAAAGGACCCGCAAGCCCTCCCCTGGCCTTGGCCAGGAGGTGGCACAGCCGCTGACACAGCAGCAGACTCATAGGGGTGGTGCCAGGAGGGACGGCACCACCCCGAGCAGATAAACACTGCCCTTGGGAGCGTGAGCTAGCAGGAGCTCGGAGCAAGGCAGAAATTCTTGTGGGCAGTGTCCAGCAGTCCGGTAGGCTGTGGAGGTGAGCTGAGGCAAAGGTTACCTAGACAGTGCTCTAGGATGCCATTCTCTTGGCAGAAAGCAAAGAAAACCAAGTCCTCTTTTCTGGCCAGGAAGGACATGGCAACACAGACAGAGGTCCCTCATGAACACATAGCTGTCCAGGCATTTGGCTGCAGCGAATGCCAGGGCCTGTCAGTGATGTTAGATGGTGGCTGTGCAAAATGTCAGCAGGTTGATTATTTGCTCCACATGGTGGCAGAGCTACAAGAAGAGGTGGGACAGCTAAGGAGCATTACGGAATCTAAAGAGGAGATTGGCTGGTGGCTATGAGCTCTTAGCATCCCTGAGAGAAGCAAGACAGACACCCGAATCAAAAGAACTTCAGAATCCTTTATCTTCTTGCCATCAGGCAGATGGAAGGGACCTAGGAGACAGGGGATGTTGGAAACGGGTTACTTCTCAGAGTTGATGTCATATTACCCCCAGCTGACATCACCTTCCCAGGTACGAATTTAGAGCAGATTTGAGGCCCTTGTATTTCAGGATTGGGAAAGTGAGGAAGATGATGATAAGGGATCATCCAGGTCAGAAGAGTTTCCACAGAAGAGTTAGAGAATACTTCATATTACAACTAGCTCTACTAGAAAAATTAAAAAAAAAACAACAACAAATAAAAAAGTGGTTGTCACTGTGACTCTGTTATCGACAAACCTCAGTCAAGAAAAACCTAGTAACACCAATATAGTGTTAAAAGGGAGGCATTCTTTTATTACAGCACTGGATGCATGGGGGATCTCTCCTCCCTACGTGCACGCCTAGGATCAAACTTTACAGATATATATATATATATATATATAAAGATTGTTACATATTCATACACTCCATTCTACAGTCCTATATTAATTTGTCATAACAGGTATGCTTCGTATACTAATTACTACACATGCGCACAAGCTACTTCTGTTGTTCTAAATTGAGCCTGGGGTATAATCTGAGTAGGGGCTATTGAATTAGAAGTCGCAATCTCCCCCTGCCAGAATTAGTCTTCACCTACTGTGGAGAATAAGGCATAGACCCTGTTTCTGGTTACAAACAAAATCCTTTATTATCTGAAGGCCCAGGGTTGATACAGGCTATACGATGTACCCGCATGTATGAGCGGCTAATACAGTTGGTTAGCTATCACCACCCACATGGGTATTTTGGCTTCTTCATTGGTAGATATCTTGCTCACTGGTTGCCTTGATTGGATGTCTGCTTCTCGCTTCTTTCTTCCTTCTTATCTTGCCTACCTTTCCTTGCAATACTCCCAAAACTTTCCCAGTAACATTCCTCTGCTATCTCAAAGCTTTCCCAGCAGCTAGTCTAGCTCAGAAATTCATCACATCATAGTTCTTTACACCCACATCTCCCCCTTTCTGTTTTTCTAAAGACATAACCTTTTTTAACATATTATCCATTATATCTTGCACACGATTTAGCAGATAGGGAACAAGAAAACTAACACAAAGGAAAATATCAGTTCAAGAAGTTTTACATTTCTACTGTTTTATACCTCTTGTAAGTGATACAGTTATGAGGCTACTATTAGACCAAGGTATCTCTACTAAACATGTATGAAATGTCTGTGCTACTAACTATGCTGAATTAGAGTTGTTTGACTTAGTGTTCTAGCTAAGTTCACCCATATGTTAGAGATATTCCAGGGCATCAGTCTCATTGTCGACATCGATGTGTTGGTGGTTATCCCTGGATTCTACATCCATAAGCTCAGGATGGTTCAAAACAGACCGCACCAGCCGTGCAGGTACCCACCAAGGACCATGATCTGTGGAGACACAAGCATATGCTCACTCAAAAGTTATCAGTGGATGCAGTCCTTCCTGGAAAAGCGTTTGTGGTGATTTTACCCAAACCTTTGGTTGATGAGTCCCTATAGGATTAGGCAAAATTTGGCTGTGCGACAGGATATGTCTGGTAACGGTTAAGGTCTCATTTCCCTCTCCAATCATCAAGAAATTTAACACATAAATTGCTTTATGTAGTCATGCCTGTGGCGATTCTCCCTTCATTCCCCCTTTTTATTTTTCTAATAACATTTTTAGTGTTTGGTGACATGGTTCAACACTGGCTTTTCCCTGTGGTGAGTGTGGGGTCCCTGTCTTGTGTTTTAACCCCCAGATATTTAGAAATGCTTGAGTTATCTTACTATTATAGGCAGGGCCATTGTCCATTTTTGTTTTGGAACACCTAGAGCTGTGAAGGCACCACACTAATGACGAATAACATCACGGGCCTTTTCACCTGTTTCTGCTGTGGCCCAGACCATGTGTCAAAATGTATAGATGGAAACATGGACATACTTTTATCTCCCAAACTCAGGGATGTGAGTGACATCACTTTGCCATAGTTGTGAGGCACTGGTGCCACGAGGGTTTACTCCAGTATGTGGGCATGTTGCAAATGGTTGACAGTCAGGGCATGTTTGTACTATTGTATGTGCTTCTGACCAGGAGAGAGAAAACTGTTTTCTGAGTGATCTCGCTGATTGGTGGTAAAAAGCATGTGATAATCTAGCCTGTTGTATCTGATTTGGTAGAGGAGTTGCTACTGTAGGAGCTATTAACCTATCAGCTATTCTATTTCCCTCTATGATAAATCCAAGCAAATCTGTATGGCTATGAATATGCAGAACATAATAAGGTGTCATGTGTTCATCCAATAGCATTTTAAACATTTCTAAATAATAGAATAAAGTAGGATTGGCAACTTCCTTCAGCCATAAATTTTCAATTCTAGTAACAACTCCAGCAACATAATTTGAATCAGTGACGAGGTTCAGCACTTGGTGACAGTGCTGAAGTGCAAACACTACTACAGCTAATTCTACTGTTTGTGCTGATCCCTGAACTTTTTATTCTTCATGATGCCATTTGTTAGTCTCAAACCAAACTGTGATTGCTCTGCCTGTTTTACCTAAACCATCTGTAAAATAAGTCGGACCTTTTAGAGGGTTATGTTGACATTTTGAAACTGATTTTATCTCTATTTCTGTTGTCAGGGAGAATAGCTTATGTGGTGGGTGGTGTGGAGTAACATGCCCACCAAAATTTGTCATTGCTATTTGTAGTTCTGTTTTATTTTGAACAGCCCATTGAAAATACATCTTGGTTAAGGGGTAGGAGATAGTTTCTGGCTCGTGTCCTGTTAATTCTGTCATTTTCTGCTTGCCACGACACTATATGAGCTATCTCTTCACAAATGGTAACTATGGTTTTAGAGAATTGGTGTGGTAAAAAGATCCATTCTAGGACACGCAGTGGATCCTTTTCCTTTGCATCCCATTGACTTATTAATCCTTTGAGGGACCTAAGCCCTTGTGTCATGGGTCCAGCTGTAGCAGTCATTTTTCTCCCTCTTGGTAGCTGGTGCAGCACTGTATCCTTAATTTCGTGCTCAGGAGCAGAGCTGATAACACCAGTGTTTTCAGTTAGTGCTTGGCAATGTTTTGATCTGGCCAAAGACTTTCTGAGTCTCATGCTATGCCAGGGAGGAGGGGGAACTGGGAGGAAGTAGAGGCAGGGTACCTGGCACAAACTGACCAAAGAGCTATTCCATGCCAAGGCATGTCATGCCCAGGATGTAAAATACTGGGGGCAGGAACCCGGAAGTCTCTCTCTCTCTCAGCTAGGTCAGGTGGTGGGCGGTTGTATCCTTTTCCCTTGTATTTGCCTTGTCATTATCATTATTATTGGAGGTAGCAGTAGTGATTTGTATTATATCTCAGTTACTGGACAGTTCTTATCTCAACCCATGGGAGTTACATTCTTTCGGTTCTTATCCCCATTTCCCCCACACACGCCCATTGGAGGGGGGGGGGAGGGAGGGAGAAGTGAAATTTACAGCTTAAACCACGACAGTTCTTTTTGGCGCCCAACGTGGGGCACGAAGGGTTGAGATAAACAGCAAGGATTAATAGTTACTCATCATAATGCTGATTTATTGGCTCTCAAAGCTGTTGCTCTGGTTCTCACAGGTTCAGTGCATGATACTTTACTTACAGACGGTTCTTCTTATCTTAACGTTTTTCAGATCTGGGTTTTGGGTTAAGATTCTTGTTACATTATACAGTATTGCATGGATTGTTACTAAAATAGACTCAGTGATCATGAAACTGACCCGGTTTGTGTTTCCAGTGTGGTCACCAACTCTATACTTTGGGAGGTATATAATGGAAGTTTTTAGCAATTACACGTCTCTTTTCACCTCCTCGGGTGGTCAGCCTGTGAAGGAGACATTCTTCTGTGCTCCCAGCGCCCCCACCAGGCCGTTTACAACACTATTTGAGAATTCTGAAGGTTTTGAATGGCCTTTAGATACCCTTGAGATCTGCCTGCTGGTGGTGATGGGAATTATCATGTTGGCACACATACTGAATATGTTGTACTCACAACTATTTAGCCTGGTCCGGAGAGTTAAGCAGAGTGGGGTGTGGGCCATGTCTGGGGTTAGACTACAATCCAGGATGGCCGAGAGATTTTCCCCAAGGCTGGACAGTCATGAGTGGCAGGGTATGTGGGATAGTATGGGCAAGTATCTAGGCCAGTGGGCCCCTCCAGTGCTTTGGAATTTCACCAATGAAGCAATGCAAAATCCAGAAAAATTAGTAAAACATTTAAAGGAGGTGTGTGGTCATTCTGGTCACAACAGAGATGGACAAATCATGGCAACGTGCTGGGGTTTGGCTTATGCTTACAGAGCCCTGTTTAACACTGTCCAGCATCTTCAAAAGGAAAAAAATGTCCCTGGACCTGAGGGCAGAGTAATGGACAGTGCAGCTACTCCAGCTCCAAGCACAGCAACTACACCAGCCCCAGGGACAAGTACAGCCACTACTCAAACTTCAGCAGTAATGGGCAGCGCAGCTGCTCCAGCTCCAAGCACAGCAACAACACCACCCCCAGGGACAAGCACAGCAGAGACAGGTACAGCCACGACTCAAACCCCAGTGACAACTACGGTGGCTACCCAAACCACAGTAATAATCAGAGCAGCTAAACCAGAAGACCAACTCATACCAATATCGGTTGTCCTGTATGCAAGAGGAAAAGGAAAAAAAGGGAAAGAAAGATGAAGCAAGATGAAGAAACAACAAACTCACCACCTGGGACAACATCTGACCAGGAGTCATCATCACATGACACAGAAGAGGAAGAAAAGGAAGAGGTGACCTCCCGATCTTGGACCTCAACTGAGCTACGGAATATGAGAAAAGAATTTACCCATCAGCCAGGGGAGCACATCATTACCTGGCTGCTCTGATGCGGGGATAATGGGACCGACGGTCATGAACTAGAAGGTAGTGAAGCCAAACATCTGGGATCACTTGCCAGGGAAGGGGGAATTGACAAAGCAATTGCAAGAGAGAAAAAGTCCCTCAGCCTTTGGAAGTGGCTCTTGGCAGCTGTGAAAGATAGGTTTCCATACAAGGATGATTTTATGAGTCATTCGGCCAAGTGGACTACTCTAGAGAAAGGCATCCAGTGTCTGAGGGAATCAGCCATTGTAGAGATGATCTATACTATCAAGCCGAATAACAGGGATATACCCATAGATCCAGATGAAGTTGAATGTACATGACCCATGTGGCAGAAATTTACACAGAATGCACCCCCATCATATGCCCATTCATTGGCAACAATAACCTGGAGTGACATAAGACCACCAACAGTGGATGAAATGATTTATAAACTCCGAGAGTTTGAAGATAATCTCACCCCTTCCATCATCTCAGCTGTGGAAAAACTGTCCCAGAACCTCCAACAATTGAGAGGCGATCTATCCAGCTCCTCATGTCTACCAACACACGTCTCAGCTATTAACAGAAGGTGTCCTACTGTTTGAGAGAGAAGGCATAGAAGATATACACCACGGGCCACCCTATGGTTTTACCTGCAGGATCACAGAGAAGATATGACGAAGTGGGATGGAAAGCCTACTTCAGTTTTGGAGAAGCGGGTGTGAGAACTGAAGAGGAGAACAAAGGTCAAGTCTGATCACCCCATGAAGGCTGCGTCTTCAGGTTCTGGTGAGCAGGTTCCCAGATGGAGTGGAAGAGCAGATTTTACCTCAGCTCCTGTGATAAGGAATAATTCCTGTCAACAAGACATGAGTGACCAATGTGATGACTGTTAGAGGGGCCCCACCTCCAGCCAGGTGGAGGTAGAGGACAATCAGATTTACTGGACTGTGTGGATCAGGTGGCCTGGCACATCAGTCCCACAGAAGTATAAGGCTCTAGTAGATACTGGTGCAGAGTGTACTCTGATGCCATCAAGCTGTCAAGGGGCGGAACCTATTTCTATTTCTGGAGCGACAGAATGATCCCAAGAGTTGACTGTACTGGAGGCTGAAATCAGCCTGACTGGGAGGGAATGGCAAAAACTCCCCATTGTGACTGGTCCAGAGGCTCCATGCATCCTTGGCATAGACTACCTCAGGAGAGGGTACTTCAAAGACCCAAAAGGGTGCCGATGGGCTTTTGGTATTGCTGCTTTGGAGACAGAGGAAATGGAGCAGCTGTCCACCTTGCCTGGTCTCTCAGAGGATCCTTCTGCTGTGGGGTTGCTGAAGGTCGAGGAACAACAAGTGCCAGTCGCAACCGCAACAGTGCACCGGCGGCAATATTGCACCAACCGAGACTCCCTGATTCCCATCCATAAGCTGATCCATACAATGCAGAGTCAAGGAGTGATCAGTAGGACCCACTCACCCTTAAATAGCCCCATATGGCCAGTGTGGAATTCTGTTGGAGAGTGGAGACTAACTGTAGACTATCGTGGCCTGAACGAAGTTACCCCATTCTTGAGTGCTGCCGTACCAGACATGCTAGAGCTTCAGTATGAACTGGAGTCAAAGGCAGACAAGTGGTATGCCACGACTGATATTGCCAATGCTTTTTCTCAATTCCTCTGGCAGCAGAGTGCAGGCCACAGTTTGCTTTTACTTGGAGGGGCATCCAGTACACTTGGAACTGACTGCCCCAGGGGTGGAAACACAGCCCTATTATCTGCCATGGTCTGATCCAGGCTGCACTGGAACAGGGGCAAGCTCCAGAACACCTGAAATGCATTGATGACATCATTGTGTGGGGCTATACAGCAGAAGAAGTCTTTGAGAAAGGGAGGAAAATAATCCAAATCCTGCTGACAGCCGGTTTTGCCATAAAACGGAGTAAGGTCAAGGGATCTGCACAGGAGATTCAATTTTAGGGTATAAAATGACAAGATGGACGTCACCTGATCCCCACAGATTTGATCAACAAGATAACAGCAATGTCGCCACCAACTAATAAGAAAGAAACACAAGCTTTCTTGGGTGCTGTGGGGTTCTGGAGGATGCAGATCCCAAATTACAGTTTGATTGTAAGCCCTCTCTATTATGTGACCTGGAAGAAGAATGATTTTAAATGGGGCCCTGAGCAACAACAAGACTTTTGAGCAAATTTAACGTGAGATAGTTCATGCAGTAGCCCTCGGACCAGTCCGGACTGGGCCAGATGTTAAAAATGTACTGTACACCACAGCTGGGGAGAACGGTCCTACCTGGAGCCTCTGGCAGAAAGCTCCAGGGGAAACTCGAGGTCGACCCCTCGGCTTTTGGAGTCGGGGATACAAAGGATCTGAGGCCAGCTACACCCCAACTGAAAAAGAGATATTGGCAGCCTATGAAGGGGTTCGAGCTGCTTTGGAAGTGATTGGCACTGAAGCACAGCTCCTCCTGGCACCCCGGTTGCCCGTGCTGGGCTGGATGTTCACAGGCAGGGTCTCCTCTACACATCATGCAACTGATGCTACGTGGAGTAAGTGGGCCGCATTAATTACGCAATGAGCTCAAATAGGAAATCCCAGTCACCCGGGAATCCTAGAAGTCATCATGGACTGGCCAGAGGGCAAAGATTTTGGAAGGTCACCAGAGGAGGAAAGAATGATGCGTGCTGAAGAGGCCCCACCATATAATGAACTGTCCGAATGTGAAAAGCAATGTGCCTTATTTACTGATAGATCTTGTCGCATTATGGGAAAGCACAATAGATGGAAGGCAGCAGTATGGAGTCCTCAATGACAAGTTGCAGAAAGTGCTCAAAGGGAGGGTGAATTGAGTCAGTTTGCAGAGGTGAAAGCCATCCAGATGGTGTTGGACATTGCGGAACGAGAAAAGTGGCCAGTACTTCATACTGACTCATGGATGGTGGCGAATGCCCTGTGGGGGTGGTTGCAACAATGGAAGCAGAGCAACTGGCAACGCAGAGGTAAACCCATCTGGGCTGCTGCACTGTGGCAAGACATCGCTGCCCAAGTGCAAAACCTGGTGGTCAAAGTACGCCACGTAGATGCTGACGTACCCAAGAGTCGGGCTACGGAGGAACACCAGAACATCCAACAAGTGGATCAAGCTGCTAAGATTGAAGTGGCTCAGATGGACTTGGATTGGCAACATAAGGGTGAATTATTTTGAGCCTGGTAGGCCCACGACACTTCAGGCCATCAGGGCAGAGGTGCAACATACAGATGGGCTTGTGACAGAGGGGTGGACTTAACAATGGATACTATTGCCCAGGTTATTCATGACTGTGAAACATGTGCTGCAATTAAGCAGGCTAAACGGTTAAAGCCTCTTTGGTATGGAGGGCGATGGCTGAAGTACAAATATGGGGAGGCTTGGCAGATTGATTATATTACACTCCCACCAACCTGCCAAGGCAAGCGTCATGTGCTTACCATGGTGGAAGCAACCACCGGATGGTTGGAAACATACGCTGTGCCCCACGCCACTGCCCGGAACACTATCCTCGGTCTTGAGAAACAGATTTTGTGGTGACACGGCACCCCAGAGAGAATTGAGTCAGACAGTGGGACTCATTTCCGGAACAGCCTGATAGATACTTGGGCCAAAGAGCATGACATTGAATGGGTATATCACATCCCCTACCATGCACCAGCCTCTGGGAAAATCGAACAGTACAATGGGCAATTAAAAACTACACTGAGAGCAATGGGTGGTGAGGCTTTCAAACATTGGGATACACATTTACTAAAGGCCACCTGGTTGGTCAACACCAGAGGATCTGCCAACAGAGCTGGTCCAGCCCAGTCAGAACTTCTACATACTGTAGAGGGGGACAACGTTCCTGTGGTGCACATAAAGAATTTGCTGGGGAAGACAGCCTGGGTTATTCCTGCTTCAGGTAAAGGCAAACCCACTCGTGGGATTGCTTTTGCTCAGGGACCCAGATATACTTGGTGGGTAATGCGGGAAGATGGGGAAGTCCGATGCGTACCTCAAGGAGATGTGATTTTAGGAGAAAACAGCCAATGAACTCAGTTGCAGGCTGTTGCTTGCTATGTAATTTGTTTCTTTTATAGCTCATCAACTAGATGTCTTCAAGACATCAGTGACTGACCCTCAGACTATCATCCCAACAAAGAACGATTTTTGATGAAACCAGACGAGTTCTGCAGTAAAGGAACAGTCAGCATCAACAGGCAGCGATCCAACACTGCACACAGCCTCCCCTGCTCTGAAAGACTGTTACAAAAGGTGGTGCCTGATATTACGAAGTGGATGGACTCAGCAGCTTTATAGGGATTGGTCCAGGCACTACGGGATTATATCTCTCCATCTGTGTGTGTGTGTGGATGTATATATATATGTATGTGATGGTATATTGAAAATGTGGGATCTGAGCATGACGTGAATGGTATGGAATAAGGGGTGGATACTGTCCTGGGTTCAGCAGCAGCAGTCATTTTTCTCCTTGGTAGCTGGAGCAGCACTGATAACACCAGTGTTTTCAGTTACTGCTTGGTAATGTTTTGGTCTGACCAAGGACTTTCTGAGTCTCATGCTATGCTAGGGAGGAGAGGGGGCCGGGAGGAAGCAGGGACAGGACACCTGACCCAAACTGACCAAAGAGCTATTCCATGCCACAGCACGTCATGCCCAAGATGTAAAATACTGGGGGCAGGAACCCGGAATTTGCTCTCTCTCTCTCTCTCGGCTCGGTCAGGTGGTGAGCGGTTGTATCCTTTTCCCTTGTATTTGCCTTGTCATTATTATTATTGGTGGTAGCAGTATCGATTTGTATTATACCTCAGTTACTGGACTGTTCTTATCTCAACCCATGGGAGTTAAATTTTCTTCAATTCTTCTCCCCATTTCCCCCCCATCGGAGTGGGGCGGGGGGAGGGGGGCAAGGGTTGGAGAAGTGAAATTTACAGCTTAAACCACGACAGAGTAGATGATCCTAACTAAGATAATAAAGCATGTGTGGAAAAACAAAGGGATCAGGCTCAGCCAGCATGGGTTCATGAAGGGCAGGTCCTGCTTGACCAAACTGATCTCCTCCTACAATAATGTGATCCACCTGGTTGATGAGGGATAAGCTGTAGACATTATCTATTTGGACTTAAGTAAAGCATTTGATATTGTCTCTCACAGTGTTCTCCTGCAAAAACTGGCTGCTCATGGCCTGGATAGGCATATTCTTCACTGGGCTGGAAACTGGCTGGGTGGCCAATCCCAAAGAGTGGTGGTAAATGGTGTCACGTCTATTCATTAGTGGTGTCCCTCAGGGCTTGATACTGGGGCCAGTGTATTTAACTCTTTCACTGATGATCTGGATGAGGGGATCAAGTGCACTCTCAGTAAATTTGCAGATGACACGAAATTGGGTGGGAGAGTTGATCTGCTGCAGGATAGATAGGAAGGCTCTGCAGTGGGATCTGGGCAGGCTGGATTGATGGGCCAAGGCCAATGGTATGGGGTTCAACAGAACAAAATGCTAGCTCTTGCACATGGGCCACAGCAACCTCACACAATGCTACAGGCCTGGGGAAGAGTGGTTGGAAAACTGTTGAGAAGAAAGGGACCTAGAGGTGCTGATTGATGGTTGGCTGAACATGACCCAGCTTGTGCCCAGGCAGCCAATGACATTGCGCCCTGTATCAGAGATAGTGTGGTCAGCAGGGCCAGAGCAGTGATCATCACCCTGTACTTGACACTGGTGAGGCTGCATCTGGAATCCTGTGCTCAGTTCTGGGCTCCTCACTGCAAGAGTGATGTTGAGGTGCTGGAGCAGGTCCAGGAAAGGGCAACAAAGCTGGTGAAGGGTGTGGAGCACAATTCTGATGAGAAACAGTTGAGGGAACTGGGGTTGTTTAGTGTGGAGAAGAGAAGGCTCAGGGAGACCTTAACGCTCTCTGCAACCACCTGAAAGGAAGCTGTAGTGAGGTGGGGGTCAGTGTCTTCTCCCAAGTAACAAGTGGTAGGACAGGAATTAATGGCCTCAAGTTGCACCAGGGAAGATTTAGACTGCATATTAGGAAAAAATTCTTCACTGACAGGGTAATCAAGTGCTGAAACAGGCTTCCCAGGGAAATGGTGGAATCATCATCCCTGGAAGTGTTCAGAAACCGTGTAGATAAGGCCCTCAGCGATATCATCTATGGTGGTCTTGGCAGTCCTTGAGTAATGGTTGCACTTGCTGGTCTTAAAAATCTTTTCCAACCTATTTGATTCTATGGTTCTATAATCTTTAAAAAAAGATTTTTCTCTCTGTTTTATAATACTGTTTCTGCTTTTAATTTTTTAGTGAACAACACAAGATCTTTATTTCAATATCAGGATTTGAGAGGAAAAAAAATAAAATATACTGAGTCATAGGATCTTGAGCTAAAGAACTTATTCCTTGGTTTCTAGAAGGTCTTGAAATGATATTTATGTTATCTTTTGTCTTCTATGAACTCACTTTATTGTAATCCAGGGACTATTTTAATAAGTATGACATACAGAAACCAGATACTTGGCTTCACGCCATATTAAGCAACAACTTCCTTTCATGTTTATATGCATATAATTGATATTCTCAGCTGAAGAAACTGATATACTGACATGGTTCATGAACTACTGTCAGGAGTTTTCTGGGTTTTTTTGTGTTTTGGGTTTTTTTTTTTTTGCTTGCTTGTTTGTTTGTTTTCCTTTTTATAGTGGGAAGAGGCATACAGGGAAAAGAGGAAAGGTGCATTGCAGGTGAGACCTTCAGTGGTACAGAAACTCTGCCGATAGAATAATTTATAGGACTTCGTCCTAAGAAGGAAAAGGAATGTATGAGGTTACAGTAATGAAACAAACTGCAGAGCAATAACATTAGGAGGGAAGGATAAGAATTTGAAAGGAATGTTGCATGATTTGCCAATAAATTCAGAGTAAAAGTCAGTCTCAAGATTAAAGTCTGTGCCAGAGAGTGATCTGAACAGAGGATAAGAGTCTTCTGTTTTCTTTGATTAGCCTGTAAAGTCTGAAAATGATAGCCCCTGGAACCCTCTAAGGCTGGAAGATGATAGAATAACCTGAATATAGACTGAGATGAATAAACCAAAGTCTGATGCAGAGCAGCTGCATGGCTGTACGTGTGTTTTAAGACTGCATCTTATACCTTCTGTGAGATTTTGGATACTGCTATCCTTTCATTCTCCGCTGACAGATGAGAGAAGTTCAGGTAACAATTTGTGTGTATGGTAAGTGAAAACAGTGCAGAGCAGAAGATGCAAAAAACAGGGAAATGGGGAGGAGTTGTGGTTTTTTAATCCTGTGTCTCCAATTAAATATTTTGATGACAGGAAGTAAGGGGAAGCCTTCAGAGCCACATCTTCCCTTTAGGTTGTTGCAAGCTCCTTCTCAAACTTTAGATTTATCTGGAAACTTACAGGTTTTCCATCTGTTGGCCTGACCCAGACTCAAGGGACGTGTGTTGCCTACCAGGGGCTCTGATCAGGGATGTTGCAGAGAGGCTGTGTGCTCTAATAAGTCCCACTGCATTACCCACTTCTGGTGACCCATGTGGTCAACATGTCAACAAGTGCCAGTCGCGACTGCAGCAGTGCACCGGCGGCAATATTGCACCAACCGAGACTCCTCGATCACCCTTTAATAGCCCCATATGGCCACTGCAAAAGTCTAACGGAGAGTGGAGTCTAACAGTAGCAGTACTAGCATTGAAATCTGGTCTGTTAGGTCTTATAAAAATGAAATACAATTGTGACACTTTGCAACTGTCATCAATATACACATACTGGATGGAACCATGTTAAGAATTTTCCTCCATAAATACACTGAAAATAAGCTAAACATTTATTTTAGATGTTACTTTTAGTATTAGCTGATGCTAAAGTAAGATACTTAGAAGTGCTTTCAATAAAATTTTCACTGTAACAAAAATAAGTATTTTTTCTGCTAATAAATATAAATCAGTCATGTTCTTTAATGCAGGTTATAGCTCTAGCATCTTTTCACTTCACGTTATTTTAGATTCAACTCAAACAAAAAAGACAACAAAATTAAAAACCCACTGACAAAACTCATCATTGATATGTATGTCTTTTTGTCAGGAAAAAAATGGGCAAAAAAAAAAGGGGCAAAACCCAAAGAAAACTGCATATGTGAACATCTT
Source organism: Myiopsitta monachus (assembly GCA_017639245.1). Lineage (NCBI taxonomy): Eukaryota > Metazoa > Chordata > Aves > Psittaciformes > Psittacidae > Myiopsitta > Myiopsitta monachus. The sequence goes on along the minus strand of CM029941.1, from coordinate 45,604,133 downwards.
TAGGCATAAACCTGCTACCCATAAAGAGCTAAAACAACTATCTCCTGTCATTAGTAAATTTTCTTATTAAATTTTTAATTAAAATTAAATCCTAAAAGGGAAAAAAAATTACCTTTCTAAAGGAAACAAGCTGTTATTTTCAAACCTTTTATTATATATTCTGAGCTATAAAACAAAGTCAGAAAAGTCAGAATTTAAATTAAAAAACTTTAAAAATAATTTATTAACCAAGCAAGAAGAGGTTGTAAGTTGGGTTTTTTTTGTTTGTTTGTTTATTTTGCTGTTTGTGTTAGGTTTTGGTTTTGTTTGGTTTTGTTAGGTTCATTGGTTAGGGTTGTGGGTTTTTTAAGTACGTGCCCTTCCCCTAGGCAGGTTTTAGGTAGCCAATATGGCAGGTCACAGGTGAGCTAAAAGTCCGGCATGCTTGCCATGAGGCTCTATAGAATATTTTGCAATAAGTTTGAATAAGGTTTTTCCCATCACAGAAAAATTTCGATCAACTCTAAAGTATAAAACCCATTTTTTAGTCTTTTACTTTTTGCTTATATCTATTCTTCCATCTTCTAAAAGCCTGTTTGCATACATATCTCTTAGTTCAGTCTTTTCTGAAATAAAATCATATTTGTAAGAGACATCTTATTTTACAGTTATAGACAAAGCTAGTCATTTAGGCTATAAATAATCCCAACCCATACCTCTTGTCTCAAAGACTTGCAGTTAAACAACAACTAAATCAAGACTTATAACTTTAGTTAAGAAAGACTCAAAAAAGTACAGAAGAGTACCTAAACTTAGTAACCAGGTAACAACTCACTATATGTTAGAAATTTGCATTTTTAAAGTTTATAGGACAGAAAGACTGGTGTTAGATAAAATATGTTTAATCTGAACTTAATCACACTGTTTCATCAGACTCATTAACCATACATGATTATGTTGCAGATGCTTATGCTTACCTGGCAACCTTCTCACCATGCCTCCAGTTATGAAGGAGGGGAAAAAAAGATATGAAACATAATATGAGGTTTAAACAAGAAGCAAAAAAAAAAAAAATATAGTAACATAATATTAATCAGGTAAGACTTTAAAAAAAAAAAAAAAAAAATATTTCCAAAACAGATTATGCACCCTCCTTAACAGAAAAAGTCTCCTTTTTTTTTTTTTTCTTTTTGATAAATCTCCAGGTGGACCAACACAGTAAGAAGAACTGACTTTTATAGCGTTCAAGAATTGTACTGTGGCTTATGCTGATCACCAGCTATTTCTACTGTATTTGAAAAGCTTTTGATATTTCTAATATACAGGAAATTCCCTGTTAGATCTACTAGAGAAACAGCAAAGCTTTTCACATTAGTACCTGAACTTGCCATGATAATTCAATAGTGCATTAGTCTATCACATTAAAACAATTCACCACTACATATTTTTATAGAATCACAGAATACTTAGGGTTGGAAAGGACCTTAAGATCATCTAGTTCCAACCTCCCTGCCATGGGCAGGGGCACCTCACGCTAAACCATGCCACTCAAGGCTCTGTCTAACCCAGCCTTGAACACCGCCAGCAATGGAGCATTCACAGCTTCCCTGGGCAACCCATTCCAGTGCCTCACCACCCTCACAGGAAAGAATTTCTTCCTTATATCCAATCTAAACTTCCCTTGTTTAAAGCTTGAACCCATTACCTCTTGTCCTCTCACTACAGCCCCCCATGAAGAGTCCTTCCCCAGCATCCCTAAAGGTCCCCTCCAGGTACTGGAAGGCTGCTATGAGGTCTCCACGCAGCCTTCTCTTTTCCAGGCCGAACAGCCCCAACTTTCTCAGCCTATCTTCATACGGGAGGTGCTCCAGTCCCCTGATCATCCTCGTGGCCCTCTTCCAGACTTGTTCCAACAGCTCCATGTCCACCAGAACTACACACAGTACTCGAAGTGAGGTCTCAGGAGAGTAGAGTAGAGGGGCAAGATCACCTCCTTCAAACTGCTGATCACGCTCCTTCTGATGCAGCCCAGTACACGGCTGGCTTTCTGGACTACGAGTGCACACTAAAGCTAGCTCATGTTCATTTTTTCATCAACCAACGCACCCAAGTCCTTCTCCGCAGGGCTGCTCTGAATCTCTTCTCCACCCACCCTGTAGCTGTGCCTGTCATTGCTCTCACCTAGCTGGAGGACCTTGCACTTGTCATGGTTAAACTTCATGAGGCTGGCATCAGCCCACCTCACAAGTGTGTCAAGGTCCCTCTGGATGCCATTCCTTCCCTCCAGAGTGCCAACCGAACCACACAGCTTGGTGTCATTGGCAAACTTGCTGAGAACGCACTCAATCTAACTGTCCATGTCACTGACAAAGATGTTGAACAAGACTGGTCCAAACACCGATCCCTGAGGGACATCACTCGTTACTGGTCTATTTTCATAAACTTCCTGCACTTCCAGCCAGTCTTTGACAAGTCAGCACCAGCAAGGATGAAAAATACAGTATCCCTCACAGATGAAGTATTATTAATGCACAAAACACATCCTAAATAAAAGATTACAGCTGAAATAAACAGAATTTTTTCAGAAGCTTGTAGCTAAACTTTGGGAATACCCATCTCCACTGAAGAATTTTTACATATAAGGTAATTCTTACATTAAACTCTAAATTTTATCCTTCAAAGCTATTATTAAGATCCTTGTTTGTGGTTCAGATATTTTAAAAGACAGAACAACAGACAAGGTTTTAAGTTAGATGCAAGATTCTCCACAGTACTGAGCTCCATTGGATCTGGTTACATTCCTTATTCTAAATGGAGTTAGAACCTAAGAATTTCTAGACTTTCTGTATAACTTTCTGAATTGTTCTTGAAACCCAGCAATAGACTCTAAAACTTACTCCTTGTCGCTCTTCCACTATTAATTATTGCAAGATAAAAATATAGCAGCAGCTAACTCAGCATTAATGATTTTTCTTGCCATCAATGTTATTTAGAGGTTGGTACTTCATGTAAAAAATTGAACTAGAATAAAAATTATTTATTTATAATTTTCAAAGTCAGCTACTTAAATACTGCCCTTCTGAGTAACCTTCAAACCATTATCTAACCAAAGGTATACTTCCTCTCTGTTTACTAACTGGCCAGAAATTTAAAAAAGTGTTAGATGTCCTGGGTTCAGCTGGGATAGAGTTGGTTTTTTTCCTAGTAGCTGGTACAGTGTTGGGTTTTGGTTTTAGTCTGAGAATAACGTTGATAACACACTGATATTTTAGTTGCTGACATTTACCCTGATCAAGGAATTTTCAGACTCTCATGTTCTGCAATTGGAGAGGCACAAAAAGCTGGGAGGAAGCAGAGACAGGACACCTGACCCAAACTAGCCAAAGGGGCTATACCACAGTACGTCTTGTCCAGTATATAAACAGGGGGGACTTACTCCAGTTACTGGAAGGGACCAGTCGCTGCTCCAGTTGGACTGGGTATTCGTCACCAGATGGTTAGCAATTGTATTGTGCACCACTTGTGTTTTCTGAATTTTCATTACTTTTTTTTGGTTGTTGTTCCCTATTATTATTATTAATATTGTTATTATTTTTATTATCATTTGTCGCGGTTTAAGCCTCCAAAACTCATGAAGTTTTACTCACTCACTCACTCCCCTCTTTTTCTTCCCCCAGTCCCGGGAAGATGGGGAGGAGAATCGAAAAAAAAACCGCAACTCGCACAGGTTGAGATAAGAACAGTTTAGTAACTAAGGTATAACACAAATCACTACTGCTACCATCAATAATAATACAAGAGAAATACAAGGAAAGAGAATACAACTGCTCACCAAGCCCAACCCAGCCAGTTCACCCCCCAGCAACGAACCCCCCAGTACCAAAAAAGTGACCATGCTGTGCACCCCCAGTCCACCAGCACACCCTTCCGGGTCTCTGCTCTTCATTTTCACATCCTGGACCTGACGGGCTGTGGTATGGAATAACCTCTTTGGTCAGTTTGGGTCAGGTGTCCTGTCTCTGCTTCCTCCCGGCTTCCCTCCTCCCTGGCAGAGCATGAGACTCAGAAAGTCCTTGGCCAGACAAAACATTACCAAGCAGTAACTGAAAACACTGGTGTTATCAGCGCAGTTCCAAGGCCCAAAATCAAAAACCACAGCACTGCACCAGATACCAAGAAGGAGAAAAATGGCTGCTGCTGCTGAACCCATGACATCATTATCTTGCACTTTATTTCTATTATTAAACTGTTCTTATCTCAACCCATAAGGTTTACATTCCTCTGATTCTCCCCCACGTCCCATCCTGGGGGAGGTGGGGGAGGAAGGGAGAAGAGTGAATGAGCATCTCCATGGTACCTAGTTCCCAATTAGGTTTAAAACACGACGGTGTGTGAAGCAGCATTTCTTGTGGATTATCAAATTTGAGTAAAATATGAAGTACCGTAAGTCCTCTGTCTGTCCTCCCTAAAGCCCTTTTCTTTTTTTGCTTTAACATAGAAAAGGCAGACACATATTTAAGATGGCAGGGGGGTTGGAACTACATGATCTTAAGGTTCTTTCCAACCCTAACTATTCTATGATTCTATGATTCTATTTAGGATTTTAAAAGTAACTTTCAAACATGACCTAAATCAAACTGTAAACCACAAAAGGTTATATCACCACCTAATCTTTTGAGAAATTTTCATAGAGTTATCTCAATAACCTCAGCTGCAAAAGATATTCCACGTAAATTCCTTGCAAATCCAGTAAAATCGTGACAAGTTTATTTTATTGCATCTGTATATTTTCATATTACATAAAATTTAATCACACTTTTAGTTTTTGGGTGGGAAATAAATTCTGTTTCTCAGACAGCAGACTTCACACATTGCTGAAATACCACAGTTTAATAGATAAGGGAGGGGTTTATATTTATTTTACACATTGGGCAATAGTCTTGCGACATCACTGATATATATAACACTGCAATTTAACTTGCTAAGAAAATCAGATGTACAAATCAATAATCAATCTAACCAAAATACATTACCAAAATACTAAAGTACATTCAGTACTGAGTAGTAGAATCAGAATAGTGAAAGTCACTAAACATCTTCCACAAAAAAAAGGATGATATAGAATACAATCTCTAATAGGTAAAGGTTACATTCAGGAAGCAATGTGCTCTTGAACTTCTCCAGCATACCAACAAGAACTGAACAACCCTAATATGCATAGGATAAGTATCTATGGTGTATGTGCACAAAAAAAATACATAAATAAATACAATGCAAAAGTACATATAAAAGATATACAATAATGAGGTGCTTGAGGGAAAATTACACAGCATTAAATTCTCCTGGAGAACATATTCACATAGAAGTTTAGATACCCTCTGAGTAAAAACAAAAAATCTGTCTCAGTTGCATTATCAGAGTAATTTTCACCTACGGTGTGGCAGGAAGATTCAAAGAGCATGTTTTATTCAACTGTTTATCATATATTTCTCTTAATTGCAATGTAGCTAGCCATCAATTTTCATTATATCCTCATATTCATATACGCAATAGTTTTGACTGCGTAATGGATGTTTTCATTATTTAGTTCAATTCTTTTCCTCCTTTCACATACACACTGATAAAGATCAATTCTCTTCTTTAGATCCCTTTCATGAGATTATCAAGTCAGGCTTGGCAAGTTTTAAGGCAGACTGCCAGTTCCCTTGATTGCACTACAAACCTTTTTCTTGACCTCTTTCAAACTGAATTAATCTTTCTTGAACAAACATAATCAGAATTGTACGTATATTTCACATGGCTTCATAGCGTCTATCTTGACCTTCTGAGAATAGTTGATATAATATAATCCTTTGTGAAACACCAGCCTTCCTGTCTCTCTAAAGTAATTGCAACAAAATTGGTTACCATGTAAAATGTTTCCTTTTTCTTCCTCCTAAAAAAACTTAAAAGAGAGAGAACTTGTATTGATTAACCTGTTCCATTGCTACTTGCAAGATGGCAAGTCCCTGGGGAATGTTTTGTCAACCAAATCAGAAACACTAAGTGACTTTTTCCTACCACTCAAGGGTTTACACTCTTGCCCATGTAGCTGTGATAACATAGAAAGGTTTTACTGTTATTGACTGCCTGACTGTCACCTCAGATGGGTACTCAGCAAAAAGGAAACTGTATAATGTGGTTTTAGATCTTTAGAACATTAGGCAATGTTGAGAAACAAATAGGATCTGAGTGTCAGGGCTGTTCAAATATTTCACAGTTTTCAGTAAAAGAGTCCTTTCTAATGCACTACATTGCAACAAATTGATGATCATTCTGGTGAAATCTGGGAGGGAATGACCTACTATTAATATTTTGCAAACTTAGTTGAATTTATTATTTAATCCATTTAAAGTTAGAGTTTCCATTACAATGAGAATAAATCTGGGAAATTAGACTATAGACACATACTAAGTACCTGAGACCAACCCAGAAAAAACAGTCAATAGAAGCACAGGTATATATATGAAATAACTGCTCTCAGGAAGCACATTTTTCTTTTTTTGTGAATTATGATATGTGCATATGTATTGATGGAAGTGTAATTTTTTTAGCAAGAGAGGGAAAGAGAAAGTTCAAGTGCATCACTTACTGGAATACAGAAACTTGTGTCTGACTGCAAAAGGAGGTAGATGGAAAGGGAAAAGAAAGTCATGACAGAGAAGTGCTTTGAGACAAGACAATAAAAGAACAGAGAGAACATTTAGGCTGCCTGTGAAGAAATAGGTTTCGGTTTGTTTGGTTTTTTTTTTTTAAACAAACAAAAACAAACAAAAACAAACAAACAAACAAAAAAACCAAAAGAACCACAAGCAAGCAAACAAAAACCCACAAAAAAACCAAACACCTAAGCCTTTAAGAAATAAAAATCTACTCAACTTTTGATTAAATACATAAGAGCAAAAATTAGAAGAGATTTCACTTGAAGCATAACTAGGTTAAACAGCAGGCTGTAAACACATAATAAAAAGGAAACCTGCATTGACAGAGAGACAGTTGACAAGATTTATTGATTCCTTTCAAATTATAATGCCTTAGATCCATGAAGTAAAGAATGATCAGAATGAGCAATAGATGCTGAATCTAATTTATATGTCAGTAGCCATTTCTTCTCTTAACCATTCCAGTGTAAAAAGCCAATTGGCAGCCACTATTAATTGGCTAGTCAAAGCCAAAAGGTCAGCTGGCACAATTTTACATACCTTTCTCCAGGGTTCATAAATGAGCTCTGGGTAAGGTGTGAACAATGTTTACAGCAGCAATTAGTTTATTCCTGGGGCAAAGTACAAATAGAAGGGGGTATATATGTACAGCAAGAAGCTTGTTTCCCATCCCAGAGTGACCGAATAAACGACAGCTGGTTGGCAGTAGGTCATACAAATAAAAAATACCAGCTGGCAAATGTCAGATTATTTTTTCCCACATAGGTAGAGAGGTCTATTGGATGACAAGAAGATATGTTACTGAATACATAGCCATTTATTCCTCGATAGTTATTTAACTTACCAGCCACAGACTAATTCATAACTGAAAGTAAGGTAGTTAGCAACCTTATCATTGTGCAGATGTTACTTGGAAGATTTGAATACAGCAGATTAACCAGAATGATCATAGTGGTGATGCAGAGCTACTTTGAACTACTTGCTCAAAAAGTACATGAAATCTCAGTTTTGTATAAAAATTCTTTGTGAATAATTCTCAGGCACTGTTTCTCTAAGAAATCTTGATTTGAAAATTTTGCAACTTCTACCTTCTTAGGACACTTTACGTAACTATTAGGTTTGTGGAATCACAGAAAAACAGTATTGTTAGCACTGAAAAGACCTCTGGAAATTGTCTAGTCTAGCCCCCCTGTCAAGGCAGGGCCACCTAGAACAAGTTGCACAGGAATACGTCCAGATGGGTTTTGATTGTTTCCAGAGTGACCTGCTGGCCACACTCCTCACAGTGCACCCCAGGATACTATTTGACCTCCTGGCCACAACAGCACACTGCCTGCTCATAGTCTATTTATCATCTATCAACAATCCCAGTTGCTTCTCAGCTGAACTGCTCCCTAGTAGATAGCTAGTAACCTGTACTTGAACTTGGGGTTCTTCATTCCCAAGTGCAATACCCTACACTTACCCTTGTTGAAACTCATTTGGTTTCTCTCCACCAAATTTTTCAGCCTATCAAGGTCCTGCCAAATGGCAGGACAGCATTCAGGTGTATCAGACACTACCCCAGCTTAGCATTCTCAGCAAACTTGCTGAGTGAGCCCTTCATCCAGATCATTGATAAACAAGTTGGAAATGACTGGACCCAGTACTGATCCCTGGGGAACACCACTGAGTTCAAGCCTCCAACTGGATTCTACTCCAATGACCATGACCTTCTGTACTCTGCATTCAGTCACTTCTCAATCCACCTCACTGTCCATTCGTCTAACCTGAATTTCCTAAGGTTACCTACAAGGATGTGATTTGAAAGAGTGTCAAAAGCCTTGATGAAGTTGAGGTAGATAGCATCCACTGCTCTCCCCTTATTGACCCATCCTGCCATGTCATCATAGAAGGCTATGAGGTTGATCAAGCATTATTTCCCCTTGGTTATTCATTTAGATTCATTTCCTTCCTGTTCAATGCAGTTTTTATCCTGAAGACACCTGAGGCATCAAATAACAAAGCAAAGTGAATTCATTACACCAGTGCAGATAAAATAGATCACTAAAATTTAGGAAAATATTAATGTCTAAATCAGAAAGAGCCAAACTAGACATGCTTGTGATGTGTAATACCATACCAGAAGTAGAATTATTTTATTTTATTTTTGTAATTTAAAAAAAATATTTTATTTTTCTATGATATTTTATACAATTTTTTACAAAAAAAAATTGTCTTTTTCTTTTTTTCCTTCATTATATTTTCTGAAGAAAGATCTCATGTTGAACTCAACCGTTAAATAAATTAATCTCAAAGAAAAAGTAAATTATGATTTTCAATTATAGATATTATTACATTTTAACATCTATCTACGATATCATTAATTTAAGCCATCCTGATGGCATTTAAAGACTGTCAAATATACATATTTGCTTGTAGGTTTCAATTATTTCATTTCAGTATTTTTTTGAGATTGTATTAGTGACAAATCCAAAGTCTGGGTACATTATGTGCTACATATTGCACTTGCAATTGAAGTATTAGAATAGAAAATTAAATGAAGATATGCTTTAGGAAGAATGTTAGAAGCCTAATGAATGGCAATTTCAGGAAAATTAATCCTGGATAGTATTAAAAGTGGTATATTGTCAAAGAAGGCATTGTGCACAGAATAAAGAAATTGAATTTGTTAATAAAAACCCCACACAGTACTCATCCAGTTCTACCAAACTTCTCATAAAAGCCTTGTTATGCTATAATGCTTTCTACACATTTTACACCAAGTTTTTAAAATTTTAATTCATCTAAAACATGCAATTATCCCTATTTTATATCCAAGATTTATAGATCTAGTCCTCAAGACTTAGGAGTTAGTTAAGATACCGAAAAAAAGCTTAGCACTAATAAAGCCGTGACCTTCTACTGGTTAGCACATAACAGTTTACTTCAGCTTTGTTATCGAAGTTTGCTTTCATTACCCAGTACTTAAAACTGTCTAGAAATATTTAAAGTAGCATAAATCCATTGAAAGCTAACTCTTTATAACTCCGTGATAGCACTAATGTAAATGGTTTTGCAATCTTGTAAAATGAGATCTTGATGACCTGGTGGGCCTGACTCACTGATATGCATATATTATTGAAAAAGCATGAAATACGAAAAAAGCACACAGGTAACATACCCGTCCTGAAAATGCCAGGTTTTCTAACTTTTGAACTATTTATTTTTTTTCCCTGGTTATGACTGAGGAGGCCTTACCACTTGATCACCAATACAATGCCTATTTTATATGTCTTCACTGATTAAATTAATTAGAGTGTTTTGTTCTCTTTTCCTTGGTTTTGTGTTTTGGGTTTTTTTAATATGTTTGTCTGTTTGTTTTAATGACAAAATATTATTGCTTGATATTGTTCATATTAGATCCTGGGTAGAATATGTCAATTTAGATTTTAAGTTAATAAGAATCCATTCAAACAAATTGTAAGCTGAAACCCTGAGGTAGTAATTACCTTAGGTCTTTGCTAGTTACATATTTTTGTGTTTTTCAGTTGTCTCCTGCATCTGTCTACCAGAAGCTGATTCTGAGAATCCTTTTATCAAAATTTACTGTTACTAGCACACCAAATCTTGCCCTTGACAAAATGATTTCGTGATTTGGCATGGTATGTACTTAGAACAAAATATTTTTTGGTACCAAGTTATTGAATAGAAAAATACATATACTAATCACATCTGTTTATCAAACAAAAATTAAATTTAAAAAGTATGATCTATTCACCATAAATTACTAACTTGAAGATCTACTTACTTAATGGTCGTTCCATGTCACAGGATTTACTCCATGTTATTGCACAGTTATTATACACTGGCTCAATTGCCATGACATGAGGCATGTCACAGAAGGCCCTTCTAAAATAGAGTTCAAATCATAACAAGCAAGACTCATAAACAGCTACTGCGACTCATTAGCTATGAACACCAAAAGAATTAGTAATTATTCTGTATGTATGTGAAAGAAGTGAACTATCAGTATTACAAAGAATATTACTTCCCTATAGTTATATAAATGTCATTGGTTCAGCAGCAGCAGTTGTTTTTTCTCCTTCTTGGTAGCTGGTGCAGCACTGTGGTTTTTGATTTTGGGCCTTGGAACTGCGCTGATAACACCAGTGTTTTCAGTTACTGCTTGGTAATGTTTTGGTCTGACCAAGGACTTTCTGAGCTTTGTGCTATGCCAGGGAGGAGGAGCAGTCGGGAGGAAGCAGAGACAGGACACCTGACCCAAACTGACCAAAGCGGTTATTCCATACCACAGCACGTCATGTCCAGGATGTTAAAACAAAGAGCAGAGACCCGGAAGGGTGTGCTGGTGGACTGGGGGTGCACAGCATGGTCACTTTTTTGGTACTGAGGGGTTCGTTGCTGGGGGGTGAACTGGCTGGGTTGGGCTTGGTGAGCAGTTGTATTCTCTTTCCTTGTATTTCTCTTGTATTATTATTGATGGTAGCAGTAGTGATTTGTGTTATACCTTAGTTACTAAACTGCTCTTATCTCAACCCGTGCGAGTTGCATTTTTTTTTTTTTTGATTCTCCTCCCCATCTTCCCGGGACTGGGGGAAGAAAAAGAGGGAGTGAGTGAGTGAGTAAAACTGCATGGGTGGGGGGCTTAAACCGTGATAATAAACTATAGGCAACCTGTTCAATATTATAGGAAATCTACATGAATCAGCACCTCCAGGAGAGATCAATGAAGGAAACAATATTCTGAAAGGCGGACCTTGGGTAAAACCATTTTTTCTTTAAAGAATGGTAATGAACTTCTGCAAAAAACTAGACAAATAGCTGTGTAAATAACAAGCACCTTATCATGACTTAGAAATGAAAACCAGATATATGAGTGAAAAAAATTTTTACCAGATGTTTCCAGACAAATAGAACGTAAAAAACAAAAGAATATGTATGTCAAGCACAGTGTATGTCTTTATTATCTGAATTCATATTTTTAGATACACAAGGTTGTCCTGAGTTGAGCCGTAGCAGTCATTTTTCTCCTTCTTAGTAGCTGGTGCAGTGCTGTGGTTTTGACTTTCAGTCTGAGAACAGTGCTGATGTTAACACCGATGTTTTTAGTTGCTGCTCAGTAATATTTACTTTGACCAAGGACTTTTTGAGTCTCATGCTCTACCAGGGAGGAGCGGAAGCTGGAAGGAAGCAGTGACAGGACACCTGACCCAAATTGACGAAAGAAGTATTCCACACCACAGCATGTCATGCCCAGCATATAAACTGGGGGCAGTTACCCAAACGGGTTAAATCACTGCTTGGGTCGGCTGGGTATTGGTCAGTGGGTTGTGAGCGGTTGTATTCTCTTCCCTTGTTGTTTCCCTTATCATTGTTATTATTGGTGGTAGTAGTAGTGGTTTTGTGTTATACCTTATTTACTGGACTGTTCTTATGTCAACCCGTGGGAGTTACATTCTTTTGATTCTCCTCCCCATCCTTCCAGGAGCGGGGCGGAGGAAGAGGAGGGAGTGAGAGAGCGACCGTGCGGCTGATTGCTGACTGGGTTTAAACCACAACAGTTCTTTTTGGTGCCCAACGTGGGGCACGAAGGGCTGAGATAATGACAGATCTAAGTAGAGTGTGTTTAGTCATATTTGTGATAAGCATTCTTCCTGATTAATAGTCATCACAATGCTGATTTATTGGCTCTCAAAGTTGTTGCTCTTGATCTTACAGTTTCAGCATGTCATACGTTACTTACAGCCAGTATTTGCTGTGTTATTGTTTTTTGGCTGGGAGTCTTGGGCTAAGGTTCTTGTTTCATTGTACTTTATGGTAATGACTTGTAATACAACAGAATCATTGATCATGAAACTCATCTGGATTGCGTTCCCAGTGTGGTCACCAATTCTATACTTTGGGAAGTACATAATAGAAGTGTATAGTAATTACATATCTTTTCTCCCCTCCTCGGGTGGTCAGCCTATAAGGGAGACATTCCCACACACCGTAGTGACAAGTACAGCAGCTACTCAAAGTCTGACTGCAACAGATAACACAGCTACTCCGACTCACAGCAGCTACGCCAACCCCAGTGACAAGTACAGCAGCTACTCAAACTCCAACTGCAGCAGACAGTGCAGCTACTCCAGCTCCAAGCACAGTAGCTACACCACCCTCAGTAAGAAGTACAGCAGCATCATTTGAGAGTTCTGATGGTTTTGAATGGTCTTTGGGTACCCTTGAGACCTGCCTGCTGATTGTGATGGGGATCACCATGTTGGCACACATACAGAGTGTGTTTTATCCGCAACCATTTCATATGATCTCAAGAGTTAAGTGAAGTCATGTTTGAGTCTTGTCTAGGGTTAGACAACGATATAGGAGTATCAAGAGATTTTCCCAGAGGCTGGACAGTCATGAGTGGCAGGGTGTGTGGGACAGTATGGGCAAGTATCTAGCCCACTGGGCCCCTCCAGCGCTTTGGAAGCGTTGGAGATGGAAGGCAGCTGCATGGAGTCCCTAAAGACAAGTTGCAGAAACTGCTGAACAGGAGGGTGAATTATTTTGAGCCTGGCAGGCCCATGACACCTCAGACTATGAGGGCAGAGATGCAACATACAGATGGACTTATGATCGAGGGGTGGACTTAGCAATGGACACTATTGCCCAGGTTATTCACGACTGTGAAATGTGCTGCAATTAAGTAAGCTAAACAGTTAAAACCTCTTTGGTATGGAGGACGATGGCTGAAGTACAAATACGGGGAGGCTTGGCAGACTGACTATATCACACTCTCTCTCTCTCCTGCCCTGAAAGACTGTTACAGGCGATGAGGCCGAACATCATGGATTGGATGAACTCAACAGCTTTACAGGGATTGGTCCATGCACTAAGGAATGATCTCTCTCTCTCTCTACCTGTGTGGATGTGTATATATGTATACATATGAGATAAGAGTGGTGGTGTATTGAAAATATGGGATCTGAGCATGACGTGAATGGTATGGAATAAGGGCTGGATACTGTCCTGGGTTCAGCAGTAGCAGTCATTTTTCTCCTTCTTAGTGGCTGGCGCAGTGCTGCAGTTTTGACTTTCAGCTGGGGAACAGAGCTGATAACACCAATGTTTTTAGTTGCTGCTCAGCTATGTTTACTCTGACTAAGGACTTTCTGAGTCTCATGCTCTGCTGGGGAGGAGGAGAAGCTGGGAGGAAGCAGAGACAAGACATCTGACCCAAACTAGCCAAAGAGATATCCCACACCACAACACAGCATTCCCAGTGTATAAACTGGGGGCAGCTACGCAGAAGGTAATCACTCTTCGGGTCAGGCTGGGTATTGGCTGGTGGATGGTGAGCGGTTGTATTCTCTTCCCTTGTTATTTTCCTTATCATTATTATTATTGGTGGTAGCAGCAGTGGTTTTGTGTTATGCCTTATTTACTGGACTATTTTTATCTCAGCCCATGGGAGCTATATTCTTTCATTTCTCCTCCCCATCCATCCAGGAGCAGAGGGGTGGAAGGGAGGGGAGTGGGCGAGTGACTGTGTGGCTGACTTGCTGACTGATTTTAAACCTCAGCAAAGGTCTATTTCTATTTTCCTGAAGTCTGAGTGTTCCAACAATTCAACTTGTTTGGCAACAGCATGTTGGCATGTAGCGTTTCAGCTGTTAATATGAAAATATGAGACAACGCAGGCTACATAGAAATTGCTAATAGAAGGCTTATCTCTGTCTTTCCAAGTAAAATGCTTAACGTTAAGATACAGATAAACAGAGTTCATTCAGGTTCAAACTTGTACTGAGTATAAGTCCTGAATGGAATAATTTAAGAAGCTGCTAAAGAGCAGATGTAAAACAATGAGGGCAAAAAAAAATTATTTTTATTATTGCTGTTTTGTTTCTCTACTATACTAATACGTTTTCATTAGGAAGCTGCAACTGAATAATACTCTACATACAGTTCAATCAGCAATTTCCATTGCCAAAGGCAAATGCAGACAAAGCCCTGGAGGTGTTATTATATAGAATGAAAAGTGGCGTGGGGGGAATCCAGAAAACACAGAATTAGGCAAAAATATTTCAGAATAGCTTGAGACACATTTTCACATATGCTTTTTTACTTTTTTAACTCAAGATATAATTATTATTGCCTTCTTGTGCACATTTTTCTTATAAGGCAACAGAAAAATGGACAGTGTATTTCTGGAGTATCTTGGAAGACTGACTGACAAAAGCATTTTGTGGCAAGTAATGAGCAACCTACTGAGAGGAGCAGGTTTTTAGGATTGCAAGCTTAAGCAAGTAATTGGGTGTGGGTTCCAAATTATAGTAAAATGCAGCAATAAAATAACAGCTATTTGAATTTATGTATTTGCTAATGATTTCCTGAAAATTATCAGCAACATGCACAAACTACTGATTGGCTAATGTTCAGAAGTAGAAATGCACTGCAAGTATTTGCTATAACACATTCTTTGTGACCAAAAGAGCATCTTATGTTTCTTTTTAAGTTACTTCAGGATGAAAAAGATTTCCTGCTACTAATTGGTGATGAGAGGCACTTTTTGAGGTTGTTTCACAGTTAATCTTCAACTTTGAATTTTATAACTGGGAGTCATCCCTTTTCACTCACGAAACAATTTTCAAATAAATGGATTTAAAACCATGCTCTTCAAATCCCACTTCGTTCACCTCTCCTATTATTTTCTTTGACTTAAGGATATCATAATAGATAGAAATGTCTTAATAGTGACAGCAGATTTACTGTGACCAAAGTCAAGGAGTTAAATTAATATTTCTTAGTTTCACTTTTAAATAACAGTATAAAATCAATTTTATTTTCTAATACACTCTGTTTCCAACAGGAACTAAGGAGAAATCTTGCCTAACCAATTTGGTGGCCTTCTATGATGGAGCTAAGAAACAGATGGACGGGTCAGAGCTGTTGACGCCATCTACCTGGAATTGTGCAAAGCATTCAACACTGCCCCACATAAAATCCTTGTCTCTAAGTTGGAGAGACATCAATTTGATAGATGGACCACTCAGTGGATAAAGAAGTGGCTGGATGGCAGCATGCAAAGAGTTGTGATCAATAGCTCAATGTCCAGCTGCAGACCAGTAATGAGTGGTGTCCCTCAGGGATCGGTGTTGGGACTGGTCTTGTTCAATATCTTTGTTGGTGACATGGACAGTGGGATTGAGTGCACCCTCAGCAAGTTTGCCGATAACACCAAGCTGTGTGGTTCGGTTGGCACTCTGGAGGGAAGGAATGCCATCCAGAGGGACTTTGACATGCTTGTGAGGTGGGCTGATGCCAACCTCATGAAGCCAGGCCAAATGCAAGGTCCTACACATGGGTGGGAGCAATGACAGGCACAGCTACAGGGTGGGTGGAGAAGAGATTCAGAGCAGCCCTGTGGAGAAGGACTTGGGTGTGTTGGTCAATGAGAAAATGAACACGAGCTGGCTTTAATGTGTGCTTGCAGACCAGAAAGCCAGCCGTGTCCTGGGCTGCATCAAAAGGAGCGTGACCATCAGTTTGAAGGAAGTGATCCTGCCCCTCTACTCTGCTCTTGTGAGACCTCACTTGAAGCATTGTGTACAGTTCTGGTGTCCTCAACATCAAAAGGACATGGAAGTGTTGGAACAAGTCCAGAGGAGGGCCAAGAGGATGATCAGGGGACTGGAGCACCTCCTGTATGTAGGCAGGTTGAGAAAGTTGGGTGTGTTGAGCCTGGAGAAGAGAAGGGTGCGTGAAGACCTCCTAGCAGCCTTCCAGTATCTGAAGGGAGCCTTTAGGAATGCTGGGGAGGGACTCTTCATGAGGGACTGTAGTGATAGGACAAGAGGTAATGAGTTCAAACTTCAACAGGGGAAGTTTAGATAGGATATAAGGAAGAAATTCTTTCCTGTGAGGGTGGTGAGGCACTGGAATGGGTTGCCCAGGGTAGTTGTGAATGCTCCATTGCTGGCAGTATTCAAGGCCAGGCTGGACATAGCCTTTGGTGGTATGGTTTAGTGTGAGTTGTCCCTGCCCATGACATGGGTGTTGG
Source organism: Myiopsitta monachus (assembly GCA_017639245.1). Lineage (NCBI taxonomy): Eukaryota > Metazoa > Chordata > Aves > Psittaciformes > Psittacidae > Myiopsitta > Myiopsitta monachus. The sequence goes on along the minus strand of CM029941.1, from coordinate 45,587,408 downwards.
AACTAGATGATCACACTTAGAGAGCTGAAAAAAAAAAAATCATAGAAGAATCTTTTGCTTTCAAAATATTACTAGGGTAACCTGGATCAATCTCTGTCCATGCACAGAATGTACGCATGAACCTCAGACTAACACTCCTTACACAACTCCCTTGTTTTCCAAGTAGGGTTTCTATCTACAGCTCCACCCTCTTCTGAGGCCTCTCAATTACCAGTACCTATCAAATTAGTTAAAAACTTCATAAAGTCTAGCAATCCGTCTAGCAACGCTGTTGAAGAAACGTATGTACCAGGGCCTTGGGAGGCACCAGCTTTTTCATTAACTGTAGAGCTTTACATGAGGTCTAAGGATTCATACAACAGCCCAACAAAGTGGGACGTCAATACATCCTCAATTTCAGGTCCATAAAAAGACTATAGCTGCTGACAAGCTATGCATTCAGAGGACCCAGTGTTTCATTTGTGTCACCTGGAACCAAGTGCAAATGATCTACTCACAGGGATTACTGCCACCATAAGACCCAAGAAGAGGATGAGTATGTTGTCTTACCTGGCAACTTGGAGTGCCCTTGTTTGTTTATTTGTTTGCTTGTTTGTTTTCTATTTTTTCTGACAACTGGCTTTATAGCAGTAGTGGCTTTCCTAATTTCTGAATTTGACCCCTATTTCCAAACCCAGTTTAAATAAGTCATATCCTTGACCAAACACTGATTTGAGGTAGCTATGTATTGTATCTACAGAGCTTTGAAGATCTCGCCTTAATTACCTAATAAAATGAAAAACCATGGTATTTTGCTTCTGTGACAGTCTTGTGACTCCTGAATGTCATCTGCTGACACTTTTGACATTCCAGAAAGAAAATTAAAGTTTAGCATGCAGCTGTAAAAAAGCTTAGAGCTGATGTAACCTGTTGTCTCCAGTATACTTATCCAGTTAACCTTAAGCTGAAATGACTGCATAAATATTGTAATTTACTATACAGACTAACAGTGTTAAAGGCTGCAAACTGCATCACCCAGGGAGGTTGGAACTAGATGATCTTAAGGTCTTTTCTGACCTTAACTATTCTGTGATTCTATGATTCTGTCATTAACGCATGTAGGTATCTCAAAGGGGGATTCCTGAAGGATGATGCCAGACTCTTTCCAGTGGTGCTCAGTGACAAGACAAGGAACAACAGCCATAAACTAAAACACAAGAAGTTTCACCTCACCACGAGGAAGAGCTTCTTTATGTTGAGGGTGGCAGAGCACTGGAACAGGCTGCCCAGGGAAGTTGTGGAGTCTCCCTCTCTAGAAATTTTCAAAGCCTGCCTGGATGTGTTCCTGTGTAACCTGCTCAAGGTGGCTCTGCCTTGGCCGGGGGAGGTTGGGCTAAATGCACTCCAAAGGTCCCTCCTAGCCCTAATGATTCTGTGATTCTTTGGTCTGAGCTGCTGGGAATTAATTAGGCCCCAGCAATTAATAAGGACAATTAATCTATAAACACAGATTAATTCTTCAGGACTTTTAAAGGAATATGCACTAGTAAAAGTAGATAGTCCTAGGTGAAATACATTGTCATTTGATAGGCACCACAAATCACATGTGTTTTGGTTTGTATTGTAGAAAAAAAATAGTATTTTGGTGGCTAATTAGAAAATTCCCTGTACCACTGTTATCAAAATTTTACTACCTTGATAAAAAGACTTATATTACTTATGTATATATTTGGTTTTCCTTTTTTCCTGAAATAATAACAAATCTAACACCTTTTATTTCTTCTGCATTATAATGAATATTTTTACTGTTTCCCCTGTAAAGACAAAGGGCTTTGTGAGCATGAGTCTGTTTCTATCTGTCTATAGGGGACCTCATCTACTCGTCTTCCTGGTCGGGTGGCTTCTAGCAGAATCTTACTGAAATGTTCCCACAATCTAAGTTGCCAAACCCCTGGCTGTGGTACCAGTCTCCTAACCAGTTGTTAATTTACAAAATTCGACTGGCCGTACCCCTGCCTTTTGAACAGGAGTACTGATGAGAAAACTGTTTGTACTCCAGAGTCCTCAACTTCCAAATACCATGGTTCTTAAATCCTTCTTGGTAGTCCTCATACTGATCCTGGCTTTATCTATGCTGTCCACATAAAACAATGGCAGTGGGTAATAGTAAGATGCAAATTGGTATTTAGACAAGAAAAAAAAAATGTGTAGAGAAAAATTTGGTGAAAAGCTAAGTATTTTGAATGGATGCAAATGTGAAATTTTATTAACTTTTGAAATAACATGAAAAAAGGGTAACAAGTGCTGAAAAAATCAGCATGAAGAGAAAGAATATATATGCTTGAGAAAACAGATTATGTGATTGTGTGATTTTGTTGAACCTGCCAATTAACTTTGTGAATAGCATTTAGGTTCAGACAGGGGCACATCATCAGCATGATTTGGTCCTTTACTATAACCTGAAGGTGCTGTGATTTTAAGGATCATTGGTTTTACTACATCTGAAGTTACTGGTGGCTATAGCTGCCTGTAATGCCCATCAGCTTGCTAGCACATTTATAATGTCACAGAGATAGCCCACAGCCAAAATCTCCGATTCAAATGGATGGCATCTTTGATTTTGTTATTTTATTTTTCATTGATTCAAACTTTGACACTCAAAATTCAAATTTTATGTCTAGACATTGCTTGACACCATTTAGTGGGCTGTCATTCTGACAAATATTCAACTCAGGAGGAAAACTCTCATTGAGGAAATCCTTAAAGATAATTTATTTAACAAAAGTGCCAATTGATGAAATATGTGACAGCACACTAGCAGTATGACTCCTTTTGTCATAACCAGTTACATATTCTACAGCCAACTATATTTTAGCTAAGAAGATATTTTGTAGAAAACAGCTTCTGATTGCAGTATGTTTACGTTAATGTACTTTGATACATCATCAATTCACTTTGCCTCTTTTCCAGCTTTCTCCTCTGGGCATGAGAGCTTTTAATGCCATAGCTCATAAAACTTGATTCATAACACTCAGCAGGTATCAGGAGCTACATACTATAAATGGCATGAACCATAAAGCTAGAATGTCTGTGCACTAAGATAAGAAGCTTTAAAAAAAAAAAAAAAAAAAAAAAAAAGAAAGAAATTTTTATCATAAAAGTAAAGAAATGCTGAGGGTGGAGAAAAATCGGTTAATTTTCTTCAGGATTCCTTGCTTAATGAGTAAGGAACATACATATTATAGTATAAGTATTTTGGCAATCTGTGGATTAACACCAGTTGCAGTTGTATAACCTATGAACAGAATTGTATGCCAAAAATTTGAAGTATATTAAAAATATAAATACTTGTATTTTTAAATTCCTCAGCATTTCTGTATCTGTTTAATAACACTTATGTTTGGCATGCAGAAAGCCATCTGTCAATGACATAGCCTAATCTTCCCTTCAAGGTACTTCTGTTTGCTTCTTTATCCTTTGATGATCAGGAGTAAGAATTTCATTTAATTTAATCTTCATCATTTTGAGAGTGCAGCAGCTCAGATGTATTGTAAAGCCATATCAGAAAATCTTAGTAGATAAAAGACTTTCAGTAGTTCATCAACTATTTAATTGTTACAAGTTAAAGGTAGTGAAAAATTTGAAAAAAAAAAAAAAAAAAAGGTCGGGAGAGGAGGCAGGAGTGGAAAAATAGTAGGAGAAAGTTATTTAATTCTTTCTGGGCATGATTTTGCTTGTATCAATTACATGAGAAAGAAACACAAATTTTCTTATTCTACCCAGGAATACATAGGAATGCAGATGAGTGAAGGATTTGCATCCAACTTCAAGTTCATTTCCAAAAGAATCTTTTTCATATTTTGTCCTGTGTTCAGCAGTAGCAGTCAATTTTCTCAAACTTAGTAGCTGGTGCAGCGCTGTGTTTTTGACTTTCAAACCCACACAGGTGCTCCCTCACTCCCCCCCTTCCTCCCCCCATTCCCGGAGGGATGGGATGGAGAATCAAAAGAATGTAAATCACATGGGCTAAGAACAGTGTAGTAACTAAGGTGTAATACAAACCACTACTGCTACCACCAATAATAATAATAATGATAAGGGAAATAACAAAGGAAGAGAATACAACCACTCACCACCCTCCAACTGATGCTCAGCCTGACCCAAGCAGTGATCTAGCCCTTTCAGATAAATATCCCCAGTTTATATGCTGAGCATGATGTGCTGTGGTATGGAATACCTCTTTGGTTAGTTTGAGTCAGTGTCCTGTCCCTGCTTCCTCTCGGCTTCCTCTCCTCCCTGGCAGAGCATGAGACTCAGAAAGTGTTTGGTCAGAGTCAACACTACTGAGCAGCAACTAAAACCATTGGTGTTATCAGCATTGTTCCCAGGATGAAAGCAAAAACCACAGCCCTGCACCAGCTACTATTACTGAGAAAGATGACTGCTACTGCTGAACCCAGGACATATTTACATAATCATGGAATCACAGAACGGTTGGGGTTGGGAAGGACCTTAAGATCATCTAGTTTCAACACCCCTGTCATCAGCAGGGATGCATCACATTAGAATATTTCACCCAAGACTCTGTCCAGCCTGGCCTTGAACACTGCCAACTTTCTCATCGTGCTTTCATAACAGAAGTGCTTCAGCCCCCTCATTGTCCTCGTGGCCCTCCTCTGGACTTGCTCCAAAAGTTCCATGTCCTTTTTATGTTGAGGATACCAGAACTGTACACAATATTTCAAGTGAGGTCCCACAAGTGCAGAGCAGAGGGGCGGGATCATCTCCTTCAACCTGCTGGTCACCCACCTTTTGATGCAGCCCAGGATGTGATAGGCTTTCTAGGCTGCAAATGCACACTTCCAGCTCATGTTGCATTTCTTTACTGATGATCTTAAGGTCCTTTCCAACTCTAATCATTCTATAATTAGATGATTCTATGATTTATTTTGAAATGCAGGTACCACAAATGCCTGTGAGATTTTAGCATTTACTATTTATAAACTGATTTGTCATTGAAAGTCAGCATTACTTGATATTATAAAAGTTGTAGAATCAAATTACAGTACCTCATTGCTGTGTGAATGTAATCAAGCTAATAGGGTTTCAGTAAAATAATAAACAATTATTTTTTCTCCTATGAGCTAATCCAAAAGTATGGATTTCTCTCAGACCCAAAAATGAAATGGGACTAGGAAAAAATCATAGCTTTAAAATAGCTGATAGAAAAAATATTTGTAAATGATTTTTCTGAAACTCTATACGGACACTTTTAACAAAAAAAAACCAAACCTGTTATAGTTGCTGAGTAAGGAATAGTTTTACTTTTTTTGAGGGGTCTAATACAGGCAGCCTGAGAAAAAATTCAGCCAGATCCTATAATGAAATTTACATTTTAATGAAAATATGAGCATGCTATTTTCCTTGCATTAATAAAATTTCATTTAATGAATTAAAGAAAAAGTTCATGCAACAAAAATCTTCTCCACAAATCATTTCCTCTTGCTTGCTTTGCAGAACCGAACTAATGTAAACATGCAACTTTTCTCTTCATATGCGTTTTCCTTTATCTTAAGATTTTATTTACAGACTAAATACCCTGGTCCTAATCCATATGAAACTCTAAATGCTTTCATTGTATAGCAGAAATTCAAAGTTAGCAAGAAAGCCATCACAAATAAACACATTCAGATTATCCTCTACTCCTATCTAAATTGCTCCTTGGCCTCCTCTTCAGACCAGTCTCAAGGCTAGATGTCAAAGCAAAATAATCTGTAGCATCTGATGTAGTCTTCTAAGTCTTGCCTAGCATGGGTATTTTTAAATCTAATCTGACTTGCACAGGCAACTTTACTGGTGAAGAGTATATAATTTTGAAGAGTTTATTACCCTCGCTCTGCCATTCTAGACGGGCTTTTCTGGTTCTTAATAAAACTTATTTTTTTTTTTTACCTTTTCTTGAAGGATAGTAATGTCAAGTCCTTCAGGAAGGATAGATTTAGGCAGTTACTCACAGTTGCAATAGTGGAGCAAGGAGAGTTTGAAGAGGCAGTGCAAAAACTAAATTTTTAGGAAAAATGTCTATGAAAAAATATTTGGAAAAGTAAGCATGTTTCAGGCTTCAAATGTACAGTTTCATGATTGTTTATATACAACAACTACAAATACATGTAGTTAATTCAGCCTCTTTCACTTTGGGAAGTGTGATTTCTTTTTCTTAGTAACTATTATGTGCGATGAAGTCCTACTTTCCTTGAAATGTATTCTCATCTGTTAATGAGTAGTGAGTAAATTCCTGATTTTTCCTTGCTTGCATGTGCAGCTTTTGCTTTACCTATTCACCTGTCTTTATCTCTACCCATGAATTTGCTCACATTTACCCTCCTGATTCTCTTTCCAGTCCCACCATGAAGGAGTGAACAAGCATCTGTGTGAGGCTTAGCTGCCTGCTTAAGTTTGGAACACAACATTAATATAAGTGTGTCAAATGTCAGTATTGTGTTGATTTCAGACAGTTTAATTTACTTTTTTTCCACTACACTTAAAAGTCTTAAAAAAAAAAAAGAAAAAAGAAAAAAGAAAAAAAAAAAAAGATGCATCGTAAGTTGTATCATTGTAGGCCTAATTAAAAACCACAAAAAGTTAATATTTCAAGTCAGTGATCTCCATCACTTCTTTGTATTTAACAGTAAAGTTGTTAATTGTGGGAGCCATTAGTTTTTCAAACTTAATTTATTTTCATTTATTATTCTCAACGCAAATACAAAACCAGAAACTCATTCCATGCAAGGAAGGCAAGAAATACTTTGAGAAGTATATTTTGCAATACATAAGGAAAATAATTTCAAATTAGAGGTCTTTGAGGAGTAATGATTAGTCTTGATTTTACTGTAGTCTTAAACTGGAAAAATATTCCAATGCTAGCAAAAATTGAAGCTATGACTGGTAACAGGGAGCTGACAACTCAGATATCAAAAGAGAGTGTATACCCTATTATAAACTTAGCAGAAATGAAAAAGCTTTTAAATGTTCATGCAAATTTAGATAAACTTATTTTTTAGTCAAATATTTCCCAAATCTTTCAAAGCTCACACACATCTCTAAGAAGATTTCAGCTCCTCATGATAGGTTTAAAAAATAAATCATCTGTGGCCATATGAAGCCTCCTGCTGTTGACATTAACACAACAGCAGAATTGCATATTTGGACAAACTGAGATTTAAATTGAATTTCAAAAGAAGATGGCACAGAGAACAAGTATCTGACATCTCTGGAAGAAACTTAAGCAAGAGTGATGAGAAAATAAGAAGATTGACAAATTTATTTGAACAGTTTATTTTAATGACTTCATTTTTTACTGGTGCATGACATCTCTTACATTCTATAGTGTTCATTTAAGGTCTTAGAAAGCCTTTTGAATTTTACTTTTTCTTTGGAAATCATAGTGAGCACATTTCACTGGATTTCAAAAAGCTTTGAGGTCAATCATTGTTCTTTGATTGATTTCTGCATCTGAAAATTATTAGCACATAATTAAAGATTCAAGTAGCATGGAATAGAGCTTTCTACTCTTAGCTCATATTGCTGGAAATTCTGCTAAACCTCCTTATTTTCTCTTATCGTATGAGAGAATTATCATACTCTTTAGCTCTTCATTTAAAGAGTTCAAGCTGTTTACAAATGAAGTTGATGTAATTCAGCGATCTTAGTGCAGGGAAATTACTGCACTTTAGAAAATAATAAAAGTGAATTTTAGAGTAGCTTTATAGAAATTAATAACCTATGGTTTTCTTCTGATCGTTGCAGAACTTTAAAATTCTAGGTCACCTATCATACAGTGGCCAGTATGAGATTTATTCTATGCGGGTAAGTCTGCAAAATTAATAATATAAATCCATGTGGTTTTATATATATCATAAAGAGATACTATATAGAATCATAGAATCATAGAATAGTTAGGGTTGGAAAGGACCTCAAGATCATCTAGTTCCAACACCCATGTCATGGGCAGGGACACCTCACACTAAACAATGTCACTCAAGGCTCTCTCCAACCTGGCCTCAAACACCACCAGCGTCGGAACATTCACAGCTTCCCTGGGCAACCCATTCCAGTGTCTCACCACCCTCACAGGAAAGAATTTCTTCCTCATATCCAATCTAAACTTCGCCTGTTTAAGTTTGAACTTGTTACCCCTTGTCCTATCTCTACAGTCCCTCATGAAGAGTCCCTCCCCAGCATTCCTAAAGGCCCTGTTCAGATACTGGAAGGCTGCTAGGAGGTCTCCACTCAGCCTTCTCTTCTCCAGGCTCAACACACCCAACTTTCTCAGCCTGCCTTCATACAGGAGGTGCTCCAGTCCCTTGATCATCCTCTTGGCCCTCCTCTGGACTTGTTCCAACACTTCCATGTCCTTTTGATGTTGAGGACACCAGCACTACACACGATACTCTAAGTGAGGTCTCACGAGTGCAGAGTAGAGGGGCAAGATCACCTCCTTCAAACTGCTGATCACGCTCCTTTTGATGCAGCCCAGGACACGGCTGGCTTTCTGGTCTGCAAGCACACATTAAAGCCAGCTCATGTTCATTTTCTCATTGACCAACACACACAAGTCCTTCTCCACAGGGCTGCTCTGAATCTCTTCTCCACCCACCTACTACAGTAGCTGTGCCTGTCATTGCTCCCACCCATGTGTAGGACCTTGCATTTGGCCTGGCTTCATGAGGTTGGCATCAGCCCACCTCACAAGCATGTCAAAGTCCCTCTGGATGGCATTCCTTCCCTCCAGAGTGCCAACCGAACCACACAGCTTGGTGTTATCGGCAAACTTGCTGAGGGTGCACTCAATCCCACTGTCCATGTCACCAACAAAGATGTTGAACAAGACCAGTCCCAACACCTATCCCTGAGGGACACCACTCATTACTATTCTCCAATTAGGCACTGAGCCATTGAGCACAACTCTTTGCATGTAACCATCCAGCCACTTCTTTATCCACCAAGTAGCCCACCTATCAAACTGATGTCCCTCCAACTTAGAGACAAGGATTTTATGTGGGGCAGTGTTGAATGCTTTGCACAATTCCGGGTAGATGGCGTCAACAGCTCTGACCTGTCCATCTGTTTCTTAGCTCCATCATAGAAGGCCACCAGATTGATCAGGTAGGCTTTCCCCTTAGTGAAGGCATGCTGGCTGTCACCAACCACCTTGTTGTTTTTCATGTGCCTCAGCATGCCTTCCAAGAGAATCTACTCCAAGATTTTGCCAGGCCCAGAGGTGAGACTGGCTGGTCTGTAATTCCCCGGCTCATATATTTTCCCCTTCTTGAATTTTCCTGTTGTCGGGAACTTTACCTGACTGCCATGATTTTTCAGATATGATGGACAGTGGCTTAGCAACTTCATTTGCCAGCTACTTCAGGACCCGCAGATGCATTTCATTTCATCCCATGGACTTTTGCACGTTCAGGTTCTTAAGACGGTCTCGAACCAGATCCTCTCCTACAGTGGGCCCAGTGTCTTCATTCTCACAATCGCTGTGTCTGCCTTCCAAGACTTGGGTGTTGTGGTCAGAGAATTTGCCAGTGAAGACTGAGGCAAAGAAGTCATTGAGAACCTTAGCCTTCTCCAAATCCAGGGTAGCCAGTTCTCCTGACAGCTTCCAGAGAGGGCCCATGTTGTCCCCAGTCTGTCTTTTATTTGCAATGTACCTATAGAATTCCTTCCTGTTATATTTAACATCCCTAGCCAAGCTTAATTCTAAGTGGGCCTTAGCTTTCCTAACCTGGACCCTAGGTTCCTGGACAACATCCTTGTGTTCTTCCCAGGCCTCCTGTCCTTGCTTCCACCTTTTATAAGCCTCTTTTTTCCTTTGAATTTTCTTCAGCAGCAACTTGTCCATCCAAGTAGGTCTCCTGGCCCTCCTGCTGCACTTCCTTCTAGTAGGGACGTATCGCTCCTGAGCTTGGGGCAGATGACCCTTGAATATCAACCAACATTCTTGGGCCCCCCCTGCCGTCTAGGGCTGTAACCTATGGAACCTTCCTGAGCATGTTCCTGAAGAGGCCAAAGTCTGCTCTCTTGAAGCCCAGGGCCGTGAGCTTGCTGCATGTTCTTCTAACTGTCTAACCATCCTGAGGATGTCAAGTTCAACCATCTCACGATCACTACAACCAAAGCTGCCCTGGAGTGTCACATTCCCCATCAGCCCCTCCTTGTTGGTGAGCACGAGGTCAAGCATGGCACCTCTCCTGGTCAGCTCCTCTATCACTTGCAGAAGGAAGTTGTCTTCCACACTATCAAGGAACCTCCTGGATTGCTTGTGCTGGGCCTTACTGTCTCTCCAACAGATATCAGGATGGTTGAAGTGCCCCATGACGGCAAGTGCCTGTGAGTGTGAGGCTGTTCCTATCTGTCTATAGAGTGCTTCATCCACAGAGTCCTCTTGATCAGGCAATCTGTAACAGATCCCCACAGTAATGTCCCACATAGCTGTTCTCCCTCTGACCCTAACCTACAAACTCTCTGTTAACTGATCACCTGTCCCCAGACAGAGTTCTATACTCTCCAGCCTATCACTGACACAAATAACAACTCGCCCTCCCTGTCTGCCTTGCCTGTCTTTTCTAAAGAGCCTAGATCTACTCCCCATCTGTGTGGACCAGCATGTCAGCTATTAGAAGTAAGTGTCCTTCCTCTCAACAGGGAGGATATAGAAGGTACGTTCCACAGGGTACCCTGCAGTTTTTCCTGCAAGACCATGGAAAGGACGTAAGGAAGAGGCATAAAAACCAACCTCAGTCCTAGACACATGGGCGCATGAATTGCAGTTGAAAACAGTCACAAAGTAGCGTCTGTTCAGAGGAGCTGCTGCTCCAGTTTCCAGGGGGCGGTTTCCTGGACGGAGTGGGAGGACTGATCTTACGCTTGGTCTTATAGTAATGAATTCTAATCAGTTTTTAGAAGAATTAAGTGGAGCATCCCATGAACAGTTACAGGGGCACCTTGCCTCCGTGTGAAGGAGAGAGACAATTGTTTTTACTGGACTGTATGATTAGATGCCCTAGCACATCATAGTCACAGGAGTATAACACTCTAGTAGACAGTGGTGCCCAGTGTACCCTAATTCCATCAAGCTATCAAGGGGCAGAACCCATTTATATTTCTGGAGTGACAGGAGGATCTCAAGAGTTGATTGTACTGGAAGCTGAAATCAGCCTGAATTGGAGGAAATAACAAAAGCACCCCATTGTGACTGGCCCAGAGGCTCCATGCATCCTTGGCAGAGACTACCTCAGGAGAGGGTACTTCAAAGACCCAAAAAGATACTGATGGTCTTTGGTAAATAAGCAGCTGTCCACGTTGCCTGGTCTCTCAGAGGATCCTTCTGTTGTGGGGTTGCTGAAGGTCAAAGAATAACTTATACAGATTGCTACTACAACAGTGCAGCAACTGAGACTCCCCATTTTCCATCTCTCTGATCAGTTGATTGAAAAGCCAAGGAGTGATCAGAAGGACCCACTCACCCTTTAATAATCCCATATGTCCAGTGTGAAAGTCTAATGGAGAGTGGAGACTAACAGCAAACTATTGTGGCCTGAATGAAGTCATACCACTCTTAGTGGTGCCATACTGGACATGCTAGAGCTTCAGTATGAACTGGAATCAAAGGCAGCCAAGTGGTATGCCACAATTGATATTTTCAATGCATTTTTCTCAATTCCTCTGGCAGCAGAGTGCAGGCCACAGCTCGCTTTTACTTGGAGGGGCGTCCAGTACACTTGGAACCGACTGCCTCAGGGGTGGAAACCCAGGCCTACCATCTGCCATGGACTGATCCAGACTGCACTGGAACAGGGGCAAGCTGCAGAACACCCACAGTACATAGATGACATTATCGTGTGGGGCAATACAGCAGAGGAATTTTTTGAGAAAGTGAAGAAAATAATTCATATCCTTCTGAAGGATGGTTTTGTCATAAAACAAAGCAAGGCCAAGAGACATGCACAAGAGATCCAGGTTTTGTAAATAAAATGGCAAGATGGACGGTATCAGATCCCTATGGATGTGATCTAAAAGATGTCAGCAATGTCTCCACCAATTAGTTAGAAAGAAACCCAATCTTTCTTAGGCTTTGTGGGCTTTTGGAGAATGCACATCCCAAATTATAGTCTGATTGTAATCCCTTTCTCTCATGTGACCAGGAAGAAAAATGAATTTAAATGGGGCCCCAAGCAATGACAAGCTTTTGACATAGTAGTAGTAGTAGTAGTAGTAGTAGTAGTAGTAGTAGTAGTTGTAGTCATAGTACTAGTATATTTTACTTTAGTTATTAAACAGTTTTATCTCAACCCGCAGGTTTTGCATTCTTTCAATTCTCCTCTTCCTCCTGCACAGGGACAGGGGTAAGGAGTGGTGAGCAAGTGACTGCATAGCACCCAATTACCAGCTGGGTTTAAACCATGACAGCTCATGACCTTGGGCAGAGGTCTTGCTACGCTGTTTGCTGAAAAATCCTCAAGCCTGGAACTGGCACAAAAACTTGGTTCTTGAGACTATATTTTACAGCACAGACCAAGAACATATTTACCCTTCAGGCTGATTGATAAGACTCAACAAATTCAGGATTTTTTCTGCTCATTCTAGATTTTAGCTGCCCTTGCAGCTCTGCGGTATAACAGACACGAGAAAAGGAATCCGTAGTGAGCTAGTGCCAGTTACAATGAACAGAGACAGTAAGCTGAATTCAGTCTGAAAGAAATATGCAAGTTGCTGTCAAGCCTCACAATCACCTTGGTGGTCTTCTCTCCAGTTAAATAAATATAGACGTAACAACTCTGACAGATTCAGGCGCCTAGTTTGCATTCAGCCGCAGACCACTCAGTGCTGAATCACTCTTATTTCCAAAGACTAATACTACAGATTAGGGTCAGTAAGGAAAAAAAATTTTTTGCAGAGTTAGGATAGATGTTTGTGGACATAAGGATGAAGTAAAGTAGCTAAAAAAGCCATCCTGAATTAATTTGGAACTTGCTCTAATAAATTCTCAGCCAACAACTGAGGATAATGTGGAAAATCTAAAAGAAAGAGTAAATTTAAGGGAATATGGTACTACTATTATTCTTAAAAACATGAGGGACATAATGACATTTGGTTTACAAAACATATAACTACCTTATCACATAGAAATCCGAAGTCTTCTGAACCACCTCTTCAGGAAAAATGTACTCTCAAGTAATGACTGCATAAATGATGGGTTTTTTTAGAAGGCTGAAATCATGCTCTAATTATGGTCTAATACCTCAGATCATTACTGAATTACTTTGAAGACACACTTGTTTCTTAAACTAATTGTCCTTCATTTGCCACTAAGCCTTTAAAATTCCTCAAAACTTTGGGGAGGGATGTGAACTGAAAAAAGCTGACAGTTTCAGGTATATTACCTGAAGGACTTCTATATAAACCTTGTCTCACAAATATTTTCTGAATAATTAACATACCTATTCATAAAAAAAAAATTGACAGGAAAAATCCTCAGGAAAAAAAAAAAAGAACAACCGGGAAAAGGAATGGAAAATTAAATAGAGTTGGAGTTTATAGGCCCATTATGATGGTTTTTAAGTTAGTGATTAGCTCCCTTTCAGCATATTCACTGACATAATTTGGCTGAGGTGATTTACAAGCTACATTTGGTCCAGCCTTTCTACTGAGAATGAAGGTTTTAAATCTGTCTCTATGCGTCACTGCTTGGAAATGTAACATTGTATAGCACCAAGCCCATATGTCTTAAGTGTACTTACATTTTTACTCTCATCGATTTAAACTTAACAGTGTTTTCAGGACTGGAATTCCGGAGTTAGACTCACACAGGCATATGGAAAAACAAAACAAACACAAACAAACAAAAACTAACCAACCCAAAAACAAATAAGAAAACCAATAAAAACCCACAACCCAAAGCGCACACACAAGAAAACCCCAAAACCAAACAAAAATAAAACAAAACCAACAAACAAAAAAGAGATTTAAAAAAAAAAAAACAAAAACAAAAAAAAAAAACCAACAAAACAAAACAGAAACCAGCCAAAGCCAATAGGCCCACCAAAATTCGAGACAATTTTTTTAAAAGTACTTTCAGGTCATTGAAGTTGGTCTTTGGGTGTTACACTATGCAAACAAAATTTGTCGCTTATAAAGAGAAATTCCTGCGAACCATGTGCTAGTAGTTATTACATTACCTGTTATTCAGAAATAGAATGTGTACTACAGGATATCCCTAACAGTCTTTGCTCTGGGCATCAGTCTTTGCTCTGGGCATCAAGGTATCAACTACTTCACACTAGATCCCAGACTTTAGAATTTGCATGCAGTTGGGAGTTTTTGCTGGTACGTCCCTGTATGAAGAGGTGAAACTGTAAGAAACTCAGGCTTTGTGATTTAGTAATTCACTTTTAAAGTACTCATGTATGATGCATTTTCCTCTTTCACTTCATCTGTGTTAGTCTTTTCTGATTACCCATGATACCTTATAGGCTAAAGGGAATGTTGAATAAACAAATGTATCTTCTATCCTCAGGAGTTCTAATTTGCATAAAATAATTAAATGTTAATTGAAAGAAGAAAAAGAACATGCATGAGCATGCCTTTTCCAACAGTTACGGCTTTGATTTGGGAGAAGTAGCATCCATCTTTGTGCTGACATGCTTAAGTTCAAATGCCTCAGTGTTCTTTAGAGCAAGAATTTGAATGTAAATCTCTCCTCTATCAGCTTATACTCTTAGAACTGATTGGTTTTGCTTATTTTCTTTCTCTGAATACTCAAAATTTATATGATTATAAGCATAATAAAACATTGTAAACTTTAGTATGTTTGACTTAAATTTTACTATGGATAAAACATTAAAAAGTAATAAAACTAAGGCATTGCAGTGGCTAAGTTGAGGCTTATTGTTTTGGTGTTTTTTGTTTTTTTTTTTAGAAAAAGAGGCAAAACTTAAACCCCAATCCTAACTGTGATTTTTTTTTTCTTTTGCAGTTATATTTACACATTAAGACCTATGGGTAGTGAAGCTTTTAAAGTTTTCAAAACTTGTAATATGCATTATTATTCCACTGTACTTAACTTTCTCCATCTATCATCACAATAAATTTCTGACACATTTTCTTAAATGTGGAACAAAAATATTTCCAAATAGGCACTTGAGGTTAAAAAATAAACTTCCAGATTAGTGCAGAATACTGCAGAATACTGCAAAATAATCAAATAATATGAAATAGTTTTATTGTAAGTACCTTATTTGCCTCTTGTGCTGGGTTTGGGTAGGAGGAAGAAGGGCCAGAGAAAGATGTCACTGTACTTTTGATTGTCTGATGCTTGCTTCTCACTATTCAGTATGTTGATCTTCTCCAACACCTGCACAGATCTTGTGGAGACTGTGATATTTTTACACAATAATTATTGAAGACTTGAATTCATAATGTATGAATATGAACTTTGTTAGCATGCCACCAAAGAGAGACTCAGCAAGTAAATTTGTCACTCCGTAGGGAAACCCATGATCCAAGATAATTTATGTTAACTGTTCTATAAGGAAGCATCTATTCTTTCTTTCTTCCTTTACTGGACGTGAACTCTAAGCATAGCTTTAAGTACATTGCTATATATATTTAGACAAATACTCTTAACGTATAATTAAGCTTAGTTCCTGCACAATATCCTTATCTTTGGGGAATAGGTGCCTTAAGAATTACAGCTTTGCACTACTGGCATCCAGAATAAGAATTACTTGTCGCTTGATTAAATCCTGGAACCTAAAAAGCCCACAAAGACTGAAGGATAGAAGTCAGATTTTTTTTTAAAACTTAGAGAAAGTAAGAGAAATATATGCAGTAATAATTAGGAAAGAGAACTTCCAAATGTGGTGATGATCAGTTAAAAGTTAGTTTTCCAACCATGTAGAAGGGTCCTTCATTCTAGTCCATGGCACACTTTGAATGCTTGTTTCCTTCCACACACTGTGTTCATCAATCATGGCCTGGCATTCTTTTGCCATATGAACATTTCCAATGACGTTAGGGGTGTTCATCTAGGCCCTTGATTTAATTAGCATTTCCTTTGACTTACCTGGGTAATAGATCAAGCTCTTAGTCATCTATCTGCATGCTTTATCCATCTATGGACTAAAGTATGGAGAAAATCTACTGTGTAAGTATATCTGACATCAGCTATAAAAAAAAAAAAAAAAAAAAAGTCTTTAAGTAAAGTAGTATTTATATGACAGGATAGTAAATGACTGGCTAATTCATATCTTTAAGTCATAAGATATCTGTTACTATTCTAAACCGTAATAATTTAAAAATAATTTTAAAAGTGCTGAAAATCAAAAGGTATCAAGCCCATTTTGCCTACTACAGTCCAGGGCTAACTATAGTGAGTAAAACTATTGTGCAAGAAAATGAATATGGAATATTTAATATAATTGAGGAATATTTAATATAACTGAGTATATACACAACCTATGCAGTTAGCTGGTGAGCAAAAATGGATGTAATATATATAATATACATAAGTAATTACAGTAATCTAGTTAAGGAGCTATTTAACTCACTGATATATAAAGCCTTCTAATGATGGTGGCAACAGAAATTTCCAGTCACTTTTTTTTTTTAAATCTAATAAAAGAAAAGGTGAAACAGGCTTTAGAAGAGAAGATAATAGTTCCATTAAAAAACAACGCAGAAATATAAATTTTCTCCTTGTAATGTAGATCACTGGGTAATTTGCATGTAACTTCATAGGTGTTTTTTAAAAAGTTCTGATTCTTTTCATTATCTTTTTTTTCTTTAAGATTTTTTCTTACACACCTCACCATTTTCAGATTTATTGCTTTTCTGAATGTTATTACTTATTTTTTTCTAGAATTATCAATTCTTGTCTTCCTAAGTATTAAAAATTTTTTTGTATCATGAACACTCTTGACCATATTGCCTTTTATTGGTTGTTTCAGCCATTTTCTCCTGGCTGGATTTAATTCTGGCTGCAATCAAACCACAAAATCCATTCACTTTAGTTAGTATATTCACTTTTAAGGCAATGAAATAAAGAAAGTACCCGTACATTAATAACTAACAGGCAGTCTATTTCACTATTTCTTTACTAATGATCATCAAGGTAACTAGTATTTCTTCTTTTTATCAAGTTTTGTTTATGCAATTCTGCTTGTTAGTCCTAAAATCATTTCTTCACAGAGGCATTTGATAATAGAGGATTTCTACACACCCCTTTTAGTCTTTTTTTTTCTTTATAAAATTAACATTAGAGGAATTATATGTATTACTAGTATTATTTCTGTCAAACCAATTTTTACAGCACCATTGCATCTGAATTTTTGATAAAATAGTATTAACAAGATGTAGAATGCTATTTTTTGTGAGTATTGAGAATTTGTATTGAAAACATGTTTTTTAATGCTTGTGAAGATGTATTTTCAGTTATGGATATAGTTCAAAAATTTTGCTTCCCCCTAAACTATGTGTTCTTTGCCTTAAGAATTTCAGTGGACTAATCCAATCTTTCAGATAATTTTATACACAAGTTAGGATTGATTTTTAAAGAGTTTTATTCATAAAATTAGACAATGGTTTTAATTCTATAAGGCAATTACGTACATTACTCAGACTGCTTTCCAGATGTTATTGAGAAATTACTTGATGAAATTAAAAAGAATATTTGCAGTTCTCTTTTCAGATTTTTCTGTTTTCACTCATTGTTCCAAACCAGCAGTTGTGTTTTGATACTCATTTTCTTTCACATCCTCTGTGTTCTGATGTTGTTATGGTAGGTCAGTATTAATATAAAACTGCTTGCTTCAAGCTATGCTTGTGTCTTAACGTGTTTGTGTGCAATGCTTAGGTTTCTAAAAAATTTTTTTTTTTTTTTTTCAGGATTTTTATATGGTTTTAAATGCTTGGAACGCTTAGTAAGGATGATACGTGTTTTCCTCCTTTTGGTCTGAATTTGGTTTCTGTGGTATCCTATGTTTCCATAATAAGTACAGTGGGCCACAAACACACAGAATTATGTGTAGACATATTTGTGCATTCACAAAAGATTCTAACATTTAGTACGCATCAAGTTAGTTTAGAAAAGATAATCTTATTATTATTTATCTTCATTTTGTTTTAATGTTGAATTGAAAAGCAAGAATTAACAGTTTCTGAGTTTGTCGGTTTCCAGTAACCAGCTTATGATTGCTTCATTCTGTAATCCTCTTTTCACCCCATGGAGTCCCTCAGCAGTTCCTGTTCATTCAAGATACCTGAGGATAAGACTTTCCATGTTCTACCATTTGTACAATCCACCAAAATTCTATGTTGCTAAGGTTATACTGCTTATTGTCTTCAATATGCTGAAATGAGGGAACTTCATCGAGGAGGAAAATAAAATATTTGCTTGAAACTTATTTCACTGTTGAAACTTCCTGTAACCTGATCAAAGCAAAAGGTGAGCAGAAAAAAGCAGAGCTTTTGATTTTCAATGCACCTCAAATACAGTTGAAGAACTGGAGTCTTCAGAAATGGACTGGAAAGACAGCAAGGGAAACCAGTGATGAATTGTCTGGTTTAACCCCAGCTGGCAACTAACTACCATGCAGCTGTCTGCTCACTTTACCCGGTGGTGGGATGTGGAGGAAAATTGGAAAAAGGTAAAAACTGTGGTTTAAGAACTGTTCAATAACTGTAATAACAGAGATTAAGTA
Organism: Myiopsitta monachus; assembly: GCA_017639245.1. Classification (NCBI taxonomy): domain Eukaryota; kingdom Metazoa; phylum Chordata; class Aves; order Psittaciformes; family Psittacidae; genus Myiopsitta; species Myiopsitta monachus. The sequence goes on along the minus strand of CM029941.1, from coordinate 45,568,668 downwards.
AAATATAGTACCAGTACTACTGCTTATAATAATTATAGCGAAAAGGGAGATAACAGAGAAACAGAAACAAAACTCAGGGTAAAATCCAAGTGATGCATGGTACAGTTTATCACTGCCCACTGAAATATGTGCAGACAGTCCCTGGGCAGCTGTTGCATGCCCTGCCCAGAACCAGCTCTTCCCATTTTATATGATAGAACATGACCACCTGTGGCATGGAATATCCCTTTGGCCAGGTTGGGTCAGGTGTGCTGGCTGTGTTTCCTACCAAATTCTCATACTCCTCCAACCTTCTTACTTACAGAGCATGAGAATCTGAAAAATTGTTAATATAGCAACAGCTAAAAATACCATTGTGTTAGCAGCAATATTCTCATACGTAGTCCAAAAAACAGTAGCGTATCAGCTACTAGGAAAAAAATTAATTATATCCCATCCAAAACCAGGACATGAGTGTATGTCATGGGTTCAGCAGCAGCAGTTATTTTTCTCCTTCTTGGTAGCTGGTGCAGCACTGTGGTTTTGATTTTGGGCCTGGGAACAGCACTGATAACACCAGTGTTTTCAGTTTCTGCTTGGTAGCGTTTTGGTCTGGCCAAGGACTTTCTGAGTCTCATGCTATGCCAGGGAGGAGGGGGAGCTGGGAAGAAGCAGAGACAGGACACCTGACCCAAACTGACCAAAGAGGTTATTCCATACCACAGCACATCATGTCCAGGATGTGAAAACAGAGAGCAGAGACCCAGAAGGGTGTGGTGATGGTGCACTGGGGGGTTTGCTGCTGCGGGGTCCACTGGCTGGGTCGGGCTTGGTGAGCAGTTGTATTCTCTTTCTTTGTACTTCTCCTGTCATTATTACTATTGGTGGTAGCAGTAGTGATTTGTGTTATACCTTAGTTACTAAACTGTTCTTATCTCAACCTGTGCAAGTTGCATTCTTTTTTTTCGATTCTCCTCCCCATACCACCGGGAGTGGGGGAAGAAAGAGAGGGGGTGAGTGAGTGAGTAAAACTTCGTGAGTTTTAGAGACTTAAGCCACGACAGTGTAGCAGCAGAGTGAATTAATTCTTTGCAAGCTATAAATTTGAAGTAGGCAAACAGTTTTCTCTAAACAGAATAAAATTTCTTGTGAACATGGTAGTTGTGATCCATTTTAGCCCTCATTCTTCCATTTGCTGAAGTGCTTTGGCTGTTGAAGAGTAACTCCTGCCTGATATTGATATCATTAATACTGTTTACTTTAATCCTTTATTTTTTCAGTGCCACTTCTGAGAAGCTTTGGTCTTTAAATAAACAAGAAATTTACCTAGGAAATGTCAATATTTTTCCAGCTACCTTTAAGCCAGTCTTCATTCCGTTCACTGAACAGCTACACAAAGAGTTGCTTTCAGCAAAGCAAGGAAAGTGCAAGAAGAAGCACTAAAAATACGGAAAAATCAGCTTAAGTAGTATTGTTGTTTACTCTTAGTCCAGAAGGATCTGAAAGCCAACAGATGACAAGAAAAGCAAGTAAAAGTATGGCTTAAATGTAGACAAAAGTCAGAGCTTTCAGAATTGGACATTTTTGACAAGAAAGTCTCAGGATTTTTGAGCATGAAAACTGGATTTTACATTTGTTTCCACTCTATTCACGTATATTTCAGTGACTTTCCTTCCTGAGCAGGGAAGAAAATAGCTGATTTTTGAAAATAATATTTCCCCTTTAAGGTGAACAAACCTATAATGCTCTAAATACAAAGCAACTACAGCATCCAGAGTACTATTTTTTTACTTTATTTTCTTAAGTATTGAAGTTTCCTACCAGATGATGCAGAACCGTTTAGTATGTTTGTTATTTCTATTTTCTGGTTTTAAGACTTTTCCACTTCCATGGGCTACAGAAAATTGACTCAGGAGAATCAGAACCAGTCTGGAACATAATGCAGGACCCACACTCATGTCAAAGCCAGTGCTCTGCTTTCAGAAGGATGTAATCTTTGATACTAATTTCTGCTGAAAAAGCAAAAGCATTGATAAGGCAAATGTTTTCTATTATAGCTAAACATTTAGAAAGTTTCTTTGGACTTTACTATTATCCAGGTATAACATCCAAATCTTTGGTGATATTTTCTGTTAATGAAAAGAAAAAAAAACCAACAAAACATAAAAACACCCTAGCTTTTTCTTTGCATATCCTTTTGGTTTGGCTTGTCTCTTTTTGTGTGGGTTTGGTTGTTTTTTTTGGTTTGGTTTCATTTTATGTTTGCTTTTGTTGTTGTTGTTTTTGTTGTGTTTTTTGGGTTTGTTTGTGTGTGTGTGTGTTTGTGTGTGTGTGTGTGTTTCAGCTTTCAGTCAGGCATCGTTGCTGGACATTTACTGGATGCTAGTTAAATAATTTGGTTCCCAGTAAATAGAAAAACTATGTCACACTTAGGGAATGAATATTTGCCTGCTGATAGCAAAAAGGAACAGCAGGCACTTTGGTTTTGGCACATTTCCTATCAATAAGTTTCCTGCTGCCATACGAGCTCCTACTTGAAAAATGTGTCCATAACAAGAAAAAAACAAAACACCTCTCACAAATGACACCTTCAGAGTCAGCACATATTTAAAAGGAGAAGAACTACCAGCGGATCAGAACTGTCATAGGCTAAATTCCACCTTATCATAGCACAAGGAACCTTGCACTGAGTTTTCTTATGCTTTTTTTTAATGTTATCAATCTATTCCAATTTTTTTTTCTCTAGGGGAATTAAAATTACTTTTAGATCTCCAAGGTTTGATATTTGAAATAAAACAGCATTCAAATCTATATTTTGGTGACTAATAACAGTCACTGAGCAAAAAAAAAAAATAAATATAAAAGATTGTAGCAGTATGAAATATACTGGAGCAATGCATTTTATATTAATTATTTACACCACCATGCTGCTGGAAAGGCAAAGTTTCAAAGATGTACAGGTTACCCAATTTGGATTTAGTAACTGAAACATGTTATTAAATCCTTTTGTATTTTATACGTAGGCTCTTCATGATACTTTTATGTTTGTTGATTCTATTTTTTTTCCTTAGAGAATACATACTACAGTAAAATCAATTTATTCTTAGCAAAACCATTTGAACATCTAAAAAAATATTCTCCTTGCTTTTCATCAAAATGCTTCATATACCAGCCTTTACACTAGGTGTAAAACTTTCAACAATAGAAGTCATTACAGTCATTTTAAAGAAAATAAATAAAACTTTACAAACCATACAAAACTATGCAAAACAGCAACTTATATGGATGTCCTCCTGAAGGAACTGAAAGAAACATGTTTCTGGAATATAGCCTTTTGGTTTCTTTTTAAATAGATCCAGTTCTATACACCAGCAAAGGTGGTTTGCAGCAGAGTTGCACTATTGGTTTTTTTTTTTAACATCTTGTCTTCCACCAACATATTTCTCAAAGAATAGTGTATTTGGGATGATTTTCCATCCAGTTCCCCCATTTGGGATCAAAGGATTTTTTCTCTTTGCTTAGTACTATTGTAACAGCTATGATTTGTACTCTTTCTGACAGCAAGATGATAGTGTCTTGGCACAAAGAGGCAGTGCTCCTTACCAACTGTGTGAGTAATGGTGTGAAACACCATTCCTCTAAGGTTGCAGAGCTACAAGAGGAAACTTGAAGGATAGTTCAAGTCTTGTGTAGAAAGTGCCAGTGAATTTACCCCAGTGTACTTTGCCACTCAAAGCTTTACACATAACTTATTTAGCATTGTTACAATTTAAAACTTTCAGGATTAACTACCTAAAAACTGATTATGTATGTTGCAATTGAATTTCCCATAAACTACAATAACACCATAAGGCACTGAATTTGTAAAAATGACAAGCCATAGGTTCAGCAGGTAATAAAAGATATGATTATTGATATTCCAAAGACTGAAATATTCAGCCTCTTCTTAGTCAACTAAAATTCTGATAAAAAATTTAAGAAAAAATAAATAGAAATGCCCTACTAACCAAAGGCAACAGAAAGAACATATTCACTGAAATAAACATATTTACTTATTCCTAAATTATTATGTAAGATATAATTTATTTTTTGATTTCTCATGCACACATTGCTACAATAAATTTATCAAATGAGTAACAGAATTTGTGTTTGAGAACTGCAGTTTTTAAATGGGTGCTTTGAAGAATCCCAAGGCTTGTGAAAATAAAAAAATATTTCAAATTTATGGAAAAAAAAGGAATTTTTTAGAGATATTAGAACTAACTCCAAATTGCCTGGAAATTTCCTTGGACCATGACCTCTCATGGAAGGTGATAATATAATTTGTGTGTATCTGCCAACTTTGGAACTTTACTAAGACAAGGAATTTTGTTAATCTTGAAAGAATATCTATCAGTAGCAACTGTCCTGGGTTCAGTAGTAACAGTCATTTTTTTTTTCCTTCTTGGCAGCTGGAAACAACGCTGATAACACCAGTGTTTTCAGTTACTGCTTGGTAATGTTTTGGTCTGACCAAGGACTTTCTGAGTCTCATGCTATGCCAGGGAGGAGGGAAAGCTGGGAGAAAGCAGAGGGGACCCCTGATCCAGACTAACCAAAGAGCTATTCCATGCCACAGCACGTCATGCCCAGGATGTAAAAAATTGGGGGCAGGAACCCAGAAGTCTTTCTCTTGGCTCGGTCGGGTGGTGAGTGGTTGTATCCTCTTCCCTTGTATTTCCCTGGTCATTATTATTATTGATGGTAGCAGTAGTGATTTGTATTATACCTTAGCTACTGGACTGTTCTTATCTCAACCCATGGGAGTTACATTCTTTCGATTCTTCTCCCCATTCCACCCCCCACCCCCCACCCCCCCATTAGAGTGTGGGGGAAGGAAGAGGGAGAAGTGAGTGAGACTTACAGCTTAAACCACGACAGCAACTCAAATGGAAACATTTTTTTTTCCTTCTAGGTAGAAATTATAGAGCAGAGAGATTCCAGGAGAAACAGCCAAAGAATGCAAGAGTATATGTTATGATTTATTTCACAGCTAAAAGAAATGCCATTTTAATACCTGAATAAGGATTTAAGCATCAGTGATACTTTTTCTTGCCAGCAGTTTTTAACAGAAGTCATGGGTGAGAACAGACAACAGTATATTTGATTAATGGATCAGCTGTATGCAATTGGGGCTGGGGCCGATGGAGTTTAAGATGTGAGGGTCATGTCAAACTTTTTGGTGCAGAAGAGATTAAGGCTGATACTATTTTATGACCTTTTTATTTGTCAGACAAGAATAATATGAAAGGTTTATAGTGACTGTCAAAACCTTAGCATGCACTTAATTTGCTACATTAAATATAGAAAACTCAGAAAGTAATGATAGAGACCTGCAATCTGATTTTTCAAAATTATTTCTCTTGGCTTTATTTCTTCAGGAGAATAATGGTGTGAGAGAGATGACTGGTCACACATTGCACTTGACCATAAATAAAATGCCTGGGATGGCAACGGGAGTTGGCTGCATGGGCTGAAAGCTGTTTATAGCCCCAGGATTTCAGTATTTCTGAGGTCTCTCAAGTGAGAAAAATGGAAAAATAAACCACTCCATTCTGAAAATTGCTTTTCTTTTTTACATGAGCAGAAAGTCAGTTTCTAGTCTAAAATAAAAGTCTCCTTCCCCGAAAGGACCATATTAATCCTGAACTCTGAAGATTATCGGCATATAGAATCATAGAATCATAGAATAGTTAGGGTTGGAAAGGACCTCAAGATCATCTAGTTCCAACACCCATGTCATGGGCAGGGACACCTCACACTAGACCATGTCACCCAATGCTCTGTCCAAACCAGCCTTGAACACTGCCAGCAATGGAGCATTCACAATTACCCTGGGCAATCAATTCCAGTGTCTCACTATCCTCACAGTAAAGAATTTCTTCCTCATATCCAATCTAAACACTTCCCCTGTTTAAGCTTGAACTCATTACCTCTTGTCCTCTCACTACAGCCACTCTTGAAGAGTCCCTCCCCAGCATCCTTAAAGGCCCCCTTCAGATACTGGAAGGCTGCTATGAGGTCTCCACGCAGCCTTCTCCAGGCTGAACACCCCCAACTTTCTCAGCCTGCCTTCATACAGGAGGTGCTCCAGTCCCCTGATCATCCTCATGGCCCTCCTCTGGACTTGTTCCAACACTTCCATGTCCTTTTGATGTTGGTGATACCAGAACTGTACACAATACTCCAAGTGAGGTCTCACAAGAGCAGAGTAGAGGGGCAGGATCACCTCCTTCGATCTGCTGATCACGCTCCTTTTGATGGAGCCCAGTACACGGCTGGCTTTCTGGTCTGCAAGCGCACCTTAAAGCCAGCTCGTGTTCATTTTCTCATTGACCAACACACCCAAGTCTTTCTCTGCAGGAATGCTCTGAATCAATTCTCTGCAGGGCTGCTCTTAATCTCTTCTCTGCCCAACCTGGAGCTGTACCTGAGATTGCTCCTACCGACGTGTAGGACCTTGCACTTGGCATGGTTAAACTTCATCAGGTTGGCATCAGCCCACCTCACAAGCATGTCAAAGTCCCTCTGGATGGCATTCCTTCCCTCCAACGTATCAACCAAACCACACAGCTTGGTGTCATCAGCAAACTTGCTGAGGGCTCACTCAATCCCACTGTCCATGTCACCAACAAAGATGTTGAACAAGACAGGTCCCAACACCAATCCCTGAGGGACACCACTCCTTACTGGTCTCCAGCTGCACATTGAACCATTGAGCACAACTCTTTGTGTGCGGCCATCCAGCCAGTTCTTTATCCACCGAGTGGTCCACCTATCAAACTGGTGTCTCTCCAACTTAGAGACAAGGATATCATGTGAGACAGTGTCAAACGCTTTGCACAAGTGCAGGTAGATGACATCAACAGCTCTACCCCTGTCCATCAGTTTCGTTGCCCCATCACAGAAGGCCACCAGATTGGTCAGACAGGATTTTCCCTAACTGAAGTCATGCTGGCTGTCACCAACCACCTTGTTGTTTTTCATGTGCCTTAGCATGCCTTTCAGGAGAATGTACTCCAAGATTTTACCAGGCCCAGAGGTGAGACTGACTGGTCTGTAGTTCCCTGGCTCATCCATTTTCCCCTTCTTGAAAATGGGGGTTATATTTCCCTTTTTTCCAGTCGTCGGGAACTTCACCTGACTGCCATGAGTTTCACTAGATGTATCATACTAAGATTACAGTCATGCAGAAATGAGGACAATTAAGGAAAATTTTAATAATTTAATAAAGCATTAAACAAAACAACATGCTAGCTCACACTAAGAATTTCTCCAATACTGATAGAAAGTTTATCATTCTAGAAATAGAAAGTAACTTACTGATTATCTGATGCTATTAGAAAGTCTTGTTTTATGAACTCAGCACCAAATTCAGTTTCACACTGAAGTGAATTAAAAGCTTTGATTAATTGGATTTAATCAGAAATCATTTGAGTGATTTCAAGGACACTACTAAGCATTCCTTCCCAGTTATATTGCTCTATTCTCTACCATAGAGATAGAAGATTATTTCAGGTTACTTTCGAAGGTCCAAAACAATTTTTTGTTGTGCTTTCCTTCACTTTGTTTTTATAGAGATTTTTAGATATTCATTTTCTTCTAACATTTTTGACTGAACTCAAAACTATCAAACGAGGCCAATAAAAGTTTAGTCAAATTTGACCTACTAATGTTTCTACTTACAGATCCTGCTTTTAGTTTCTGTCTCTCATTGTACACAGAGGGAAATAAGTGTTCTAGATATTATTGCAGTATAGTGCTTCAGAGTGATATTTTCATGCAATTAAAAGAATAGAGAATGACAGCTTACCTCATGACTGCTCAGCCTGTCAGAATTTTACAACAGTGAAGATCTCTATAAGCATGATGCCTAAAAACTTTTTTTTTTTCTTTTTTCATTGATATCTGATGCCTACAAAATCATATAAAATGAAAGGTTATGTAGTAGCACCACTGTTCTCTTCAGGATCACACAAAGAGCAGATCCTCTTCTGCAGAGCAAAAGGACAATTCACATAAAATTTTAATTTACTTGACTAAAGATTTTACTGTGCCATCACAGGCTTTTCCCCTCTAAGAAAAACTTCATACACTGAGAAAGTACAGAAATACAGAAATTCCTAAATTCAAATTCTCCAGCTTCTGAAACTTGATTTAATCCCACATAGTCAGTATAAATACATTTATCAATTGAACCTGTTGCAGATCTGGCCAGCAATCTGTCTTAGGCTAGGTCACTTTATAAGTGGTTTAAGGAGCATGTTTTAGGACAAGGATAATTTTCAAATAATGTAACCTCTAGTTTTGTTATCAAAAAAATTTTGCAACAGATAAATTCTATATTCAATTTTTTGATGATTTATCTTTAAATAATTTTGTTTATGATTTCTCTTTAAATAAGAAAATATTATTCAATGATTTTCATTTTAAAAAAAACAAATGTAACTCGTGGTATGCTTTGTGTTTTGGAAGCAATTTGGTATTTCATTTGGTTTTGATAATTATCTTTTTTTCCACTCTTCTGCACAATATCCCTTTAATAACCACCCCTGAAAAGAAAGATGTTTCACCTCACACCTCAAAGTTGACTTCATAAAAGCCACAGGTACTACTATATACCTTCGCATTTTTGTGTGAGAAACTTGGTAGTACTATTGTGGCAACTGGAATAAAAAGCTGTGTCGCTGGGGGGTACTGTGTATTCCCTTCTGCAAAATTCCCACCTTGCAATAGGAGCTAGTCGCCTCTCACCAGGTGACTGTGCTCCGAAAATATTTATGTATTTAGTAGTGCAAGTCCTCTGGTTTAGATCTTGATAGATAGGGGTAGGTGGTGGAATGCAGAGGGAAATAGGGAATTTCTGGAAGTAGGTGTTACATTTTTTATTCTGTGCTGTAAAACCCAAATAAACATAATTCCTCTTACTGCTATTTGTGAATATATTCTGATTCACTATGTCATCATTTTGAAATGGCAACCATAGCAATTTTCTTCATAATATGGTGGCAGGACATATAAGGGAGAGGAAGCACCTGAGTGTGTAGTATTATTGTGGTTATGGCTGCACTGGTTGTACAATTAGGTCCAGCCAATTGTGTTTCACTATAATTAGATGCTCAAATGGTCTAATCAGAGACAGACAAACAAATTGAGAGTTTGTTAGTGAGAATTTAGGGACTGGCTAATATAAATGACACTGATATAGGTGTTTACTATAGGCCACCTGATCAGGAGGAGGAAATTGATGAGGCTTTCTATGGGCAGCTGAAAATAACCTCATGGTCACAAGGCCCTCATTCTCTTTGGGGACTTCAATCACCCTGATACTTTTTGGAGGGATAACACTATCTGGTACATACAGTGCAAGAAGTTCCTGCAGATCATTGAAGATATCCTTTTGATGCAAGTGGTGGAAAGGCCAATGGGGAAAGATGTGTCGCTGGACTTTGTATTAGTAAACTAGAAGGGGCTGGTTGAAGACATGAAGGTTGTGGGCAGCTTTGGCTGTAGGGATCATAAGATGATGGAACTCAAGATCTTCTGTGGGGGAAGCAAAACAATAAGCAGGACTAGAACCTTAAACCTCTGTAAAGCTAACGTCAGCCTTTTCAAACACCTAATTAGAGGTCCCATGGGATAGGGCTCTAGAAGATAAGAAAAGAGTCCAGAAGAGCTGGTCAGTACTTAAACACTACTTCCTCCAAGCTCAAGACCAGTGTATCCCCATCATGAAGAAATCAGACAAAGGGGGCAGGAGTCTGTGAGAGACTGAACTGAAATCAGATTCCACCTTCTACTGTCTCAAAGACTGGTATGAGAAGCTGAGGTCCAGATGGGTATGAGAAGCTGAGATGGGACTCCACCATCCATTGCCTGAGAGATGGGTAGAAGGAGTTGACACATTGTCTGAGGGATAGGTGGGAGAAGCTGAGATAAGACTTCTCCATCAACTCAAGGATTGGTGTGAGGAATTGCTGTCAATTATCTCGAGGATTGCTGACAGACAAGGATTGCTGTGCAGTCGATAAACTGGCTTCAAGAACACCAAAACTGGATGCATGTGATCCACCAGGAATGTGCAGTAGGTGACATTAAGAACAGAGGTACCCCCCCGACACATAATAAAAGGGGAAAAAGACAATCACTGATGCAAACATCCAGCTTCAATGACAACTATGGACCCTGGAGGACACCATCACCAAAGACAGAAATGACTATGGACCCTCGGGACATCCCTGGATCCATGATGGTGGCTATCTTTGAATTCTTGTTTAATTTCTATTCTTTTTTCTGATCTGTATTATCAATATCTTTTTTATAATAATCATCTTTTTACCTTTTTATAATAAACAAACTGATCAATTACAGCACTTGACCTTGCTTGCATCTTAATTTCGCTCTGGGGATCTCGAACAAAGTATTTCCATATTTATGGTCAGGGCCCTCCCACCCATCTCGGAAAATGGACAGGGGTCTCTCTCACAGAGACCTACATGGAAGATCAGGGAGCTCCTAGTAAATCTCAAATGCAAGAAAGAAATTTATGGGATGTTAAAAAAAGAGACAAAACAAATGCCATGTAGAATGGTGAGTATAAACTTCTTAGGGTTGTGTTAGAACAATATCATGTTTAAAAGTCATTCAGCTTATTTCTTATTTTGTAATTACCTACATGTCTTGTTAGCTCAAGCAAAATTTGGAGCAGTTTGGACATTCTGAGGTAGATTACCAAAGTTACACTACCAGGCTATGTAAGACTCCATTGCTTTTATGTATGACTTTTTTTCACGGAAGGCATACATATTTGCCAAGCTCCTGATAATATTCAGAATACCATTATCTTTTTAATGAATAATATATCACTCAAATTTCTGTAATGGAAAATGCAACCTAAAGCACCATTAAGATATCTTTCCAAAGATCAATATGAGTATTGTTTTCACCTTTGATTTATACATTATTTGAGAAAATGCTTTTGTATACACTTGACTTATTTGGTTCAAGCAGTTAATTAGTGGATAAGTTTGAATATTTTTCAGGCAAAACCTGGAAGTGACATTTAAAAAATTCATCACTTTGGACTCATTTTCTTTTCAGATAGAAACCTTAGTTCCTGTGTAACTCAGTCAATAAATATTTTTCTCACCTTTGTTTAATCCTCTGCTCCAAATGCATTAGCATCTTGTTTTGGAAGTCTTGAAAAATATTGCTAAAGCTTAAGGCCAAAAATTCCTCCAAGATAGTTATTTCTAATACAATACTTTATGTACTAAAACCTTTAAAACATGCACCATAAAATGCAGTTCATGTTAAAAAATTACTGTTACATTGGTAAGAAATTGTCTTTGCAAAGATTATTTTTTTATATTTTGTATAAGTTTTATGTGCTGATGCATAAAATTTTCTTTCAATATATTACATAGCAAGAAAATTATTCATCAGAAATGTGATACTTTCCTACTATGAACTTTGTGAAATAGAAATTGTATTTTAATTTTGTATTTTAAAAGATTATTTGGAATAGAAACTAGTAGAGAATTTCCTTACAAGTAATCTGTCCTCTACAATAGAAACTCATATATTACTGTCTATCTACAATGCTACATCTTGCATGCTACAAGCAGTAACTTAGTTGGAACTAACCATCAGATCCTAGGAATATGCATTTTGTACTATATAGGGATTGGTTACTTACAAGGAATGTTACCACCAGTAGCATATGTGGAAATCATGCCCAGCAGAAAATTCCATTGTTGGAAAGTAAATAGTAAATTATGAAAATGAATATTCCCTGTCTCAACCTGTGTCTTTGTCCTCTTGTATAAATTGCTGTTCTTGAAAATATTTTATATGTATGCAGTACATCCTCAACTGCCTAAGAGATTCAGAAACCAATCCAAAAGGAGGGGTGCAGAGTTGTCGCATTACTCAAGTTATTCAAGATAAGGATTTGAGTTAAATCTTTGATCTAAATTCTACCATGAGATTTAAGTAATTTCCATAACTTAAACATTCATGATATGATAAAAAAAAAAAAAAAAATTCCTTTAGAAATCTTGAATAGCTTAAAAAACAAATTTGTGTACATCTTGCATCTAAGAATAACCACATAATCTACACTCAGTATAAGTAAATGACTCTAGATGTGTCAAGATGTGTTGGTAAGTGTAGATGACTCACTTAATGTGAGTCAGCAGTATGTCCTCACAGCCAAGAAGGTAAAATGCATCCTGGGGTAATACAACCAGCTGGTCAAAAGAGATAAATATCCTGCTATATTCAGCACTGGTATGGCCTCACCTAGAGTATTATTTAGTTCTGCAATTTAGGGATGTGAAGGTCCTTGAATGCATCCAGCGAAAGGCAGTAAAGCTGGTGAAGGGGCTGGAAGTCATGCCCTATGAGATGCGACTGACGCTGGGCCGGTCTACTTTAGAGAAAAGAACACTGAGGAGGGAAGTGGAGAGGAAAGTGCTGATTTTATCTCTGGTAACCTGCAGCAGGATGTGCAGAAATGAGCCAAGGGATGTTCAGGCTTGACATTAAGAAACATCTCTTTACTGAGAGGGTGGTCAAAGGCTGAAACAGGCTTCTTTGAGAGGTTGTCAATGCCCCATGCCTGTCAGTGCCTTAAAGAGAGGCATTTGAACAGTACCCTTAATAGCATGGTTTAATTTTTGGTCAGTGAAGGACTGGTCAAGGAGTTGGACTAGATGATTGCTGCAGGTCCCATCCAGCTGAACTGTTCTATTTTACACGCATTTATTTTTATCAGATTATCATCTTGTCAGCACTAAACCACCAAGAATGGAATCTGAGAATTACTGTGATTATGTAAAACAAATACACAGCTGTCACTGAGAATTATAATGAGAAATAAATATACGCAAACAGAAAACAGAGGTATTTAGCCTAGCCCAAGTTCAAAGCCATGAAAGATGTTCAAAGTTCAGCAAGCAAGTATGTAAGTATTGCAACATATGATGTATGCTGGTGTCGTGGTTTAAGCCTCTAAAACTCACGAAGTTTTACTCACTCACTCACTCCCCTCTATCTCTTCCCCCAGGCCTGGGGGGATGGGGAGCAGAATCAAAAAAAAAAATGCAACTCGCACAGGTTGAGATAAGAACAGTTTAGTAACTAAGGTATAACACAAATCACTGCTGCTACCACCAGTAATAATACAAGAGAAATACGAGGAAAAAGAATACAACTGCTCACCAAGACCGACCCAGCCAGTGCACCCCCCAGTAACAAACCCCCCAGTGCACCACCACACCCTTCCTGGTCTCTGCTCTTCATTTTCACATCCTGGGCATGACGTGCTGTGATATGGAATAACCTCTTTGGTCAATTTGGGTCAGGTGTCCTGTCTCTGCTTCCTCCTGTCTTCCCCTCCTCCCTGGCATAGCATGAGACTCAGAAAGTCCTTGACCAGACAAAACACTACCAAGCAGCAACTGAAAACACTGGTGTTATCAGTGCTGCTCCCAGGCCCAAAATCAAAACCACAGCGCTGCACCAGCTACCAAGAAGGAGAAAAATGGCTGCTGGTGCTGAACCCATGACAGCTGGTTAACACAGTATAGCTTAACTTTACCTATTCTAGCTTGTTCTAGACTCAATTTTATATCTTACTTTTAATGTTACTGACATTTATTTCTTCTCTACACAATCCATTTTTATTTCTATTTATTTCATGTTCCTCTCCCAGTTAATATCTCACCAATTACTTCCTGCTGTCAGTGATTACTCTTACAGTTCTTCCTCGTTCATCTTCTCTTCCAAATATTCTCTATCTCAGAAGTTAAATTCGTTAAGAAAAAAGTTTAATATTCTACTGTTACTGGCTTTTACTTTCCTCTGTACTTCTCACCATCATCATTCCCAAAGTTGTCTTAGTCTTCTTTACAACTGTATAACCAAATAGTCTCTTTCATAAGCACAACATTTAATACAAAATGCTGGTTAGCATGTTAAAAAACTGAAAATGTGATGAGATTAAATGAGCCAGTATGTGAACTACCAATTCCCTCAACAAAAGTATTGCATGAATTTTAGTTCTACTATTACGGTCTAAGGCATCCTCAGAGTCTCTTGTACATAATCACATTAGTTTTTCTTCACTATCTTCAATTTCTGGATTTTTATCAGACTGAGAGGTGTTGGTCAGGTCAGTTTAAGCGTCAGTGATAACTAGTTTCACAATAAGATGACACTTGGAGGAGAACTGACATACTTGTGTTCTATGATAATGTGTTGACCCTCGCCAGATGAATAAAATGTGTATTGCCATATCTTTTGGTACAATTACACTTTTGAAAATATACCTAAGAAGTGTAATAGCACATCTAAAAAAGAAGAAGAAATTCTGAGGTAAAGGCTATTCACATTCTCAGTCCTCTGTGGTATGATGCTGTTATTGAAGGAGCTAAAGAAAGTAGCTTGCTTGCTGGAGACAGCCTAGCAAGAAGGGGAGAGTGCAAATAATAAAGACTAATTGTGTTACTTAAAAGGCAGATGTCTCAGACGCAGAATGAATGCTAGAGGAACAACTGCACAGAGAAAAAACGTGTGTTCTCTAAAGCAGCACTAAACTACACAGAGCCTGTAAGGTCACTTTAGGCAAAGGCATAACAAAACATTCAGCAGCCTGCATTGTAAGAGCAAGCAAGTCAGTCTTCTCACAGAGCAAAAAGACAGAAAACAGTGTGTCAAAAATAAATTAGCAAGTTGTGTCAAGGGACTAAAGAGACAAATAATGAAGGAATATAAGCGAATAGCATTGTGAAGGAGTTTGAAAATATGCAATAGAATAACTAAATTTTAAGTATATGATGGCAGGCAAAGAAAGACTTTTTTTAGCCAGAAATTACAGTTTATGAGATAAGGGCAAAATAACAGTGTACATAGTCTGTATCAAAGAGACAGATTTATTCACCTGCTAACATAGTTTACAGACCCATATTTATAATTGTAAATCTGTATACACATGTTTAGGTAACTACATGTTAGTGTGTCCAACTAAAGTGAAGTAGAACAAAATATAACATACAACAGAAATCAAATAGTGTTTGCGCAGTGATAAGAGAAACATTGAGCTCTATATGGAATGGGGAATACCATAAACATTCTGGATTCTGTATTTCCCTTTCAGTATTCTGTAAAAAAATAATTTCTTTAGAAAGCTTGAAACAGACTTATTAGCTTTATCACTATAAGCAGAAAACACTTCAGTTAAACAATTTCAGTACCTAATCTGTAACCAGACTTGTGTTAGAAAAGGTGTTAGAAAAACTGTTAGCTTTATGTCAGATCCAACCAAGCTAGGCTCTTGCAATTCCATGTGCCTAAGTCTAACCAAAGGAAAAGATGAAGATAAGCTCCCAGAGGGCATATACACACAAAGCTCACATATGTACGTGTATATGCGTATTCACAGCTAGCCAAATGGATCACACACACAAACTCAGAGCACTCACATGAGCATAAACAGCAACAGCTTCAACCTCTTCCTCTTTCTGGCTGAGCAAGATGAGCGTTTTTCTTATATGTAACCCGAACTTCCCTGTTTAAGTTTAAACCAGTTACCCTTTGTCCTATCACTACAGTCCCTGAGAAAGAGTCCCTCTTCAGCATCCTTGTAGGCCCCCTTCAGATACTGGAAGGCTGCTAGGAGGTTTCCACACAGCCTTCTCTTCTCCAGGCTGAACAGCCCAGTTTTCTCAGCCTGTTTTCATACAGAGGTACTCCAGCCCCCTCATCATCCTTGTGGGACTTGCTCAAACAGTTCCACATCCATTTAATGTTGAGAACACAAGAACTGCACACAATACTCCAAGTGGGGTCTCATGAGAGCAAAGTACAGGGACAGGATCATCTCCTTCAACCTGCTGGTCATGCTCCTTTTAATGCAGCCCAGGATATGGTTGGCTGGCTGGGCTGCAAGCACACACTTCCGGCTCATGTTCATTTTCTCGTTGACCAACGTTCCCAAGTCCTTCTCCTCAGGGCTGCTCTGAATCCCTTCTCCACCCAACCTGTACCTGTACTCTGGATTGCCCTGACCCGAGTGTTTAAATATATACCTGCATATATAGTAGAGTAGAAAGAGAAAATTTGCATTGCAAGGCCTCCAAATTGTATAATGCCCAGGACAGCGTTTAAAAATACAAGAAAAGGGCCAAAACTGTTGGAAAGAAGCAAAGAATCTCTCTGGACTCTATAAAAAAATATGTAGCTGTAGCAGAAGAACTTATTGAAATAGTTTTGTATAAGTATTTTATGTTTAAAGCGGTTCCAGTTCTTAATTACGCACCTATTACTATTAGCTAAGCTTCATAAAGTAGTAAATAGCCATATGTTCTAGCTGAGAAAATAGTCTAATATTTTTCAGTTTAGTATGCTTGGTCCTGTGCTAGCATCTATGTAGCAGCTTCACAGTAATGGTCTGCCTGCCCAAAATTTTAGGACACAGTCCCATTGAAATCAAAGGAATCAGTTATTAACCCTGATGTTGCCAGTACTTTTTTTGTTGTTGTTCAGTTTATCAATAACTTGATCACTAGTAAACCAACCCAAAAAAGAAATCTTCTTATAAGGAAAGATAAGGAAGAGTCAAATTATTATTGTTTAATCTATTCTATTATAGAGATTAAAATTCAATCTGAAGCCCAAAATCAAAGTTTTGATTCTGATTTCTACTTGTGACAGATATTTTCCTTTACTTTGAATCATCCATGCTTGTGATTCTGGGCTTGGTAATTTTCAATTTATATAATTTATTAACCTTATTTTAAGTGAATCATAAATTTTGTGAAATCACATTATTCTAAGGGAATCAAAATTCACAATCCACTTGTTTGATTAGAACATAAATGTAGATTAACCGCTTTTCCAAAGCTGTAAACTGTGAAAAATGAAAAAAGGAACAGTGTCTCAGCTTTTGAAGCGATTTTGAAGGGATGGTGATCAGCCTGAGTTAAAACCCCTATGAGCATTTTTGAGAACTCATCCTGAACAGAGCTAGAGAATTCTAAAGCCATAATATTTTATACTGATGTTTACTTAATTAAATTGCACATTCATTAGTTTTACTTACTATAGAGTTACATACTCATGCTGATAAACCAAAAATATACTGTGAAGAATTACTATGTTTAAAATCCTTCATCTGATGCAGGAATGGGAACACTTCCAAACAGCATCATCAAGAAGAAAGAACACAACATTTTTCAGAGATTGTCTGTGCTTCAGAGTTCATGTGAAAAGGTGGGCAAGCCAGAATTATAACAATTAGCCTGTGGAGCTTTTTTCTTTTAATGAGCAGTTAACATAATGATACTATGATTCACAGTGGTGAATGTGCTAACAGCTACAGCTGAAGCAGATTTGAAGCTGGGCTTTCACCATAGCAAGTAGCCTACAGCAGTCAGGGTATGAAGTTACTCAGATGATGCTGATTGTTTAGTGAGAATTTTCAGGATTATTAGGAAGCCTTGTAAGTCTTGCAGGATGTTAAAAATGTACTAACTTAGACCAGAAAACTGTATTTTTAGAGCAACACATGCTATTAAATTCTGGAAAATGTGATAAGAAATTGCTGGATCAGATTTTAGCTTAAAATATAAGGTACATAAGTAAGCACACCCCTTCCCAAACTGTGCCTCTAATTCTCTCACTCACACCTCCTGACACTCATAAAGAGTTCCACAAAGGCAAAAAGGCATTCTGAAATATCTGCTTTGGTAATATATTTTTCAACATGCTTCTGTCTATGTCCATTTTACTATATCTTTCTACCTTATTGTAAAATGTTTCTGTAAGGTATATTTGATCTAGAAAATTACATTACTTCCAAAAAGGACCAAGTCTGAAAAAGTCAATTTGTGTTCCTTTTGATTTTAATTATTATTATCAAGGAATAGTGTGAATGTCTTCCCCTTTGTAAGTCAGTAAGTTCAACCAAAACCAGAACAGTATTACAAGTGTGAGTATGAATAAGGAGTGGTGGCTGCTTAGAATTTCAATTCAGGCTTCTACAACTTCATTTGAAAGGGCTTAGTCTAATCAATAGAAGAAATCTAAGAGGCCTCCTGTATGTCTCTGATACATGGCCATGACAGCAGCTGACACTGATATATCAAGGGGCAACTTCAGATAAACTATGCAACTGCTACTTGACATTAGCAAATAAATTCTTTCAGCAGATATGACTCAAAAAACCTCATGCTCCCCCTACTGTGTATGTACTCTCACTTCCAGTAGTACAGCAGGGTGACAGCAAGACACACAGCAGTGATTTTACTGGGGCTGGACAAGCTTGCAAGTTAAAAGGCAGCCACCACTGATCTCTCTCAAGACTTACGTTTTCAAGCTCATGAAGTAACATCCGAGAGACTTTAATGCCCAATAAACATTAACAGCCATGAAGTTTAGAATAAGTTACTAATTTCTGGTTTTATTTATTTGGGATTTGTCTGTCTTTTAATATTCCCTTAAAAACAGTGAAACCAGTAAAGACAGGATCCTCAAATCCACCTCTCTCTACCTAAGAGCAGTAACCCAGTTCTCACCTGACTGGCTTCCCAGTTGGATCACGTTAAAAGCAAAGGCCAATGTAATAACTCTTTTACACTTGTAAAAGATCTACAGATTTATTTTGAATCCTTTTAATGAATTAAGCTATAGGAACAGACATACTTCAGAATATGCAAGTACCATTCACAGTGAAGTGACACTCCCGCAGTGACCTTTAAAATGTTACAATCCAAAGATTTATGCCAGGATGTGAGTATGACTTTATATGTATATAAATAAGCAGTTAACCCATCTTATGTTTGCTTGGTTCAGTGATTAACAAAGTTGCAGAATATGAATTTAACTGAAGTAATGAAAAGCACTGTTGACTTCTATAGTATAGGACAAACTGTGATACCATATCTATAAATCTTTAAACAAAGAATTATTTGTTTTTATTTTACTTCAAACAAATCTTTTTTTTTCTTTTTTTTCTTTTTTATTTTATCTGTGTTGGTGTCTCTACATAAGATTGTTTTTTATATTTCATTGATTGAGAAAATTGCCATATAGTATAAAATTTTTATATAAATAAATGTTTATATAAATAAAATACAAGGTGATTTAGCATTTTAAAATGTCAAATCTTTTAAAAACTATGTTTTCTTCCAGTTTGAGAACTACAAAAGCAGGTATTGTAGCCCTGATCTTACTGCCCCTTTGATGTCTGAGAAAATAAAAATGTTGAATTTACTGTAAGTATGCCAAAAGTGAAAATGTTCCAATATCTTTAAAAATTAAAAGACAAGCTTTGAGATAAATCTAATTATTCTTAATTTGAAGCACATTAAGGAAAGAAAACCTTAGATAAATGCTTCTAAAACCTTTTTCATGAATTTGTAGTGTATTAAAAAAAAATAATTCTCAATCTGTCTTCTAACACCCACATTCTCTATTTTTTATTTTTTTTCCCATTATTTCCTCTTTCTTTTATAAGTAATTTAAATGAAAATTAGGTAGTTTTATAATATTGAATTACTATGTGGCTATTCTTAAAAATACAGAGGTGAGTTCAGGAAAAAAGATTACCATCTCTGAAGTTATAAAATATTCTACAAGATTACAATGTTGATGTCCAAAAAACATACAAATTTAAATGGACAAGCTTGTCCAATAAGCCTCATAGCCAGTGATCATGATAGTAAGAGAGAAATACCGGTAAAGATGATGTGCCAGAACATAACCTCATGCTAACTAATGAGCTATTACCTTCAAGCCTGGCCTTGAACACTTCCAGAGATGGGGCAGCCACAACTTTGCTGGGCAGCCTTTGTCAGTGTCTCACCACCCTCACAGTGAAGAGCATATTATATATACGTAATTTCTCCTCAGATTATCAACTTAATTTGGCAGGAAACATTCCTGTTAAATGTTCTTTAGTGGCCAGTGAAAAAGTAAATATGGAGTGTAAAAAAAAATGTATGAAAATACCTTTATTTATTTCTATGAAAGTATATCTATTTCTATTATTCATTCATATGTATTATGTAAATAAACATGCATATAAAAATAAGCATATATTAATATATGTGTGCATACCAATGTTTCAATTGGCATTTCAGTGTATTAAATATGCTTAATTTCAGCTTCATTTAATATGGCTTGCATTTTCCTCAGCAGGCTTAATACATACTAGATGAAAGACATTTCACACATGGATAATTGTTCTTTGGAAAACCTGCAGGTTCTTAAAAGTACCTATCCAGAAAATAAATTCTCAAGTAACTTTGTCCTTTTCAAATGCCTCAGGTACAGATTGATTCAAAGTTGAATCAGTGTAGATGAGAAAGACAGGAAAGTAAAAAGTGGAAGGCGCAGACATGGAGAAAGGGGAAGATTTAAGATGGAGTAAGCAAGCTATTGGTAATCACAGGTAGAGAAGCTTTTGCACAGAAAGGGCTGAAGCTGCACTTTTTGTTTTCATGTTAACACATCTGCATGTCATATGCTAGTTAGCTGTAAATATTTTTGGAAATAATTCACATGTCTGCAGACATGTCAATACAGTGTTACTTTGGATGCATCTGAACTGCTTTTTTTGTCTACCTGCTATAAAATTCAGCACCCCAAACTTTGGAAACATCTACAGTGCGGTTAAATTACATAAAATCATAGAAATCTGGTCATTAGCATTTTCTCATAGGACAAATGTATGGCTTTGTGTAGATTTTTTCCAAATAACAACCATAGTACTTGAGGAAAAGAACTATGACTGCTTGCATGCTGTTCTGTAAATGTTCCATCAACTGTTTAATAATAACAATAGTTTTCGCAATTAAAAACCAAAAAAATGACATCTTCCTCTTCGCTTTCATCTTACTTTTTCTATCAATACTTTTTTTTAAATTTAAAATTCACTATGAGTATAAATTTTACCATGCAGAGTATACCCACCTATAAAATTATATGGCAGTATAGGAGAGGAGAAAGTTCTACAGGAAAGAGGTAAAACAAAACATCAAACAATTTTTCCATTATAAACACAATTTCACAGGGGAAAAGTTCTCAGCAGAAACAAGATATAAAGACAAACCAATATTCCACAAAGAAAATGCAATAATTTGTGAGGTGACCTACACCTTTTATTTTTATTCATTAGGGTGACGTATTTCCTGACCTGTGACTATTTCATTCTGAAACTAACAAGGAATGCAAAGGCCTTCTTAACTCATGAAGATAAAATATGCTTTAAGCCACAAGTTGCTATGTATTTGTTTCCCATTTGGAGCCTTTCAGGGCTGTTTCTTTCAAAATCATTTGAAGGAAACAAAAAAACCCACTCTTTTCTTTTGAAAAATAGTAAAAGAAATACAGTAATGCATAGTACATGCCACCTGACTGTGTTGAAAAAAACACCTAACTGTCAAAAAACTGAATTGTATGAAAAGCCTGGTATTATTTTTATATTTCTTCCCTCTGCTTCAATTTGCTTAAGTTTGGTTTGGTTTGGGTTTGGGTTGTTGTTTTTTTTTTCTTATTAATATAAATAGTAAAAAAAAAAATAAAAAATTAATCAATCTCTGTTTAAAATTTGTCTAAATTCAATTTTATTTCTTTTATTAATAGTGCTCTCTTGCTGATGTATGAAGGTTCTATTCATCAGTAGTCGTCATGAATAAAATGCAAAGCATGAAATCTACTCCTGAGACTTAGGAAATTTTCAGGATGTGAGTGAACAAAGAAAATAAGAACAACGCAACACCCCACATTTTGTGTTTTTTTGTATTTTGTAGTTGAATCAACATTCACATTACACAGTCAGAGCATACCTGTTTTGTCATTTAACTAGTTGTCATGTACAAGGCAGACGTAGTATTTTTGTTTTATGACTACCAGCCTGAACTTCCCATACAGTCTAATTTTAATTGTTTCAAACTTAGAGATCATGGAGACCAGTTAAATATCGTGTGGAGCCTATGTATATACCTTTCTTTTTATACGTTCTCTACACTATTGTGAGAAAGGTGCTTCACAGTAATAATAATTAAGACAAGAAAAGCTTTTATACACATAAGAAGGCTTTGCCTTTTTCATACAGCATCAATTGGTCAGGATGTAAAACAGGCATTTTTAGTAGCAGAGCACTTTATTAGGAGTCACTGTTCTGTATTTTACCCAGAATTTCTTGCGGTTTGTTCCAAGACACTAAACCTGGCAATTGCATCAAGCATCTAATCTACTATTTGAGTGTTATGTTTGTATGGCCACATGTGCAATAGTACTGCATGAATGTGCAGTAAGTGCATTTAATTACCCATGGCTATTGGGCAGTAGCTCTTTAACAGTTGTACATGAATGTAATGAGTTCAATTCTTCCCAACATATGACTTATGCATGGTCAGTTGGGTCACATTATGATTCTCAAGCCTGCGGTATTTAGATAATCTATTTAGTGCCTGGAAATACTGGCCAACTATTAAAAAAACCAGCCAAACAAAAAGAATTCCTTGGAGATGATACGCCAAAAGAAGCCAAAAGCAAGACAGAAATTGCACAAAATAATAAGAAACAGACCACAGTTCATTAGCAAAATTAAACCTGCTTTAAGAAGTATTTATGTTCTGCTAATATATAAATGCCTGCCAATTTCTCTCTGTAAGTGGTGGCTTTCAAAATAATACTGGCATTTCATAGAGTACATTGTAAAACAGAAGAATATATCTGACACCCCTCAGAGACTGAAATGGAACCAAAAGAAATATTTAGTTTCATACTGCTTCTGAAATGACCTCAGTTCTTGTCACCCCACTGAAAATTCTCTTTATAAGTATGGCAGATAAAGAATACTGTATCTGCTCTACTAAAATGTACTTTATACTCACACAGATGTTTATTAGCTATTGCATAAGTGCTCTGACATATATTCTACAATAACTTCTGCCTCCCTGACACATCTAAAATAAAGGAAAGAATATAGAATATTCTATATTTTGAGTCAAATATTTGAATTCAGTTTATTCAGTCAATGTGACACCTGGAAAATCCTCAAGAAATGCCAAGGACCAAAGAGCAATCTCTGTACCTAAATCTTTCCTCCTATTATATTTATTTTACATTCAAACAGAAGATTGAATACTGCAATACTGAACTGAAAAGTCTACAGTTCATTTCACCTGCAATCAATTCACTGGGATTTTTTTTTTTAATATGAAGACAAGAAACCATGATTCCCCTATTAGGGTGGAACCTAGCTCTAGAAAGGAGCTTTCAGGTACAACATACTCAGCTTCATGGAATTTAAAGCACAAATGAGGCAAGAAGTTTGAAATAAATTGATCAAAATGTGGAAATGAAGAATTCAATACTGTAAAAGCTCAAACAAATTAATGCATACCTGTGTCTGACATTAATGATACGTTTCGTCCTGAACTATCAAATTCATTGACTCTAGATTCTGGGAAAAAAAGGGAAAGTGAAAGAAGGAGAAGGAAAAGGAAAAGGAAAGGGAACGGGAAGTGACAATGCTATAAGCATCTATAATTTTTACCAAAGATAATGTTACACAAAAACATAATCACATTTTAATTCTGTATATTAGATAAAATGCAAATGTTGAAGGTACAATAAAGTTTCAAAAAAAGAGTTAAGTACTCCACTACCCCCTCCCCAGAAAAACACAACCACCAAAAAATTACTAATTCTTGATGTCATTCAAAAAAACCCAAACCTATGTTAAAATTTTCATTTGGGAAAAACACTCAAATATTTCTTCATCATGTCACAAACATGAATCCCTGAAAGGATTAGATTAAAACTCCTTTAAACATACAAACATATATATATATTCCCCAGGATATATGTACACACTAATGTCTTTGTGTTTCTTTTTCTTGTTTACCATTGATCAAGGGTATTTGTTTTATAAATTCCCTTGAATCTGCTGCTTCTTTTTTTCTAGAGATCACAATATGATGCTTTTTTATATTATGATTGGTTGACAGGACAGTTTAGCATTAAAATTTCAGCCCATTCATCCGCCAGTCTGTACTGATATTGAGGACTTTTCTAACCCAGTTGCTGGACTTTGCATTTGACCTTGTTGGATTTCATGAGGTTTAAAGGCCTTGCTTACTATCTAGTCTAAAACCGTCCGAGATTGCTAATTTTTAATCTGAAAATGTTAACAGTAGGAAAAATTATGCCTGGCGTCACTCTCTGCTCCCCTCCTTACCGAAAGAAAAATCTCAAGAATATTTATAAAGACCATGCTGCATCCTGAAATTTCTTAAAACAAACAAACAAACAAAAAAACCCAAAACCCAAAAAAGCACCCCCCAAAAACCTTACAGAATTAATTTAAAAAAACCTTGTAGAAATCTATATCCTTTTGAGAAAATTATTAACATATCTGTCAGAATCTACAGCAATTGTATGATCCTATGTATCACCGGAATTTCTAAGAAAAGACAGACGTTCCTAATGTGCTTAAGCAATATCACACAACACAGCCACTTTAGCTTTATAAATCTGAATGGTAAAAGAAATTTATATCAGCCCACTTATTCATGGGCAATGGCATTCATAAACTTTTGCAGACTGGCTTTTAGTGCAGTGAAGTGCATCAAGAATATCACACTGGTTGTTTATAAACTATGTCCGTCCTTATCAAGAAAAGCATGAATCACTGCATTTTGGCTTTGAATACTTGAATTTTTTAAAGGTTATTAAAAAAAAAAAAATAAGCATTCTTTCCTGTATAAAATAGTTCATCAGTGTAAAACAAGGCACAAGAAATCTCAGGTTTATGTTATGGTGATCATGAAATTGATAATGTGGCTTGGAAAAGGCAGCAGACTGAGTTGTCTAATAGGAAAATGATTGAGACAGCCAATGTTTTTCGTGCAGTTCATCTAAATCTGCTTTTCACTAAATCTCTACCCAGCTGAATTTAGTAGCTGCAATTGTGGAATTGTAGAACCATAGAATGGTATGGGTCATCTAGTCCAGCCACTCCTACTCCCCCTGCAACGAGCAGGGACATCTTCAGCTAGACCAAGTTACCAAGAGCTCTGTTTGATCTGACCTTTAATATTTCTGGGGATGAAAGGGTCCCGGAAACTTTCGCAACAGCTGCATTAAAAAGGGAGAAGATTAAACAGCTGACTAGCTTGCCTAGTTTGTCAGAGGATCCATTTGTGGCAGGGTTGCTGCCAGTTAAAGAACAGCAGGTACCAATGGTCAGCCTGACAGCCACCAACAGCAATATTGTAGCAATCGAGACTAAGTGATTCCCATTCTGTAAACTGATGTGGCAACTGAGATTTAAGGAGTGCTCAGTAAGTAGCTCCCTCTCAGGGCACTGAGCTAGACAGGCAGGGGTACTCACCATAATACTGTAGGCCTACACTACAATGAATTACTTCAGATAGATTTTAACTGTTGAGCACAATTTGATGTGTAGTTAAGTAATTGAAGGAAAGCAATTTCTTTAAATTTATCCTATAAGTACAAAAGTGCATTATAGGCCTAGCCGCAGTTAGTGGAAAATACACCACAGGAAAAAAACAAACAAATCCTCTCTGATTCCAAAGTTTCTTTGTTTTCTTGTTGAAGTTTGTCATTCAATGCATGTGGTGTTCTAGTAAAGCATTAATTTGTAACAAGTCTCGAAGCCACTTTTAAAACTGCCTCTTTTTAGATGGTGATGTTTTTTTAGTTTGTTTGCTTTGGTTTTGAGTAATTCATGCTTATGTAGGTATCTTTCTTAAAATCAAATCTCTGTGTGCTTCATTTGTTTAGCCTACTCACACTACTATAGTGTCATGTTCAACTGTACTGACCTGTTTGCCCTGTAATCTCCCAAATTAGACTGCATGTATTCAATCAAAAGAAAAGAGAGCAGTCCTGTGTCTTTGACTGCAGTTGATCATTAAATCCCCCTCTTTTTCACCCATTTTGATGTTGTGTTGATCCTGGTTTTTTGTAGACAGCTAAAATCTATCACTACTGATACCCCCTACTCCGAATTTCCATCTGTTCAATTATTCCTGAACACTATTTTAATCTTGAGTAATGATCAGTATTGCAGTCTTGCTATTGTATTTTAATATTACAGTAGGAGTTTCTCTTTTGCTAGACCATTTTTATGCTGTAAAACAGTATGTAATTGTTCCAGTTAAAAGCTGCTACCACTATGCGCTGCTTCACTGTTCCCGCACAGGTACTTACCAGGTACTTACCAAGTACCTGCACAGGTACTTACTTACTCTTTATTACTCTTCTTCCATCAGGTCTGTTGTTTGATGCCAAGCACTCTAGTGTCCCATTTTATTTTTAGGATGCCAGAATTCATGTAATTCGAAACTAGTAAGTTTTACTTTCATCCACTCATTCAATACTGCATAGCCCAGTCAGCTGGCAATTAGGTATCTAATTTGTCTGAGTTATTTATTGTAATTATTATTTTATTTTCTTTATGGCCATTTCAGAAACACATTTAAAGTTAGTCATATAGGCTTCAGTCCTATCAACTCAACCCAGATGCTTTTCCGCAGCTGTCAATTTTTCTCAACCAGCAGTTCCCTGTGACCTTTTAAAGTTTGAGCTGTAGCAGTCTGGTTCCATTAAAATTAAGGTGTAACCTTTCCTTCCAGATCAGATTTTTCTATGGGGTTCAAGAGTTTCTGCCATGCCTGAATCTTTCCTCCTTGCGTGATTACCTCTTCACGTGCCTGACACTCTAGACCTCTAACTACGTCCTAGAGGTCTCATGTGCAACTGGTAGTATTTCAAACTATAAAGGTTTTTGGCTTCAGCCTTCTGTATAGTATCCTGAGGTAAACTTCCAGAACAACCCTGCTACACTGCTAGAATATGTACCTGTGACTAATAGTTTTAATTTGCCTACTGAATATGAAGGCTGTGCACTTTGGGAGTTAAATAGGTGGTGTACTTGGGATATAGGAGAAAAACTCAGTCCTTATACCTCAATTCTCAGAGTCAGTCCATATACTTAAGAGTAGAAACTCTCCAACTAGGTCTCCATTTAAGACCTACACTACTCACATTTTATTGGGAAGCTTCCTCCTAATTTCATCTGTATTGGTGAAGATTTTTTTTTATGGTTTTATTAATTTAGTTTCTTTTTTGAAGGAATTATCAAGTGTGCTGTACCCTGAACCTGTGCTGTGTGTATTAAGCTAGTTAATAAATGATACAAACTATTCATTACCATACAAAATAAAAATACAATGCAAAATGCAAAGTAATACAAGCTTTTTGTGGCTTTTGTATCTCAACAAACTGCCCTGAATGCTCAGCTACTGCCTTTTCTTTACCCTAGGCAATCTCTTTCACTCTGAAACACAGCCTGAAACACCCTTACCAAAACTGTTCACAGTGACCTATGGCTCCCATGGGAGTCACTGGCTCTGAAAACCCTCAGAGTAACCTCACCTGCCTCAGTGATCCTTAGACATTCACTTAGATCAGACAGCTACCTCCTGCTCCTCACACTAGTCTTACACCCCTGCCAATTTTCTTTCCTACCAGGAGACTGCACTTCCATATATTTCTGCTCTTCCTTCTGCTCTTCCCAAAGAAAACTACCATGTAATTTTTTAACAAACCCGGCCCGCATTTTACAGTATATCATCTTGTACTGTAAATGAAAGCTAAATAAAGCTGTAGGTACTCTTTCATCATCTCAATGAACAGTGTCATGCCAAAAAGGGGATATGTGCTTACATGTCTGTAATATCTAAAAAGATTAAGAAAAATCAGAAGAATTCTTTGGTATAGTCAGTCATTAATATCTTCATAACTATTTCCAGAAAAAAGTGACCTTGTAATGTGTACGTTGTGTCACTTTTTTTTTCTTAGAATACTTTTCTAGCCACATATTTGCCAGTCCCCAAAAAAAGAAATTTCAAATCCTGCTTAAAGCTCTCATCTTTACTTAACTTCTGAATTATCCAAAGCGTGATTTGCCACTTTGGAAGCATATATTATATAACTTTATTTGGATTATTAAAAGGTCTTACAAAAAAAATAGCAAAACATCCAGAAAACCACTGATATAATTTGTCTAAGAAAAGAAGCAAAACGAGAAATAACAGATTTTTTTTGTTGCTATGATGTTTCAGAAACACTTTAGAGCATGCAAAAATTGGTCTAATTGTTCTTTCCAATTCTCATCACACAAGGGGATGCTTTTAGAAATTTCATTGAAAGCAACTTTATTTCTGAGTATTATAATGAAACTATAATCCTTCAAAATGTAAT
The DNA here is from genome assembly GCA_017639245.1 of Myiopsitta monachus. Classification (NCBI taxonomy): domain Eukaryota; kingdom Metazoa; phylum Chordata; class Aves; order Psittaciformes; family Psittacidae; genus Myiopsitta; species Myiopsitta monachus. Next base: position 45,540,345 of record CM029941.1, on the reverse strand, counting down.
TAAAAAAAAGAAATTGTTTAGGCTTTTGAAAATTACTGGAAAACTAAGCAAATCCTCTGCTCCTTTATCATAAATCTGAGTAGCAGATGGTGTCTTAATTACTTTTTAAAAGTCACCAAAAAAAAATATTATCACAGAATTCCAATTCACCTCTTGAATTTTCTCTGAAATATTGCAAAATTCAAAAAGTACAAGAGAAGTGGAGGTGGGCATAAGAAAAATATGCAAAGAGTCATGCAATCAGAATAACTTTCCAGAGGAGATCAGTGGAAATTAATGGAAAAAAATAAAAATGCAGAGCATGTTCAAGTTTAGGTTTCATGTGCTCGCATAGAAATACTTTCCTATTTTATTACTTTTAAAGTCACTTAAATAGAAGCAAGATCGAGGAAAATTCCTGAAGGTCTGTAACTAATCAAGATTTCCATGACACTGTATCTGCTATGGTTCAGTTCTTTCAAGGTCTAGACACATCACGCCCAGTAAATACTCTGCATTGCCATCTCTCTGTTTGGTTTCATATTAAAGCAAAACCCACATGGTATAAAAAAATAGCTTGAAAATTAAAAAGAATAATGCCTAAATTCCACTTAGATACAAATTTATTTGACCTATGAATACAAATTGCAGGATTGTTTCCAAAGATATTCTCATATAGCATATCGTGTTCTATTAAATTGTCATACAGTTATGTTGCCCAAGTGTCAACATCATTTTGTTAGAAATCTGTTCAACAAATACAATTATATAATTAATACATTAATAGTATCCATTAATATTAAGGATATTACTAAATATATCCATAAATCAGTTCTACGTACATGTATAAGTTTGTGATATCATGGTGACGTTGCTTTTTTACAGTTACTAAATGAACTAACACTTAAATTGACTCATTTTGTTAAATACAAATTACGACTATTATTTTTCCTAAGGATCTCAGTACTATTTAAAGGGAAAGCTTGATTGTCATCATCATACTGAATCATCTCTATATTAATTTAGTTACTATTATTTAAGTTAGCTGTTTAACAATAATTGTAGTATGGCATCCTTGTGAAGTAATTGGTGGTTATTGAGAAATGATAGAACAATGCTTTAGAACATTAGCAATACTAATGCTTTGGCTATTTCTGTCATTATCTTATTAATTTATGCTCATTTCTTTCAGTTAAAAATATTTCTTATTTCCTTCGCCTTGCCTGAGTTTTTGACGATTCTAACAAGATTGATCTATGGTCTTTCGGCATTTGTAGATGCATGACTGCAAACACCAATCACTAATAAAAGAATGTATGACTAAAGTCACTCAGAATCCCCCTGAGACTAAAGAAAAGTATAAAAGTGAATGAGAGAGGGGAAGAGATGGGGAAGAGTCTATTGTAACTTCTGTGGTCAGTTGCTGAGCTGAACCTGTCTTCTTTCCCACAGGAACACCTATTGAGTAAGAACTTTTTCTTATGCATGCTGTAATACTAATTCATGCTAGCAATTATTAGTGATTATAGTCCAGTTGTATACTACTTCAAGCTTATTTTCACAGACACTCCCTATCACTGGCAATCCATAAACCTTGTCACAATTTTATATTAATGAAGAGTGTTATTCTGTAAACTGTTAGTGTTAGACCTTCATAGGCACTAGCAGTCACCAGCAGCAGGTAACGTATTTGAATGAAGTGGGAAAATCTGCTGGGGGTTCCCTCTCATGCTGTTGGTGAAAAAGTTGATTGAATTGCCGTCCGATCCAGCGGGACTGTTCAGTGGAAGATCCCTATAACAGGATGCTGACAGACTAGTTGGACACAAGGGTCTTGGCTTTCCTAACGTGCTCACAGATGTATTTCACATGACAGTTATGCATATCTATGCTTGTTTATATATATATTTATGGATTAGGTAACTGGATGAGGCCAACATCCCTGGTAAAATACGCAGCTGTGAAAACCATGGATATCTTTGTTATTATTATTATTATGGTTTTAGTTTTTTTTCAGATCAGTTCTTGATTCCCTGAAGTCATTAGGCAACAGTATCTCTGACAGATATGTATGTCATTCACTAAGTAACAGGGCCTATATTTTCTAACGAATATTTCGTAACCCTGTGAAAGAATACTTATGCAACTAGAATCTGGCAAAAACAGTCCAAAACATTTTATCTAAATGTTACCTGCCAGCTGCAGTCTCTAAAATATACTTTTTCACATAGGACATGCAAATAAAAATAAATGGATTTTTTGTTCTTTCAAGAGCCTTTTTTAATAGTTTCCAGCTTTGAGAAGTAAAGGTCAATTCGTCTTTATTTGAAATTATGGAGATCAATAATGTTCCTTTACCGATAAACCTCCAAAAGAACAATTGTATTGCTTCCTACATCAGCTGGCCAACTACTTCTATTAGCAATTGTACAATTCCTTCAAGTTTTATATCTTTAAAATTACCACTGATAATTTTTTTAAAACTGACTTCAGTGTAAGCTGTGGTTTTGAAAATATAAGGCATTTATTTATGTTTTTAAATACAAATTTAAAAAACTCTTAATCATTGAATATCTTGGTTAATATTCTCTGGGTGTTTCCATGTCTTCCAATTGAGTCTTTTAATTAATTTCTTTTTTCAAATCTGTCAAATTTAGTAAACCTAATAAGTTTTTTTTCTGTAATAGATAAAAATTAAAACTTATGTATTTATATGTATAAGCATATTTCTAGATATGGAGTTAAATGTAATCATATAAGTTATACCATGCATATTTCAATTATATTACAAAAGCCATATTATATAATTACATACGTTGTAAATATACTTGTAATAATTATATAATTCTGTAAATACAAATATAAATACAGACATGTGTAAAGAATAAAGTTTATCAAATTTAATAAGCTTCATAACTTTACGTTATTCTTTCAATTTGTTTTGTTTCCTTTACAGTAAGGAAAGGCATAAATAGAGGTCTTTGATATAAACAGTCTGTGATGGTGGTTTTCATAGAACTATAGAATAGTTGAGGCTGGAAAGGACCTTAAGATCACCAAGTTCCAAACACACTGCGATGGGCAGGGATGCCTCACATTAGATCATATCACCCAAGGCTCTCTCCATTCTGGCCTTGAACAGTGCCCGGGATAGAGCATTTACCACTTCTTTGGGCAACCTGTTCCAGTGCCTCACCACCCTCACAGTGAAGAATTTCTTTCTTGTATCTAACCTGAACTTCCTTTGGTTAAGTTCAAACCCATTACCCCTAGTCCCATCATTACAGTCCCTGATGAAGAATCCCTTCTCCAACATCCTTGTATACCCCCTTCAGATATTGAAAGGCTGCTATGAGGTCTCCATGCAGGTTTACTCCTCTTTTGTTTCTCTTCTTATTTTTCTGTGTCCTACTATTGCTATTCCTGTCCTACTACTGTGAAGAAGAGAAAGGAAGATTATGAATGTAAATAAAGGTCAGAAAAATCAGTTGCATTTTTCTCTTCAAATTTAATTTTGAGGTTTCGAGTTTCTGTAAATTTGCCGTCTGCCTTTAAAGAAATTTGGTCAGTTTTACTTGTTTTCCCTCCATATATTTTCTTATACAATTAATTGATAATTTATGCATTGTCAGAACACATTCCCTTAGTCCTGTATTGGTAGGACTAGCGTCGTCCTTTAGTGATATGACAAGGGGTAATGGCTTTAAACTGAAAGAGGGTAGGTATAGATTAGACATATGGAGGAACTTTTTTACTGTAAGGGAAGTGAGGTACTGGAACAGGTTGCTCATAGAAGCTGTGGGTGCCCCATCCCTGGGTCACTACAAGCTTGTATGGGGCTTTGAGCAACCTGGTCTAGTGGAAAGTGCCACTGCCCATGGAGCATGTGTGTTTGTGTGATGGAACTAGATGATTTTTAAGGTCCCTTTCAACACAACAACACAAGCCATTCTGTTATTCTATGATTCTAGAGTATTAAAAAAAAAAAAAAAAAGAACAAATAACCAAAAAAAAACCAAAAACCAAAACACACCAAACAAAAAAAAAAAAAACAAAAAAACTAAACAAAAAAAATCTTTTTTTTTTTTTTAAAAAAGGTAACACCATTTTTGTTTTCCATTACACCACTTAAGACTTACTGAGAGACAAATCTGCAAAATAGACTCCCTGTACTTGGAGCTTAATACTAATAAAACTTGAAGGTGAATTATTTGCCTAGTATTTTTCTAGTGGAAGAACTTGAAATATCCATTATCAGTTTTCATACAAGAGAATATGTCATGGGTTCAGCAGTAACAGTCATTTTTCTTCTTCTTGGTAGCTGGTGCAGTGCTGTGGTTTTGATTTTGGACCTGGGAGCAGCGCTGCTAACACCAGTGTTTATAGTTACTGCTTGGCAATGTTTTGGTTTGGCCAAGGACTTTCTGAGCCTCATGCTATGCCAGGGAGGAGGGGAGCTGGGAGGAAGCAGAGACAGGACACCTGACCCAAACTGACCAAAGAGGTTATTCCATACCACAGCACGTCATGTCCAGGATGTGAACACGGAGGGCAGAGACCCGGAAGGGTGTTGGGAGTGGACTGGGAGTGCATGGCATGGTCAGGTTTTTTGGTACTGGGGGGTTTGCTGCTGGGGGGTGCACTGGCTGGGTTGGGCTTGGTGAGCAGTTGTATTCTCTTTCTTTGTATTTCTCTTGTATTATTATTGATGGTAGCAGTAGTGATTTGTGTTATACTTTAGTTACTAAGCTGTTCTTATCTCAACCTGTGTGAGTTGAATTCCTTTGATTCTCCTCCCCATCCCCCCGGGAGTGGGGGAAGAAAGAGGGGGAGTGAGTGAGTGAGTAAAACTGCCTGGGTGGGGGGCTTAAACCATGACAGAATATTTGGACCCAGAAGATTTTAAAGAGTCCATTCTGTTTGAAAATTTTAAAAAAATAAACAAAACCAAAAGAAACCAACTTTAGTATCTGTATTGAAAACCAGAACAAAATCCTTTTATGATGATCTCTTTCTAAGACTTCATCAGCTCAGGAGTTTAACTTTGGTATTTGTCACAACCCTTATTACACTTGTTCTCACCAAGTTTATTGATGAGAGGTACTTACTGTTAGCAATTCCTTGACAACCTTATTCTGGTATACAAAACCCCATGTACTCAGGTGTTCTGGTTCCAGCTGGGATAGAGTTAATTATCTTCCTAGTAGATGATACAGTGCTGTGTTTTGGCTTCAGTCTGAGAATAATGCTGATAGCACACCAATGCTTAAGTAGCTGCTCAGTGGCACTCACACAGATCAAGGACTTTTCAGTCTCTTGTGCTCTGCCAGTGACGGGGGGCACAAAAGCCAGGAGGCTGCAGAGACATGACACCTGACCCAAACTATCCAAAGAGGTGTTCCATGCCACAAATTTCATGCCCAGTATACAAACTGGGGAGAGTTACTGGAAAGGAGCAATCACTGCTCAGGTCGGGCTGGGTATGAGTCAGCATGTGGTGAGAAATTGCATTGTGCATCGCTTGTGTTTGGTGGGTATTTTTCTCTTCCCTTTCCCCTTTTAGTTTTATAATCTCTCCCCTTGTTATTTACACTGGCAGTAGTAGTAGTGGTATATTTTACTTAAGTTATTAAACTGTTCTTACCTCAACCTGCAGGTTTGACGTTCTTTCTATTCTCCTCCCCATCCCACATGGGGTGTGAAAAAGAGGGGTGTAGGTGAGCAGCTGTGAGGTACTGAGTTACCAGCTAGGGTGAAACAACATGAGGTACCTGTGAAATCTCTTTGAAGAGGTTTGGCAGTAAGGTGTCTGGTAGCATGAACTCTCAGAGAGCACCAAATTTTAAAACCTCTGTCTTCAACCAAACATCAAACAAAATAAATTAAACTCACATGGTCCACTTTTCATTTCATTAGGTTGAAACAGAGCAAAATGCCAGTAAAACAACACGTAGGGGTCATACATGTCATACATAAAGCACTGACTAAAAAGACTCTGTGCAAACCTGTGTAAATAGTGCCTGCTCATCAGCTGTGGGATGTACATAAGCACAGTAATTTCAAGGATTTTTTTCATATCTATCCATGAATCTCTTTATTTTTATACATCTTTCTTACCCAGAAAAAAGTGCTTTGAAGCTTCAAGCACGGTTATGGTGATTTCTTTTTCTAATTTGTACTTTCATCACATGGTTTCTAGCATGTGAATATACGAGAGATCTCATGGCAAAAATATAAGCTCAGAATGTTACTTGATTCATACAAATCAACATTCAGAGCCCCAACATTAGGATTTTTTTGTACTTCTATCTTTACCTGTTATAAACACTATGAATACAACTAAAAAAGTATTTGGTGTTGATTATTGAAGGCATGAATTTACTCAGTCTTCTTCACAGGACACTTCATTGCAAAATAGCATTCACCTGAATGCCTGCGGGATGTGGAAGTGCTATCACTTTTGGCCGTATAACTGCAGCAGTCACAGAAAGCTGAGGTGTATTAATTTTGAAATCTTTAAAGCACAATATATAATACATCTCATATTTGATTTAGGAAGTGAATGAGGCATATTATAATACTGTTTCTTCTGCTATACTTTACATTCAGTCTGTTATCTGACCTGTGAGCTTGTGTGCCATCTGAGCTGATAATACTCTTTAGCTTGTTATTGATATTTTTTGTTTTCAAATGAGTGTTTTTCACAGCTATGGAATAGCTTTTTCTCAATATAAGATGTTTAAGAAATGAGGTGGAAAGAAAGAGGGTCAGATGCTTCAATAAACAGTTTGCTGAAAATGACTTTAAATGGCAACATCAATCCAAATTGGAGTTTTGTGATTTCCTTATTCCCGGTCTCTGTGTGTGAGTGATTTGCTATGCCACTTGTGTACAAAGCTGGGCGATATTGATCACATTTCTTTCCCAAAAATTCATGAGGAAAAATATGTTCACAAAACTGTTCTCTAGTCTCATAGAAGGGATAATGTGGCTTCAGCTGTATATAATAACAGCATAACACAATCATATAATTTGGGCAAGTGATGGCTTACAACAGGGTACTAAATTTAGATGACATTTTAATTTTAGCAGAGAAGAAAAAGCAATTACAGATTTTACTTAAACATAGAAAAGATTTCTGTTTTAAAATATCCTAAAACAAAAAAATGCATAAAACAGACCTGGAAGTTTGCACTATATGGCCGCAGTGAATACCTAAAAGAACTGTGCCTATATGCGTTGTAGTGGTTTAAATCCAGCCTGCAACTCAGTACAACACAACTGCTCACTCACACCCTTCTTTCCACTCCTCATAGGATGGGGAGGAGAATCAAACGAATGAAAACCCCACAGGCTGAGGTAAGAACAGTTTAATAACTAAAGTACAGTATACTACTACTAATAACAATGATAATGGAAATAGTAAGGGGAGAGATATAAAAGGAGAAAAAGAAAAAAAGCCAGCAAGCACAAGTGATGCACAATACAATTACTCACCAGATACTGACTGGTACTCAGCTCGACCCAAGCAGTGATCACTCCTTTCCGGTAACTCTCTCCAGTTACGAAGTATGATGCACTGTGGTATGGAATACCCCTTTGGCTAGTTTGGGTCAGGTGACCTGTCTCTCCTGTCTCCTGGCTTCTTGTGTCCCTCCTTACTTGCAGAGCACGAAAGTCTGAAAAGTCCTTGATCTGGTAAGTGCTATGGAGCAACAACTAACACATCGTTGTGTTATTTGCATTATTCTCAGACTAAAGCCAAAACACAGCACTGTATTATCTACTAGGAAGATAATTAGTTCTATCCCAGCTGAAACCAGGACATGCACATAAAAATTTTCTTAATGATCTATAACAGGCCTTGTTGTCTCTTTATGCTTTTTATATCTTTGTAGTTGATGTGTCCAAATTAAAAATTGAATCTTTATAAGGTCAATATAATTAAGTTTCTAATTATTTTTTAATATAATACAAATAATGAGTATTCATTAATGAGTTCATTTCTATATGACTTTTTTGGTACGTTCTTTAACTGAAGTAATAATATATTCCCAATCAATATAATTTACCAGGAATGATATTATAATCCTTTATTTTAAATTTGTCAAAAAAGAAATTGCATGTTTGAGAGACAGTTATCAAGGATGTGGGTTTGAAGACTTTTATTACCTCAGCAAAAATTTAATATCTCAATGAATATAGTATGCGCTATTTGGACAGAGAAACATTCCTGACTAACTTGTTAGAATCAATTATTCATCAGAATTTTAGACACCTTATAGGAAACTCCACCTCTGCATATATTGTAAGTGGACTGAAAGATTTCTACAAAATGAAACCTTATTATAAACCTTGAAGCTAAATGGAGCACATCAAATGACATCCATCAATCTTTCTTAATATATTTATATTAATCATATATTCTGCAGATGTCAGAGCACTGTTTGCAGCTCAAAGAAACAGAAGTATCAAAATACAATCTAGTCTCATAGTATTGTAATTAACAATATTGTAATTATTGTCATATTGCAATTAACATGTTAATTATCATATTGTAATATGTAATATGTATTGTAATAACATATCAATTATCATATTGTAATTAACAATATTACTTTATTGTTAATTCAAAAACACACTGAAGAACGCAGAAAAACAAAGGTTTCTTTTAGCTTCCTTACTGCTTGTCTTCATTTAATTTGAAAAATGATAGATATGAATAATTATTAACATTCACATCAAGTCAAAACATCTTAATTGTAGTAGAATATCAAACATATGCCATGTTATCTTAAATGTAACACTTTAATAGATTTCATCTTTTATACAAGACTCTGAAGAATACATTATTTATTAACACTGAAGCACAAAAATACGCTCAATATAGGATTCAATTATTCTGGGAGGTACTACAGAGACTTCCTTATAGCATAGCAAACTACAATGTAAGCTCATAACAAAGAGTACAACAATTTTATTGCACAGTACAAAATTTCTGATAACTTTTATGAAATGTTCATGTAATCATATGAATACATCCGTATGTAAAAGTGGATGCCTGTAAAAAGATTGACACTTTATAAAAACGATATACTGATTATCAGAATGTGTCCTGAGTTCAGCAGTAGCAGTCATTTTTCTCCTTCCTGGTAGCTGATGCATTGCTGTGGTTTTGACTTTCAGCCTGGAACAACGTTGATAAGACCAATGTTTTTAGTTGCTGCTCACTAATATTTACACTGACCAAGGACTTTCTGAGCCTCATGCTCTGCCAGGGAGGAGGGGAAGCTGGGAGGAAGCAGAGACAGGGCACCTGACCCAAACTAATCGAAGAGGCATTCCATACCACAGTATGTCATGCCCCGCATATAAACTGGGGGCAGTTACCTGGGACTACTAGATTACTGCTTGGGTTGGGCTCAGTATCGGTCAGCGGGTGGTGAGCGGTTGTATTCTCTTCCCTTGTTGTTTCCCTTATCATTATTATTATTGGTGGTAGCAGTAGTGGTTTTGTGTTATATCTTAGTTATTGGACTGTTCTTGTCTCAACCTGTGGGAGTTACATCCTTTTGATTGTCCTCGCCACCTCTCCGGGAGAGGGGGAAGGATGTGGCAGTGGGGGAGTGAGCGAGTGGCTGTGTGGTTCTGAGTTACCAGCTGGGCTTAGACCATGACATAATGATAAATAGTGCACACTTGCCTTTGTTACCTTTAATTTTATAGATAAATATAAAGTCACGAATGTTGACGGAATTTTCTTTTTTTTTTTTTTTTTTTTTAATTAATATGGACCCAAAATCCTTACTTCTAAGGATGTACTAAATTGTACTATGACTGAATCTCATGAAAGTGCAAAACTGCAATCTATGTATATATGTGTGTATTTTAATTGCTAAAATTCTAATTGTACAGCCTAAAGGTTGATGATACTTAATAAACAGAAATCTTAATCCCACTTCTTTTTTAAAAAAGCATATACATATTTTTCCTATCTTTGGTAATTGTAAGAGGAATAGCTACTAAAAACGTAAAGGGAAGAGGCACGTTTTTCTAATCGGTGGAAAAGAATTGTCACCCGAGACTTGTGAAAAATATTTTTGAAAGTGACAATGACAGACATATTTGGGATAAATGGAAATCATAATGCATGGGAAAATATCATGATCATAACAAGAAAGACTTAAGAAGTTTAATTGATATAATTATTCATTGAAATGCCATCCCAGTGATTCCACTGTTTGAGAAGGAAGAAATGTGAATATCATCACCCTGTTTGGCTCTGAAATACCTTAAGTCACGCTGCATAGAGATGGAAGATATCAAAGTTCAATTTAGTTTTGAGCCATTGAAGTGCCATTACCACAATAACAGAGAAAGTTAAAGTCGGGTGACTGTCTTATAGAAACAAATATATAAACCTCTGTTGTAGAGTTTTCTGATTGTGTATTTTAAAATTGGTCTATCCTTTGAAAAAGACAATTACAGTCTCTGGCAAACACCTTCCTCATTCTTTCCTCATAGTAATGTACTTGTTGTTTTCCAATGAAGAGCCTGAAATGCACAGAGTAGATTGACACACTTCTAAACAGTAACTTACTGATATATTTGCTTCTTTAGCCCTTTCGGTCTATTGAAGGTAAAGGCTGAACACAGTTCATACTGTACTAGATTTTGATCAGATGTACATTATTTACACAACTGAGCATAGCTGAGTTTGCATAATTCAGGAAATTGCAAAATCTATTTGCTAGGGTTTTCACAATTTTTTTTTTAAGTAACTGACTTTACACTTTAAAATACAGCAATAAATCACAGAATAACCGAAAATTAAGAGTGGCAGTTATTAAATTTCTTGTGAATTTCCAACTGAAATTCAACATAATTTACATATTTTCACAAGGTATTGCAATTTCATACTTTGGCATTCTCTGATAGAAGAACTTCTGATCTGTAGTTGTTGTATTAGGATTTCTGATTCAGCTTTCTGGACTCATGACACATCAATAATGCCTTTTCCACTGTTATTAATTACTATTTGTTCTACAAAATCCATATTAGTTCTTCTGGTTTCTGTATGCAACATTTCCTCTGTTAGTCATCATAGTTGCTGCAGCTGCTGTCTATTATAAAAGTAAACATGTCATACTATTTTCCCTGGGAAAGACTTAATTCTAGGAAGAGTCATAGGCCCTAATTCAACAGTATGTCATAGGCTGATGAAAACAAATGTTGGGAAACAGATATTTCACATGTAACAGAGTATTTTAATATAAGTTTTTCGCTGTCATTATATGTGAAATGTAAATATGTCCCATGACAGACATCATCTGTTCACGACTGAAAGGATCAAAAAAGTCTCAGAAGAGTTGAGATGAAACAAAATGGTTTTGTACATTTAAATATAGCAATATCTTATGAATGCCTCTCTGTTAAGAAAAAGATATCTCTCTTAAAAAAGCATTTCAAACTCACCATTAAAGGTGATACGTGAACAAAAGTTTAAATGTTCAGTCATTATATTCCAGTATTTTCACACAGATAATATATCAACAAAATGAACTTTCATCATTCTCTTGTTGCCTGTTGTCATGATCATTCATTGTTTTTGCAGCAACAACTTCTTGCATGGAAAAATGGCATTAGAAGAGCACTGAACTGCTTCACCATTTTTTAATATGATTTATTATGTGTACACCTCCATTATAGCATTACTACCTCAACAAAAAAACATTGAGAAGTACCCCTTAAGTAAGTCACCTGTTTATTATTTTGAGAAACACTAAGAGCCTAATTAAAAAAGATGCAAGGCACTTTGTTTCTCAGGGACAGGAAATTACTCAACTTCCATAACTTTTTAAAGAGGAAGAGATGAGCAGCACACCAGTCTCTGAGAATCATGAGGTATTGACCAGAACAAGATAATCTGTTTTTCTACCAGCCTTAAGGGAAATGTTTTCTATTCCAGCAGATTATCTATGGTGAAAAAAAAAAAAAATCACTGATCTCAGTGTTGTCCCACAAGCGTTTATATAATTTGAAATATTTACTAAAGCAGTTCATGCAATAGGTTATGCCCAACCTCCAAACATATGCTCAGAACACACATTACCCCGAAGATATGTTATAGGGCTACGTGAAAACCATGCTCTCAGTGGTAAAAGTTTGGTGCATATAAGAACACAACTCAGTTGTAAACACGTAATGATAGCGCTAAAAAGAAATATATGTATTTTTGTGTATTTGTATATATACATTCCATATTACTGGAATCATGTTTGTGACTAAAGCTGACGAAGTTCCTTAAGGTCAGTATACAAGCCACCTGATTATGGATAATGCAAGAGACAATAGAACTCCTGGTTCTGACCAAAGTGGGAGAGAGAAAAAGAGTGCCTGGACAGAACCTGCTTCCAAGAATGGACCAGTTCAGGAGAAAATCCTGTCTGTGATCAAAACCCCAAAATAATCACTTTCAAACAGTTTCATTTACCATTATTAATCTTATGAAGTACTTAAAACACTTCATCACATACTCATCAAATACTCATCAAATCAGTGTGAGTTCAAGACAAATTATTCAAGAAAAAAAAAAAAATCAAGAAAAACTCCCATATGACAATCTTCACATGTGAAGAAAACAGCTTTCCAGACCTGTTAGGTTATGGTTGGACTCAATGATCCTAAGGGTCTTTTCCAACCTGAAAAGTTCTATGATTCTATGTATTTATCTCAACCCGTAAACTTTCTTAATTACCTTTTCTACCTCTCATCCCACTGGTGGGTCAGGTGGGAACAAGAAGCTTGATGAGCACTGGTTGTTAGCCAAGGCTGCACTACCACAGTCAGACACAGTCTCTTACACTTAATATATTATATTATCAAAGTAAATGATCAAATCTACCACCCTGACTAGGAGCAGAAGCTGTACTGAAAACATTCTCACAAAAAATCTGAGATTTTAATTGGTGTTCTGTTGGAAAAGCTTTCTCTTACTTATTAAGATGAGCAACAAAAAGGCAAATGAAAAAGTATTTGTACATTAGGATAAAGCAGACCCTTGATACAGAAATTTTCTAGTCAGGTGCATCCTTCAGTCAAGAGACTGTTTTATGTTCTTATTTCTTTTTACACCCCCAGGGTTTTGTTGACATATTTAATATTTATCTACAACATATTTCACAGTTAAAAATGTGGTTAAAGTTGACACGTTCCCATCAAACTTACTTTTTGGACCATGCTTTATGACATAGGATATTTGTTTAATTGTAAAAGTTATGACCTGTTTTACAATTTAATAATGACCAAAAATAAACAACTCACATATTGAAGTAAAGAAAACCAAGGATTTTTTTTTTTGTTTTTTTTTTTTCTTTTTTGGTGTCATGAGGCTTAGCGTATAGGCCAGGGTTTATTTTTATCAAATATATCTTGAAAACAGTATATGTTCTTGACTTATGACTCACTCTTCAATACAATCTATTCAGTGCTCTTAACCTCCTTTCCCTGCACAGGTTGTTCTTTTTGCCTCACACATTTGTAAGAAGGAGATCCATTAAGAGCCCAGGCTGGATATAATCATTAACAATAGAGAATAATCCTAATGAAGTAAACTTCATGTGGAAAATGGGAGGTGATTCCAACCTCGGAGATGAGTATCATCTCCAAATGTTGTGTCTTCTCCTGGTTTCAGAAGTATTAAGAGCAAAGGTAATGATACTAGATCACTCAGAATTAAGTGCATCCCACAGATTAGCAGCTATTATTGTAAGGTTGGAAAAATCTGACCTAGAAAGATGTTCAAATGTGAAAAAATTAATAATATTCTGACAAAGAAAGGGTAAAAGAGAATTTAGGGATCAAAGCAAATAAGTAAAAGAAGTCATTCTTTTCCCTTTCCTGGCCCCACAAAGAAAAAAAAAGGGGGGGAAATAAAACCCCAAAACAACACCAATACTAAAAATCAAAACGATTCGGGCGATCATTAATCTAAGAATTCCTGATGAAACAGTAAATTTTGCCCTCAGGCATAAAAGGTGAGAAATGCATTTTTACATGTTTAGCAGTTCCTGCAGGCAGGCAGTGATAGTTCCTGCAGGCAGGCAGTGATAGTTCCTGCAGGCAGGCAGTGACAGTTCCAACAGCCAAGAGTCCTATTTGCATCCTCAGTAAATCCTCACAATAGAGGTAAGATGATAAAAATGAGGAAGCAACAGAAATTTGAAAGGTTATTAGGGGATTTAGTATACAAAGTCAACAGAAATTATCTTCCACCTCTATGTATTTCAATGTCAAACTTACTGTGCATGCAAGAAAGGTGATAGAGAAACATAAGCACATGAATTTTCTCAAAACAAATAAGATACACTTACTCAAAAGCTTTAGTTCTTGTATCTAAAATAATATATATCTAAAGAAAGTCATATACTATTGTTTTTTTTCACTCTAAATGCCTTAAAACTGTGTAATCCTTTCATTATAATCACCAATATCAACAAGAATCTGATTTGTATGATATTGCCTTTCTGCAAATACCCTAACTGAAAATATGTTATACTTAGGGTTCCAGAACTTAATGCAGAATTGAAATCTAGAAAAGGTAATGGGTTAAAATTCATCTTCAGTTCTTTCTTGGCTGCATATGCCTCTGTTTCAGAGTATGCATTGTATATTTATCGTACATGATGTCAAAAAGAAAAAGGCATTGCACCCATTTCATCAAAATAATTAAGCTTATGTCTTATTCTAATGTCAGTCACCTGATATTAATGATACTGTTCAATGTTCTAAATTTTATCTTTATGATTCTGTCAATATTTCCACGTAAGACTACAGTTCTGAATATAATTCTCTGGTTTTATGAATGGTTAAACAATTTGGGTTAGTGTCAGAGAATTATCCCCCCTGAAAACACCAGAAATTATAATTTACTATTTTATATTCTCAGAGCAGAAAAAAAAAATAAAATTGCTGGAGTATGAAGCCAAGAAAAATCCAGCAGCAGCTTTGAGTAATCCCTGAGCCTTTTGTTTAAGCTAAACAGGAAATTTCAGGGATGAGTGAGAAACTAAAATAAATGAAAACTGACATTCATCAGTTGAATTATTAAAGCAAAATACACTACAAATCTTTTTAATTGGGTATGCAGAACAGTGATGCAAAAGCTAATGTGGATAGTAAAAACATTATATAGTAGATATGATTTCAAGAAGAAAAGCAGTTTAGACCAATAGCTACAGTCCCAATGTTTGTGTTAAAAAAGAATTTTAGTGGTAATCAATGCAACTGTTATCCTTTGTAAATATAAGCTTATAACACAGAGCTGAGCTGTTTTTTTCTCTGGAATGTGGTATCAGTATGAATTTAGAGCTTGAAATGACAAAAAGAAGCTTAATGTTCACATCTAATTATGAATGTATGTGTAACTGAATTATTATTCATTCACATGATAGATTAAAGTCGCTGCATCCAAATGTGCTTGGGGTGATTTTTGTGAATATCTTAGAAAGCATAACAGATACACTAACTTCCTGTTTCATTAAGATTTATACTGCAATGCCTTACCATATAGATACACAGACATACATACAGCCCTGCCCCCAGACACTCTCTGGCCTTCAAGCTTGATATTTTGCTGGAACACAAAGAATAAGCACATGAATATTTAAGCTATTTTGTCAGCTTTACCCTTTTCAAGTAAGCTTGCCAGTGAAACTGTCTTTCAAAGATTTAATGACACAAATTAACCATCAGTGATGAACAAAATTGTTTTTTTCAGATATTGTTAGGCTAATCTAAAATTTTCAGTGAACTAAATTTTGACTTTGACATAGATGGGAAGAAGTTGGGTAAAAGCTTTTGATTTTGCTGGGCTTATTTGATTAGAAAACACCTCATATCAGACTGCAGCCCGTCAATATGACTGAGCATGTTTTCATATAACTAGAAAAATAATCAACATGTAATCTCAGGAACTCTAAGCTGAAAAAGCTGCAAACCAGGTAGGAAACTAAGTCAATACAGTTGATGTTGTCTTAAGGTTTCTAAAGATCTTTTCTTGTGTTTTTGATTATCATGATTCTATCTGTATTCCATGATTAGGTTGTCCTCAAATGTCTGAATACATTTCTATCTTTTTAGATACCTAAGTTTAGCCTAAGTATGCCTATAAAACTTCAGTCCATGCAATTGGTTCTAGAACTAACACAGTTTCTGAATCTAAGAGTCATTCTAATAAAAAGGACTTATGTAAAAATCCAATCCAGAACCCAGAGACATGTTAAACTTAAAACTACCTGGGTGAAATAGCTAGATTTAAAACAAAAACAAAACCAAAAAACAATCAAAACAAACAAAAACTCATTCCAGAGATCAAATACCTCAATCATTTTTAAAAACATATTTATGTTAAATCAAATACATTAAACTAGAAAGCTTTAAATGAAATCCCAAATTTATAATACTATATAAAGGATCAAAAATATTATTCCAAACAAAATATTCCTCCTACAAATAATTAATGCAAAACCAAAAAGCTAGAGAATTCTGACAGAACAGTTGAAAAAGATCAAAGAGTTGAGAGGATTGAACCAAAATCTCTCTGACTATTGCCAAATATATTTGAGCTAGAAATTATTCCAAGTTATTTATATCATGTCCATCATTATATTGAATGATTACTGTAGTGCCTTTTCCTTTTATATTATTGCTTTCTTTCCTCAGGACACAAGTGTTTTGCCTCTCCTAATATGCAGCCAGGTCATGTGAAGTTATACTTTCTAGTAGAATTCACAACTGGTGTGTGCCAATCAAGGAGAAGGACTAGGATGCAAAGTGTGGAATTGTAAAAGTAAGTATTTATTTTTGTCCATGAGATGTCCAGCCATTTTGGAGCACCCTAAATGCAATTTTACACTATTTTCTTAAACCCTTCAAAGGTTCAGGTACAATGTTATTTGTCTAATCAGTAACACCCAGAGTACCAATTAATATTCATAGTAAAACTTTGTAAAGCAACTACATTTTTGCAGTAATCTTGCCATTTGCCTATGGATCTAGAAGTCCCAGAAGTCAGACTTTCTATACTTACTTATCTATGATGCCTGACAGCGCTGGGAGGGTTTCAAAGATATGCTAAAGGGGCTGGGATGCTGGCATTATCTTGGCTTTCCAGGGGTATCCTGTGAATGTTTCTAAGCTTCCAAGAAGCAAAATCCGTATTTCCTGGGCTGGAATGTCCTTAAGCTTGTTTTACTTGAATAAAATTCCACTGCCTCATTACATCAAGGTGTATAATAAGTATGTGTTAACAAAGTTAATATACTTTCACACGATAAAGACTGATTGATGCACTGATTAGAGAAGAGGATTTACTTAACAACTTGTAACAATGGAAGTTGCTGTAGTTTATTTTCACAAGGTTTATAACTTGAAAATTTATTTTGAAAAAAGATTACTCTTCTTGACTGTTATCTTAAATAAAGCTGTCCAAACCAGTAAATCTTAATTAGGCTTCTGTCCTGATGTTACGTCAATTGCATATTGTTAGACAGCTTCCTGATCAAAGAAGCTTGGGATAGGGAGGGTCATTGTTCTTTGATTTACATGAAGAAATGTCCACCTCATTAGTTAAGATCATCTACTTGAAAACAAAATCTGCCAGATCTGAAGACAAAATAATGAAAAATGTGCCAATGTATATGCATGATCATGCAATGTGCTTGAACTAATCAGTCATAGCTGAATATGAAATAGAATATGAAATAACCTGGGCTTGGTTAACAGTATATGGTAAATTGTAATAACATGACTAAAGCAGTTTATACAAAAACAGATTTAATGAAAATAATTATTGTTGAAATTACTGCAGCACTGCAAAGATATATTCATTGGAATGACGTTTAAGACATTAGTTGAACATCAGTATCTTCCTAGTATCTGTTCTTAAGAGGATATTTATTGTGCATCACTTCTTTTTTATTTTCTGAAGTGGTTGGGGCTTATTCTTTTCTTTCTCTCTCTTTTGTCAGATTACTACTACTACTACTACTACTATAATTACTAATCTTATTATATTACTGTCATTGTTATTATGATAATTATTTTATTTTAATTATTATACTGGTTTTATCTCAATCTACAGGGTTTTATATTTCTTTCAGTTCTCCTCCCACCCCTATCTCCCTCTCACTTCCTTACCTCGTCCCACTGGTGGGAGGGAGCAAGTGAGCAAGCAAACCTGTGGTCCTTGGTTGCTGGCTGCATTTAAACTGTGACAAAGTCATAAATAAAAATCATAAATAAAATAAAACAAATGCTTCCATATACATGACAACATCATATAAACATTTATAGATAACTACTGCTCTATCTGGGTATGTTTAGTGTCTTAAGATGTTTACCAACATGAAATATTCTTGATTTAAGATTACAGTAAATTCCCTATGCCACTAACCACATAGTCACCAGAGAGCGCAACCAGAGAGCTTCAAGTCATGTGGAACATTTCTGACCTATGTCTAGGACAGATTAAATTTATGCTATCAAAGTTGATATACTGCAATTCATGTCTAAGAATTTAGACTCCAGATAACTCTGAAAGTATTGTCATATATGAAAGAAGTTACATATACAGAAAATTATATAAGCATATATATTTATAGTCATAGGAATAAACAGCCCAGCTCCAAAGACAAAACCTTATAGGTCCATAAATACAACACATCCAACTTATTTGCAGCAGTTTCCTCAACCCTATAATGTCATTCAGAGTAACACAGTTCTCAGGAGTTGATTATGGAAGAAAGGCAACAAATTAGAACAGATCACAGGTCAAATTCAGATCAATACAGCTACTCAAGAATTAGCATATCTCTACAAGATTACCTGAGGAGCATTCATGCTACTTTGTGGTGTACCATATGTTAGGGGGTTTGGAGGATGGGTTTCTGTTTGTTTGGTTTGTTTTTCTATTTTTCCTCTGCACTGCTTCAAAGCTGATTTTAGGTGTTGCAAAATATTTCTTGAGAGATTATTTACTTTTCCAATTCACAATGTTTGATTAGAACTCCCCAACATATGTGATTACAGGACAACAGCAACTTTTTTGTTGCACAGGTAAAAGTACTGGAAGATCACCTGATAAAATGTGGCAGGATAACTAGCAGTGTATTGTCTCTGCTGCCCAGCTGACTCATGGCCACATAATCTATAGAAAAACACTCTCTATACCAGACTTAATTAATTCTCTATAAGATGGACAACAGAGTACTGCCAAAGTGAAGATGACTTTCAATAACAAGTGTAAACAATTTCAGAGTTGCTAAATCCGTTGTTTTGCTTTAGGAAATTTTCAAAATCTTAGTTATCGATGATGGGTTTGGGCTTAATTTTCCAGTCCAGACAACAGACTGCATGGAAAAAAGAATTGAATTGTCTAGAAACTAAGACAACACAACACAAGTCCAGAAGTCAGATTGACAGAAATCTATCGTAAGATTTCATCAACACTTAATTACTACAGAAAATGGATACTTCTATATACCTAACTTTGTTATCCAGTTTTCTTTAGACAATAACCAACCTAGTTCAAATAATCATGCTACTTTGTTTTCAGCAGCAAATGCCAACTCTTTCCCATTATCCCACCTTATTATTACTTTTTCAGTAATGCAGCAACAGCTATGACATTTCCTTCTCAATACATCTCTCCAACATGTGTATCTTCTGTCTACATCTTTGAGATTCCTATGGACTTCAACAGCATTACCACCATTTTATGAGGACTGGTTGAGTAATATAATCTTTTATTACTGAGGCCAGATAGCTTATTTAAATTGACTTCCTATGTTGCTAATTCCCATTTCTTACTTGATTTACTATCTTTCCTCAATTTTTTTCTGTATTTTGAAAATATTTTGGTTTAATTTTTCAAAAGTACATGACTCATTTTATTTCTTTTTTTTTTACTATTTTTCTTTGTTGTTGTAATTTCTGTTATTGATTCTTAACAGGTGATCTAAACGATTCTCTGTGATCCTGACTTTTGGCATGAATTACATTTGCTGACAGGCTTGTCATTGCCACTAAATCTGAATGGTGGCAGGTTTTAACTTGTCAGTTGTGGAGTAATTAGAAATTAAGCTTATATTTAAAATTTGGTAGTGTTCACACTTAAAGGAAAAATGGGCTTTCAGGGGAAGATGCAGCTACAACTGGTATACCAGGAATGTACGCTCCACAGCGGCTCCTGTGGCAGCACTGGAGGAGGACAGAGCAGAGTGAATATTCTGCTATCATGCTCTGTCCTAACACCAGGAGCAATGGGAACTAGGTCGTACTAGAAACTGATAAGCTGCATAATTGCTACCCTGAGCCAAGAGTCTGTCATCTTTTGACAAAGTGCTGTCCTCACAAACTTTGCTTCATTATAATGCATTTTAATACATTATAATACAAAACCACACTTCCATCTCTAATGCTACCCATCTCCAAAGTGAGATCACCCCCTCTGATCATGCTTTTTAAAGTCTTTGTGGTATATACCTTTCAAAGTGAAGTGAGAGAATTATACACCAATAATAATAAGGGCATGCATGGCTGGAGTCACTCAAGCTCCACCTTGAAAGTGTAAAATAGTAAAAAATGGCCCCAAAAAGGGTGAATATTGAGGGAGGACATCATTGTGGATGAGTCAAGAAAAATTCAATCAGCAAATTACCCTTGATTCCTGGGACCTGTTGATGGGCTGGGCCTTTCTTCCCCCCCCAGAGGGATGCCTTTGGGTAAGACTTGTGCTGTATTAAGTGCTTTCCCAGGAAAACCAGGAATCTCTATATAGAGTTATTTTTCAACTTTTACTTTTATATTTTAAAGCCAGGCTATGTTACTCATAACTTTATTGAGCGTTTGTATAACTTTTTATTTGCATGTGCTTTTGCAGACAGTGTATTTATCACTGCAATCCATAAGAACCTGTACCTGTTGCTTTAATAAACTGCACAGCTTAAGTAGATAATTGTAACAGTTTTCTCATTGAATGCATCAAATCCTTCAGTGTGGCTATGTTAGTTCATGAGCATGATTAGATTGAAGGTGCAGCGCACTGCTAGTGCATCCAGAATCGTGATTTTGCAATAGGTAGAATGCGACCGGACTGATAGGGGTAAGTTGCGCATCACTCAGAATCTAAGCCTAGCTGCACCCAGCCCCTTTAATATCTGAGGACCAGCTGGAATGCAAGGGTTTGTTGTTTTTTTTTCCTGCCAAATTGTGTTGCCTTTTAACACAACATCAGGCTGCTGCTCTTCGTTACCTCTAACAATATTGATATGCCTGCCCACACTGCAAATTCTTGCTGTCTGTTCCTAATTTGGCCACTAAATTAAAATCATTAGATCACAGAGAACTTACTGTATTTCAAATACCTCATACAAATAAGTCATAGACAAGGGAAGAGAGAAATTTCCTTTTTAAAACCTAATTCATTCTTCTATAGTACCTTTCTATATTGGAAGGCAGAGCTTAGAAGATCAATTGTTTTCATTAATACTGTTATACAGTTTCAGCTATCAACTCTAAAGTGAGCAGCAAACCAACTAAGGCCAATAAATATCTCATAGATTTTTGATTAATGTAAAAAAGCAAGCTAAATCTGTAACAGAAGTTTTACCTTTTCCATTCTAATCTCTGCGTGTCAGCTATGATAATCTTGCCTTATTTTCCACAATACTAACATTGTCATTATTTTTACTATTTTCAAATGGAAGTCAGAAAGTTTTCTGGTTTAGGAAGCAGTAATAAAGAATAAGCATGAAAGCTATTCCACTTATAGTAATATAAGGGAGATGTTTGAACACAAATATTTGTTTGGGGTTGGTTTTGTTTTGTTTTTTCTTTTTGCTTATGAAGGCATGGCTTCTTTCTTTTTGCCTTTTAATAGCAGTTATTCAAAGCACTATACTAATTTAGGGTCATATTCATTTTTTGATGTTTCTTCCAAACGTAGCATTACAGAAGCTTTTGCAAGATGTCTAAATTATCAACTGCAACAAATATCAACTTACAATTTAAATCTTTCTAAACTATCCGGTACATATGAAATCTTTACATGAAATCATAACCAGATAAATTTTCTATTGAGCTGATTCTCGGATTCATATGTATAACACTGTGATGGTACCAATAGTCATTTGTAAATAACAATCACCTTGCATCATTTACACAAGCCATAAGTGTGCCTGTTCATCTCAGATTTTTCATGGGGAGAAAATATCAGCCACAGTGCAGGACCATAACAGTTCCATAAATTTAGTTTAACACTGACCTCTGCAATGTCAGACAGTTTGCTGCATTAAAACAATCCAAGATATAAGAAGTCAAGCCTTCCAAATTTTATGTGGCAAATTCTGTGCCCTTCTCCCAGGTTTACAAAGTCAAAAAATCACATCACTTTACCTTTTTTTCAATGTATCTGTTTCCACAGTGTAGCCATGACAAACATGAGTAAATTTGGAGGGGGAAAGTTATTGCAAACTGTTTAATAGTTTGAATGAAATGAAAGGAGTTATATAGTAGGATTTGGTTCAGTATCCACTTTCACAGCGTATATCTGTTTCCACAGCGTAGCTGTGAAAAACATGAGTAAGTTTGGTGGGGGAAAATTATTGCAAACTGTTTAATAGTTCGAAAGAAATGAAAGGAGTTACATAATAGGATTTGGTTCAGTATCCACTTTCACAGCCATAACTTGGATTGTCATGACAAGCAGAATTATCTCTACACAAAAATTGAAATAATTCTCTACATATCTATGTGTATATATGTAATGCATCAGGCACGGCTTTTAAATGAAAGAGAGACTGTCGTGTCCTATCCTATTTTGTTCTGTTTTGTTCCATTCTGTTCCATAAAATCATCTAATTTTTGAGATTGAAAGGGATTTCTGGAGATTGTCTTGTCAAACCTCATGTCATTGCTCAATGCAGGCTCAAAGATAAGTATTCGTTGCTAGTGATTGCTAGCATTCTCACCAAAATTTAAATGTTACAGATTTCTCTTTAAAGAAGAAAAGCCTCAGGTAAAATATACACTAAAAATAATTGAAAGCTTTTAAAAATGTATCTTTAGGGACCTCAAAATGTGTAAGAAAACAGTTTGGAAATTTTCACAGAAGCTTAAACTGACTAGGAATACAGTCAGTTGAGATTTTCATATAGAGTAAGCACACGAAACTGAATCAGAAGAGATTGCATTTGCTAGAAAGCCAGACAATTCACCTGAGACATTTATATAACCCAAAAAGAAGTTTTAAAATTAATAGAAGAAAAAAATAAGAGACACTGGAGTGAAGTAATAGAAAGATTTTAATTTTTTTTTTTTTTTTTTTTTATAAAAGGGCCACAGAAGAACTATGCTTTAAAAGAACTGAGGCCAGAAATTACGTATAACACTACCAAATAATTCTCAGAGAAATAACATTTTGTGAGCCATAAGTAGATATATAGTAGATAAAGCGTAGATACTTGGGTCACTATTTTCCTTGATTCTCAAACTGCCCTGTGTTTTGAAGAATCTAAAATTTGTTTAGAGTTGAAAAAAATCTTAGTGGAAGATCATAGAATAATTTTCAAGGAAAGCATCTCTGAAACTCATCTAATCCTCAGTGATTGACCTGGCTATCCCTCCTACTTTTCACTCCATATATGTCCCAAAATGAATTTCCACAACAAGGTTAATTTTTTTGGTAGCAGTAATGTACTATGTAATGCCATGTCTTAGTGTATTTCGACCATGCAAAATGTGCTCCGCAATTAAAAAGTTGTGCATTTTATGCCTGGAATAGACTTGATAAAATCACACTTATCCTGAATTAGAATAATATCCACACATAAAAACAAACTCACTTCTGAATCAGAATAAAAACCATCCATATCCTGCAGGGGTAGGTGCATGTTTTAAAAGCATTGAGTTTCCTTTAACCTTTGTAACATCCTGTCCCCATGCTTAACAATCTTCTTGTTGGAAAATTTGTTGAAACATCTGAACTTACTTGCTTTTCTTCCAGTTTAAGGTCATAGAATCATAGAAACAACTAGCTTGGAAAAGACTTTGAAGCGCAGTAAGACCAGCCTTTAGCCCAGGACTGCTAAGTGCAACATTAAACCATGTTACCAAGGGCCTCACATACACATTTATTAAATGCTTCCAGAGACTGTAATTCCACCACTTCCCTAGGAAGCCTGTTACAGTGCTCAGCAACCTTCTCTTTCCACTGCATGAAAATTAAGAAAACAAAAATCTTAATATAATTGTTCTGTTAGATTTTAGCTGCTCTTTCTCAGCAAACAGAGCGTTGCGGTTTAAACCCAGCTGGTAACTCAGCATCAGGTAGCTGCTTGCTTGACCCTCTCTTTCTGTCCCCTCAGGTGGAATGGTGAGGAGAATTGAAAGAATGCAAAACCCATGGGTTGAGAAAAGAGAAGTTTAACAACTGAAATAAAGTAAAATATAGTGGTAATAGAAAGAATACCAATAAAAATCCTAATGATAATCATAGGAAACAATAAAAGAAATGAAATATCAGAAAAACATATGTGATGCAAGTTATGGGTTCGGCTTCCACCCCCCCGTCCCCCGCAGAGACTCATGTTAGGCCGGAAAAGAAAGAAAAGCTGGGGGAGGGGAGACAGGGTGCCTGACCCGGGCTGACCAATGAGGTTATTCCATACCACAGCACATCATGCCCAGGAGGTAGGATTCGGGGGGGGGGGGGGGGGGGGGCTCGTGCAGCACGCGGTGGGGGGGGGAGCGGGGGCAGTCGCTCACGCGCACCATGCAGTCTCTGGGGCCACGCAATCTTGGGAGCGGGGCGGTCCCTGGAGCGGCGCGCGGTCTCTCGGCTCGGTCGGGCGGCGAAACGGTTGTATCCTCTCCCTTTGTATTTATTTTGTCATTATTATTGGTGGTGGTGGTGGCAGTAGTGATTTGTATTGTATCTCAGTTACTGGACTGTTCTCATCTCAACCCGTGGGACTTACATTTTCTTTGGTTCTTCTCCCCATTTCCCTCCATCGGGGGGGGGGGGGGTGCGGAAAAGGAGGGAGAAGGGAAATTTACGGTTTAAACCCCCACATTTTTGGAGCCCAACGTGGGGCACTTAAGGGTTGAGATAAAGACAAAATAGCCACTCGTCAAAATGCTGATTTACTGGCTCTCAAAGTTGTTGCTCTGGTTCTCACAGGTTCAGTGTATGATACTTTACTTACAGCCAGTTCTTCTTATCTTAACGTTTTTCAGATCCGGGTTTTGGGTTAAGGTTCTTGTTACATTATACTGTATTGCGCAGATTGTTAATAAAATAGACTCAGTGATCATGAAACTGACCCGGTTTGTGTTTCCAGTGTGGCCACCAACTCTATACTTTGGGAGGTATATAATGGAAGTTTTTAGCAATTACACGTCTTTTTTCACCTCCTCGGGTGGTCAGCCTGTGAAGGAGACATTCTTTTGTGATCCCAGCGCCCCCACCAGGCCGTTTACAACACTATTTGAGAATTCTGAAGGTTTTGAATGGCCTTTAGATACCCTTGAGATCTGCCTGCTGGTGGTGACGGGAATTATCATGTTGGCACACATACTGAATATGTTGTACTCACAACTATTTAGTCTGGTGCGGAGAATTAAGCAGAGTGGGGTGTGTGCCGTGTCTGGGGTTAGACCACAATCCAGGATGGCCGAGAGATTTTCCCCAAGGCTGGGCAGTCATGAGTGGCAGGGTGTGTGGGATAGTATGGGCAAGTATCTAGGCCAGTGGGCCCCTCCAGTGCTTTGGAACTTCACCAATGAACCAATGCAAAACCCAGAAAAATTAGTAAAACATTTAAAGGAGGTGTGTGGTCATTCTGGTCACAACAGAGATGGACAAATCATGGCAGCGTGCTGGGGCTTGGCTTATGCTTACAGAGCCTTGTTTAACACTGTCCAGCATCTTCAAAAGGAAAAAAACGTCCCTGGATCTGAGGGCGGAGTAATGGACAGCACAGTTAATCCAGCTCCAAGTACAGCAGCTACATCACCACCAGCGACAGGTACAGCCACCACTCAAACCCCAGTGACAAGTACGGCAGCTACCCAAACCACAGTAATAATCACTGCAGCTAAACCAGAAGACCAACTCATACCAATATCGGTTGCCCCTGTACGCAAGAGGAAAAACAAAGAAGAGGCAGGAAAGATGAACCAAGACAAAGAAATGTCACCACCTGGGACAGCATCCAACCAGGAGTTATTACCACATGATGGAGAAGAAGAAGAAAAGGAAGAGGTGACTTCTCGATCTCGGACCTCAACCGAGCTACGGAATATGCAAAAAGACTTTACCCATCAGCCAGGGGAGCACATCATCACCTGGTTGCTCCGATGCTGGGACAGTGGGGCCGACTGTCATGAACTAGAAGGTAGTGAAGCCAAACATCTGGGATCACTTGCCAGGGAAGGGGGAATTGACAAAGCAATTGCAAGAGAGAAAAAGTCCCTCAGCCTTTGGAAGCGGCTCTTGGCAGCTGTGAAAGACAGGTTTCCATACAAGGATGATGTTATGAGTCGTTCGGCCAAGTGGACTACTCTAGAGAAAGGCATCCAGTCTCTGAGAGAATCAGCCATTGTAGAGATGATCTATATCACCAAGCCGAATGTTGGGGATATACCCATAGATCCAGATGAAGTCGAATGTACACAACCCATGTGGTGGAAATTTACATGAAATGCACCCCAATCATATGCCCATTCATTGGCAACAATAACCTGGAGTGACATAAGACCACCAACAGTGGATGAAATGATTTATAAACTCCGAGAGTTTGAAGATGATCTCACCCCTTCCATCATCTCAGCTGTGGAAAACTGTCCCAGAACCTCCAACAATTGAGAGGCGATCTATCCAGGTCCTCACGTGTACCAACACACATCTCAGCTATTAACAGAAGGCGCCCCAGTGTTCGAGAGAGAAGATATGGAAGTTATACACCACGGGCCACCCTATGGTTTTACCTGCAGGATCATGGAGAGGATATGATGGAGTGGGATGGAAAGCCTACTTCAGTTTTGGAGGAGCGGGTGTGAGAACTGAAAAAGAGAGCAAAGGTCAAGTCTGATCACCCCATGAAGGCTGTGGCTTCAGGCTCTGGTGAGCAGGTTCCCAGATGGAGTGGAAGAGCAGATTTTACCTCAGCTCCTGTGATGAAGAAGAATAATCCATCTCTACAAGACATGAGTGACCAATGTGATGACTACTAGAGGGGCCCCACCTCCAGCCAGGTGGAGGTAGAGGACAGTCGAACATATTGGACTGTATGGATCAGATGGCCTGGCACATCAGTCCCACAGAAGTATAAGGCTCTAGTAGATACTGGTGCACAGTGTACTCTGATGCCATCAAGCTGTCAAAGGGTGGAACCTATTTCTATTTCTGGAGTGACAGGAGGATCCCAAGAGTTGACTGTACTGGAGGCTGAAATCAGCCTGACTGGGAGGGAATGGCAAAAACACCCCATTGTGACTGGTCCAGCACATCCATGCATCCTTGGCATAGATTACCTCAGGAGAGGGTACTTCAAAGACCCAAAAGGGTACCGATGGGCTTTCGGTATTGCTGCTTTGGAGACAGAGGAAGTGGAGCAGCTGTCCACCTTGCCTGGTCTCTCAGAGGATCCTTCTGCTGTGGGGTTGCTGAAGGTCGAGGAACAAGAAGTGCCAGTCGCGACCGCAACAGTGCACCGGCCGCAATATCGCACCAACTGAGACTCCCTGATTCCCATCCATAAGCTGATCTGTAGATTAGAGAGTCAAGGAGTGACCAGTAGGACCCACTCACCCTTTAATAGCCCCATATGGCCAGTGCGAAATTCTGATGGAGAGTGGCTACTAACAGTAGGCTATCGTGGCCTGAACGAAGTTACCCCATTCTTGAGTGCTGCCGTACCAGACATGTTAGAAACCCAGTATGAACTGGAGTCAAAAGCAGCCAAGTGGTATGCCACGATTGACATTGCCAGTGCCTTTTTCTCAATTCCTCTGGCAGTAGAGTACAGGCCACAGTTCCCTTTCACTTGGAGGGGTATCCAGTACACTTGGAACCAACTGCCCCAGGGGTGGAAACACAGGCCTACCATCTGCCATGGACTGATCCAGACTGCGCTGGAACAGGGGCAAGAGGCAATAGATTAATGACATTATTGTGTGGGGCTATACAGCGGAAGAGGTCTTTGAGAAAGGGAAGAAAATAATCCAAATCCTGCTGACAGCCGGTTTTGCCATAAAACGGAGTAAGGTCAAGGGACCTGCACAGCAGGTTCAATTTTGGGGAATAAAATGGCAAGATGGACACCACCAGATCCCCACAGATGTGATCAACAAGATAACAGCAATGTCGCCACCAACTAATAAGAAAGAAACACAAGCTTTCTTAGGTGCTGTGGGGTTCTGGAGGATGCACATTCCGAATTACAGCTTGATTGTAAGCCCTCTCTATTATGTGACCTGGAAGAAGAATGATTTTAAATGGGGTCCTGAGCAACAACAAGCCTTTGAGCAAATTAAACATAAGATAGTTCGTGCAGTAGCCCTCGGACCAGTCCGGACTGGGCCAGATGTTAAAAATGTACTGTACACCACAGCTGGGGAGAACGGTCCTACCTGGAGCCTCTGGCAGAAAGCTCCAGGGGAAACTCGAGGTCGACCCCTCGGCTTTTGGAGTCGGGGATACAAAGGATCTGAGGCCAGCTACACCCCAACTGAAAAAGAGATATTGGCAGCCTATGAAGGGGTTCGAGCTGCTTTGGAAGTGATTGGCACTGAAGCACAGCTCCTCCTGGCACCCCGGTTGCCCGTGCTGGGCTGGATGTTCACAGGCAGGGTCTCCTCTACACATCATGCAACTGATGCTACATGGAGTAAGTGGGCCGCATTAATTACGCAATGAGCTCAAATAGGAAATCCCAGTCGTCCGGGAATTCTAGAAGTCATCATGGACTGGCCAGAGGGTAAAGATTCTGGAAGGTCACCAGAGGAGGAAAGAGTGATGCATGCTGAAGAGGCCCCACCATATAATGAACTGTCAGAAAGTGAAAAGCAATATGCCTTATTTACTGATGAGTCTTGTCGCATTGTGGGAAAGCACCGTAGATGGAAGGCAGCGGTATGGAGTCCTTGATAACAAGTTGCAGAAAGTGCTGAAGGGGAGGGTGAATTGAGTCAGTTTGCAGAGGTGAAAGCCATCCAGCTGGCCTTGGACATTGTGGAACAAGAAAAGTGGCCAGTACTTTATCTCTATACTGAGTCATGGATGGTGGCGAATGCCCTGTGGGGGTGGTTGCAACAATGGAAGCAGAGCAACTGACAACGCAGAGGTAAACCCATCTGGGCTGCTGCACTGTGGCAAGACATCGCTGCCCAAGTGCAAAACCTGGTGGTCAAAGTACGCCACGTAGATGCTGACGTACCCAAGAGTCGGGCTACGGAGGAACACCAGAACAACCAACAAGTGGATCAAGCTGCTAAGATTGAAGTGGCTCAGATGGACTTAGATTGGCAACATAGGGGTGAATTATTTTGAGCCCGGTGGGCCCACGACACTTCAGGCCATCAGGGCAGAGATGCAACATACAGATGGGCTTGTGACAGAGGGGTGGACTTAACAATGGACACTATTGCCCAGGTTATTCATGACTGTGAAACATGTGCTGCAATTAAGCAGGCTAAACGGTTAAAGCCTCTTTGGTATGGAGGGCGATGGCTGAAGTACAAATATGGGGAGGCTTGGCAGATTGATTATATTACACTCCCACCAACCTGCCAAGGCAAGCGTCATGTGCTTACCATGGTGGAAGCAACCACCGGATGGTTGGAAACATACACTGTGCCCCACGCCACTGCCCGGAACACTATCCTCGGTCTTGAGAAACAGATTTTGTGGTGACACGGCACCCCAGAGAGAATTGAATCAGACAGTGGGACTCATTTCCGGAACAGCCTGATAGATACTTGGGCCAAAGAGCATGACATTGAATGGGTATATCACATCCCCTACCATGCACCAGCCTCTGGGAAAATCGAACAGTACAATGGGCTATTAAAAACTACACTGAGAGCAATGGGTGGTGGGGCTTTCAAACATTGGGATACACATTTGCTAAAGGCCACCTGGTTGGTCAACACCAGAGGATCTGCCAACAGAGCTGGTCCAGCCCAGTCAGAACTTCTACATACTGTAGAAGGGGACAACGTTCCTGTGGTGCACATAAAGAATTTTCTGGGGAAGACAGTCTGGGTTATTCCTGCTTCAGGTAAAGGCAAACCCACCTGTGGGATTGCTTTTGCTCAGGGACCCGGATATACTTGGTGGGTAATGCGGGAAGATGGGGAAGTCCGATGCGTACCTCAAGGAGATGTGATTTTAGGAGAAAACAGCCAATGAACTCAGTTGCATGCTGTTGCTTGTTATGTAATGTGTTTCTTTATAACCCATCAACTAGATGTCTTCAAGTCATCAATGACTGACCCTCAGACCATCATCCTAACAAAGAACAAATTCTGATGAAACCAGACGAGTTCTGCAGTAAAGGAACAATCAGCATCAGCAGGCACCAATCCAACACTGTACACAGCCTCCCCTGCTCTGAAAGACTGTTACAAAAGGTGAAACCTGACATTACGAGGTGGATGGACTCAGCAGCTTATAGGGATTGGTCCAGGCACTACGGGATTATATCTCTCCATCTGTGTGCGTGTGTGGATGTATATGTACATATATATATATATGGGATGATATTTTGAAATGTGGGATCTGAGCATGATATGAATGGTATGGAATAAGGGGTGGATTGTTATGGGTTCGGCTTCCCCCCCCCACAGAGTCTCAGACTCATGTTATCCCGGGAAAGAGAGAAAAGCTGGGGGAGGGGAGACAGGGCGCCTAACCCGGGCTGACCGATGAGGTTATTCCATACCAGAGCACATCATGCCCAGGAGGTAGGATTCGGGGGGGGGGGGGGCTCACGCAGCGCGCTGTGGGGGGAGCGGGGGCAGTCGCTCGCGCGCGCCACGCTGTCTGTGTGGCCATGTGGTCTTGGGAGCGGGGCGGCCCCTGCGGCAGCGCGGTCCCTGGAGCGGCACACGGTTTCTCGGCTCGGTCGGGCGGCGAAACGGTTGTATCCTCTCCCTTTGTATTTACTTTGTCATTATTATTGGTGGTGGTGGCGGCAGTAGTGATTTGTATTGTATCTTAGTTACTGGACTGTTCTTATCTCAACCCGTGGGAGTTACATTTTCTTTGGTTCTTCTCCCCATTTCCCCCCATGGAGGGGGGGAAGGGAGGGAGAAGGGCAACTTACGGTTTAAACCCCCGCAATGCACAATGTGATCACTCACCATTCACTGACCTATACTCAGTCTCAACCAAGCAACGACTGGTCCCGTTCAGATGACTCCTGCCGGTTTATATGTTGGGCATGACATGCTGTGGTATGGAATGCCCCTTTGGTTAGTTTGGGTCAGGTGGCATGCCTCTGCTGCCTCCTGGCTTCTCATTCCCCTCCTTGCTGGCAGAGCATGAAGATTGAAAAGTCCTTTATCAGTGTCACTGTGCAACAACTGAAACATTGGTGTGTTATCAGCTTTATTCTCAGACTAAAGCCAAAACACAACACTGTGCCAGCTGATAGGAAGGAAAAATAAAAACCACAAAAACTGGTATAGCTAAAACCAGGGCACACAATATTGCTGTAAAAAGAAGAGCAATGGATTGTGGCAGCAGCACTGTAGCTCTAGAGTTCAAGGAGTAAAGATTTGTCTTAGCTATAACAAAATTTTCTTTCACAAAAGAGACAAAACCCAGACAACTCTTGTCCTGCATTCTCCTCTGACTATTTACTGATGCCAGGGAAGAGAGGTTAGGTACTCTCATTGGAAATGATTTGAGTAACTGTACACAAAACAGCAGTAAAATAGAGAAAAAAAAAATCCACTTTCTGAAGTCAAACAAAATATTGCTTTTACTAATTGAGAGCATAATTCTGTCAAAGAAGCTTGTTCATCAATTATGTAAAACCTGTGTTCAAACTCTTGAAAAGTTGAATAATGTATGCATACACATACACGTATGTATATGGCACTCAATACCAGACAGCTACTAATGCTTCTAAAATGACGAAGTTATCCAGAAGCAAAATATTTGTTTTCAAACCTTTTAAAGTACCTTATTTAAGACTTAAGAAACTTACGCAGTGAAGTCTCAAGACTCAAAGGTAATGTTTTCTTCCCCATATAAAAAAGCTTTTCTTCATTATAAGTGATTAACACAGTCATAGAGTTTTTATTTTGATTTTATTTAGATGTCTTTGAAAGATACATCTTCAAGCACACGTTCCAAGATGCATAGAAGCATTTTTAAAAACAATAATAATTCAGAAGTATTCAAGTGAATGGGTATTCATAGAAATTTATGCTCTGCAGGTGGGCCTAGGAACAAATGTTTCTTCTTGCAAGTGTCCACAGGAGACTGAACATGTACTGGGAGTACTAAATTGCTGATATTCTTTACTTAGCTTTTACTGATTATCACAACTAACCCCTGTTTGTATAACTTGGTAACTTAGAGAAATAATTGACCCACTATTGAGAAACAAGCTGAATACTTTGCCAACTAATAAAACAGAAATCAAACAACCAGAACCAAATATAAGTAAAAGTATCTTGATTTCTATTGAGCTTTGGTTCTGACTATCTACTCTTTATGAGCATAACTTTTTTGTTAAATTCTTAACTGACTATTGTCCGTTGCTTTTAAATTTCAATGCGCTGGAACCCAATTTGTTTCTTCCTAATTCCATATCAACTCATACAATAAAAAAGTACAGTGTGAGATATGAAAGTGAAAATAACAAAGAAGTCACAAAT
Organism: Myiopsitta monachus; assembly: GCA_017639245.1. NCBI lineage: Eukaryota > Metazoa > Chordata > Aves > Psittaciformes > Psittacidae > Myiopsitta > Myiopsitta monachus. Next base: position 45,507,414 of record CM029941.1, on the reverse strand, counting down.
GTTCATCATCATTTTGAAGAAGGCATATTTACAGAAAGTGGTGTTTATTAGAACATGCAATTTCTGTTAAATAATAATGTATTTTAACTTTATGACTTGCAGTGTTTACTTAAATTTGTCTTACATAGAGACATTGAATAGCGTATATCACACACGAGTGAATCCTATAGTAAGGCAGAGGTTGATTATCATGGAAAAAACATCACTGACTGCTTGAAAACCTCTGGCTCAGAGGAAGTGAAAGCAGAAGTCCCTGAAAGCACATCAAGGCTTTCTCTTTTTTGCTGATTTACCCACATATACCTGTAGCCCGTAATAATTTAAATGTTTCAGATCTTAAGAGTCATTCTAAACTGCACAGCATTTAATAGAGATTCCTTAGCACTTGCTGTTAACTGTGTGACAATAATTAATCTATCCAAATAATTTATTATTTGAACAAAAGTACTATTTCATTCTAAATGCATAAATTGTGAATTATAAAGCAACTAATATTTTGACTTATTCAGACTGTGTAGAAAGTTCATTTTCATGAAGCGGCTAGGATTAGAAGTTGTATTTACATATACGTTTTGCCATAGAATATTTGAGAGCAGCCAGTGGAGGAAATAAAAAATATTGTAAGGGGAAATAGGAAAAGTATGTGCTTTTCATGCTCTGCCAAAAGATGATTATCAGAGGATTATGAAAAATTATTATAATTTTTTCCATTATAAATACATGAAATATTTATCTTTTTTTCTTGATGAGTTTCCAAATATATAATCTACCTACTTTAAGCATGCAAATGTTTATTAAAAAAAATTAACATCTTCTGATGCTAAAATTTATTTATATTATGCTCAGAAGAATTAATACCTTAAATTTAATGTCTATATAAGCAAAATAGATATCAAGAAGTTCATCTTTAAAAGCATAAATGTTTTCAAAACTAAAAAAAAAAACCCTTAGCCTTTCTCTTATCCTATTTATTCTTCTTCTTATCTTAATATTCTTAATATAATTAATACATAGTAAAAGGTTAGACTAAGTCTTTGGTTGTTTGGTGTTTTTTTTAATGAAAAGAAAAGACTTACTTAAACAAATATTTTTTCAAATTCCAGGAGACATGGCAAATTACAGAAAAATACTAATAAAGCCAGAATTTGAACATGAAATGGGAAAGAGTCACTGAACAGACCATCAAATCACTCATGTTTTCAGAGAGGGTCTGAATAAGGACAGCAGTAACTCTTGTAATAGCTCTGTTCGGAGCACGAAGACGAACTGAAACACAAGACAAACAAATTAGTTCTATAATCAGACAAATCCTCTAAATTTTTATTGTCTGTGTTGAGGTAGAAATGATTACATGAAACTTGGCACACTTCTGCCTACAAACAGAACTGTCCATTTGATGACCAGTAGATATTATCCATTAGGATTAACTTTCAGATTATCAAATGTCTATGGGGTCTTCTTAAGTGATGACTTAAGTCACCTTATAAAGATCTTCTGTTCTATGCGTTCATCTTTAAGTAACCCATGGGATAATGAAAACTATATCATGTGAGGAGGATAGGAAATAACATTTCTGAAATATCTAAAAAAATTATCCATGGCACTTGAAATAGCTGTTTGGTAGTCTGATGGTTTCTCCACTGATCTGGAAGGAAGAAACCAGTCAGGTGAATAAAAACTTCATCTTCTGCAAGGTTTCCCTAACATCTTCATTTATTGCATGAATGCATCTTTCTATTACATTTTCCTATCTTTTTTTCTCACAAAGCAGTAAATACTATACCGCCTTTTAAGTTATTATTTCTTAGGCTAACTCCAGGTAATTCTTATCATAGATGGATGTATTTTAACAGAGGCTACCTCTAAGAAATAACATAGTGCCACACCTCATGTGCACAGGCCATTTCATCATGGGTGTTGCAAATAAGCTTCATGTTCCTTTCAAAGCAAGCAAACCTTCACTGAATTTCAGGTTAACCATACCTCAATTTCTGGAATTTCTGGGTTAAATCTTGTCAATGTGGGTGGAGTCCTTTAATCTAAGCTATCAAAAGTTATCCTGAAAGTGCCTTTTGAATGATGGAATGAAGCTATAATCTTAACAGCTTGTGAAGCAATAACCACAAATTCAAGTTACATCCATGCAACCATAAGTTTCATTTGGAACTTCACAGTAATCAGTTTTTAAAAGATTGAATTTAGATGTAGTTCTGCATTTTATATGTAACAAAGAAAATTCAGATTTAAAAAATGGAGTGGTAGAAAGAAGGATGTACATTGTTTATCTTGCCTCTTAATTTATACTTAGTAATATATATTGCCTTTGTGTTGCTTGGAATTCTGTTTTATAGTGTCAAGTTTTGATTTCTGAATCAATTTAACTTTTCTTCTGCAAGTAGATGTGTTTATTTTTTGAATATTGAAAAGCTGCAAGCATCTATGTGCCCCTTTTCAGTGGCATATCTAGAGCCACACTCTAAAACCAAGAATTATTCCCATTTGTTACTATATGTTCAGAAGGCCTCTTTGCCATCTGATGATCCCTTAGTAGTTAATGATGATGTAGCCAGAATATCAAATAGAGGATATTATTTTCTTTAAAGGTTGATTCAATTTCTGAGATTCTTTTACTGTCTTCATAAATTATCCCAGGGTCTTCCACATCTTTTATAATTTCAATTTTGACTTCTTAAGGCTTTTTTTTGGGGCGTTCTTTGCTTTCACCATTGCTATTTTGCCAAACCTCTGGGAACAAAAGCAGCTGTTCATCCTGTAGCTAACAAAGTGATATCAACTATTACTCTTTTTTAGATGTTATGAGTCACCAAATGATCTTTATAATGTTTTATCAAAAAAATTGGTCTAATTATTTCAATAAAAGTAAGGCTGGAATAAAATAAGTTGATAGAAATTAATCTCATACTAATGAGGACCTCTTCATCTCTCTCCTATTTTATCATCTGCTTTCAGAAATGTGAATGCCTCAGTCATAAACCATCTTGCAAAAAATTGTCTTTTACAGACATAATAGACACAAGCTGTTTCTGTATGAATAACACAGCAAACAGGAACATTTAATGAAGTAGTCTCTAATCCGAAGTAGTCTCTAATCCAAAGTAGTTCAGGTATTGTGAACACAGAAAATCAACAAAAGGTATTTCTTAACCTAAAACTTTGAAAGAATGATAGATTCAATGTTATGCAGATAGAGAGCAGAATAATCTTTTGCATTACTGTTTTTACTATGCTATCCAACTGGTTAGTTTCTATCAACTTCTTTTAAATAAAATGCTAAGTGTTAAAAAGTTGTCTTAAATAAGCTTGCTGCTGCAGAGTACATGGAAACAGCTAGAGTACTGAAAATATTGAAATAATTTTGTCGGGGCACAGTATTAAAAAAAAATTGGAAAACCTGCTAAAAATATACATGGATTTTAAAACACATGTGATGCTGATCATATTGACACTATTTTTTTTTTTTTTCAGTAGTGTTGCCATTGTTGCCTCCTTGTTTCTGCTTTATTTCACCAGGTATTTCTGGTACATAATTTTCTTTCTTTTTTTTTTTTTTTTTTTTTTTTCTGTAAACATTTCAACATTTTTAAAGCACTTTTATTTTAAAGAAAAGTTCCTGTTATGAAGAATCACTTTCTACTCTCACTCTTGGTTTTCGAAAACTTTTGCTGGCTAAAAATGGTGATTAAAAATTAATAAATTACCATTACATATAAATATATATTTTTATGTAATATAAAAAAAATATATTATATATATTTTACAGAAAGCTTGTGATCAGATGGTGCTTTTCCCCTGCAATTTGCTTTAGAACTTTCTCCCCACTGTAGCTACAATGCCTTGCATTCAGCCTTTGCGGCTTTCATGTAGTTATGAGAGGCTAATTAAATGTCCAGGTTTGAAGTTTCATTGCTGTGATAATCTCTAGCATCTGGTTGAAGTCGGCAAGTTCTCAACATTTTTTTATCTGCCAGGTCTTACCCAAAAAAAGACCTTTCTAGGAATTATTTTTTTGTCTCCTCCTTTTTTCCTTCCAGAATTACGGATACGGTTGATTCTTTTATGGGTGTAGAGCTCTAAATACACAGGGAAGAGTGCCATGAGTTCAACCTGCCATAAGGGTGAAATAATGCTTATGAAAGTATTGTGTATTTCATCAAGGCCAGGTTGGACAGAACCTTGAGTAACATGATTAAGTGTTAGGTGTCCCTACCCATGGTAGGGAGGTTGGAATTAAAAGATCTTAAGGTCCCTTCCAACCCAAACCATTCAATGATTCTATGATACAGTCTACCCTGAAGATTCCTAGGAAACCTGTAACAGAAACACTAGTGATTAACAATTTTATGCAAATGAATAGAAATTAATCTTATGCACTATAAAATCACTGCACTATACATAGAAAAACATTTCCTTTTCTGATAATTTATTGTTGTTATGTAATTATTCAAAAGTCAATGACAAAAATCTTAAAAATTTGCCAGTTAAAATTTCTTCTAGCTATATAGCTTAACAGTGTACATATTTTTCACTTATACCAAAGCATCAATTTTCAAGCAGAGCCTAAGGTAAAAAAAAGTCAGATTCTAAAATCTATAAACTAACAGTTACTTGAAAAAAAAAAATATATATATATGTCTTTTATAAAAAAATCTGTATTATGTTTTGAGTTTTTGTTAGTTACAGTAAATGTATTCTAGATCTCTAAAAATGCTATTTAGCTGACTGTCCTGGGTTCAGCAGCAGCAGTCATTTTTCTCCTTCTTGGTAGCTGGTGCAGCACTGTGTTTTTGATTTTGGGCCTGGGAGCAGCGCTGATAACACCAGCGTTTTCAGTTACTGCTTGGTAATGTTTCGGTCTGACCAAGGACTTTTCTGAGCCTCATGCTGTGCCAGGGAGGAGGGGAAGCCGGGAGGAAGCAGAGACAGGACACCTGACCCAAACTGACCAAAGAGCTATTCCATGCCACAGCACATCATGCCCAGGACGTAAAAAATTGGGGGCAGGAACCCGGAAGTCTCTCTCTCTCTCTCTGCTCGGTCGAGTGGTAAGAACTTGTATCCTCTTCCCTTGTATTTGCCTTGTCATTATTATTATTGGTGGTAGCAGTAGTGATTTGTATTATACCTCAGTTACTGGACTGTTCTTATCTCAACCCGTGGGAGTTACATTCTTTCGATTCTTCTCCCCAGTCCCCACGCCCCCGAACTCCCATCAGAATGGGGTGGAAGAAAGAGGGAGAAGTGAGTGGATGGGCTGAGTGAGATTTACAGCTTAAACCTGACACTGACTTTTTCTTTTTTTTTTTTTTTCCCCACTAAAGTCATGATGCCACTATTAAGACAATAATATCTTGGAGCTCTGCTGTTCTCTTTTAATCTTATTTGAAAGATAAGGTATATCTTTCCTCTTACTAAGACTGGGACCAAAAACCCTGCTGTCCATATCACAGGAAAATAAGTACAAATAGATTTTTTTAAATAATTAAGTATCTGAAACCCAGAAAAATTTGGACATTTTGAACTAATGAAAACAAACTAGTACTGTGTCTTCATTTGAAAAGGATATCAATCTACGGTTAACTTAAATATTCTTACTGTCCAGAGATTACTAATATATTCAGCCAAATTCTACTTCATTCTTCTATAAGAGCTGTCAGTGTTTTCTTCATGGGCTATAAAATTTGAATAATATGTCCTTGGTCTATCAACTCAATTCTTCTATTTACTGGACTTAGTGAACCTATCTTGACAGTAACAAATGATTCCTGAGTAAACTATAAACTAAGGAAGCTGATCAAAGCATTTAACTGTCCATTCTAAAGAAAACAATAAAATTAAGGGCAATTTTGCAGTTTATTAGATGAACACATATCAGTGGACACAACCATTTTCTTAACTGGAGTACCACAAATGAAATATTTCTATGTAAAATAATTATGGGCATGAAAAAATTATGCACCTTCTGAAAGATCATAAAATCATAGAATTATAGAATAGTTAGGGTTGAAAAGGACCTTAAGATCATCTAGTTGCAGCCCTTCTGCCATGGTCAGGGACGCCTCACACTAGACCATGTTATCCAAGGCTCTCTCCAACCTGGCCTTGGACAGTGACAAGGTTTGATTCTCCTCCCCATCCCCCCAGGACTGGGGGAAGAAAGAGGCGGAGTGAGTGAGTGAGTAAAACTGCATGGGTGGGTGGCTTAAACCAGGACAGAATCGAAAGAATTCAACTCTCACAGGTTGAGATAAGAACAGTTTAGTAACTAAGATATAACACAAATCACAGCTGCTACCAACAGTAATAGTACAAGAGAAGTACAAAAAAGGAGAATATAACTGCTCACCAAGCCTGACTCAGCCAGTGCACCCCCCAGCAGAGAACCCCCCAATACCAAAAACCTGGCCATGCTGTGCACCCCCAGTCCACCACCACATCCTTCCGGGCCTCTGCTCTTCGTTTTCACATACTGGGCATGACGTGCTGTGGTATGGAATAACCTCTTTGGTCAGTTTGGGTCAGGTGTCCTGTCTCTGCTTCCTCCTGGCTCCCCCTCCTCCCTGGCATAGCATGAGACTCAGAAAGTCCTTGGCCAGAAAAAACACTACCAAGCAGTAACTGAAAACACTGGTGTTATCAGCACAGCTCCAAGGCCCAAAATCAAAACCACAGTGCTGCACCAGCTACCAAGAAGGGGAAAAATGACAGCTACTGCTGAACCCATGACAATCCACCCCTCATTCCATACCATTCAACGTCATGCTCAGATCCCACATTTTCAATATGCCATCAAATGTATACATATACATACACACACACACAGAAAGGGAGAGAGATCATCCTTTAGTGCATAGACCAATCCCTACAAAGCTGCTGAGTCCATCCAGTCCATGATATCAGGTTCCGTCTTTTGTAACAGTCTTTCAGAGCAGGGGAGGCTGTGTGCAGTGCTCACACTCGTGAATAACCTGGGCAATAGTGTCCATTGCTAAGTCCACCCCTCGATCATAAGTCCATCTGTATGCTGCATCTCTGCCCTGGTGGCCTGAGGTGTCAAGGGCCCACCAGGCTCAAAATAATTCACTCTTATGTTGCCAATCTAAGTCCACCTGAGCCACTTCTTTTTAGCCGCTTGTCACTGGGGACTCCATATAGCTGCCTTCCATCTGTGACGCTAACATCTCTGACGCTTCCAAAGCACTGGAGGGGCCCAGTGGACTAGATACTCGCACTCGCCCACACTGTCCCACACACCCTGCCACTCATGACTGTCCAGCTTTGGGGAAAATCTCTTGGTCATCCCACATTGCAGTCCAATCCCAGACAAGGCCCACACCCCACTCTGCTTAACTCTCGGGACCAGCAAAATGGTTGTGGGTGAAGCACACTCTGAATGCATGCCAACATGGTGATCCCCATCACAATCAGCAGGCAGGTCCCAAGGGTGCTTAAAGGCCATTCAAAACTGTCGGAACTCTCAAAAGAGGCTGCTGTACTTGTCACTGGGGCTGGTGTAGCTGCTGTGCTTGCCGGCTCTCTCACCACCAGCTGCTCTCTGTCTGAGTCCAGATCTTCCTCCTCTGCCTTGCTGGGAAGTGCTGTGCGGTCTCCTGCATCCTCCTGGGGCTCGGGCTCTTGGGGCCCTGCGGGCGGCTGCTGGGGAATGCCCTCAGTCGCCGTGGGGCCGGGCACAGCTGCCGCCTGACCCCCCCACTAGGTAGCCTCGGGGCTCGGCTTCTCTGCCGCCTCCTCCGGCCGGTCGGTAGCCGCCTCCTCCAGCTGCTCGGCAGTCGCCGGGCTGGGCTCAGTGGGGGGGCTGAGCTCCTCCTCCAGGCCTCTTGATCCCCCAGGCCTCTCTCCTGGGCTGTTTCTGCTGCCGGCAGCTTCCAGGGCCACCCTGCCGCGGCTTCCCCTCCTCCCTTCTGGAGCTCGCCCATATTACAAGCCATTTCAATAGAGTACAATGTAACAAGAACCTTAACCCAAAACCCAGATTTGAAAAACGTTAAGATAAGAAATACCGGCTGTAAGTAAAGTATCATACGCTGAACCTGTGAGAACGAGAGCAACAACTTTGAGAGTCAACAAATCAGCGTTGCAACGAGTAGCTATTAATCCTGCCTTGTCTTAGCCCTTCGTGCTCCACACTGGGTGCCAAAAAGACCTGTCGTGGTTTAAGCCTCAATCAGGCTAATAACTCACAAAGTTTTGCTCACTCACTCACTCCCCTCTTTTTCTTCCCCCAGTCCTGGGGGGATGGGGAGGAAAATTGAAAAAAAAAAAAAAAAAAATGCAACTCACATGGGTTGAGATAAGAACAGTTTAGTAACTAAAGTATAACACAAATCACTACTGCTACCATCAATAATAGTTCAAGAGAAATAGAAGGAAAAAGAATACAACTGCTCACCAAGCCCGACCCAGCCAGTGCAGCCCCCAGCAGCGAACCCCCCCAGTACCAAAAACCTGGTCATGCTGTGCACCCCCAGTCCACCAGCACACCCTTTTGGGTCTCTGTCCTCCTTTTTCACCTCCTGGACATGACATGCTGTGGTATGGAATAACCTCTTTGGTCAGTTTGGGTCAGGTGTCCTGTCTCTGCTTCCTTCTGGCTTCCCCTCCTCCCTGGCAGAGCACAAAGCTCAGAAAGTCCTTGGTCGGACCAAAACATTACCAAGCAGTAACTGAAAACACTGGTGTTATCAGCACAGCTCCAAGGCCCAAAAATCAAAAACACAGTTCTGCACCAGCTACTAAGAAGGAGAAAAATGACTGCTACTGCTGAACCTATGACAGTGAGAACCATCATTAAGATACTGACTTAAGGCTCGCTGTTGAAATAGAGAAAAGGGTTAAAATAATGGATAAATGTCTTCAAAAGTTGTTTTTTTTTTTTTTTTCGCAGAGAAACCTACTTTGCGTATGCCACATCAGCAAATGTGAATACCTTAGATTTTTCAACACAGTATATACAAGCTTCATCTCTTCAGACTAAAGATGATTAAAAAATAGTCCTCAACAGTGGACTGTAAACTGCCACTTACCAAAATATAAAAGAAATTGCCATAATCTTTCACTGATAGATATCACTGATTTGATTCTTTATGCTCAAACCAGGAACTAACAGATCTGATGACTCACTTTGGACTTAACTTAGAATTTACTACTTCATGTAAAAGGTAATGCACTCCACAAAATATCTGCTTTCTCTAACCCATGTTTGGTATCCATTCTATTTTCTTTACTGAATACACTCTCTTTTTTGTGTGTGTGAATAGTGGTTCTGAATGCTAGATGATAAATTACCAGCAAATTTCTCATATTGTGATCTTGAGTGTGCCTTTATAATGTAACGTAAAATAATGAGTCAAAGTGTGAAACGATGACTCTCCCTATTCATACATGCATGTTGAGAAAATAATGCTGTATGAAAAATTGGTTTTCAGTTGTATTTTTTCTTTATGGGGAGATATTAATGACCTAAGGACAGCAGAATACCAGCCATAGTTTTCTGTCTCAGGGGAATATAAGTCATCTTTCTGATGGCAAAGCATGTTTCTATAGTTTTAACAAATGTATTCCATGTAAAAAACAGGAATACACTTATCAGTTTTGATTTGACACTGCTTGCTGCTTGCATGCCTGCAGGTCATCTTGCCACATACTCCTGTAAATGCTTTTCAAAGTTAGTTATTTTGATGAACATGTATCTGCTAGGAAGCAAACAGTACCAAAAAAATCAAAAGACATTTCAGAAATGGATTCTATAATTTCCTTGTCCATTGCAAGTTGCTGAGAATTTTATGAAAAAGCATTTTGGATCATCTCACAACTTTTCCAGTCACACGTAGAAATCATGCAGCTCTCTGTATGTAGCAGGGCCAAATGCCTTAGTAACAGTATCTCTCCATCAACAGAAGAGCCAGATATCTGCTCTTGAGGCATCGGGGTCTCTGTGCAGTTTCTATCATTTCATATTTTTTTCCAGGGAAGAGCTGCAGCTTATTTAGCCAGTCTGGGGAAGAATTATGTGCAGAGAAAGTTGCCTGAGGTTTCACTTCACATCACCTTCTGTTAAATATGCTTCTTGCAGGAAGAGTGATTAGGTCAATTGTTTTCTGCATTGTGCATTTCCAAAATTATTAGAGATATACAGGTGATTCAAACATCCATACGGAACTAATGCCCTCAAAAAGAAACAAATCCAAACAATACTGTATACACTGTGGGCTATAAAAATGTAAATGAAAGAATGTTCAAGCATTCTTGAAGCCTGTAAGGGATATTAGAAGCGTTATTATATATACAAAATAGATTTTTAGGTTTAATTAGTGATTTTGTGCCTTGCTAGTACCACTAGGAAGCATATTTCAATGATCTATGTCACCCCAAGACAAGAGTGATTTTGAACAACAATTTAGGGACAGGGACTATCCCAAAAGTACAGTAAATCAACTGAAAACCAGCCACTCTTGTCTTCAGAACTGCTTTAAAAGGATAAAAAAGGTTAATTTCTGGCTCCAAACCCTTTATTTGTGTTTTGCTTGGGTTTGGGGTTGTTTGTGTTCTTCTCTTAATATTTATAAGGTGACTTATTTTCTTCTTTTCTGAGCACCTATTGTTCTGTTTTTGAACATATTCAGAATAGATCATCACTGATATGAGCAATCAGCTGATTCTCTAAGACTAAATGGGTTCCCAAAAAGAGCTTACCCACATAAAAACATCAGCAAATGCTATTTTATTTAAGTGTAGAGGAAATTGTGAGATGTTTGACAGCAGAGGAACATCATTTTCCTTTTGGCATTTCGAGTATTAAAAAAAAAAAAAAAAAAAAAAGTAGACAAATAGTTGAATTGTACTGAGAAAGATGTGGTTGGAAGGGATTATAATTCTCCTGCAGCCTTCTTATTTGCCGTTTAACTATTCCATATTCTAGTGAGCCTGATACCTGCACATACTTCACACTTTTTCTTTTCAGGTGACTATATTCTTTGGATCTCATTTCAAAGTGACTAATATTCTGTACACAGTAAACACAGAACCTGTGTACTGGACAGGATGATTTGGAACTTTTCCATGAGTCCAGGCATTTACAAGCAAGAAATTCTAGTCTCCAACATTTAGTTAATTTTTAGGATCTCACCCTCAGATGGTAGAGTACAGACTGACAGGCTAACCTAAATCCTACAGTAAAAATGTTCAATTGACAGAAGTTCAGACTGATGAAGTACATCAGAAATAATCAGCATGATTTAATCAGCAAAATTATTGCATTCAGAGCTACCAATCTTTCAACTATGATTCCATTCCAATAACTCTCTTTTAATATATTTTATACGTATACATTTTATACATCTTTTATACTCTTCATTAGGGACTGTAGTGATGGGACAAGGTGTAACAGGTTCAAACTTAAACAGCGGAAGTTTAGATTAGATAGTAAGAAGAAATTCTTTACTGTAAGGGAGGTGAGGCCCTGGAATGGGGTTGCCCAGGGAAGTTGTGAATGCTTCATCCCTGGCGGTGTTCAAGACCAGGATGGACGTAGCCTTGGATGACATGGTTTAGTGGGAGGTGTCCCTGCCTATGGGAGGGGGTTTGGAACTAGATAATCATAAGGTCCTTTCCAACCTTAACTATTCTATGATTCTATATTCATACATGACCATCAAGTATTCATTAACACACTGTCAACAATGGAGGAAAAGTAGAAAAGGAAAATAATTTATATGAAGAATTCAAAACTAATTCAAACATATGAATATGTGAAATCAACCCATTTACTCATTCCTGGTAGAGGGAAATATATTGCCATTTTCTGAAAAAGTCCAGATATATTTTATTAAAATGTATATTTTAACCAAAATGAAAGTTCTAGCAGAAGAGGATTTTTCTACCTTCAGCATCATTACAAGAGCTGTAAAGAATATGTATAGTTTATCTCAAAGGACAGCTTTCTGGCATATGTGCACAGAGTAAAATGAGGGGTCTCTCAGGTTGCCGTGCAAAACGGATTAACAAATTAAGAACTTCTGTTATAAATTCATAAACAAATGTTAAGTAGAGGAGAGACTAAGCTATGCACCAGGATGAGATGGCATACATTATTAAACAAGAGCATACAGAGACAGAATATATTAACATAGATAGAATATATTAACATACTGTCTAACTCTTAGGAAAATTACTCGACTAAGATTTCTTTAGGGTTTCAACAGGTGGTAGTCCTAAAAAAAAAAAAGACAAAAATTTTAATGCAAAAATACTTTCAGGTACACTAAATGAGAGATTTACTTTCTACCAGAAAGGATTGCAAACATGATTTCTATCATGTGCCTAAGAGATTATAGCATGTGTGTTTGCATATAGAGTACCAAGATATATCATAGATTGGATTATATACTAGGTTGATATACACACATAAAAGTTGACATACACACATAAAAGTGTGTATTACACTTTATGTAAAAGACCAAAATACTTCCTCTATCTGGCAAACTAATTTCATTTTCTTTGGTAACCATCATCATATGGAATATTGTGTACAGTTCTGGTGCCCTTAACATTAAAAGCACATGGAACTGTGTCATGGTTTAAGCTTTAAATCACGCAGTTTGCTCACTTACTCCTCTCCCTCTCGGGGGGGGGGGGGGGTAGGAATGGGGAGAAGCATTGAAAGAATGTAACTTTCACGGGTTGAGATATGAACAGTCCAGTAACTAAGGTACAACACAAATCACTACTGCTACCACCAATAATAATAATGACAAGAGAAATAAAAGGGAAGAGGATACAGCTGCTCACCACCCGGTGACCGAGCCATGAACTGAATTCTTCCAGGTTCCTGCCCCCAGCTTTTCCATCTTGGACGTGACGTACTGTGGTATGGAATAGCTCTTTGGTCAGTTTGGGTCAGGTGTCCTGTCTCTGCTTCCTCCTGGCTTCCCCTCCCTCCTGGCAGAGCATGAGACTCAGAAAGTCCTTGGTCGAACCAAATATTCTAAGCTGTAACTATAAACATCGATGTTATCAGCGCTGTTTCCAGGCTGAAAGTCGAAAACTCATTACTGCACCAGCTACTAAGAAGGAGAAAAATGACTGCTACTGTTGAACCCAGGACAAACTGTTAGAACGAGTCCAGGGGAGGGTCACAAGGATGATCAGGAGACTGGAGCACCTCCTGTACGAAGACAGACTGAGAAAGTTGGGGGTGTTCAGCCTGGAGAAGAGAAGGCTGTGTGGAGACATTCTAGCAGCCTTCCAGTATCTGAAGGGGGGCTATAGAGATGCTGGGGAGGGACTCTTCATGAGGCACTGTAGTGACAGGACAAGGAGTAACAGTTTCAAACTCAAACAAGGGGAATTTAGATTGGATATAAGGAAAAAGTTCTTTACTGTGAGGGTGGTGAGGCACTGGAATGGGCTGCCTAAGGAATTTGTGAATGCTCCATCTCGGCTGGTGATCAAGGCCAGGTTGAAGAGAGACTTCAGTGTCATGGTTTAGTGAGAGGTATCCCTGCCCATGTCAGAGGGTTTGAAACTAGATGATCTTAAGGTCCTTTCCAACCCTAACTATTCTATAATTCTATTATAGAATTCTATTCTATGATTCTATATTATTTAGTGCCTACAATAATTAGGCAGGCACCACCTGTTTCGTGCAAAGCAGAGGTTTACATCTATTCAGATTTTTTTTCCTTTCAACTTCACAGCTAACTCCTAAAGTAATTAATGTGCTGCATTTATTGAAGCCATGCTGAAATGTCTTATCAATAATTAAAGCTATAATTTCAAAAACCATAAAAAACACCCTTGAAATGCAGTTTCACAAAATTAAGGAGCTTTCCAGGTACAGAGTGACAGTGGGATATTACAAATCATTTTCTTAACAAAATCCACTGCTGCTTCTTGTTGCCAGTATAAATTTATAGATGAAGAAAAAGTGTTGATTTGGTTTATTCACTCCATTAGCTTCTCCTTCACGCGTAATATTTTTCCCCACAAAATATCCCTTGATACTTAGGTTAAAATCTAAAGGAACCTAATTTTTTTTTTTTTTTAAATTCTTTTGTTAGCCACCATGAAAACCTTTGAATCCCAGCATTTATATCTTGTCACAAATGGCAAAACTCTTTCAAGTCATTTAGGCAACTCCTCCTGAGAGTCAGAGTTATTTACTGGTGAAAAAAATGCAAATGAGTGCAAAGAGAACAGATGAAAGAATCACTTTTTCTGCCCCTAGTTACATACTCTGCTCATTGTTGGGTTGTCAGCCCCCTAGCTGGGTAAAACATAATTTGTCCTTGTAGGTCAAAGTATTAAATTAGGATACTGTCCTAATCTAAATTGCAACAAGTAATACTAGGTAGACATTATAAATTATGTCATTAAAAATACTCTTGGTTTATCTTCAGCAGAAATAAACTTATTCTATGCTAACTTGAGAAGGACTTCTGGAAAAGTAGAAGCAGATGTTATGTTAAGTAAAGTGAAGACTGCAGACTCAGTTCTTCATAACATAAATCAGGCTCTTCCAAAGACTTCAGCAGAACTATCTCAGATTTTCACCCCATCAGAAGAAATATTAAACATTTATGTGGCTAATTAGAACATGAATTCTAATTCTAAGTCATTACTATGTGGCAGAGACAAGAAACAAGATCTTCATTGGGAAATCTCTTAAGGCATACCACATTTTTTACTGTAGACTATTCTTTCTCAAATAACAGGGTTAGGACTTCAAGATATGTTATATATGCTCAACATCCCAAGTGTCAGTTCCCCATATCCTAATTAGGTTAATGTAGGAGTATAATCCATCTATTTACTATTTTGAAAAGTTACTACTAAAAAGAAAAATAAAACTAAAAGAAAAAAAATAAATCAAGCACCTCTTATACAGTTACCGTTTATGAATATATTATGTATTTCACTTTTCTCTCAAGGATTTTTTTTTTTATATGCTTGTTTCAGCCTATGTAATTATGTCTTTTCTTATGCTTACTCTTTTTGGTATTGATAAACCATTAATTAAAACCAATAATTTGTCAGAAATACACAACCAAACTTTTACAGTAATTCTTCCTCTCAGAGGTTGCTGCTAGTGCAAAAGAGAAGGAAAAAGGATGGTGAATGTGTCAAAGTGCATCAAGGTACTCCAGTATATAATTTATACTCCAATATGAAACCTACTTTGTTTACTAACTTTATTTGAAACAGTTAAAATACGCATTATAAACCTGTTAAGAAAATAAGATCCATTCTTGTTTGCAAAATAATCTCCAACACCAAACCTGGAAATCCCAAGATCTAGAAATCCACAGATAGCTCTGCCAAAACCAAAAATAGCAAAATAGGTAAAATCTTCTAAGTTTACCAATACAGGTATCAGTGTACATTAGACTATATTTTGAACCTAGCAAAGTACTTTAAACATAGCAAGAAAATTAAATCATAGTTGCAATATTTATGGATCATAACAATGACTGTTTTTTTTTTCTAACAAACACATTTATTAATAGTATTCTCACAGCCATTGTTTAAGAAATTGTGCTATGTGAAAAAGACTATGTATAAAATTTTAAAATTCTTTTAATGATTTCCAGCATTTCTCTTCCCAAAGAATGTGAAACAGGATATCAGAAGCAGCTGCAACAGTAACCAACTTTCAAACACTTGTCACTGATGGCCTGGTATTCAATCGACAGCCTAATGATTTCAGCTTCAAGGCTTAATCCAAGGTACTTCATAATTGTAACTGGAATTTGGAACACAATAAAAGAAAATCCCACTCTAAAAGATGTAACTTTCTGGTTCACAAAAACTGGCCAAACCCTCTTTTCAAGGGTGATTTCCATAAGAAAGGCATATTCCAGAAGGAAGACATGTTGATGTCTCACAAAGGATTTTTATTATTTAGGTATAGGCCTGAAATATGATTGCTTGTTAGATCTTGACTATACAGAAAAGTATAGAGGAACCATATAAGAGAGTAAGTATTGAGGAACCATATAAGAGCATTTAGCTGCAGGAGGAAAGTATTCCATGATGATGAATGGACTTTAACTGCAGAGAGTGTCTGTAAGTATTGCACATTTGACTATAACAAATAAAATACACCAGTCAGATTTTGAAATATCTGGTACTGATAGCTCTGCCAGTCAGTGATCTACAGAGCAATGTTAAACACTTTATGAGTTGCTTTGGGCGTTGATTTCTTTATTCATTGCTACTACTTTCTAGGGTATTGAAGGGCATTGACTATTTTTCTAGTCACAACATTTAAAAAAAAGAAATTACCTTTTTTTTTTTTTTTAATTGAATGCCATATTTCCCAGTTTAAAAAGGTTTAGCTTTTTTCTTCTTTTTCAGGTAAATCACAGAGGGTAAAACAAAAACCAAAAAAAAAAAATAATCATAATTTATTACTTGTCATTAAAATTCA
Organism: Myiopsitta monachus; assembly: GCA_017639245.1. NCBI lineage: Eukaryota > Metazoa > Chordata > Aves > Psittaciformes > Psittacidae > Myiopsitta > Myiopsitta monachus. The sequence goes on along the minus strand of CM029941.1, from coordinate 45,490,949 downwards.
CTAAGTATCTTGACAGGAAATTAAACAAAGCAAGAAATTATGTCTTCAAGGAATCTTTTTTTTTTTTTTTTTTTAACTATTGGAACTGTATGGATGTACATATAAAATGCACAAACACTGTAGAAGGAGGTTTAAAAAAAACCCAACAAATTATTGCTATTTTAAAAAAGTGCAACTATTGGTGATTTTAGAATAAACGTTGAATATCTGTGCCTGAGCCATGTCTGGGTCATGACCCTTGAATGGAAGTTGCTGAACGGCTATAGTGTGTAAATATCTGATACAGAGTAATTTTGAGACTTTAAGATTTTAAGTCTGGGGCTTATTTGTGTTGTGCAACAATGACCAGTCTGGTCTTGATATTCAATTAGAGCTTCCAAAGTGTTACAAGTAAAATTAGAGCAATTTGTTTCCTATCGCTCTTCTTTTTCCTAAAGAGTTCGTTTTCATGCTCAACGTCTTCAGTTCTTAAGTCCAAGACAGTAAACATCAACTGAAAACCACCTAACAGCAAAGCAACAAATGAAATTGATTCATATACATGAATTTCTCCTATTTTTCAGCATAAAAGCAGTTCAAAGAAAAAAGTTGTCTAATTGAAAAACTAACTGTAGTTCCGGTGTTGTTAGAACTCTTTTAGCTTCATTGTCTCCTTTCCCATTTGATTTCAGACTCATTTTCACGCACAGAGGTTGCCAGAAGACCAAAAGAACAGAAAATCCTTATGAGACCCAACAATGGCAGACTTTGATAAGTTAGCAGTATTAATTTTAGTCATGGGGAGAAAGAAGTTAAACAGTAAAAGAGCAAAACCAGAGTTCTACTATAATCCTACAGTTCAAAGAATATGACCTTCCTGAAATCTGTTAGAAATACCAGTGTATGAACTAGGTTGGGTTCCAGCATCATTTTCTTTGGCCTTTCCCTGTAAAATAAAAGGGATATCTAGCTGTTTTCACAGGTAATGGAATTGTTTCAGTATTTTGGTACGTGAAGATGGTCAGTTTAGTCAGAGACAATACACATATTTCTAGCTGGCTCCCTGCAACTTTACTCATTAACTGTTTCCTTTCTTCTCTTTGCCAGTTTCAGTTTCACAGTAGTCAAAAACAAAGAATACAGTTTCTTTCCCCTTGTCTCGCCAACAGCTTGCTTTGTTTCTGCTGTTTTCGTCTTAGAAGTATTTGATTTGCAATTTCATTTCCATTATTGTTCCTGAGTGCCTGGAGCACCTGTTGCTGATTTATTATTTCACAGAGGCCCTCTAGGAGCTGTTCTCTTTGCTCTTAACCCCCAAGAAGTGCCAGTGCATTTGAGCTATGCAGGCAGCTTGATGGGTATGTAGATAGAATAGCACGCCTTGAATGAAATGGGAAATTAGATGACCTAAAAATCAGCAGACCCTGGGGAAGGACGGAAAGACAATAAAGAAGAGAGTGAATTTCTAAAATTAATGCAAGAAAAGTGCATTTTGTCCAAGGCAAACATAAGCATTTTAATGTGCAGGTAAAACGAATGCCTGTCATTAGTGATATTTCTTTAACACAGGTAAGCTAATGTGTTGTTTGATAACTGGTGTGCTGTGAGTTGCTCTGTTAGCAGTTCTGAAACATTTTACTAGCTCTTTCACAGTCTCCTGTTGCGTTTGCTGTATCAATCTGCGTCTGCTTAGCTGGAAACTATTTCTGAAATACACTATCCTCACCTTATGCCTCTTACACAAAACACTAATATATATATGTCATGGGATCAGCAGCAGCAGTCATTTTTCTCCTTCTTGGTAGCTGGTGCAGCGCTGTGGTTTTGATTTTGGGCCTGGGAACAGCATTGATAACACCAGTGTTTTCAGTTACTGCTTGGTAATGCTTTGGTCTGACCAAGGACTTTCTGAGCTTTGTGCTCTGCCAGGGAGGAGGGGGAGCTGGGAAGAAGCAGAGGCAGGACACCTGACCCAAACTGACCAAAGAGGTTATTCCATACCACAGCACGTCATGCCCAGGATGTAAAAACAGAGAGCAGAGACCCAGAAGGGTGTGGTGGTGCACGCGGGGGGGTTCACTGCTGGGGGGCGCTGGCTGGGTTGGGCTTGGTGAGCAGTCGTATTCTCTTTCCTTGTAGTTCTCTTGTATTATTACTGGTGGTAGCAGTAGTGATTTGTGTTCTACCTTAGTTACTAAACTGGTCTTATCTGAACTTGTGGAAGGTGCATTCTTTTGATTCTCCTCCCCATCACCCCGAGACTGGGGGAAGAAAGAGAGGCAAGTGAGTGAGTGAGAGAGAAAACTTTGTGGGTGTGGGGCTTAAACCATGACAATATATATGCATATAAGGTGTATATTTAGCACAATGCAGGTAAGCACAGTTGCAGTAAATGGTCTTCTTCACATTCTTTACAGTTGTTTCACATTTATTGTTATCTTTAGATCTTTTTCCTGAGTTATTCTATACATTCAAGAGCAGTTTCATTTTGGTCTTTACTGTGACTTGTAGCCCACTACTTCACCTACAACATACAACCAGAAGTTCTCAGATTTTCTGAGTCACTCATTTGCAATAGAGGTAAGCAAAACAGGCCATATAAACTAACAATTTAATGCCTCTCAGGTGCCAAAAGCATTTGATGAAGTGAAAGGATTTGATGAAGGGATAGACTGACTAATAATACCCAGAGGATCATATCACACATTCGCAGTGTTACTACTGTTACTTCACACACAATGACACCTATGATAAAGAAATTATTTAATTTCTTAACTGAGTTATTAAAAGCAAATACAAATGCATTTTTGAGGTTTTTGTGAAAAGGTATTTTTTTCTTAGACCTGCTGATGAACTTCACAGTTAGTTGCTATTTTCTTTCATAATTACTGAAGGCTGTGTCTACAGAAGTGGGTAAGAGTAATTCTCAACTGAAGACCCAGAACTGTAGAACTTGTAATGATGGTTTTTTTCTGAATTAAGCTTGGCTTTCAGCAAGTCTCTCTGTTAGTTTCATCAATTTATATATTCGACAAACTCCAGTTTTATAAGATCTGAGACAGAATTAAAGGCAAAATACAGACTTAGCTGTTTCATATAAGAAAAATATCTCAAAAAATTATAAGAAACTATATTTTCTACAACTCTCAGGTTTTCATGAACACACACACACACACACACACACACACACACATACACACACACTACCAAATTTTAATCTGCAATAACAGCAGAGCTGCCCAATAGGTACTGACTCCACTAAACCTCTTAAGGTACATTTCATCCCCCCAAAAATGGAATTGCAAAGCTACATAGCATTGTTTGATCTGTCTAGAAGGAGTATCCTGTTTTTTTACGCAGTGCATATGTATACATAGGAAATATATAGACACTTGGCACTAACTCTGCCTTAGGAAAAAGCACTCATTAAAGGGACTAAAATCTAATGATATAATGTGTATGAAAACCTAACGTCAATGGGTTAAAAACACCTTGGAAAAGATTAACGCTATATAGGCAACATGTAAATAAACATGTACAGTCATCTTTGCTATTATCTTCTTATTATAATATCATGGGTTTTTAAAAAAAGCCAAATGTGGTAATGCAAGATGTTTGGTAAAGTTGTTTTGTTGCTGTGTGTTCTTGTCTGCATTCATCTGAAAATCTTCCTCCTCATCAGAGAGGTCTCATTAGAGGCCCAGGAGTGAACAATACCCCAAAAGTGTGTCGTGGTTTAAACCTCTAACCTCCCCCACGCAGTTTTACTCACTCACTCACTCACTCACTCACTCACTCACTCACTCACTCACTCACTCACTCACTCACTCCTCTCTCTTTCTTCCCCCAGTCCCTGGGGTGATGGGGATTGGGAGAATCAAAAGAATGCACCTTCCACAAGTTCAGATAAGACCAGTTTAGTAACTAAGGTAGAACACAAATCACTACTGCTACCACCAGTAATAATACAAGAGAAGTACAAGGAAAGAGAATACGACTGCTCACCAAGCCCAACCCAGCCAGCGCCCCCCAGCAGTGAACCCCCCCGCGTGCACCACCACACCCTTCTGGGTCTCTGCTCTCTGTTTTTACATCCTGGGCATGACGTGCTGTGGTATGGAATAACCTCTTTGGTCAGTTTGGGTCAGGTGTCCTGCCTCTGCTTCTTCCCAGCTCCCCCTCCTCCCTGGCAGAGCACAAAGCTCAGAAAGTCCTTGGTCAGACCAAAGCATTACCAAGCAGTAACTGAAAACACTGGTGTTATCAGTGCTGTTCCCAGGCCCAAAATCAAAACCACAGCGCTGCACCAGCTACCAAGGAGAAAAATGACTGCTGCTGCTGATCCCATGACAGAGTGTTATCAAAATTGACTATTAGCTTCATCTTACTTTCAATCTTACTAATCTACTTATCAGGTAGCAGCCAAACAGGGTTATCAGCATATGAGTCAATAAAAAATTTATCAAAATTGAGAGACAGGAATTATACACAGAACAAAGAACAGGATATACAGTTGAACAACTCCAGTACTGATTGTGGCATTTGAGAAGAAAAAGAAAAGGGGGGGGGGGGGGGGGGGGGGAGGGAGGGGGGGAGGGAGGGGGGGAGGAAGAAAAAATAAAAATCTGTGGTTTCAAATTGTTCCTTCTTTTTGCTAAATGAGACTGTAATCATGACAATGCTACATTGCTAGTACTAAACACAGAGAGCTGACTTTGCACATATTGTAATGAACTGTATTTGCAGAAAGGTCTCTGAGCAGAATGTCAGTCTTGCATTTCAACATCTTATCTGAAAACAAAAGCATTTTATTTGTAAAATGATAAAGCTAGAAAGTCATATATGATCAAGGGCCATTACATGATACTGACTGAGAGAATGGATAAAAATCCATCATGGAATCTTTCCTCTACAGAAAAATAAAAATATAATTCCAAGGAAATTAAAAAGTTAAATTGTTATCTTGTGACCACTACAGGATTTTTTCCACACTTAAACTTTAACCACTGACGCTGATGAGAAAAGCCAAAATAAAATATAATATCTTTCCAACTCACATCAACTTCTTTAGATTGATATGAAAAAATCCATCTATATCAGTTACCACAGGGATAACACAGACTTTATTGAAACAGATAATGGTTATAATGATGATGATGACGATGATTCAGAACTTTAGAAAATTTTGTCTTGCTTGAAGCTACAAAATGAATATTAATTTATGTGTAGCTTTAGAGAGCTATCAGTGAAACCAGAAATATTTTGGTAATCACATTAACAATTTCAAAATACAGAACCCATCTAATCATACTGTAACTTCTTTATTTTGCCAGTAGCACCTTTTATGAAGTTTGAAATTTCAGGAAGAAGATTGAAGAAACTTGGATTACATAGGAATTCTGATAAAGTATTATATTCATGAATTCCACTGCAAATGTAGCAGCTTCCAAATGAATAGTTCATTTTGACAAGGCAATGAAGCCCATATCCTCTTGCAATTTAGGACAGACACTTATTATTACTACTGCAAGCCTTGGAAAATACTATACATAGTTTCATCTAAGTGGGACTTAAGCATCCAATTTCAAACTCATGTTAACGACATGGATTTAAAAAGATATCTAGCATAATCTTGATGATGGGGTTTTGTTTAGTTTTGGTTGCCTTTTTTTGCACAATGTATTAAAATATGGAGATGCTGTTTCCAGAGTTTATGCAAGACTTCAGACTGGGACTCAACACCCAAGCAGAATAATCCAATGACATTTCAGACGTGGGAATCACCCATCTCAAGATTAATGGACCATATGGCTTTTTATGGGACTCAGCTCATATTTGAAAATCATCGACCAGCTGGGTTAGAAAGACCTTTATGATCATCAAGTCCAACCATTACTCCAGGGCTGCCAAGTCCACCACTAAACCATATGCCCCATCTACATGGGTTTTGAATATTTTGTAACTGGTGGAGAAATTTTTCGTAATATCCACTCTAAACCTCCCCTGGCCCAGCTTGAGGCTGCTACCTTTTGTCCTATCACTTGTTACTTGGAAGAACAGATCAACCACTTCCTCACTCCATTTTCCTGTCAAGTATTTGTAGAGAATTGTGAGGTTCTCCCTGAGACTTCTTCAAACAACCTCAGTTTCCTCAGCCACTCCTCATCAGACTTGTGCTCCAGATCCTTCACCAGCTTTGTTGCCCTCTCTGGACCCACTCCAGCACCTCAATGTCTCTCTTGAAGTGAGGGGCCTAGAACTGAACACAGTATTTGAAGTGCAACCTTACCAGTGCTAAAGACAGAGGGATGATCGCCCCCCTAGTCCTGCTGGCTGTGCTGTTTCTGATACAAGCCAGGATGCCACTGGCCTTCTTGGCTGCCTGGGCACAAGCTGGCTATTGCTCAGCCGTCAGTCAGCGCTGCCAGATCCTTTTCTGCTGAGCAGCTTTCCAGCCACTCTTCCCCAAGCCTATAGCTTTGCATGGGGTTGTTGTAGCCCAAGTGCAGAACTTGCACTTGGCCTTGTTGAACATCATGCAATTGGCCACAGCCCATTGATCCAGCCTGTCCAAACCCCTTTGCAGGACTTCCTACCCTTTAGCAGATGTATCTATGTCTATATCTATATCTAATCTCTATCTCTGTCTGTATCCATATCTATATCCATATCCATATCTATATCTCTATCTCTCTATTTCTGTATCTATATATATAATATATATATAAAATCTCATATATCCAACTCTGTATAAAACAGTATAATATACATGTATTTACACAAGTTAATTGTCCCTCATCAATTTATCCCAAAGACATTCTTATAGCTATATCTAAGTACTAAATATCTTGCTGTGTTACTGGAAGAGTACAATACTAATCAGTGTAAGAATCTCATCCTTATGATCTTATTTTCCACAAGCAAGACATTCCAATTAGCTGGATTTATTTAATTTTCAGTATCCAAATTATAAGTTGACTAATGAAAGGCTTATTGTATTGGCTAAATTATATTTAAATGAGTAATTTTTTTATGCAACTTGTTGAAATAAATAAAAGCTAATTTAATGTGATAATTGCAAAGCCTAAAATATAATTAAAATGTCTGATAAAAACTTCGCATGCTGATTAAATGTTTTCTAGGAAGTAATTCATACTGATGTCCAAATACAGAAGTCCATTCCTTTGCGCCTCTTATTTAACTATTGAAAATGCAAGTAAAGCACACCTAACCAGAGGATACTGCAGGTAATCTGAAATGCCTGCTTATGCTGTTGTTGAACTACGCTGCACACATTTTTCTTAAAGGCTGTCATCATTAATTTATGTTTTATTGGATTATAAGCTGTAGAATCTCTATCTCTACATGTTGTCTAAAAAAATATGATTGCTAATTCCAGTCAAAACTGTTAGAAAATTATATTTGGTGCACTGTTTTAAATTTCTTTAGTATTTCAGTCAACACCCAGGTGAATCAGGAGCATCAGCAGACGTTATTCAAATTGGTTTTACAGAGATCATTCAAAAGTTTACCTGGGGAATGAATAAAAATTACTGCAGGATCTGGCATTATATTCTTATGGAAAAGGAAAGCTGCTCAATGAGTTTTGAGCAGTGGATGTTGCATGCTAATAAGGTCTTCTCTAAGTCATATAAAAATCTTGAAATATAATAGCTTATACTTTGTAAAAAAACAAACAACAACAACAATGAAAACAACAAAACAAACCAAAAATACTCCCAGATATAGCATATTTTTTTCAAAGTAACAAAACATAGATTTGTACTCTCCAAAAGCATAAGGAGTCTTATATATTCTAGCAGCATGAGTAATAAACTAAATTTTCAACCATTTTCTGCCTGATAAAAATACTGGTTCATTCAATCTATTCATGCATGACACCTAACTAAAAAAGCATATGGCCATCTATTGCAGGCAATTATATGCTATTGCTGTAAAGGAGAAACTTTAATTTTAGTCTTTTTTTTCAGCACAAGTCGTTCCCAAGAGATTCAACTTGATGAATAGTGGGGGTGAAGTCAATACCTGCTAGATTCCAGTGCTCTTGCCATCTGTTTATCATAGACCTTTAAGTAGCTGTTTTGCACTCTTCTATTGTCTAAATGATATTTATATTGCATGACAACTGCCTGCCGAATGAAAAAAAATTGTTACTTCATTTTTTGCCTAACAGCTGTTGATTCATGCATGCTAGGGTATTTATGGAACATTCATCATGTATTTAGAAGATAGACAGCTTTCACTGTACTTTTAGTGGGAGAATATTGGACAATGAAGAAAAGCAGTCAGTAGAAGTTAATGGTACAGCTATACAAACACTTACAACTTTAGCAACCTACACATCAACCACCTTTTGAAGATGATATTTTCTCTGGCTAAAGAACCCTGCTGGTGAGTAGTTAAGATCTATATTCAAAATACTATTTGAATAAGAATCAGATTCCTAGGTTACTTTTTATCTTTATTTGTTGATGTGTTTGCTCTTGTAAAAACTTCTCAGTTTCTGTCCTAAAGGAAAAGAGTAATGCAGCATGTAAGTAGAAGAGCTATTTAAAAATAATATTTTCTGTAGACAAATGGTTGGGCAAGGTATACATGCATGTAACAGAACAATGTTTAAAATAAAATCAAAACACTGAAAGAAGAACATAAGCATCTGATTGATGTTCACATAGGCTTCTGATTTTCCACCGTATGTTTCTCCAACATGCATGAAATTACTCCATCTTTTTTAAATTTGGACATGCAAAAAAAAAAAAAAGACTCTTCTATCCTTTCTCTCTTTTTGTTACTGAACATAGTAGAATAAATTGAACTTACCACTTATTTTTCCTGTAATTTTTCTCTCTTTAAAGTTTTTGGGTTTAATGGTAGAGAAGGAGGGATAATCCACCTTCTATAGATACTTTTTTCTCTTGGTTACTTCTCAAAGATTCCCTTAGCTATATTTCAGTCTCAGAAGTTGTAGATCAATCAAAGAAAAACAATGAAAAGCAGCCTATAACATAAACCATCCCACTGTAATTAGTTAATGGGAAAAACTGAAACAAAAGAAAAGAAAAGAAAAGAAAATACATATCTTTCACATTTTAAAATCTATAATTAAAAATGCATAAGAATTTATAACAAAACCGTACTACAACATATTCTCCAAAAGGATTATTTTGTTTGCTTCTAGCCTAAAACTTTATTCTGTGTTACTTTTAGAATGACCAGTTGTGGGTGGGTTGATCTTGTCTGGCTGCCTGCTGCCCACCGAGATGCTCTATCACTCTGCTCCTCAGCAGAATGGAAGGCAGGAAGAAATAAGCCAAGAAAAACCTTGTGGATTGAGATAAAGACAGTTTAATAAAGAAAAACAAACAAACAAACAAGCAAACAAACAAAAAGCTGCATGCAGAAGTGAAGGAAAATAAATTATTCTAGTCTTCCCATCAGCAAACCATGTCCACCTACTTCATGGGAAGCAGTACTTCAGTATGTGTAGGAGTTGCTGAGTGACAAATGTCATAACAAGAAATGCTTTCCCTTCTTCCTCTTTTCTCTTAGCTCTTATTGCTTAACAGATGTCATATGGTATGGAATATCCCTTTAGACAGTTTAGGTCAGCTGTCCTGACTATGTCCTTGTCATGGGTTCAGCAGTAGCAGTTATTTTTCTCCTGCTTGGTAGCTGGTGCAGCACTGTGGTTTTGATTTTGGGCCTGGGAACAGCGCTGATAACACCAGTGTTTTCAGTTACTGCTTGGTAGTGTTTTGTCTGGCCAAGGACTTTCTGAGTCTCATGCTATGCCAGGGAGGAGGGGAAGCCAGGAGGAAGCAGAGACAGGACACCTGACCCAAACTGACCAAAGAGGTTATTCCATACCACAGCACGTCATGCCCAGGATGTAAAAACAGAGAGCAGAGACCCAGAAGGGTGTGGTGGTGCAGTGGGGGGTTCACTGCTGTGGGGTGCACTGGCTGGGTTGGGCTTGGTGAGCAGCTGTATTCTTTTCCCTTGTATTTCTCTTGAATTATTACTGTTGGTAGCAGTAGTGATTTGTGTTATACTTTAGTCACTAAACTGTTCTTATCTCAACCTGTGCGAGTTGCATTTTTTTTTTTTTTGATTCTCCTCCCCATTCCCCCGGGGACTGGGGGAAGAAAAAGAGGGGAGTGAGTGAGTGAGTGAGTGAGTGAGTGAGTGAGTGAGTGAGTGAGTGAGTGAGTGAATAAAACTTCGTGAGTTATTAGCCTGGGTGAGGATTAAACCATGACAGTCTTCTCCCAAGATCCTTCCCACCCCCCAGTTTACTGGCCTTTGGGGTTGAGGGAGGAGTGCTGGAGAGACAGCCTTGATGCTGTGTGAGCACTGCTCAGCAGTAGCCAAAACACTGGTGAGATATCAACATCTTTCTACTTTAATTACAAAGCACAGGACCATGAGGGCTGCTGTGGGGAAAATTAACACCATCCCAGCCAGACCAAATAGGCCAGTGAAGTGTAACTTGGACTGGCAACAAAGAATTCTCTGTCTCCCTTATCTTTTCATCAGTCCTTAACTCTTGCTGTATCTTTGTAATGGCAATCAGAACTTCAGTCTGAATTGCAGGGAAGATTCAGAGGATTTATATAAAATAAATATATCAAATATTACATTCTTCATCTCAAGTTCAATAACATTTCATAATAATTAAAAATCTGTTATCCTGAATTATGTCTCAGCACCTGTATAATTTTTAATTCTCCTTGGTACCCACACTTATGAAATGTAAAAAATATTAAAATACAAACAAGACACGATAGCTTCTCGTCCCTGTTTCTGAGATTAAACAATATAAAGTGCGAACTATCTGTTCTTCACACTTTAAGTTTTTAAAAAATTTAAATCCTTAAGAAATAATCTAAATATGCTTGAGCCTCTGAATTCCTAACAGTAATTCTTAGCAGTAACCAAACACTTTTAAAATCTGATACAATATATATAGGGATTCCATGTTTCAAGAATAAATTACACTACATAAACTAAACCAAACTACATCAAATGAAAATGCTTTCAAACTATATGAATAATACTCTAAGTATAATCAACATTCTAATTTTCAAAGATTTTAAAATTCAGAGTCAGATTTTAGGTATATAAATACACAGATTTATATTCATGTAAGTGAATACATTATTTTCAAATGGCAAGAAGGAAATCTCTTTGCAAGTTCTGATAAGTAAAAGGTCAAATCAGGTAGGACAATTACAACTATAAATTTTCAAAGCAGCTTTGTTGTTCTGAGAGCAACGAAGACACCCAAAGGTGTATTATCAGACTTATACTGATTTCCAACAGATTTTGAGACTGTTTCAGATACATTGTCAATAAAATATAATTATCAGTATAATAGCTGACAAATCTGACTACAGACAAGATCCTGAACTTTCAGAGTTAACTTTGTATGAGATCGTAAAATTTAGTTCATACTGTGTTATAAAACTTGCCTTTACAGCTTAACCTTTTAGTTTCCAAAATAGCAAACAGTATCATTGAAGGCTTATTCAATTTAGTTCTCCAAGGAAAGAAAATACGTTGGATTTTTGGCCTGAATATGTCGGATTTTCCATGGAAGATTCACAGTGGTCAAGGTTTTGACCACTGAGGCATCATTGCAATAATTATATGCAAATTACAGAAAGTAGTCACATATAAACTTGCTTGTGGCCACACCTCAGATTGCTTAAGATGAAGCAAATTCAGGCTTCTGCTTGCGCAGGATTGCTTTCTCCAGCACCCTAATCCATTTGCTGTTGCATCATTTTTCCTTTTTTGTTTTTCATTTTTGCTTTTTTTTTTCTTCATATTTCCCCATTTATCTAAAGCCATCCTATATTAGAACATTTCATGATGGGGCTACAGAACTGATGGTCAGGGGTAGAAGAGCTGATGCCATCTTCCTGGACTTGTGCAAAGCGTTCAACACTGTCCCACACAACATCCTTGTCTCTAGGCTGGAGAGACATCAATTTGACAGGTGGACCACTTGTTGGATAAGAACTGGCCGGATGGCTGCAAGCAAAGAGTTGTGCTCAATGGCTCCATGTCTAGCTGGAGACCAGTAAGGAGTGGTGTCCCTCAAGGATCAGTGTTGGGACCGGTATTGTTCAGCATCTTTGTTGGTGACATGGACACTGGGGTAACCAAAAAGACAATTCTGGGAACAGATGTGTTAAAAATTATTAAACTCTCACCTCAAAAAACAGATTTGATGAGTGTTACTTATAATGTCAATATCACATTGAGTGAACGTAAGTCAAATATTTAGGCTTTACATGTTACATCAGAACACAATGAATACAGAACCTTATGAATGCATATAAAAAAAACACAAGTGATCTAACTGGGAAAGAAATGGGGCCACATAATTGTAACACTAATTAAACAGATAGAAGAAACATATCCTTAGGCATTGTTTGAACATTACCCTCATTCATTTTTTTCAACCTCCAGCCTATACTGGTTCATGCTACCAGTTTATCAGATTTTTCACTCTGAGTTGCATCATATATGTATTTGTAAAAAAAATTCTAAGAAAAAAGAAGTATTCAAACAGGAAAAGGATAATTAATTACCTGAACCTGTGCTTTTTTTCATGGAGTATTCTTGTAGCATTACAGGTCGCTCTTGGAAATCCCAGTTTGATAGACTCTTCTTTGAAAAACTCTTCTCAGCTTAGGTTTATTAATGCTCCAAACGTTCACACTGCATGATATATGGCATTGCGAATCCTGTTCTATTTTCTAAACACATTTACCTCTTTATTTTTCCTTTTCTCTTTTACTTAGAGTCTCAGGTCAATTCTGTTGTGTAATATTGTCATTTTTAAAAAGCTTGTCTTTATGAAGTTGGATGAATCTATCCATGTAATCTATAAAGCTCTTTTGTGCTGCCAAAAAACCTCATGTATATTTAAGTAACTATTGCTTTTGGTTTTATTTATTATGCAAAGCAATGCAGAAAGGTAATCTATCTATGATACTGTTTAGGAGGACACCTCTGTGAAACCGTCGAGCTACGATCAGCTGAACTTTTTAAGGATTAAAGTAAGAATAGCTCCTCTAATATTTTTTTTTTCTCCTGAATTATTCCTTGAAGCTGTGCTTTTAAAACAATTACCTCAATTCATTATCCTGTTATTCTAATAGAAGTCTAATGTTAACTCCACTGACCTTAGAGTCATAATGCTGGAAAAAAAGCCATGATTAATGAGCTCCAACCTGCTGATTTCAACACAGAATCATAGAATCATAGAATAGTTAGGGGTTGGAAAAAACCTTAAGATCATCTAGTTCCAACCACCCTGCCATGAGCAGGACACCTCCCACTAAAACATGCCAACTAAGGCTCTGTCTAACCTGGCCTTGAACACTGCCAGCGATGGAGCATTCACAGCTTCCCTGGGCAACCCATTCCATTGCCTCACCCCCCCTTTTCAATCACAGCTATACTTTGTTGAGTCTGTAAGCCACTATTCCTTTTTGTAAGCTTTTATACACTTCACAGTAAAGCATTCTCCTCTTGAGCTATCTCAGATGGGCTGCCAAACTTGTACTGATATATAGAAAAGGAAGCAAAGCAAAAAAAAGGAAGTCTATTAAATATGAGTTCTCCTTGAGAACAGTCATCTCTATACCTATGTGAGATACTATTAGTGTTCCTTAAACCATTGTGTAAATTTTAGACACAATAAAACTGGACATCTTAGGAATGTATAATGTAAATAGCTGAAAATGAAGTTAGCTAGTTTTCACCCAATATGTCAAATTTGAGGAAATTTGTTTAGCTATATTAGGAGGATCAGATAAACATGAGATGTAAAACTAGATGACATTCATGTCCAGAAGACAATGTAGTTCTTGTTTCTACTTCTCCCTTCTTAAATGTATTCACTACACCTTCAGCACAAGGCATTTTTTTGAATCTCTTGGGCTACATTTGAGGTTAAAAAAAAAAAAAAAATGTAATCAAATTGCATTCTGATGGAGCTTTAGATGAATGCTTGTCCCCCTCATAAAACTGACTCAAAGGTTTTTAGGCTTTGCGGTATTTACTGTAAGAACCTTCTGGATATAAAGTGAAATTCACTATTTCAGTTGTCAAGGGTCCTTATAAAATGGAACACAGACACACAGACACACACACACACACAAACCAATCCTGGAAACCTGCATGACTTGGAAAGCTAGACAGAAAGACTGGGTCCAAAACTAGTACAGGTTTGCATTTGACTGCTAGCAATACAAATAAGTACTTCAAGACTGAATATAACAGCGATTAATATTCCAGACCCACATGTATGAAAATCATTCTAAAGGTAAAACAATATTGTCCTTCTTTTGCTACATCTTATGAATATGCATTACTGATGGTACAAATTTCACTAATTAGAGCAGGGATTGAGCACTGTTCTGTAATCAAGTTATAGACCATAGTTCAATGACAGACTAGAGATAAATCAGTTAAGTGGATGGGTGTATTACTACCCAATAATCACTGGATAATTTATCAGGCAGAATCCTGTCAGGTAATTAAATAATTGCTGAGTAATGAATTGTTCCCTCACATTTCTCCATTTAAAACCTCTAAAGGGAGGCAACTTCATACTTCTGTTCAACAGAAAACAATAATATTAAGGAAAAACTTCGATGGTCAGGACTCAAGCACCTTTCACTATCTTAGTAATATAAATTTTTTCAAAGATTCTAGACCACCTATAACACACACTTCATATGTGAATTTGTATTTTATGTTTTATTACTACTGCAACCTAAAAAGGATTTAGAAACATTTAATACACAATTCAAATTCCAGATAACAAAAAATTTGAGCAAAACATACCGATGTCGTCTAAGAAAATCTGCTTCATTTCTTTGTGCTTTATTGAGGTTGTTGCCAAGTTTGGAATCTCTGAAACCTGCACTTTTTGAACATGTGGAGAACCAGCTAAGTAATACCACATAGAAAGACACTAGCATTTTTTTTTAATTAGTACTGATGCAGGTTTAGAAATATAAAAAGTTTATACAATGCTTTACTGTACAGTAAAATTCTTCAACATTATGGATAAAGTGACATGTGCCATCTTATTTTATTGGATTTTAAGTACAAGTTGTACCTTAAAAATCCAAACCAAATACACTTACCATATGTGTTAAACCAATGGCACCATATCTATCTAAAGATCATTCATATATTTGATAGTGGAACATGTTTTGAGTATCTGAGTTTTATGTAGCTAAAAAGATTTTGATTTTTATCTTGTAAAAGAATTCTCTGTGGCAAATATAAAAGGCACTTTCCAGGAAATACATGTTTCAGCAGATGTGCCGAAACAGTTTTGTGAGGCATATTTTAATACACAGCAGAGTTTGACAAAAAAATAAATGTTGAAGCTACTGTAGAAATAATTTCTAGTCTCTAAGGCCTGGAAATTGCAATATCACTTCAGAAGTAAGCAACAAAATTCTCAAAGAAGGGCCCAAGAAACATTTGAAAGGCATATTGATCTTCTCTGAGTCAAAGTAACAGTAATTTGTGTATGTAGGTACAATCAAGCTGATATTTATATTTTATCTGCTGATTTATTTATTTAATTCATAATTATTTGGACTCTGAATTAGAAGAAAATACATACTAAGCATTCCAGTTTCAGAGCATGCAGGAATTCCTGGCACATTTTACGTATTTATTGAGTGACTGTTTCCAGAAAAATTGGACGCTGCACAGTAAGTGGTACAGTAGAGAAAATACTATACTGTACTTCAAAAGGTCAGGATGGAAAAGAACAAAGTGTTTAATAGATTGCACAAAAGAAGCCCTGTGCTTTATTTTCACATTTCTGCAGAAGTTTTTTTCCCAATTTGTGTTGGTCCAGTTTGTTTGGAAGTCTATCGAAATCTTTCTGTGTCAACTTTTTCCTATAATACATAAACACGCACACACTCTTGCGTCAAGTACCTTAAACAATACTTGCCTGTATTGTTTAGACGTATGACTCTTATTTTAAAAAAAAAAAATTAATAACCTTGCAGACCAAAATTTATTATTTTGTATATAGAAATCCACTCCTTACATGTCAACCTGCAATATTTTAAAATTAGTTTTTATAATACCTTCATGAGTACAATGACATTGGAATAAGGTTTCTATTCAATTTCTCTAATTTCAACCCCTTCTTTAATAACTTTTTTTCATTCACCAGCCATCAGCTATTGATTTTCTTTGACAGCACCTGCCATGATGCAGATTACAAAATATTTCAGAAATTGCTCCTAAACTTTCTTATACCTTACGAATTGTCTGTTTGTTATGTCTCCATAAACTACTATTATAACTACGCTGTTGCCAAAGTTGTGATTGCAGCACAAGTAGATGCACCCATACAGCAGTAATCTATCTGACTACTCACAGAAGTAGAACTGCAGCTGCAAGGACGTTCACTATTGAATATATAACTAGTGAATTTATTCCTATCATTAAAAAGACACTTAAGGTTAAGGCTAGTTTGGGTACAGCATGTGCTGCACCCACACCTCTGGATTTCACTGCATGTATTCTCATTCTCTTCCAACATTCTTTTCTTTGTTTTATCCTTGGGTTATATGAACTCTTCCCCAAATTTAATACATTTCATCTGAGATCTAAGAATCTTGTAGTCTTTGCAAATACTTCCCTCTTGTTACACAAAGACAGTTTGCGATAGTTCAGGTGACACTCAACAATGACACAAGCCACTATCCTCACAGCAGCTTTGCACAGAAAAAGGAAGTTGGAAATGATGAGACAATTTATCAGTCAGCTATCATATCTCATACTTCAGGGTACCTCCTAGTCTGTTATCTGTGGCACTGACCTAGAAGGCCCATTTCCTCATTGCTTTCACGATGGCAATTGTGAAATTCTTGATTCATAGGAAATAAAACTGAGAGCCTTCAGTGTGATTAATCCAGTTAGAATCCAGGTGCTTCTTCGATTCAAAATACATTTCCTTCATCTTTACAAATACAAGTTTACTTAAAAACCTCCTCAACATTGTTTTCATGAAGAATAGTAGTCTTTATTAACTGTCTGAGTACTCATTCAGATGCCAATGGTACTTCTGTTCTGAAACAGAATATTAAGTAACAGTCTGTATTATGAAAGGGGGAAAAACAGTTCATTCTCCTGTTTCCTCTCAGGCATTTATACTTACAATATTCAGAGCAGTATTTTTATTATTGCTATTGTTTTTATTTTCACGAGATGGAATCCTTCTTTACATAAAAGTTTATGCAAGTGTCTTTACCTACTTTCACAAATTTATCGCAATCTCCAGTATTCCTGAGAGTAGTTGATATCAGATATCTGAAGATTAATACAAAATGATGGCATGCACTGAAGTGCCCAGATAGATTTTTTTTTTCCGCTGCATGTATCCAGCCTCCTCCTGACAACGCTGCTTTAAATAAAATAAATGTAGCTAAAAGTAAACACCAGCCTGGATCAACTAAGATCAGCAAAAGGCATTTCTATTCATATTTTGGTTACAACATTTACAATTATTTTCTCAAATTTCTGCTGGAATTCCCTTGTACAAGGAAAATGTGTCCTTTTGTTTTGATCACCATTGTGCAGGTGAGCTAGACATTCTTTCAGAATGGGAATATCATGAAGGGAAAGCTGTTCCATGCAGTATAACCAGCCAGAAAAAAACACCCTCTCAAACCTGCTGAAATAAGCAGAAATTTAAAACAGATTATAGTTCTGACTCTGGCCACAGGTCAAAAAAATATTTCTCTAATGAGCCTAGTATAGCAATTGTATTATCTAATTATGAATTCCTCGCAGAAAGTTTGTGCTAGCAAATGATTTCCGTGGTTACTCCAGCTTGAGTGAATAAAGCTTTACAGTCAGGCAGAAAAGAAGGGTCAGATGTAGTTGCAGATAAATGGTATGGAAGGGCCCAGACTGTTGTCTACAAACATGGCATTGCATAACATAACTTTGATATCTGAGTCAACAGGACACCTGAAGATGTAAAGCAGATGGGAAGCAGATGCCTTCTTCACCTCCACAGCTGACACCCTGCCCCACCCCATGCCTGTGTCTCCCTTTCCAAGGGAGAAAGAGGGTAACAGAGTAACGTCTGTGCAGGAGGATTATTTTACAGGGACAAATAAAATATATACTCTCAGAAAAAGAAACAAGCAGGATTGACAAAATTAATTAAGTTTTAAGAATTCTTATAACTAAGACAAAATCTAACAGTAAATGAAGGTTTTACTGTAGCTCTACATGGTGCTCATCTCAGATGTTCCTTCATGCCAATGATATCAGAGCAAGGATGCAGTGGAAATATCTTGGTGTGGCAAAGTAAGCTGCACTTGTGTCACTCCAGTTGATAGTCAGCAGGACCCTCTCTTCTGAAAATGGGTTGTCAAATAATTTTGAGGAAATGAAAGCATGTGTCTACAATGTTTTCAACACAAGCAATGATGCCCCCTACAAAGCTAAAAGCTGAAAAGAACACAAAGGTTTTCTAAATTTAGTAGGGGAATATTAAATTAAAAAAAAAAAATCAGAAAGAATACTTCTGAGATACAATTCTCTTGTAAAATGAGGATCAGAAGAGGAATGTCAGCCAGAATTAACATCCAAGCAGCATGTTATTTTTGTTGTAATACACTACACAGACTATTTAAGACTGATTGATAGCCTTTCTCTTTACCTTAAATGATTGCAAAATCACTAGATTTTCACACTGAAGAATTCATAATTCATTCGGTTTCATTTTCTTACTTTCTTCCTTATTCACAAATTTTAGCTTTATCCAAGATGCAGACTCAGAATTATTTCTACTTCTTTATTGCCAAGGGGTTTTGTGAAGTCCCTACTATTCACTCATTAAAAACGTCTGTTTCTATCCCCAGGCCGGAGCACAGTCGAACTCTTAATTGAAACTTCAATTAAATAAATAGAGATAGTGTATTTTTTATGGAGAGTAAATTTTAAAATTCTAATATATTCAATATATGAATTGTTCTAGCAGATTAATAATGACCATTTGCAACTGTTTGATCCATGTGATTTCAATGCTGCTAAATTAGATCTCTGTCTCAGAACATATGAAATACATGATGATTTTAAAAAATCATTATGATTTTCAAAATTAAAAGGCAAAGAAAAGAAGGTAGAGAGGAGAAGAAAGAAAAAAAATCAGAAAGTTGAAAATGTTGCTGGAGAACATGTAGACTAATTTTTCTTTTTAGTTTCTTTAATAAGATAAACTAGAGGTTGTTGTATTAAAAATGTTTAAAATATGAATTGCATACAAACAGAAGGCAAAAAGATTATTTGTGGTCTGGCTTTGCAAATTTGAAGAATCTGTTATTCTATGTCAAGTTAGCAATCACAAATAGAAAGATTAGATTCATCTTTAAGTATGGTTTATTATAGCCAGTGAAACTTATCTTTTCTGGTTGGAGAGCATATATTTCTGGGTATTATACTTGGTTATAGTGTAGCATCTGCTATAATAGAGTAACACATCTTTTCATCAATGACAAGCATTCTTTTATACTATTGTAAATATATTCCTCTATTATTGGTTTAAAAACTGACTGACACAATGCTGAATATACCTGTGTTGTCTGACCATTAACGAAAGTATCACAAACAAAAGCATATTTTCAAACCAGGGCAAATTGCCCATTTTGCTCAAATGTCTGACATGTTAAATAAGTAATTTTGAGAAATTTTCAAGGAATGAAAATTCTCCAAAGCTTTCGGAGAAGATGAGTTTTCATCATATGAAACTCAGCATTAAGAGTGACAAAGGGATTAGTGGTCACAAGCAGATTTAGATTGATCAGTTCTAGTACTTGCTCCAGTCCTCTTGCCCTGAAAAGAACAAAAGAAGTAAAGACAACTCCAGGTTACTCATACATATGCATATGGTCATGCAACATGCAGATGGAACTATCTTATGTTCAGGACACTGAAGAATGATTTTGTAGTTCACTTAACAAGTTCATGCATTTGTTTCTAGTAGTCAGTGCTGTGTTGGACCAAACATTTCAGAACACCATCAATTTATTTAAGAATACATGAAGAAAATAAAGTCATGCTAACTACATGTCGTGGTTTAAGACTCTAAAACTCAAGAAGTTTTGCTCACTCACTCACTCCCCTCTTTTTCTTCCCCCAGTCCAGGGAGATAGGGGGGAGAATCGAAAAAAAAATGCAACTCGCACGGGTTGAGATAAGAACAGTTTAGTAACTAAAGTATAACACAAATCACTACTGCTACCACCACTAATAATAATAATAAGAGAAGTACAAAGAAAGAGAATACAACTGCTCACCAAGCCCGACCCAGCCAGTGCACCCCCCAGCAGCGAACCCACCACACCCTTCGGGTCTCTGCTCTCCATTTGCATATCCTGGACATGACGTGCTGTGGTGTGGAATAACTTCTTTGGTTAGTTTGGGTCATGTGCCCTCTCTCTGCTTCCTCCTGGCTCCCCCTCCTCCCTGGCATAGCATGAGACTCAGAAAGTCTTTGGCCAGACAAGAACACTGCCAAGCAGTAACTGAAAACACTGGTGTTATCAGCACAGCTCCAAGGCCCAAAGTCAAAAACACAGTGCTGCACCAGCTACCAAGAAGGAGAAAATGACTGCTGCTGCTGAACCCATGACAATCCACCCCTCATTCCATACCATTCATGTCGTGCTCAGACCCCACATTTTCATTATACCATCAAATGTATATGTATGGATATACATACACACACAGAAAGGGAGAGAGATCATCCCTTAGTACATGGACCAATCCCTACAAAGCTGCTGAGTCCATCCAGTCCATGATATCGGCCTCCATCTTTTGTAACAGTCTTTCAGAGCAGGGGAGGCTGTGTGCAGTACTCACTCGTGAATAACTTGGGCAATAGTGTCCATTGCTAAGTCCACCCCTCGATCATAAGTCCATCTGTATGCTGCATCTCTGCCCTGGTGGCCTGAGGTGTCAAGGGTCCACCAGGCTCAAAATAATTCACCCTTATGTTGCCAATCTAAGTCCGCCTGAGCCATTTCATTTTATCTGCTTGTCACTGGGGACTCCATATAGCTGCCTTCCATCTCCGATGCTTCCAAAGCACTGGAGGGGCCCAGTGGACTAGATACTCGCACTGTCCCACACACCCTGCCACTCATGACTGTCCAGCCTTGGGGAAAATCTCTTGGTTATCCTACATGGTAGTCCAACCCCAGACAAAGCCCACACCCCACTCTACTTAACTCTGGGGATCAGACAGAATGGTCATGGCAAATCACACTCTGTATGAGTGCCAACACTGTGACCCCCATCACAATCAGCAGGCAGGTCCCAAGGGCCCCAAAAGGCCATTCAGACCCTTCAGAACTCTCAAATGATACTGCTGTACTTGTCACTGGGGCTGATGTAGCTGCTGTGCTTGCCGGCTCTCTCACCACCAGCTGCTCTTTGTCTGAGTCCAGATCTTCCTCTTCTGCCTTGCTGGGAAGTGCTGCGTGGTCTCCTGCATCCTCCTGGGGCTCGGGCTTGCGGGACTCTGCAGGCGGCTGCTGGGGAATGCTCTCGGTCGCCGCGGGGTTTTGCTCAGCCTTGGGGCTCGGCTACTCTGCAGCCACCCCCCACCTGGTGGCGGGGCTCACCCCCCACCCCCCTCCCAGGGCCGCTCCCTCTCAGCTTCCCTTTCTCTCGTCTGGAGCTCGCCCATATTACAAGCCATTTCAATAGAGTACAATGTAACAAGAACCTTAACCCAAAACCCAGATGTGAAAAATGTTAAGATAAGAAATACCGGCTGTAAGTAAAGTATCATGCGCTGAACCTGTGAGATACAGAGCAACAACTTTGAGAGCCAATAAGTCAGCATTGTGACGAGTAGCTATTAATCCTGTCTTATCTCAACCCTTCGTGCCCCACGTTGGGCGCCAAAAAGAACTGTCGTGGTTTAAGCCTCTAAAACTCATGAAGTTTTACTCACTCACTCACTCACTCCCCTCTTTTTCTTTCCCCAGTCCTGGGGGGATGGGGAGGAAAATTGAAAAAAAAAAAAAAAAAAAATGCAACTCACATGGGTTGAGATAAGAACAGTTTAGTAACTAAAGTATAACACAAATCACTACTGCTACCACCAATAATAATAATAATAAGAGAAGTACAAAGAAAAAGAATACAACTGCTCACCAAGCCAGACCCAGCCAGTGCACCCTCCAGCCGCGAACCTCCCACTGCACCACCACACCCTTCCGGGTCTCTGCTCTTTGTTTCCACATCCTGGACATGACGTGCTGTGGTATGGAATAAGCTCTTTGGTCAGTTTGGGTCAGGTGTCCTGTCTCTGCTTCCTCCCGGCTCCCCCTCCTCCCTGGCATAGCATGAGACTCAGAAAGTCTTTGGCCAGACAAAATATTACCAAGCAGTAACTGAAAACGCTGGTGTTATCAGCACAGCTCCAAGGCCCAAAATCAAAAACACGGCACTGCACCAGCTACCAAGCAGGAGAAAAATGACTGATACTGCTGAACCCATGACACTACATCGAATTGCAAATTTTAATGTTAGGAACACATGACACAGAAGGTCAGGGAGGCATGGGGAATGATTCTCTGGTGCGCTTCTTGCCAATGGTCAGGAATGTTGTCACATGTGGAATGATGCACTTCACTTGTAAAGAGAGAAGTAGCAATATATTTGTTGATACAAACTGGGACAGTGGTTTAATAAGATTCTATGATAAGGTACACATGATTATTTATTGTGTAGAGGACAGGATCAGAAAAACTGTCAGGGATACCCTTCTGCTGAGTCATGTGTTTCAGAAAGAAACCCCTTGCATTTTAAGTCTCTGAAGGGAGTTTTGTGGTGCTGGATCCAGACGTAGTTCCATACTTGGTCAATGGTTAGTTTCTAAAGGATGATATATGTGCAGTCAAACACAGAATCATGGAATCATAACATGTTTTGTATTGGAAGGAACCTTAAAGATCATGTAGTTCCCACTTCCTTGCCAAGGCATGGACACCTTCCACTAAACCACATTGCTCAAAGCCCCGTCCAACTTGACCTTGAACACTTCCAGGGATGGGACACTCACAACTTCTTTCGGAAACCTGTTCTAATGTCTCATCACTCTCACAGTAAAAATTATTTCCAAACACCTAATCTAAATCTACCCTCTTTCTGCTTAAAGCCATTACTCCCTGTTCTATCACTATCTGCCCTTGTAAAAAGACCCTCCCCACTTTCCTTTTAGGCCCTTTTTAGGTATTGGGAGGCCATTATAAGTTATCCCCAGAGACTTCTTCAGGCTGAACTAGCCCAATTCTCTCATCCTGCCTTCATAGGAGAGGTGCTCTAGCCCTCTAATCATCTATATATCCCTCTTCTGAACTTGCTCCAACAGGTTCACATCTTTCTTGTTGTGTTGGAGGACCCAGAGCTAGATGTTGTACTCCAGGCAGGGTCTTATGAGAGCAGCATGGTGGGGTAGAATCACCTCCCTCAACCTTCTGGTCGCTCTTGATAGAGCCCAGGATGGAGTTAGCTTTCTGGGCTCAAGTGCATACTGCCGGCTCATTTTGAGCTTCTCATCAACTAACACCCTCAAATCTTTCTCATTAGGGCTTACTCCCAATTCACTTACTGAGTATCTGATGCGAGAAGGATTCTCTCAACCTCAAAGAGTTACTTTTAGAGTCATCCCTCTAAAAAAGTTTCCCACCAGTGGTGTTTTCAAACCCAGAGTCATCCCTCTAAAAAGAGTTTCCCACCAGTGGCGTTTTCGAACCCTCTTCACTCCCTCCAACTTATGGTGTATCTCTTCTATATCATGAAGAATGATGATTAGAGTGAGTATACTGGATGGGAAATAATAGAAAATCCATGTACACGCTTTCTCCAATGTGCTGAAGTTCCTATTGTTTTAACTTCTGCCTTGATTGGGGCATTTGCAGTTCTTTGGCTTTCCTTACGATATGTGGAGGAATTACTGCAATACCTACTGTCCACCAAGTACTCAAACATTTTACTTCTTTACTTGGTCCCTGATATTTTTAGGGTGGAAGCTCAATTTCTGTTTTCTTTAGCATTTGCCGTACTTCTGCTGCCACTTCCTCCACCTCAGAGCAAGTTCCTCTAGTCAGGATATCATCTATATATTTTAATATAGTTTCACATCTTTTGGAAATGAGACTGTAAGAGTTCAGTAAGTGTGGCATGGGCAATTGTGGGTTAATTTAACAGGCTGTAGGAGTCTGTTAAAGGTATATTGCATTCCCCCCCAAGTGAAAGCAAACTTTTTTTGTCCTCCTCCTTTAAGGGAACCATAAAGAACATATCTTTTACATCTAGGGCTGCCATCCATTGGTGTGCAGCTGCTTGCAAAGTAGCTTTGCAAACTTTTCAGTATTTGGTACAGCGACTGCATTAGCATTCTGGCACCAACAGTCAATAAATACACCACCTCCCATCTGGATTCTGAATTGGCCAGACAGGTGAGTTACATTGGGATTGGGTTCTGGTGATAATTTGACATTACTCCAAATCAGCTATAACTTCAGAAATTCTATTTCAGGCCACAGCAGAAATTGGATGTTATGGTACATCAGTAACTTTTGAATCAGTGAGTGCAGGGACTGTGTGAAGTACATGCACTATAGCCTCCCAGTTTCTACTAGAGTTGGGATCAATGTTCAAGCCAAAGCACCATACGCTGCTACTATTCAGCAGCCACCAGGTTCATCCATTTAAAACACTGAAATCTCTAATATTTTCATCATGGCCTTTAACTGCAAAGCAAATAGTCAACATGTGCTTCTCCCCTAGGGGATATAAAGTGACCTTGGCAGTTTGACACACAACACTTGCTTTGATAACACTGCTAATCTTAACTCTTTGCCACCCAGGCTGCATGCCCAACTTCTCAGTGTCTTGTCTTAGAATTGAAATTTTTTGCTACAGCATCTATTAAAAGCTTCATCAATTGTCAGTGAAGACCAACTGGAATTAAAATGTATGGGTCATCATGACCTGGTGAGGTTATTCTCATGTCTGTTCGCATTGTGAAAAATTTTCCCCTAGTATCCAACTAGAATATCCCTGGAAGTGACTTGTACTCCTTACCCTTCCTATTTCCACGTAACTCCTTTTAAAAAGGAGGTCTGTGATTCTTTTGAAACCACCTTTTAATGCATAAAGACAGTGATAGCGTCTCCACTAAGCCTTTTTTTAAGGCTGAACAAGTTCAGTTCTCTCAGCCTTTCCTTACCTGGCTGGCTTCCTTATCCTTTGATCATCTTTATGGCCCTTGCCTGGATGTTCTCTAGCCTGTTCACATCTTTTCTGTATAGCAGGAACCAAAACTGAACACAGTATTCCAGAGGTGGCCTCGCAAGTGCTGATTAGAGTGGAATAATGATTTCTTTATCTTGGCTGGTGATGTCCTTGTTGGTGTAACCCAGCTTTCTTTCCTGTTGGCTTTCTTTGCCACAGCAGCACATTGTTCACTCATATTGAGCATGTTGTTCAGCAGGACCCCCAGCCCCTTTCCACAGAGCTGCTCCCATCTGGGTAGATCCCATCCTGCACTGCACTTTTGGATTGTGCGTAGCCAGGTGCAAGACCTTACACTTTTCCTTGTTGAACTTCATATGGTTCTTGTTTTCACACTCTTCTAGCCTATCCAGGTCCTCCTTCAGGGCGGCTTTCCTTTCAGAAGTGTCCATGTCCCACTTAGTTTGATATTGCCGCAAACTTGGTCAGGGTACACTTGATCTCATATTTCAGATCATTTATGAACATATTAAACAACATTAGGCCCAATATTGATTCTTGGAAAACTCCACTACTGACAGATTGACAGTTTAGAA
The DNA here is from genome assembly GCA_017639245.1 of Myiopsitta monachus. Taxonomy (NCBI): domain Eukaryota; kingdom Metazoa; phylum Chordata; class Aves; order Psittaciformes; family Psittacidae; genus Myiopsitta; species Myiopsitta monachus. The sequence continues at coordinate 45,465,030 of CM029941.1, read as the reverse complement.
AGAAGCTGTTTATCACTACCCTGCAGGCATGGCTGGACAGGCACTTTCCCATCCACTGAGCAGAGAACATGCCTAGACCATAACATGTTAGTTTCTCTAGGAGGAGTCTGTGCAAAACCATGGCAAAAGCCTTGGAGAAATCCAGGCAGACAATTTCCACTGTTCACACCACATCATCTGAGCAGGTTACTGTGTTGTAGAAGGGTATTTGTTTTGCCAACCATGATTTGCCCCTGGTGAATCTCTGATGGCTTTTTCCAATCACAGTCTTCATTTGAGCTGTAATAACCCCCTGAAGGATTCACTCCATTACCTTCCATGGACTGAAGTAAGACTGATGAGCCTATAACTCCCTACCAAATTTAGAAGAGCCTATAATTTCCTACCAAAGGTAGAAACTGACTGAGCATACAGGGATGGATTCAGGGCTGAATCTGAACATAAGGGCAACTAGAAAGTCTTTTACAAATGCATCATCAAAAAGGGAAGACTAGCAAAAATTGTGAACTTGCTGCTCAATATGGCAGGATGACAAAAGACACAAAAAAGGACAAAGTATTCAGTGCCTCCTTTGACTCAATCTTGTAAAACTGGCCATCAAGAATTCCAGAATTCTCTGAGAATCCACTGAGACCCTTAGAAAGATTTGGAATAAGGGAGGCCCTTACTGGAGAAGGATCAGATTAGAGAATATTTGAACAAATTGGACTTCTACACTTCCATGGGACCAGATAAGATACATGGAACTGGCCAAGGTCATTGTCAGGCCACTACCAGTCATCTTTGGAACATTGTGACAATTGGGATATATGCCTGAGTACTTGAAGATAGCAAATGTCAAAACGTCACTCCTGTCTTTACCAAGGACAAGAAAGAATATCCAGGGAGCTACAATCCAGTGAGCCCCACCTTGATTCCTGGAAAGCTGATGGAGCAAATATTCCCTGAAATCATTTACAAACATGAAGGACAAGAAGGTGATGTTAAGTAGTCAGCATGGATATATGAAGGGGAAGTCATGCCTGACAAACCTGATAATATTCTGCAGTGAGAAGATGGACATGGTGGACAAGGCAGAAGGCTGAATGTGATCTTTCTTGGCTTTAGCAAGGCTTTTGACACCATTTCCCACAAGATCCTCACTGACAAACTGAGGAAGTACAGACTAGATATGTGGGCAGTGAACTGAAAACTATCTATCTGAGCTGTCACTTCAAAGGGTTGTGGATCAGCTGCATGGAGACCAGCAAGAGAACAGTAACTAACAGTGTACTCAGAGTTCAGTGCTGGGGCCAATACTGTTTAATATCCTAATTAATAACGTGGATAATGGGAGAGAGCACAACTTCAGCAAGTTTACAGATAGTATAAAAGTGGGAGAGGCAGTTGATATACCGTGTATTTGTGTTGCCATTCAGAAGGACCTTAACATACTGCAGACATAGTCATACATGAACCTTACGAAGTTCAGTAAAGGCAAATGCTATATCTTTCACATGGGAGATAAATAACCTCAGGCACAAATACTGGCTGAGGGCTTACCAAAAAAAAGTGCAGCTTGGCAGAGAAGTGTGTCAAGATCTTCACAGACACCAAGCTGACCATGAGCTAGCAATATACCCTTGGGTCATAAAAGGCAAGCAGCCTCCTGGACACCATTAGCAAACATCATTAGCAGGTCAATGGAGGTGGTTCTTCCCCTCTGCTCAGGATTAGTGAAACGCATTTGGAGTGCCGGGCCCAGTCTGAAGTTCTTCAGTGACAGAGAAACATGGATAGAGTGGAATGAGTCTGACAGAGAGCCATGATCAGAGGCCTGGACCATGTGATATATAAGAAGAGGTTGCAAGAGTTGAGACTGTTCAACCTGCAGAAATGAAAGCTTCTGGGGAAAATATTATACTGTATATACTTAATGGGGAGGAGTGGCAGGGTTAAGAAGATAGGGGTAAATGTTCTCAGTTTTTCCATGCCAGAACAAGAAGCAATGGGCAAAAATTAAAATACAAGCAATTTTATGTAAGCTTAGCTTGCTTATGGTGAGGGTTGTTAAACACCGGGACAGGCTGCCCTGGGGGATTGTGGAATTTCCACTCTTGGAGACATGCAGAACCCAACCAGACACAGACCTGAGCAACCTGTTTTAGCTTTAAGCACATGGGCTGGACAAGATCATAGAATTATACAGTAGTTTGGGTTGAACAGAGCCTTAAAGATCATCTAGTTCCAACAATACAGTCATGGGGAAGATACCTTTCAGTGGACCGGAGGATCTTCCAACCTCAGCCATTTGGTTGACGACTAGCTGTCTATATGTCGTGGTTTAAGCCCCCCACCCACAAAGTTTTACTCACTCACTCACTCCCCTCTTTTTCTTCCCCCAGTCTCAGGGGGATGGGGAGGAGAATCGAAAAAAAAAAAAAAAATGCAACTCACATGGGTTGAGATAACAGTTTAGTAACTAAGGTATAACACAAATCACTACTGCTACCATCAATAATAATACAAGAGAAATACAAGGAAAAAGAATACAACTGCTCACCAAGCCCGACCCAGCCAGTGCACCCCCCAGCAACAAATCCCCCCAGTACCAAAAACCTGACCATGCCGTGCACCCCCAGTCCACGATCACACCCTTCTGGGTCTCTGCCCTCTGATTTCACATCCTGGACGTGACGTGCTGTGGTATGGAATAAGCTCTTTGGTCAGTTTGGGTCAGGTGTCCTGTCTCTGCTTCCTCCCGGCTCCCCCTCCTCCCTGGTATAGCATGAGACTCAGAAAGTCCTTGGCCAGACCAAAACATTACCAAGCAGTAACTGAAAACACTGGTGCTATCAGCGCTGTTCCAAGGCCCAAAATCAAAACCACAGTGCTGCACCAGCTACCAAGAAGGAGAAAAAACGACTGCTACTGCTGAATCCATGGCACTATATCAGGAATTGGGTAGCACTAGATGATTCTTTCATAAATTATTTTTTAGTGGATGAGTTTTGATGCAGTTACTTTCTTGCTGTTAAATCTGATGTACTATACATTCTTTCTTCCAGTATAAATGCAAGCTTAGAATCATTTTAAAGCTGTTGTTATACTCTGTCTTCAGCAATGTACACCTGCTTTTAAAGCTTTTTTTTTTTATATCTTAAGAGAATAATATTTACAGATGAGTTATCAATAACATGCTGGTTAGTGTTAACCAGTTAATTTAAATTACTGTTTGCTTTTTCTAAATCTTGCTTTTAATTGGTGAATATTTATATTTCTTAAATCCATTCAGATTATGTATTTTGTGCAAATGAGACTTGTTTTACGAAACCTCATGACTTCAAGTAAAACAGTAGACTAGAAGAAAGCATTAAGTTAAATTTTCCAACCCATGTCACTGTTTTACTGCATATTATCACCTGCTGGCAAATATAATTTTTGGACTGTTTTTGGTTTATTTCAAGTTCTTATAGTGATTATAACACTGAGGAAACGTAACAGGGAAGAATTATGGTGAACAAGCTATATTCCAGTCTTTAAAATATTGCTAGTTTTACTTTCAATATATATTCTGTTAAAAAAAAAAAATACAGATAATCCTTTTTTTCCTAGTTTATTGCCCTCTTCCCATCACCTGAAAGTTTTCAATGGTAAATGGAAGGAAATACTACTTTATTGTTATTATTTCACCTATTATTTGAAAGCTGAAATTTCCAACAAGTATTATTGTTGTTGAATACCTATTAAAAAAAACCCATAAAATTTTGTGGACATTCAGTGACCTTTATGACAAATGACTCATCTTTACAGAGATATTTTTTTTTATTTGAAGCAGCTAAGGAATGCTGTTCTCATGCAAGATGACTCCCCATCTTTTCTGTATCACTTAAGTCATACACTGAGTCATTGCTAATTCTTCTGGAGGCCTTTCCACAGCCCTTTTGTGATAAAGCTGTCATGGTTTAAGCCTCACCCAGGCTAATAACTCACAAAGTTTTACTCTCTCACTCACTCCCCTCTTTCTTCCCCCAGTCCCGGGGGATGGGGAGGAGAATTAAACGAATGCAACTCGCACAGGTTGAGATAAGACCAGTTTAGTAACTAAGGTATAACACAAATCACTACTGCTACCACCAGTAATAATACAAGAGAAATACAAGGAAAGAGAATACAACTGCTCACCAAGCCCGACCCAGCCAGTGCACCCCCCAGCAGCAAACCCCCCAGTCCCAAAAACCTGACCACGCCGTGCACCCCCAGTCCACGACCACACCCCTTCCGGGTCTCCGCCCTCTGTGTTCCCATCCAGGACATGACGTGCTGTGGTATGGAATAAGCTCTTTGGTCAGTTTGGGTCAGGTGTCCTGTCTCTGCTTCCTCCTGGGGCTTCCCCTCCTCCCTGGCATAGCATGAAACTCAAGTCCTTGGCCAGGCCAAAACATTGTCAAGCAGAAACTATAAACACTGCTGCTATCAGCGCTGTTCCCAGGCCCAAAATCAAAACCACAGCGCTGCACCAGCTACCAAGAAGGAGAAAAAACGACTGCTACTGCTGAACCCATGACAAAACCGAAGTAGAGATACAATGATCCTCTATTTGTTTTCACTTCATTTATGCACATATGTTAGGATAAATTTTAGCCTTTAACCATGAGAAATACCAACAAGGAAGGTCCTAGTCACAGTATTTCATCAATGAAGGATCTTCTGAATTCATGATATCTGGTTAAAAGATAGAGTAAATCCACAGGGTGCAATATCAAAAACAATTCTTAGCATACCTTAATTTGGCAAGTGTCTGAAATAACCTGAGTTCACATTTCTATCATGCAAAAAAAACCCTTTTCTCCTCAATTCTTGCTCATATCTATATCATCATATTCCCAGCAATGAATAATCTTTGGCTTCTCTTGACATTTTCTGAGATATGTAAACCATAGCCACCCAAGCAACAGGATTACTGAGAATGGTATCATCCAATAGATAATAAAAGACAATGTGCAAACCAGCAAAAACGCAAACACCTCTCAGAGAATAATGCTTACATCCTGCTTCAGGACCGTATAATCCGCTGTGGTAGTGCTGAAAATAGCCAGTGCTTTACTTGCTGAAGTCTGTGAATCTTTTTATTAGCTATTAAGCTCTTCCCATATATGTACTTGGGTATTCACTTTGCGGTATGTCACAAAGCAGTGGGGGTGGAGGCAAGGAGATATTTCAAAATCATTTTAAAGAATTCCAGAGTAGTGGTAAAGCTTGAGAATTTTAAAACTGCATTTGCTTTTAAATGCTTATGGTTTGTTTTTGGTTTGGTTTGGTTTTCTTTTGGTTTTTTTTTTTGTTTGTTTGTTTTGTTGGGTTTTTTTTGTTCAGTAAAATGTTCTTTATACTCATGACGAATGTAATTCACAAAATTAGTTACTCTCAACTCAGCTAGCAACACCAAATTTTAAATAAAATATCCTCATATTACACAGATTACGCTTCAAGTTATTTCTTCAGCAACTTTCTTCTGCATTTCAAGATGCACCTTGATAGGCAAATAAGAAAAACCCCCTCACATTTTACTTGAAATGTGAGGGTGATGCATCTCACATTCTAAGATATCTGTGTAATTGGGTGGTCAAATAAAAGAGGTCGTTGTTCAGAAGCTGTTGAATCTCCACCCTTGAAAATTATTCAGAACTGGATTGGGCAGGGCCTTGTGCAGTCTTGGACTGACTCTGAGCAGGAGGTTGGACTAGGTGACCTCTGGAGGTTCCTTCCAAATAAAATTATTTTCCAATTCCATATGCTGAGTTAAGTGTATACATTAAAATTGTATTCAATGTTTTCAACCCCAGAGACATTAATTACTTATCAAATGCTAATGATACAAAAAACATAGATGACATTTTACAGAAAAAGAAATCATATACTGTGGAGACGTAAGGCACTGATCCCGTTTCTCGTTACAAATGAAATTCTTTACTTTTCAAAAATCCAGGTTTAACATAGGTTATGCAAAATGTCCGCGTATATAAGTGGCTAATACAATTGGCTAGCTCTTGTTGTCCACATGTGCATTGTCGCTTCTTCATTGATTAATATTTTGCTCACTGGTTGCCTTGATTGGACTCCTGCTTTTCACTGTCTTCCTCTCATTGGATATTGGTTCCTTTCTTCTTTCTTCCTACTTATCTTGCAACATCCCCCTGCAACATTTGTCTACAATCTCAGACCTTTCCCAGCAACGTTCCTCTGCTATCTCAAAGCTCTCCCAGAAGCTGGTCTAGGTCAAAATCTTCCACATCAAAACCCTCTAAACCCACAATATACTTAAAATATTACCATCATATCTGACATTTACTCTGAAGCTCAAGGTGCCAAATGTGCAGGGATGAGTTTTCCAGGTATTTTGCTTGACAGAGAGTATGTTTCAACTCAGTGAATATCACCAAATCATCCCCTGATGTTCAGAAAACCAGAATAAATTAAAAAGTTTATAGAAAAAAGGATATACACAGCCATCTGAAGAGAAGGGTGGCCAAGACTGTTGGTTGGTATTCAAGGGCCAAGAGGATGATCAGGGGACTGGAGAACCTACCATATGAAGATAGGATGAGAAAGTTGGGGGTGTTCAGCCTGGAGAAGAGAAGGCTGTGTGGAGACCTCCTGGCAGCCTTCCAGTATCTGAAAGGGACCTATAAGGATGTTGGGGAGGGACTCTTCATTAGAGACTGTAGTGAGAGAACAAGGGGTAATGGGTTCAAACTTGAACAGGGGAAGTTTAGATTGGATATGAGGAAGAAGTTCCTTACTGTGAGGGTGGTGAGCCCCTGGAATGGGCTGCCAAGGGAAGTCGTGAATGTCCCTTCACTGGCAGTGTTCAAGGCCAGGTTGGAGAGAGCCTTGAGTGACATGGTTTAGTGTGAGGTGCCCCTGCCCATCTACCAACTTGTGCAAAGAGACATCAATTTGATAAATGAATCATTTGAGCGACAAAGAACTGGCTGGATGGCCGCACGCAAAGAGTTGTGCTCAATGGCTCAATGTCCAGGTGGAGACCAGCAAAGAGTGGTGCTCCTCAGGGACTGGTGTTTGGACTGGCCTTGTTCGACATTTTTGTTGGTGACATGGACAGTGGGATTGAATGCACCCTCAGCAAGTTTGCGAATGACACCCAGCTGTGTTGATTAGTTGATATGCTGGAGGGAAGGAATGTCATCCGGAGGGACCTTAACATGCTTTAGAGGTGGACCAATACCAACCTTACAAAGCCAGGCCAAATGCAAGGTCCTACACCTGGGTGGGAGCAATACCAGACACAGCTGCAGGTTGGGTGAAGAAGAGATTCAGAGCAAGTTTGTGAAGAAGGACTTGGGGGTGTTAGTGAATAAGAAAATGAACATGAGCTGGCAGTGTGCGCTCGTTGCCCAGAAAGGTAACTGTATCCTGGGCTGCATCCAAAGGAGCATGACCAGCAGATTAAAGGAGGTGATCCTGCCCCTCTGCTCTGCTCTCCTGAGACCTCACTTGGAGTATTGTGTGCAGTTCTGGTGTCCTCAACATAAAAATCACATGGAACTGTTGGAACAAGACCAGAGGAGGACCATGAGGATGATCAGGGGGCTGGAGCACTTCCCATATAAAGATAGGCTGAGAAAGTTGGGGCTGTTGAGCCTGGAGAAGAGAAGGCTGTGTGGAGACCTCCTAGCAGCCTTCCAGTATCTGAAGGGGGCCCATAGGGATGCTGGGGAGGGACTCTTCATGAAGGACTGTAGTGAGAGGACAAGGGGTAACAGATTCAAACTTAAACAAGGGAAGTTTAGGTTGGATATGAGGAAGAAATTCTTGACTGTGAGGGTGGTGAGGCACTGGAATGGGTTGCTCAGGGAAGTTGTGAATGCTCCATCCCTGGCGACAATGTTCAAGGCCAGGTTGGAGAGAGCGTTGGGTGACATGTTTTAGTGTGAGGTGTCCCTGCCCATGGCAGGAGTCATGGGTTCAGCAGCAGTAGTCATTTTTCTCCTTCTTGGTAGCTGGTGCAGCACTGCGTTTTTGATTTTGGGCCTGGGAACTATGTTGATAACACCAGTGTTTTCAGTTACCGCTTGGTAATGTTTTGGTCTGACCAAGGGCTTTCTGAGTCTCATGCTCTGCCAGGGAGGAGGGGAAGCCCCAGGAGGAAGCAGAGACAGGACCCCTGACCCAAACTAGCCAAAGAGCTATTCCATGCCACAACACGTCATGCCCAGGATGGAAAAAACTGGGTGCAGGAACCCAGAAGTTTCTCTCTTTTGGCTCGGTCGGGTGGTGAGCAGTTGTATCCTCTTCCCTTGTGTTTCCCTGGTCATTATTATTATTGGTGGTAGCAGTAGTGATTTGTGTTATACCTTAGTTACTGGACTATTCTGAGTCTCATGCTCTGCCAGGGAGGAGGGGAAGCCCCAGGAGGAAGCAGAGACAGGACCCCTGACCCAAACTAGCCAAAGAGCTATTCCATGCCACAACACGTCATGCCCAGGATGGAAAAAACTGGGTGCAGGAACCCAGAAGTTTCTCTCTTTTGGCTCGGTCGGGTGGTGAGCAGTTGTATCCTCTTCCCTTGTGTTTCCCTGGTCATTATTATTATTGGTGGTAGCAGTAGTGATGGAGTTACATTCTTTCGATTCTTCTCCCCATTTCCACCCCCCACCCCCCCATCAGAGTGCGGTGGATGAAAGAGGGAGAAGTGAGTGAACCAATGCAAAACCCAGAAAAATTAGTAAAACATTTAAAGGAGGTGTGTGGTCATTCTGGTCACAACAGAGATGAACAAATCATGGCAACGTGCTGGGGCTTGGCTTATGCTTACAGAGCCTTGTTTAACACGGTCCAGCATCTTCAAAAGGAAAAAAACGTCCCTGGATCTGAGGGCAGAGTAATGGACAGCACAGTTAATCCAGCTCCAAGTACAGCAGCTACATCACCACCAGCGACAGGTACAGACACCACTCAAACCCCAGTGACAAGTACGGCGGCTACCCAAACCACAGAAACCTGTGGTTGACACACAGTAACCCAAACCACTGCAGCTAAACCAGAGGACCAACTCATACCAATATCGGTTGCCCCTGTACGCAAGAGGAAAAACAAAGAAGAGGCAGGAAAGATGAACCAAGACAAAGAAACGTCACCACCTGGGACAGCATCCAACCAGGAGTTATTACCACATGATGGAGAAGAAGAAGAAAAGGAAGAGGTGACTTCTCGATCTCGGACCTCAACCGAGCTACGGAATATGCAAAAAGACTTTACCCGTCAGCCAGGGGAGCACATCATCACCTGGTTGCTCCGATGCTGGGACAGTGGGGCCGACTGTCATGAACTAGAAGGTAGTGAAGCCAAACATCTGGGATCACTTGCCAGGGAAGGGGGAATTGACAAAGCAATTGCAAGAGAGAAAAAGTCCCTCAGCCTTTGGAAGCGGCTCTTGGCAGCTGTGAAAGACAGGTTTCCATACAAGGATGATGTTATGAGTCGTTCGGCCAAGTGGACTACTCTAGAGAAAGGCATCCAGTCTCTGAGAGAATCAGCCATTGTAGAGATGATCTATATCACCAAGCCGAATGTTGGGGATATACCCATAGATCCAGATGAAGTCGAATGTACACAACCCATGTGGTGGAAATTTACACGAAATGCACCCCAATCATATGCCCGTTCATTGGCAACAATAACCTGGAGTGACATAAGACCACCAACAGTGGATGAAATGATTTATAAACTCCGAGAGTTTGAAGATAATCTCACCCCTTCCATCATCTCAGCTGTGGAAAAACTGTCCCAGAACCTCCAACAATTGAGAGGCGATCTATCCAGGTCCTCACGTGTACCAACACACATCTCAGCTATTAACAGAAGGCGCCCCAGTGTTTGAGAGAGAAGATATGGAAGTTATACACCACGGGCCACCCTATGGTTTTACCTGCAGGATCACGGAGAAGATATGATGAAGTGGGATGGAAAGCCTACTTCAGTTTTGGAGGAGCGGGTGCGAGAACTGACAAAGAGAGCAAAGGTCAAGTCTGATCACCTCATGAAGGCTGTGGCTTCAGGCTCTGGTGAGCAGGTTCCCAGATGGAGTGGAAGAGCAGATTTTACCTCAGCTCCTGTGATAAAGAAGAATAATCCATCTCTACAAGACATGAGTGACCAATGTGATGACTACTAGAGGGGCCCCGCCTCCAGCCAGGTGGAGGTAGAGGACAATCGGATTTACTGGACTGTATGGATCAGATGGCCTGGCACATCAGTCCCACAGAAGTATAAGGCTCTGGTAGATACCGGTGCACAGTGTACTCTGATGCCATCAAGCTGTCAAGGGGTGGAACCTATTTCTATTTCTGGAGTGACAGGAGGATCCCAAGAGTTGACTGTACTGGAGGCCAAAATCAGCCTGACTGGGAGGGAATGGCAAAAACACCCCATTGTGACTGGTCCAGCACATCCATGCATCCTTGGCATAGATTACCTCAGGAGAGGGTACTTCAAAGACCCAAAAGGGTACCGATGGGCTTTCGGTATTGCTGCTTTGGAGACAGAGGAAGTGGAGCAGCTGTCCACCTTGCCTGGTCTCTCAGAGGATCCTTCTGCTGTGGGGTTGCTGAAGGTCGAGGAACAACAAGTGCCAGTCGCAACCACAACAGTGGCAATATCGCACCAACCGAGACTCCCTGATTCCCATCCATAAGCTGATCTGTAGGTTGGAGAGTCAAGGAGTGATCAGTAGGACCCACTCACCCTTTAATAGCCCCATATGGCCAGTGAGAAAGTCTAATGGAGAGTGGAGACTAACGGTAGGCTATCGTGGCCTGAACGAAGTTACCCCATTCTTGAGTGCTGCCGTACCAGACATGCTAGAGCTTCAGTATGAACTGGAGTCAAAGGCAGCCAAGTGGTATGCCACGATTGACATTGCCAATGCTTTTTTCCTCAATTCCTCTGGCAGCAGAGTGCAGGCCACAGTTTGCTTTTACTTGGAGGGGCGTCCAGTACACTTGGAACTGACTGCCCCAGGGGTGGAAACACAGGCTTACCATCTGCCATGGTCTGATCCAGACTGCACTGGAACAGGGGCAAGGTCCAGAACACCTGCAATACATTGATGACATCATTGTGTGGGGCTATACAGCAGAAGAAGTCTTTGAGAAAGGGAGGAAAATAATCCAAATCCTGCTGACAGCCAGTTTTGCCATAAAACGGAGTAAGGTCAAGGGACCTGCACAGGAGATTCAATTTTGGGGAATAAAATGGCAAGATGGATGCCACCAGGTCCCCACAGATGTGATCAACAAGATAACAGCAATGTCGCCACCAACTAATAAGAAAGAAACACAAGCTTTCTTGGGTGCTGTGGGGTTCTGGAGGATGCAGATCCCAAATTACAGTTTGATTGTAAGCCCTCTCTATTATGTGACCCGGAAGAAAAATGATTTTAAATGGGGTCCTGAGCAACAACAAGTCTTTGAGCAAATTAAACATGAGATAGTTCATGCAGTAGCCCTTGGACCAGTCCGGACTGGGCCAGATGTTAAAAATGTACTGTACACCGCAGCTGGGGAGAATGGTCCTACCTGGAGCCTCTGGCAGAAAGCTCCAGGGGAAACTCAAGGTCGACCCCTCGGCTTTTGGAGTCGGGGATACAAAGGATCTGAGGCCAGCTACACCCCAACTGAAAAAGAGATATTGGCAGCCTACGAAGGGGTTCGAGCTGCTTTGGAAGTGATTGGCACTGAAGCACAGCTCCTCCTGGCACCCCGGTTGCCCGTGCTGGCCTGGATATTCAAAGGCAGGGTCTCCTCTACACATCATGCAACTGATGCTACATGGAGTAAGTGGGCCGCATTAATTACGTAATGAGCTCAAATAGGAAATCCCAGTCGTCCGGGAATCCTAGAAGTCATCATGGACTGGCCAGAGGGTAAAGATTTTGGAAGGTCACCAGAGGAGGAAAGAGTGATGCATGCTGAAGAGGCCCCACCATATACTGAACTGTCAGAAAGTGAAAAGCAATATGCCTTATTTACTGATGGGTCTTGTGGGAAAGCACCGTAGATGGAAGGCAGCGGTATGGAGTCCTCAACGACAAGTTGAAGAAACTGCTGAAGGGGAGGGTGAATTGAGTCAGTTTGCAGAGGTGAAAGCCATCCAACTGGCCTTGGACATTGCGGAACGAGAAAAGTGGCCAGTACTTTATCTCTATACTGAGTCATGGATGGTGGCGAATGCCCTGTGGGGGTGGTTGCAGCAATGGAAGCAGAGCAACTGACAACGCAGAGGTAAACCCATCTGGGCTGCTGCACTGTGGCAAGACATCGCTGCCCAAGTGCAAAACCTGGTGGTCAAAGTACGCCACGTAGATGCTGACGTACCCAAGAGTCGGGCTACGGAGGAACACCAGAACATCCAACAAGTGGATCAAGCTGCTAAAATTGAAGTGGCTCAGATGGACTTGGATTGGCAACATAAGGGTGAATTATTTTGAGCCTGGTAGGCCCACGACACTTCAGGCCATCAGGGCAGAGGTGCAACATACAGATGGATTCGTGACAGAGGGGTGGACTTAACAATGGACACTATTGCCCAGGTTATTCATGACTGTGAAACATGTGCTGCAATTAAGCAGGCTAAACGGTTAAAGCCTCTTTGGTGTGGAGGACGATGGCTGAAGTACAAATATGGGGAGGCTTGGCAGATTGATTATATTACACTCCACCAACCCACCAAGGCAAGCGTCATGTGCTTACCATGGTGGAAGCAACCACCGGATGGTTGGAAACATACGCTGTGCCCCACGCCACTGCCCGGAACACTATCCTGGGTCTTGAGAAACAGATTTTGTGGCGACACGGCACCCCAGAGAGAATTGAGTCAGACAGTGGGACTCATTTCCGGAACAGCCTGATAGATACTTGGGCCAAAGAGCATGACATTGAATGGGTATATCACATCCCCTACCATGCACCAGCCGCTGGGAAAATCGAACAGTACAATGGGCGATTAAAAACTACACTGAGAGCAATGGGTGGTGGGGCTTTCAAACATTGGGATACACATTTGCTAAAGGCCACCTGGTTGGTCAACACCAGAGGATCTGCCAACAGGGCTGGTCCAGCCCAGTCAGAACTTCTGCATACTGCAGAGGGGGACAACGTTCCTGTGGTGCACATAAAGAATTTTCTGGGGAAGACAGTCTGGGTTATTCCTGCTTCAGGTAAAGGCAAACCCACTCGTGGGATTGCTTTTGCTCAGGGACCCAGGTATACTTGGTGGGTAATGCGGGAAGATGGGGAAGTCCAATGTGTACCTCAAGGAGATTTGATTTTAGGAGAAAACAGCCAATGAACTCAGTTGCATGCTGTTGCTTGCTATGTAATTTGTTTCTTTTATAACCCATCAACTAGATGTCTTCAAGTCATCAATGACTGACCCTCAGACCATCATCCCAATAAAGAACGATTTTTGATGAAACCAGACGAGTTCTGCAGTAAAGGAACAATCAGCATCAGCAGGCACCGATCCAACACTGCACACAGCCTCCCCTGCTCTGAAAGACTGTTACAAAAGGTGAAACCTGACATCACGGACTGGATGCACTCAGCAGCTTTATAGGGATTGGTCCAGGCACTGCGGGATTATATATCTCCATCTGTGTGTGTGTGTGAATGTGTATATATATATATGGGATGATATTTTGAAAATGTGGGATCTGGGCATGATGTGAATGGTATGGAATAAGAGGTGGATTGTTATGGGTTCGGCTTCCCCCCCCCCCCCCCCCTTCAAGAGTTTCATGTTACGCCGGGAAAGTGGGAAAAGCTGGGGGAGGGGAGACAGGGCGCCTGACCCGGGCTGACCAATGAGGTTATTCCATACCAGAGTACGTCATGCCCAGGAGGTAGGATTGGGGGGAGGGGCTCTCACACCACGCAGTCTCGGGAGCGGCGTGCGGTCTGGGGAGCGGCGCGCGGTCTCTTGGCTCGGTCGGGCAGCAAAACGTTTGTATCCTCTCCCTTTGTATTTATTTTGTCATTATTATTGGTGGTGGTGGTGGCAGTAGTGATTTGTATTGTATCTCAGTTACTGGACTGTTCTTATCTCAACCCGTGGGAGTTACATTTTCTTTGGTTCTTCTCACCATTTCCCCCCCATCGGAGTGGGGGGGGGGGGGGGGCGGGATAGGTGGGAGAAGGGAAATTTATGGCTTAAACTACTACACCAAATCATACCATCAGTGTAAACCTTGCTTTCTGATCAGCAAAAACTTTCCTAAAGATTAGACTTCAACTATCCTTCAAAGCCATTTTTGCTGTCGGAGCAGTTTTAAGTAAAATCATTAATATATTTCCAGTAGTATAGGAAACAACGCTTTTACATCTCCCAAAAGCACTGTACAAAAAAAGACAACTTTTTTTTTTTTTTTCTATTCTTCTATAGGATTTGTGTGTAGTGGTTTGATTGGCTTTTAAATGCTGTAAGGGTATTTAGAAGCTGGGGCTTCTGCTTCTTTCGGGGTATCTCGCCAAGGACCCTCTCAGTGCAAAAGGGAAAAGAAGTAAAGCAGAAAGCCATAAAAAAAACCATACAATGACCCAAAAGTTACCAACAAATGATATAATAGAGACAGTAACTAGAACCAAATCTGGTCATTCATGATCATTGTTAAGGGTACTGGAACATGGGAATGGTCATGTCAGTAGGATAACCTGATCAAGTACCTTGTCAAATGGGATGGCAAGGAAAGGAACAAGTCATAAACAAAATAAACAGTAGCACAAAGCTGTCAGGCAAACATAATGGAGACAAAACCAAAAAATGAACCTGGTCAGTTGCACTAAGTGAAGGGCTGCCAAACAGCTAAAATTTCAGCAAAACAAACTAAAAGCAGTACAGAGTGAAACTTAACCCAAAGACTACAGCCATTAGTTTTCTAGAGTTAACTTTGCCTTCTTCTTAAACTACTGATTACTGTCACTGTAGTTGTGTCCTGGTTTCAGGTGTAGCGGTTATTTTTTTTCCTAGTAGCTAGTGCAGCGTGGTGTTTTGGCTTTAGCTTGAGAATAATGCTGATAACACACCAGTGTTTTAGGTGTTGCTAAGTAGCACTTAACCCTGATCAAGGACTTTTCAGTCTCTCATGCTCTTCCAGTGAGGAGGGGTACAAAAACCAGGAGGAAGCAGACACAGGACACCTGATCCAAACTCGCCAAAGGGATATCCCATACCACAGCACATTATGCCCAGTATATGAACTGTGGTAAGTTACCATGAGGGCCCAGATTGCTGCTTGGGTCACGCTGGGCATCAGTGAGCTCATGGTGAGAAATTGTGTTGTGCATCACTTGTGTTTTCTGATTGTTCATTTATTCTTTTTGTTGTTGTTTGGTTTGATTTTTTTTATTATTTTTTTGTTTGTTTTCCTATTAGTCTTTTCAGTATTGTTACTGTTGGTATTCTTTCTATTATCACTATCATGTATTTTATTTTGGTTATTAAACGGTTTTTATCTCAACCTGTGGGTTTTCCATTCTTTCAATTCTCTTCTGCATCCCACCAGGGGAAGGTGTGGGGAGGGTGGGACTTAAGCAAATGGCTGCATGGTATTGAGTTACCAGCTGGGTCTACATCATGACAACATTCATCTCTCATTGTTGATACAAAGATTTATTCTGCATCACTTCTACAGACTGAAGCAATTCTGCTGTAACTACGTTGTTGAAGTGTGTGCTAAAAAATGTTTGTCCTTCTTGTGACTCTTTTAAAATTCCATTATTTCACAAAAACTTTCTCTGCAGTCTAATACAAACTGTTTCATTATCATCATCCTTCTTCTTCCTAAACAGGATAACTGCAAGGATTATCTGTTCTAGGACTTTTGCTGTGCACTAACTTTCATAGGTGCAAGGGCTATACAAACTGTCCCAAATTTCATTTGCTAGAAGGACCCTACAGTTTTGCTTGCAGGTATTAAAAGTAAACCTTCTCTTGAAGGTTTATTCTAAGGTTCAACTGCAGGTTGCATTTACATTTTTTTTCTTGTTCGTTTTAATTTAATCACCATTATGTTGCTGGCTTGATCTAGTGACTGTAAAGATAGGATTAGTGGTGCTGGGAAGTGTGTACAACTTTGCAAAAATAATTACATACTTTGTATGAGCTGTTTGCATTAGTGGTTAAAGACAGCACTGCAGATAGAAACGCTGCAAAAAATTGTAGGCATGAATAATTTTCTGTACTTCTCCTCTTTCCTGATAAATGAAACGCATAGATATGAAAAATTATATTTAATGAAGCTGCAAATCTGTAGTAAGGGACAGCTTGAAATTGTACTGATCCCAGGAATTTCTTCAAGAATATGTTCTGACTGAAATCAGTTCAACGCTTCAAGGAGAGCAAATAAGTTTAGTCACAGAACTACCCAGGGAAAAAATGTAGCATACGTTATTCCACATCTTCCAGGCTGTGAATATGAAATATGGATACAGCTAAGTCTGACATCCTCTTCAGACACTAAAACAGAATAAATAATAAAAATAATTTAAAAAAATCTGTTCTCCTGAAGTACAAACAACAAAATGCTTATTTTTATTTTAAGCTGAAGGATATTTTTCCTTTCCAAATATATTTTGCTCTATATTTTTCCAAAATTATCTCCAGACCTTCACCATCTCTCTCCTTGTTTCTCACTACTGTCTACTAAATTACTGAGTTGTGAAATACTCATTTCTTGTACCTGAGGCTATTCTGGTTCTTCCTTTTCTGTTCTATGTATAACTTAGTATGGATAATAATGTCAGCCTGAGATTGCTCTTTTATACTACTGGCCAGTATACTCATTGAATTAGAAAAAAACCAACCTGGTACTTACTCAATATGTCTGCTGCACCTGTAGCAGCATGCTTTATCTGAGCTCTACAACCCTTCTATAATAAGCATGGTAGGAAGAAGAGAGATGCTAAGAAAGTAATAAAAACTGGGCTTACACAACTCATTAAAATATTTTCTGATTATAGCCCAGCACTAAGCATAATTAAAAGTCAGTATTAGAAATTTCCTAAATCAATATTGATATGACTTTCAGTGTATTTGCTCTTTACGTATTTGCTCAGCCCAGAAAGCCAACCATATCCTGGGCTGCATCAAAAGGAGAGTGACCAGCAGATTAGAGGAGGTGATCCTGCCCCTCTGCTCTGCTGTCCTGAGACCTCATTTGGAGTATTGTGTGTAGTTCTGGTGTCCTCAACATAAAAATCACATGGAACTGTTGGAACAAGACCAGAGGAAGACCAGAGGATGATCAGGGGGCTGGAGCACTTCCCATATAAAGATAGGCTGAGAAAGTTGGGGCTGTTGAGCCTGGAGAAGAGAAGGCTGTGTGGAGACCTCCTAGCAGCCTTCCAGTATCTGAAGGGGGCCTATAGGGATGCTGGGGAGGGACTCTTTATGAGGGACTGTAGTGAGAGGACAAGGGGTAACAGATTCAAACTTAAACAGGGGAAGTTTAGATTGGATATGAGGAAGAAATTCTTGACTGTGAGGGTGGAGAGGCACTGGAATAGGCTGCCTAAGGAAGCTGTGAATGCTCCATCCCTGGCGACAGTGTTCAAGGCCAGGTTGGAGAGAGCATTGGGTGACATGTTTTAGTGTAAGGTGCCCCTGCCTGTGACAGGAGAGGCGGAATTAAGTGATCTTAAGGTCCTTTCCAACCCTATTTTATGATTCTATGACACAGATCAATAGTAAATAACAAATTCAGATTTTTAAGCTCATTTTGTTACTTGCTGTGGGAATCATTACAACAGTATTCTCCATTCCACAGATGGGCTCTGTGACTTTTCTCTTCCAGTTATAGACAAGTCTGCGTAAGACTGTACAGCCTGTCTGTAAGTTGTTCCTCACTGGTGTCTGAAGTTTCCCCAAGGAATGCATGAAATCCGTTTTTCCTAGCAAAGTTCTGTTGCTTTAGGGAAAAAAACAAATGTACTCATGTTCTGACTCCCATGCCAGTGCAGCTAACACTGCATCTATTTACATTGCTAAGACTGCCTAAATTTTGTCTGAATTTAGACATTTAACACACAAATTCCCACTGGTCTTATCACTAATTTAGTTGCATCAGTGCTAATTGAGCTGTTGGTAGATATTTTAGAGGCTGGTGGGGGCTAAGGATTCTGTACTAGCAGTCTTTCAGCTGCATTTGCACCAGGTGAAGCAGCACTAGTTCTGAGGAGCTCTCTCGCTGCAGTACCTGAATGCACATAAGGCCTGAAAGAATTATAAACGGTACTAAACTCTGAGATTAACATTTCATTAGATCCAGCAACAAATATTTAAACTGTTTGTTGTCATAAAATATAGTTGAGTTGCACTGGAGATAAAATTTTGTACAACAGCCATATGCCCAATCAAGCAGGAGAGGGAAGTAGGTGGACAGAGGGATCTTTCTCACTTACTAACACATTATACAACTGAGGTTTTACTGCATTTTTGAAGAGCAGATGCATTCGCTCTTCAGAGTGGAGCACCTTAGAAGTGCAACGATCCCCAGACAGAATGAAGATAAGTTCCTGGTTTCTGTTGTATAATTCTCATTAGGAAGACCATTTAGCCACAATATTTACCATCCTGATGGGAACGACTTTCCTGTCTGCTCTGTGTAAGAATAAAACCAGATCATTCAGCCAGAGGGGAACAGATATATATGATTGTAGCTTCCCATGTCCTTTCCTATATCCCAATATTTGCAGAAGCAAAGCTAAACTCTTTGTTTTCATTTTTAAAGCATTCAACTAGCCTTATCTAATTAACTTAAGTACCACCCTCTTAATGTTCTTTTTAGTAAGCAGGCAATAGGGCTTGGCTTCTGTGCGCCAAAGTCTCTCCTTCGGTGAAGGCTCCATGAAAAACAGAGGTGTCTGTAATCTTTTTAATCTAACCAAAATAATGATAAAAGATATCATATGGGAATATGCATTTTCTTGATCTTGTATAAATTACCTCAAAATTACTATAACTGTGTGTATAAAAGCTACAGATTTTTTTCTCTCAGGTTTTCTGATAATATTGTAATAATTTCTGTTTGCTGATAAGTAGGATGCAGTGGGAGTGAAGCATGGAAGGAACACCAACAACAACCTTCTGTTTGTCCCCCCAACACAAATTTTTACTTCTAACGCCATTTTATGGAATAGAGAAAATGATGTTATCAGAAGTTATTGTGAAATTGGCTGTGATAACTCATACGGTAACTATGTCATTACTGCTTGCCTTAGTGCAATTACACTTTCTGCCATGATATATCTTCTATTTATGTATAATTTAGAAAACCAATGACAGATAAGTAATGTATCTTTCTAAACTGCTCAAGACTGAAGTCTTGAACTGCACACGCCGAAAGAAATAGCTTCCTAAACAATGCTAGATGGTGCTGGATACTCTAAATCTTTCCTTACATTCTTTATAAGATAGCCAGACTTATGAAACCATGAAAAAAGGATTAGGCACCCTGAACCACAATAATCTCTCCCCAGACTATAACACACATGATTACATAAGCATGTATGTCATCATATGGTATATGCAATAACAAATATTTGCTCTTCAAGATGGGCAGTTACCTTGTATAACACAAAGAGTTTGTGTGACCAGAAGACAGAAGCTCATGTGTGTATGCATGGAGTAATCTCTGTTTGACTCAAAGGGAGAGTTTTTTCACAGCCCTCAGGAAATGGTAAGCATATGGGGGAGAATACTGTAACGGCAACATATATGTCTCCTGCTTCCTGATCCCAATCCATTTCTCCAAATCTCTGATGCTTTTGTTGTAATCTCTCCATATGAGTTGCATGCTACACATGGTATAAATCTTTAAAAGTAATGTTCAAAAGAGATAAAATGATACTTTTCTGAGTCTGGACATTTGAAATATTTAAAAAACCCTTTAATCTGTTTTATAGAGGTGTGGATGAAACCAAGTATGTACGTCTAATATGAACAGAAGTGGAATGTAAAATGTTAATTTTCTTATTTTTTCAGCTCAGTTCACCCTCTACTGATGCACTCCTATCTGTCAGACAGAATACAAAGCCAGACAACTCTGGCAATGAGCCAGTATGACAGTGTCAACACCATACATATTTGTGACAAGTGTATTGAGCTGCATTTAAGCTTTAAATAATCCTGAGTGTGTTGATTCCAGCTGTGTTGCAGCTTCACTGTATAGGGTTTCTTTTTATTCAGATACTGATAGAAATTAATGCAGCTGATACGAAACAGTTGTTACGAGGAACTACATACTAGACAATTGTTTACCATAAGAAAACAGACCTACTCTGAGATATTCATTATTAGCTACATTTTAAAAGTATATTAAGGCAAATATGGATGAAAAAAAAAAAAAAACCCACAAGAAAAACAGATCTCAATGGCAAACCAGCAATAATGACCATTTACCCTTTAGTATTCCACTTTGAATCAAGATTTCAGTAACTGTATTTTAACACACTGTTACATAATATAAATAAATTACATAACTAAAAAGACTTAAAAATATTAACAAAATGCCTTTACATTATAGAAAGTCTAACTACACGTTCATATCAAAAATATATTAGAGAAACTTTTACTTGATTATTAATTTTCTTTGGATCACTTGGATTTATTTTTTGCCCTTCTTTCATGGTATAAACTTTTCATGAGTGACAGGCAAATTTTTCATCTTCTACATGAAAGAAAGCTTGCCCAGGCACTTGTAACAGCAATACAAAATCAGCAGTTAAATTCTTATGCTTTCAGCTGGACTGAAGTCATCTTATTGAACTGCAACAATTTTCAGCTTCCAGCTCTTACCTCTCAGCATACTGCTTTACATATTAACTCTGTTTATGTTGCATTTTCACAGGCAGAAATCGTGTAACCCTTTTAGCATCAGCTCTGGTCCCAGAACAGGATTGGCAGCACTAACGGTTAGTCACACTGCACTGCCACATACTCCATATTTTATAAATCTTAAACAGTTACAGAGAAACAATAGAGTGCCATTTGACCATAGTGGTCGAAAAGCTTTTGGCACATCATTGAAACTAAAAGCTGTGAGAATACAAGAACTGACAGAGATCAGTTCTCTCCAGCTTTCTTTTGCAGTCAAAAAGAGCACCCTGAAAAGGTTTTCTAGCTAAGTCACAAGTTAACAACAGTATGATTTTTTTTAAATTTCTTTATAATAGTTATATCCAATCCACATAAATTCAGAATTTCATCACAATCTAGGCATAAAACACATGTGGAGTAACAGTCAGGATATCTGCAGATAATCTAAGTGTCATATGCACTTGAGCCAATTTCATCAATAACGATGTTCAGTGTAAATTACTTATTGGTAAATTGTTAAGTTATGTTGGAGTTAATTTCTGGTGATAAAGTATTAAATAAAGCCTGACATTCTTCTGTCCCATGATAGACATGCTCTATATGCTTTAATAAATTGTTCATTTCTAATAAAAACAATCATGTTTCATTAAAATCCTATTTATTGTTTAATTGGTTTATAAATGCATTGCTTTTAAATTTCTCACTTTCTGAGTTATAATTTGAATCAGTTTTGAGAACCTAAAATTGCACAACAATCTTCCAAAAATTACCTAAGAACAGGAATAGTGCTTTCTATACCAGGAAAATACATTTTCATTACTTTAAAGCCTGTTCTGCACACTCCATATGGGAGTATGAGAATAAAATAAATAGCTAAAAAAAAAATGTTGCCAATGAGAGCATGTTTTTTCAAGTACAGCTAGTGGAATATATGGCCTGTTTGTCATAAACCCCAGTCTTCCAGATGATATGTCAAGGGTTTTTGATTCTTTGAAAAAGCATTATCAGTGAAAACAGTGATCTAACATAGTGATAAGAGTCTCTGATAAGTGAGGCAAAACTTGTAGTAAATGCAATGGCGTATTTCTCTTGGGTCTCTCTAAGGCATATGCTCCAGAGAAGCATTTCAAAAAAACAGTGTCTAATAAAAATCATGAAATATGAAATGTACGTGAGAAAGTAATACATATTTCCACTTTTCTTTCACAGGGCGGCTGACTTTTCTTTGTGGAATTTAACATGTTTATGCAATGACATTTATTTTTACAGCTTTTGACTTCTTACTAACAAGGGAAGGACTGAAAAAGTGGTTATTTTATTATGTTTTCTCATGAAAGTGGGTGGATTTGTGAATCATAGGGAAAAAATAGAGCACATCTAAGTCTACTTTAACTTTTTTAGCCACAGAGAAAAGGAAAACGAACAAATTCTTCCTGGATTGAGAGCAGCCCTGAGAAGAACTTAGGCGCGCTGGTCAAAGAGAAGCTCAACATGACCAGGCAGTTTGTGCTCACAGCCCAGAAAGCTACTGCATCCTGGGCTGCCTCAAAAGAAGCATGACAAATAGGTCAAGGGAGGTGATCCTCCCCTGCTACTCCTCTCTTGTGAGACCCCACTTGGAGTACTGTGTTCAGCTCTGGGGCCCCCAACATAAGAAGGTCATGGACACGTTGAAGCAAGTCTAGAGGGCCAAGAAGATGATCAAGAGCTGGAGAACGTCCCCTATGAAAACAGGCTGAGAAAGCTGGAGTTGTTTAGCCTGGAGAAGTGAAGGTTCTGGGGAGATCCTATAACAGCCTTCCAGTACTTGAAGCAGGCCTAACAAGAAATCTAGAGAGAAACTTTTTGTGAGGCCATGTATTGATAGGACAAGGGGGAATGGCTTTAAACTGACAAAGCAGATTTAGATTAGACTGTAGGAAAATAAGGCACTGTGAGGGTGGTGACACTCTGGAACAGGTTTCCCAGAGAAGTTGTGGATGCCCTGTCCCTGGAACTATGCAACTATGCAAAAAAGCCAGGTTGGATGATGCATTGAAGAGCATGTTCTAGTGGAAGGTGTCCCTGCCCATGGCAATGGGGTTGGAACTAGATGATCTTAAAGGTTATTTCCAACCCAAGCCATGTCATGTTTCTGTGAGTCTTTCTACACAAAACAGTCATCTTCAGATTTTTTCTTTTTGAAGCAATTCCATTTTTTACAGAGACTTTTGATTTATAAAAATTTTAATTCTGGATCTCTATGTTGTCTGAGGAAAGACTAAATGAAGTCCTTGTTGGAAGCTAATACAGAAACAGATGTTTACATATGGTTTCTAGAAGAAAATCACGTCTTCATATGAATCAGGAAAGGGTTAAATCCAGACTAAATTCAGGAGAGTATTCAGATTTTATGAGTTTAAATGATTGAGATAAGCTAATCCTGGATCTTTTCCTTGTCCAGTGGGAGTTTCTTACAGAGTTTCATGGATGGTTTTGTATTGGACATTCTTAGTGGTAGCCACAGGAAGATACAGAAGAAAAGAAAAATACTGTCATATTTCTGCAGTCTACAAACAATATTGCCCCTCAGAAAGTGAAACTTTTACAGACACGTCTGAAGGACAGGATTTAATTACCAAGGTATGTTACATTAATTTTTTTTTTTTCTTTTAAAAAGATGCAGGGAAAAATAAAAAGACATTTTTTTGGCATATATAGTACCCAATGCAATATCTGGAAAATTTACATTTTTGTTTTGTCACATAATTTGGAAGCAAATTATATCTGTGCAGCTTTATCTCAAATTGTTTCTGCCAGTCCCAACTATGCTATCAGTTTACCAAAACCAACTCTTGTGCACTAACAATTTACTCTGTAGTTAATTTAAGTTTATTTTTTAGAAAGGCCTACTTCTGCATAGCACTTAAGCAACCACTCTGAAATCCCAGAAGTAAATTTGTGGTTACAAATAAATAGGTGGGAAGATCCAAATGTATTCCCATTTAATGAGCTTAATTATGAATCCCAGAGTTCACATTTAATGAATTGTACAGGGTTCTGTATGCACAGGATAATTTTTTAGATGTTATCACTCTAATACTGAAGAAGCATGATTGTTTTTTCTTAAAGGACCAATGGTTTTGTGGGACATCTGCCTGCTAAGATAATTCACATACTTCTTTCCCAGCTCTCAGTATTGTCTTCCTCAGAAATTTTATATAAGGCTAGGAAAACTGGCTTCAGAGAAACAGCAAATGCAACCTTATCAAAAAAAGTGAAAGTATCTGTCACAATGTACAACATTTGATTAATAAAGGTAGCTCCATAACCACACTTAACTTGGAATCAAAGTAACTTTTGTAGAAAGATTTTGTTTATTTCCATTAAAAAACAAACAAACAAAACCACCAAATCTGCCTGGAATTTACAACACCCTTTGGAAATATTTTCAATTACCCATTGCAATCTTTAGTTCAAACTGACAAATCTTTCCATCCTTCAGTATTATGAAATTTTGTCCTGTTGTAGTGCTGGAGCAATTTTCTACTGTTACTTGCCTCATGTCTAAATGTATCGCATCCAAGAGCATAATTTGCCATCTTCTCTGCAAATGAACATATTAAAAACCACTTGTAGGTAAAGTTAAGAAACAGGAAGATCTTATGTGCTTCTGTGTTTTTCACAGAAGCAAGGACTTCATTTTACAGTTACTCTTGTAACATTACAGATTTTGTGACATATTTCAATTTATCATTGCATCTGCATACCATTAAGTATAAAGCTACTAGAAAAAATAGTCTTCATGGCTCATTGGTTACAGTTCACTCTATAGTTGCATACACAATGGGAACAGGAAAAAGTTTGCCTTACTAACATCTCCGCATTCCTTGAAGAATTTTATTGCATTAGGAAAATAATGTGCTTTTAGTTCTGGCTAAAGAGGGCTATCTTAAATGAAGAACAGACTAATAGACTTCTATTTCAACTATTCACAAGCTACTTTCCATTGAATTTATTAATCTTTCAGAGAAATTTAACCCTCATTACTGTTCTGAATGTGAAGGATCTGCAATTTTAGCTCAGAAGTGTTTTGTCTTTCTCTTCCTCCCCCCTCTTTTTTCTACTGACAGAACAGTAGAAATTACAAGCTAATATATTTAATCTCTGTAAGGTGATCAGGGTTAACTATTTTTATTTACATCTGAAAAAGGAGTCTGTTTCTGTTTACCTGCATGGAAGAGTTTTGCCCAAATGCTCAAGGTTGACCAGACTTGTAGAGGAAAAGCAAAAGGAGTTTCTAATTTAAGTACCTGCTCCTGCGAGTGAACACATATATGGAATAGCAGTAAAACTACTTACCTTGGAGTTTAAAGTTTAGTTTCATCGAAGCAGAATCCAGTTCACACACCCAAGAGATAGTTTTTCAGCTGAGATTCTTGCTGAGCCAAGGCCAAAACCAGAATTTTTTTCACAACCACATTTTAAAAATGTGAGCTGGATTGCCAGAAACTTGTTACGGTCTTAAAATTATTTGCAAATCTGAAATAAACTCAAACAATTATTTTTTTAGTTGACTTTCTATTTTTTTCTTTAACAATTCAGTTAGGGTTTCTTTCATGAGGTTTTCTTCAATATGTACTGGGTTCATGAAAACACAGCGTTCATATTTTTCTGTGAATTCATGTCATACGTTGCTTTTCCACTGCAAATCTGTTTCTTCTTTAAATGGGACTGAAGACAGCATAATTCCCATTAATAGTAGAGAAAAATATAAAAGTAAATAAATTTAATTTATTAATTTGCATTACTAAGTTTCTTAATGTATACATAAAGGAAATATGAACACACTATCCTTAACTGCATTACCCTGAAAAATACATAATTGTTAAGAATGCTAGCTAAAGGGACAATGAAAGCCTTTTAAATGGTTCTTTAGAAGGTCTGAAAAATTTCCGACTCATTCCAAACTTGTGATGGAGTTCTGAACCTTCTTCAACTGAACTTGAAGAGCAGTCTGCCTAGATCATAGAATCATAGAATATAATCATAGAATAGTTAGGGTTGGAAAGGACCTTAATATCATCTAGTTCCAACCCCCCTGCCAGGGGCAGGGACACCTCACACTAAAACATGTCACCCAATGCTCTCTCCAACCTGGCCTTGAACACTGTCGCCAGGGATGGAGCATTCACAGCTTCCTTAGGCAGCCTATTCCAGTGCCTCACCACCCTCACAGTAAAGAACTTCTTCCTCATATCCAATCTAAACTTCCCCTGTTTAAGTTTGAACCCGTTACCCCTTGTCCTCTCACTACAGTCCCTCATAAAGAGTCCCTCCCCAGCATCCCTATAGGCCCCCTTCAGATACTGGAAGGCTGCTAGGAGGTCTCCACACAGCCTTCTCTTCTCCAGGCTCAACAGCCCCAACTTTCTCAGCCTATCTTTATATGGGAAGTGCTCCAGCCCCCTGATCATCCTCATGGTCTTCCTCTGGTCTTGTTCCAACAGTTCCATGTGATTTTTATGTTGAGGACACCAGAACTGTACACAATTCTCCAAGTGAGGTCTCAGGATAGCAGAGTAAAGAGGCAGGATCACCTCCCTCGACCTGCTGGTCGCGCTCCTTTTGCTGCTGCCCTGGATACGGTTGGCTTTCTGGGCTATGAGCCCACACTGCTGACTCATGTTAAGTTTCTCATCTGCCAAAATAATGTCATTTTATGACATAGATGTCATGGCATTACATGGATCATAATGAATTTGTGAAGACCAGAAGTTCCAAGAACTACAGTGAGAAAATTTCAACTCCCTTCAATCTACAGAGTCTGAATAACTGGGTTAGCAAAAAAGATTTTAATATCTTTTTTAAAGAATATCATATGTGCTATTTTCATAGGTCATGTATCACTACTTTTTTAATAGTCCAACCTTGTACAGCAATTTGTAGACCCAAGACCTCTACATTAACTCCAAAGTATTTTAAACAAAATCTGGGGGGTTTGTTCAAGTTGCATTATTGTATCAGTCATAGCAAAATTCAGTAAGTTATGTTCAATATTAAACCTCTTCTTATAACTATTTATATTACCACATTCAGATTATAAGCTGGACAAAAGAAAAATCACCTAAAGGAAAATTACTGGGCAGGACAGGTATGTTTGTTTAAAAAAAAAATAAAATCTAAAAACTCCAGTATAGCCTTTAAATATGACCTATTAGCTTCATGTTTCTTTTCCTCTATCTTTTCTGCTGTAGGTCATGCAAGTTCATAATCACTTAAAAAATATTTCTTCTCAGTAACAAAATAGAAATTACATTATTAAAGGTTGTTAATATCCTAATTCTTTATTTTTATTCCGCAGCAATTACAGTGTTGATTTTCTTGCCTCATTTAAAATTCTTGCTTCCAAATTCTGATATGAGTTGCACATCCACAAGCCTCCAACCTTCCAGTCTTCCTGCACTGATCCCTCCTTCAGATAGGAACATTTTTAATGGATGGGATCTGGTAACTGAAAGTTCCTAAGACCATTTTTTAATTATTTTTTCTACTAATATAATCTGAAAGTTTCTTGCAATAAAATCTCATACCATAAAAAAAAAAAATGTAACACGTATAAGAAAAGTATCTGAACTGTCAAAGAAACATGAAATTTCTGATACGCTTCCATGTAAATTCCTAATTTGTTCTTTTTCAGAAGAAGGTGATCAGGAAATGCAGGAAAATATAGCAAAAAGCACATATACAAGTTCATTAACCCATGGAGTAATCAAAGAAATAGTGAAAAGAAAAAGAGACTTTCTCTTTTTTGAAAGATAGTGTCTTCATAAACAAACAGAAAAATGTCGATCTGAAAGCTGTATCTTAACATCTGCTGCGACAGCAGTTCTCTAGCTCTGATATGTGTGCCATTCTGGCAATGCACGCTTCACTGACATATGGCATGATTAAAGAGACTTGTTGTGTGTAAAACAGGAGCTATTTACAATCCTCTAATTATATTACAAATTTATGACTGGCAGAGGTGGGATGTATAGTTTTAAAATTGAAGATTGCTAAAGCCAGCTTAAGGAGTACAGAGGAAAAAATGGTTGATATAAGAGGGATGGGGTATACATATAATCTAGAAACAGTAAGAACAAATAATGATTGCACTTAAATAAAATTGATATTTCACTATATTTTTTTCTGGGTCCACTGGACATCAACTAACCTTTGTAATTTTCTCTGTTTCTCAAGTAAACATTTACTCAAGCGAGTAAAGGAAACTTTGCATATTAATATAATGAAACATAGTTTGTGCTCTCAAGCTCTGCATTGGATGGCTTACAACATTCCAGCTTCTCAGAATATATTGGTTTCTATGGAAGTATGTATCTAAGTAACTGACAATCTGAGTCAAAAAGATGAAGATAAAATGCATGTTCTATTTATGATACTGTTTGGTTTTTTTTTTTTCTTTATTCCTAATATTTCAGTTTAGATGGCTAGTTCAGTTGCAATCTGAATAGTGTAAAAAATTGGTCATGCTAACATGATAACTGAAACAGTTCACATAAGTATATATCATTTATATAACTTGAATAAAGTGTGCTACTTCAAGCTGTAAGATTTAAGTTAACTAACAAGATTAACTTAGATAATGGACAGAAACTTCAAAAACAAATGCAGAAACTTGAAGAAACTTGCTGAGTCGTAGCATGACAGGAACGGGTTGCCCAGGGAAGCTGTGAATGCGCCATCACTGGCAGTGTTCAAGGCCAGGTTGGGCAGAGCCTTGGGTGGCACAGTTCAGTGGGAGGTGTCCCTGATCATGGCAGGGGTGTTGGAACTAGATGTTCTTAAGGTCCTTTCCAATCCTAACTATTCTACGATTCTATGATTCTATGACTAACCGTATGCACTGCCTTGGTTATTGCCCCAGTTTACCTACCCTTACGATATTTTACTTCAAGGATTATGTTGCATGTACCACATATCTTCTGGAAGAATGAAGTCAAGGTCAGCAATGGCACAATGCAACAAGTGCACTTCTGAGAATGTGTGAGGAATGGAGCTCTTAATATACAAAGAAGTTCATAAGTTCGTGCTGACTGGACAATGTAAATTGACATGGATGAGTGGTAGAAAAGGCTTTCAAAGAACTTTGATCTTGCTGAACATTTAAAACCCCACCATGCAGCTGCTGAATAGACCAGAGACGATATAAAATGTCTTAATTTTAAGGAGGTAAATGCAATTTAAAGTGTCTAGTATAACTTAAGAGATACTTAACATAATGTTGACATATGTTCTTCGTGTTTAATAAATATGCTTGTGAGTTTTCTAAAATATCTTTTCTGACTATTTTTTTAATATATGAAAGAATGCCATTGCACTATGCCTTTAGTTCATATTTCAATTTAAGGAAGATATTAAAATCCACAATAAATTTTACATCCGTGTTTCATATGAACAAATAATATGTTGCGTAAAATAAAAACATATAAATTCAAGCAAAAATATAAACAGGGAAAACATACATCAAAATGTGCAGGTAATGCAATCTCTCAAATCAGCAATTATTTTTATTTATTTCTATTTAAAACTTTTGTCATCAAGAGTCAAACATATGTCTATCTTTACATCTTAGTTATGCACAAGCTTGAATGTGGATAAATCCAATGAATATTAGCAAGATAGCATCATTAATAGTCAGAATTTTTAATGGTAGATGTCTGTAGGTTAAGCTATATCTAATGAAATTGCTACAGGCTATTTTATTAAATGGTATTTGAATTCCTAGAATGATCCTCATGATTATAACATATTAACATGAATGCAATCACATAGTTCATGACTTTTTTTTTCTTTTTTTTTTTTTCTTGGATCATTACTTTGCACCTAGGTTTTCTTACATTCTTACACAATTTCTATAAATCTTCCATTACTGACTTATGCTGTAGCATATAGTTCTATGGTAGCATTAGGAAAGTGAACTTGAAATGCACATCTCTGACCTCAGTTGCTGGATTTAAACATTCTCTAGCTTCATCAGAACACAGAGACAGGAAAGCATATAAGTCCATAAAAAGCATTCAAACTCTATGCCTTCTTAAATACATCATATGAGCAAGTGAAAAATTAAGCTGTACTGATTCAATTGCACAATATTTGCCACACTGCAGAAAACTACAAGTTCCTCTTATGCTTAAAGGTTACCTGTTCAGTTTAGCAGCAATTCATCTTAGTTGCAAAGCAATTCAATGTTCAAGACACAAAAAAGGGGTTTTTATTGAAAAGTAGTTGAAATGCCAATTTGGATCCAGGAACAGAAATATACTATTCAGGAAAATCAAGGACTCTACAGTATTTAAAATTCAGAGAGTATGATGGTCATTCCTGAAGTTAAACTACAGGAGCAATGAACTTAGGTTATTGAGCATGGCGTAAAGAATGAAGTGTGTGTAGACACTTCTCCAATTCTACCACTACTTTGTACTGGTAAGTCAATGTTTATTTTTAATTTGTTTCCTGGCCTCTTAATGTTTCTATAGGTTTTGAGTCATAATTTGGTTTCAAATATATTCCAAAACAAGCTATAAAACAGCAGTACCTTGATGTGCTTAGTTAGCTAATTAATTTTTACCCTGCTGATCTCAAAAAGTACATGGACAGTCCCAACTACAAGTGGAAAAACAGTTCATTAGAGTCTTGTTTGTCCTAATCATAACACTTGTAATATATTTTCATTACATGTATAGGAGTATCTTATTAAGAACATGCACTAGCATTAAACAAAATATCATTTGTCTAAAGGGCTGTTCTGCCTGCTTGATATGAACTCTGATACTACACTGTCCATTGCCTCAAAGATTGCTCTGAGGAATTTAAATGGGAATCCACTGACCATTGTCTCAGAGAGGGGTGTGAGGAGTAAGAGTAAGACTCTCCATCCATTGGCTAGGAGAAGGGAGTGAGGAGCTGAACTGGAACTCCACCATCCATTACCTCAAGGACTGGTGTGAGAAATTGCTGCCCATTATCCCAAGAATTGCTGCAGACAGGTGTGTGTGCAGACATACACATGCAATTGAAGAGCTAGCTGCAAGACCAAGGAAACTGGTCCACCAGGAATGTTTAATATGTGATAAGAAGAACAGAGGTACTCCTCCCAACTCATTATAAAGTGGGAAAAGGTAATAACCAAGGCACATCACCAGGGAGCCATTGTCATGAGGATAACTCCAGAAGGACACCTCTGTAGGACACTTTCCACTGATGACTACTATGGACCCTGAGGGACATGCTCCGCAAGACATTGCCATGAGGACAACTCCATGAGACGCACTCCACAATGTACCTTCAAGGGGACTTCAGAAGGATGTCTACATGAGGACACCCACCTCTGATGGACTCCTGGGGCACACTCTGCTCAAATACTGACTACAAACCCTGAAGACCTCCCACCACCAATTATGACAATAATGGATCCCAGGGGCACTGCCGGATCCACTGTGGTGTCTCTCTCTCTCACTCTACATCCTGGATTCTTGCTTTTCTTACTTAGTTTTCTACCTTCTTTCCAATGTGTCCTATTGCTATCCCTTTAATTGCAATAATTTCTCTTTCTTATAATAACTGTCTTTTTCTAATTTGTAATAAACAAACTGTCTAATTACAGTACTTGACCTCTTTTGCATCTTAATTTCGCTCTTGGGATCACAAACTGAAAGAGGGTTCAGCGCTGGGGTTTCTCTCCAATTGGACCCTAACAAATGTGAAATATGACTAGGCTGAAAAAAAGGAGAGAAAGCAACTCTCAAGACTTTCAGATTCTGAAGCAGCTTTCCTGATGATTTCTTATGACCAGCAGAATAAAAGATAGCAGTCAATTCATGCATACCTGTTGCCCACTATCTTTTAGAAAAAGCAGTAAGAAGCAAAAATGAAAGAAAAAAAAAATGCATTTGTCAGAATTACAGAATATAAAGTTGTGGTACAGAAAGATTAATATTCTACCGGCAAGCACCACATCAAAAAGTCTTGCTTCAATGATTCTTTTCCAAGTTCAGCAGTTTTCCAGGTCGCCTTTTTTTTTGCAAGTATTATTCGTAGTCTTTTCTCTATCATTCATCAGAAGCTGCTGGTATGCACTTCACAGGCTATTTCCAAGCTAATTATCAAGATTTATTTCTGAATAACTAGGGTTCCTCTGGCCATTTACCCATTCTCAAACAAGGGTCTCTGTCATTTTCAGTTCCACATAATTCATCCTTGAAAGAAGACTCTCACAGAGCTCCCCCCACAAAGCTGTCTTAATGACCTCCTACATGATGCTTCCCATCCTTGCAACAGTGCCTACAAGGAAAGCAAAATTCTTGCTTTGCTGTGGTTCCCTCTTTTGAAGTTGGGCATTATTGTCCCATTTTTTCCTCATAGACACACATTTCAAAATAAATTAAGATTTTGTTTATACAAGAAGCAGATGCAGATTGCATCTAGCTCATGATATCAGCATGATCATAGCTTTGCCTGCTCAGACTGGTTTCATTGAGCCCAGCTATGGACATGAATGTATAAAACTGGGGTTGTTTAGTCTAGAGAAGAGAATGCTTAGGGGGACCTTATAGTTCTCTACACCTTCCTGAAAGGAGGATGGAGATTGGAGGTGGCTGGTCTCTTTTTCCAAGTAACAAGACAAGAGGTAATGGGGCAAGTGGGTGTTAGACTAGATATTAGCAAAAAATTCTTCACTGAAATCAAGTGGTGGAGTCACTGTCCCTTGAACTGTTCAAAACTGGCATAGATGAGGCCCTTAGTGGCATGGGTTAGTGGTGGACTTGACAGTCCTGGGGCAAAGGTGAAAATCTTAAAGGTCTTTTCCAACCTAGCTGATTCTATGATTCTATGAATCTATCAGCCTCACTGTTTCTTCTTTCTTCAGCTGTTATCTTTCTTCATGAACTATGGTAGTAGGCTGAAATACTAACTCTGGAAGCTTGACTGGAGAAAAATGAAAAGCCATAAAATTTTTACAGTATAAGCAAGCAGGCAGCAGCCTTATATGCTTTTATGGTGCCAACCATAGAATTTCTGTCGCCTTGTACATTTTCCCATTTCCAGTTTCTTTTTGTTTCAAGAGCTTGCAAAGTTTCATATCTCAGCTCACCTTCCCTATTTGCAGTTAGATATTTGGAGGAGAATTGCAATGAATCAAGCATGCCTTTAAGGTATTCTTGAAAAACCTTCCCAGCCAACCATACTGCTTTCTGTGCTGTAGCCCACCATCCAAAAGCTTCTCAGATTATGCATGCGTCATTACTCTGAACTCCAGGTCTAAACCCAAAGCACCTGCGTCTCCCTTGTTAAATCTCAAAGGATAAGAGTCATCATGCTACAAGGCTTCATTAGCAGATAGCTTCTGTGACCACCTTACGCAGTACAGAATATTAACGAGCTTCAGTGGAAACCTTGACAAGTTATTGATTTCGAAGATTTCCTCTGTATCAAGACAGATACATATTTTTTTAGAACACTATCAAAATAAGTGGTATTAAGAGTGAATATTTAATTCTACCAATGGCATAGTCCCAAAATATGCCTGCTATTAAACTGTTTCCTGAAGATTTCTCTGTGGTTTTCTTTAAAAGCTGAACAGGAAGGCAGATAAACTGAAACAAATATGGGTTTTATAGACAAATGCATGTAACTATAATTTCTATAATTGATTAAATTCTACTTAACTGTTTACTTTTAAACACTGTTTTGTGTTAATCACTAGATCATAACGTTTTGTCCTTTTGGTTTCATTTGCATGACTTTTGATCTAATCTAGATTAATTTAAAAATAGAAGTATTAATCTTTCTGTTGCCTGAAAGTTTAGACTTGAATCCAAGGATTTCCATTATAAAACTAAAAAATTGTAGTGGAAAAATGCTGCTCATGTGATAAAAGATATTTCAATTGCAAAATACTAAGTGTCAGCTACATCTTTATTTCAACTAACCTTATTCTTTACATCACAGAAACATATTTGGCTGTTATTCTGCTTTTTCCAGTGAAAAGAGTTGAAACATTCTGGTCTGGTCTGGACATTAGTGCATGCTATGAATGCTTGAAAACCGTTGTCAAAGAATGTGATATGCTCATCACCTGTGGAGCACTTTTGTAAAACCGAGTCAGAAACTTTTCTGCTTTGTTTCCTGAACAAGAATATCAACTTGGAGGCAGCATTACTCCATTTAACTGATGAGGTTAGGTCACTAATTCTTTGCAATGGCTTTTCTGTTTACCCCATATACAGCTGTACCCCTTGGAACCAACAGTCATGTTTTAGAGTCTTCTTTCTGTGTGACATTGATGAGCTTCCCAAATTTACAGTTGGCCAATGGCAGTTTGAATACAAACATTTAATCCTAGCTGAAAGCAACAGAGAAAAAAATAGCATTTATGGTGGTGAGACTGTTTTGAAAGTTAATAATTTTGTCTGATAGATGTGACTGCCTGCTCCAGAATCAAAATTCTCACTAAGAAATCACTTGTATTTAGGATTACAAAATCAATTTACCAGTTACAAATAAGTGAAAAAAAAATCATGCAAATTTCACATCAGCTTCAAGCACTTAGTAAGAAACAGTCTTTTGTACATGAACTATTGTTTCATTCACTTAGAAGAAGTTTCAGATATGTGGATAATACTGACAGTTTGGCTCTTAAATATCTCAGTAACTGTTATATCAAAATTGATGAAAGTACCTAAAGAAGGTAAACAGAGAAATCACATTGTGATGATGTGAATAATATCCTGTATATCTGAGAAAGACTAGAGAGGGACTTACTTAATCTCCAAAGTAGAAATTTAGAACTAATCTCAAGATCTCCATTTCTACAAAATTATCTCTACAAAATTATATACAAAATATACCTGCAAAAATTATCACATTTTGTGCTATAGATAGCCAAAATCTGGATTATGACTGAAAAGAGATACACTGTCATCACTTACTTTTTGAGTGTGAATTATAGAAATGATTGATGCTTAAGCAACATAATGCTTCTTCATTTAGAAGAGAACATGCAGTTTTGCAAAACTAAAATAAATGCTTGCGGATAAAGAATTTGCTTATGTACAGCAAAATAGATATGATGGGGAACCTGGTGAGGTAGTAATAAAAGCCAGAAGAACCATTAACTTACTGTATGATCCTTTGAAATACTTTCTAAGCTGCTTGATTCTAAATACAGTAAAGAAATTTTATACAGTATAATAGAAAAGAGATACCACTTTATGAAATACTGGTGACTACAAATATTCTTATTGATAAAGGTGAAATAAAATAATGATAATGCATCTGCCTGTTACACATCTCCACTTATCCTTCTCTTAGTAACATGTTAACTTCAGCAAGGACTCCAGCTTTGCCATGTCAAAAACTTCAGTTTTCTAGCTAGTGATGATTCTTGTGTTACATAAGAAACAGGAAAAAGAACTATACAGAAACTTTTTAAATATGTTTAATGCAAATCTTTAAAATAATTTTAGCAGTCATCTAAACTTTGGGGGGTTTTGTTTAAGTCCTCTTTCATAAAACACATCCAACAACATCTTAACAAATTTTAGTTCATTAATTCATTCAGTAAAATACCTGTGGGTTTTTACTCTAACAGAAACAGAGGAATCCAGGTGCTATTAAGCATAACTGAGCCAGATAATGTGTAGAAATATCTAAGCTAGCTCAGCTAACTAGAAGTAAAATAGTCACATTAGTGTGGAAATACACTAGCAATTGCTTAACCATGAGAACTAAGGATGAGCTATGCGACAAAGACATTCCCTTAGCGTGAGCATTTTTGATCCACATGCTATTACAAAGAATTTGTTTCTTTGAATTCTAATTTTTCTATATTTGCTCTGGCCTGCAGTCGTTCCTCCCCCCTCTCTCTGGCTTCCCATTGAATCCGTCAATCCAGAAGCACCAACAGCACAGAAGGAAATTATAACTTTTTCTTCCTGAAACACAAACCTCATTTTTTGGCACGCAAGTCAATGACCATTTACAGATGTGCAACTGACAGAAAACCACATCAAAACAGATTTGTAAATATACAAAAAGCTCTTTTCAATAGTGAGGCATAGGAAAGCATCCACATCAGTATGCCCCAATTTTCTATCCCTTGTCTCAATTTCATTATCATGTTACACCATGTGAAGAGTCAGTACACACCACACTACACCCACAGCTCTTGATGATAATGCTCTGTCTGTACAACCCCACAGAATGGGTATGTCATGGTTTCAGCAGTGGCAGTCATTTTTCTCATTCTTGGTAGCTGGTGCAGTGCTGTGTTTCTGACTTTCGGCCTGAGAACAGCACTGATAACACCGATGCTTTCAGTTACTGCTTAGAATGTTTAGAATGAACAAGGACTTTCTGAGCCTCATGCTCTCCCAGGGAGGAGGTGAAGCTGGGAGGAAGCAGAGACAGGACACCTGACCCAAACTAGCCGAGGAGGTATTCCATACCACAGTATGTCATGTCCAGGATGTGAAAACTAAGGGCAGGGACCCAGAAGAAGGGGGTTCACTACTGGGCTGGGCTTGGTATTGGGTGGTGAGTAGTTGTATTCTCTTTCCTTGTATTTCCCTTGTCATTATTATTATTGGTGGTAGCAGTAGTGGGTTTGTGTTATACCTTAGTTACTGAACTGTTCTTATCTCAACCTGTGGTAGTTGCATTATTTCGATTCTCCTCCCCATCCTCCCTGGGAGCTTGGTGGAAGAAAGAGGGGTAAGGAGTGAGTGAACTGCATGAGAGGCTTAAACCACAACAGGGTACAAAAATGAAAATTGATAGACATCCATGTCTACTGTATTGTGATTATTTCTAATAAAAATCACAATCTGAAAGTACGGTTACCCAGAAACAAACTTCCACATGGAAGAGGTGTTTCTTGGGAAAAATCATGGCTATTTCCCTGTGCATCTTTCATTAGGCTGTTTGTTACAAGCAGACCCCTCAACCACATTCAGGTCATCCATCACTATTTTCATAAAATATATAGGCAGAGATGATGACTTAAAAAAAATCAAAATTCCTGTTTATCATTGTACTTTCATCTTAATAACTCCATGATCTGAAATTCACTTAACTGAACTAAAGATTTGCTACAGGTTGTGACTTTGCTTTCAGGAATCTGCCTTTAATAAGCCTTCTAGTAGAATCTCAGTAATAAATAAATAAATCAACCTAAAAATTCCCTTTACCTCTTCACTACATATAGACGTCCCCAGACTAGTTCTCATATTCCTCATATTTGTATTCATCTACCTTTTCTGTATTTTAAAGATATATGGCTGGTTGATTTGCTTGCATTATTTATTCTTCACCACATAAACACCCAGTTGTCTGATCTTTTTACCTGACATATCCTTGCATTGAGTGATCCCATTTTTATCTGCAAAAGTTTCTTTATAATCCAAAAGTAAGATGTATTTTCAAAATAAGGAGTTGTTGTTCCCAGTGCCATTTTCCCATTTACCATTTTCTATAGCATCTAACACTTCCTATTCTGAATTAGAAATGGTTCCAAGACATTTCGCTTCTCAGTCTTCAGTAGAAGAAATAAATAAAGCCTCCAGAAAAACTTTATTATGTTTCTGTGATTCTTTTCTTTGCAGAGCAGTGACAGGGTTTATACCACCAAGAAGCATAAACCTGTGTCTGAGGCTGGGAAACCTGTGTGAGGGTGGTAAAGTGGGTGTTGTCTTCAAAGGGAGATTGCTTCCTCTCAAAGTATTGCTTAAAAGCACAAGTCTGATCTGTTAGCTGCAGCAGTAAAATATTATGCTGGGAAAGAACCAGCTAGGATGCTTCACTTGGAGGCTGGTCTCTTCCACCTTTGAAGTTGGCAGCAGAGGGTCGCAGCATGAGTCTAAGTTCTTGCCACCATGGCCACATCTGTATCTTCAGTCTTTTGCTTTGGTTAGTTTAGTTATTCTGCTAATAGTTAAACATTTTGTTTTTAAGCAGTATGGTTTTTATTCCACTATCTTGTATATCTTCTGCTCTCTCCATCCCCAAATTAAACTGTCTTTTCTGACATAAAGACCATCAGTACTAACAAATAGAGAATTATTCCTATACAGTACTATCAAATGCAGGAGTATTGACATGGAAAATCAGTAATATTTTACTAATTTCTTGGCCACTTCTTTATAGGCTTCTCACATTAAAACTATTGCATATTTAATTAATATTGATGAAAATGCTCAAGTCAAGATAATTTACATGCTCTTTCATGTTATAGTTTCAGAATTAAAAGCATTTTTCCCTTTATATTTTTTTTAATAGAAGAAACTCTTACTCTCTTCCTTCACAGAAAAAAAACCCACACTACCAAACTAAGACCTTCAAAAGGTTATAGTATTTATGCTGTCATTCACATGTGCATATGAATGTATAATTCATGTGTGTATAATTTTCTTTTCATTTTGTATTTCTCATTTTTATTGTTTATTATAAAACCCTTCAACTTGATATTATCGCTATACTAAAGCTGTTCTGTTTCTGCAGCTAAGATAATGTAGAACCACATGAACAGAAAACAGTTACTGGCATTAATGAGTGACTGATACAAAGAAAATATCCACGGGTATTATACTAGCTGCAAGATCATCTAATATCGAAATAACAATTGAATAAATGATTCAGCAATAACAGTCTAAAATTGCTCATCAGTGTTCAATATACATTCTGCAGGATATATTTAACATAAAAAGAAAATGAGAGAAAACAAATGGAAAATATTTAACTTTACTTGGATATAAGGAAAAGTTATTATAAAAATTCCTTTAATAGATAGATGGTATATAATTCTACCGAAGTCCACTTTTTTAGTGTAACGGTGAGGATGTCTAGACATTCTTATACTTCAAGAAATAATTTAACACCTAA
This sequence comes from Myiopsitta monachus, assembly GCA_017639245.1. NCBI lineage: Eukaryota > Metazoa > Chordata > Aves > Psittaciformes > Psittacidae > Myiopsitta > Myiopsitta monachus. Next base: position 45,426,237 of record CM029941.1, on the reverse strand, counting down.
ACATTCATCTGTGCGTTTGTGTATTCAGACAAATATTTGGCAATGGCTCTACTTAATAAAACTGCCATTATTCATGAGAGAACAGAATACTAATTCTTCATTGTTAGTTTTCACTATTTATAATTTTATGTTTGTCATTCTACTTTAAATGTTTCAATCATTTTTTGACATGACTTCAACAAACAATTTTGCATCACAAATAAGAGAAGACAGATTGTAAAATGAGTATATTTCTCCCACTGTGTAGTTTACTTTTCAAAGATGTGGTATAGACTGATTATGTTTGTTGCAATGTTTTTCTGCATGTAAACTGAAAACATAACGTTTAAGAGGTATGATTCCTAAGTAGCTCAAGATGCCTCACTGAGGCACTCCAAGTAGTCAATAGAGACTAAATTTCTCAAAGATGATACAGTTCCTAGGAGAAGTAGAAGTACCATATCTATTTTTGACTATATCTATATTGATTATACAGGAAGCCAAAGGCAGCTTGACTCCTGACTGCATCACCTCAATTAATATAGCTGGGCAGTTTAAATTGATGTGCTGTTTTTTTCTCTGTGGTGCTCAAAAGGATATTATTAGCCTTAATTTTTGCAATATGTGGCACTGAAAATGAAAGGTACAATTCTTAATCCTCTATTCAGTATTAAACTCTTGTGTAGGGGAAGGGGTATAAAAATATTTGTGTGACAGAAGACAAGGAAATAAATAGAACAGATGAAGATCCTTAAAAATGAAACATAGACTCCATATGCTTTACAATGAAATATTTAGTTAAATAAATACATCAAATTTATCTCTTAAACCAGAAATGACGTTTAATGACCTCTCAGTTTTACATTCATCCATTTTTACCTCTCTACAAGGAGCCAAGCTATTTTTCTGTTTCTATTAGAGATCTTGACTCCAACTCCAATTACACAGTCATTCTCAATAAAACCAAGATTGAATCTTCAGCAGAGCTGAGTCATATTCTATTTCGTTATGGCATCTTCTCTATGCACACCAGGCATTCCAAAGCTCAGAAAGTCAGAGGCATGGAAGAAAAAAAAAAAGAAATAATCAAATATTTTTATCCATTTTGATTATTTCAGAAATAGACTCATATCTTGGATAAGAATATGCATCTTCGGTAGCTGTTTTATTTAAAACTCAGACTGAATTAAAGACTATTCTTTAATTTATCACATATATCCAGAAACATTAGCTTGAGATTAATTTCCTCCTTGAGACAACATTCCTTGCAAGATATCCAGCTTTGTAACATGTAACATAGTCTATATGATCAAAAGTATATATATATATGTATAAGAAACACATCTTTTATATTAAAAAAGCATGATAAAATCAGATATAAATGTTTCAGTTTTGCATTTAAAAAAAAAAAAAAATTCTTTGGTTTAAAAATTTTCTGGATGTGCTTCTATCTTGATCTAACACTGTTATCTGCCTTCCAAAGTTGCTAGAGTGTCAAAAGGAAATGTAGTCCACACTGCTCTTGTCCTCCCTTTCTTGCCCATTGTCTTCTCTCTGCTTGCAGGAACTGTGGTGGCAGGGATAATTGTAAGAGCAGAAAGTGATACCAGTGTACAATGCAAAATGGGATATTTTATCCTACAGAAAAAATGGCAATATAAAAAGCTCAAGTTAAATAAATACAGATGAACTATGAATTGACTTAAAAGCTTCCTAATTAAGTTGACCAAATTTTTTAGAGAAAAAAAAAAAAGTGACTCAAGAGTTTTCCTGTAAAAGATTTCAAGTTTCTCAAAGCTTTATCTATGTATTTCTTTACCTCCAAAGCACCCAAATTATCTCCCTGGTTTTGTTGAGGGTCTTTTTTCTCAGATTTGTTGAGATTCCCAATAAGAATCCCAAACAAATATCTAGAGCTTACTATTTTGGTAACTCAGATCTTTTTGAAAGGGTAGCTCTCTGTGGCTATCTTTGTTTTTAAATTAAGTGGTCTTTTGCAGAAAGTTTAGAACAGGGTACTACTACGTATCACTACATAGCCTTGGGCAAAAGACTTATTCTCTCAAACCCCTAAAATTCGCAGTAAGTCAATAAACATAGTGCCATACTAAAAATCAACAGACACTAGTTCCATGGTAAAGGAAAAAAAAAAAAAAAAAAAGAAGGTACAAGCGCATTTGTAAAGGACCATGATTTCCCTCAGACATTATATTAAGTCAGTAAGACAGCATCCCTAACTAATTCTTATAGGAAGAATTTCTATATAACATAAGAAATATTTGTAGCATTTGCAGCATGCACCTTTACTGCTTAGCACACTTCAGCTTCCCAAATGCCAACATGCTGAGATCTACACTATGAACAGACCTTTCAAAAATTGAGCATAAATGTTCTAAACTATAGGTAGCTAAATAAGAAAATAAAGGGAAAAACCATGATTTTTCTCATATGGCTTATGGAGTAAAGATTTTTCCATTATACACATGTATATGTGTTTGTATATATGCATCTGCATATAACTATAAATGCATATATATTGTCGTGGTTTAAGCCTCACCCAGGCTAATAACTCACAAAGTTTTACTCTCTCACTCACTCCTCTCTCTTTCTTCCCCCAGTCCTGGGGGAATGGGGAGGAGAATCAAAAAAAAAAAAAAATGCAACCCGCACAGGTTGAGATAAGAAGAGTTTAGTAACTAAAGTATAACATAAATCACTACTGCTACCATCAATAATAATTCAAAAGAAATACAAGGAAAAAGGATACAACTGCTCAACAAGCCCGACCCAGCCAGTGCAGCCCCCAGCAGAGAACCCACCAATTCACCAACACACGCTTAGGGGTCTCTGCTCTGTGTCTTCACATCCTGAGCATGACGTGCTATGGTATGGAATAACCTCTCTGGTCAGTTTGTGTCAGGTGCCCTGTCTCTGCTTCCTCCCGGCTTCCCCTCTTCCCTGGCATAGCATGAGACTCAGAAAGTCCTTGGCCGGACCAAAACATTACCAAGCATTAACTGAAAACACTGGTGTTATCAGCGCTATTCCCAGGCCCAAAATCAAAACCACAGTGCTGCACCAGCTACCAAGAAGGAGAAAAATGACTGCTACTGCTGAACCCATGACAATATCCACCCCTTATTCCATACCATTCACGTCATGCTCAGATCCCACATTTTCAATATGCCATCATATGTATATGTATACATCCACTCACACACAGAGGGAGAGAGATCATCCCTTAGTGCATGGACCAATACCCACAAAGCTGCTGAGTCCATCCAGTCCATAATATTGGTCTCCATCTTTTGTAACAGTCCTTCAGAGCAGGGGAGGCTGTGTTCAGTGTTCACACTCGTGAATAACCTGGGCAATAGTGTCCATTGCTAAGTCCACCCATCGATCAGAAGTCCACCCCTTGATCATGAGTCCATCTGTATGTTGTATCTCTGCCCTGATGGCCTGAGGTATCATAGGGCCACCAGGCTCAAAATAATTCACCCTTATGTTGCCAATCTAAGTCCATCTGAGCCACTTCTTCTTAACCGCTTCTCACTGGGGACTCCATACAGCTGCCTTCCATCTCCAACGCTTCCAAAGCACAGGAGGGGTCCAGTGGACTAGATACTTGCCCATACTATCCCACACACCCTGCCACTCATGACTGTCCAGAATTGGGGAAAATCTCTTGCTCATCCTACATGGTAGCCCAACCCCAGACGAGGCCCACATCCCACTCTGCTTAACTCTCGGGACCAGACAAAATGGTTGTGGGTAAAACACACTCTGAATGCATGCCAACATGGTGATCCCCATCACAATCAGCAGGCAGGTCGCAAGGGTACTTAAAGGCCATTCAAAACCGTCGGAACTCTCAAATGAGGCTGCTGTACTTATCACTGGGGCTGGTGCAGCTGCTGTGCTTGCCGGCTCTCTCACCACCAGCTGCTCTTTGTCTGAGTCCAGATCTTCCTCCTCTGCCTTGCTGGGAAGTGCTGCATGGTCTCCTGCATCCTCCTGGGTCTCGGGCTCACGGGGCTCTGCGGGCGGCTGCTGGGGCATGTTTTTGGTCGCCGCCTGCCCCCCCCCTCACTCGGTAGCCGCGGGGCTCAGCTCAGGCTTGCGTCAGTGTTGGATCGGTGCCTGCTGATGCTGATTGTTCCTTTACTGCAGAACTCGTCTGGTTTCATCAAAAATCGTTCTTTATTGGGATGATGGTCTGAGGGTCAGTCATTGATGACTTGAAGACATCTAGTTGATGGGTTATAAAAGAAACAAATTACATAGCAAGCAACAGCATGCAACTGAGTTCATTGGCTGTTTTCTCCTAAAATCAAATCTCCTTGAGGTACACATTGGACTTCCCCATCTTCCCGCATTACCCACCAAGTATACCTGGGTCCCTGAGCAAAAGCAATCCCACGAGTGGGTTTGCCTTTACCTGAAGCAGGAATAACCCAGACTGTCTTCCCCAGAAAATTCTTTATGTGCACCACAGGAACGTTGTCCCCCTCTGCAGTATGCAGAAGTTCTGACTGGGCTGGACCAGCCCTGTTGGCAGATCCTCTGGTGTTGACCAACCAGGTGGCCTTTAGCAAATGTGTATCCCAATGTTTGAAAGCCCCACCACCCATTGCTCTCAGTGTAGTTTTTAATCGCCCATTGTACTGTTCGATTTTCCCAGCGGCTGGTGCATGGTAGGGGATGTGATATACCCATTCAATGTCATGCTCTTTGGCCCAAGTATCTATCAGGCTGTTCCGGAAATGAGTCCCACTGTCTGACTCAATTCTCTCTGGGGTGCCGTGTCGCCACAAAATCTGTTTCTCAAGACCCAGGATAGTGTTCCGGGCAGTGGCGTGGGGCACAGCGTATGTTTCCAACCATCCGGTGGTTGCTTCCACCATGGTAAGCACATGACGCTTGCCTTGGTGGGTTGGTGGAGTGTAATATAATCAATCTGCCAAGCCTCCCCATATTTGTACTTCAGCCATCGTCCTCCACACCAAAGAGGCTTTAACCGTTTAGCCTGCTTAATTGCAGCACATGTTTCACAGTCATGAATAACCTGGGCAATAGTGTCCATTGTTAAGTCCACCCCTCTGTCACGAATCCATCTGTATGTTGCACCTCTGCCCTGATGGCCTGAAGTGTCGTGGGCCTACCAGGCTCAAAATAATTCACCCTTATGTTGCCAATCCAAGTCCATCTGAGCCACTTCAATTTTAGCAGCTTGATCCACTTGTTGGATGTTCTGGTGTTCCTCCGTAGCCCGACTCTTGGGTACGTCAGCATCTACGTGGCGTACTTTGACCACCAGGTTTTGCACTTGGGCAGCGATGTCTTGCCACAGTGCAGCAGCCCAGATGGGTTTACCTCTGCGTTGTCAGTTGCTCTGCTTCCATTGCTGCAACCACCCCCACAGGGCATTCGCCACCATCCATGACTCAGTATAGAGATAAAGTACTGGCCACTTTTCTCGTTCCGCAATGTCCAAGGCCAGTTGGATGGCTTTCACCTCTGCAAACTGACTCAATTCACCCTCCCCTTCAGCAGTTTCTTCAACTTGTCGTTGAGGACTCCATACCGCTGCCTTCCATCTACGGTGCTTTCCCACAAGACCCATCAGTAAATAAGGCATATTGCTTTTCACTTTCTGACAGTTCAGTATATGGTGGGGCCTCTTCAGCATGCATCACTCTTTCCTCCTCTGGTGACCTTCCAAAATCTTTACCCTCTGGCCAGTCCATGATGACTTCTAGGATTCCCGGACGACTGGGATTTCCTATTTGAGCTCATTACGTAATTAATGCGGCCCACTTACTCCATGTAGCATCAGTTGCATGATGTGTAGAGGAGACCCTGCCTTTGAATATCCAGGCCAGCACGGGCAACCGGGGTGCCAGGAGGAGCTGTGCTTCAGTGCCAATCACTTCCAAAGCAGCTCGAACCCCTTCGTAGGCTGCCAATATCTCTTTTTCAGTTGGGGTGTAGCTGGCCTCAGATCCTTTGTATCCCCGACTCCAAAAGCCGAGGGGTCGACCTTGAGTTTCCCTGGAGCTTTCTGCCAGAGGCTCCAGGTAGGACCATTCTCCCCAGCTGCGGTGTACAGTACATTTTTAACATCTGGCCCAGTCCGGACTGGTCCAAGGGCTACTGCATGAACTATCTCATGTTTAATTTGCTCAAAGACTTGTTGTTGCTCAGGACCCCATTTAAAATCATTTTTCTTCCGGGTCACATAATAGAGAGGGCTTACAATCAAACTGTAATTTGGGATCTGCATCCTCCAGAACCCCACAGCACCCAAGAAAGCTTGTGTTTCTTTCTTATTAGTTGGTGGCGACATTGCTGTTATCTTGTTGATCACATCTGTGGGGACCTGGTGGCATCCATCTTGCCATTTTATTCCCCAAAATTGAATCTCCTGTGCAGGTCCCTTGACCTTACTCCGTTTTATGGCAAAACTGGCTGTCAGCAGGATTTGGATTATTTTCCTCCCTTTCTCAAAGACTTCTTCTGCTGTATAGCCCCACACAATGATGTCATCAATGTATTGCAGGTGTTCTGGACCTTGCCCCTGTTCCAGTGCAGTCTGGATCAGACCATGGCAGATGGTAAGCCTGTGTTTCCACCCCTGGGGCAGTCAGTTCCAAGTGTACTGGACGCCCCTCCAAGTAAAAGCAAACTGTGGCCTGCACTCTGCTGCCAGAGGAATTGAGGAAAAAAGCATTGGCAATGTCAATCGTGGCATACCACTTGGCTGCCTTTGACTCCAGTTCATACTGAAGCTCTAGCATGTCTGGTACGGCAGCACTCAAGAATGGGGTAACTTCGTTCAGGCCACGATAGCCTACCGTTAGTCTCCACTCTCCATTAGACTTTCTCACTGGCCATATGGGGCTATTAAAGGGTGAGTGGGTCCTACTGATCACTCCTTGACTCTCCAACCTACAGATCAGCTTATGGATGGGAATCAGGGAGTCTCGGTTGGTGCGATATTGCCACTGTTGTGGTTGCGACTGGCACTTGTTGTTCCTCGACCTTCAGCAACCCCACAGCAGAAGGATCCTCTGAGAGACCAGGCAAGGTGGACAGCTGCTCCACTTCCTCTGTCTCCAAAGCAGCAATACCGAAAGCCCATCGGTACCCTTTTGGGTCTTTGAAGTACCCTCTCCTGAGGTAGTCTATGCCAAGGATGCATGGATGTGCTGGACCAGTCACAATGGGGTGTTTTTGCCATTCCCTCCCAGTCAGGCTGATTTTGGCCTCCAGTACAGTCAACTCTTGGGATCCTCCTGTCACTCCAGAAATAGAAATAGGTTCCACCCCTTGACAGCTTGATGGCATCAGAGTACACTGTGCACCGGTATCTACCAGAGCCTTATACTTCTGTGGGACTGATGTGCCAGGCCATCTGATCCATACAGTCCAGTAAATCCGATTGTCCTCTACCTCCACCTGGCTGGAGGCGGGGCCCCTCTAGTAGTCATCACATTGGTCACTCATGTCTTGTAGAGATGGATTATTCTTCTTTATCACAGGAGCTGAGGTAAAATCTGCTCTTCCACTCCATCTGGGAACCTGCTCACCAGAGCCTGAAGCCACAGCCTTCATGAGGTGATCAGACTTGACCTTTGCTCTCTTTGTCAGTTCTCGCACCCGCTCCTCCAAAACTGAAGTAGGCTTTCCATCCCACTTCATCATATCTTCTCCGTGATCCTGCAGGTAAAACCATAGGGTGGCCCGTGGTGTATAACTTCCATATCTTCTCTCTCAAACACTGGGGCGCCTTCTGTTAATAGCTGAGATGTGTGTTGGTACACGTGAGGACCTGGATAGATCGCCTCTCAATTGTTGGAGGTTCTGGGACAGTTTTTCCACAGCTGAGATGATGGAAGGGGTGAGATTATCTTCAAACTCTCGGAGTTTATAAATCATTTCATCCACTGTTGGTGGTCTTATGTCACTCCAGGTTATTGTTGCCAATGAACGGGCATATGATTGGGGTGCATTTCGTGTAAATTTCCACCACATGGGTTGTGTACATTCGACTTCATCTGGATCTATGGGTATATCCCCAACATTCGGCTTGGTGATATAGATCATCTCTACAATGGCTGATTCTCTCAGAGACTGGATGCCTTTCTCTAGAGTAGTCCACTTGGCCGAACGACTCATAACATCATCCTTGTATGGAAACCTGTCTTTCACAGCTGCCAAGAGCCGCTTCCAAAGGCTGAGGGACTTTTTCTCTCTTGCAATTGCTTTGTCAATTCCCCCTTCCCTGGCAAGTGATCCCAGATGTTTGGCTTCACTACCTTCTAGTTCATGACAGTCGGCCCCACTGTCCCAGCATCGGAGCAGCCAGGTGATGATGTGCTCCCCTGGCTGACGGGTAAAGTCTTTTTGCATATTCCGTAGCTCGGTTGAGGTCCGAGATTGAGAAGTCACCTCTTCCTTTTCTTCTTCTTCTCCATCATGTGGTAATAACTCCTGGTTGGATGCTGTCCCAGGTGGTGACGTTTCTTTGTCTTGGTTCATCTTTCCTGCCTCTTCTTTGTTTTTCCTCTTGCGTACAGGGGCAACCGATATTGGTATGAGTTGGTCTTCTGGTTTAGCTGCAGTGATTATTACTGTGGTTTGGGTAGCTGCCGTACTTGTCACTGGGGTTTGAGTGGTGGCTGTACCTGTCGCTGGTGGTGATGTAGCTGCTGTACTTGGAGCTGGATTAACTGTGCTGTCCATTACTCCGCCCTCAGATCCAGGGACGTTTTTTTCCTTTTGAAGATGCTGGATAGTGTTAAACAAGGCTCTGTAAGCATAAGCCAAGCCCCAGCACGCTGCCATGATTTGTCCATCTCTGTTGTGACCAGAATGACCACACACCTCCTTTAAATGTTTTACTAATTTTTCTGTATTTTGCATTGGTTCATTGGTGAAGTTCCAAAGCACTGGAGGGGCCCACTGGCCTAGATACTTGCCCATACTATCCCACACACCCTGCCACTCATGACTGCCCAGCCTTGGGGAAAATCTCTCAGCCATCCTGGATTGTGGTCTAACCCCAGACATGGCCCACACCCCACTCTGCTTAATTCTCCGCACCAGACTAAATAGTTGTGAGTACAACATATTCAGTATGTGTGCCAACATGATAATTCCCATCACCACCAGCAGGCAGATCTCAAGGGTATCTAAAGGCCATTCAAAACCTTCAGAATTCTCAAATAGTGTTGTAAACGGCCTGGTGGGGGCGCTGAAAGCACAAAAGAATGTCTCCTTCACAGGCTGACCACCCGAGGAGGTGAAAAGAGACGTGTAATTGCTAAGAACTTCCATTATATATCTCCCAAAGTATAAAGTTGGTGACCACACTGGAAACACAAACCGGGTCAGTTTCATGATCACTGAGTCTATTTTAGTAACAATCCATGCAATACTGTATAATGCAACAAGAATCTTAACCCAAAACCCAGATCTGAAAAACGTTAAGATAAGAAGAACCGTCTGTAAGTAAAGTATCATGCACTGAACCTGTGAGAACCAGAGCAACAACTTTGAAAGCCAGTAAATCAGCATTGTACCGAATGGTTATTTTGTCTTTATCTCAACCCTTAAGTGCCCCACCTTGGGAGCCAAAAACTGTCCTGGTTTAAGCCCTAAATTTCACTTCTCCCTCCTTTCCCGCCCCGCCGCCCGGAAATGGTGAGAAGAACCGAAGAAAATGTAACTCCCACAGGTTGAGATAAGAACAGTCCAGTAACTAAGATACAATACAAATCACTACTGCCACCACCAATAACAATGATAATGACAAAGAAAATACAAAGGGAGAGGATACAACTGTTTCGCTGACCAACGGAGCCAAGAGACAGCGCTGGGAGAGCGAGCGAGAGCCCCACCCCCGTATTCTACCTCCTGGACATGATGTGCTGTGGTATGGAATAACCTCATTGGTCAGCCCGGGTCAGGCGCCCTGCCTCCCCCCCCCCCCCCCCCCCCCCCAGCTTTTCTCTCTTTCCCGGCGTAACATGAGACTCTGCAGGGGCGGGGAAACCAAACCCATAACACCGACCCAGCCAGTGCATCCCACAGCAGTGAACCCCCCACTGCACCACCACACCCTTCCACGTCTCTGCTCTCTGTCTTCACATCCTGAGCATGATGTGCTGTGGTATGGAATAACCTCTTTGGTCAGTTTGGGTCAGGTGTCCTGTCTCTGCTTCCTCCCTGCTTCCCCATCTCCCTAGCAGAGCATGAGACTCAGAAAGTCCTTGGCCAGACCAAAACGCTACCAAGCAGTAACTGAAAACTCTGGTGTTATCAGTGCTGTTCCCAGGCCCAAAATCAAAACCACAGTGCTGCACCAGCTCCCAAGAGTGAGAAAAATGACTGCTGCTGCTGATCCCATGACAATATACATGGAAGATAGATATTTAAAATGTGCTTCTTTGTGTGGCTCTTCTAATCCTAAAGGGGGCTAAATATTAACATTCATCTGATTGTTCATGACCAGAGTTATAGGGCAAAACCTTGAAAATGGAGAGTAGAGCAGACATTGTCACACCAGATGAGATATCAGTATTATTCCAAAACATCATAAGAAAGGATTCCCCGAATTTGCGTTTTCTTCCTTGTCGTGGTTTAAGCTGTAAATCTCATGCAGCCTGTTAACTCACTTCTCCCTCTTTCTTCCACCCCACTCCAATGGGGGGGGGGGGGGGGAATGGGGAGAAGGATCAAAAGAATGTAACTCCCACGCGTTGAGATTAGAACAGTCCATTAACTGAGGTATAATACAAATATTATACAATAATATAATGAGGTATAATACAAATATAATACAAAATACTACTACCACCAATAATAATAATGGCAAGGCAAATACAGGGGAAGAGGATACAATTGCTCACTAACCGAGCTGAGAGAGAGAGAGACTTCTGGGTTCCTGCACCCAGTTTTTTACAACCTGGGCATGATGTGCTGTGGTAGGGAATACCTCTTTGGTCAGTTCGGATCAGGTGTCCTGTGTCTGCTTCCTCCCGGCTTCCCCTCCTCCCTGGCAGAGCATGAGACTCAGAAAGTCCTTGGCCAGACCAAAACATTACCAAGCAGTAACTGAAAACACTGGTGTTATCAGCGCTGCTCCCAGGACCAAAATCAAAACCACAGCGCTGCACCAGCTACGAAGAAGGAGAAAAATGACTGCTGCTGCTGAACCCAGGACATTCCTTCAGAGATACAACCTCTCTTCCCTTTTTGTAACATTGAAGAAATCATATACTAGCTGTGCTGAAATACAAGTATTTAGATTCATTTTATATCAGAGATAAGAGACATATGCACAAGGGTAGCAGGACCTTTGAGGGATCCATCTCTTTTGGAACAACTGAAAGAATTAGAAGATACCTGAAATGTCACAAAATTTCTCTGCTTCTGTTCCAAAACAACTTGCTTTTTTTTAAATAATAGTATCATGAAAACTAAATTAAATTTATTTATATTTTTTATATGTCAAATTGTAAAAATTACACTGATCTGGACAGTTAATCTGTGTGCCATCAGAGTCCTTAGGTCTCTGCCTACATCCTCAACACAACATCCATTTACTTCAATGACATCTCAGTACAAACAGAATTACAGGCAAAGTCGCTGAAATTGGAGTCTGGTTTTATTTCTGGATACAAGGATGCACTGGGTCTGACAGAGATGGAATAGACTTTCATCACAGCAGCTCGTATGGTGCTGTGTTTTAGATCTGTGACACAGCTTTTCAGCCGAGCTCTGCCTACAGAGCACTGATGCCTCCTCTGTCTTGCTCACTCCACCACCCTTCCAGGATTAGGCTAGGGGTGGGCAAGAAGCTGGGAGGGGAGAGAGGCAGGACAGCCAGCCCCAACTGGCCAGAGGTATTCCATGCCATATAACATCATGCTCAGCAATAAGCCTGGGGGGCAGTTGCTCCAAAGTAGCCATCACTCAGAGAATGCCTGGGCATCACTCTTCTACTGGGGGATGGTGAGTGCTTGCCTTTGCACCAGCTGTTTGTTTGTTTGCCTTTCTCTTTCCTACACCTTTTAAAGTGTTGTTGTCTTGATCCATGAGCTTTTCTCACTTTTGCTCCTCCAGTTCTCTTCTTTGCATGTCTGAAGGCAGGGAGAGAGTTTGCAGCAGGCCCCTGGTTAGCTACTGGCCAAGGTATGCCACCAAGAATATTATGTCTAGATGCAACTTGTACCCAAAGAAAGACAGGGTCATAGCAGCTATTCTAAGAAATGTGCCAAGTGCTCTGCTGCCTGGATTCCTTTGATTCAGTAAGAACTTTTTTTAAAATTAGGGAAACTAGATAAATGATTGATTATGGCCACTACTACGCAAGTAACAAACCCACTTGTTAGTGCATCAAACATGAATATGAAGATTGCTGATGAGATTGGCAGCCACTACAGCACTGACAACACACTACTCCGAGTAATTTCTCGTTTTTGGTAAATGAATAGAATTTGACCTCTAGGCAGCCTTCAAGACTGAGAGTTCTTATATCATTCACCTCTAATTATTATTACTTCCTTATCACAATTCCTGTTAATGTTCTTTGTCTAGTCAGATTTTATTTTTACAAAATTCTAGATAATGCTACTAGTTAGATCTCACTGTTTACTGTATTTTTCCCTTTATTCAGAAGTATTGGTGGCCTCCTGATTATTATTAGAACAGCATGTAGAAATCACTTTGTTGTTATTAGTTTTCCTACTGCCAACTGATTTGAAAATTCCTTTTTTTTTTTTTTTTTTTTTAATGTGGTTCATGGATTGCAATAAAAAGAATACCACTTACTGGGCTCAGTTAAGAATTTATGAAAATGAGTTTGTTTGATGGACATTTAAGCATGTGTCCATCTGCTTTTAGTCTCAGCGTATTAGGCTGTAAAGTCTATCAATATTAATAAGGCTATGGGTATGTTTGCTGATATCAGATCACACAGTTACCCACTGCTGTAAACAGGGGTTAGACAGATGGTTTGAATGGTGCAACACATAGCAAAATTTCAGTTATTCATCAACAGTCATTAGAACACTGTGACATAGTGACATATGAAGAATAAGCAAGATAGAAAGAGCAGATATTATGTTTTGCAAAAACACTCATAAGCAAAGGAAAGGAAAGCAATGCAATGTGACACACATGAAAGCCATTATGTTGAAAAAACTGCTTGGGTACAGTCTTGAACACTGGACTTTCTTTTATTAAGACAGGAAATCTCTTACAAGACAAACAACATATCACACTGTGGTAAGTGTAACAGACATTTGTCTTCAACCATGAACAGTGGGTATTTTTCTTTCAGTGAACACTGATAAAACTATTCACTATTCCTATTGTCAACATCTTAACTCCCTAACAAAGCACAAATTACAGTAGATACAGTATCAGTAACCTAAATTAACTCCTCTTTGTTCTTACACATTACTTGTATCTTCCTAAATAATCATATCAGGAAAAAGATATGTAGAAGATATTCTGGAATAACAAATACATGTGCATTTCTAGATACCTCTGTGGAGGACCCTTCAACAGTAAGATTTCAAGTGTTTTGCCCTTTTATATACTAATGGCGGGTCAGAACTTGAAACGTTCTTTCCTGTACAATAGTTCTGTTGCCAAATCCACTGTCGTGGTTTAAGTCTCTAAAACTCATGAAGTTTTACTCACTCACTCACTCACTCACTCACTCACTCACTTACTCACTCACTCCCCTCTTTTTCTTCCCCCAGTCCCAGGGGGATTGGGAGAATCGAAAAAAAAATGCAACTCCCACAGGTTGAGATAAGAGCAGTTTTGTAACTAAGGTAGAACACAAATCACTACTGCTACCACCAGTAATAATACAAGAGAAATACAAGGAAAAGGAATACAACTGCTCACCAAGCCCAACCCAGCCAGTGCACCCCACAGCAGTGAACCCCCCACTGCACCACTGTCCCCTTCCGGGTCTCTCCTCTCTGTTTTTACATTCTTGGCATGACATGCTGTGGTATGGAATAATCTCTTTGGTCAGTTTGGGTCAGGTGTCCTGTCTCTGCTTCCTCCCGGCTTCCCCTCCTCCCTGGCAGAGCACGAGGCTCAGAAAGTCCTTGGCCAGACCAAAACATTACCAAGCAGTAACTGAAAACACTGGTGTTATCAGCACAGCTCCAAGGCCCAAAAATTAAAAACACAGTGCTGTACCAGCTACCAAGAAGGAGAAAAATGACTGCTGCTGCTGAACCCATGACATCCACACTCACTTTTTATGCCAGATCCCTATAAATATTAGTAACAATTTTTAAGGTAGAATAAGGGAGAGCTTTTTCTTTACTTTTCGAGCATAAAGAAATGCTCTACTTACTGAAGAAGGAGATTTTCTTTTTCTAGACATTGTCTGTTCTATAAGCAGTTAACTTGAAATTGAAATATGTAAAACTGACAGAAAAAGTAATAGAAATTAACTCTTATGTGAATAGTCTTCCAAACAGCCCCATTTTACGCCTTTTAAGGCCTGTAGTGGATAATTAAAGGCAAAGAGAGAAAGCCATTGATTAACAACTATTGCCAAGTTATTTGGCCTGTGAAAGGAGCATGACTTCTACAATATATATGCAGATAAGAAAACAGAAAATAGACCTACAATTAGAGCAATTATGTATTGTAAAGTATTATTTATAATTACATTACTTGGAATTATTAATTTGATAGTGTCTTCATGGAACTTAGTTTAATAACTGCTGTAGTTTCTTCAGAGAAGCAATGGTTCCTAACAATGAGATTTTTTGTTCAGATTGTAAAATGTAACAGAATTGCAGAATCATAAAATATTTCAAGTTGGAACAGACCTGTAAGGATCATCAAGTCCAACCCCTTGCTCCTTGCAGGACTACCTATAATTAAATTACATGACTATGAGCATTGTCCAGGTGCTTCTTGGAATCTGATAGGCTTGTTGCCATAACAACTTAACTGCGGAGCCTGTTTTCAGTGGCCAACTACCCTGTCAGTGAAGAACCTTTTCTTAATGTCCAACTTGAACTTCCCCCCATGCAACTTCATTCCACTTCCTCATGTCCTATCACTGACATCAGAGAGCAGAGATCAGCACCTCCATCTCCACTGCCCGCCTTGAAGAAATTGTAGCCAGTGGTGAGATCAGTTCCTGGCCTTCTCTTCTCCAAGTGACCTCATCCACTCTTCCTAAGTCTTGTCCTTGAGATCTTTCACCATCTTGGTTGCCCTCCTCTGGACACACTTTAATAATCTGATGTCCTTTTTATATTGAGGCACTGAAAACCACACACAGTATTTGAGGTGGGGCTGCACCAGCACAGTATGGAGTGGCACAGTCAAGCTAGCAATGTTGTGCTTGATACACTCTGGGACATGGCTGACCCTTTTGTCTTCCACTGTGCATTGTACACTGTTGACTCATATTCAGCTTAACATTAAGCCAAACAGCCAGATCTCTTTCCAAGGGACTGACCTCTAGCCCCTTATTTCCAAGTTTGTATATATAACTAGGATTATCCTGTTCCAGATGAAAAATGCAGCACTTGCTCTTGTTAAACTGCATGTGGTTGGTGACTGCCCCATTCTCTAGTCTATCTAGATCTCTCTACCCTCAAGGGAATCCACAGCAACTTCTCATTTACCAGCAAATCTACTCGATATATATTTGATTCCTTCATCCAGGTGATTTCTAAAAAAAATATTAAGGAGCACTATTAAAGGCTCTAAAATTGAGCCCTGAAGAACCCCACTGGTGACTGGCTACCAGCTTGATGAAACCCCATTTGCTAAAACTCTTCAAGACAGATCCATCAATCAATTGTTATTCCAATGTATTATAGACTTGGCTAGCTGTGTCCTGAACATTTTGCCCAGAAGGATACTGTGAGAAACAGTATCAAAAACTTTGCTGAAATCCATATCCACCAAATCCACCAAATCCACCACTACCAGCTTGCTTTGGTCAGCTAGATGGGTGATGTTGTCATAAAAGGAAATTCAGTTGGTTAAGCGGACTCAACTCGATTTCTTTCTTTGTTTTTGACTTCAGTCTGGATTTCAAATATTTTTTTGTGAAATGAAATTGGCAATGATACCGAATCACTGTTGTATGGTTGAGCTTGGAACTGGCTCACCAAAGATCTTTAATGCCTTGTAACTGACATGAAAACTTACTTCTCTCACAGCATTTTTATAGGAAATGCTGGTCTTCTGATAAAGAAATATAACTGTTCAAGGAGTGATGTCTTACAGCAGTTTGAGACAGCACTTTTGGTTTTATACTGTAGAAAGATTTTATTTAAATGATGTTAAAATGTAGTTTTGTCCTGACATCCTAATCCACCTAGTATTGACCCTGACTAGTTAAATAAAAAACTATGACCTTTAATCTGAAATTCAAAGGAAAAGGTTTGCAAATGTTTGTCTAAAAACTGACTAACTCATAATGTTATCCATATTTGTAGTTAATAAAGTGCCTTCAGTGCAGGCATGCACGGTATGAGTAACCCTACCTCGTTAGTCTCAATAGTTTTAGAAAAATGTGCAAGTGACAGGCATACTAATGCCTCCTGGAAAGAAGGTTTGGATAATATGCACTACTTAGCACTAAAAGCAGCTTCTCTAATTTTCCTTCTAAGCCAAAACCAGAATAAAAAACAATCAGGCATTTACTGATTACAGCTACCACTTTGAATCAAAAATACACAGGAAGAAGAAGCTTGGCTATATTGACTGCTGCATTAGCATCTTTGCTTTTTTTCTTTTCTCTCTCAGAAGAGAAAACAAAACTAGGGCTGGCAAAGCACTGAAAAATTTACTTTTAAAACCTCTTATGGATTTAGATGTTTAGAACAATTTCAACAGGTTAGTAAGAAGACCTTTTTTTCATGTAAGGGTCAGGACAGATCAAAAGAAACACTTTTCTAATAGTTAACATCATGAAAGACATATTGTAAGAGTTGAACATAAATGTACATAACAAACCCTAAGCATATATATTAGGTGTCTGAAACACTACTTGGGAGTAAAACCTAAACCAGGTTTTGTGTGCTCTATCTAGATTCTGTGATTTTTCAATTATGATTATGAAAACTGAATGAGAGAATATTTTACCTAGGAAGCTATCCCTGAGAATAAGAGAAGTGCCAGGAAAACCAATGTCCTCCTCTTCTGAGAAAGTTTTAGAAGTCTGAGCTCATCTGTTTGGGCTTTAGGGTGTTTTTCATATTCTAAGATCAGTAATAGAGGCTATGGAAATGACAGTGATTGCCATTTCTATGAAGGGGTAAGTAGAGGAAATAAATATCCAACTCAAGTTGAAATAAAATGTCACAGCCTTCAGTGTTTTTTGTTTTTGTTTTTGTTGTTTTTTTTTACCACGATATCATATGGAAAATAAAAATTAAAAAAAAAATCTATTATTTTTTACAGAAAAAGAACAAACAAGAAATCACAGAGGGCTTTGTGAGCATCGCCTACTGGTAACTTCCCAAAGGTGCTAGTGTCTTCCTACAGCTCAATAATCTTTTCAGATTTATCATTCTAAAATGAATTTGCTGTACTGTGGGGTTGAAGAAGACACATTTTGAACAATCTCTTTCAAAAGCCTTTCAAATTTAATTCACTATAAACATAGAATCATAGAATCATAGACTAGTTAGCACTGGAAATGACCTTAAGATCATCTAGTTCCAACCTCCCTGCCATGGTCAGGGACACCTCCCACTAAACCATGCCACCCAAGGCTATGTCAAACCTGTCCTCGAACACCGCCAGTAATGGAGCATTCACAATTACCCTGGGCAACCCATTCCAGTGCCTCACCACCCTCACAGTAAACAATTTCTGCCTCATAGCCAATCTAAACTTCCCCTGTTTAAGTTTGAACCCGTTTCCCCTTGTCCTCTCACTACAGTCCCTCATGAAGAGTCCCTCCCCAGCATCCCTATAGGTCCCTTTCAGGTACTGGAAGCTTGATAGGAGGTCTCCACTCCAAGCTGAACACACCCAACTTTCTCAGCCTATCCTCACATGGGAAATGCTCCAGTGCCCTGCTCATCCTCATCGCCCTCCTCTGGACTTGTTCCAACACTTCCATGTCCTTTTGATGTTGAGGATACCAGAACTGCACACAATATTCCAAGTGAGGTCTCACGAGAGCAGAGTAGAGGGGCAGGGTCACCTCCATTGACCTGTTGGTCATGCTCCTTTGGATGCAGCCCAGGATACGGCTGGCTCTCTGGGCTGTGAGTGCACACTGAAACCAGCTCATGTTCATTTTCTCATCCACCAACACCCCCAAGTCCTCCTCCGCAGGGCTGCTCTGAATCTCTTCTCCACCCACCCTGTAGCTGTGCCTGGCATTGCTCCCACCCAGCTGGAGGACCTTGCACTTGTCATGGTTAAACTTCATGAGGCTGGCATCAGCCCACCTCACAAGCGTGTCAAGGTCCCTCTGGATGCCATTCCTTCCCTCCAGAGTGTCAACCAAACCACACAGCTTGGTGTCATCGGCAAACTTGCTGAGGCCTCACTCAATCCCACTGTCCATGTCACTGACAAAGATGTTGAATAAGACAGGTCCCAACACCAATCCCTGAGGGACACCACTGCTTGCTGGTCTCCAGCTGCACATTGAGCCATTGACCACGACTCTTTACGTGCGGCCATCAAGGTACTTCTTTATCCACCGAGTGGTCCACCTATCAAACTGATGTCTCTCCAACTTAGAGACAAGGATGTCATGTGGGACAGTGTCAAATGCTTTGCACAAGTGCAGGTAGATGACATCAACTGCTCTACCGCTGTCCATCAGTTCCGTAGTGCCATCATAGTAGGCTGCCAGATTGGTCAGGCAAGATTTCCCCTAAGTGAAGCCATGATGGCTGTCACCAACCACCTTGTTGTTTTACATGTGCCTTAGCATGCCTTCCAGAAGAATCTGCTCTAAGACTTTACCAGGCCCTGGGGTGAGTCTGACTGGTCTGTAGTTCCCCTACTCATCCATTTTCCTCTTCTTGAAATTGAGGGTTATATTTCCCTTTTTCCATTCTTCAGGAACATAATGGCTTGTTGAAGAAATGCAGTACAATGGAAAAAATCCAAGAAGTATCACAAGTGCATCCTACGCACCTTAAAATGAGTATTTGCCTTTTGGGCCTACATTTCTCTTGCAGCTTTTAATTTTTATTTTATTTTATTATTTAATTTCATTTTTTTTATCTTATTTTAATTTTATTTTATTTCAATCTTTATGAACGTATTTTGTCCATGATACTGGGTTATCGGGTTTGGTCTTATGCTCATAATTTTGGCTGAATTTGTCTACCCTACTAATTTTGTCTTACTCTTTTCAAGTTCTCTAATTTCTATTGGCATTTGTCCCCTTTCTACAGCTTACTTTGTTCACCTAGAAATTTTATGTATTTACAAGTGAAGAAGTGCAAGCATTGAAAAACAAACTTTAAAAATGTGTTGCCTATAGCTAGACTTACCTCTGCAGGATCGCCTTAAAAAAGTAGATGAGGAAAATTATTAAAGGAGTTAGCGTTGTTAGCTAATTGTTAGCCATTGCTACCACTTAATATTTTTAATGTAAGTGAAGCTTATATAGCATCTAGAAAATTAGAAAACCAAAATTAAAGAAATTTAAGCACTAATGCAAAAATAAAAATTAAAAGAAGAGGGTGGTTTAGGAGAGCAGATTTAGGACTGAAGGTCCAGATTTAGCTCTCATTCCTCACTGGGGGAGGAGGAAAGTTGTTACTGAATACAATAATTCTTCTTGAGACCATGCAGCATATTTACATCATGCAGCTAAAACTATCTCAGCAGTTTGAGGGCAAAACAGTGGACTGCCAGTATATTTACCTGTGTACGGATTATAACACTCTGTCCACCTGGAATGGACCTTTACATGTAAAATCTAACCAGCAGTGACTGGTAAAAGTGCACAATGAATGAAATTGTGTACATCTCCAACAAATAAACTTTGTTAAAGGCTGCCAGTCTCCTGATATGTGCCTTAAAACAATGCCACAAAAAGTAGATGAGTGCGCTTTCAATTATAGAAATTGAATTGAATCCTATAGTTTCATGAGAAAGTCCCGGAGCTTCCAACTCTCAGCAATGAGGTACTGAGGGCAGGTCAATGAGTGTCTTTGACAAGGATCTAAACAGTGAAGCTGTTTTCAGTACCCTTGAAAAGACCATTCATCACCATGCAGACTGAAGACAC
The DNA here is from genome assembly GCA_017639245.1 of Myiopsitta monachus. Lineage (NCBI taxonomy): Eukaryota > Metazoa > Chordata > Aves > Psittaciformes > Psittacidae > Myiopsitta > Myiopsitta monachus. The sequence continues at coordinate 45,405,977 of CM029941.1, read as the reverse complement.
AGAGAAGACACCCATAGTGGTACATTCTTTTGCAGACCTTGCTATAGGGACATTCAGGTATGTATGTGTAGTTGCCCACATATAGCTAGACAGAGATAGAGATATCATACACTCAGTTATGAAACTTGGAAGAAAAAAAAAATTATCATTCTGCAACACAAGCATAAAGTGAGAAACATAATTCCTTACATTTTTAACAGACCGCAGTACAACTCTGTAAAAGCCAGAGAATAGGACTATTGCAAGAGGCATCATGTCACTTCTGTGGTCTACAGAGACCCTCAAGGAAAAAGAAAAGATAAGCAAAGTCTCTTACCATCAGTGTGGTAGGTAGATGGATAAAGAGATGTTGCAATCTAGATGGCACAAGAGTAACAGCAAAATACTTGCAGCAGAAGTGTAAGAAGTTAAACCAAATAATATATGGGAAGAAGTTACTTTCATTATAACTGTGGTAATTCTTCTCATTCCATTCATTCAACAGTTGATGTGCTGAATAAATATGCCAACACCTACAAATATGCTGAGTATGCTCTAGTTTAGTTTGGCAACAGACTTGAGGCTCAATAATGTTGATAGCTCCCGTTTACCTGAACTGAAGTCTCAGTAACTGTGGGCCACTTTCTGTCCTCTTGCCACTGCTGATGTGTAAGGTTAAAAAAGGTAATAAACAAATGATTGCTGCTGTTTCTTCCACCCTGAAGGCATATGGGAAACCAAGGAATGAAATAGTAGCTTAGAAACAATCTGATCTAGATGTATCAAAATACAACAAAATCACACATGATTAAGTAGTTTACTCATCTATAGGCATGCAGTTAATGTATTACTACAACAGTTTAAGTGCTCCTGAGATGACTCTTTCAAACACAAAACAATTTGCAGCACAAAATAAATTATTTAGCATTTCAGTTCTGGAGTGAAATCAGGATACTGAGGAATCAATATTTTTAAGTGTTCTGCAGCCTTGGAAAGCTTCCACTTAATCTCATCAAGTAAAACCAGAATACTTTTTAACTGGAGAAGGATTTAACAACATTGAGAAGAAACAAGGATACATATAAGAATAATGGTTTCCAAGCTTTACACAAATATTAAATGAACAATTTATTTAAAAATTTTGAATACTTACAAATTGCAAAGTACTAGCCCATTTTTCAATCTTACTCAAATAACTTTATTTTAGAAACCCTATGAATCTTTTCAAGACAATTCCTTTGTGAATCCTCAGTCACTGTTAGTGGTTTTATCCACTTACAGTTAGATTGTACTCTAGTGTTTGCATGTTGTATCTTTCTGCACCTGAAATGTGCAAATTTCCCACTAGATTTATCTTAGAATAAATTTAATAATGAAAAAAAAAGTATTGTCATTTACTAAATCTATCATTTCCAGATTTTTGATTAATTTCTGCATATTTTTTCAAGTCATACATAAAGCTTTCAAATTCTAGTGAAAAGGAAAAATTATTTTCAAAAAGCATCTGTAATCAAGATGCATAAAAACATTTCTTTCTCCCTTTTTCCACTTTCTGTAACAAGCAGCATTCTGAATTAAATAGAACCTGGCAAAATTTTCCAATAATTCAACAGCAGATTATTAATTTCAAATTGTTTAAATAAAAGTGATGTGCTACTTAGCACTTTTAAATTATAGTAAAACAGAGACATTTGGCAACAGAGACATTCCCATCATCATGGGAATATAAGCTTTAAAAGTCTTTTCAATAAGAATAATGTCTAAAAAAATTACCTAAAACCATCATGTTATTAAAAAGGAAAATTACAGAAGAGCAAAATATCTTGAAAATAAAAACTTAAGCTGTGATTATATTAAAATTACCTGCCATTAATTTTTCACATTAGAAAAGCTAACAAATGTTATGAGAAAAAAAATATCCCGGACAATTTTCCCTTTTAATTCTGTGTAGGTGGGTTTCTTCATTGTTTCAGCAAAAGAATATGCAGGATATCAATGACCTGAATTTATAGATTGACTTAACCTTATCACTTAACATTGGAGTGCATACCCTACACAGGCATGTTTAAACAGAAATTTGCCAGCCCCTTACCCTCCACAGGAAGATCCACATCTCGGAAGGCTTGTTAAGGATGTGGATCACTACCAACACATAAGGAACAAGGTACAAATTCAAGGCACCTTTGCAGCATACCTGTAAAATTCTAGTTTTACAAGAATTTTTTTTTTGCACAAAAATGTATAATGGGAAACAGCACTGAATGGCCACTTACTTTACTGCTTCCCTTTTGTCCAGATTTTTCGGATTGTCTTGCTCTAACTGCCAAGTGCCTCTTCCTTAATCAAATGCGGGTTTGGAGGCTGTCACAAAGACAAAGCAGATCTACTTGGTCATTGCCTTTTGTGGAATAAAGACAGAAATTTTCCTATTGGACCTAGCTGTCAGAGATCAGTGACTATTTTCTGACCTTCATGAATCCTGAAGGAATAGTGTTGTTAAAGAACAGGAATGTAAATCTAACATCTAGTGATTTGGATGCATATTAGCTCATTGCAGTTTGCAATTGAGCTCTAAAATGCCTGAGTTCAAAAAATTAAAATGAACCTTCATTTCAATCTGTAGTCATTGTTTCAGTCTCTATCAGAGAAATAGAGATTTTAGCCTCCCCACACTTAGGACTACCTCAATTGCTGGATACATTAAAATAATACAGTCACAGCCTGTTGTTTAAATCTTTTCTTGTGTTTGCTTTGTATGATCTGTGTCCAGATCAAAGTCCAGAGTGCTTATTTGGAGTCTACCACCTATCAGTGATATGCTGATGACTGTTTTTTTTTTTTTTTTTTTTTGCTACACGGTATAGCTTATATATGACAGGTCATTAGAACATAGCTACATATCTTTTAAGTGGCATGCTTTTATGCAGAAGGCAGCTTCAGCATACAATTTGCATAAAAGAAAGCATTTTCTAGAAAATAATTCTAAGATCTTTTGTAATATGAAAACCAAAGTAATTCTGTGTATTCTTCAAAACAGTGTAGATTATTCCTTCCTAGTTACCAAATAAAGAAAAAAAATTATCAAGGTGAGTAGCTGGTTAATTTCTTCGTATTGTATTAGCATTCAGCAAATTTTTTTGTTTGTTTACAAAATCAGCAGCATTGTATTCTTTGTTCCATAAAATCAAAAGAAAAACCCTGTAATTTATATAATACTTTTTTTTTTTTTTTCCCAGCATGCAGTGGAAAGCTTTGGTTTTGTTTTTCCTTATCCTTTGGAGCTCATTGTTTCAACAGTTGGGTAACATGTCCTCTAAATTCATAGACAAAATTGAATAAAGTTAAAACATATGTCTGAATATTTCAATTTTAAAAGTAAAATTATTGAGAAGATTGTAATATGATTATTCCATAAACTTTAACAAACTCTGCTATAAAATTATTATTACAAATTCATGATCAAGCACTGAGAAGAGTGATAGAACTAAGTTATTGAAACAACCTTTAGTTACCCAATTTGTATGTGCTCTAAAAGATAGTCCTTAATAACATAATCATACACTACTTTTTCACTGAGAATAACTTCCTCACTCTGTGCATTAAATGGATGATGTTTATTTAATGAGCAGCTATTCAGAATCTTTTTCTTCATAAGATTTAGTGAATGGCTCACGGTTTATTTGCAGCATATTATTCAAATGAAACTCCATTGGGGAAATTACTACTTGTTCTATCAATTTTCCTGGGATTAATGTTAATAGAGTTTCAGAAATGAGAAATAACTGCATTTTGGAAAAGGATATTATCTCTTGTCCATCTCTATATTCTTAATTTTTGACTAGTTTTAGTGTATGAGTGAGGTAGTTACAGTTACCTTATATATAACTTAATTTCTCTGATTTCTGAATAATATATTTGAACATTTTAAATATAATTGATTTTGAGTTATGAATTTATCTTTAAAATATCTCTTAGAATTTTGATATATAGAGCACTTTTTAGACTAATAATATGTATTCGAGATTTTTTATTTCAACAGTTTTCATTTCTATTTCTACTCACGATTTGTGCAGATCTTACTAGGTAACACTAGGTAGGCAAAGTATAAGATATAAGGTTAAGCATCTATTGTTACAAAGGATTCAAAATGGGAACATAGAGATATAATTAAGTTTTCCAATAACATTAATGAAGAAATTATCCTTTCTCATCATGGAATCTTTGTCCTTATCCTGTCCTGGTTTCAGCTGGAATATTTAAGTTAATGTCTTCCTAGCAGCTAGTACACTGCTGTTTTTTGGTCTTAATACTGGTAACACCCATATTCAAAGTTCCCATGTGAAAGATGCAAGGAAGAGGTTTAAGTAGAAATATTACTTTATACAAAAATTCACACCTGATTTATTCTAAAAATACCTGAATTTAAGCATTAAAAGAAGCTCAAAATTACCGAGTTTATTTTTCATCATGAAAAAGGAAATATAATTTGTTAAAGCATTATTAATAGTTCCTTAACCACAAATTAGTATTTCTTTATATTTTAATTTTATTACAGGTTCACATATTGTTTGACAAATAGACAAACTGCATTACTTATACATTTCAGAAAAGACAAATTTGGTTTCCAAAACACGATCCATTTTTATTCTTTCTGTGATTAAATACATTCTGGTGCATACCCTGTAAATGGAATGCAAAATCTATTCACATACCCCAGATGCAAAATATTTTCGCATATTCCGCAGCTTGGTTGAGGTCCGGGATAGAGACGTCACCTCTTCTTCCTCTGATTCACATACTAATAAGTCCCAGTCAGATGCTGTCCCAGGTGGTGAGTACATTGTTTCTTCATCTTGCATCATCTTTCTTGCCTCTTTTTTGCTTTTCTCCTTGTGTACAGGGGCAACCAACATTGGCACGAATTGGTCCTCTGGTGTAGCTGCCGTACTTGGATCTGGAGTAGCTGCACTGTCTGTTGTGGTTGAAGTTTGAGTAGCTACTGTACTTGTTCCTGGGCCTGGTGTAACTGCTGTGCTTGGGGCTGGTGTAGCTGCTGTGTATGGAGCTGGAGTAGCTATGTTGCCTGTTGCTTTGCCATCAGATCCAGGGACATATTTTTCCTTCTGAAGGTGCTGGATAGTGTTGAACAGGGCTCTGTAAGCACAGGCAAAGCCCCAGCATGTTGCCACGATTTGTCTGTCTGTGGCATGACCAGAATGACAACACACCTCATTTGTTTTACTAGTTTTTCTGGATTTTGCACTTTTTCAGTGGTGAAATTCCAAAGCACTGGAGGGGTCCACTGGCCTAGATACTTTCCCATAATATCCTACACACCCTGCCACTCGTGACTCTCCAGCCTCAGGGAAAATTTCTAGGTCCTCCTATATTGTCGTCTAACCCTAGACAAGGCCCAAACCTCACTCTGCTTAACTCTTGAGATCAGATGAAATGGTTGTGGGTAAAACACACTCTGTACACATGCCAACAAGGTGATCCCCATCACAATCAGTAGGCAGGTCTTAAGGGTACCCAAAGGCCACTCAAAACTTTCAGAACTCTCAAATGATGTCCCAAACAGGGGAGCGGGGACGGAGCGGGGGTGGGGGTTAGGGGTGAGAACGTAAAGAAATGTCTCCTTCAGAGGTTGACCACCCAAGAAGGGGAAAAGGGATGTGTAATTGCTAAACAATTCTGTTATATACCTCCCAAAGTATAGAGGTGGTGACCACACTGGAAACACAAGGCAGTTCTGTTTCATGATCAATGATTCTATCGTATTACAAATCAGTACCATAAAGTACAATGAGACAAGACCGGTAGCCCAAGGCCCCCATCTGATGAACGCTAAGACAGCAAATACCAGCTGTAAGTAAGGTATGACATGCTGAAACTGTGAGATCAAGAGCAACAACTTTGAGAGCCAATAAATCAGCATTGTGACGAGTGACTATTAACCAGAAACAACGCATGCTTATCACAAATACTATTAGACACACTCTGGTCACATTTGTCGTTAACTCAACCCTTTGTGCCCCATGTTGGGCACCAAAAAGAACTGTCATGTTTTAAGCCCAGTCGTAACTCAGAACCCCACAGTCGCTCTCTCACTCCCCTCCTTTCTTCCCCCCTGCTCCCAGAGGGATGAGGAGGAGAATAGAAAGAATGTAACTCCCACGGGTTGACATAAGAACAGTCCAGTAACTAAGGTATAACGCAAACCACTATTGCTACCACCAGTAATAACAATGACAAGGGAAATACAAGAGAAGAGAATAAAACTGATCACCATCTGATGACCAAGTCGTGAACTAACTCTTCCGGGTTTCTGCCCCCGGTTTTTACATCCTGGGCATGATGTGCTATGGCATGGAATACCTCTTTGGTTAGTTTGGGTCATGTGTCCTCTTTCTGCTTCCTCCCAGCTTCCCCTCCTCCCTGGCAGAGCATGAGACTCAGAAAGTCCTTAGAGTAAACGCTACTGAGCATCAACTAAAAACATTGGTGTTATCAGCCCTGTTGTCAGGCCGAAAGTCAAAAACACAGTGCTGCACCAGCTACTAAGGAGAAAAATGACTGCTACTGCTGAACCCAGGACACACATTCAAGGATAAAAATTCTGTCCATTTCTTAAAACTATTATTATATTGTGATGCTTTTTTCTTTTTTTAGTTTTTATCAAACCTAATTTAAATAAGGCATCTAACTTCCTTTCCTGTTTCTGGAATTATTTATGCACTGTTTTAAAATGTCACCATTTATTTCGGAAAGACTCCACAACTGAGTTAACAGCTAGCATAAAATACTATCTTTAAAGCAGCAAGCATGGAATTTCCTGTCAGACAGAATTGTTATAAGCAATGGTGAGCCTAATTCCCCATGCACTGTTTTGACGATTCAGCCTATAAAGTTAGATGATGTTCATTTTACATTCTGGCATTTACACTTTGTATGAATCATGGAAGAATAAAAATTCAGTGAAATCAAAAGTGATGTCAGCATATTAGAAAGAAAATAGAAGAAATTCTTAGAGGAGGTTCTGTCACCCAATCTGAAACACCGTGTGAATTGCATTTAACACTCACTAATGTTACCTTACAGCGTTGTCTGGCCTCAGGCAGATGGCTTGAGTATAGGCTCTCCTGCAAATCCTGCCTCTTCTGACAGTCCTACAGGGTTTGTATAGAATACCATACAGGTAGCTATGTGTAGACAATGGATTGTACACTTTGGCTGCGAGAACTGAGGTACTTCTAAAATTGCTACACTAAAATATTTCAGATTTTATTGCTGAATTGCCAGGCACAGATTTTTTTATTAGTTTGGTCAGGGCTAAGGTAGGATATGATATACTTCACATTTACTTCTGACAGATCAGATTTCTGTTATAGTCCTGAACAAATGGTGACTGTCATAAACTGATCCTCTTGCTGCTGAATCTTTGGATCCACAGGGAGGTTAAGACCACTGTTGTTCAACATATTAAAGTTTATTTATTTATAATGAAAGATCAATTGTTCTTTTATTTACTATTATTGCCTGTGTACATCATTTCAGTAGTGTTTTTTACTCTACAAACCTTCCAGACTTTCTTGATCTGTAGACATGGTGGGTTCACTCTAACACATGCAGATGACTATGGATTAATTTACAACCTTATGTCCTGCTTGTTGCAATAATTTTGTCAGTGGCTAAAAGAATCAGTCTTACAATAATATACATGAAAGCAACCAAAGTACTGATTTGTTCATTCTAGTGATGACAAGCCTTATTTCTTGAGTATCAGAATTTTCCTTCTCTTTTTTATTAATTAGCAAAATCCTGGTTTAAACACTAGTCTCATATGCAAAAGTTATGTAGCAGAGTTAGCATTAATGAATTAATAATCTTTAATTATTTCTACTGATCTACAGACAAATATATGCAATCAGTAAAACTGGCAAAAAAAGTCTGGAGAAAAAAAGTCATAACTAAAGTGGCTACAATTTACAAACTCTGTCAACTTTATAATGTTGATATATTCAAAATTCCTTTTAAAAATAAATTATTTTTGTTTGACATTCTCAAAATGTCCGTTTATTTTGGAAGTTTATAAAGGTATAAATTGTTTTTTGACTGAAATAGATACAACCTTTTTTTTTTTAAAAAAAAGCTAATATAATTCTTTTTATATTGACCTAAGAAAACTATATTTCCAGCTGTTCAATTAAACTAGGAAACCAAAAAGGTCAGTATTTGCACGACACTAATCATCTGCATAACAGAACATATGCTTAACAGATCCATAAAATGACTTACTCCTTGCCTTAGAAATTTGTATAATTGCACAACTTTTCCAGATTTTTTAGTTGCAATTTAGAGCCACAATATTCATTACCCCGTATTGAATAACCAGACACATAATTTTTTCATTACTTTCTGCAGACACTTTGAAAAATTAGAACCGTATTCTCCCAATATATAAAGTAGTTGAAAAAAATGCAATCAAGCTATCCACTTAAAGGTATAATTTCTGTTTCTTCAGTATAATTGTCTTGTAGAATATTATTTTGACTGTCACTACAGTTACTTTCAGGTTTCATTACAGATATTGTTTTTTATTTTGTATTTTCTAAAAGTAAAAATAAAATGCAAATGAGATCTTACACTTTTTAGTGGTACATGAAAAAAAAATTATCTTAAAGCCGTAATACAAAAGATACTAACTTAGAAAAATGAGACCTTCAAGTAGTCTTAAAGCAGATGAAAGGATGAGCTGCATTTCCAAAGCTATGAAGAACAAAATAAAACAAAACAAAACAAAACACAACAAACCCACCCATGGACACATTTGCTTTTACAGGAGTTTACCTATTTTTCACAAAAAGGAGAAAACCAGAATCTACTAGAGAAGAGACTTTCAGCAGTTTCCATGTCTCTTTCTTTGGAAAAGGCTGGTTTAAAACCTTCGGCATTCTAAAAAAAAAAAAAAAATAAAAAAATATGAGATTAAATAGCAGGAATGTGACATCTTTCTGATGGATTTCCAAACTGCAGTATTAAATAATGTAGAAACACTATTTCTACATTATTTACTATGATAAGTCGCTCACAAGCAAAGGAAAAAAGTGTATGGAGAACAAGAAAAAAAAGCGAAGTACTTACTTCTAAATCCTTTGAGAATACTGGAGAATCAAAATGGTCCTAAAGAAGGGCTGAATAAAACTGCTTTAAAGTATTTCCTTTTGTTAGCAGATTTTATAAATATGAGGATATTATTAGAGATTATTAATTAATTAATTAATCACTGCATAAGATTCTGGTCCTGACCCAAGTTATTTTCTGTTAAGAACACCGCAAAGCACATCTTTCTGTTCATGAAGTGGCACAATCAAGGACTAAGCTAGTCACATATTAAAACCAGCACAACCAAGCCCTGAACATATAATTGAACACAGCTGCAAGGAAATCAAGGATTCAGTCATTACCAAGGAAGATCCAAGAATCTGCTATGAAGATCACAGACACTACCTTGGATGCAGAATTTACATTGAATGATTAGTTTCAATAAAATAATGAGATATTGTACTGAAAGTTTTAGCTTTTTGTTTCAAGGCAAATAGAGAAATTCAGCCTCCACTGGCAAAGAGCAAGTATCTTTTTTATAAATTATCTGCTAAATTTTGGGAATCAATAATAATTATTGTAAAAACACATCTCTGGTAATTGTCCTGTGTTCAATAGTAGCAGTCATTTTTCTCCTTCTTAGTAGCTGGTGCAGTGCTGTGCTTTTGACTTTCAGACTGGGAACAGTGCTGATAACGCCAATGTTTTCAGTTGCTTCTCTGTAATGTTTACTCTGACCAAGGACTTTCTGAGTCTCATGCTCTGCCAAGGAGGAGGGGAAGCTGGGAGGAAACAGAGACAGGACACCTGACCCAAACTAACTAAAGAGGTAATCCATACCACAGCATGTCATGCCCACTTATATAAACTGGGGGCAGTTACCCGGAAGAGTGAGATCACTGCTCAGGTCGAGCTGGGTATCAGTCGGGGAGTGATGAGCGGTTGTATTCTCTTCCCTTGTAATTTTCTTTATCATTATTATTGTTGGTGGGAGCAGTAGTAGTTTATGCTATACCTTATTTACTGGACTGTTCTTATCTCAATCCATGGGAGTTATATTCTTTCAATTCTCCTCCCCGTCCCTCTGGGAGTGGGGAGGAGGAATGGGGGAGAGTAAGCGAGGGCTGCGTGGCTGATTTGCTGACTGGGTTTAAACCACAACAATTCTTTCTGGAGCCCAACATGGGGCACGAAGTGTTGAGATAATGACAGATCTGACTAGGGTGTGTCTAATTGTATATATGGGGAGGGGATTGACATAATGTAGCTCCCATGTGTTGAGATAAGAACAGTCCAGTAACTAAGGTATAACACAAAACCACTGCTGCTATCACCAATAATAATAATGATAAAGAAAATAACAAGGGAAGAGAATGCAACTGCTCACCACCAGCCAACTGATGCCCAGCCCTACCCGAGCAGTGATCTAACCCTTCCGGGTAACTGCCCCCAGTTTATATAGTGGGCATGATGCGCTGTGATATGGAATACCTTTTTGGTTAGTTTGGGTCTGGCATTCTGTCTCTGCTTCCTCCTGGCTTCCCCTCCTCCCTGACAGAGCATGAGACACAGAAAGTCCTTGGTCAGAGTAAACATTAGTGAGCAGCTACTAAAAACTTTGGTGTTACCAGAGCTGCTCCCAGGCTGAAAGCCAAAAACACAGCACTGCACCAGCTACTAAGAAGGAGAAAAAATGACTGCTACTGCTGAGCCCAGGACACCCAGTTAAGAAGCAACAAGTCTGGCTTGATAAACTAAACAAAACAAAGCAAAAGAAAACAAAACAACAACAGTGAGAGCTCATATTCTTCAAGTTTTTGCACGGTTAAAGAGGTTCCTGTTACCACTTTTTGTCTGAAAAGCATGTTAGTGGCATCTAATTGCTTAATGTCAGAAACAAAAGAAGTGAATTACCATTTACAGTAAAATCCAATATTAGCAAACAATACTATTCAGTTATATAATATTTCTGTCTTTGATTTAAGAAATATTTTACTTTGATAGAATAATGATCCTTTTTTGCCACTGCATGGACTATATCTTCCACAGAGATTATCAATAATTTGTTGAAATGAAGTTAGCTGATCATTATTCAACTTTGTTCCTGTCCTATAATCCAAGTGATCTAAAGAGGAATTTTTTAAGTACACAAAATTTTACATGCAGAAGGCAAATCTAAACCTTGGAATTCAGTGAGAATTTGGAGAGGAAAGAGCAAGGAGGAGATAATTGCCACCATGCTGCTGGTGTGAATCTTTTTGCATGTCTTAACATGTTTTTCATGATTAATAAGACAATTGGGCTCATGCAATAAATTAGCAATACACAAGATCACATAAGATTTATTGACCACAGATGGGACAGTTTGGTTTCTGTAACATGTACCTCAAAGTTCTTCTGCAGATTTCCACTACCTTACCGCCATGCTTCTAAAGGGAGATCATGCGTAACAAAGGATAGAAACAATTAGATATGGATAAGAATGATTAGTTGTTAAATTTTATTACTGTTAGGTTAGGTTTTAAAGTTTCACAGTCAAGGGGAAGCCCACATAATTACTTTATGAATCTGGAGAAGCTGTTAATTATACAGCTGCTACCACAGTTATTTAGATGTTTCTGAAGAGGAAAAACTAATGAAGGGAAAGATAAGAAGTACGATATTTTGTTATAAGAATAATAGAGATTTCTGAAAAAATACTTGTGGACTTGGTCTCTCTCAAAGGGCCAAAATCTTTATTCCCAAAATTGATGCTAAAAGTATGCTCAGAAACAATGTTAAAAGTGCTCAGAGGGCTTTTTGCCCAGCTCTGAAAATTTTCATGTCTGAGAGCCTGGCTTGCTCTTTAGTGCACTTAGCAAGATAAAAAGGAGAGTGATTTATTCCATACACAGCTGTTAAATGATAGCTTTTGATTCCCATTGAAAACAATCTCAGAGATTATAACTTTCTTTTATTTTCTTTCTTATTATAAGACAGTGTTTATAGTTTTCCCAGTTGGGGCTGAGAGGCTGCTCAGTGAAGTATCACTGATAGATCTCTGTTGTTTACCACAGTGGCAGTTGCTTACTGATTTTTCCATTTCTCTGTCTTGTATTTTGACATATCATTCAGACCTGGTGCGTGACTGCTCTTTTGTGTAACCATGTTGCATTACATTGCATTATATATCATTTCCTTTCTTGAAATGAATGTGACGCAGAATTTTTCTGCTCGGAGAGCTACTTTTTCATTTGGCTTTAGAAACATCTGTCATCTCCTTCAGGATAATGTACACTACATTCAATTTTTAAATCATGTGTCTTAGAACCACTTATTTCCTCCTTATTTTGTTTCCTTTCAGTTAGCATCCATCATTTACTCTTGTCAAAGATAATAAATATCTTTTTCTCTCCCTTTTCTTCTTATCTAGTTGTCTTTCCCTCACATTGGGCTATAAACGAAGTTGAGATTTCTCAGTACATTTCCTTCAAATCTCTTACAGGTTGTTTTTTGTTGTGGTTTTTTTTTTTTTTTTTAATACCTATAATTTTCAACTTTTGTCAAACCTTTTAGACTAACATTGAAAGAAATGAGCATAATCTTGCAGTTGGTGTTCTGTATTAAGGGAAGAATATGAGAATCCTTTTTTGACTCTCACTAGAAAATTTACTGGTTCTTTTCTTTAAACCTCAAGACTCCTAAAAAAACATCTTTGGTTTTAGTATGTCATTGCGGGAGATTCCAGGACAACAAACTCTGACCAATATGATCAAGCATTGACAATTTATTAAAGGCAAGCCGCGTCTTTTATAGAAAAAGCCTCAGAAGACTAGAACATTCAATAACATCTGATTGGTTACATTCTTTAGCCAAGTGTTAGCAACGGTTTTATGATTGGTTGTTACAATAGTAAGTGATTCCCAGGCTGCGGCCACAACAGCAGATGGTTTCAAGGACACAACTATCAGTTCCTTTGTACGCATCCCTCTTAACAATGGTCTGTGCCAACCTTCTCAAAGCTTTCTGCATATACGCGACCTATAGTAACCTCCACACATTCTTTAGTAACTTCTAAGCAGGGCCTCAAAGCCTTTGGTTCACTACTTTACAAATGTCAAGCAGTTGTCTGGATTGCTCACAGTCCGTTTTCAGCAAGAAATGCTGCAACATGTCATCATACATAGACATGTTTATATATGATTACGTGCATGTATACATATACATACATATTATTTATATATGATTTATATATTTTACATATGATTATATGCATATATACATATACACACATACATATACATACATATAAATTCATATACTGAGCAGTGCAGAGAGAAAGAGAAATATTACTGTCTGATAAAACAGATTCTTGAATGTGTCTTTGAAGTGTGAACCTTTTCCTGAACTGAGCAGCTGAATGATTCATTTAATCTAGAGTTAGCTAAAGGTCGCACCTTTCTCAAAGGCAGAAAAGTCTGTATTTACAACAACAACTTTATAAGTTGTTTGATTTGTTTGTTTGTTTGTTTGTTTGTTTGTTTGTTTTTTATATTAGATCCAACTTTGTGGTAGTTTTCCAGGGAAAAAAATATTAGCTTGGTTTGTTTGAAATAAAACAGGTCTTCACTGAAAAACAAGCGTTTTCACCTAGTGGAAATACTTATTGCCACTAGATATTCAATGATTTGAGAAATTTGTTTAGAAATTCTAGAGCATTTCTAAAAAAAAGTCTAATTTCTGTAATATTTTTGATACGATCTTTAGAAGGATGATATATGTTTACATGTAGCAAAATTAGTAGTGGAATATGTATAATATTATATACATACAATTATATATGCATGTTCTATATAATATCTATGCAATGGATATTCTATATGTATATATGTGTATAAAGTATAATCAGGAAAGCAGAAAACATGTATTTGTACATAATTACATGCATATATCTTTCCTATAATACATATAATCCCTTTCTTGTCTGTAAAGCAAAACTAAAGATTCAGGACTAACAGGCGCTGTGTGTGTATCCAGGTATTATACAGAGAACCAATGGTGCTGCCTCTGATTCCTCATCACCTGATTTTTCTACTCAGACAGCTCTCTGTCTCCTAAAGCTTCATTATGTTTCTGACAGTGCAACTCATCTCATTGTGGATCTGATATTTTCCCATGTTAGTACAGTTAAAGAATTGAGGGTTTCTTGAGGTGTAGTCTGTGCTTTTTAAAGCACATAGACATTTGCCTAGTAGTTTGAGAGAATTCCTTTGAAAGCAGAGAGGAGCAAACCTGTGGCTGTAAGAAGAAACAAACATAAGCTACTTGATGGCAAATTTCTTAAGATTTCACCAAAATATGAAAAGAATTTTAAAAAATAGTTTAAAATATTACCGTATTTTAAATAATATGTGATGAAACTAATTAAAAAATACATATTTACCTTTATTGACAAAGACCCTGAGACCACCAAGAGGGTATCTTTAAAATTAATGAAGCAGGTGGAATCAACAAAAATTACAACATCCACTAGGAAATTATTAATTTTGTGTTCAGATCTGGTTTGATGTTTTGGGGGTTTTGTTTTTCTTTGCTTGTTGGGGTTTTTTTATTGTACAAAGGCGATATCTAAGGACAAAAAAATGTTGAATTAAGAAAGTTTATAACTACTTCATGCTGTATAGCAATTACCTGTATCTGTCGCAAAAAGGAAAAGTTTAGGAAAAGTGCTTCAGCTATGATTCATCTCTCAAAGATGTTTTACAGAGCAAGAGATTTAGTGACTTCATTCTCTTTAATACAGAGAATAAAAGATGGTTAATGCACTGACTGACCAGAAGCTACAAGCAAACACAGGAACAGATTTTTGACAGTGGCCAGCTTGTTCTTCTGAGTGAAAAGAATATAACAAGATCCACTTCCTGGAAATGAAACTATGGTATGAAAAATCAAATGTGGGTAAAGTCGTTTTACAGTAGGGCCAGTTTATCATTATGACAGCTTATCTATAAACCTAGCAGGATCTTCATTGCTTAAGCCTTTCTTTTGAGACTAGCTGTCATCAAAAAAGGTGCACCAGACTTCAAATGCTGTGGTGAGACCCATAGCTAGCCTGTATAACACATGTATCGCATTAATGATCATATTCCTACACATCCTTACAGATATATTACATGCAGGAAGACACAGAATCATAGAATCATAGAATAGTTAGGATTGGAAAGGACCTCAAGATCATCTAGTTCCAACACCCCTGCCATGGGCACGGACACCTCCCACTAGACCATGTCACCCAACACTCTATCCAACCTGGCCTTGATCACCACCAGGGATGAAGCATTCAGAACTGTCCTGGGCAACCCATTCCAGTGCCTCACCACCCTCACAGTAAACAATTTCTGCCTCATAGCCAATCTAAACTTCCCCTGTTTAAGTTTGAACCCGTTTCCCCTTGTCCTCTCACTACTGTCCCTCATGAAGAGTCCCTCCCCAGCATCCCTATAGGTCCCCTTTCAGGCACTGGAAGGCTGCTAGGAGGTCTCCACTCAGCCTTCTCTTCTCCAGGCTCAACACACCCAACTTTCTCAGCCTATCCTCATACAGGAGGTGCTCCAGCCCCCTGCTCATCCTCATCGCCCTCCTCTGGACTTGTTCCAACACTTCCATGTCCTTTTGATGTTGAGGACACCAGAACTGCACACAATACTCCAAGTGAGGTCTCACGAGAGCAGAGTAGAGGGGCAGGGTCACCTCCTTTGACGTGTTGGTCACGCTCCTTTGGATGCAGCCCAGGATACGGTTGGCTTTCTGGGCTGTGAGTGCACACTGAAACCAGCTCATGTTCATTTTCTCATCCACCAACACCCCCAAGTCCTCCTCCGCAGGGCTGCTCTGAATCTCTTCTCCACCCACCCTGTAGCTGTGCCTGGCATTGCTCCCACCCAGCTGGAGGACCTTGCACTTGTCATGGTTAAACTTCATGAGGTTGGCATCAGCCCACCTCACAAGCGTGTCAAGGTCCCTCTGGATGCCATTCCTTCCCTCCAGAGTGTCAACCAAACCACACAGCTTGGTGTCATCGGCAAACTTGCTGAGGCCTCACTCAATCCCACTGTCCATGTCACTGACAAAGATGTTGAATAAGACAGGTCCCAACACCAATCCCTGAGGGACACCACTGCTTGCTGGTCTCCAGCTGCACATTGAGCCATTGACCACGACTCTTTACGTGCGGCCATCAAGGTACTTCTTTACCCACCGAGTGGTCCACCTATCAAACTGATGTCTCTCCAACTTAGAGACAAGGATGTCATGTGAGACAGTGTTGAACGCTTCGCACAAGTGCAGGTAGATGACATCAACTGCTCTACCGCTGTCCATCAGTTCCGTAGTGCCATCCTAGAAGGCTGCCAGATTGGTCAGGCAAGATTTCCTCTTAGTGAAGCCATGCTGGCTGTCACCAAGCACCTTGCTGTTTTTCATGTGCCTTAGCATGCCTTCCAGGAGAATCTGCTCCAAGATTTTGCCAGGTACAGAGGTGAGACTGTCTGGCCTGTAATTCCCCAGCTCATCCACTTTCCCCTTCTTGAAATTGGGGGTTATATTTCCCTTTTACCAGGAACTTCACCTGACTGCCAGGATTTTTCAACTATGATGGACAGTGGCTTAGCAACTTCATTTGCCAGCTCCTTCAGGACCCGAAGATGCATTTCATCTCATCCCATGGACTTGTATACATTCAGGTTCTTAAGATCATCTCAAATCCTCAATCCTCTCTTGCAGTGGGCCCAGGGTCTTCATTCTCACCATCCCTTCGTCTACTTTCCAAGACTTGGTGGTGTGGTCAAAGCATTTGCCAGTTAAGGCTGAGGCAAAGAAGTCATTAAGAACATCAGCCGATCTTGAAAACCAACCAAAATAAATAAACAGACTTCCTTCCTCACTCAAAAAAAAAACCCAAAACAAATAATTTGTCACACCGTAGAAAAATCAGGACAGCTATTATGAAGAAGTAGAAGAAATAGCAATGAAATTCTGACCCTATGATTAATTTGCTTATTTTTATTAACATTTGCCACACAAACATAATTTTATCTCTGACCTCAAGGAACGAGTTTCACCACAGGACTTTTTGACAAAGCATGTCAGACTTTTAACGTAAATATTTTAAAAGGAGACTAAATATGTCCCTATTTGTCACAGTTCTTTTACAATGTTTTTGGAATGTAGTGACAAAAAGTTTACAAGTTTCCTCACCCTTTTTTTGCAAGATCTGTGTGTATTAAAAATGTATTCACATTTGAAATTATTTACTTACGCTGGAGATGTATGGAGGATCTTCATCAGAGCATACATGTTTGAGCTGCTCATGGAAATAAAAAACCTTTATTTTTTCTCTCTCTGCGTTTAAGGTTTACAGACCATGAAGCTGCATTACTAGCACTGCTATTCTTGCATATAAACATTTGAGTATTCGCATGAAAAATATGTGAAGTAATTTAACTACAGCAACTTCGCTTGTTATACGAGCAGTTGATGTCGTCTACCAGCACTTGTGCAAAGCGTTTGACACTGTCTCACATGATATCCTTGTCTCTAAGTTGGAGAGACATCAGTTTGATAGGTGGACCACTCGGTGGATAAAGAAGTACCTTGATGGCCGCACGCAAAGAGTCGTGGTCAATGGCTCAATGTGCAGCTGGAGACGAGCAAGGAGTGGTAGAAATTAAACCACAGGGAAACACCTAGGCATTTTCATAATTAAAGCCTTTGTCCAAGGCTTTTGTTTGCTAGTTTGTTCAATTTTTAACTGAACAGTGTTCAAGGTAATTCAGGAGTCTCTCAACATCACCTTTTAGACTGTTTTACAAGATAATACCAGTACCTGAAGCTGATGGCCACAGCCTACTGCTTCAAAGTGTTCCTTTGTCTCCAGAGCATTCTCTGGAGCTGAGGGTCAACTCTCAAGGCTCTGGACAATTTCTTGTGTGGTCACCAAGGAACTGCACTGGAAACATCGTCGTTCCCAGCTGCCCATTAAGCATATTGCTGGAGCCTACAGAGACAGATCTTGTCAGTTTGACCATTTCAGACAGTTAGAGGGAATCAGGGAGAAATTGGTCTTATAAGTCAATTGCCAAAGAACAGAACACCTAACTGCAGTAAGCCAGATGGTTTTATTTCTCCGCTTCCATACTGAGTTCCCTGTTTAATTACAAAATTTCTATTTGAGCAGCTCCACAGGGAATACTTACAAACATCCAGTTAAAGCCATGCAGGTCTGCATCAGCTTTAGCTGGCTGAGAGCTCAAATTATACAAAGTTGTTGTGATGAGATAAGACAAAGTGGGGTGAGTAAGCAGGGGAAAAATAATGGAGTGACATTGTATGGCCCTCTATAATATGTTATTTCTTAATAATTGAAAGAGTTTATATAAATATTTAATACTTATAAACTAAAATCAAAACCTGTTCAAAAACAGGTTGTTTTTTTTGTTTTTTGTTTGTTTGTTATTTTTGTTTTGTTTGTTTTTTTTTTGTTTTGGTGTTTTTTTTTTTTGAGAGAGGGAAGTTTGCCCTGTTTGAGCTTGCTAGAAACAAATAATCAGAACACTTGCAAATCTAGTGTGAACAGGTGGCACTTAAATAGAAACTATAATAACTTTTAAAATAAAGATAAAGGATCTCATAATTTGATTTAAAGATCACAATGAGATATATCTCTGTGATGAAAAAATGAATAGTAAATTAAATAAGCCCATTATTTCAGTTCATGTAATGAAAATTTTTATTTATTGCAAAACTTAAATATAATTCCATTTAATTTGCCTGACTAGTTATCCCTTCCCACAGGACACTCTAAACAAAGGCTAGGAAATCAAATCACAGTTTTGCGCTGCCTTAGAACTAGGAAATCTCTTAGCACATAGACTTACAATGCATGTATACATAAAAATGGCATATTTTAAACATATTTTCAAACTAAACCACGCACAACTAGTTACAAATGCAAACAGCAGCACTTAAAATACCAGAGCTGCTCAAATTAGAGTCTAGACATGTCAGGGTCATCTTAAAAAAGTGGGAAATGAAAACTCAGAACCTGCACTCTGACTCAGCATTCTCTAACTCTGCTTTTGAAATGTTCTTATGCCTATGAAGTGTGAAGAAACAGCCTGATTAATATAGCTAGCCCTTTCCTAAAGGCCAAATTAGAGAGAAAATAGACTCAATCTGAAATTTCAACATTTCATTATTTTATTACAGACCACAACATCACAGACTGATGTACTAAAGTAATGGTAGAAGTAGCAAATCTACAGTGCTATCCTACCTATGTATTTTGGCAGCACTGGACAACTGTTCGTTTCTCAGAACAAAATAGAGAAAGGAGAGTGACTGCAATTCAGAAATCAGAGGAAGATATCTGCCTACTCTTTTAGAGTCCAAAGAAAATATATTAAAAGTATGCTTATTAAATTCTGAATTTTAACTGGGAAGAAGAGGGAATCATAGTGATGGAATTTTTATCGCATCTCTACAGAAAAAGCAAAAAGTGCTTTATAAATATTATAAATTTATAAATAGTACCTTATACACAGATATGGTAGTGTTGTTATTTATGCAGAGAATGCAATTTTGCTAAGGAATAATACTTTCTCCTCAAAATTCCCTAGTATTTACCAGTATATGCATAACTAATTTAATTTAAGTCATAATGATTAATGGAGTCATAAAAGCCTTTAAACATGACAACACAAGGAAGAGTGGAAGAAAATTATAACTCAATCTATTAATTTCTTTCCACATAAAATTAAATGCAAATATGTCAATGCAGTGTTTCTTTGTGCAATAATTAAATGAAAATATTTATAATTTAAAGCTTGACTATTTTAAAGTTTTTTATAGCAGAAACAAGCTTCACAAAGTTCTCCATAATTCACCATCCATTATTATTTACATTCTATTCACTACTTAAATAAAAATTCCTAGTTCATAAGTTGGTAGCATAAATGAACAAAAAAAAGAATCGAATTTGTCGTAAGTTTCTCACCTCACAATTTCTCCAGGAAAAAAAAAACAAACAACACAGCAAAATAAACCAACTTTGTTTCAAGAAATATATTTCACCTTTTCTTAAGAACGCATTCCTTTGAGAATGTTTCAAGCACTGTAGGTATTGTTAAATTGCATGCTTGGAATTTGTCTTAAAAATACCCATTTTTCCACTGGAATATCTCTTTCTACCAAGTTCTATTGTTAGGAGTACTTGATCATTCCTTACTATAAAGTTAGGTATGGAGAATGCAAATGAAATTTTGTTTACAGACTGCTTGTGCTTCGGACACAAGAGCAGAATGGTGTTTTGTAGTATATACAATATTTCTTGGTAACAGCCAAACAGGAGATGCTGGGGTAATGTCTTTCTAAACACAGCTATCCTGTGGGAATGGATAGTGTTTTGTTACTTTTTTGTCTCATCTAGAATTGCTTTGTTTTATTTTTAAAATAAAGTACAAAAAGCATGACTTCTTATAAAATTTATTTATTCTTATAATATTACTTAAATGAAATTCAGGTGTCTTATATTCAGAATAGTCCTATTTAATACCTTGTTCTTTGCTTGGAACCTCAATGCGTTTGTAAAGTTAGATTGCAGGACCAAGTTATAACTCACTGTAGTATGAACACATGCAAATTTCACAGAACCTCCAATAGCTTTTTGACCTGTGCCTGTTAGACTTGACCCTGAAAACTTCCTGTCAATGACATTTGTGACCAAAGAAAGCTTTCCAAGACCCAACCTTTGTTTATTCCTGCTCAGAAAGTAAAGATGTTTCCTCCAGTATTAAACAATTTATGCTATTTTAATCTACTAAGATTGTTTTGAGGACGTATTGAGGACAAGGTGGATGAGAAAATTAACCAATTTTATTTGATATCTTGGTGTCCAATACAGTTGTTAGATGTTCAAAACCACAATAATTTTATTCTTTAGGAATTAATGACAAGCAGATATGAACAAATCCCTTTAAAGATACGCTGCTCTTTTGGATCAGAAAAAGAAATCAGAACCACAATGTTCCCTGTTTCTTTTGAGTCACAGAACCATCAAATGGTTAGTGTCAAAAATGATCTTACGATCATCTAGTTCCAATACCTCTAGACAGAAGAGGAGAGAAGCCTTTTCTTGCTGTACATTAAATATAGAAAAGCTTTCAAAAGAATACTCTCCTATCATAGTTGTACCCTATAATAGTGAGGCAAATGCATCATTTCGCATGAAGATTTCAATTCTCTTTTCAAAGTCAAAGGTTCAATGCCTATCTTAGGCAAGAAAATCACAAAAATAAGAGAGCTCTTAGGTCATGTTTCCCATAAAACACAGATGATTCCTTCTGGAAAACTCCTGATTGTTTTCCTTGATCTTTTTTTTTTTTTTTTTTTTTTTTTTTCCACTCGCTTCAAAGAGATCAGACTTGGAAGGTCTCGTGGTTTAAGCCATAACTCATGCAGTTTGCTCACTCACTCCCCCCTCTTTTTTTTTCCCCCCAGCTTTTTTTTTTTTTTTTCCCCTTCCCCAGGGGGAATGGGAAGGAGAATTTAAATAATGCAACTCCCACAGTTCAAGATAAGAACAGTCCAGTAACTAAGGTATAACACAAACCACTACTGCTACCACCAGTAATAATAATGACAAGGGAAATACAAGGAAAGAGAACACAACTGCTCACCAACCCGATACCAAGCCCAACTCAGCAGCAAACCCACCCTTCCGGGAAACTGCCCTCAGTTTTTACATCCTGGACATGACATGCTGTGGTATGGAATACCTCTTTGGTCAGTTTAGGTCAGGTGTCCTGCCTCTGCTTCCTCCTGGCTTCCCCTCTTCCCTGGTAGAGCATGAGACTCAGAAAGTCCTTTGTCAGACAAAACATTCTAAGCAGTAACTGAAAACATTGGTGTTATCAGTGCTGTTCCCAGGCCCAAAATCAAAAACACAGTGCTGCACCAGCTACCAAGCAGGAGAAAAATGACTGTTACTGCTGAATCCATGACAGAAGGGAAGGTTTTAATGCAGGGAAAACATCACATCTCTCTTCTATTTGACCATGTCAGGTGGAAAGAAATTAAATAAATGTGCGTGACCCAGGGAAGCCAGGCTTACCAGAAATGCAAAGTCTGGTATTTCTCAGTACCCCTGCATTGGCTGTGCCTACCCTGATAGTGCAATTAGCTAAGAGGAGCAGTGACTGCATGATTTTCTGTGTAAGAGAAAGAGACTCATATAGTGTAATTTAAGTAAAGGCTTTTTTGAAAAAGTGTGTATTAAATTTGTAATTTATTCTCTCTGACCAGAAAGAGTTCAGGTTCAGCAGCAGTGGAAATAAACATAATTCTAATGTAAACAAGGGTGTTTTGAACAACATTCAAAAACATTATCTACATCATTAATAGCTGTTAGTTATGCCTACACAAAACTTATTTTTATAACATTTTTAAGGTCAGATTCAACACTGTTTAAATGCAACCTTGTGCCCAGGCTACATCTACAGGCTTAGATGTCTTTCAGGCTTCAACAGTTCACTGAATTATGCCTTTGTTTTTAAGGCACCTGAGTAGAAGACACCAAGGAATACATTTCATGGCACTGGATGATTACATTTGAAAGGATGGAGCAGTATGGGACAGAATAGCCTGTTATCATTCTGCAAAACACTCCACTCCAAGGACATTTTAGGAGAATATAGGAAAACAACCTTCCCTTCTGTATAAATATACTGGAGCCAAAAAGACCTTTGAAAGTTATTATTAGATTGAATTTTTATTGTTTGTTTAAACAAGTAAGGACTCCAAAACTGTAGTATTTGACTTATTCCTGATCTGGGATGCTGGACTCCAGAATGGAACAGATACAATAGAACAAACTATATTGGAATGGAATGGAATGGAATAGAATGGAATGGTACATTCTGTTTGGTTAAAGTACAAAAAAAATTGACTAAAAGTGTTCATTGAAAGAAAATGACAAATAGAGTATTTTCTGCATCCCCAGAGACAGCAAATTATAATGTAGTATGCTTAGTCAGTCCCAAATCAAGGGAATACTTGCAGAATTTTGGAAGTATTGCGTATTTCAAGGAGTGAGGGTTAATCCTGGTATTTATGTATTGAAGCTAATTTTTTTAATTACCTTTAATTTGTAGCTACTTGGCTCACAAAATTGTCCCAGATTAGAGTTGTGATTTTACATTGATTTAGCTAAACCAATCTAAAATTGAAAGCACCTTCGTTTAAAGTTTTTCTGTAGGGTTTACTTCTTCAAAAAGTTTACAGGCACTAGTGAAATAAATGTAGCTAATTTAAACTATGAGAAAACCCATCTGTTTCTTTCATTGCTTGTATTACCTAAATTAGCTTTAATGAGTCTTCTTCTTCTTCTGCACAATTTCAATGTGAATTTTGCAATTGTTGTCAAGCCCAACAGAATCAAGTAAGCATGAGTGTTTCCTAGTTCTGGTTCATGGGTGCTCTATGAAGAAAGCACTAGTCAGGATTGGTGAATTTCGTCTTAGTGCTAGTATTGAGACTATTCCTACAGCACAGCGTATTGCAGAACTATCTTAAGTTAAAAGTGCTTACCACCATCAGTGTGCTCAGGAAGATTTATGCTTTTTTTGTTTGTTTGTTTATTTCAATTGTACTTCTCCAACAAATCTAGGGTATTCATAATTTGTTTTGATAAGCCATCAAAGTCTTTCTTGAAATAATCCGTATTCATAAATTTACTTGTGCTGTTTCATCAACTATTTCTATCAGACTGTCTTTTTTTGACTATAGGACTCTGCAGTCATTTGAGCTTTTAGTATTATAATATCTTCCTGTATTTTTTACAAGTCAGTATTGCAATTCAGTTTAATTCTGATTTCAAAAGTTTATTAATGCTACCAGGTCATTGCTGCGTATAAACCCAAATGCACCCCACATTTTAAAATAAACAACATCACCTTACATTCTTAAGGAAATAAAAGATGTGACAAACTAATATAAAAATAAAACACATTGGCTGTACAAGAATTTGTAAATTCTCTTAATGAATTATTATTATAAAGTTAAATGTCTTTTCTGAAAGGTAAGATCCTGTCATATAGTCAACTGATTATAACAGGTAACTGCTTCATAGCTATAACCCATGTACAGGAAAAGATGATAGTCATATTGCAGCTCATGGCAGGAGGGTTTGAACTAGTTGTTCTTAAGGTCCTTTCCAACCCTAATTATTCCATTATTCTATTCTATAAACAATATATTCTGGCATTTTCTGTCAATGTATATATTTTGCAAATTTTCTTAAGAAAGTGTTTCAGAATAATGTTCTTACGATCAAATCAGAAATGCATTATCAGCACATATTATCCTTTTCAAACTGTAAGCTAACCCAGAATTAAACTGGAGTCTTCCACTTTACACCAGTTTTAAAACTAAGTGATATTCTACAATATTGTTTTTGAGTGCAGGTTCAAAAGCAAGTTTCGCTTTTATATCACTAGGTTAAAGAAAATCAGTGAAAACAATGCCTGTTGTATTTGACTGCATGAGTTTGCTACTTCCAGCCAAAAAAAAGCTTCAATGCACACTGAGTAAATCCTTCCTGCTTATCTTTAAAATATAAAGCAATTTTACAGTCATCTTTGCTTTAACATCTCATCTTCATCAGGTTTTATTTTAATTGCTTCATTGAAATATTTCAAAGTCCATCTGAGAATCTCATCTGTTCACCCTTAAAACTTCTTGCAGACAAAACTGATTCATTTCCCTTCTGATTTCCTGTCATGAGCAAATTATGTGAATGGGATGAAAAAATAATTGATTGTAAATCTGCAAACTGGTGAGAATTTGTGGAAAACACAGGCTGAGAATATCAGAGAGACATGAAATAATAGTGACTGCAGGGATAAACAGACACAGGGAATAAGAACAGTGTCCAATTTCTATTAGTAGGCTAATGTTCAATATGTACTTTACATTTTTATAAATTCTGTGCTTCAGAAGGAAAGAGTACAAAAATTAATAACTTTCTGATTAATTAAAAAAAGGCAATGTTTAATTATCTGGATTTATTTACTTTTTTGAAAATCAACTGCTAATAATTAACTGCAGTAAATATTGAAGTTATTTATAATTCCTACAATTACAACTGGTTTAGCTGATTTAATAAAGTGACAAACAAATAAAAAATAGTCCAGTTCTGGGAAATGTCTTCCGAAAAATTATTAAAGACCGTGTTTTTACGAACCAGTCAGAATCAGCTATCACTATAAATACATGTAAGTAGCAAGAACTGCTAATCAGTGAAGAGCTTGAGACAGTAGCTATTACCCAGACAGACTGAAATTAATATTCTAAAATTCCAAGCACTCAAATAAAACTTGATTTTTATCAGAAAACTTATTTAGGGTATCAGAAAACATTTTTAAGGTGGAACTGTAACTATACTTTCAAAGAATTTTAGTCAGAACAATTTCGTCATTGTTTACGAAGGGTATTATATTAATTTGATGTGCCAGATTTGTGTTGAAATATGTGGGGTTATTTGAGGGACTGCAAAAACATACATGGATTTAGGAGAAATAGCAATTTTTTTCTGTTTTCTTTTCCATACTATTAATAGAAGTGAAGATTAAATTACTAAATCACCATGCCTTAGTGTCTAATCTATTTAGATGTAATGTACTCATAAATTATATATTTATAGATGAGCTTTTATCTCTTCTTATCTAGATTTTATTCTTGTCATTCTTACGGACTCCACAATATGTGATAATATGAAACTGTTGCACACTTAAGGATGTGATTGGTTCTTTTAATTGGAGAAAAGCTTTGGCAAAAAAAAAAAGAAAAAAGCTTTCTCCTCTGACAATGGCTTGACATGGACTTTTTAAAATCTGATTAGTAGATAAATCCCAGTCAGAAATCTTCCACTGAGAAAGTTCTGGCTAAAGTATTTGCTGTAGAAATAAGTTTAACTCATCCACATACTAGGACAAGTTTTTTTAGTAAACAACACAAAACTCAGATCTACTGTTCCTTGTTGATTGTGCTGTGAATACAGGATAAACTTTGAGGGATTATAATCAAATTGGTTTGTTATTTATTTAACATGTTACTTAACTCATCTATGCAGTTACAAATGGACACTATTTGCAGTTCTGTCCTGTCTTTTAACTGAGATCATGACCAGTTTTCTAATCTGAAGGCCAACACAACAATATCTTTTCATGAAACTGCACTCATATTGAGCCAGTGACTCCGTAAGGGTCCTTATATGAAATACAGAGATAATTGAGAAAAAGAAGAGGGGAGGGGAGGGGAGGGGAGGGGAGGGGAGGGGAGGGGAGGGGAGGGAAGGGAAGGGAAGGGAAGGGAAGGGAAGGGAAGGGAAGGGAAGGGAAGGGAAGGGAAGGAAGGGAAGGGAAGGGAAGGGAAGGGAAGGGAAGGGAAGGGAAGGGAAGGGAAGGGAAGGGAAGGGAAGGGAAGGGAAGGGAAGGGAAGGGAAGGGAAGGGAAGGGAAGGGAAGGGAAGGGAAGGGAAGGGAAGGGAAGGGAAAGGGAAAGGGAAAGGGAAAGGAAAGGGAAGGAAAAGGGAAGGAAAAGGGAAGGAAAAGGGAAGGAAAAGGGAAGGAAAAGGAAAAGGGAAGGAAAAGGGAAGGGAAAGGAAAAGGGAAAGGAAAAGGGAAAGGGAAAGGGAAAGGGAAAGGGAAAGGGAAGGAAAAGGGAAAGGGAAAGGAAAAGGGAAAGGGAAAGGGAAAGGGAAAGGGAAAGGGAAAGGGAAGGAAAAGGGAAAGGGAAAGGGAAAGGGAAAGGGAAAGGGAAAGAGAAGGAAAAGGGAAAGGGAAAGGGAAGGAAAAGGGAAAGGGAAAGGGAAAGGGAAAGGGAAAGGGAAGGAAAAGGGAAAGGGAAAGGGAAAGGGAAAGGGAAAGGGAAAGGGAAAGGGAAAGGAAAGGGAAAGGGAAAGGGAAGGGAAGGGAAGGGAAGGGAAGGGAAGGGAAGGGAAGGGAAGGGAAGGGAAGGGAAGGGAAGGGAAGGGAAAGGAAAGGAAAGGGAAGGAAAAGGGAAGGAAAAGGGAAGGAAAAGGAAAAGGGAAGGAAAAGGAAAGGAAAAGGGAAAGGGAAAGGGAAAGGGAAAGGGAAAGGGAAAGGGGAAGGGGAAGGGGAAGGGGAAGGGGAAGGGGAAGGGGAAGGGGAAGGGGAAGGGGAAGGGGAAGGGAAGGGGAAGGGAAGGGAAGGGAAGGGAAGGGAAGGGAAGGGAAGGGAAGGGAAGGGAAGGGAAGGGAAGGGAAGGGAAGGGAAGGGAAGGGAAGGGAAGGGAAGGGAAGGGAAGGGAAGGGAAGGGAAGGGAAGGGAAGGGAAGGGAAGGGAAGGGAAGGGAAGGGAAGGGAAGGGAAGGGAAGGGAAGGGAAGGGAAGGAAAGGAAAGGAAAGGAAAGGAAAGGAAAGGAAAGGAAAGGAAAGGAAAGGAAAGGAAAGGAAAGGAAAGGAAAGGGGAAAAAGAAAAGGAAAAAGTAAAAGAGAAAGAAAAAGAGAACTAAAAGAAAAAGAAAAAAAAAGAAACAGAAAGAGAAAGAGAAAGAGAAAGAAAAAAGGAAAAGAAAAAGAAAAAGGAAAAGGAAAATAAGAAGAAAAATAAAAAAAATAAAAAGGAAAAGGAAAAGGAAAAGGAAAAGAAAAAGAAAAAGAAAAAGAAAAAGAAAAAGAAAAAGAAAAAGAAAAAGAAAAAGAAAAAGAAAAAGAAAAAGAAAAAGAAAAAGAAAAGAAAAAGAAAAAGAAAAAGAAAAAGAAAAAGAAAAAGAAAAAGAAAAAGAAAAAGAAAAAGAAAAAGAAAAAGAAAAAGAAAAAAAAAAGAAAAAGGGGATATCTTGCTTTGTAGGTTAGGGAGTGGGAAAAATGAAGAACCACCTCTTATAGGAGAAGATCAGCTTTGAGATAATTTATGGGACCTGGAGGCGTCAAGTATGTGGAACCTGTCAAGATGCGCACACGGCTCCTGAGGAAAATGTCAGATGTAGTAGCTGAGCCATTATCCATACTTGACATTGTGCCCTGTGCTGCATCAAAAGGAGCATGGCCAAAAATTAGAGGGAAGTGACTCTGCCCCTCTACTCTGCTCTTGTGAGACCCAGCCTGGAGTACTTCATCCAGCTCTGAGGTCCCAAACACAAGAGGGATGTGGACCTGCTCAAGCGAGCCCAGAGGAGGGCCATGATTATGATCATAGGGCTGGAGCATCTCTCCTGTGAAGACAGGCTGAGAGAATTGTGCTTGTTCAGCTTGGAGAAGAGAAGGCTCAGGTTAGCTTAGAGCAGCTTTCTGGTACCTAAAGGGGGACTACAAGAGAGCTGGAGAGGGACTTTTTACATGGGCGTGTAGTGATACAACATGGAGAAATGGTTTTAAACTGAGAGTAGATTCAGATTGGATATTAGGGAGAAATTCTTTATTTAATTCTTTAAGGTGGTGATATAGTGGAACAGGTTTCTCAGAGAAGTTGTGGATGCCCCATTCCTGGAAATGTTCAAGGCCAGGTTGGTTGGGGCTTTGAGCAATGTTTTTTAGTGGAAGTTGTCCCTGGCCATGACAGGGAGGTTGGAACTAGATGATCTTTAAGGTCCCTTCCAACACAAACCATGTTATGATTCTGCGATTCTGTGATTCTATGAAGTTGTAGTGGCGGTAGGAATGAGAATGATTTCAAGGGATTTTATGAATTTAATCCATATGGAGATAAACAGGCAGAATTTCAGATTCTTTAAAGCTTTTCTGACCAAAATTTAGGTCGTGGTCATGAAAATGATAAGTTCTAGAGTTTATGCCACATACTGCGGCATGTAAGAGCATCCTAATTTTCACCTCATGTGACTTAGTCCTTACTCTCAAGGCAAAATGGAAAAGTCAAGTCTATGATATTCACTTTGTGTTATGTTATTAAATTTTTATGTTAAATGAGAGTTATCCAACTGAATTAAAGCAAATGGGCACATTAGCTTTTCATTTCCAGCTTTGAGAATATTTTAAATGCAATTGTAGCTTTATTAGTAAATTTGTTATCTAATACACACTTGTCAGTGTTTTTCTCTGCAAAGCATTAGACATTTGTGGTAAACATCCTTTCCTATCTAAAATTAGAAGCTTTAATTATAGCATCTACTTCTTTAATGAGAAAGGATTTTTTTTAACTGAGTGTTAATTATGACTAATTTATTCATTGATGCTCCTATCATTTATACTTCAGTGCACCTGTTAAAATGGCGCTAAACATTCAAGCATATATCTTCCTATTAATTGTCTTTATTTATCTGAATAAAAAGATATTTTGTAATCAGTAATCATATTTCTTATTCATAACATTCTTAATGAGAAGTAATATGACAGTATTTTTTTCAGTACTGAGAATATACAGAAAACACTAGGAGATACAAATTTGCAAATACAGAAGAACAGATACTGTAAATATAAATCAGTTGCAGATAGGCTGCTGTTTTCTTTTGATTATGCGAATTATCATTTCAGAAATAACAAAACCTTTCCAAAAAATAACCCAAGCATATTTTTCAAATGGATTTTAAATAGATTAAATACATTTTTACTTTATTCTTTCATACAGTATCATTTCACTGCATGTTACTGCCTATGCAAAAAGTCACAATGGCTCATGTATTCACCTGTTCAACATGTGCAACAAGACAGACATTAGCTGTGTTGTGAGATTTTACTAAAAATATCACTACTTGTTACTCTTTAGGGTGACACCATAACTACTTACAGTGAATCTACACAGACTTGACAGGAGAATGATATCTGTCCAAATACGTCCACACTTATGCCCAAGCATCTTCATAAAAGCTAAGTGAGGATTCACATGCTTTTGGGGGATGACTAAGGCTTCAGCCAATCCTACTCCTGGTAACAGGCTTAGGTAGGGCTATCTAAGACTTTCACTTATCAACAAAGGTCCACAACGTGGAAAACTGTGGAATTTTTCCAGATGCTTTAAAGGTTTCCTGATTTTGAGGAGTGGAGAAAAGTCCTTAAAGCGCTTTAACTTTTGCCCTTAGTGGACAGGGAAGAGAGAAGAGAAGAGAAAAAGCCAGGAACAAAGGACTGGCTAGATTTATCCCTGTCTATAGCATGTCCAACTGGAAGCTGAAGAGATGTTTGGTTATGACAAGGAGGGGGAGTCAAGGAGCTGCATTTAAAACAAGTAGCTGGGAACCCAGATGCCCTTCCCCCAGGCCTGTGAGGGGTGAGCTCAGGACCATCCTCAGGGTGACAACCTCCTACTCCCAAATCAGGATAAGGTCACAACATGAAGCTCTGAGTCTGCACCATTGTCTGCTCCTCAAAGAGCAAAAGAAAAGAATCAAAGTACTAGTGGTTTGGGGTTTGTTTGTTGGTTATTCCTCTTGTTATAAATGTTCAAAGACCAATTCCAAATCAAATGGATATTTATTGTAATTTCATACAGGAAAGGCAATAAGCAAACAGCGCTGGGTGCGCGGGGAGTCTCCACTCCGCCAGCACGCACACCAAGGATCAAACAGTCACTCCTTTTACAGAGCTTATACATACATATTCACTAAGATGTTGTAATAGGTAAATTTGCTCCCACTTCATATGATAATTAGTTTTGCAAGTCTTTTCCACATGCGCACTGTCTCCTGGTGGTCTTGGGTGAGGGTCTCGGGATGAAGTAAGAGTCTTCCTCAGTGACCTTTATACAGACTTTTAAGGTTGAACTTTTTACCTTCTTTCTCTGCGCATGTCCCTTACTGCTTCTTCTGCCCCCTCTTAGTTGTCCTTGGGAATTTACAGTCTCATAGATAAGGGGGCTTCTACAGTTTGTCACAAAGACAAAGGAACATAGATAAGGGGGTTTCTGCATTTTCTTAAAGACAAAGGAACATCTGTAGTTTATGATTGCCCAAACTTTACCTACGGGCCTTAATTAGCAATTACCCAAACCTTATTGTATCAGCCTTGCTTCAGTTACACAGTTACTCAGGCGTTATTGTATCAGCCTTGCTTCAGTTACATAGTTAACATTACTCTCAGCAAATTTACAATGTTGGTTTTTATTACACTCTTCACTTGCAAAGAAGCCCTGAGTGGGTGAAGGGATAGAAATAGTTAACGAAATGGGTTCAGGTGTTACCTGCCTTGGTCCAGCTTAAGCCCTGGGAACAATGAAGAAAACACCAGGTGCTATTGCCTTGGTCCAGTCTAAGCCTTGGGAGCTGTAAAGACAACAATGAAGGGTAAAGATCAGTTAGCAAAGCAAAGCAGACAGTTTGCAAGATCAAGCAGGATGTACATCTCAAAGACAGACCAAATGATGTAAATATTTATAACCCTTAGTAGTTTTACTGAATCAGGGTGATAAGGAAGTAAGGGAGCGGAAAGTTACTGCTTAGCACTTAGTAGACTATAAAAGGCACGCAAGATGTGAAATAAAGGATTTTGTTTGCAACCAGAAAACGGGTCTGTGCCTTACGTCTCCACAACCCTGAGCTTGATTTCCCATGAACTCTACCTTCATACTATTTATTATTTTCAAACATTAGGACAACTGTTGATCATTTGTAACAGCAACTGAAACGTCAGAAAATGTTTCAAGAAATTTGTCATGATTTGGTACATCTTTAAATGAATCAAAGTCAATTATGCAATGAGAAAAAGTAAAAGGCATTTCAAACTATCAACTTTACTGTGTAAATGTATCTGAACTACTGAGCAAATAATAAAGACTTTTTTTCCCTTCACTATTTAAATGATTCATTGAACAATTGGATGATTCACTAAGTAAAAATCCTAGATGATTCACTAAGTTAAAAATGGTTGACATTCTTAATAGATCTGCTTTATGCAGGACTCTTAATGGAGTTTACAATATCTTCATAGATACTGAAACAGTTAATGGCCCTCTTACATCTCTCACCCTTCTTCATGATGTCATTCTGAAAATTCACTTAATAAAAATGTTAGGAAGCCTGAAGTAAAGTGACAGCATAAGAAGAAATTTATATTTGGCAGCTTATTCTACTACAAGAAACAGCTCTCCAAGGCAGGGCTGAGCATGTTCTGAAGTGCATCGTAATTAAATTAACAATTAATATTTAAAATTAATTCTGCACTTTTTCCATCACAGATATTGAAGCTATTTAATCTCCAAATGCAGCTGACATAGAGGTCATGAATAGAATCTAGGAGCCTCTCATACTGTAATATTAACCACGGTTAGTGATATAAGGGTAGCACATGCAGTCTCTAGACATCAGACTCTGGAATCGGGTAATCTCTGAATTCAGAATCAAATCAAGAAAACAGAATTTTATATAATTTAGTAAGATCTATTTTTTAAGCATCTGTCAGCAGGCAGAGCTTTCAAGCAAATGTGGATTAAGATTAAATAAATTAAATTGAATAAATGTCTTCAAATAAAAGCAGTTTGAATAGTTTGCGACTTTGTCATGTGATACTGAAGATAAAAATTATACAGAAAACAGATAAAATACGTACTGACTTGCAGCTTGGAGAAGCAATGGCAAGGTAAGGAACTAACAATTTGAGTGTCATACACATTAATGTATTCTCGATAATCTTAGAGCTCAGAATTAGATTTTGGCCATGAGCTTCTCTGATCATGGGAAAAATTCTAAACTCTTACTTTTTGAAGCCCAGATGACTACTTTATTTTGTTATATTTTTTTTTTACTAGAGGAAAAATAAAGAAGTATCTCTTAGTATGATTTGAAACCACTCACACCCCTAAAAAGATAAATTGATTCAAAAAGCTATCTATGGTGGAGTGGCTCCTATGACTGGTGTGTTGGAATGGAAGGTTACAGGCTCTTTGGGAAAGACAGGCACAGTAGGCGGAGAGGGGGAGTTGCTATTTACGTTAGGGATAGGCTGGAGAGTATGGAACTCTGTTTGGGGACAGGTGAGCCGTCAACAGAGAGTTTGTGGGTCAGGGTTAAAGGGAGAACAGTGATGGGAGACATTATTGTGGGGATCTGTTACAGGCCACCTGACCAAGAGGACTTGGTGGATGAAGTGCTCTATAGACAGATAGAAAGAGCCTCACGCTCACAGGCCCTTGTTCTCATGGGGGACTTCAACCACCCTGATATCTGTTGGAGGGATGGTACAGCCTGGCATAAGCAATCCAGGAAGTTCCTTGATTGTGTGGAAGACAACTTCCTTCTGCAAGTAATAGAGGTGCCAGCAAGGAGAGGTGCCATGCTTGACCTCGTCCTCACCAACAGGGAAGGGCTGGTTGGGAATGTGATGCTCAAGGGCAGCCTTGATTGCATTGATCATGAGTTGGACAAATTTGAGATCCTCAGGGCAGTGAAAAGAGCATGCAGCAAGCTCACTGCCCGGGAATTCAAGAGAGCAGACTTTGGCCTGTTCTGGAACCTGCTCAGGAAGATTCCATGGGATATAGCCCTAGCGGGCAGGTGGGCCCAAGACTGTTGGTTGATATTCACGGATCATCTGCTGCAAGCTCAGGAGTGTTGCATCCGAACCAGAAGGAAGTGGAGTAGGAGGGACAGGAGACCTCCTTGGATGGATAAGGAGCTGCTGAGGAAAATTCAAAGGAAAAAAGAGGCTTATAAAAGGTGGAAGCAAGGACAGGCAGTCTGGGAACAATACGGGAATGCTACCTGGGAAGTCAGAGACCGGGTTAGGAAAGCTAAGGCCCACATAGAATTAAACTTGGCTAGGGATGTTAAGGATAACAGGAAGGGAATCTATAGGTACATTGCAAATAAAAGACACACTGGGGACAACATGGGCCCTCTTCAGAAGCTATTAGGAGAACTGGCTACCCTGGATCTGGAGAAGGCTGAGATTCTTAATGACTTCTTTGCCTCAGTCTTCACTGGCAAATGCTCTGACCACACCACTCAAGTCTTGGAAGGCAGACGAAGGGATGGTGAGAATGAAGACCCTGGGCCCACTGCAAGAGAGGATCAAGGATTCAAGACCACCTTAGGAACCTGAATGTATACAAGTCCATGGGATGAGATGAAATCCATCTTCGGGTCCTGAAGGAGCTGGCAAATGAAGTTGCTAAGCCACTGTCCATCATAGCTGGAAAATCCTGGCAGTCAGGTGAAGCTCCCGATGCCTGGTAAAAGGGAAATATAACCCCCAATTTCAAGAAGGGGAAAGTGGATGAGCTGGGGAATTACAGGCCAGACAGTCTCACCTCTGTGCCTGGCAAAATCTTGGAGCAGATTCTTTGGAAGGCACGCTAAGGCACATGAAAAACAGCAAGGTGCTTGGTGACAGCCAGCATGGCTTCACTTAGGGGAAATCTTGCCTGACCAATCTGGCAGCCTACTATGATGGCACTACAGAACTGATGGACAGCAGTAGAGCAGTTGATGTCATCTACCTGCACTTGTGCAAAGCGTTTGACGCTGTCCCACATGACATCCTTGTCTCTAAGTTGGAGAGACATCAGTTTGATAGGTGGACCACTCAGTGGATAAAGAAGTACCTTGATGGCCACATGCAAAGAGTCATGGTCAATGGCTCAATGTGCAGCTGGAGACCAGCAAGGAGTGGTGTCCCTCAGGGATTGGTGTTGGGACCTGTCTTATTCAACATCTTTGTCAGTGACATGGACAGTGGGATTGAGTGAGGCCTCAGCAAGTTTGCCGATGACACCAAGCTGTGTGGTTTGGTTGACACTCTGGAGGGAAGGAATGGCATCCAGAGGGACCTTGACACGCTTGTGAGGTGGGCTGATGCCAGCCTCATGAAGTTTAACCATGACAAGTGCGAGGTCCTCCAGCTGGGTGGGAGCAATGCCAGGCACAGCTACAGGGTGGGTGGAGAAGAGATTCAGAGCAGCCCTGCGGAGGAGGATTTGGGGGTGTTGGTGGATGAGAAAATGAACATGAGCTGGTTTCAGTGTGCACTCACAGCCCAGAAAGCCAACCGTATCCTGGGCTGCATCCAAAGGAGCGTGACCAACACGTCAAAGGAGGTGACCCTGCCCCTCTACTCTGCTCTCGTGAGACCTCACTTGGAGTATTGTGTGCAGTTCTGGTGTCCTCAACATCAAAAGGACATGGAAGTGTTGGAACAAGTCCAGAGGAGGGCAATGAGGATGAGCAGGGGGCTGGAGCACCTCCTGTATGAGGATAGGCTGAGAAAGTTGGGTGTGTTGAGCCTGGAGAAGAGAAGGCTGTGTGGAGACCTCCAAGCAGCCTTCCAGTACCTGAAGGGGGCCTATAGAGATGCTGGGGAGGGACTCTTCATGAGGACTGTGATGAGAGGACAAGGGGAAACGGGTTCAAACTTGAAAGGGGAAGTTTAGATTGGCTATGAGGCAGAAATTGTTTACTGTGAGGGTGGTGAGGCACTGGAATGGACTGCCCAGGGAAGTTGTGAATACTCCATCCCTGACAGTGTTCGAGGCCAGGTTGGACAGAGCCTTGGGTGACATAGTCTAGTGGGAGGTGTCCCTGCCCCTGGCAGGGGTGTTAGAACTAGATGATCTTAACATCCTTTCCAATCCTAACTCTTCTATGATTCTATGATTCTAAGTTCTACACACACATCTACAAGCACATCTCATTTCTAGCATCATCACACAGATGATTATTGTTAGAAGTTTTCCACTGCATAAAGACAGGAGAGTGAAAAACAGCATTTGACAAAAGCTCCAAAGAGGTGTGCAATTTAAATCTCCAGAATAAAATTTTTTGAAAGTTTAATGGCATGCACTCTATTTAATGCAAAATAAGTCACCCAAGAATAAAAACTGATTTTTATAGTTTTCAAGTTCAAATACTGAAAGGCTTGTAACTCATGGCATCAAATCTTCTGGTGTGGAAGATGATAGAATAAGACAGAAAACTCTCACAAACACTATAGGATATTACTGTAGCAATTACAAATACAGAAGGTATGCCTCTGTTACTTACCAGTACCCATCTCTATAAAAACACTTTAATTTCAAAACATGGACTGAAGAACAGCAGGGAGGCAACTCTCTATCCTTGCTGGAGAAGTATTTTTTGGTACTTAGCTTTCCATTTAAATGAAGTAAATTGGAAACTTTCCCAATCTCCAAACAGCATTAAACCAAGTGGTCACAAGGATATCTCCAGTTGTGGAAATGTATTGCGGCTGTAGCTTTTCTTCTATAGTCAAAGAGTAGCAAATTAATGAGTTGAAAGTGCCTGAAGTTGAAGGCATAAGAAAAAGATGTCTTATAAAACTAAATTAGTCAAAACAGTTTCACTTAGTGTGCAATCATGTGAATTTGAAACACCAAGCATCTGCACATACACATAAATATGCATACACTGGGCAGCAAGATTTCCACATCACTGTGCCAAAACGTGCACACACGAGCACATGCATGCACACAAAGAGACTTTTTATCTGGACTTCATGATTAAAAATTACTGATTTTACCTCTCTAAGCTATTTATAGTTGCGCATTTTGAAGAACAATTTCTTCCTGTAGATATTTAAACAAAACCTTTTCAAAAGGTAAAATAGTACTGGAAAGTTTCTATTTGATCTTAACAGTGAGAATAATCTTAATCTAGTTCTACAATATTTTGCTCCAAGTCAAGACAGGCAACAATTATATTGATTCTGTTTCAGAGAGGTGTGATATCAGATTTTTATTTTTTGAATTGAATTTCTTTATATTAATCCTATTACTTGAAAGGCCTGCTTACTTTAAACTTTTTTTTTTTTTTTTTTTTTTTTTAATATCATTTAACAGGTATTTTGACATTGGTTTTAAACATGGTTCAAGAGAGAATACTGGTCTAGTGCAGCTATGTCCTAACATCAATTAATCATTATCCTGTGATGGGCCAAATGTTACTGCCAGAACTGGAAGAGGTATCAAAATACTGGTATTTCTTTCTCCCTCTTCTGAGGTAAGAAATAAAAGATAAAAAATCTTGGCTTTTTTTTTTTTTTTCATCTTGAAATAATAGTATAAAAGAAGTGAAGAAGAGTAGTCAGGCTTATAAGGAGGTTAAGAAAAAAATCAATTACTGCCCCTTTATTGTGTAGGATCACTATGGAGCAAAGTTCAAATAAAAAGACAACTGTAAAACATAGGTCCAGAAAGAAACCTTTTAAAAATGCTTTCAGTCCAATGATATGTAGTTTGTTTCCTCTGCTAACAGACACAAAACACACTTTCAGACTGAAAGATTTCAAGAAGCCAAAATAAATGAACAAAACCACTGGATATCCATCGCAAGACGACATGGGATAAAATGTAATACTCAAGTGAAAAATTTTTGGTAAAAAATTTCAAAAGGAATTTGAAATAAAATATTTATTTTTGAATCATTCTCACTTAAAATTTTTAATTTATCTAAATTATCCTGCATTAAAATACTTAAATTTGACTCAGACTATTTTCTTCAGCCAAATTTTTCATCTAATTCTTAGAACACTGTCATTTTATGAAAATAAATATGATATTTTCTGAATTATTGGTTCAAAACTTGACATCAGGAACCTCAGGTAACACCTGAAAGCTAAACTTAAACTAAATGAGCAGTGATTTGTATTACTTCGGGGTGCACATAGGCAATTGCAGCAAAACCTTCCCATGGTATTACCAAGAGCAAGTGAAAAACTGCAGTGCTAAACCTGCTGTGTTTTCTTAAGATGCTGAAAACACCAGATGATATGAATATGAAATGAGGACTCTTCACACTTCTGAAAAGCCAGCAACTCTTCATTGCATTAGGAGATGTGACTTTATTTTTTTTTAAATAAAATATTCTTGCATTGGATCTGTTCCCTTTCATTTCTAAATATATGAAATGCTGCTATAAGACGATAAGGATATTATTTTTTTCCTGAAAAATTCTCCGTAGCTCCTAAGAGGAAAAAAAATACATATGCTGCTGGAGATAGGAACACTTCTTCCCTGGAAAGCAGTTTGTTAGTACTGACTGAAGTCAGGAAGAAAGAGCAGGAAAAACTCTAAACAAAGCAGTTGCTTCATTGGTCTTTGTTGTCCAAGAGTAGTAAGCAATAGGCAAACACAAGACTTTCAAAGCCTCCTTTTGCACCATGGTGCTATTAAACTGAAGGGATAACACTGTCCAATTTTATCTGTCATTGCTATGATTTCTGCCAAATATCATAGTATCATTAAATAACTACAATGCCATTATGTTTAGCAAACATACATATGTTATATATTCCATAATATACATTACATATATGTAGATACATTACATGTATCAGAAAAAAAGACATGAGTCTTTGTTCATGTTTTAAATATTGTTGACATTTTAACACTGCTACAAATATATAACTGCAATTTTTTTGTGCCTCAGAAAAGTAATTTCTGGTTGTTTAAAGAAACCAATTTCTAATTAAATTGTTTTGAAGGTGTTTGTTTTTTTTTCAGTCTGCTACTCTGCAATTCTTTTTTTAGTTAAATCTTTTATGTTGGGTTTGTTGTTCTTTTTTTTTTTCACGCTACCAGTTGTACTATCTAAAATGCCAGTGTGTTTGTTGGTTTCTATTTGCTGGTTTAGTTAGATAATAATGAGAGACATTTACCTCTCATTTCCAAGGGTCCAGTACTTGGGAAACAAGCTTGAAAATGCAGCCTTAGTGTACACTTAAGCCCCAGAAACTTTTTATAAAGGGTGCTCAAAGGCTTTGTTAGTGGTACTTTTTCTACCTACTGATTGATTCATTCATCGTGGTTTGATTTTGTTTTCTTTCGTTTTCAGGTTTTTTAACTGCAGCTTCAAGCTTTAAGCCACACTCATTTTTCTTTCCTTAGGAAGCATAAGCTCACCTGGTGATTTTTTAATCCTTGGTGTTGGGCTTGTATATATTCCTTATGATTTTCTGTTTGAAAAGTCTGGCTAAAATCCCACCAAAGCAGATGGAGACAAGGTGCAAGCCTTGCATGCCATGATGAACTAAAGTTTGGTAACCTTCTAAAAATCTTGATCCTTCACAGAGCTCTGCTGTTGCTTTTAAACAACTTTGTGAAGGCAGAGCATGCAAAAAGTATTAAGCATCTCCAATATTTACAGAAATATGTAACCACTGTAGCCTCGAACATGTACCTGTACTGCCTGCATTTTTTTTGCACCTCGGATGCTGGTGCCTATAAACTTCCCCATACTTTCTTCATCAGAGTTTTTCATGCATTTTCATATTGTCCTCCAGATTTCATCAGTCTCAGTCTTGCTCTCCAGCTTACTGCTATAAGCTACTAGACTGGAGCAAAGCTCTGTGTGATGCATAACAAAAGGGGAAACCATTTAAGGAAATGTAGCTATGGCCACTATGATAGGTCTTAAACCTCCAAGCAGTGCAAGTTCTGGAACGTCAGCCAAATTACTCAGAGAGACAGGATGAAAGAAGCGAAATGATACTGATACTTTCTCTGCTGTTAGCTGAGAACAAAGGGTCACTGACAAAGAACCAGGGGAAAGCACCCTTTCAAAACGACAACTTGGTTTCAGAAACAGATATGACCTATCATTCAAAAAAGCAGAAATACCAACAGAAAAACCCATTCACCTTTCCACAAGAAATCTTTCTGATTACTGCAGGAATTAGAAGATGCTGTCTACTCTCATTTGAGCAAAGTTAGGAGAGTGATGTCTTTTCTTTTTTGTTCTAGTCAAAACTCTGCATTTGTCTGTGGAGACAGGTAAAGAACTAAAAAATGTAAGAGAGCTGAGAATGAGAAAATTAATAAGATAACAGATGTGGTTAAGATGCTTATTTTCTATACCATAAAAGGCCTTCCCACTCAGTGTTGAAGGGAGCCACATTGAACTACTCTGCATCAAACTAAGCCATTAAACTGTGTCTTGAAATTACACATTAAAAAAAGCATGGCAAAGAGAGAGTTCACAAATATAATTTCATGATGAAATTCATTTTCTGATGAACATTGTGTCTAGCTTAGAAGCAGCTACGTAGTCCCAGAAGCAGAACAAGTGCCAGACCAGAGGTGTTTTATGTGCATGATAACTATGCTGCTTAGAATATTCACGGCCAGAACAGAGCACTTGTACACTGCAAGGAGCATCTTGCAAGAAAAATGACTAACAAAATAATCTTACCATCTTTAGCACACACTAAGTTATTTATTTTATGCATGTACATGATACTGTGTAGAGTGAAAAGACTGAAGAAGTGGCAAGCCTCCTGAAGGGAGGGAAGATCAACTGATCAGTGAGTATATCTCAGCCTGATTGCAGAGTGGCTCTGACAGACTGATTAAAAAAGGTATGCAGACACTGTTGCCCAAAAGGACAGTAGCTGGAATATGAACCTTTGAAGACAGGATAAAAAGGCTGTGGAAATTCAAGCAGAAGGGATTATCCTGGAGGGGAGTGGGAAAAACAGATCTGCTTGTCATGCTGATTAAACTCACAGTAATGCAAATTATACCAAATCCATAAAAAAATACAACATAGCAAGAATATGTGAATGAATAATATAACATGCACCATAGACATCGAAGTTCATTGTTACTCGACTATCAATGAAATACACTGTGAAGCTTCCCCTTCATCCTGCACATCAGGTATTGTTTTGGAACCACTATCAAAGGCAGCAGATTCAAGGATCATTGCTCTAATGCATCACAAATATGTTACAGCTTGCAAGTGAAAATAGATTCTTTCTTTGCTTCCACTCTATCCCACAATGGACTGAGGAAAGAAGAACCAGAGAATGTCTAACAAATATTAAGTATGTCCCAGCAGTGCATTTCTATGATGATTTAGACTACATACGTCTCACTGCTAACTTCTGCATGGTTGTCATGTTGTTTCAGTGAACCTTGGTTTATACTCATACCCTAGTCACCACTTGCAATCAAGGCAAAAATGAAGAAAGATTTGTTTAAGAGCTCCATTTCTTCTCCTGTTATGGATGAAAACATCAACTGATAATTCTTCATGTGGTCATTTTAAATACAAAAAAATATAATCTGTGTTATTTCATGTTTAATACTGAAGGCTTCAATTATGAGTAGAGGGATTGTGCTTGGATCTTTCAATGCAAACTCACATTATATTTTGTGTAAAACACACTGCATGAAATACAATTGAAAATACTACAAATATTTAAAAACTTTTTTATTTTTGTTCCCAATACATATGATAGAGCCTCACACTAAGTTCAAATATATACAATTCTCTTTAAATGACCAATGTAAATTATGCTTTACTTATACCAAATATTTAACAAATAACACTGCAGTTCCAGAGAAAATTAGCCTTACTTTATATCCATCCATATTCTGTAAACACTGTTTCACCTAAAGGTGCAGAAGAATGTGAAACAAGCCTTCAAGAAGTTAAACAAAACAGAAACAAACATTATTAGGTTGTCACTTTCCATCAAAAATTTTTTCATTGAACTTTTTCTGGTTTATTTAAAAAACTAACTAGATTGGTGGATAGTGTGGTTTGTTTACAAAACAAAAAAAAATAAAATCAAACCAAAACAATGACAAAAGAAACCACGAATTGGCCTTCACTGGGAAAAAAAAAAAAATAGAAAAAAAAAACAAGCACCCACAAAAAAAAGCCAAACCAAAACTATACAAAACAACAAAATTCACCCATTTTAACAAAAAAAAAGCTTTTATTTTTATTCTGGTCAGGACAGTTCCGTAAATCTTACATGGGACTATTCCTATATTTATTAACCTTAAAACCTTTGAAAATCTTATCCCTGTGAAAATGAGATTTAAGATATAGATAGCCTGAGAAAATGGACATGATACAGAGTAATATAGTAACGGTCATTTATGGTGCTGAATCAAAATCAACACAGCTGTAATGAAATGGTATTACAACCCACTAATACATTTTATTACTAGAAAACCTGACTGTGTATCTGCCCTGACTTCTGGTTCTGAGCCAGAATCATAGAATCATGGAAGAGTTAGGGTTGGAAAGGACCTTAAGATCATCTAGTTCCAACACCCCTGCCAGGGGCAGGGACACCTCCCACTAAACTATGACACCCAAGGCTCTGTCCAACCTGGCCTCGAACACTGTCAGGGATGGAGTATTCACAGCTTCACTGGGCAACCCATCCCAGCGCCTCACCACCCTCACAGTCAAGAATTTCTTCCTCATAGCCAATCTAAACTTCCCCTGTTTAAGTTTGAACCCGTTACCTCTTGTCCTCTCACTACAGTCCTTCATGAAGAGTCCCTCCCCAGCATCCCTATAGGCCCCCTTCAGGTACTGGAAGGCTGCTAGGAGATCTCCACACAGCCTTCTCTTCTCCAGGCTCAACACACCCAACTTCTCAGCCTATCCTCATACAGGAGGTGCTCCAGCCCCCTGCTCATCCTCATCGCCCTCCTCTGGACTTGTTCCAACACTTCCATGTCCTTTTGATGTTGAGGACACCAGAACTGCACACAATACTCCAAGTGAGGTCTCACGAGAGCAGAGTAGAGGGGCAGGGTCACCTCCTTTGACGTGTTGGTCACGCTCCTTTGGATGCAGCCCAGGATACGGTTGGCTTTCTGGGCTGTGAGTGCACACTGAAACCAGCTCATGTTCATTTTCTCATCCACCAACACCCCCAAATCCTCCTCCGCAGGGCTGCTCTGAATCTCTTCTCCCCCCACCCTGTAGCTGTGCCTGGCATTGCTCCCACCCAGCTGGAGGACCTCGCACTTGTCATGGTTAAACTTCATGAGGCTGGCATCAGCCCACCTCACAAGTGTGTCAAGGTCCCTCTGGATGCCATTCCTTCCCTCCAGAGTGCCAACCAAACCACACAGCTTGGTGTCATCGGCAAACTTGCTGAGGGCTCACTCAATCCCACTGTCCATGTCACTGACAAAGATGTTGAATAAGACAGGTCCCAACACCAATCCCTGAGGGACACCACTCCTTGCTGGTCTCCAGCTGCACATTGAGCCATTGACCACAACTCTTTGCGTGCGGCCATCCAGCCACTTCTTTATCCACCGAGTGGTATACCTATCAAACTGATATCTGCCCAACTTAGAGACAAGGATGTCATGTGGGACAGTGTTGAACGCTTCGCACAAGTGCAGGTAGATGACATCAACTGCTCTACCACTGTCCATCAGTTCTGTAGCACCATCATAGAAGGCCGCCAGATTGGTCAGGCAGGATTTCCCCTAAGTGAAGCCATGCTGGCTGTCACCAAGCACCTTGCTGTTTTTCATGTGCCTTAGCGTGCCTTCCAAAAAGAATCTGCTCCAAGATTTTGCCAGGCACAGAGTTGAGACTGACTGGTCTCTATCTCCCCAGCTCATCCACTTTCCCCTTCTTGAAATTGGGGGTTATATTTCCCTTTTACCAGGCATCGGGAGCTTCACCTGACTGCCAGGATTTTCCAGCTATGATGGACAGTGGCTTAGCAACTTCATTTGCCAGCTCCTTCAGGACCCGAAGATGGATTTCACCTCATCCCATGGACTTGTGTTCTTTAGATAAATAGGATCTTTCTCCATACACCTTTCTATTGTTGACTGGTACTATATATAAGTCACCAAAATTCTTTCACCAGTCTTTTGCTTTATCAATATATAAATCCCTAGATTTATTCCTTTCAGCGTAAGTACAAGGTGGCTCACTTACCTGTGACATCAGGTTCAGTTGTTGAACATAAAAATGGTCAACCTACTTTTAGTAATCTTGTACTTTCCATAAAATTATTTTTTAAATGTTATGCAAATTCAGTGTTAAAGAACATCCATGGCAGGATCTAATATCTCAATACACATTTATAG
This sequence comes from Myiopsitta monachus, assembly GCA_017639245.1. NCBI lineage: Eukaryota > Metazoa > Chordata > Aves > Psittaciformes > Psittacidae > Myiopsitta > Myiopsitta monachus. The sequence continues at coordinate 45,362,077 of CM029941.1, read as the reverse complement.
AGTAAGAAAGGAGCTTAATTTCAGCTGTAGAAATCTAGTTGTTATACTAATTTGTGCTTATCCTTGACCTTTATTGATGCAATGTGCATGCCTTTATCTTGCTGATGTTTCAGACAGTTCAGTTCCTTAGCTCTGACTTGCTGAGGGTCTTAAATTAGCTGCTGCAACTACAGGTATTTTCTATGAGATTGATACTTCCTGAAAGTCAAAAATTTGTAACATCCCTTAAAAATAATTGATTTTGTCTTCTGGGTGTCCATGGTAAGATGTTAGTAGCTTGGGGGGGGGGGGGCAGGGTGTCTGCAGGTGGTGGCTCCGGTGGGAAGAGGCCAGCGGCTGCCATGTGCTGGTCTCAGCAGATGCCCTGGAGCCAAAGCTGGGCCTATCAGTGAAGCTGGTGGTACCTCTATGAAAACTTACTTTGAAAAAGACCAAAAACATTACATGGAGAGAAAAGGAGGCAAGAAAAAGAGTAAGAGCAAGCAAAAGGAACAAAAGTGAGAGCAAGGGCAAGAAGAGGAGTAGATGCCCTAGAGTGGAGCAGATATCATACTGAAGCCTATGGAAGACTCATTCTGTTGCAGATGAATATTCCTGGAAGAACTGTAGGCCATGGAGGATCCATGCTAGAACAGAGGTGAAGTATGTAGGAAGTAGTGTCAAAAGATGGGAAGGTGAAGTGGCAGAATGGTGACAAGCTTGTGAATAAAGAGAAGAAAGGTGTTTTAATGCTTCATTTCATTTTCTCTTAACCAAAACTATTTTAACTGACAATAAATTATTTTTTCCCATGTTGAATCTATTTTGCCTTTAAGAGTAGTTGGCAAGTAACATTGCTGTCTTTATTCTGGCACATGCATGCTCTTATTGTGTTTTTTCCTATTTCACTCTCCCTCGCACTGTGTGTGCATGTAGTGACAGAGTGCTTGGGTGTGAATTGGGCCAATCAAACAAATAATACTATTCACATGCAATTGTATTTAAAACCAGAGAAGATAGGTATTTTTTCTTGGCAGTGTCTTCTTAATTACTATTTGGGAGCAAATTTCCTTCCCCATCTCAGATAATTCAGTTTTTCTTCAGCTAATTCAGTATTTTCTGTTACATTAGACACTTACTACAAAATGACAGAGGATCATCCAAACCACCATTACACAGATCATTTTTAATGATCATCAGGACTGGATAAGAACACGCCCTAACTTTTCATTATGGGGGCTTGCTCAGCTATGAAATAATGGTTATTAAAATTGCAGTTAGCTCCTTGAGAGCTAGGCTCCCCATGGGCAGAGCTCTGCTCTCATATTTTTTGCTATTGCCTGTGATAGCCTACATCTGGAGGCTTTTCTGACTTCTCCCCACTTCATGAATTCAGATCCAAATGTCTTCACTTCCATTTGTGGGAGCTCAGTTGCTGCCAATGTATCACTGCCAATGTATCACTTTTCCTTCTCCTTCTTACTTCTGCCACTGCTCAGCATTGAAAATATAGATGTTATTTTTTGGCAACTTTGTTAAAGAGAAATAAAAATATCGTCAGATAATTCATTGTGATATAAATGGTAAAATAAACATGTTCTGTGAAATTCTGATCTAATCATAGAATCATAGAATCATGGAATCACAGAATCATACAATCATAGAATAGTTAGGGTTTGAAAGGACCTTCAGATCGTCTAGTTCCAACCGCTGTGCCATGGGCTGGGACACCTCACATTAAATATAAATCTTTAAAGCAAGAAATCAATTATACTTAATTACATTAAGGAATTTGGCTTAGGAAACAATAATTAGACACTAGTACCATATTCCACTCACACTATGAACTGTTTTAACATAATCTGCATGCAGGTATATGAGTGAGTGTTGCTGTACAAAGAAGCAAATGAGCCATAGTATCTATGGCAATAGATTTGTGTAGGACAGGATGAAGCATTTTAATTAACTTCACTTTTAGAATTCAGAAATTTCTACTTATGGTAAATTTACAGTATTCTATGGTTAAATTTGCTTGGGTTTGGTTTCACTGGGAATAAGCAAAAGAGTGACACAGGTGTATATAGAGAAAAACGAGGCATAAAATTAACTGAATTCCCTAATAGAATATAAATTAGTAAAGTCAGGAGTTCATCAGATATCACTGCAATGCACATGGTTTTATTAATTTAATAAAATATTACAATATATCTTGTCAAATTTATTTTTAATATAGAAATACATAATGTACACAATTAAGTATTAAGTTATCACCACTTAATAAGATTTTACTTCTGCAGTCCTCTTCACAGAGTCTTTCTGATTTTCTTAGAAGCATATGACCGTCTTGCCTTCTGTAAGATTTCTCTCTTCAGACTGCTTCAACTACAACATGGTTAGCTCTTGATGATGTGAGGAATCTTTGCAGCCAGGATGAATTCTGATTTTTTTTTTGTGTGTTTGCATTAGAAGATTTTCTATATCTCATTTCTAAGTCTTTCTTCCTTTGGAAAAGAAGCAATAACCATTCCCTTGCTGCCTTAAGAAATACATCTTTGCATCTTTTTTTTTTTTTTTGTTGTGTTATGTAAATTTAGTTTCCAATTGTTTTAAAATTAAACTGATGTATATTTCTAACACTGATATTTACTACTTGCACAGTATTTCCAATATACATATTTTCCTTTCCCTTACATGGGTTATATCTGAGCACTTGTGTATTTACTATAGTCTTATAACAAAGTGGTTTATCAAGTACTAATAATTAATTCTAAGCATCAAAGTGTGAAGACTCCACTGCTGTCTTTGATACTGCTTTCTTCAGAGAATATTACTCTTTGTGTCTAAAAAATGTAATGCAGACAGATGTGTGAATCTCATTAAAGTTTTTGTAGAGCTGCTTTACAAAATTTTCTTTCAAAATCCGGGCTCAGAAGTGCCTAGAGAATGTTGATATTACTCAAAGGATTTATCGGTAGAGGTCTTTAGAATAGCACGTGAACTACAACATTGTTTAGAAATACTACCCTGGATTAATAGAAGGCTGAAGTTCTTAATGACTTCTTTGCCTTAGTCTTCAATGGCAAATGCTCTGACCACACAACACAAGTCTTGGAAGGCAGACACAGGGGTATTGAAAAATCATACATATTTGAAAAATCATGGCAGTCAGCTGAAGTTCCCGATGCCTGGTAAAAGGGAAATATAACACGCAGTTTCAAGAAGGGTGTCGAGGTTTAAGCCTCTAACCATGCAGCTTTTCACACTCACTCACTCCCCTTTCTTTCTTCCCCCACTCCCGGGAGCATGGGGAGGAGAATCAAAAGAATGCAACTCCCACAGGTTAAGATAAGAACAGTTTAGAAACTAAGGTAGAACACAGATCACTACTGCTACCACCAGTAATAATAGAAAGAAATACAAGGAAAAAAAATACAACTGCTCACCAAGCCCGACCCAGCCAGTGCAGCCCCCAGCAGCGAACCCCCCACTGCACCACCACACCCTTCGGGGTCTCTGTCCTCCGTTTTCACCTCCTGGGCATGACGTGTTGTGGTATGGAATAAGCTCTTTGGTCAGTTTGTGTCAGGTGTCCTGTCTCTGCTTCCTCCCGGCTCCCCTCCTCCCTGGCATAGCGTGAGACTCAGAAAGTCCTTGGCCAGACCAAAACATTAGCATGCCGCAACTGAAAACACTGGTGTTATCAGCACAGCTCCAAGGCCCCAAAATCAAAAACACAGTGCTGCACCAGCTACCAAGAAGGAGAAAAATGACTGCTGCTGCTGAACCCATGACAAGAAGGGAAAGTGGAGGAGTTGGGGAGTTACAGGCCAGTCAGTCTCAACTCTGTGCCTGGCAAAATCTTGGAGTAGATTCTCCTGGAAGGCATGCTAAGGCACATGTAAAACAACAAGGTGCTTGGTGACAGCCAGCATGGCTTCACTTAGGGGAAATCTTGCCTGACCAAACTGGCGGCCTTCTAGGATGGCACTTCGGAACTGATAGACAGCAGTAGAGCAGTTGATGTCATCTACCTGCACTTGTGCGAAGCGTTCAACACTGTCCCACATGACATCCTTGTCTCTAAGTTGGGCAGATATCAGTTTGATAGGTATACCACTCGGTGGATAAAGAAGTGGCTGGATGGCCGCACGCAAAGAGTTGTGGTCAATGGCTCAATGTGCAGCTGGAGACCAGCAAGGAGTGGTGTCCCTCAGGGATTGGTGTTGGGACCTGTCTTATTCAACATCTTTGTCAGTGACATGGACAGTGGGATTGAGTGAGGCCTCAGCAAGTTTGCCGATGACACCAAGCTGTGTGGTTTGGTTGGCACTCTGGAGGGAAGGAATGGCATCCAGAGGGACCTTGACACACTTGTGAGGTGGGCTGATGCCAGCCTCATGAAGTTTAACCATGACAAGTGCGAGGTCCTCCAGCTGGGTGGGAGCAATGCCAGGCACAGCTACAGGGTGGGGGGAGAAGAGATTCAGAGCAGCCCTGCGGAGGAGGATTTGGGGGTGTTGGTGGATGAGAAAATGAACATGAGCTGGTTTCAGTGTGCACTCACAGCCCAGAAAGCCAACCGTATCCTGGGCTGCATCCAAAGGAGCGTGACCAACACGTCAAAGGAGGTGACCCTGCCCCTCTACTCTGCTCTCGTGAGACCTCACTTGGAGTATTGTGTGCAGTTCTGGTGTCCTCAACATCAAAAGGACATGGAAGTGTTGGAACAAGTCCAGAGGAGGGCGATGAGGATGAGCAGGGGGCTGGAGCACCTCCTGTATGAGGATAGGCTGAGAAAGTTGGGTGTGTTGAGCCTGGAGAAGAGAAGGCTGTGTGGAGACCTCCAAGCAGCCTTCCAGTACCTGAAGGGGGCCTATAGAGATGCTGGGGAGGGACTCTTCATGAGGACTGTGATGAGAGGACAAGGGGAAACGGGTTCAAACTTGAAAGGGGAAGTTTAGATTGGCTATGAGGCAGAAATTGTTTACTGTGAGGGTGGTGAGGCACTGGAATGGACTGCCCAGGGAAGTTGTGAATACTCCATCCCTGACAGTGTTCGAGGCCAGGTTGGACAGAGCCTTGGGTGTCATAGTTTAGTGGGAGGTGTCCCTGCCCCTGGCAGGGGTGTTGGAACTAGATGATCTTAACGTCCTTTTCAATGCTAACTATTCTATGACTCTATGATTCTATGATTTTATGATTCTATTATTCTATTCCAAGATTTCTGTCTAGAGTTATGGCCATGCTAGAATATACTGCATGATCCCATCTCACATAGGCAAAATTGCATAATAACAGCCTTTGGCTGGCAGTGACACATCAAATATCAGGAGCCCTATAATTTTGATTTTCCAGTGCAGTATTTATTTATTTTAAGATTTGCCTCCTATTTTATGGCTGCAGCTTGGCACTGGCAGAATATCAAGTGGGAGAATAGGAGAGTGAAGAAAAGATGCTGGAGTTTGAAGTCTCCTTCAGTGCTGAATTGTTGAAATTATATTGAAAACACATAGCTAGTGCTTTGGTTCACAGCTGGGATCAATAAAAGTCTGTGAAGAATTTCTGTAAATTATACTATCCTGTGGGGGGCCAAAGAAAAGTTGTTTCTCATTTAGAATAAATAGTCCTCCACATGAACTTATTCCTAACCATGCAAACAAAGGAATTAAGTAGGCAATTTCCATACATATGACTCTTTCTTTTATGAAATGTAGTTCACTAGAAATTCAGAGCTAATTGATTTAGAGGAATTCGTGTCTGTAAATTTCTTCAACTTTGTAACAAAATCCAATGACTTGATTTTATATAACAGTATTTCTTATTGTAACATTTAAAAATGACAAAATCAAGTGTTCAAAGTGTGTTCTATTTGCATTGCAAAACAATGGGGTTTGCCTATAAAATAAGACAAAGAGGTTTGTCAGATCCACAGATAATAACACATATGCCAATGGTATTGTTCATGGAATAGAAGTGTCACAATTCTCTGTAGAACCAATTGGGTTTGTCTTCTATTTTGAAATTTCTATATGTAAATATAAGTTCAGAATAATTGCTTCAAATCTGGAAATCTGCACGCAAAAATGTGAAAGAGCATATTGTAGTTGTTTCAAAACTTTCCTTAAGAAAAGTGTGTTTATTTGTTGCTGTATGTTTCGTCACAGGTGAAACAAATCATTCTAATGAGATGTGTTCCAGAAATGTATGAAAAGTCTTTTGTAGGTTTCATCCTAATACCAATAAGGTAACCACCTTTATTAGTAACTCATGATTTCCCCCACCACTTAAGAACATCTGAAAATGTGTTTTTAATTCCATCTACTCATCCAGCTACTGAAATACAGTAAATATAGAACACAAAAAAATTCCTCTGTTAATTTTTGCAATTCATAATCCAGTTTTTATTCTTTGCTTTAATGCTGTTTAGTATCGAAGGTGCCTGAACCACCATGCGGCTTCTGGTGGTTGTGCGCCTCTCCACGGACTCTGCTGCTTCCCCAGGAATTCCTGTTAGGTCCCAGTCTTTTTACAGGTGGAAGCATTTGGATGGCTGGGAGCATGCTGGGCGTAACAGGAACTCTCGCTGCCTAGCAAAGGCGAGGAGCAATGCAGAGTCCAGGAAGGCTGGATACTCCCTCATGATGCCTGAACCTCTTTTGGGGTAAACAGTGAGTACCTGACAACCTGAAACATAACTGTTGTGCAGCTGGTGAAACCAACACAGAATTGACGCCAGGATGAATACTCACTGCTGATCGCCTTACGACCCTATAAAGTGTAGTTCCAAGAGAGAGATCACTTGAGCTGTCCTGGACCACAGCAAGCTGTGACTGGCGTCTCCCTCTGAGTGAGACGCCTTTCAGAGCCTGTGGACTCTTGTATTTTGAAATAGAGGGACCATTTACTTAAGTTGTTACTGTTGCTTCTGCTTACTGACACTCAACCCTTTGCCTATTGAGGAATGTTGAGAAAACTGGAGTACTGTGCTTTACTCTTCAGTGCACCCCAGGGAAATTTTTAACATATGTATGTGTATATACATATATGTGTGTGTACATATATATAATATATATATATCTTAGTGTGTGTCTGTTTATGTTAGTTTAGGTATTTAATTGAAAGTGCATGTATGTTAGCTTCAATAAACAAGTGTTTTTAGAAATCCTGTGATTCACTCTCAAACTGCAAACTGCTGCTAAATGGCACCCATAATCCTTTAGATGAATAGCACTGACTAAGTCTGAGAGTAAGTCTAGATCCAGCTGCATATATACTCCTCTCTAAAAGGAAGTTTAAAAAGCAAGGGGGTCTATTCTGAATCATGTGACTCAACAGGAGGATTTCCTTATTTTCTATATGTCTTTCACCAAACATAAACTTGCTGTCTAGGACTGAGACTAAGATTGGATTCAGCTGCACCTAGACTACTCTCTGAGAGGAAGTTTAGAAAGCAAGGGGTCAAATCTGAACCTCAGCACACAATTGAAAGGTCTACCTTATTCTTTTATATCTTTGGTTTCTATACACATAATTTAGATAGAATTGCACTGAAATTAACACAATTTTGTATAAATCATTGTCAACTCTGAAAAAAAAAATCTCTTTTTGTATGTAGTAGAGTGAACCTTGCCATTAAAGTCTGATGAATCACACGTTTATAAATTTCTATTACAGTTACTTTTGCTAATATCTCTGACAGTAATTCTTTTATAGCTATCCTAACCACTCACTTCTGTGACACTTCCCTTTCCGCTATATAGTAAATTCTCAAGAAAAACAAGGGGAAATCTCAGTTTTGAGAATTTTCATAGACTAAGCATTCATTATCAGGGTGATTATGGCAAGTATTAGATAGGATCAAGAGTGAGTTACTTAGCTTATTCAATAATGTTGATGTTTACTATTAAAATGAGTTCTTACCACTCACACTTATTCAAATTAAGCCACAGATCCCCAGAGCAGTACATCTCAAAGCTTTAAGTAGTACAAATAATATTTAGAAGTGGGCATTAAAAATATTTTACAACTATTTCAGCAATTTCATTGATTTAGTGCCTAGGCCTAAACATGTAGGCAAGTTATGAGCAGCATAAACATGGCTCTGTAACTTCCTACTTTTAAAGCAATTCTCATGCAAAGCTTCAGATAATCTGCAGTAATTTTTAATTATATGAGAGTGAGCTGCAATTATTGTGATGCTTCACTAGCTACTTCATTCAAAGTTAATTGATAAAGATTAATTGTATCAGAAAAGCAGTGGACATCCTTAGAAATAACCAGCAGTTTTGAGGAACACTAGAACAGGTCAAGCTGTCATGCTTCACAATGAAGCATGTGCCAGCCATACATCACGTAACTGGAGCAACATTAAATACAGGATGAGAATATGTCAATGTAAGTATTTACAAATATTTTCTCCTAGATCCAGGCTTTATTTCACCTCTCTATTGTTCTCTGCACAGCAGAGAGATAATTATGCATGTGGCTTTACAGCATAAAAAAACAAGTTCCAGGCAAAGATAAGCAATTTTTCACCATACAGTTTCTCAGTTGGACTTTATTCTGATCCTGTTCACTGTGTAAATGAATAAATAATTCTGGCACCACAAGTATAGTGACAAGAACTATCTAAACTGGCTTAAGTGCAATAACTGCTTAATGTATGACTGTGACATTATCTAAAGCTACATGTTTAAGTATTTAGCAACCTCTTTATAGTGAAAAACAGGTCTTTAACCATGATAACATAGTTTACTTCATAGTGTTTAGTCTGTACCATTTAATTCAATCTTTTCCGTTGCATGTACATAAATTTTCACTTATGAGAGATTAATAATATGTCTGGCAGATTTAAATAAAGAAGGAAATAAAGTAGTTTAAAAAAACCCAGGAATTTAATTTTACAACGTTAATTCAAATAAGACATGAAACAGGATCTTAAATATACTTTTTGAGCATAGAACGTAACAGCAGAATTTCTCCTCACTCATCTAACCTTAGAAAGTTTTGTTTTGAATACAATTTTAATCAGCAGAGACTTGAATTAAAAGAATAGAAATCACATATAAATTGTAAAAAAAATTTCCATTAGTACGTTAAATTGCTAAGGCATCTATAGAATATATTGCACAGTGTATTAGATGGGATAGTTAACTCTTTAAAGGGATAGTACCCTGTTCTTCGCTATTATAGTATTGAATGTGTCTCAGGAGAATTTTTTGGTTTGGTTTTGTGTTGCTTAAAAAAACACAAACAAACAAATGAAACAAAGTATTTTCTTAACAAAAAGAAAGAGATGTAAAAGGAAAGAAATTATGAATACCAGTAGAAATTGCAGAGATTTGTTGAGCAAGAAAAGATAGATAAAAGGGCAATACACAGAAAACAACACAAGAAAGAAAAAATGGGACAAAGACAAAGGAACAAATAAAAAATAAGAAGTTTAGTTGCAAAAGCTAACAGATAACTGTAATAGCAGGCAGAAATATGGTGGCCTATGACATGTTACAAGGGAAAGATCATTTCTTAGGCACCTTGTTCATGAATTGCCTGGCTTTCATCCTGTTGGACCACTATAAGTTTCTTATGGAATGAATCATATTGCTTATGACAAAAAGCAAAATAAAAGGAAAAAAAGCCCATAGCTAATTTGTGCCAGAAAAATCTCCTGGTGACCACTGAAATTATGTAATTTGTCCAGAGGTTACCCAGATCCAACATAGAATCATAGAGTCATAGAATAGTTAGCATTGAAAAGGACGTTAAGATCATCTAGTTCCAACACCCCTGCCAGGGGCAGGGACACCTCCCACTAAACTATGACACCCAAGGCTCTGTCCAACCTGGCCTCGAACACTGTCAGGGATGGAGTATTCACAACTTCCCTGGGCAGTCCATTCCAGTGCCTCACCACCCTCACAGTAAACAATTTCTGCCTCATAGCCAATCTAAACTTCCCCTTTCAAGTTTGAACCCGTTTCCCCTTGTCCTCTCATCACAGTCCTCATGAAGAGTCCCTCCCCAGCATCTCTATAGGCCCCCTTCAGGTACTGGAAGGCTGCTTGGAGGTCTCCACACAGCCTTCTCTTCTCCAGGCTCAACACACCCAACTTTCTCAGCCTATCCTCATACAGGAGGTGCTCCAGCCCCCTGCTCATCCTCATCGCCCTCCTCTGGACTTGTTCCAACACTTCCATGTCCTTTTGATGTTGAGGACACCAGAACTGCACACAATACTCCAAGTGAGGTCTCACGAGAGCAGAGTAGAGGGGCAGGGTCACCTCCTTTGACGTGTTGGTCACGCTCCTTTGGATGCAGCCCAGGATACGGTTGGCTTTCTGGGCTGTGAGTGCACACTGAAACCAGCTCATGTTCATTTTCTCATCCACCAACACCCCCAAATCCTCCTCCGCAGGGCTGCTCTGAATCTCTTCTCCCCCCACCCTGTAGCTGTGCCTGGCATTGCTCCCACCCAGCTGGAGGACCTCGCACTTGTCATGGTTAAACTTCATGAGGCTGGCATCAGCCCACCTCACAAGTGTGTCAAGGTCCCTCTGGATGCCATTCCTTCCCTCCAGAGTGCCAACCAAACCACACAGCTTGGTGTCATCGGCAAACTTGCTGAGGCCTCACTCAATCCCACTGTCCATGTCACTGACAAAGATGTTGAATAAGACAGGTCCCAACACCAATCCCTGAGGGACACCACTCCTTGCTGGTCTCCAGCTGCACATTGAGCCATTGACCACAACTCTTTGCGTGTGGCCATCCAGCCACTTCTTTATCCACCGAGTGGTATACCTATCAAACTGATATCTGCCCAACTTAGAGACAAGGATGTCATGTGGGACAGTGTTGAACGCTTCGCACAAGTGCAGGTAGATGACATCAACTGCTCTACCACTGTCCATCAGTTCTGTAGCACCATCATAGAAGGCCGCCAGATTGGTCAGGCAGGATTTCCCCTAAGTGAAGCCATGCTGGCTGTCACCAAGCACCTTGCTGTTTTTCATGTGCCTTAGCGTGCCTTCCAAAAAGAATCTGCTCCAAGATTTTGCCAGGCACAGAGTTGAGACTGACTGGTCTCTATCTCCCCAGCTCATCCACTTTCCCCTTCTTGAAATTGGGGGTTATATTTCCCTTTTACCAGGCATCGGGAGCTTCACCTGACTGCCAGGATTTTCCAGCTATGATGGACAGTGGCTTAGCAACTTCATTTGCCAGCTCCTTCAGGACCCGAAGATGGATTTCATCTCATCCCATGGACTTGTATACATTCAGGTTCCTAAGGTGGTCTCGAACTGGATCCTCTCTTACAGCGGGCCCAGGGTTCACATTCTCACTGTCCCTTCATCTGCCTTCCAAGACTTGAGTGGTGTGGTCAGAGCATTTGCCTGTGAAGGCTGAGGCAAAGAAGTCATTAAAAATCTCAACCTTCTCCAAATCCAGGGTAACCAGTTAATGTTCCCTTACTTTCGTTATGCCCCAGGTTCTATCTTATCTAACAGCCAAACAAATTCAGTTATGCAGCTTTAAATTCACAGGGTGGGAGCTGAGCTCTTATTCCCAGGGCAGATGCAGAAGTACTCCTTCTATATGCACTGATTCTATGCTGAAGGAAAGGGGACAGGGAAAAAAAAATAAATGAACTTATCTTAAAAGCTTTTCTTCCTATCAAGGAAGAAAAGAATAAAGGTGAGAAAACAGTAGTTCATTTTCATCTCTTCATTCCCTGTCTTCTTTCTATCTTACAATAAGAATAAATTAGTAGAGAACAACTAATTAAAGGAAAAAATAGACTTGAAGAGATATGAGAAGAAAGTGAACAGAAAAATGCTGCAAATATATGAAGTAAAATGGCAAGAAAATAACGAAAGAATAAAAAGAAGAACTGAATGTGGTATTAAAAAAACAAAATGAGGGGGAAAAAGCAATAAAAGCAAGATTGTTTAAACTAAACTATTGCCTGAAGGTCTGTGTATATCTTTAAAGATAATGTAATTTTGTCACATAGGAGATAGAGCTAAAGCTTGGAAAACAGTAAGAAAGTATACTGCTTACCTGCTAAAAACATTTTTTACCAAAAAATTAAAGTGTCTAGAATTAATTTATGTGTATTTTCCTCAGACATCATCATATTTTTGCTGCAGTATTGCCACTGACCTTTCCAATGACAGAGTTCACTATCTGGGAGCAAGTTTTATTCCTTAGGTTTTCAACATCTAGTCTACTAGCTAGTGTTTTTTGAAAATGTTAGAGAAAATACTATATCTGTTTCCACTTCAGACAACTGTTTTTATCTCTGGTGTCTCTTCTATGCCTATTTCTTTAAAGATATTAATTTATACATTCATTGTGCTTAGGACTCAATCTTTTTTTTTTTTTTCTTTAAATAATACTTGAAGGAAATTATTTTCCATCAGTTCTAATATTTGCTTCTGCTTATGTATAGAAATTCAGTATTACTTGACCTTTTTTTTCTGAAAGCAAAGCTGCTCAAAAGATTCCCTCCTCCTTTCTCTTTTCCTTCCAAGCTGGTTTGCTTTTGTATTCTGAATGTGTGGCAGCAGATAACCCCTCACTGATGTTTATGTTCACCAGACAGAGCCTATGACCTCACCTAGGTCTTCTTTAACTTTTCACTAAGAATTTTTAAAAAGAAAACCCCAAATTCTGCCAACTGGCATGTCTTAAGTGAAACTTGCTAAGTTCTTTTCAAACACATTCCTTTGAGCAAATCAGCCTGAAGCAGAAAACGAATTTGCAGCTTGTCAAAAATTGGCATTTGGCTGCAAAACTGCAGCTGAATAGGATTTACATGAATTATCCACATTGCTTTCTGTTTCCTTTGCTTTGTTTGAAAGATTATGGGCTTCTCAATATGTTTTATTGTCATAATAAGCTGACTGCAACTTTTGTAAGGGAATCACCAGTCTACTGTACTTCATCTTTTGAAAACTCAGTCAGATTAACCTTTTCCAGCATGCATTCAGGGAACTCTTAAACAAATTGTTGGAGAATGTATAGGCACTCTTTCCCAACTTCCTAACTGTGATTAAACTCTGTGGCACTTATGACGATACTAGATCTTTATCTTGTTTGCCTGGATTTTTGGTCTGTTTTTAAATCAAGGCTTTGGATGACCCAAAAAAAAAAAAAAAAAAAAAAAAAAAAAAAAAAAGTGTTTGTAGAAAACCTGAACATTTAAAATTAAAATTGATCCTAGAAAAATAAATAATAATAATTAAAAAATTCTGGTGATGTAATAGCATGAATTTATGAATCTGAACAATCTGCTTCTTTTGCAAAACAAAGTTCAACATATAAGCAGAACAGGAAAAAACACGTTATGGTTCAGATTTCATGCCTTCAGTACAGAAAAGTCCTAAAAGATGGTGGAAAACTGATGCAATTAAAGCCAGTAGACCTAATTCACACCCAAAGTATTTCTCAAGTTTTTAAACACTCAGTTTATGTTTTAAATTGATTACAGCAATTCTGATCAAAATACCACGCAGTCATCAACTTATTATTAGTTTTAATAAATACTCCAACAAATAGTAGAAAATAAAACTAAATCACAAATCTAAAGTGGTAGTTAATAACTTGAGATATAACTTTTATTAGCTGATCTTCAGCAAGCTTTTAAATTTCATGCTCACTTTCGGATTAGAGCATTCACTTCATAATCTCAATGTATGTTTTCACATTTGAAGGCATGATAAAAACCTACAAACCCTAGTCTGGATTCAGTAAGTCATTTTAATTTTTTCTATAGTACAGAATGCAATCACTGTAAATTTCTGTAGCCTGACATTTCATTGCACAAATGAAAATACCTGTTCTATCTCAATCTTACTTTTGATTTTTGAGAAATATTACCAATGAGATTTATGAACTAGAAAAGAAAGCACATGCATATCATTTAAAGAAAACCGCATTTAATCTATATATGCAAATAACAAAATTTATAAATATTAATGTATTAGACTACTGTTACTTCCCACTTTTTTCATTAAATACTTCACAAAACTTCATTATTTTCTGATTTCACTGAATACCAGTATTCTCCTTTTTTACAGAAGTCTTCCTGAAGTATATAATTCTATATCCATAACGAAGACCTCTTGTCTAAATCTACTTCTATAAATACTTACAAATTCCTGGGAATAAGTTACCAGACTTACTGATTAATATTTTCTGAAATACTCACTTCCTTGTCAATATAGACATCCATCTTTGTGAATCCTTCTATTAAAACTTAGCATGTAAATGTATGATAAACCAAATTTTAAAAAATGCTTATCACATATGTCTCTTTATTGATTTAGCTAGGAATTATTTCATTCATGAAACGTGGTCCACAAAACGATAAAAATATATTTTAGAAAAGACAGTTCCTTCTAAAAAGTTAGTAGTAATAGTTGCATAAGCTTTAAAATCTACAAGAGAAAATTTATCATGGCAAGATACCTTCTGGATATGAATGCCACATCCATTTCTACACCTCAAAATTTAATACATTTTTCCAGCTCTGTCTTTTTTTCTCACTCTTAGAATCACTAACTTACATAGAAGACCAGAAAAAAAAATGGTTTTATTTATTCTGATTATCTTTTACATATTTTATTTTAAAGTTTTATTTAAAGATTTCTTCTTTCTTACATATGTGTCTCACTGAGAAGCCTCAGACATGGATATCTACAGAAGTATTATTTGACTTGTGAAAGTATGTTTGTTATATGTCCTCGAAATTACTTGAGTCAATTCATTCTTGAGGGAGGAGTTACTGAGCAATACATTTGTACTTTACAGACAGATACAAAGGCTAATGATGTGTCTACCCAAGCTTATTTGACATTACCAGTCAGTTCTGAATATTCAAATACTGAAAAACATAGGTCAGTGTTTTTACCTTAAATGTTCAGGATGCTTTAAAACTCTGCCTGCCACAAGTAGTATCCTCAAAAATAAAGCATAATTTTTTTTTAATGTTGAAAAAAATCAATGAAATGACAGAATAGTAGTGACTTACTGTTGTTCCACTGAGGTTTTAGAATGTAATCTAAACAAATATATATATATGCAAAGCTACTCTTAACTTCACAGTAGAATTGCAGCATGGTTCTTTAAATAAATACTTACCTTGTTTCCTATAATTTACAGTTAAACCTCAGGTGACATGAAAAATAAGAAAAATCTTTTTTTTTTTTTTGGAAAAATAGCTGTCAGCTTTCTAAATATTATGTTGGAGGGAAAGAAACAGCCTGTTTGTATTAACAAAAATAACCAAAATATTTAGAAAATGTAGGTTACCTCTATCAGAATCCTCTTCAGGTTTCTAATCAATCATTAGCACATTTTTGAATTATTTGGCTTCTGAGTTAAAGGCATTGTTACTTTGAGAGAACAAAGATCTTTAAACATGCAAGGTATAGATCCAGAAATGGGTAAAACTGAAAGATTCTGAGACCAATGAGTCTTGGAAGACCCCAGTCAAAGAATCAACCTCTACTTAGTCAAAGCACTTTTGTTTAGGAAGAAAGTTAATCCTATATTTCAAGCCACAAAAGAATTTAGCACACAATTAAATGAAAAGTGTTGAAATTAAAAACAGATTGGGAGACAAGAATAGAGGAGCAGCTGATTCCAAAAACGAATTCTCAAATGGGAGCCAAAGTCTGAGAAAAAGAGTACACAGCTAATAGAGAAAAATGGGGAATGTGTACATATTGAGGAAACATGGGAAGGAAGAGGCATTTGTACCAGCCCAGAAAAATAAGTGACTATATGTTGTGGTTTAAGCCCAGCCCTAAATCTGCCATGACTCATGGCATGGCATTAGCTCACCCTTTCCCCTTCCTCCCCCCCCTCCCACCCCTGGAGGGATTGGGAGGAGAATTGAAATGTAACTCCCATAGGTTAAGAACAGTCAAATAACTAACGTATAACACAAACCACTACTGCTACCACCAATAACAATAATGATAAGGGAAACAAAAAGGGAAGAGAATACAACCACTCACCACCCACCGACCAATACCCAGCCTGACTGAGCAGTAAACTAATTCTTCCGGGTGGCTGCCCCCAGTTTATATAGCGGGCATGACGTGCTGTGGTATGGAATAACCTCTTTGGTCAGTTTGGGTCAGGTGTCCTGTCTCTGCTTCCTCCTGGCTTCCCCTCCTCCCTGGCAGAGCATGAGGCTCAGAAAGTCCTTGGTCAGACCAAAACATTACAAACAGTAACTGAAAACATTGGTGTTATCAGTGCTGTTCCCAGGCTGAAAGTCAAAAACGCAGCACTGCACCAGCTACTAAGAATGAGAAAAATGACTGCTACTGCTGAACCCAGGACACTCTATCAATGAAAATTAACATGCCTGTTACCAGACCAGATTAATAGATCCACGCAAGTGTCTTCAAGAGTCAGCCACACTGCTTAAATTCAACGTGGGAGAGCATGAAATAATGGCTATCAAGAAACTAATGCTTTGGGAAACACTCCTTTGAATATACCTAATTTCTCATGTGGTCTTCTAACAAATGCTAGAGATTTTGAACTAGTTAGGAATTTCCTAAAGTAGAGCTACATCCTGCCTTCATGAACCTCATGAACTTCTCACAGGTTAGAGTTCACTCTTTACAAGTCTCCAGAAGGGAAAGGCTACTGCAATAAACTTCTTGCCTGGTTTCTCTAAAACCTTATTTCACTACTGGAGGCTAATATTTTGGGCAGATTGAATACTATGATGTTATATACTCTTCTCCAAATGTTAACAATTTAGCTATAACTTGAGATATGACTTTCACTGTTGCCACTACAAAACTGCAACATCTACTTGAAGATGCAGTCAATTGTTAATGCTTCAGAGAGACCTTGCTTCATTCATTGCACACCTGCCACAGTGTTGCTTAATTTTGTAGCCTGGAAAGTATATCTAGCTACTTGCAGTTTTCTCATATCTCATTTCACTCACTGCTGATGTGTCTATGGGAGATTTCCCATAAGAGATCAGATAATGTGTACATTTTACCATCTATTACAAAATACAGAGGTTTTGTAGAATTGTTAACTGTCTAAAATTTACAGACACACACCTTCTCCCTGATGAGTCCTGAATGTAGAACAAATAAAGCTTGTGGAAAAAGAAGGAATAAGAGTAAGAATATGAGTAAGAATAAGAGTAAGAATAAGAATTTTTCCTAACTGATCAGCCAAATTCTGTTCTCAGTTACACAGACATCTTGTATAATTACAGTTCTATGCTAAATGAAGATAATATCCTTGGATATTATTCTTATATTAGTTATTATATGATACTTGCTATTGTCTATCATTTTCAGGTACTTTTAAAATCCTACCTTTCACACTGAAGTTTCATCAAACAGTAGCATTTTTGGACGACGTAAAGTACTATAATACTTATATCAGCTTATGTAACCTTAAAATCAGACACTGAAATCTATATGGTAATTACTTCAATAAATTTCACCCATTTGCCTTATGAACTTTCTGAAGTATTAAAAAGAGAACACAGAAAAATTAATACTGCAGAATTCTGCAGTCCCAGGGTAGAGTGCAACCATGCCAGCACATGATTCCTCTCTGAAATAAGACAAGAATACTCAGAGAATTTAACAGAGATAAAAAAGGAAAAAAAAAAAACCCAAACAAACAAACAAAAAAAACCCACAACAAACCTATTTGAAAAAGATAATGAATAAACTATTATATTAATACGGAATATTTATTACTTGCAACATATTTAGTATATTATTTAGGCACCTTTTTTTCAGAAATGTATGGCGATGAAGGAAGTTTCATAAAAAAAAAAATAAGGAACATCCTAAATTATTGGGAAATTTAATGAGAAAAGGGAATTAAGAATATTTAATTGTCCATGGAAAGGGAGCAACTGGGAGGCATATCATTCCAAGTGCTTGGCCACACTTGAATTAAATTTGTGACATATTCTGAACTGAATTATCCATAAATATAAGAAATCCTTAGGATGATTAGATGTTTAGCTGCAGCTACTGCTTGAGCTTTGTCTGGGGAAAATTATTTTCAGGAAAGAGTTAAACAGAGACAGAAATCATTGTTGTGGGAAGTGTTGGTTACCTTCAGTACAGAGCAAAATGTTAGCCAAAAGCAAAAATAATAGCCATGATTGTGCTAAATGGTCTTTCACTGCTGCACACTAATATAAAATACCTGTGGTATGTGTACACCTGAGGAGTAAAAATATTTTCCTTTAAGTTTCATCACACATTGCAAAGAAGCATGTTGCTATCACCCACTGAAACAAAAAGACCAATACAATCCATAATGATATAATATCATCTCAGCAAATTACATATTTAGATATTTCGCCTTTCATTTCTTAAAGAGTTACAATCATCAGTTGTAAGAATGACTTTGACGCACTTTCTCCCTTAGTATTTTATAAAAATCACCTTTGGTTTGTTCCGAGTTTTGCCTCACAAATCACACAGAAAACTATCCAAACTACTCACTTCAAATGAATTATTAGCCTAAGCTTCTATCCTACAAAATTTTCTTTGTATGCTTAAATTTGTAAATTAAAAATAGATAAACAGAATATATCATACACAAAGGTGAGTTTGTGGAAGTTTTAAACAACACAATAGTTAATGATATAAACTATTGCAACAAAGCAATGTAAAACATAAAACCTGTATCTTCCAGTTTTCTTTCAGTTTTGCAGGAATTCGGAAACATTCTATGATTCTCTGAATTTGGCTATTAATCTAGTTCTTCTTGATAAATTTTATAACCGATTTCAGCTAAAAATCTAAGTATTTTATACTTTGCTCTAGTGTCATTTTGGAGTTTGTGTTTGTTAATATGAACTCAAACATTTTACTGAAGAGTCCATGGAAGCTCAAAAATAACATGGGATATGTACAATTAGTTTACGACTTTTACAGTTCATCCACCCCAGAGCACATACAAACGTTGTGATGAAGCTCTACTCTTCTGTGCAATTGGAAGATTCATCCTCATGCCTCTGCAGAATCACCTGCTCCTTCTGAGTTGCATTGCCACCCAGCACATCCGCCTACAGCTGGCCAGTCCAAAAAGCAAGGAATCATTATCTTTTCTGCCATGTGAAATGTGCAAATCCACATTCACATGGATTTCAAATTATTTGTATGAATGGCAAGTGACAAAGCAAGCACAAGCCTATTTATGTGAATGATTCTTTGAATTTTATGTTCTAAAAAAATAATATTTTAAAATTACAAAGAAAATAACTATCTGGTTTAAACTTCATGTATAATAAAAGTTGTTCTAAGACACAGCACTTCCAAATTGTTCTGATAGGTCTGAGGCATAGGTCAAGGACACTAGTAGATACAAGAGTTGGAGACAAAGATTTGTACTGAACCTAAGAAGTGGAATCTGAATCCATTTCTGCCATTAAATACTTAATGAGTAGCAGTACTAAGTGTAAAGAAGTGGGGTTGATTTGTTATCTATCTTCTCTGCTGAACTAGCAGAACTAGGCTGCATATAATCTTATAATTACTTTATTCTTTTAATATCAAAATTGTGTTGTATTGCCTTTACAGCTACCAGGAACTGAGGTTTCAGAAATAAAGTTTATGCTCTGCTTATATTAGTTTATACGAGTTTTATATTTCATTACAGATGTAGTTTGAAGCAAGCATTAAATAAAAATTATAGGTTTGCAATAAATTTATTGTATTAGTTTTAATAATGATTCTTCAGAAAAAATAATTCTATGATACCTTACAGTCTATCTAGATGTATAGGTGCAACTACAATAGTACCTATGGTACCTAAAATCGTTACCTCTAGTTACTGCCTTTTCTTTCAGCATTTACTTTTTAACTGTCTCAAGGAAATCATAAATTTAAAGGCAGACGAAGAAATACTTGAAAAGTACTTTCAAAGGTGAAATCAAGCTTATAATAAAAAAATTTTAGAACATTTTGTTAGTTCAATCCATTTACTACTAAGTGGTTCATAAGAATGTTAAAATATTAAAAACTCTTGATCTTTCACAGAATTGTGTTACAATTTCAGATGTTCTAATTCATACAATCACCACCAGCATTAGGCAAAAGTTAAATACAATTATTGTCATAATTGCATAAACATAGATGAGATTATTCATATTCTCAATAAAGTACTATAAATCAGCATCACTAGCTGAAAAAAAGTTTTGTTTTTAATTCAAGTCATAGCTAAGCTTATTGCTTACAAGACAAGAATTACGAACAATAACCCTTAAAGTATTTAATTAAAATTTACACACACACACACAAAAAGACTGTCAAAATAAACAGTTTGTGAGTAATTTGATCTGAAAAAATGTTTCTAAATTATAAACGGGTTTGCATAAGTTTAGGATCAGTCACTGACAAGTAGCAAGAAGCTTAAAAATGAAACTTACTCTTCTTAATGAATAATTTAAAATGACCCTTTTAAATTTTGTAGACAATTATACCATTCTATAACTTTTACTTTGTTCTGCATTCTTATGTTCTTATGCGTTCTTTGTTCTGTACCATCATAAAACCTTCACTGGAAAATGAGTCACAAATTGTTCTTACTTTGTCATTTTCAATGTACCTTGATATTCATGGCATATGAGGAGTTGCAAATTTTAAAAGACTCTATCTCTTACCCAGCAACTCATTGCAAACTCAGGAACAATTCCTCCCCAAGTTACATACACTGCAAACCAAGAGTCTGTAGATGATTATCATCAGATACTATTTAAAAATATTGTTTAGAGATATTAGAATACATACATTGACAGGTAGAGCATCACAATGTGTGGAACATAATCATCATCATCATCATCATTCTAAATCTAGCTCTTTTCTGATCTCTTTTTGGCTAATAATAATATTTAAAAAATCAATTAGAACTCTGGGGATTTTCCGATTAAACATATTTCTGTCAAAAAAATCAGACTGTTGAAGCCAAAACCTTTTGTAAGAAAACAGCATTTTCCATTACAGCAACACTGGGAAAGAAATGTCAGTCGTCAAGCAGCTGTCCTGCAGACCAAACACTTATTACTCTGGCATAACTGTAGCTCAAGTGCATAACTGTAGCTCAAATGCTGAAATTCTAACATTAAAAAGCTTAAAGAAAATATGCACATATATAAAACAGGTAAATACACAAGTTCCTACTACCATGAGACATAAATATCTGTATTTCTTCTTTACAACTTGCTTGCACTTACCAGCAACTGGAACAGTTTATGTTTCTTCACAAACCTGTGGTAAAACCACAGGATGGCCAGTGGCATGCGCCTCCTATATCTTCTCTCTTGGGCAGTAAGGCACCTTCTGTTAATAACTGAGATGGGGGGGTGGTACACATGGAGTGCTGGATAGATCGATCATCTCTCAATTGTTTGAACTCCTAGGTCAGGTGTTTTTCCACAGCTGATATGATGGAAGGGGTGAGATTGTCTTTGAACTCCCAGAGTTGACAACTCAGTTCACCTGCTGTTGACGCTGCTACCTCACTCCAGGTCACTGACACCAATGAGTGGGCATATGATTGCAACACACTCAGTGTAAGTTTCCACCACGTGAGTCATTTAAACCCATGAAGACATACATCCATTGTATCTTGAGTCCAAAGCCTAAACCACTCAGCCATGACTCCTTGTGTCCGTGCTAAAAGACACAGCTAAAAAATCAGGGGAGAATGTGAACGCAGATGCCCACTACCACAAATTATGCAGTCGAGTTTCCTGCATTTGGGGAAATCACGGGTCAGCACACCCGGACTGCAAGGGAGAAGCCTCGCCCTGGGAAAACCACCTGCCTGATCATGGTGTCTCCCCTGCCAGGTAGCTGACAGGATATGAACCTATGTAGAGAGAACCCAATGGATTTCACTATGCAGAACTGGTTAAAAAGATAAGTAATTAGAGAGCAAAACAAGCTCAACAGCTAATCAATAAAGGTAATAATGAGTAAAAGTCTACAGTCTTTTGGTTGTCTTGAACTGCAGCGAGAGCTTCTGTGAATGGAAACCTGTAAAAGACTGTCATGGGTTCAGCAGTAGCAGTCATTTTTCTCCCTCTTGGTAGCTGGTGCAGCACTGTGTTTTTAATTTTGTGCCCAGGAGCAGCGCTGATAACACAGTGCTGCACCAGCTACCAAGAGGGAGAAAAATGACTGCTATTGCTGAACCCATGACAAAGACCCAAAATCTAAATATGGAAAGATCATTTTACCAAAAGAAACATTGATTAACAGGTAAGTTTTTCTGTACTTAAAATATTAGTTCTACAGATCACAGTCAGGTTCTGTTAAATAAACCTTTGCCTTGACTGGTAGTCCATGGCCTCAGATCTCTTGAAACTGAAATGTTTTTATGAGCATACAAGGAAGGGAAGGAAGCATGTCCTATGCCAGCAGCTTCAAGTACCTGATGGCTAAACAGGTTTCCCGAGGCAAGTCCGTGTTTTTTTCATTCTCTTCCAGTTTTGTAAACACAGGAAGGAGATGTACAATTAATCTCCCCAGTCGATCAATCAATCCGTCAATTATTTGCACAGAATGCAACACCTCCAAAATACTACGTCACTAAATAGCCATGGACTAGGAACTCAAACAGATGAAGGACAGAAGGTTATGCACCTGCTGTGAAATTAGACAGTCAACTTTCTCTCAAAGTCTTCCACTCAAAAATACCCATCAATATCTTTAAAGCATTTCAGCTGTGCAAATATTGAATGAGAAATTTGAAAATATTCTAGTATCATGCATGTATGATAAATGTTTTCTGCTTGTCTTCAGCTAAGAACATTTCTCCACAGCATTGGAGAGGGTTAGTCTCTGTTGTTTGATATTTTTTCTTGTGGTACAATATCATCAAGGCCTTACCTTGTCTGAGAGGTGAGTAAAATGCAGATAGGGGCTGAGTATTGGGAGCTGCAGCATGCAAGGCAACAGAGGTGGAAACTGAGTGTGACGAGCCTTAGCACATGGCACGGATCACTACCTGACAGGAAAGCAGTACATGAAACTGATGGAAAGGTAACCCACTATGTGGATTGATGTATTGACAGCCTGCACTGAAAGTTGCCTATAAAATCCCTCAGCAGTTAGTGGGAGGGACAGGGGCAACACACATGAGAGGAAGGGAAGAATACACCTGAGCATCAGCACAGAGGAGCAGAGTGCCCAAGGAAGCAATGCTCAGCCTTGGAGTAGAGCTACCGCCTGTGAGCCTGACACTGAAGCTGGCTGAACAGAGACTATACTCCATTCAATGCAGTAAAAATAAAGGATATTTATGCAAAAATAAAAATAACTAGTTCTGATGATGCAGTGTATTCTGAGTAATTGGTTGGCTTTAAAGAATTTTTAGAACATATTTTTAATATTAGATATATAACCTTACATTAATTCTAATGTTCTTTTTTCCATCGTACAGTCATGCAGTAATATTCATTGCTTACAAGAAGAATTATTACAGTTTTGCTTGTGCAATAGACTTATAAAGCAGCAGCAATAAAAATTATTTACTTGTTTGGAGGGAACTGGAAAAAAATATTTTCAATTTATGATTAAAACTTGCAATGCAACATTATAAATTTAAATATGTGATTCTCAATTCTTTATATTTTTTGTGTACTTGGAAATAAGGGTTTCATGGACTTCATTTCCTGTTGCTTCCCTTCATGATTTTCAATTTACCAGTTTAGCAATGCAGTACAGATTACATTGAGTAAAAGTAGTTGCATCTGAGGTTAATCAGTGACAAAAAATGTCTTCTATTCTTGAAGCAGCACAGCAGCATGTAAGCTTATTAAAAAGGTTAAGGGGTAGTTTTGAATTTTATTTTATTTCACCTTATGTTTTCAATATTAAAAAGCAAGAAAAGATGGGAGTTAAATATAGGTAGATTTATATCTAGAACAATAGTTGTTCTTTTTTTTTTTTTTTTCTGAAAGCTTCACCCTTGAAACACAAAGATCATCACCAAATCTCTGGTTGACTCACAGCAACCTGTCTGAAAGAAATTGTTGCTTTTCCTTCCCCCTTCATCTTCGTAGGTACAGCAACATTCTTCTCTCACTCCCTTTGAAGTCAACAGAAATTAGTGACTGTACAAAACAAAATACTTTCTGTGTAAAATAAAGCTTAAGAAATAAAAATGAACTAATAATCAATCTTAAAATTTCTAAAATCAGTAACTGTCATAAAAAAACTTCATTGAGCCAAATTATACAGTCTTAAATCATGTTTACAAAGGAAAAATTTCCACTGGTTTTCAGGTAGAGACTTTATAAAAAATTAAAAAAAAAAAAAAATCCAAAAGAAACCCCAACTAAAAACAGGGAACAGCCAACAGACAAAACCCCCTCACCCTGTGCGTACAGATACTGAACTATTTGCTATAATACTGTTTTCTTCTAAATCCTGAGAAACTTAGATGAGGTGAACATTTGGCAACCAGTTATACAGTAGGCCTGGAGGCAAAAAAAGAATGCAAGTGGTTATATTTAAAATGTTCATAATTTCTCTTCCCTTTCTCCACCTCCTCTTTAGAGAAGAGATTAATGTTGAGATTTTGTGCCTTTCCTTTCCCTCTCCCTCCTTAATTTGTTTATGCATCAGTCATTGACCATAATACTGCTTCAGTCTACTGTGACTCTAGCTCTCAGAGTGGTTTAATAGTTATTATACAGGGTGCTGGCACAAACTGGTTAATGCCTGTTGAGCTGTAGAGTTAGTATCAGAGCCTGGGAGAAGTGGAGCAGGCTAGAGCTGCTGTGATATTAATGGTTACAGCACTGGAATGTTGGTTTGCAACTAGTGTATGGAAAGTGTGATCCTGATATAAAGTTAAGCTATGATCTAAAAATGAAAAATTGTACATATTTTTAATGAAATCTCTTCCTGCCCAAAACAACCAGAGCAAATGGTTTGCAAGAATGCATTCTCTGTCTCTTTCTCTCCCCTTTCTTTTCTTGAAATATGGCAACTTTAAAAATACTGCGGGGGGTAAGGGGAGGAAGACAATAAAGCAAATTCCTAGTAGCAACTAGTATTGAGAAAATTTGCATAAATGCTGTTTATCTTATTCCAAACTGGAAATCAGAGAAAGAATATAGCAATGCACTCTCCTCAGAAGCATCTACTACTTTCACACAAATAAGGTAGTTTCTTTTCCTCAAAATCATGTGATTTTTTTTTTTTCTTTCCTGACTTTGGTGTATGCCTGCCCATTTTGTCCTTCTCTATGACTCATTCATTTCACTCACAAAGTGTTTTAACCTGATATACTGTTTAGCCACTTGGTTTTACTGTTGTTCTGTTCTTTCAATCCTTCCATTTCAAGATTCAGATTTAGATTGGATCAAGGGAAACACTAATTATTATAAGAATTTTCTTTGTAGTTTTCAGGTCAGTCACAGGTTTGTATCGATTGCAGCATTAAAGTCAAAGGGCGGAAATGGACCTTGAAATGTTATCTAGCCAGTGGTCTCACCGTAGAACAAAACCAGTAAAATACCAGTGTCGTTCATGACAGCGTATGCTCTTCTGAAAAACCTTTAGTAATGGAGATTCAATAGCACCCACAGGCAAACATTGCAGTTCTTAGCTGTTCTTTCTATTTATACATTTTTTCTAATATCTAAACTGAATCTCTCTTGCTGAAATTCAAATAAATTATTTCTTGTCTTATCTACACTGGACATGAAGAACTGATTTATTTCCTCTTTCTTTGAAGCAGGCTTTTATAATTTTTAAGACTGTTATCAGGTCTTTCTTCAGTTGATTCTGTTGCAAACTAAAAATCTTTAACTAATTGATTCTTTCCTCCTCTTGTCTAGGTTTAGATCTCCTATGGACTTTTGTTTGTAGATCAATATGCTGCTAATCAACACTGAAGAACAATCCTTTAAAACTTCATTCCACTGATGATATAACAATCATGTTATTTTATTAAAATTCCCATTTTCTGGTGGAAGCACAAAAGTGTAGCAGATATTGAAACGAACATATATGGAATATTTTTTAATACACACTGATGACTTTGAAAGGAACTTTTTTTCCAGTTACAGTTTATCAATGGTTATTTGATATTGACAAACAAACAAACTCTGAATTTTTTTTCAAAGCTCTAGGCATGCTTATGCGGTTACCTGAATTAAAATAGGTTGAAGAACTGAATAAACTTTCCTTGATGACACATGTTGTCCAGCCGTTACTTTATTCAGAAAGTTAACATCACTATCTTTTTTTGTAAAGACCTCTCACATAACCTGTGGTTTGTACAACAGAAGGTAAAGCTCTGCAGTAAACGTTATTGATTTTAGACTGTTCAGTAATAGAGTTTTCCATCACAGTTTAAAACCTAAATATTGCCAAGTTCTTTTCCAGAGAGCAATACTGAATCTAAACTACAACATTATGAGATCCTTTAGTTTGAAATGTAATCACAGAAAATAGAAATTAGCTGCCAGAATCAAAAAGGAGCAGAGAAGAAAGAGAGTACTGCTGCTTCAACTGGAAAAATCCGAGGCAAAATCTTCCTACCTGTGTGAGACCTGTCAGAGGAAGAAACTGGATGGCTTCAGTGGCCTGAGGTACATAAGTGAGTGCTATATGTTCATATTCATATATGTGTGCTACATATGTGAGGCATCTACAGTCATGACCTGAGCATCTTTAACTCACAAAAGTTTTAGCCTTTTTCCTTTGTTATTATGAAGTTTTGACCTTCCTCTTTGATTATTCAACATACAGATTTAAGGTGTAGAAGTCAGAAGATATTTAACCAGTGTCCTAAAAGCATTTTTTTTTTTTTTTAATTTTCTGAATTTATTTCTAGGTCAGGTAGAGTCAAATAGTTGCTAATGTGTATGATGCAGCCATTCCTGCCCCCATGGAAATGGTAGAAACAAATAATAACAAGAAGAATGATGCATTAAAGTAAATAAATATTACAACATGTGCTACAAAGCAAGGTAAATATAAAACCTGAGGCAAGAAAACTATCGCCCATTGACTGCCTTTAAATAAAAAAATACCGAAGTCAATAAAAACAGGCCGTTCTGACCATTCGAGGCAAATACTAGAATCACATATTTCTATGACTGTCAAACCATATATTATATATGCATCACAAGTTCTACAGGTAAGAAATAGCAATGCCTGCATAAGAGTAGTACTGCTCTATGGTCTACCTATGTCCTCCTGAAGAACCACTGTGGCCTGTGAGGCTTCCCAGCGACACACTATTCTCCATGGCTCTACCACACCAGTGGGATTTAAAGTGTCTGAAAACCACACAGGTCACAGGAGCTACAGGGTGCTCATCCCTGATCACATTTCATTTCTGTGCCTTCTTTGCTGCTCTCTAAACTTCTCTTTGGGAGCTTTCTCCCTCGCTATATGTTTGTTTCTACCTCAAAGCTCTGCATCTTTACCTTGGTAATAAAAATTCCCCTGAATCTACAGACTCCCCTAATCCATTCTACCTTCTCCAAGGACAGATGTTGACAGCAAGGAAAGCTTTCATTAACTGGCAGCATGAGAGAGGAAAACAGTCTCTGCTGCTGTGATCAGTGCTGGCAGACAGAGAGGAAAAGAGAGTCAGCAGCAAAATAACAGGCAGCTCTTTCAAAGTGCTTTGTCATCATCAGGAAAAGCAACTAGAATGTGTTTTGAATCTAGCTACTTGAGCTAGTATTACACCACTTTTCCTGATGTTTTTCTGTCTGTCATATTTGAAAAATCATGGCAGTCAGATGAAGTTCCTGAAAACTAGGCAAAGAGAAATACAACCCCCATTTTCAAGAAGGGGAAAATGGATGAGTCAGGGAATTACAGACCAGTCAGTCTCACCCCAGGGCCTGGCAAAATCTTGGAGCAGATTCTTCTGGAAGGTACACTAAGGCACATGAAAAACAGCAAGGTGGTTGGTGACAGTCAGCATGGCTTCACTTAGGGGAAATCTTGCCTGACCAATCTGGCGGCCTTCTAGGATGGTGCTACAGAACTGATGGACAGTGGTAGAGCAGTTGATGTCATCTACCTGCACTTGTGCAAAGCATTCGACACTGTCCCACATGACATCCTTGTCTCTAAGTTGGGCAGATATCAGTTTGATAGGTATACCACTCGGTGGATAAAGAAGTACCTTGATGGCCGCACGCAAAGAGTTGTGGTCAATGGCTCAATGTGCAGCTGGAGACCAGCAAGGAGTGGTGTCCCTCAGGGATTGGTGTTGGGACCTGTCTTATTCAACATCTTTGTCAGTGACATGGACAGTGGGATTGAGTGAGCCCTCAGCAAGTTTGCCGATGACACCAAGCTGTGTGGTTTGGTTGGCACTCTGGAGGGAAGGAATGGCATCCAGAGGGACCTTGACACACTTGTGAGGTGGGCTGATGCCAGCCTCATGAAGTTTAACCATGACAAGTGCGCGGTCCTCCAGCTGGGTGGGAGCAATGCCAGGCACAGCTACAGGGTGGGGGGAGAAGAGATTCAGAGCAGCCCTGCGGAGAAGGATTTGGGGGTGTTGGTTGATGAGAAAATGAACATGAGCTGGTTTCAGTGTGCACTCACAGCCCAGAAAGCCAACCGTATCCTGGGCTGCATCCAAAGGAGCATGACCAACAGGTCGAAGGGGGTGATCTTGCCCCTCTACTCTGCTCTCGTGAGACCTCACTTGGAGTATTGTGTGCAGTTCTGGTGTCCTCAACATCAAAAGGACATGGAAGTGTTGGAACAAGTCCAGAGGAGGGCCATGAGGATGATCAAGGGGCTGGAGCACCCCCTGTATGAGGATAGGCTGAGAAAGCTGGAGTTGTTCATCCTGAAGAAGAGAAGGCTGCGTGGAGACCTCCTAGCAGCCTTCTAGTATCTGAAGGGGGCCTATAGAGATGCTGGGGAGGGACTCTTCATTAGAGTCTGTAGTGACAGGACAAGGGGTAATGGGTTCAACCTTGAACAAGGGAAGTTTAGATTGGATATAAGCAAGAAATTCCTTACTGCGAGGTTGATGGGGCACTGGAATGGATTGCCCAAGGAAGTTGTGAATGCTCCATCGCTGGCAATGCTCAAGACCAAGCTTAATAGAGCGTTGGGTGTCATAGTTTAGTGGGAGGTGTCCCTGCCCATGGCAGGGAGGTTGGAACTAGAGGATATTAAGGTCCTTTCCTACCCTAACTATTCAATGATTCTATGTTTGCATATAGACAAAACAACCAAAATCACCTCCAGAGCAGACTTGAGTCCTAGAAAAATGAAGTCAGTTCCTTCATCTACTGGGCAACAAAAGAATTGGTTAAATTTACTTAAGTTCATATCTTCTGCAGAGGCATAAAGAGGAAGATCAGGATATCACTTGTAATAAAATAATACTAAAAAGGCAAGTGCATCATTCTCCTTGGTCATATAACTCAGTTCTAAGCTTTGTATATGATTTCACTCTGCTTAGTAGTGAACTATGGGCTTTACCCTATTAGCCTATTAATAATGGTAATACTTAGAAAGCAGTATAAATTGAGTGCAGTAGATTTGGGACTACACTGCCGCAGGAAATATACTGCCCGGTTACCTTGGTGATTTCTTCCATGTCAACAACAGAAACGAATACTATTATATATTTCTGAGAAAATTAAATTAACATTACTGAAGTATTACATTTGTCGTACCTCATCAGCAAGATGGAAAATGAAACAAAATGAACAGAACTATTTTTAAATTATGAATACTTCCCCAGGAAAAGAATTTAGCTCCACAAATACCACTGCTGGAGTTGAAAACACATATTTATCAATATTTGAAAAAACTTTCAGATTTTCTTATCAGCACGTTTGTTAATCTAAGACTTAGTAAAGAATAATGCTATGCAAATGTATTAGTACACATTCCATCTCATTATCTTCAGATTTATAATATACCTTAGCCAGTTTTAACTGGCTTCAGCATTAGTTTTTAGAAATCAGCTACTCATACACAGATTGAGAATTAGATATTATTAAAGAACACACAGATATTTAGCTTCAGGCAAGCTCTCTTTATTTTAATGGTTTTAAAGTACACACTTTTTGCAATTCATGTTACAGCTTATGGAGAAATTGTAGCTTAATGATGTCATATAAAGACTGATTATCTTTTTGAAACATTGCAACTGCAAGGAAATTCATTCAGATAAGTTCTAAAATATCAAAATTTTATTAAAAGTACTTCAGAAAGTGATGTGCTTCACTTAAGGAATTTCAATAAATTAGTAAGGCACTCTAGGTCTAAAACCTCTTTCTAGATAAACATCAGTGATATTCATTCAAAATCTAGTCCTGCTGCAGGAAATAGCTCTTCTCTGTAGAAGTCTGTCTGGGAAACCCCATAATAGGATTTCTCCTTCAGTATTTATGCCTCAATACAGATGAATAAAAGAAAAAAAAAACCTAATCAAAATAAGACAAGGTTGATTTATTAGGGATTTTTTTTAATTCTTATTATTATTCATTCACATTCTCTGTATGGGAACAATGTTACATAGCTCTTATTCCAAGGCTGCAGTTGCTAAGGAATTGAGTCACTTAAGTTCATTACCTGGGTCTGTAAAACCTACCCAGCATTTCCTTTCTTTTCTTATGTAGTGACTTGGTACATACTGAACCACAGAGGGAAAAAAAAAAAAAAAGTTAAAAGATTAAACACTTAAAGTTGACTGATGCAATTAAATACTAAAAGAAAGGTACAGAAAACAGATCCAAAATCCTTTCCTGATTAAGGCATTTCTTCTTCCTTTTGGGCAACCTGCAGGAAATGTATGATGAAGACGTTTCAGGAAGCAGCTGTTGCAAAGATTTCCTAAAGAAAATTTTCCCTTGAAAAAAAGAAGCAAGGCCTGACTCTGAAAACGGACATTTTGGAAGTGGAATATGTAACAATTTGAATTTTTTCTTACCTCATTGCTTGACATTGTTGTGTCAACATTAGCTTTTCAACATTCACATTGGACATGGTCATCTCACTTTAAAGCACTATTGCAATTTAGGTCACTTCACTTTCAAATACTGATATGGATTTAGCACTGCAACTTTTGGAGAATATCTTTCAAATATATTTTTAAAATTCATCTTGCAGTATCTGTACAAAGTAAAATTGTACCTTATTTCTATTGCTCATATAAAATAT
The DNA here is from genome assembly GCA_017639245.1 of Myiopsitta monachus. Taxonomy (NCBI): domain Eukaryota; kingdom Metazoa; phylum Chordata; class Aves; order Psittaciformes; family Psittacidae; genus Myiopsitta; species Myiopsitta monachus. Next base: position 45,330,905 of record CM029941.1, on the reverse strand, counting down.
TTACATATCATTACACAGAATATAAATTATGGGAATAAATTTCTCTCACAGTTTTTCGGTTTTAGGTGTTTTTTAATGACAGCACTTGACGAAGAGGAGGTAAACTACCGTTCAACCTAGAAATCACCTCTAGATTAATTCAGCTTTGGCTGGCATCTCAGGTAACTTCTGAAACTCATTGAGAAAGCCTGGAAACATATCTCAGGTAAATAAAGTTCAAATTCACAAGCTAAGAATAATGCCAAACATTTCCAAAGAACATTCAATCAGAACAACAAAACTGAATCAAATATAGGTGATAAAATGACACAGAAAAAAAAAAAAAAAAAGAGCAATTCTGGAAGGAGACAGCTTAATCAGGAAACCACACAGCCTTAGGGGCAGAACCACAGTAAAGTGGGCCTCCATGTGGTACCATTTAACAGCATGAGCCTTTCTGAAAATGCAGTCTAGGTAAAATAGTACAGGAAAATTCAGTGGTAATGATAACAAAAATACTTCTGCCTGATGAAAGAGAAAATGAATGCTACAAAAATTATGCAAGTTGTTCCTAAAATGTGTGAGAGAAAATAATGGTATTTATAGGGTAGCATATAATGTGAGGCCAAAGGAGGAAAAGTAAGAAAGAATGGCAGAAAGCAATACCTGCACTGAATCTTAGATGCTTCAACTGCAGATGACACCAGTTGCTTTTCAGCTGGGTAGGTAGTCTTACAACGATGACAGAGGATTGCTGACAAATCAAATGGGAAAACTTGAAAATTCATATCTCAAAAAACAGCTGAGCACTTCAGTTCGTGTACTCTGCTTAAGAAGACGCAAAATCCTTTGAAAGACAATTCGAAAAGGAAGTGTTTAAAGAAAAGTGTACCTTGAACTCACATCCATGCCCGTAACATTAAAAAATACTCTCCTAATTCAAGACCTACAGCCCACTCCTATATAGAAGTATAATATATGTGCATTTTTAAAAAATGAGAGGGGCTTATATTTAGCATAACATCTGAACAAGCATTAAGTTAATTCATGTTTGTTTGGGGTTGGTTGGTTGGTTTTGGTTTTTTTTTTTTTTTTGATGAAAGAAACAAACTATTGGAGACATAACTGTGTTTTCTTCTTCAGCACGAGCTGGACTCCCAGAGCTCATCTGCAGCTCCTGTACCTAAAATGAAATACTGGCTTTCTTACAGATTATTTTATTAATTCTGAAATATTTTGCTCTGTAGACCCAGTGCAAGTGAATATTCTAGACTTCAGGTTCAAAGCTGAAATATTTGTATAAAAACCTGGTTTATAGCCCAGTGGCATTTCCCACAATGCCATCATCTTCCCAACTAGTTTTCCTAGTTCATGTTCCCTAGTGATTCTTAAGGAAGAATCTTAGAGACAAAAAATCTCTTGTACCACTAGCTATCAATTACTGGTGAGTAGGAGAAGAACAGTGGTGTTTACACATTCTGAGCTGTCAAGTTTGGTGACACCAGAATACCACTTACTGTTTGCTTTCTGTTCACCATGCACACACTCTGCTTTACTTCAGAAACAGCCACAGACATGATGCCTATCCATGGTGGTTTGATCTTGGCTAGTTGCCAGGGTCCTACCAAAATATCGGTTTCCTCCTACTCCTTAGCAGGACATGGGGAAAAATAAGATGGAAAAGTTTACTGCTTGAGGAAAAGACAGGGAAATTGCACATGGACAAAACAGACTTGACCTGGGAAAAATTTTTGGGAAAAAAACCTACAGCTTGGGGTTGGGACTAGATATCTTTAAGGTCCCTTCCAATTCAACTGGAAATTCTGAAATCTGAAATTCTGTGAAATTAATTCATTACAAATTAAAAATAGATTAGGATAGTGAGAAATAAAGACAAAAAATAATTGAAAGTCCTTCTTACCAGCTGCAGGCTCAACTTTGCTCCTTCATCCCCAGCTCTTCTACCTCTCCTGCTCTGAGCCACACAGGTGGATGAGGGATGGGGGGTTCTGTTCAGTCCATAACAGCTCCTCCCTCCTGCTCTTGCTCTTCAAATTCTTTCCCTTCTCCAGCACTGGGTCCCCCCTATAGCACACAGTCGTTAATGAACTTCAGCAATGTGTAACTTTCCTACTGGCTTCAGTTCTTTACAGCCTGCTTCAGTGTGTGTCCCTTCAGCGGGGTGCAGACCTTCAGGAACATACTACTCCAGCATGTGTCCCTTCTGCAGGTTACAGTCCTTCAGGAAGAGGCTAAAGGACTTATGTCTCCCCCACAAGCTGCAGGCTCATAGGTTCAATTGTGTCCTTTGGTGAGTCCATTGGAGTCAGCTGTGTCTGGCATGGATCAGACGCCGGTGTCTTCTCACAGAAGCTAACCCTGCAGTGTCCACTACCACCACCACCACCAGAAAAGCCTTGCCACTTAAACCAAATACACAATGTAAATAAATTGGCTGTTTGATAGTTCTTATGCTTAATCTTAGGGGTGTTACAGTAGATATTACGAAAGAGTAGTTCCATTAGCACTCATGGATGCTTTCCAGATAAAATTTTCATACACTGTTGAGATACAAGATTCTTTTGTTCATAATGCAAATTTGCATTAGGGTTAATATTACCAAATGCATTGCATTTATTTAAAATCCATTTGCATAGAATACATTGTGCAAATTTGTAAATTTTATGCTTTAGGTGAATTTATTGGTCACTTAATGACCTTATCACTAAACACAGTGTTTAATTGAGTTTTGAAATGGCAGCAGTACGCCAAGTTCCTCAAAAATCAATACAGTTGATTTCCATTTACATCAATGTACAGAGTTTTACTGTGGATTAAGTTCTTTTAGAGTAAAGTAAATGTGTGATTCAACACAAGTTTTCTTTCTTATTTTCTAAACCTAATACAAATATTCCAATAACATGCCACTTTTACAAGCCCTTGGAAGGTTTCTGTTCAGAACTCTCTCCAAAATCAAATCAAAATTATTACAAAGACTACTAAACCTCAAATTTGGACTCAAGAGTTTGCATCATAAGTAATTTTGAAAATGTTGACTTAGATAAGTCCTCTCTCTATATATATATATTTATACACTTGCTATAGATATATTGAAATGCTTAGGTGGTCAAAGTAAATTAAGAAATATAGGTTATACTGCATATATATACACACTGCATATATACCTATCTATACACCCTTCATAGCTATAGGTATACAGATAGACATATATATTCTACATACAGATACCTATAAACCCTTTATATAACATCTGTGCACCCTCTAATACATACTAGTACATTAAACACCTAAGAATTTCAGTACAATTGGAATTTTTAGTAACGAAAAATAAGAAAAAATAATAATAAAGAAAGAAACAGCATTATTTGAAATACAGAAGGCTTATTTCCATTACATAATCCAAGAAGAAGCTTTAGTTTCTTATGACAGGTAAGCAGCAATTCTGTCACTTCCTATAAAAGGATGACGAGTTTGGTTCAAGCTCTTTCCACAGCAGTCAAAATATGCACAATGAATCAGACAACCTGGCCTCAATCAACCTTTTTTTCACATGTGTAAGAGGATGGTGGCATATTCATCATAAAACTTTCCATCTCAGACTCTGCCATGCTCTTTCTTTATGGGCTGTTTCTTTGAAAGGTGGAAACCAAAAGAGAAGCAGGCAGTCAATTCCACTTACAGAACACAATAGTTTGTGGCTGCTTGCCTTGTCCTATATTGTATATTTGTACAACTGAAGCATTAGGTGATGTCACAGTATCTAGCAGCCAAAGTTGATGCAGTGAGGTGAAAGAGTGGAGAGAGGGAAGGACAAAATATTGGGGCATGTTAGATAACTCAGATGTAGGCGTGTCTATCACAGATTTCCAGGTAGGATATGGTGACACTGTTAGATAGTCATGATTTAACCCCACCAGGTAACTGAGCCCCACACAGCTGCTCGATCACTCCCCCTGATTGGGAGGGGGGAGAGAATCAGAAGGTTGAAAATAAGAAAAATAATGTGTTGAGTTAAAAACAGTTTAATAAATACAGCAAAAGCCACACCTGCAAACAAGCAAAACAAGTAACTTCTTGGGAAAACAAAATACTGAAACACTGAACTTCCCCGTCCTTCTTCTTTCCCCAGCTTTTATTGTTAAGCATGATGCCATATGGTATGGGATATCCCTTTGGTCAGTTGGGGTCAGCTGTCCTGGCTGTGTCCCATGCCAATTTCTTGTTCATCCCCGGCCTACCTGCTGATAAGGAAGACTAAGAAGCAGAAAAGGCCTTGACTCTGTATAAACACTGCTCAGACAAAATGAAAACATCCCTCTTTCCAGCCAAATCAAAATCATAACTTTATACTAGCTACTGTGAAGAAAATTAACTCTACCCTAGGCAAAAGCAGCGCATGGAAAAATCTCTTGAATCTGATTAAATATCATAGATTGCATTAATATCTTTAGAAACTGGCATTATGCTTGTGAATATAGACTTTGGTAATAAATTATTTGGGCTCTGGAGATATCAGAAGTTGACTAGAGAGTGGCTGTGAGAGCAGGTATTCCCTATTAATTGTAAAGCCAACAGATCTCACAATATTTTTACAAAATGCTCATAAAGAATGAATGTTCCCCTTTCAGCTGATACATGCTGCTCCTAATATGTTATATTTGAAGGAGCTGTCTCCTACACTTCCCAGAGATTAGTGTAAAGAACTGACCTTCCTTGAGTGGTTTCTCTCAATAGATATTGTGTTATCAAATATACATGCAAAGTCAGTTAGACAGGGAAATCCTCGGAATTTGAAATATGTACGGAAAAAAAAAAAAAAGTAATATGTATAGTGGGTAAAAAATCTACCGGAGTTTTTAAGAAAGTTTCAGCCTCTGAATCCAGTTTCCCTGACCTGCAAATACAGTACAGTGCCTTAAGTTGCCATTGACATCCAAATTCATGCGACAAATGTACAGAGCTAGAAAATACCTGCACGCTGTAAATATTGAACTGGAAAATTCATTTGGTTTTTTTTTCTGGACTGTGCTCAAGTCCACTTCCATTAAATGGCATGATATCCTGGCAAGCTTTAGACAGCTAACAAGTGGTGGAAAGGCTTGTGCTTTTTTTTGACAAATGGTCTGGGGCCATTCTTGAAAAAACTGTGATAAGGCTTTAGAAATCAGTGCAACTAATTGCAACAGGAAGAAAACAATGAATGTTGCTACCTTCTCCCTCTTCCATTTTACACACAGTGTCAAGTTAATATATAAAATATTTTTCCCTGAGATGAAAAGATAAATAAATAAATAAAAACTTATCACCTCACCATGCTCAAGAAAAATAATCATTACACTTCTATTTGCAGATACTGCTTGTACTGGATCATTTGTTGCATTTCAATAGCTGTACTTTTTCCAGTAGTGATTGAAGTACTTAAGGATTCACTGGAAATGTTGAGCTAAAGACAAAAGAGATTTTCTCACATTGCAAGAGAAAACAGCAGGACATATTCCCAACTGTTCTTTTAGTGGATGCAACTACTGTTTTGACAATTCTGGTAAATAACATTAAGAAATTAAAACCATCCATAGTAATAATCTTATTCTACCACCTCTCATTTGCAAGTCAATGCCATATAAAAATTCATTGAATGACTATGTGAAATTTGTAAGGTCACTTGATCCCTGTTGTATCATCATCCACATGGGAAGATTAAAAAAAAAAAAACAAAACAAGAGACTTGGTCTCATAAACTCCAGATGTTTTATCAATGTGGCTGAAATGACTAGGATGTTACCTGAATTTAAGGATAACCTTAGTGAAACTGGGATGAGAGACCTGGGGAGAATGTTGCATGTAAATCACCATTTGAAAATGAAAAGAAGGTGTTAATTTGCACACAAACTTAAAGTGACTTAAGCATTTTAAAGCTCTTTTCCTTGCTGATTTTAGATCTGCTTAGGCAAAATGTTCTGAAAATGATAGAGACTGGCAAATGTAGCAGAAGGCAAAACATCCCAAGTGTATGTGCCTTTGTGTTTAGAATTTTTGTAACATTCAGAAGATTTGACAATGATTTGAAGAGGCAAGAAACCTTTCAGCCTATTTAAAGAGCCATTACCACAATCATATATTTCAACCTCATAAAAAAAAACCCTATATTTTAATCATAACAATATAAAGAGAATTTTATCAGACAAAATGGGCAATAATGGTGATGGCACACTTTAGAAGATTTTACTAATCCAACATTGCTTGTGCTTGTACACTCCCAATATATCATTCATAATTTTATGTCCTTTCTGAACTATTAATTTATTAATTATGACCAGTATTCATCTGTGCCAAGAAAGACATAAAAAACCCTGATAATTTTCCAAAAAGAAGACAATAAATTTATTATGCATGAACAGTTGTAGCTTAAAACATTAAAGCAATGCTACTATAAAATGAAACATATATGGAGAAATTTGTGGCTCCATTTAAGGAGGTGATCCTGCCCCTCTACTCTGCTCTCGTTAGACCTCACTTGGAGTATTGTGTGCAGTTCCGATGTCTTCCACATAAAAAGGACATGGAACTGTTGGAACAAGTCCAGAGGAGGGCCACGAGGATGATCAAGGGACTGGAGTGCCTACCATATGAAGACAGGCTGAGAAAGTTGGGGGTGTTCAGCCTGGAGAAAAGAAGGCTGTGTGGAGACCTCCTAGCAGCCTTCCAATATCTGAAGGGGGCCTATAGGGGTGCTGGGGAGGGACTCTTCATGAAGGACTGTAGTGAGAGAACAAGGAGTGATGGGTTCAAACTTAAACAGGGGAAGTTCAGATTGGATAGAAGAAAGAAATTCTTTACTATGAGGGTGGTAAGGCCCTGGAATGGGTTGGCCAGGGAAGTTGTGAATGCTCCATCACTGGCGGTGTTCAAGGCCGGGTTGGACAGAGCATTGGGTGACATGGTTTAGTGGGAAGTGTCCCTGCCCATGGCATGGGTGTTGGAACTGGATGATCTTAAGGTCCTTTCCAACCTTAACTATTCTATGATTCTATGATTCTCTGAATTAAGATAATAAGAAATGTAAGGAAAGAAGAAATAGCCTCTAGTTCCTCTTAAGGAGTTAAGATAAACCTGGTAAAGAAAAATGCCCCAAAGAGTTTGTCAAATTGACATTGACAGTTATGTATTTTTGCCCAAAGAACATCCACAAATATGATTTCCAAGTGCCATAACATCACAAGTTCTGTGAAAGAAATCAATGGATAAATAAAGTGAGTACTGAAAATTGAGACCATGTCTTTCCCTAGTTGGTTTGCCTGTTTTTTTTTTTTTTTTTTGTTACCATATCTTTCCCTAAGTTACCAAATCACATAAATCTTTAGGATCCAGGTAAAAACCCCATCACTTCATCTCACTGCTTCTGTCTTTCACCTACTGTTCATGTTGCTTAAATGAAATATAAGTTTTTGGTAAAAGGATTCCTCTAAACAGGTGTGGCATGGCCAGCCCTTTGTGGGTTTCTTCACTTAAAAAAAAAATAGATCAGTTTTTTTGCTTTAATACTGCTGACATCTAATGCAACTGCACTCCTTTTACCTTTCCATGCACCACTCCCAAGGAAAGCATGCCATGGCCCGCACCTGCTTAGGGTGTTAGCACCTGTTCTGGGTTCAGCAGTAGCAGCCATTTTTCTCCTTTTTAGTGTCTTTGTAACTCTTGGGAGTTACATTCTTTTGATTCTTCTCCCCATCCCTTCAGGAGCGGGGAGAGGAAGTGGGGAGAGTGAGCAAGTGGCTGTGTGGCTCTGGGTTGTTGGCTGTGCTTAAACCACAACAGTTCCTATTCCTCCCTGCCACAGAGATGCATGACAAAGACCTGTCCATGTACAAAAGATTTCTACAGTGTGGATAAGTAGCACATGAAACTTAGATTAAGCAAACAAGGAAAGAGAGTACATGTTACTTGGCATCATTAACAAAGTGTGATTATCTTCAAGATGTATTTAATTATTACTTCCCCACTACTGAAACATTACATTACAAATAATCTGGGTGAACACAGTAACTTTAATTATCTCACTACAGTTTGAACAAATAATTTAAATCTTCAATTGCAAAAGCACACTTGGATCTTGTCCTTGTAGGATAATATTTTTTGCTTTTTTTTTTTTAACTGTAACAGTAACATTTCTAAGAGGAATAATTCAATTCAGTATCACTGTAATACAGGTATTTCATCACAAAAACCCACCCAACCAAAATCCAACCAATCAACCACCACCAACAAGGAAAACCCTACCAAAAAAAAAAAAAAACAAAAAACAAAAAACCAAACAAAAAAAAAACCAAACAACCACAGGGTAAATAAAAATACAGACACAAAATACAGTGCAAAAGATGTAAAAAAAGCTGGCTACATATCAGTGCTTCTTTACATTTGGCAAGCCACTTCTTCAAGTAATTATTTTTTTCCAAATTCTTAATATGGCATACATTTATTTTCCTATGTTTTTGCATTCCCCCCTGAATTTAGTAAAGAATATTGTATTCTCCTTCTACAAGGCCAAAACACTCTGATCTGCCAGAGACCAAGGTTTCATGGAACTACTTATAAGCTGTTGAATCATTACCACTGGAATCAGGTTCTCAACATACCAGTTTATCACAGCTTTTGTTATCTGTAGCTAACAGAAAATCTGCAGGTATTCCTTGCAGGCTTAAATTTACTATGCAATTTAATGAAATAATTTTTCTAATCTGTGTATACCAATTGCATATATTGTACATATATATATATAGTATATGCATATAATATAGTATATTATATATAATATATATAATATATAATATAGTATATAATATATGCAAGTATATAGTATACCACTATATATATAGTATACATATTATATATTTACATTATATAGATAATATATATAATTATATATTATATATATTACATATTATGTATATTATATTATTATTTATTATATATATAATATATATATTGCATATATATATAGTATACCTTATAGTATGCTACTCTCCTCTCTTCTAGACTTTTTCTGCTCTCACATCAACTCTTTTTGATCTACTTTAAACAAGCTCACCAAGGTCTTTATCCCTTTCTTGCTGTAATGGTTTAAGTACAGCCAGCAACCCAGAAACCAGGCAGCCATTTGCTCACTCCCCCAACTTCCTCCCTCCAACTCCCAGAGGGATGGAGAGGAGAATTGAAAGAATGTAACTCTCACAGGTTGGGATAACAGTCCTGTAACTAAGGTATAACGCAAACCACTACTGCTGCCACCAATAATAATAATGATAAGGGAAATAACAAGGGAAGAGAATGCAACTGCTCACCACCCACCGACCAATACCCCAGCAGAGATCTAACCCTTCCAGGTAACTGCCCCCAGTTTATATAGTGAGCATGACATGCGGTGGTATGAAATATCTCTTTGGTCAGTTTGGGTCAGGTGTCCTGTCTCTGCTTCCTCCTGGCTTCCCCTCCTCCCTGGCAGAGCATGAGACTCAGAAAGTCCTTAGTCAGAGTAAGCATTACTGAGCAGCAACTAAAACCATTGTGTTATCAGTGCTGCTCCCAGTCTGAAAGTCAAGAACGCAGCACTGCACCAGCTACTAAGAAGAAAAATGGCTGCTACTGCTGAACCCAGGACAGTATCCACCCTTGTTCCATACCATTCACGTCATGCTCAGATCCCACATTTTCAATATACCATCACTCTTGTCTCATATATATGCATATATATATATATATACATCCACACAGAGAGAGAGAGAGATCATTCTTTAGTGCATGGACGAATCCTTATAAAGCTACTGAGTCCATCTGCTCCATGATGTCGGGCTCCATCTCCTATAACAGTCTTTCAGAGCAGGAGAGGAGGTGTGCAGTATCGGATCATTGCATGCTGATGATACCACAGAACTCATCTGGTTTTATCAAAGTTCATTCTTTGTTACAATTATGGTGGGAGGGAAGTCAGGGCCAGTCACTAGTGACCTGAAGACATCTAGTTGGTGGGTTATAAAAGTGCTACATAGCAGGTAACACCATATAATTGAGTTCATTGGCTGTTTTCATCTAAAATCAAATCCCTTTGAGGTACACAATGGACTTCCCCATCTTCCCACATTACTTAGCAGGTATATCTGGGTCCCTAAGCAAAAGCAATCCCACGAGTGGGTTTGCCTTTACCTGAAGCAGGATGTCATGGTTTAAGCCTCTCAGACATGCAGTTTTGCTTGCTCACTCTCCCCTCTTTCTTCCCCTGGCTCCCAGAGGGATGGGAAGGAGAATCGAAAGAATGCAACTCCCACAGGTTGAGATAAGAACAGTTTAGTAACTAAAGTATAACACAAACCCACTACTGCTACCACCAATAATAATAATAATGCCAAGTAAAATACAAGGAAAGAATACAATCGCTCACCACCTATACCCAGCCCAACCAAGCCATGCACTCCCACCCTTCTGGGTCTCTCCCCTCCATTTTTACATCCTGGGCATGATGTGCTATGGTATGGAATAACCTCTCTGGTCAGTTTGTGTCAGGTGTCCTGTCTCTGCTTCCTCCTGGCTTCCCCTCCTATCTGGCAGAGCGTGTGGCTCAGAAAGTCCTTGGTCAGACCAAAACATTACTAAGCAGTAACTGAAGACACTGGTGTTATCAGTGCTGTTCCCAGTCTGAAAGTCAAAAACACAGCTCTGCACCAGCTACTAAGGAGAAAAATAACTGCTACTGCTGAACCCATGACACAGGAGTAACCCAGACTGTCTTCCCCAGCAAATTCCTTTTTTGCACCACAGGAACTTTACCCCATTCTACAGTATGTGAAAGTTCTGACTGGGCTGAAGCAACCCTGTTGGCAGATCCTCTGGTGTTGACCAGCCAAATGGCTTTTGGTAAATGTGTATCCCAATGTTTGAAAGTCCCACCACCCATTGTTCTCAGTGCAGTTTTTAACAGTTCATTGTACCATTCGGTTTTCCAAGAGGCTGGTGCATTAAAATCATTTTTCTTCTGGATCACATGATAGAGAGGGCTTACAATCAAACTGTAATTTGGGATGTGCATCCTCCAGAGCCCTACAACACCCAAGAAAGCTTGTGTTTCTTTCTTATCAGTTGGTGGTGACATTGCTGTTATGTTGTTGATCACATCTGTGGGGATCGGGCTACATCCATCTTGCCATTTTATTCCCAAAAATTGAATCTCCTGTGCAGGTCCCTTGACCTTACTCCGTTTTATGGCAAAACCGGCTGTCAGCAGGATTTGGATTATTTTCTTCCCTTTCTCAAAGACCTCTTCTGCTGTATAGCCCCACACAATAATGTCATCAATCTATTGCAGGTGTTCTGGAGCTTGCCCCTGTTCCAGCGCAGTCTGGATCAGTCCATGGCAGATGGTAGGACTGTGTTTCCACCCCTGAGGCAGTCGGTTCCAAGCGTACTGGATACCCTTCCACGTAAAAGAGAACTGTGACCTGCATTCTGCTGCCAGCGGAATTGAGAAAAAGGCATTGGCAATATCAGTCGTGGCATACCACTTGGCTGTCTTTGACTCCAGTTCATACTGGGTTTCTAACATGTCTGGTATGGCAGCACTCAAGAATGGGGTAACTTCGTTCAGGCCACGATAGTCTACTGTTAGTAGCCACTCTCCATCAGAATTTTGCACTGGCCATATGGGGCTATTAAAGGGTGAGTGGGTCCTACTGATCACTCCTTGACTCTGCATTGTATGGATCAGCTTATGGATGGGAATCAGGGAGTCTCAGTTGGTGCGATATTGCCGCCGGTGCACTGTTGTGGTCACGATTGGCACTTGTTTTTCTTCAACGTTCAGCAACCCCACAGCAGAAGGATCCTCTGAGAGACCAGGCATGGTGGACAGCTGCTCAATTTCATCTGTCTCCAAAGCAACAATGCCAAAAGCCCATCGGTACCCTTCTGGGTCTTTGAAGTACCCTCTCCTGAGGTAATCTATGCCAAGGATGCATGGATGTGCTGGACCAGTCACAATGGGGTGTTTCTGCCCCTTCCTCATGTCTTCTCCTTGATCCCTCAGGTAAAACCATAGGCTGGCCTGTGGCATATACCTCCTATTTTTTCTCTCTCGAGCAGTAGGTCACCTTTTGTTAATAGCTGAGAAGTGGGTTGGTACACATGGGGGACTGGATAGATCGAATAGATCATCTCTCAATTGTTTGAACTCTTGAGACAGTTTTTTAACATCTGAAATGATGGTACAGGTGAGATTATCTTCAAACTCTCAGAGTTGATAAGTCATTTTATTCACTGTTATTGGTGCTATATCATTCCAAGTTACTGTTGCCAAAGAGTGGGCATATGATGAAGGTGCATTCCATGTAAATTACTTCCATATGGGTCTTGTGCATTTGACTTCATCTGGCTCTATGGGTACATCCCCATTATTCGGCTTGATGTGATAGATTGTCTATACCATGGCTGATTCCCTCAGAGGCTGGATACCTTTCTCTAGGGTAGTCCACTTGGCCAAATGACTCATTGTCCTTGTATGGAAATCTTCCTTTCACAGCTCCTAAGAGCCTCCTCCAAAGGCTGAGGGACTGTTTCTCTTTTGCAATTGCTTTGGCAATTCCCCCTTCTCTAGCAAGTGCTCCCAGCTTCTTGGCTTCACTACTTTCTAGTTCATGACTGTGAGTCCCATTGTCCCAGCATTGGAAGAACCAGGTGACGATGTGCTCCCCTGGTTGACGGGTAAAGTTTTTTCACATATTCCATAGCTTAGTTGAGGTCTGGGGTCGAGACGTCACCTCTTCTTCCTCTGATTCATATATTAATAACTCCTGGTCAGATGCTATCACAGGTAGTGAGTACATTGTTTCTTCATCTTACTTCATGTATCTTGCCTCTTTTTTGCTTTTCTCCTTGTGTACAGGGGCAACCGATATTGGCATGAATTGGTCCTGTGGTTTAGCTGCAGTGATTATCACTGCGGCCAGAGTGTCTGCAGCATCTGTTGTCAGGATTTGAGTAGGTGCTGTACTTGTCACTGGGGCTGGTGTAGCTGTCGTGCTTGGAGCTGGAGTAGTTGCACTGTCTGTTGTGGTCAGAGTTTGAGTAGCTGTTGTACTCGTCACTAGGGCTGGTGTAGCTGCTGTATGTGGAGTTAGAGTAGCTGTATTCTCAGTTGCTTTTCCATCAGATCCAGGGATATTTTTTTCCCTTTGAAGGTTATGGAAAGTGTTGAACAGGGCTCTGTATGCATAGGCCAAGCCCCAGCACATTTCCGTGATTTGTCTGTCTGTGGTATGACCAGAATGATAATACACCATTTAAAAGATTCACTAATTTTTCTGGATTTTGCATTTATTCATTGGTGAAGTTCCAAAGCACTGGAGGGGTCCACTGGCCTAGATACTTGCCCATACTATCCCACAACCCTGCCACTCATGACTGTTCAGCATCAGGGAAAATCTCTAGGTCCTCCTATATTGTCGTCTAACCCTGGACAAGGCCCAAACCTCACTCTGCTTGACTCTTGAGATCAGACAAAATGATCACGGGTAAAACACACTCTGTATGCATGCCAACATGGTGATTCCCATCACAATCAGCAGGTAGGTCTCGAGGGTACCCAAAGGCCATTCAAAACCTTCAGAACTCTCAAATGGTGCTGTGAACAGTCTGGTGGGGGAGCTTGAAAGGTAAGAGAATGTCTCCTTCAGAGGTTGACCACCCAAGGAGCGGAAAAAAGAAGTGTAACTGCTGAACACTTCCATTATATACCTCTCAAAGTATAGAGGTGGTGACTACACTGGGAACACAAGCCAGATCAGTTTCATGATCAATGATTCTACTGTATTACAAGTCATTACCATAAAGTACAATGAAACTAGAACCTTAGCCCAAGGCACACAGCTGATAAACACTAATACACCAAATACTGGTTGTAAGTAAGGCACGACATGCTGAAACTGCGAGATCAAGAGCAACAACTTTGAGAGCCAATAAATCAGCATTGTGATGACTATTAATCTGAAACAATGAATGCTTATCACAGATACGATTAGACACATTCTAGTCAGATCTGTCATCATCTCAACCCTTCGTGACCCACACTGGGAGCCAAAAAGAAATGTGGTTTAAGACCAGTCAGCAACCCAGAAACCATGCAGCCATTCGCTCACTTCCTGCCCTTCTTCTCCCCGCTCCCAGGGGGATGGGGAGGAGAATCGAAAGAATGTATATCCCACGGGTTGAGATAAGAACAGTCCAGTAGATAAGGTATAACACGAACCACTGCTGCTACCACCAATAATAATAATTATAAGGGAAATTGCAAGGAAAGAGAATACAACTGCTCACCACCCACCGACCGATGTCCAGCCCAACTGAGCAGTGATCTAAGCCTTCCAGGTAATTGCCCCCAGTTTATATAGTGGGCATGGAGTCCTGGAGTATGGAATACCTGTAATACCTCTTTGGTCAATTTGGGTCAGATGTCCTGTCTCTGCTTCCTCCCGGCTTCCCGTCCTCCTTGGCAGAGTATGAGACTCAGAAAGTCTTTGGTCAGAGTAGACATTTCTGAGCAGCAACTGAAAGCATCAGTGTTATCAGTGCTGTTCCCAAGCTGGAAGTCAAAAGCACAGCACTGCACCAGCTACTAAGAATGAGAAAAATGAGTGCTACTGCTGAACTTGGGACACTTGCCCTTCCTGCAGGCTTTGCTGTATTATTCTGCTTACTTCAGGCTCCTACCACTTTTTTAATTCACCTCTTTTTTTGCCTATTATTTCACCATTTTCTTGAATTTCACATCCCCATTACCCCATTCTTTCACCTTGTCTTTCCCTACCAGATGCAAATAGTCATTTTTCAGAATATGATGTCTTAACATAACAATTTCTATCAGCTTAAAAGCTTTGGACCCTATGTGACTGCCTCAAATTCTTCCTTGTTTCAGTTAAATGGTCCAAATATATCTTTAAAGAGCTCTTGTAAAACCATATTTTTATATATTTTGAGTAGATATTTCATCTTTTTTTTCTTACTTTTTTCTCTTGTTTAACCTGTAGAGTTTATAATTGTGGTTAAAACGTAACTTTCAATTTTCCAGGAAATGAAGATAATATATATCAAGGTTTAAAAAAGCACATCTTGATGCAAAAAAACAAAGCACACATGTAAAAGGCACATTTTGTCTGACCAACGTATCAGCAGAAAACACAATATTAAGTGAGATCTCAAGCTTGTAGCTATCTAACATCTTAGACAAGAAAATTATAGAGATTGAAAGTAGAACATTAAAGTCACCTGAATATATATATTTTGTACATGAAGATTCACTGGAGTTCTGATGGAACCCTCTGGTTCTGATTTTAAAATAGTGTCTGCAAATGTGTTTTCAGTGGCTTGACTACACTTGTCACCAGATGGTTTCTGTTACGAAGTTGGATGAATTATTCATGCAGTCTGACAATTTAGTCTTTTTCTGTTCTTGAACTTTTCATGAAATTGTCTGTGCTTTTCAGGCAGAACCACTTAAATCTTACTGCAGCATGAACTTCCTCCTCTTCGTGTAGTCCTTCACTGATGAATACTTAGGTTTGGAGCTGTGCTCATTAATTGTACAGCTCAAGTGGCAATGTTTCAGTTCTGTGATTTATGTAACTAACCAACACTATGCAAGTTTACGTTTTGAAATTAAATTAATAAAAAGAAACTTGCTTTTGGCCACCATGCAACTGTTCAAGCTTAAAATTGAATTTAATCAATGTTCACATCTGTAAATGCTGAAACATATGGAGAAATTAAATATGAAGAAGTTGGTCCCTTAAAGAAATAGCATAGTCCTGCTTCTTCCTCTAGTAGTAACTTTGGAAATCTGCTTTTTCAGGGGAGTTTCTTCATCAACAAAATACAGAGCCAATGACTTCAGAAAGACAAAGCAGGTTATTTTTTCCTACAATTTCTTTTGGACTCTCTGCATCATCTTTAAAGAAAGGTATTCCTTCTGAAAATCTCCTTTTCAACATTTCAGTTTATCACTCCTTTTTTTTCTGTTGTGTGCTGGCTATCAAATGAAGACAGAAATACTTCACAGCAAAGCAGAGGACTTACCATGCTATCCTAAATTAACTGATATCTATCCTCCATCTCTGCTTTTTTTTTTTCTGTTTTTTTTTTTCATTTAACATAACAAACCTCATACTGCTTTTCTTGGCAAAAACTTTGTGTGACATTCGATAGTCATTTGAGAAGAAGCAGGTTTTTCAGAGGTGAATCTGTACACCTCAGTTTAAATCAAAAAACTAATACTCCTTATATTGACTGAGAACCTGGTTTTATGTTTCTAAATGAGAAGATGAGAATATAATGTCCTGAAGACAGAGCTCCGGGCACCCGTTTACACCTCCACTCTGCAAAACAGGATACTTCCTACTTTCAGTATAGAATCATAGAATCATAGAATAGTTAGGGTTGGAAAGGACCTTAAGATCATCTAGTTCCAACCACCCTGCCATGGGCAGGGACATCTCCCACTAAACCATGCCACCCAAGGCTCTCTCCAACCTGGCCTTGAACACCACCAGGGATGGAGCATTCGCAACTTCCCTGGGCAACCCATTCCAGTGCCTTACCACTCTTACAGTAAAGAATTTCTTCCTCCTCCCTCTTTATGTTTTACATTGTTATTTTTGTGTAACAACTAGATTTCAGTCCTTATCAAACATATCAAACATGAATGGCAGTTTCTTAAAATATCTGTAGCCTCAGACCACCCTGATATGTATGATATCTCACATCACATAAGCAGTCAGACTGTATGCTTTGTCCATTACACAAAAATACGAGGATTTGACATTTAAGAGCTAGGTTGCCATGTGCTTTGGCTTTCATTTTTCTGAATTAGTGAAGCCCATTTAGAATTATGTTTCCACATAAACAAGACTTTTAGTCACCTATCTTTATTACAGTCCATAAAACACATCTTTAAATTATTTAATAAAAATCATATGCCTCTTCATTTCCTACATGTTTGGTGGAGGCTGAATATAGAAATTCATGACCTTTTATTCAAAAAGCTAAATAATCCTGCTTGTTTTAAAAGAGTCAGAAATGCTTTTACATAATTATCTAAGCATTAACACAAGCAGTAACTAATATTCATCAATGTCAATAACACGTTTGAGTGTTCTAATTAAAAATGAAACACTCTATGAATACTAGCAATTAGTAAATTTTGCATATATTCTAATATCAGTACAAAAAAAAAAAAAGACACAACTAAGTGATCAGAGTGTAAACATCACTTTTCAGTAATATAAATAATATAAATCCACAAATTTTGGAAAAATTTTCTTGATTAGTTCAAGGATAATTTAGTGAAGACTAACTCGAATTTTAGGAAAAGAATAAAGAGAAGGGAGGAAAACATTGCACAGATCATAACTGAAAAATACGTCATGAGTATTTTTTATACTTTTTTATACTTTAAATACATTTTTATGTATTTGTTTTAAGAAGCTGTTTTTCCTCTACTGACGTATTTTCTCATTTTGGGTGTGCAACATTATTACTAGCTGTCTTATCTTTGAGATTATCAAAACTAACTTTAAATCCATTATTGTATTATATGCTACCATACAAAGTACTTGGTTTTCTTCTTAAAGTTTTTTGACTTAACCACTCCAAGGGCTAAATGACACTCTTTAGGCTAGGTTTTGGTGCTGCAATATACAGTTCAGCTCCCCAGAGCAAATCCAAGAACGTTAAGTCAGACACTTGGATCTCCAATACAGAACAGGGAAGAGTAATGACCTTCAGTGTGGAAATCTAAACACAGATTCTACTGCATGGGAGTTCATGAAAGCTGTAAATTGATACCGTGTCTCATATTACTTTCGGCAAGCTGCTTCATACAAGTGGTGAAGGTTCAAACACAAAGCAACAAGGAAGAAAGCTCTCACTGTCCTCCCTACAAAATATATTCCAGAAAAAAAATAAAGGTCATTTGGGTAGGAATAGCTCTTCAAATTGTGTTTCTTGCTCCAGGGTGTCGTGGTTTAAGCCTCTAAAACTCACAAAGTTTTACTCACTCACTCACTCCTCTCTTTTTCTTCCCCCGGTCCTGGGGAAATGGGGGGGAGAATCGAAAAAAAAATGCAGCTCACACAGGTTGAGATAAGAACAGTTTAGTAACAAAAGTATAACACAAATCACTACTGCTACCATCAATAATAATATAAGAGAAATACAAGGAAAAAGAATACAACTGCTCACCAAGCCCAACCCAGCCAGTGCACCCCCAGCAGCGAACCCCTCAGTGCATCACCACACCCTTTTGGGTCTCTGTTCTCAGTTTTCACATCCTGGACATGACGTGCTGTGGTATGGAATAACCTGTTTGGTCAGTTTGGGTCAGGTGCCCTGTCTCTGCTTCCTCCCGGCTTCCCCTCCTCCGCGGCATGAGACTCATAGCATGAGGCTCAGAAAGTCCTTGGCCAGACAAAACACTACCAAGCAGTAACTGAAAACACTGGTGTTATCAGCGCTGTTCCCAGGCCCAAAATCAAAAAACACAGCGCTGCACCAGCTACCTAGAAGGAGAAAAAATGACTGCTACTGCTGAACCCATGACAGTATCCACCCCTTATTCCATACCATTCACGTCATGCTCAGATCCCTCATTTTCAATATATCATCACATGTATACATTTACATCCACACACACGCACAGAGGGAGAGAGGTCATCCCTTAATGCATGGACCAATCCCTATAAAGCTGCTGATTCCATCCAGTCCATGATATCAAGCTCCATCTCCTGTAACAGTCCTTCAGAGCAGGGGAGGCTGTGTGCAGTGTTCACACTCATGAATAACCTGGGCAATAGTGTCCATTGCTAAGTCCACCCTTAGATCATAAGTCCACCCCTCGATCATGAGTCCATCTGTATGTTGTATCTCTGCCCTGATGGCCTGAGGTGTCACGAGGCTCAAAATAATTCACTCTCCCCTCCAGCAGTTTCTGCAGCTTGTCGCTGGGGACTCCAAACAGCTGCCTCCCATCTCCGATGCTTCCAAAGCACTGGAGGGGCCCAGGCAATAGATACTTGCCCATACTGTCCCACACACCCTGCCACTCATGGCTGCTCGGCCTCAGGGACAATCTCTGGGTCATCCCACATTCCAGTCCAACCCCAGATGAGGCCCACACCCCACTATGCTTAGTTCAGGGACCAGATGAAATGGTTGTGGTTAAAACACACTCTGAATGCATGCCAACATGCTGATCCCCATCACAATCAGCAGGCAGGTCGCAAGGTTGCTTAAAGGCCATTCAAAACCGTCGGAACTCTCAAATGAGGCTGCTGTACTTGTCACTGGGGCTGGTGTAGCTGCTGTGCTTGCCGGCTCTCTCACCACCAGCTGCTCTTTGTCTGAGTCCAGATCTTCCTCCTCTGCCTTGCTGGGAAGTGCTGCGTGGTCTCCTGCATCCTCCTGGGGCTCGGGCTTGCAGGGCTCTGCAGGCGGCTAACGCAAAATGTGCTCAGTCACCGTGGGGCTGGGATCGGCTGCCGCCTGCCCCCCCCCCCCCCCCCCAGTAGCCGCGGGGCTCGGCTTGGCCTCTGGGCTCGGCTTCTCTACAGCCGCCCCCCACTTGGCGGCGGGGCTCACCCCCTCTGCCACCTTCTTCTTGGCATCCTGGTCCTGGGGGCATCTCTCCCAGGCTGTTTCGGCTGCTGGCAGCTCCCGGGGCCGCCCCGTCTTGGCTTCCCCTCCTCCCTTCTGGAGCTCGCCTGTATTACGAGCCATTTCAATAGAGTACAATGTAACAAGAACCTTACCCCAAATCCCAGATGTGAAAAACATTAAGATAAAAAATACCGGCTGTGAGTAAAGTATATGCTGAACCTGTGAGAACAAGAGCAACAACTTTGAGAGCCAATAAATCAGCATTGTGATGAGTGGCTATTAATCCTGTCTTGTCTCAACCCTTCGAGCCCCACATTAGGTGCCAAAAAGAACCGTTGTGGTTTAAGCCTCACCCAGGCTAATAACTCACAAAGTTTTACTCACTCACGCACTCACTCCTCTCTTTCTTCCCCCAGTCCCGAGGAAATGGGGAGGAGAATCGAAAAAAAAAATGCAGCTCACACGGGTTGAGATAAGAACAGTTTAGTAACTAAGGTAGAACACAAATCACTATTGTTACCATCAATAATAATACAAGAGAAATACAAGGAAAAAGAATACAACTGCTCACCAAGCCCGACCCAGCCAGTGCACCCCCCAGCAACAAACCCCCCAATGCACCATCACCACACCCTTCAGAGTCTCCGCTCTCAGTTTTCACATCCTGGACATGATGTGCTATGGTATGGAATAACCTCTCTGGTCAGTTTGTGCCAGGTGTCCTGTCTCTGCTTCCTCCTGGCTTCCCCTCCTCCCTGGCATAGCATGAGACTCAGAAAGTCCTTGGCCAGACAAAACACTACCAAGCATTAACTGAAAACACTGGTGTTATCAGTGCTGTTCCCAGCCCCAGAATCAAAAACACAGCGCTGCACCAGCTACCAAGAAGGAGAAAAATGACTGCTGCTGCTGAATCCATGACACAGGGGAGGAAGGGGAGACGAGTGGAGGAGAAAAGGAAGAAGACCTCTAACAATCATTTAGTCCAATTGCCTCACCACTTCAGGATTCACCAAAGTTGAAGCATGGTATTAATGTCATTATCCATATGCCTCTTTTTAAGGCACTGACACACATGGGGAATCAACCATCTCTCTAAGAAGCCTGCTTCAGTGTTTGACCACCCTCTCAGTAAAGAAATGCTTCTGCTTTGAACCATTCTCATATAGCCCAGAAACTCAGCCATATTCTGAGCTGTATCAAAAGAAGTGCGACAAACAGGTTGAGGGAGGTGATTCTCCCCACCTGCTCTGGTCTAGTGAGACTGCACCTGCAGGACTGCATCCAGCTCTGGGGCTCCCAACACAAGCGGATGTGGACCTGTTTGAGCAAGTCCAGAGGAGGCCATGAAGATGACAGAGGGCTGCAGCGCCTCTCCTATGAAGACAGGCTGAGAGAGTTGCACTTGCTCAGCCTGGAGAAGAGAAGGCTCAGAGGAGACCTTAGAGCCTGCCAGTACCTAAAAAGGGACCTGCAAGAAAGCTGGAGAGGGACTTTTTGGAAGATCTTGCAGTGATAGGACAAGGAGCAATGGCTTTAAACTGAGAGGGTAGATTTAGATTAGACCGTAGAAAAAGATTTTTTACAGTGAGAGTGGTGAGGCACTGGCACAGGTTGCCCAGAGAATTTGTGGATGCCTCATCCCTGGAAGTGTTCAAGGCCAGGCTGGATGGGGCTTTGAGGAACATGGTCTAGTGGAAGGTGTCCCTGGTAATGTCAGGGCTTGTGGAACTTGAGGATCTTTAAGGTCCCTTCCAACCCTAACCATTCTATGATTCTATCCCATCACTGCATTTCAGGGAGAAGAGATTAGTATTTCTGTCTTCACTGTTTCTTCTCAGGAAGCTTTGGGCAGCTATGGAGCTTCCTCTCAGACTCCTCTTCAAACTGGACAAACCCAGAGCCCTCAGCTGCTCCTCATAACATGTCTCCCAGCCCTGCCACAGCTTTGTTGACCTCCTCTGATTCCATTTCAGTACCTTAACATCATTCTCAAAGTGTGGCCCAGAACTGCACACAGTACTCAAGATGAGGCTGCGCCAACACTGAATATAGCAGATAATCACCCCTATTGACTGGCTGGTGATGCTGTGTTTTTATACACTCTAGGATGCAGTTTGCCCACCTGGATGCCAAGGCACATGGCTGACTCACATTGAGTCACATCAGCCAGCACCTCCAGGTCCCTTTCTGCTGGGTAGCTCTCTAGCTACTCCTTTCCCAGTTCATACTTGTGTTCAGCATTCCTCTATCCCAGGTGCATAACCTAGCCTTTGTTATTGTTAGATTTCATCTTATTGATTGTCTTATCTCCAACCTATCTAAATCCCTCTGCAAGGCTCCTGCTCCTTGAGACAGCTAAGTACCTCACAGTTCAGTATTGTCAGCAAGTGAAGATACATGACAATTTCATATCTTCCATACGCCTTCAAATCCAGAAGCTGGAACTTATTAGTGGAGCAGGTGAATTACCAGGGAATTATGCAAGCTTTTTTTGTTTGTTTGTTTATTGGATATAAAAAGTATATTTTATAGGCCCTTGCCTGAAAGCCAAATATTTTTTAACGTGAGCTGCTAAGACTGTTCAGTACTTAATATATCTTCAGAAAAGAATAGTTATCTCAGAGTCCGTTTAATGTTTTCTTACATACTATGCCTACCCCACTGGTCTCAGTATGGAATAGTCTAAGATCTGCACTAATGCATTGTACTTGTAAAAAGTCCAGAATATTCATTATTGACCGGGGGGGGGGGGGTTGCTACGGAAGGTCCGTGGATTCCCTGACTGAGGGCATGAAGTTAGAACTCAGCCTTGAAGGTATTAAAGCTTATCCATGAAGAATGAGGCACGGAAGGTATCCAGATGGGAAAGCAGAAGGCATATGGATGGAAAAGCAGAAGGCATCCAGAGAAGTCAGTGTCTCAAAGGGAGTAACTAACCGCAGAACAAGAGTTTGGCAAGATAACAGACTTCAGTAATGCTGTAAAGGGTCATCCAATAATGTGTTGTTGCTAACTGATGTAATCAATGGCTAAAAGACACACGTATGCTAGAAACTGTATATAAGTAAGGGTTTGTAGTAGTAAAGAACAACTTCTACTTAATCACCAAAGTAGCATGTCAACTGTGACATCTGTTGACCCCAACGTGATTCGTACAAGATGTGATATCAAACTGGAACTTAAGAGAGGAAAAAAGAGAACGGCGGAGGATAGCTGTGGAGATGGAGCCTATCATAGCATTGAGAGCAGTGGGGTTCTGTGTGGCCGACCTGACTTGAAACACCTGGATAGATGAGCCATTGGGAACATGGGAGCCTTATTAAGTAAAGAGGAGCCGGTCGTACTGACCATGTGGACAATAATGTTACAAAAGCAGGGGGTGGATGCAGATGAACTACTCCTCTGAAAAACGCTATTATGGAGTAAGAGACAGGGGTATGAGGCCGATACTGTGGCAGCCTTTAGTGGCTCGGTGTGGAAACGCCTGGGGGATATCCTGTTTGATCATGCATACAGGGGGCAGAAACAGGCTCAGATACTGCTTACAACATAGTGGTTGCTCTTTGAGACTTTAAAATCACTTAAAGAGCAGCAAGACAAAGTGGAGCTGTCAGCTGCCCCCTAATGATCAAGGCACGGGTGCCCGGGGTGTAGAAAGGTTTCAGAATAAAAGCTTTCCAGGTGAAGGGGACGGAGCTTCCCTCCATACAACTTTGCCCCTGGCCCCTGTTACACAACTTGATGCAAGGGGCAAAGAACCATCTGGGGGAACCACAGTTCGATGTAAAATCCCAGGGGGGAAGAAGATAAAGACATTGGGGGAAGATTCTGATGATGAGATGTATGTTCTGGGTGCCCCAGCCACAGCTAATCAACAATACAGGTCCCCTATAGAGTTAATGGTCCATATCCTTTCTAATCCTAAAAGAAACATGAAGGGACGAGCTTACCCTGTTTCAGAGCCCAGTGACCCCCATCTCCTCCTCCTTCCCCCCCCCCCCCCCCCCCCCCCCCCCCCCCCCCCCCCCCCCCCCAGTTCCAGAACCTCCACCAGTTGCTGCCGCGGCTGCAAGGACAGATGAAGACGATCCTTTTGACCTATGCCCTGTTAATCCCAAGAAAGAGCCTACTCTCAGATCAGCTGAAACCTGTGGGAGGAAATGTTTTAATTAACTCCAGAACGCATTTGTAAGGAGTCTGTGCACGTTCATCAGACTACTGCTGCTGCTCCTGAGATTCTGACGCCTGATAATTCTGACGCTGACCTGGATAGTCCTTTTGACCTAGTGCCTGTTGATCCAGAAAAGGAGCCTGATTTACATCCCCCAGATCCAGTTGTAAAGGGAGAAGCGAGATGGGTGGGGGATGCAGATGTATTGTGCGCTCTCCTGGTGGTGTATGTGCCGGATCGAAACCTGTGGTGGGAAGGTCTCTCGTATGTTCTTGTCAAAAGTATCAGGCGAACGGTCATATACAACTCATTTGATATAGTCTCTTTGTCATACTCATGTACTAGAGGTTGGCAAATATAAATATGTCGGTGTTTCTACTGACCCTTGCAGACCTTTATAGATACTGCTGGTGACTTCTTCCGATGTAGGCTGGCCACCTGCATTGGAATGAGTGTGCATTTTGGTCAGTATGAAAGCCCAAGCCTCATGTAATGTGGAGAGGCAGAGCCTCCGCAGGGATGCCCACTGAGATTGTGCCTGCCACCTTGCACTGTGATGATGCTGCTTGGAGCTGATTTCCTGATTGTCTTCACAGGGCTGTTGCAACACGTTCTGTATGTGGGACCGTGTAGCAGGAGTAACGATTGTCTGGACTCTGTGTTTCAAATATTGTAGTTGGGTGGAGCATGCTTGTGGGATCCCATGCGTGCATGTGTGGGTTGAGGGCAGACAGTGTTCTGTGTATTTTTTGTAATTGGGTTCATGTAAAAGTTTTTAATGGGTAGCAGATTGACATTTTGGACAAGAAAGGGTTTATACAAAAGTGCGGTTTCCAGCAGGTATTTGTGGTTGCTGCTGGGCAGGCAGGTGTTCATGGCTGCTGCTGAGCAGGCAGGTGTTTATGGCTGCTTTATAGCAGGGTGAGTGACTTTGGAAAAAAACAAACAAACAAACCAAAAAAACCTCTCTTAATCTATTGAAGTATTGGAGCAGTACTGAAGTTATTGGAGCAGACACCACAAGCAAAGTCTAAAGAGGCCTGCAACACACTGGGCACAGGGGAGGGGGACTTGGAGGAGCAGATAGATTGGTTGAAACAAGAACTGCTAACTGAAAAAGTGTGAGGGGCAGTGCAATTACAAGCTTTACCAGCTGCCACCCAAGCAGCATCAGGGTGGCAGAGAAAGAAGAAAAAAAAAGGGGTTAATGACACAGCAAACTCCTTGACTGTTAACACCGTGCAGTTTACTTCTGCAGCTGCTTCACATTCCTTTTTCATCTGAATGCCTCTTCTTTAAGGAATAACTTTAACCTGTCTTCTTCTCAAGAACTGATAACCTGGAGGAGGGGGTATATTTGTGTCCTCCTACCTACAGATCCATGGCGGCTGCTGCAAAGTTCGTCAAGCCTTGCCATGAGCTGGACAGACGAGTGGAAGAATCTGATGCCTCAGCTGTAAGAGGTGACCGTGAATACCCCGAGCAGAATGAGATAGAGGAAGAGAAAAATGAATGATTGCAGAACATCACTTGGGGGTAACTGAAAAGTAACAGCTTGAATATATGTGCTTGTAAAGTAGATATTATTAGAGGTGTGATTTTGTGTATAAAACCACCTGTACTTACTAGCCAGTTGCTAATAAGAAACTACACCTTGTATTGTATGGATTTGTCACTTGTAAAACAGATGTTAGAGCATGCAAATTTGCAGCAGCTGCTAGAAAATGCTAAGGCAAAAGCTAGAAAGATTCTAATACAATGGTAATGTTATAAAGCAGGCAATGGAACAAATTAATGGGGTGAGAGAACTCCACTGGTAGAAAATTTCTTTGGCTTCTCCACTTCCACTAGCATTTTCAACATGCTGCTGTCCCCTGTAGTATACATACTGCTAATGTAAATCTGTGTGTGTTTTGCCAAAGTAGC
The DNA here is from genome assembly GCA_017639245.1 of Myiopsitta monachus. Classification (NCBI taxonomy): domain Eukaryota; kingdom Metazoa; phylum Chordata; class Aves; order Psittaciformes; family Psittacidae; genus Myiopsitta; species Myiopsitta monachus. The sequence goes on along the minus strand of CM029941.1, from coordinate 45,305,119 downwards.
GATTTGTTACTGGATGAAGCAGATGAAACTCTGCATTGACGAGGTGCAAGGACTGAGGTTGGCCAAATGCCTCCTACCACAGTCAAGGGCAAGACTGGGTTGGCCTCTGTGTTTGCCACCAAAAAGAACCTTTAGCTCCACTGTTGGCAGCACCCCAGCAGACATTGAGCAGTGGAGACACATGCCATGCCAGACTTTGATGTGAGAGATGGCCTCCCCTTTTATCAGAGAGACATCCAGTGGAAGAGCCAACAATATTTACAGATGGCTCAGGGAAATCCGGAAAAGCTGTTATTGTGTGAACAGAAAACTTTCACTGTCAGTACCGAATAGAATATCTAGAAGGAGCACCCCAAGTAGTAGAGCACAGAGCAATAGCGATGGTATTTCAACATTTTCCTGGTCCAGTTAACATTGTTACTGACTCTGCTTAGGCAGCTGGGTTGGTACTGTGATTAGACAAAGCAGTTTTGGGACAAGTGTCCAATGAAAAATTTCTTGGGATCCTAAAATTAATATGGCTAACAATACAAAAACAGAGACATCACTATTATATTATGCATGTTAAGAGTCACACCACCCTCCAGGTTTTATAGTGGAGGGTAATGCAAAGGCAGACACACTAGTATCTGCTGTTGCCCTTGGACCTGTTCCCAATATAAAACAACAAGCACAAGCATCTTATCAATTTTTCCACGAAGGCTCTAGTCCTCTACAGCGACAGTTAAAAATTTCCAATAGTGAAGAACGTGCCATCATTGCTGCCTGCCCTGACTGTCAAGACCAACATGTTCCTAGCTATTTTGGCACTAACCTTTGGGGTTTACAAGCATCACAGATCTGGCGAACAAATGTTACACATGCTGCTGAATTTGGCAACCAGGAATATGTGCATGTTTCCATAGATGCATTTTCTTCTGCTATTGTGGCCACTGCTCATACTGGTGACTCTGCCTGGGATGTTATTCCTCATTGACAGTGCACTTTTGCAAGCTTAGGGGTTCCACAGCAGATAAAAACAGACAATGGCCCTACTTATGTGTTGGTGAAGGTTGCATCTTTTTTGTAAGCTTGGGGAGTTTCTCATGTTGCTGGTATCCCCCATTCTCCAACAGGTCAAAGCATTGGAGAACAAACCTGTGATATGCTCAAATGTTTTCTTTAAAAATAAAAAGGGGAATGCAAACATTTTCTCCACACAAACAGTTAGCAAAAACGCAATTTGTACTACATTTTTTAAATTTGTCTAGTTTTGGTTCTCTTTCTGCAATACAGAGCTTGTGACATCTGACAGATGATTCCTTGCCCAAACCACTGGTTCTATATAAAGACTTACATGATAACGAGTGGAAAAGACCAGAGCCATTGCTGTCATGGGATCGAGGATACAGCTGTGTACATCTAGCAACAAGACCATACTGGCTGCCAGCGAAATGTATAAAGCCCCAGAATTCAACAACAGAAAGAAACATCAATGACAGATTTTTTTTAATATCTGTTCTATTATGTGTGACCATGGGTAATGGACAAGTGTACTGGGCACATTGGTAAAATCCCCCATTATTCCAACCTGTTACATAGTGTGTAGGATTCACTGGTATGCCACATATTATAAAGGTTCAAGTGACTTCAAATCAGACTAATCTTACTGAAATAATGCTGCCTGGAGTAGTGGCTAGCTATGTTAATTACACAGGTCGAGCAGTGATAGAGCGGATACAGCAAATCGTAAAAAACATGCTAGTAAAACAAAAAGGGGGAATGATAGGGGACACCCCAAATGCACGAATCAAAAAAGCATTGCTTGTCTTAAATGTTTTAACATTATCCATTTTTGATTTACGCATGGGCATGAATGTCCCCCCAGTGATTAGACATTTTGCTTCACTAACCCATGTAGGCCCAGATCTGATACCAGGGAAAGAATTTGTTATGGTAATGGAAAAAGCCTTTGGAAAATCATAACTGGGAAGGTCCTTTTAGGTTAATAACTTGGGGAAGAGGGTATGCTTGCTGTCAGCTGCGACAATTGACCATACGCAACATATACAATTTTTTACAAGTAGGAATTTGCAGCAAAGACAATCGTTTCAGAAAACCGAATGAGAAACAAGAATGGAAACATTCATTTTAAAGCCTGCTGACAGAACATGTAAGATTGTCCATATCAACTGTCGTGGTTTAAGCCATAAATTTCACTATTTCACTTCTCCTTCCTTTCCCTACCCTGCCCCATCGGGGAGAAAAACCGAAGAAAATGTAACTCCCATGAGTTGAGATAAGAACAATCCAGTAACTAAGATACAATACAAATCACTACTGCCACCACCAATAACAATAATAATGACAAAGTAAATACAAAGGAAGAGGATGCAACTGTTTTGCCACCCGACCGAGCCGAGAGACCGTGCGGGAAGAGCCAGCGAGAGCCCGCCGAAACCCCCCACTTCCCGGTTCCTCCCCCCCCCCCCCCCGTATTCCACATCCAGGGCATGATGTGCTGTGGTATCGAATAACCGCATTGGTCAGCCCGGGTCAGGCACCCTGTCTCTGCCTCCTCCCAGATCTCCCCTCCTTCCCAGCGTAACATGAGACTCGGGGAAAGCCAAACCCATGACAATCCACCCCTTATTCCATACCATTCACATCATGCCCAGATCCCACATTTTCAAAATATCATCCCATATATATATACATATACATACACACACACACACAAATGGAGAGATATAATCCCGCAGTGCCTGGGCCAATCCCTATAAAGCTGCTGAGTCCATCCAGTCCGTGATGTCAGGTTCCACCTTTTGTAACAGTCTTTCAGAGCAGGGGAGGCTGAATAATGCCACATGAATAAACAAAATACAAAGGTTAACCAATAAGAATTCAGCATGCCTAGATAGAAATTCTTTTAGACTGAAGATTTTCAGTCAGTTTTAAACGACATTTAATTTCTCCTCAATGAGAAGAATATAATGGTTGCTACCATACAGTTACCATGTTTTCTCTTCTGCAGCTGGGGGTGAATCATGACAATAATTCAAATATAAAGACTGCAGATATCTGTGATATACGACTTTCTACTATGGTTTTTCTTCCTCTTCACTTCATTCTGGCCACCAGCATACTTCTATTTTGAGAACAGTTTTCTTGCGTTCTTAAGCTTCATACTTTGATGTGTGAAAGACGTCATACCCATTAACCCCATATTTATCACCCCAAATATTGTTTTAGTGTAATATTCTGTAAGCAATAAGCAAATTTTTTTCTTTCAGAGTGAGCTTAACATTATTTTTCAGAATCCCGACTTTGCTTGCACCATGATTGACGATGGCTACACAAGAAAACAACTTTCATCTGGAGCTAACTTGCAACACCTGCCTAGCCCTTAAGGTTCAGATTTGTCTTTTTATTTTTTTATCTTTTTATTTATTTATTTGTTTACCCTTATACAGGAGGCCATATTGTAGGCGGCTATTTTGGGGGTGGGGGAAAACTCTCTTGATTCTGAGAAACGATACCTATGGGCATGAGTTCTGAATCAACATAATTATATAGCAGCTGCCTACTCCCTTTCCCACTCCACAACCTACAATACTCCCAGAAGATGTTCAGGTTTATTCTAACGCCAAATTATAACCTAAGATTAACCTATAGATTTTCAAATGTTATAAATATATATATGCACATAATTTTATATGGGCTGTAAGTAAATGGTGCTTTATGCAATAGGAAGTCCTAGCAGAAAAAAAACCAACCAAATAATTAAATAATTCCCCAAAGAGGGAATTATTATAATTATTATTAATTGGGGAATTATTTAACTTGACCCTCACATATATTAAGACCTGCATGTACATATGCTTCTTTAGGGGGTTAACTACTTGTCTGTGTTTCCTAAAGTACCCATTGCAAATAATCCAGTTTTGTTGCTTTGTGACAGAGCAAGTAGGTCAATGTGTATAACACAGTTGTTTAGTATTACCATAAATCAGAAGATACTGATTTCACAGCAGATGAATTACAAGAAGAAAATCAAATACTAGTAATGATATTCCATCAGCTGACTTGTTGCTTCTGCGAAATGATATAGAGTCTCTGTTAGGGACATGACCTTATAGTACCGACAATTCCTTCATAAACTCAAAACCCACTGCTATTTTTTTGCCTATAATATTTATATAATTCTCTTATGTGTATATTCCTCAAACAAGGAGTCGAACAGACTTAACTGGATATTCATTTGGATGTTGCACATATGGAGATGCCAACATTTAATTAGTAATCAATAAAAAGTTATTTTGAAGAAAATAAAAGTAGAAATATTGGACATGAAAGTCTAAGTGTTGCTAGGTCACTGAAGTTAATTTTGTATTTTCTAGGCAACAGATTCCTGTAATCAGATTCATAAATTTGCCACTTAAAGTACATTGGTTTATTTGCCTGTATTTTCTGAATTAGAACTTGTTTCAGTTACCTTTTCCAGCTTGTTTAATTTCTTAAGCCAGTGTAATTCTTTAGGTTATATAGTGCTCTCTTATACTTTCTATGCCTGCTTCACCATCATGTTTAGAGGCACTGGTAATATCCCTCTTGAGTGTGTTCAGCTAAGTTAAACAAGCAGCACTCATCTGGTAAAACAGGCAATCTATTTTATAAAACTTAGGATGTTTAGGGCTAAGTCATCTCTTTTGTGGAGGCAAGAGGCAAAGATCATTGGGATTCCAATTCTTTTAATGGAATTGGGCAGCTCTGGGGCAAAGCAGACTCTTTGGTCTGAAGTTCTGGGAAGAGTTAGATTAACGTGACTCCTGAGGACCCTGCCTTCAAATAGAGCAGAATAAGACCAAAATCTTAATTGCATAGTACAATAGCACGCTAGTTTTGAGGGATTGTGTAATGTTTCCTTTCCAAATGACAGAGAGCAAGGCTGTGGTATCTGTTTTGATCAGTGTTTCAAAGCTATATGCTCTGCATTTGCAGCTGCTGCTAACCAATCTTCTCCCTGAAACAGAAAACTTTGGTAACCTTTACACAGATACCAGTTCGGAGCAGTCCCACTGAAACTACCCAGAATTCAGTCAATCAGTTGAGTGCGTTTATTATTTAAAGCCTGCATTTGCAGATGATAAATTTTGTTTCTTTGGTTGGGTGGTTGGGTGTTTTTTGGGGGGGTGGGGGGAAGTTTACTTGTTAACATTTAAACACTATGTGAAACTGTTAGCTTTGCTAATTGTCTCCCAAACATGGTCCACACAAGTCTGGTGTGCTTCAGGACAAGGTACACAGCCTGACATTAGTTAATGGATTTAGTGCATCAAGGTCTGAGGTTGGGGGTGAATATAGATTTGATGGCTAACAGTTCCGTTGTCCGGAAGGTTTTGCATTCTAAGTTTAATATTTTTATTAAAGGTGAAACTGGTTGATGAGAGAGTGCATGAATATCGCCATACATGTCCAATCAAGTTACGTTTTATATGGTTATTAAGAACTTAAGGAAATGTAGGACATCATGTGCTTTTGAGCAAAATTTGAGAGCTTCAGGAATGTGTAGTTATGTTTCTACAGAGGAATGAATGAGTGAAAAGTATAAGATTTCTGGGGCAATAACATGTGGAGAAACATCCATGTGGGTCCTGTGAATCCTACCTGTGAAAAGAGCTGGGATAGTGAGATTGCTCAATTTATCTCTTTACATAGGGAGCCACAGGCAAATTTTCTGTTTGTGATTCAGTACTTATTGTCCACAGCCTCACTTTTCAACTACACCGACAGATGTTTTTCATACATCATCTGGAACATAGCATAACTCTGGCAGGAAGATATGTTTTATTTTTTTTCTCTTAACTTAGAATGTTAAACAATTTGGCTCAATCTTCCTTTGACACTCTTTGTAGTTGAATATTATGTCAGTTCTTTAGGAGCAGTTTTGTGAAGCTTTCAAAGAAGTAACAGCATGTGAGCTGCAGAAGGGTTCTGAAGAATAAATGGAGAAAAGGATATTAAAAGAAGAGAGACATATAATACACATTAAGTTAATTTATTTTCCCTTTTAATAATGCTGTGGGGGTTTAAACCGTAAATTTCCCTTCTCCCTCTTCCCCCCCCCCCCCCATGAGGGGAAATGGGGAGAGGAACCAAAGAAAATGTAACTCCCACGGGTTGAGATAAGAACAGTCCAGTAACTAAGATACAATACAAATCACTACTGCCACCACAAACAACAATAATAATGACATAGTAAATACAAAGGGAGAGGATACAACCGTTTCGCCGCCTGACCGAGCCGAGAGACCGCGTGCCGCTCAAGGGACCGCGCCGCTCCAGAGACCGCGTGGCCAGCCAGAGCCCCCGCGCCGCTTCCCCCACACCTGCCGTGCGAGCCCCCCCCCCCAGATCCCACCTCCTGGGCATGACGTGCTGTGGTATCGAATAACCACATTGGTCAGCCCGGGTCAGGCACCCTGTCTCCCCTCCCCCAGCTTTTCTCTCTTTCCCGGCGTAACATGAGACTCTGCGGGGGAGGGGGGGGAAAGCTGAACCCATGACAATCCACCCCTTATTCCATACCATTCACATCATGCTCAGATCCCACATTTTCAAAATATCATCCCATACATATATATATATATATATATATATACATATACATACACACACACACACAAATGGAGAGATATAATCCCGCAGTGCCTGGGCCAATCCCTATAAAGCTGCTGAGTCCATCCACCTCGAAATGTCAGGCATCACCTTTTGTAACAGTCTTTCAGAGCAGGGGAGGCTGTGTGCAGTGTTGGATCGCTGCCTGTTGATGCTGATTGTTCCTTTACTGCAGAACTCGTCTGGTTTCATCAAAGTTCGTTCTTTGTTGGGATGATGGTCTGAGGGCCAGTCGCAGACGACTTAAAGACATCTAGTTGATGGGCTATAAAAAAACACATTACATAGCAAGCAACAGCATGCAATTGAGTTCATTGGCTGTTTTCTCCTAAAATCAAATCTCCTTGAGGCACACATCGGACTTCCCCATCTTCCCGCATTACCCACCAAGTATATCTGGGTCCCTGAGCAAAAGCAATTCCATGAGTGGGTTTGCCTTTACCTGAATAACCCAGACTGTCTTCCCCAGCAAATTCTTTATGTGCACCACAGGAATGTTGTCCCCCTTTACAGTATGCAGAAGTTCTGACTGGGCTGGACCAGCTCTGTTGGCAGATCCTCTGGTGTTGACCAACCAGGTGGCCTTTGGTAAATGTGTATCCGAATGTTTGAAAGTCCCACCACCCATTGCTCTCAGTGTACTTTTCAACAGCCCATTGTACTGTTCGATTTTCCCAGAGGCTGCCGCATTAATTACACAGCGAGCTCAAATAGGAAATCCCAGTCGTCCGGGAATCCTAGAAGTCATCATGGACTGGCCAGAGGGCAAAGATTTTGGAAGGTCACCAGATGAGGAAAGAGTGATGCGTGCTGAAGAGGCCCCACCATATACTGAACTGTCAGAAAGTGAAAAGCAATATGCCTTATTTACTGATGGGTCTTGTCGCATTGTGGGAAAGCACCGTAGATGGAAGGCAGCAGTATGGAGTCCTTGATAACAAGTTGCAGAAAGTGCTGAAGGGGAGGGTGAATTGAGTCAGTTTGCAGAAGTGAAAGCCATCCAGCTGGCCTTGGACATTGCGGAATGAGAAAAGTGGCCAGTACTCTATCTCTATACTGACTCATGGATGGTGGCGAATGCCCTGTGGGGGTGGTTGCAGCAATGGAAGCAGAGCAACTGGCAACGCAGACGTAAACCCACCTGGGCTGCTGCACTGTGGCAAGATATTGCTGCCCAAGTGCAAAACCTGATGGTCAAAGTACGCCACGTAGATGCTCACGTACCCAAGAGTCGGGCTACGGAGGAACACCAGAACAACCAACAAGTGGATCAAGCTGCTAAAATTGAAGTGGCTCAGATGGACTTAGATTGGCAACATAGGGGTGAATTATTTTTAGCTCGGTGGGCCCACGACACTTCAGGCCATCAGGGCAGAGATGCAACATACAGATGGGCTCGTGACAGAGGGGTGGACTTAACAATGGATACTATTGCCCAGGTTATTCATGACTGTGAAATGCGTGCTGCATTAAGCAGGCTAAACGGTTAAAGCCTCTTTGGTATGGAGGACGATGGCTGAAGTACAAATATGGGGAGGCCTGGCAGATTGATTTTACTTGAAAATAATAATTGATATCCTGTGATAGTGTTCAGCAATGTCTTAATACATTCCAAGAGACTTCACAGATAAAAACATTACTTCTCTGGATAAGAATAAATAAACAGACGGACACTATTTATCCAATATGCACCATTTTAAAACATTTTTTATGAGAAGAAAGTAATTACACTGAAGGGAACAGAGGGAAGAAACATTGATTTAGAACTTTAAAGGCATTGTGTGCATGTAACAAAACCTGAGAGTTAAATAGTAATTCCAATGTCATGTCTTAATGTCATAACCCTCATTTATAAATCTATGACAATAGGAATTTATTTTTAAAAATTAATATCTTATACAGAAAAAGAAATAGGATTAAAGGAAAATAGGAGGTTATGCTCATGTAGTTATTGTACCAATGCTCTTGGTTTCAAAGTTTAAAATGCTCTCTGGCCACAAACCAAAAGTCTCAGAAAACTTTTATATCTAAATATAAAACACCTTCCAAACTTTTTAAAAAGGAAACAAAGAAGGAAGGATAAAAACCTGTCTGTTCCATGGGTCAAAATTAAAGTAATTTTGTAGACCTTGACTTTTCATGCTGTGAAATATATAGTTTTCTTTTATTTTTTTCGTGTTGAAATGCACTCTTGACTTTGAATTTCCAGTACATATAGAAGCATGTGTATGGATACATACCTAGCTCAGTATACATGTACAAATATCTACCTTGCCCTAGATTAAATATTTCCTTCCTTTCCATTTTATCTTTGAATTAATGTTGGTAATTCTTTCAATAAGAAGACATTATTAATTAAAAATTATTATGGTGTGTGAAATATTAGTTATGTTTATTCGTTCATTTTCATCCTCAAATTGAGACAATTAGATAATCTTTTATGTGCATGTTAAGTTTAATCGAAATGAGACAGTTCATTCCTAAGTGACTGATGGGGGACTGACAGTGTGATAAAAAAACCTTGTTTCCACAAGAAACTACAGAAAAAACTTCCATCAGCCTGTCAAACGTATAACATAAAATTGATCCCCAAATCTGAAAATACATATTTTAATAAAGATCGGATAGAGTGTTTAAACTGCCTTCTGATTTTGAGACTTCTGTCTCACTCTGGATATATCTAAGTGGGAAGCAAATTTAGGATGAGCAGACTGACCCTGTGTTCACAGGGAAGAGGGTGTAGGAAAACACTTTTTCATTCTTTTTTCTCATTTCATCTGAAACATCTTGAGGGGAGGGGTGGGACAGAAGAGCCCTGCTTGTTTGCTGCAGCAGCTCTCATTAAATGCTTCTCTTGAGAAACCTGGAAAAAGACAGGTAAGCAACCAAAGGCATCAGGCAGAACCGTTGCTCTCCTTCTGCCAAGTGCCTGCTTTTTTGGGCAGCTCCTGCAGAAACTGGGGTGCATTTGAGGCAGGAAATCTGGGTGAAGACTGGGGCTGGTGTTTGTCTGCCTGCCTCTTAACAGCTGCAATATGGGTGTCTTCACCTAGAGGTGTTCAAAAACCATGTCTATAAGGCCCTTAGTGACATGGTTTAGTGGTGGACTTGGCAGTGCTAGAGTAATGGTTGGACTTGATGATCTTGAATGCCTTTTCCAACCTAGACGATTCTATGATTCTATGATTATCTAAAACAGCATGTAATCTAATGATCTATCTACTGAATATCCCATGCACAGTATTTGTGTATATGTGTATTACACAATACAGAACTATGTGCAGAAGGATATGAACTAGTTCTAATTTTTAAAGCAATATCATCCTCTTCTCCAGGCTGAATAGCCCAAATTTTCTCAGCCTGTCTTCATATGGGAGGTGCTCCAGCCCCCTCATCCTCCCTGTGGCCCTTCTCTGGACTTGCTTCAACAGCTGCATGCCCTTCTTATGTTGGGGACACCACAACTGCATACAGTACTCCAAGTGGGATCTGATGAGAGCAGAGTAGAGGGGCAGGATCACCTCCTTTGACCTGCTGGTCATGGTTTTTTTTGATGCAGCTCAGTATATGACTGGTTTCTTGGCTGCAAGTGCACACTGAAACCAGCTCATGTTCAGTTTCTTATTTACCAATACCCCCAAGTCGTTCTGTGCAAGATGAACTGTTCCCTTTAGTTTTTTTGTATTTTACAAATTTTATTATACAACATCATTTTCCTACTGTACTGTGTTTCCAACATCTAAAAACATAAAGTAGGCTAACACTGCCAGATTTATGTTGTACTTTAGTTTCATCTTTCAATAAATTTTAGTCTGGAGTAATGACTTGTATTTGAAACCAAAACATGCCTAGTTTAATTAAGATTTTAGTGGGGTTAAGTGCCTGATATCTTTTCAATGTATCTCAATTTTTCTGCGTTAGAGAGGAAACATATGATTCCATATATGTTTTCATAGCCGGTGATGTGAGAAATCTATTACAATTAACATAGCACAATGGCTTCTCTCCATCAAAGAAAAGCTCAGAACAGGATGGAGTATAGAAGGAGATTGAGAGACAATAAATATTTCTACTATGAATGACAAATGGGAGAACCTTCAGAGATAAAGAAAGAAACACAGGTACAACTATATTTTACACACAATATCTAGAGTTGATAATTCAGAAAATCAGAACTAGAGAGGTGGCTGATTGCTTCAGGTTTTTTTGCTCCCTCAACACTGACAGCATTTTTTTTATGTCAATCCAGTAGCAATTGGTTTGGGTTAATGTATGTTCATTTAATAAGATGATTACTTCTTTATCTGACTTCAGAAATTTAAAATAAAATCAATAAGATTTTAATCAAGACTTCAAGAACAGCTTATTCAGCTACTGTAAATCAGATTAATATAAAAATTATTTTAAAATATGGGTTGCCTGAATTACACTGAAGGTGTTTTTTAATACATCCTCTTTTCATTTTTATGGCTTCTGAAGTCAAAACATATTTCTTAAGTGCATTAATGTCCCTGCTGCAAGAAAGAGAAATACGTTTTTAGAGGTTGTCCCCAGACTAAGACAAAGATAAAAGTGGACTTACTGTTTTCTGTCCTAAGCAGTCAATTATTACCATTGTTGGTTCTTTTTTTTTCTGCCATAATTCATGAGGAATGAAATGGAAAGAAGCTAAATCTTAGGTGTACACCTATCATAAGGTTAACGTTTCCCTAAAATTATCAACTTTCCTAGAGGGTTGAGAAGACAGCAGAATAACTTGTATTTATAAAGCTGATCACATCCAAGCAGCCATGTTTCATACTAAACTTGTATCCCCCAGGACAAGAAAAAGCATGACTGGGGCACCAAAGAAATGTTTTACAGCATCTCAAGTTCTATTTGTCAGAAGGACCTTGATGCAAAGGAATAAGTGAAGAAGAATTAAACATGAAAAATCATTGGCAAAAACATGAATGTAAATTTTATATGTATCTTGATTTGAAGCATATAGTATAGAATCCCTATTTCTAGCAACACAGTATCAGTGCAAGTAAACAAAATCTGAGGCCTAATTTATTGCTGTTGACTCCACTATTTTCATGGATTCACTGCCATAGCCACCAGCTACAGAAACTTCACTCAGGTACTTTTCACCATTTCAACTTAGCCCACTTGAAATATGAGACATCAGGAAAATTTAACTTAGTTTTAAATAACTTTTGGGGGGGGTTTAAGACTCAGTTGAACAAACAGTCAATCTAAATTGAACTTTTAATGTACTGAATCACAGACACATTCATAGGTTATGAATCATTATACATATATCTTTAGCAGACACACTGGTGTGAACTGGTATCATCAGCTCCAGTATAAATACTGTCCTGAAAATTAAAGTGATATTCTCTAACTGATTTTTGGAGGTGTTTTATGGCTACGTTGATCTCAAGAAAACTTAATGCTAAACTGTCAGCCAAAAATTTCAACAAACGTTCACATAGAGTAATGTTTTGGAGCTTTGTAAAAGTCACAAAAAATCATAAGAAAGGCCATATTTATAAAAAAAACCCAACAGTCTGGGTAGTGTTTATCATTTCCACATACCTCTTTTTCCATGTCACTGCACGTCCTTCCATGCATGCCCATGCAGTAAGCAGAAATAACCCAGCTTGCTTGCCACAGTGCCTGCTATATATTGTCATACTCCACATTGTTGGCTTATATTGAGTAATATTTCTCACTCCTTCCTTTACTTGTTACAAACTTTCTTCATTGGGGTTTTCTGCCCCATAACAAAACAGAGGAATCTTCACAGCAAGACCTTATGTTTAGGACTAGCTTTATTCAAATAATATTTGGCATGGATAAGCAAGTTACTCTCACTCCTTCATACTCAGTGAAATAAGATGAACTCCAGCATATGCTACTTTAAAAAGATGGTTTAGAAAAATGGCAGGTTTTTTTCTCCAGATAGCTGCAGATAGTGTCAATTAGAACTGCTTCAACACTTGATCCAAGAACATAATCCAATACCAATTTCCCATCAGGAATGTATAAAAATTATATATTCCTTTGCCTTTTCCCATCTTTGGTACCAGTTAAGGCGGTGGCTGTAGCTATACAGCTGTGCAGCTCTGTCTTCACATCATAGTTTTATTCAACCTACACAAGAAGTGGATGTGTATCTGTCATGGGTTCAGCAGCAGCAGTCGTTTTTCTCCCTTTTGGTAGCTGGTGCAACACTGTGGTTTTGATTTTGGGCCTTGGAACAGCGCTGATAACACCAGCGTTTATAGTTACTGCTTGGCAATGTTTTGGTTTGATCAAGGACTTTCTGAGCCTCATGCTCTCCCAGGGAGGAGGGGAAGCCGGGAGGAAGCAGAGACAGGACACCTGACCCAAACTGACCAAAGAGGTCATTCCATACCACAGCACGTCATGTCCAGGATGTGAACATGGAGGGGAGAGACCCGGAAGGGTGTGGTGGTACATTGGGGGGTTCACTGTTGGGGGGTGCACTGGCTGGGTTGGGCTTGGTGAGCAGCTGTATTCTTTTTCCTTGTATTTCTCTCGTATTATTATTGATGGTAGCAGTAGTGATTTGTGTTCTACCTTAGTTACTAAACTGTTCTTATCTCAGCCTGTGAGAGTTGAATTCTTTTGATTCTCCTCCCCATCCTCCCGGGACTGGGGGAAGAAAGAGGGGGAGGGAGGGAGGGAGGGAGGGATGGAGGGAGGAAGGGAGGGAGGGAGGGAGTAAAACTGCGTGGGTGGGGGGCTTAAACCACGACAGTATCAACATCTTTACTGAGGGTTCAAACACAAGCTACTGCACATATCTGATGGAAAAAATAAGCTCTGGTATTTTCAAAGGTAACTCTAATAAACATTCATCATTTTGGGGATATTTTTTGCCTTGTTCATAAAATGTACATGTAAGTTATAATATAACAAATACTAATATATTTTTGCTTTAAATCCAGTATGCATGCTACATAAATTAAATACTACATACATAGGGAACCTAGGTGAAATTCAGTCTTCTGTACCCAAGACTTCATTAGTGATTAATGCAATTAGTAAGAAAAGCAACTAATATATATTTTCCCCCTTCAATATTGTGCATTCAGATAGCTGTGTACAAGCTACACTCAATAACAAGTGCTATGTGAATAAATTTAGTAAGTACTTTTACATTAGATATTATTTAACTCACAACTCATGGAAGTATGTTTGTGTATGTCTATCAGTATATACATGTGTACATATGTGTGTATCTGTGTACTTGTGCATCTATGTACATATACAAAACACCCACAAAACAAACAAGCAAACAAAAACTCTCGCCTTATTCAGTCTTCCCTACTACCATTTGTTTTCCCATTAAAATATATTTTAACGTATATTACAGAAAAAATAATTTCAGATGCAGAAATACTGGTGTAATTTTCTTGTTTAGTCCCTGACACTAATAGGACATTATTATCTTCTGGATATGACTCAGCTTTACATATAGCTCAACTTGAAGACATCCCATTCTTTCCATTCCCATTGACATTCATCAGTATGTCAAAATAAGGGCTGCTGCACATAAGGAAGTGCAGTAAGGGAACACATCTTAGCTGGCTGTTCATTTATGCAGAATATAAAAGATCAACCTTTCTGTTTCTAGAAGCTCCTCAATAGTTATAGTCAACCAAATCACTTTTATAGTACTCTTCAGTTCATTGGATCCATTTACTATGTGTACGTTATTCTCACTTGCGTTTAGAGAATGTGCGTTGAATTCTAAATTTCCCCACTAGAATGACTGTGTGTGGTGATGGTTTCTGAATGCACATATTAGCCAAGATTTAGTTTTGTATTCATTTTTCACACTTTTCCTTCCCCTTCCCCCGCCAGCAAAATACTGTTTGCACAAACTGCTAACCCTACTCTGCACTGAGTACTGCTATGGTTAAAAATAGTGGGTGTCAGACTGGCATTTTTCCTTCATCATACAATTTGTTTTCTTGAGCAAGGGATGCAAATTATCTGATGTAAAATTACTAGCTGAAGAAAGATAGATGTCATACAAATATTAAACCATCTATCCTGTTTGCATATTGGCAGATAACCTGCTAGAGCCATCTCAATTAGTTTTAAATAGTTCAGTGTATAAGGGAAGCAGCAAAGCATACCATGATAAAACAAGGATCCTGAGGGTTTCTACATCATTACATTTCAATTTTGTTTGGAGGAAAAGCAAATGAAAACTGAATTAAGCTCTTCTACAAACTTGTAAATTGATAGAACTTTTTCAAATCTTCATTGCATTTTAATGATCTGCGATATTTCCAAGCCATATATAGCCATAACTTAAGTCTAGATGCATTAACTCAGAAAAATATCTTATGAATGAATTAAAAAGAAGTCTATAGGCTTTCAGACTTTTTAGCAACCAATTTATTTTTTTTTTCAGTTTAGCACATTTAATTTTTCAGGGTTTGTTCCATTCAATTTCCTCCTGCATGCTCCAGAAAAAGTATAGCCTTGCATGTACTCTACATATGTGGCACTCTTAAATGTCAGACACAAATGAAGGCAGCAGTTGTCAAGACAAGATATTTTTCTGGAGTATAATATAAACAAATATGAATAAATTTACATTCTGAAATGGCTAAACAGTGTTATCTTGTATTTTTTTTTAGATATAAAAGTTCTAAGTGAATGAATGATTTACATTAAACACCAAATACTTAAAACTAGAAAAATAGAATACAAAATAGATATGGCTGAAATATATATAATATATGAAATGAAATATAAATGAAAAATAAAATGAAAAATGAAATTAAATATAAATGAAATATGAAATTGATATCATTAAGATGTGTCATATATGATCAGAATATTAAATATAAATGAATTACAATAAATATTATTGTATAACCTAAAATATTGTTTATATTTTTAATTATTATTTTTATCTATATTATTGGGGAGAAAATAAAACCAAATAAAATAATGACTCAGCTCAGAAAAAATATAACAAAATTTACTAGAATTATTATTCACTAGACATATTATTTGGGTCTTCGTGTTCTCTATCTAACCACTTAGGTGTAGACGATCTAAGTGATCTAAAGAATTGGCTGGATGGCTGCATGAAAAGAGCTACGGTCAACGGCTCACTGTCCAGCTGGAGACCAGTAATAAGCGGCGTCCTTCAAGAGTCAGTGTTGGGACAGATCCTGTTCAACATCTTTGTCGGTGACATGGACAGTGGAGTTGAGTGCACCCCAAACAAGTTTGACGATGACACCAAGCTGTGTGGTTTGATTGATACGCTGGAGAGAAGGGATGCCATCCAGAGGGACCTTGACAAACTTGAGAGGTGGGCTTGTGCAAACCTCATGAAGTTCAACATAGTGAAGTGCAAGGTCCTGCACCGGCATCTGGGCAATCCCAGGCACAGCTAAAGGTTGGGTGGAGAAGAGATCCAAAGCAGCCCTGAGGAGAAGGACTTGGGGATGTTGGTTGATAAGAAACTTAACATGAGCCAGAGAAGTGCCTTTCCCCGTTCATTATCCACATCCAGCTGACTAATGAATACTGCGTAAGCTGAACCTTCTAGATACCTACAGGGTTGAAGAGAATGACCTGCATGAGCTTTTCTGATTTCAGTTTCAACCGCAGAAACATCTCTTCAGCTGAGTCAGTTGTTCACTGTATGTTGGCAGCACTGAGAAGCCTTTAGCCCATTTTGTAATGTGATTATGGGATTTCATTTAGTAGAGGAAGGAAATAAGCTCTCCCTAACTTAGAAAGCATTTCTTGTTGAAGCAAATGTTGGGACACTAGAAAATTGTATTTTGTCTCAAGGGACTGCTGTGTGCCTACAGAAGTTGTCTTATTTCTACATTCAACAATTTGTTTTCTTTCTTCCTGTGTTACCTGCAAAATATATGGTTTACCATACCAGACACCACAGGAACTAACTGCTGTATGTCCAGCAGCTATCTATCAATACAGCCACATACCAAGAATAAATACAATGCATAGGCAATAGCTGTTGTAAGCTTTAAAAAGAGAAGCTTCTATCAGAGATAAGCTTAACACAGCTCCATCTGGTACCTCTACTCACTGCTGATGAGCTGGCAGGGCAATAAGAGCTGGCTGGAAGGGCTGTATCATCCAAGAAGATTGCTTAGCATGAATTATAAATTTGGCTACCTACAAGTTCACACTCTGGGAGGTCTTCTCAGGATGATTATTGCCCTTAGCAATTGGCTACCTCCTTTGTCACAGAATGACTCCATTTCATTATTAAAGCAAATTAAGAGATGGAAGCTAATATTGAGTGTTAGGCAATCCACTAATCAGTGCAATAAGGTTTTATTGAAGAGAGGGCTGAATGCCAAGACTAGACCAGAATTCAATTTGAGCACATTAGCTACAGTTTCCCTAGCAAGAGAGAAGTGTGCAGAGCATGCAGAAAGGAAGAATATAACCTCAGGAATGTTTCTTTACCCAGTAGCAATAAATGTCTGTGCATACGGCAGCAGAAGAAAAGGAGAGGGACATCCTTGAAGTAAAAACATAGGAAATGTTCATGATGAGGACAGATGCTGCCACACACTGTTTTAATTAGATGGGGTCTAACACACAGTGCTGACAGTAGGAAAAGTGTCAGTAGATACAGTTAGGGTCCTGGAATATTCTATTGCCCAGCTGAGGATTAAAATCAGTCAACACAGAGATTTTACCTTGCAGAGCACATACAAAGGAGCAACTGCTACTGCTTGGTGGTTTTCAGTAAAGAATTGAAATTTAATAGGTACCAACTGTTTTCATGAGTGTGGAGAAGAATCTTATTCAGCTTTCTTAGCAATTTAAAAATAAAACTAAAATAGTGTAAAAATTTAAAAAATAGTGAGAAAAAAATACGTATAAAACCAGCTAAGGAATGAGGTGAATCCGAATATCAGAAAGCACCAAGGTGCGGGCTGGGATTAGTTTATCTCAACTTTTTTCCTGGTGTGAAGGCCTTCTTTCTGGGATTTTTATCATCATCTATTATAACTAATAATTTATGTCATACAGGCCCTCAGTTCTGTTTATTAAATTCTTAAGTTTTCACAGCAAAGTTTAACACTTAACCTTGTGTGTTGAGCATCCATCTTATTCTCATATACTGGAACATGACTGATCAGAAATAATAAAAAGGAAGAATGGGATAGATCTGTTAACACATAACAGAATAATATGTGATTTTTATAATGCTTATGTTTAAAAGTTGCATTTATTACAAACTTAAATTTCAAAGCAACTGAATATAAACCTATATAATTACAAAAATGCTTTTCTATTCCTTTTGTAAAGGTATATATATAGGAAACATACTTAAGAAACTAAATAATTAATTTTCTGTATTAACATTGCCAAAATATAAGAGATATAAACAGACAAGGATTATGTCTCTATTTAATAAGGGAAACCAGACATCTCACACTTCATTCCTTAGAATAATGTTAGAAAGAATGATTATAAGCAATTCACATCCAAGTAGAAAATTAGTAAGATTACAAAAGTGAATTCATGACGAAATGTGAATTCATGAGGAAAAAAGAATTATACTAAACAGCTTTCTTTATGACAGGTTTATTACATTACTTACAAAGGAAAGTGAATATACTATGGAAACAAATAGCAGAAAGATAATAGATTTGAGACAGCAGCAAAATCAGTTGCAGTCCAGTTTTATGTACTCAACTGAGAATAGACAAGGTAGGTATTTTCTTCCAGCAGCTCTGAAACAACTAACCCATTATGTTACACAGTTAGTAGCAGAGTTTTCTAGCAGATCTGTCAAAACTTGCAGCTGGGTTGGACATAGCCTTAGGTGACATGGTTTAGTGGGAGGTGTCCCTGCCCATGGCAGGGGGGTTGCAACTAGATGACCCTTTCCAACCCTAACTATTCTACCATTCTATGACCGGAGAAATGTAAAGAGAAGAATAAAACTAAGTACAAACAATTAGGTTAATATTACTAGGAACTAAGGTTTAAAAGCAGCTTTGAAAGACAAAACAATTAAAAAATTGAAGTCAAGGAGAGAAAAATATAGCAATTGAAAAAAAGGGTGAGAGGGCCAGCTGTTACAAATGAATCCTGGTGATTTCCCAAATTAGAGAAACTCAGTAAGCATGTCTAACAGGACTTAAGTAAAGCATCTGATACATTGTTACATGGGAAAATAATAGTCAAAAAAATGAAAACCAAGGACTGGTACTGAATTTATAAAGGGAACAGAATAGACCTGGGTCAATGCTATAAAGCTCAATAACATATATATGTACGCGAAGTCATGTGCCTTAAACCTGTATTAAAGATTTTCTAAATTTTGAAGGAAGCTCTGAAAATTCACTTCTACTGACAATAGATATATACTTGATTATGACTAAATCATGAAGAAAATTAGCTGTGATAATGACAAATCATATTTGTCTCCCTTTGAAATGTAAAGAATAAATACTCTTTCAGAAGGTCTAGGTAAGAAAATACCTTGCTCTATTATACCTAATCAAGTCTGCAGTCCGTACAACTCTTTCCAAGGAAGGAGAAGTTCAAACTGGAGTAACTGTGAATGAAATTTGCTAGTGTAATGAAAGGAAAATATGTCAAGGGAAGAGGTGAAAAGAACATAGCTTTTCTATTATTGTCTTGTTAAAGCTAACATAGCAGAAACACGAGAGTCAAGGAGGAAGGCAAGTTTCTTAAACTCCATAACTTCCTATTAGAAGATAATCTGGAAAAGAAAGTATGCTGTCTTTATAGAACACCTGGTATCATTTGATCAAAAGTCAGTTACAGTAATGAAAACTGTGGCGCTACCTAGCTCTGCTGAAGTTAAATTTTGGCCCTCTATTACAATGTGTATTTAAATTCAATGTCAACATGAAGAGTCATACAGTCATAGAATCATGAAATCATAGAATCATAGAATGGTTATGGTTGGAAAGGACCTTAATATCATACAGTTCTAAACCCTCTGCCATGGGTAGGGATGCCCGAGGCTCTGTCTAACCTGGTCTTGAACACTGCCAGATATGGAGCATTTACCACTTGTTTGGACAACTTGTTCCAGTGCCTCATGATCCTCACAGTAAAGAATTTACTTATGTCTAACCTGAACTTCCAGGTTTGAAAAACAGGTCAGAAACAGACCCATACAGAGCTCAATCTTGCAAAAACTGCCACAGAACTCAATTTTTTTATTGTAAGTAGTCCTTTCTATTTATGGTGGTAAATGTAAATAAATGCACAAGTGCTGAAAAAATAAGGGTTGTTTTTTTTTTTTTGTTGTTTCCTGGATAAAGGACAGATTGTATCTGACTCAAACTTACTACACTAGCTTTGTAGGGTTAGAAGGAAAAGTATTTTTCTCTCACTCTAAAAAATCAATAAAAAATCTAAAGCAATGCGTACTTCTTCACAAAAAGATGACA
Source organism: Myiopsitta monachus (assembly GCA_017639245.1). Taxonomy (NCBI): domain Eukaryota; kingdom Metazoa; phylum Chordata; class Aves; order Psittaciformes; family Psittacidae; genus Myiopsitta; species Myiopsitta monachus. Next base: position 45,284,996 of record CM029941.1, on the reverse strand, counting down.
AAAATATGACAAGAACCCATTAATTTTAGGCAAATGAAACAGTTCAGATGTTGGAGTCACACTAAGACTTTTTCAATGAGAAAACTGCAGCACCTTAGATCTTGTATACAGCATAAAAGGAAACAAATATCTTACTACTACAGAATATGTGAGTGAGGAGTGAGTTAAACAAGTTTTTGTTTCTCTGATATAAATCATTATATAGCTGTTATCAACCTGATAATAAGTGTGCTTAAATATTTAAGAGTTTTCCATATTTACCTAACAACAGTATGGTGATTTCAAGAGGAAAATAGCAAAAGGAGAAATAAATAATGAGGTGGTAAACCTGTCATCCTGCCTAGGTTTCTATCTAAATTCTGGATGTCACCAGTCTCAAATTTGCCAGCACTTTTAAAAATAAGAATTTAAAAATGTGGAATTGCATTCAAGTGGAAAATGTCTAGTTTGGTCTCACATAAATTTCATAGACGATGCAAGAGGTTTCCCATAGGTGAATGTTGCAGTTGTATGCCTGTATTGTTTTTAAACCTTGCTTATAAAATCTTTTCTAAAATACTAGTGTGTTTCACAGTCTTCTCTCATCCACCTACATCAAATTATACTATTCCAGGTTTAATATTTGCTTTGCATGAAAAGACACATGTGGTCAACCTGAACCTCTCTACTGAGCAAAAAAGCAGTTGGAAAGAATGAGCAGAATTGTTTGATCAAGCTGCTGCACTGCATGAAGTTTGAAGGGAAGTGTGCTGCACAAAATTCAGAATATGCTCCAGGGAAAAAAATCATTCTCTATGAAGGTAAAACAAGGAGGATCAGACCGGGTATAGAAGCAGTCAGGAAAATCCCTCTAATATGTTTGTCTTTAATATGAGTGATGAAATTATTAGTACTTGTCCTGTACACATAGCACAAATTGTTTACTTATTGTGAAGAAAGTGAAACCTCCAGAATTCAGTGCACAGCTAAATACACTTAGGCAGACTAGCATGTCCAGATTCTAAACTGCACTCCCAGTGTTTGATACCTAGAAGTGTATTCATGTCTTACTTTTTTATCCTTATGCAAATATATGTTAGAAAGCGTAAAGATCTCTATTTCACTGTAAATATCCCATTCATTAATCCTGACAGAATAATTTGAGAAAAAACTTTCTTGCAAAGGCATCTGTTTTCTTTAACAACAATACCTGTATGTATGATGTTCATGGATGTTAAACCCAGAGAGTAAATGCCGATTGTGACTTATACAGGAAGAATCTGCTCGTATAAAGTTAGAGAAGTCCTTCTGCCAACTCAGTTGTCAAGAATTTTCCAGTTCCTCTCTTCTTCTACAGGGAAATACTGACCTTGATTGAATGAATAATGATAAATAACTCTCATTTAAGTTAGCTTTGCTTGTACAGTTCTAATTTTATTAGGCTTCAAGAACTTCACAGATAAATGCATCTGACCCATTCTGTTCCTGTCTGTTTCTAGACTCTTTAACAATGTCAAGGTTATTCAACTACAGATAGTCTCATTGATTAGTAACAATTAATTTCTTAATTCCTGATGACATCTATTTCAGCTACTCTTTCACACTACCCCATGATTTTCGTAAGTATCAAATAGATACACAGTATACTCATCAATACCATTATAATCTTTAAATATCAGTGTAATATTGAGTGGATCCAATCTTGCCTTTCAACTAAAAAGCCTTAAAAAAGTCTTTTACATTACTGTGGATTGATGCTTGCAACAAAAAGAAATGTTTTGGCATTTTATTTATACCCTGTAACACAATCAGAAGTAACTCTGGATGATTCTTGGCCACTCCCCATCCTACTCACTGGTGGAGTAGTGTTGAGAATCAGAAAGAGAAAGCGTTGATGATGTGTAAGCCATACTCAGCAATAACTAAAACATTCCTGAATTATCAACAGTTTTCTTCACAAGTCCAAAGCATAGCACCATACAATCTACTATGAAGAAAGTTAACTCTATCCCAGACAAAACCAGTACAAACTATCATCTACATTGCTATTCATCATCTTACTTCATCAAAGATATTTGAGCTGTGTATCAGTGGGTCTATTTTACTATAAAATTTCATAGATGTGTATTAGATTCCCAACCATTTAGACCCAAACTACTTTATTCAGTTACAATTCTGTTTTACAGATCTCCAAAGCTTACTTACATTTGCATAGGCTTACTCCAGGCTCAGGATGGTCAAGCTCTTGCTTATAGCACAACTTTTCTTAATCTACCTCGTCCCAGTGAGATAGCTGGACCAAGTTATAGAATCACAAAATTGTAGAATGGTTTGGGCTGTAAAACACATTTAAAGATCACCTAGTCAGCAATTAGCAGAGACATTTTCAACTAAATTAGAGCCCTGTTCAACCTGACCTTGAGTGATTGCAGGGATGGGGCATCAACCATCTCTCTGTACAACCTGTGCCAGTGTTTCAGCACTCTCACTGCAAAAAATTTCTTCCTTATATCTAGCCTGAATCTACCCTCTTTCAGTTTAAAAGCATTTCCCTTTGTTCTATCACCGCAAGCCCTGTTAAAAAGTTTGTTTCCATGGTTCTTCTAAGCCCCCTTAAAGTACCAAATGGCTGTAATGAGGTCTTCCTGGAGTCTTCTCTTGGGTTTTGCAACCCCAACTCTTTCAGCCTTTCCTTATAGGAGAGGTGTTCCATCCCTCTGATCATTTTTGTGGCCCTCCTCTGGACTAACCTCAACAGGTCCATGGGTTCCTGTGTTGAGGGTTCCAGAGCTCCTTGTGATGAACACTCCAGAGGGGGTGTCACCAGAGCCTTTCATTCTTTCCACAGCCCACCTATCTTTTATGACTTAGGACCCATAATTCATCAACAAAAAGCTCATTACCTGAAACCCACTCATCCTTCACAAATAAGGCAAACATTTAGCAGATGCAGTATCGTATACTTAAGAAGTTATATTTAACTATATAAGTTAAGAAGTTATATTTATATGAACAAATAAAAGGACTGAAACAAGCTGTCCTGGTTTCAGCTGTGATAGAATTTTTCTTCCTTCCCAGTAGCTGTACAGTGCTGTGTTTTGGCTTTAGTTTGAGAACAGTGCTGACAACACACCGATGTTTTAGTTGTTGCTCAGTAGCGCTGTCATGGGTTCAGCAGTAGCAGTCATTTTTCTCCTTCTTAATAGCTGGTGCAGTGCTGTGTTTTTGACTTTCAGCCTGGGAACAGCACTGATAACACTGATGTTGTTAGTTACTGCTGAAATGTTTTGGTCTGACCAAGGACTTTCTGAGCCTCATGCTCTGCCAGGGAGGAGGGGAAGCCGGGAGGAAGCGGAGGCAGGACACCTGACCCAAACTAGCCAAAGAGGCATTCCATACCACAGCAAATCATGCCCAGGATGTAAAAATGGAGGGCAGAGACACGGAAGGGTGGGGATGAACTGCTGGGTCGGGCTTGGTATCGGGTGGTGAGCAGTTGTATTCTCTTTCCTTGTATTTCACTTGTCATTATTATTACTGGTGGTAGCAGTAGTGATTTGTGTTATACCTTAGTTACTGGACTGTTCTCATCTCAACCTGTGGGAGTTGCATTCTTTTGATTCTCCTCCTCATCACCCGAGAGCTGGGGGAAAGAAAGAGGGGGGAGTGAGTGAGCAAACTGTGTGATTCACGGCTTAATCCACAACAGGCGCTTACCCTGATCAATAGCCTTTCAGTCTCTCATGCCCTTCCAGTGAGGAGGGGCACCAGAAACTGGGAGAGAGCAGGGTCAGGACCCAAACAGGCCAAAGGGATATTCCATATCACAGCACGTCATACTCAGTGTATAAACTGGGGGAGGTTACTTGGAAGGGACTGATAAATGTTCAGGTCAGACTGGGTATCAGTCAGCTGGCGGTGAGCAATTGTATTGTGCATCAAGTCTGTTTATTGTTTTTTTTTTTCCTTTCCCGGTTTTATATCTCTCTCCTTGTTATTTCCCTTAGTAATATTAGTAGTAAGTATTAGCATTCTATTGTACTTTATTTTAGTAACTAAACTTTTCTTATCTCAACCTATGAGTTTTGCATTCTTTCTATTCTCATCCCCACCCCTCCCAGTGAAGGAGGTGGGAGTTGGGGGGGAAGGGGAGGTGTGAGCAAGCAGCTGCCTCATACTTCATTGCTGGCTGGGGTTAAACTATGACACAAGGTAATTCTAATTCTGCATCTCTCAGATTTTGAGTGACTGATTCTTTTTTGCTTTAATAATGCTGTTTACCTCACTTTATGCATGTATTGCAGGATACTTCCAATAAAAAACAGTAAGAGCATGTCTTAAAATACACTCCAGGTATGAGTAACTCTCTCAGCCTCCTGTGTGATAGACGTGTGATGCTTCTAGTGGGGTGTGTCTGAAGAAAGAAGAAAAGATCTTCAACAAAAGAACAGGAATACCTGCTATTAATCTTATAGAGATGATCTGAACAGTCTTAATTTCCAAATTGTGTTTCATCCCTCAGGTTTCAGAAGTGTGTCAAGAAACATTAAATGCGTACAGAGAAATGACTTGGTATAGCATTTTTAAACTTGTTTGCGTATCAGCTGATTGGATTTGAAGAGCTGTATTATTCACATTCGATCCACAAATATAACAGAAAATGAAAAAATAGCAACAGATCAATAACTGAATTCACACTAGAAATTATGTACACCTTAGAAAAATAATGAGATACTTAACTTAAAACATTACCAAACTCATAAATAGACAAATGTAAGTTAACTACATAACTGGGCATAGAGAAATAGCATAATTGCATTCTATTGCATGATATAATACAGAAGAAAAAAAAGATGAGAACAGCAAGGAATGTGGAACATAGGTTTAGATTCTTATAATCTCTTTCAGATTCCTATAGTCTCCTTGAAGCCTAAAACTTAAGCATATCATAGAAAGCAATGAAATTAATACTCCAACCTTTTCAAAACCAGTGTGACTTCACCAAACCCAATACTACACTGAAGATCAAGTTTCAGGACTAGTAAGTAAATTTGCTGGACATCTGAACCTAAGGCAAGAAGACTAGGAGGCTGCTTTAGATAGATAAGGAACTGCTAAGAAAACTTAAAAGGGAAAAAATAAGCTTATAGAATGTAGAAGCTAGGACAGGTGGCTTGGGAGGAATACAGGGACGTTCTCTGGGAAGCTAGGGATCAGGTCAGGAAAGATAAGGCCCAGATAGAACTGACTCTGGACAGCGATGTCAAGGATAACAGGAAGGGATTCTATAGTTGTGTTGCCACCAAAAGCCTGAGGATAATGTGGAAATGGGAGAATTTGCTACCCTGGATTAGAAGAAGACTGAGGTTCTCAGTGACTTCTTTGCCTCAGTCTTTACCAGCAAGTGCTGTAGCCATACCGCCCAAGTCTTGGAAGACAGATGCAGAGACTACAAGAATAAAGACCTTAGACCCACTGTAGGAGAGAATCAGGTTCTAGATCATCTTAAGAATCTAAATGTGCACAAGCCGATGGGACCTGATAAAATCCATCCTCGGGTCCTGAAGGATCTGGCAGATGAAGTTGCTAAGACACTGTCTATCATATTTGAAAAATCATGGCGGTCAAGGGAAGTTCTCAATGGAAAAAAGGAAATATAACCTCCATTTCCAAGAAGGGGAAAATGGATGAACCAGGGAATGACAGGCCAGTCAGTCTCACCTATGTGCTTGGCAAAATCTTGGAATAGATTCTCCTGAAGAGCACGCTAAGGCACATAAAAAGCAAAGAGATGGTTGGTGACAGCCAACATGGCTTCTCTAAGGGCATATCCTGCCTGACCAAATTGGTGGCCTTCTATGATGGGGCCATGGAACTGAAGGATAGGTACAAAGCTGTTGACGTAATCTACCTGGATTTCTGCAAAGCATTTGACACTATCCCACATGACAGCCTTATCTCTAAATTAGAGAGACATAAATGTGAGAGATTAAACACACAGTGGACAAAAAATTGCATGCAGAAAGCTGTGGTACATGTCTTGATGTCAAACTGGAGACCAGCAACAGCTAATGCCCCTCATGGGTCAGTGTAGGTACAGCGGTTGGTGAACCACTTGGCGGATAAAGAACTGCCTGGATGGCCGCACTCAAAGAGTCGTGCTCAATGGCTCAATATCCAGCTGGAGACCAGTAAGGAGTGGTGTCCCTCAGGGATCTGCGTTGGGACCGGTCTTATTCAACGTCTTCGTTGGTGACATGGACAGTGGGATTGAGTGCGCCCTCAGCAAGTTTGCCGATGACACCAGGTTGCGTGGTTCAGTTGATACGTTGGAGGGAGGGAATGCCATCCAGAGAGACCTTGACATGCTTGTGAGGTGGGCTGATGTCAACCTGATGAAGTTTAACCACGACAAGTGCAAGGTCCTACACCTGGGTCGGAGTAATGCCAGGCACAGCTACAGGGTGAGTGGAGAAGAGATTCACAACAGCCTTGCAGAGGAGGATTTGGGGGTGTTGGTTGATGAGAAAATGAAGATGAGCTGTTTTCAGTGTGTGCTCACAACCTAGAAAGCCAGCCGTATCCTCGGCTGCATCAAAAGGAACGTGACTTGAAGTCGAAGGAGGTGATCTTGCCCCTCTACACTGCTCTCCTGAGACCTCACTTGAAGTACTGTGTATAGTTCTGGTGTCCTCAACATCAAAAGGACATGGAACTGTTGGAACAAGTCCAGAGGAGGGCCACGAGGATGATCAGGGGACTGGAGCACCTCCCGCATGAGGACAGGCTGAGAAAGCTGGAGGTGCTCATCCTGGAGAAGAGAAGGCTGCGTGGATACCTCCTAGCAGCCTTCCAGTACCTGAAGGGGGCCTATAGGGATGTTGTGGAGGGACTTTTCATGAGGGACTGTAGTGAGAGGACAAGGAGTAACAGGTTCAAACTTAAACAGCGGAAGCTTAGATTGGCTATGAGGAAGAAATGGTTTACTGTGAGGGTGGTGAGGCCCTGGAATGGGTTGCCCCGGGAAGATGTGAATGCTCCATCGCTGTCAGTGTCCAAGGCTGGGGCTGAACAGAACCTTGGGTGACATGGTTTAGTGGGAGGTGTCCCTGCCCATGGCAGGGGTGTTGGAACTAGATGATCTTAAGGCCTTTTCCAACCCTAGCTATTCTATGATTCTGTGATCCTTGTTGGCAACATGGACAGTGGGATTGAGTGCACCCTCAGCAAGTTTGCCAATGACAGCAAGCTGTGTGATTCGCTTGATACGCTGGAGGGAAGGAGTGCCATCCAGAGGGACCTTGACATGCTTGTCAGGTGCGCCTGTACAAACCTTATGAAGTTCAACATAGTGAAGTGCAAGGTCCTGCACCTGAATTGAATCAATCCTAGGCACAGCTACAGGGTGGGTGGATAAGAGATTCAGAGCAGCCCTGCGAAGAAGGACTTGGGGATATTGGTCAATGAGAATCTTAACATTGACCAGCACTGTGCTCTCGCATCTCAGAAAGCCAACTGTATCCTGGGCTGCATCAAAATGAGTGCAATCAACAGGTTAAAGGAAGTGATCCAGCCTCTTGATTCTGCTCTCAAGTTACCCCACTTGGTGTACTGTGTGCAGTTCTGGTGTTCCCAACATAAGAAGGACAGGAAACTGTTGAAGCAAATCCAGAGGAGGGCCACGAGGCTGACTGGAGAGTGGAGTACCTGCCATACAAAGACAGGTTGAGAAAGTTGGGGCTGTTCAGCCTTGAGAAGAGAAGGCTGCGTGGAGACCTCCTAGCAGCCTTCCAAAATCTGAAGGGGGCTTACAAGTATGCTGGGGAGGAACTCTTCATGAGGGACTGTAATGATAAGGCAAGGGGTAATGTGTTTAAACTTAAGGAAGGGAAATTCAGGTTAGATACAAGGAGGAAGATCTTTACTATGAGGGTGGTGAGGCACTAGAACAGGTTGCCTAAAGAAGTGGCAAATGTTCCAGCCCTGACAGTGTTTAAGGCCAGATGAAATGGAGCCTGGTGTGGCATGTTTTCATGTGAGGCATCCCTGCCCATGGCAGCAGGGTTGGAACTAGATTATCTTACGTTCCTTTCCAACCCAAACCATTCTATGATTTTATGATTCTATAAGACTAAGAAGTAGCAGCTAGCCTTCGCCCTCTACCCATATTTGTATGTTAGTAGGTTTGAGATCAAAGGTGGTCAGTAATAACTAAATCTCTAAAATTTTTAAAATCTACTTTTTCCGGACTCTGCTTTCAGAGCTTATATCAATTAAAGTTTATCATCTTTGAAAACTGCTAGGTCCTTAATTAAACATGCATAGAAGAATATTGTTTCCTTTTTTCTTTTCCTCTCAAAATACGCAATGTAGTTACAAAACATAATTATCAGTTTTCAAGGGTGATCATTGCACATGTGGGATATGTTTCTGTTTCATTGTTATGTTAATGGGATGCAGATATGTTGTTTAATTTGTTTCCTACCCATAAGGGATAAGGATTATGTTAATGGGAAGCCAAACACTCACTAAGTCAAGAAAAATTCATTGCAGAGCTTCTTAAAATAAATAAATAAATAAATAAATAAATAAATAAAACTGAGCTACCTTTTTTTTTTTTTTCATCTTGGGATATATGAGGAAGTCTTTGGGCTTCTCTTCTGTCTTGAGTATTTTCTAACACGGTGCCCTGGGTTCAGCAGTAGCAGTTATTTTTCTCCTTCTTAGTAGCTGGTGCAGGGCTGTTGACTTTCAGCCTTGGAACAGCTCTGGTAACACTGAAGTTTTTAGTTGTTGCTCAGTAATATTTACTCTGACCACGGACTTTCTGAGTCTCATCCTCTGCCAGGGAGTAGGGAAAGCCGGGAGGAAGCAGAGACAGGACACCTGACCCAGACTAGCCAAAGAGGTATTCCATACCACAGCACATCATGCCTACTATATAAACTGGGGGAAGTTACCCAAAGGGCTAGATCACTGCTTAGGTCAAGCTGGATGTCATTCAGTGGGTGGTGAGTGATTGTATTCTCTTCCCTTGTTATTTCCCTTATCATTATTACTATTGGTGGTAGCAGCACTGGTTTGTGTTATAACTTAGTTACTGGACTGTTCTTATCTCAACCTGTGGGAGTTTCATTCTTTCGATTCTCCTCCCCATCCCTCCATGAACATGGGGGAAGGAGAAAGGGAGTGAGAGATTGGCTGCCTGGTTCTGAGTTTCTGGCTGGGCTTAAACCATGACACACTGTTTTCACAGTAACGATAAAGTTACTATGAAAATATAAGTACTGCTTTGCAATTCATCCAACAAAGAGAGCTAGTTCAACAAGCAGTGATAGCTACTCAAGGAACAGCTGCCCAGCTGCACACTCCACTACCTGTATAAAGTAAGCGGTATAAAGCCATTGTCAAAAATTTGTCACATGGAAATCTTTCTTTACAGAAAATCTACTTTACATATATGATATTAAAAAGTCCTGAGACAGGGAGAAAAGATCTGACTCCGTGCTTGAAATTTAGAGGGATGAAGAATTTAACAGTTCCATGTACAGGCAGCATTCTTTTTACTATAGACCAATTTTTATATATGGGAGATATGAATAGATAAGTGTAATTTGCACTGCTCAAATACCACTGTAAGAGATAGTCTCATCCAAAAAAGGTTTTGGGGTCAAGGCCCTGAAACCTAAGTAAAATTCAGGTCCCATACTAACACACTGTGAACTGTATTGTTCCACTAAAAAGTAAAAAAACAGTAATTTTAGTTACAGTATTTCTTCTACATGCTGAAACGAAGAACATTTCATTAGTTGGGATCAACTGGAGAAAAAAAGTAATTCATCTAACAATTTAATTCTTTTCCACAATATTTAAGATCCTAAAAACTAGCCAATGAGTTCTACACGTAACCTCACAAAAAGCCAAACACATTCACTAATTTCATACTTACTTGCAATAAATACAAATTAATTAGAACAAACTCCTTTGCAAAACATCTAAAGAAATTCCTTCAATGATTTCTTTCCAGTCTGCAATAAAAAAATCATTAACCTCAGCTTCATTGTGAAATTTCAAAGAAATATATTCAATAACTTAATTTTAATTCACACACAAGTTAATTACCCCGGGTGCTGTTCCTCAAAGTTTATCTAAGACAACTGACTCCCTTAATTGAATATGCATGCCTTTCTCCATCTTGAAAAGCTATTTGTCTCTCACATCGTTTGAGATGTTAGTGATGATCAAAGGGCTCGTTCCTGAAAAGGTACTTGATGTGTACCAGGGGATTTACAAGCATAAGTCACCTTTCAGGATTTGCCCCAGACTGAGCTGTTCTTCACAGATGCTGTAGTCTAAAAGCAAAATTTATGGCAAAAATTGCTCTAGGTTGCACAAGCAAACAGCAAAGCAAAGGTTTTTGTTTCTATCTTCAATTCTGTATGTTAACACTGGTGATATGCATCAGCACTGGAAGTCACATTGAGATATTAGTATTAAGTATTACCGGTGGATTAATTTCCCTCTCAGATACTTCACAGAATAATTAAATGTATTCATAAAAGTTACAAGCCTTGTAATACTGCTATTTAAGCCTGCTATTGCACATACCAATTTCCCTATCAAAATGAAGCTTTTATAATTTCCTATAGATGACGAAAGACTAAATCTTTTCCTTTCAGAATGTCACTGCTATTGCCTTAATATAGGTTTAATGCCATTAAGGGGATTAAAGCATATAGAAAGACTGAAGCTTTGAACTGCATATCTATACCCTTTCCTGAAAACATCCATGATCCAAAAGGCTAATATTTCAGAACCCTGCAAGTGAGTACAAAGACCTGAGAGTCACTGTCTCCTCTTCATAGTTGGCCATCTTCTTGCTTAGGAAGATTAACACCTTACCATGGAAAATTACAACAGAGGTGTATATTGAACTAACAAACGTTTATGGAGACTGGCATCCTTTTTAAAGCAGGATTTTGACAAAGCACTAACTCTACAAAAAATAGCCTACCAATATATTTGTTAGTAAGAAAGAAAAGTCACTAGTCAGTCTTCCATTTCAGTGAAGGGTTAGTCAAGGGCAGTGTTAGAAGAACAGGGAAAATAAAGTTATTGTAGGATACAGCATAATGAAATAGAAAAGTCAAAGATTATGACAACTAAAGAATAATCATATTTAGTGTTAACCTCATAGATTATTTTTCCCATTCCTTTAACACACCTTTCTTTCAAACATATATGAGCTAGTGTCACTGTGTGAGTAGGAAGGATTCAGGCCTCTGTCTTTCTTTTCTCTTTAAACTTATTATTGTCATTAAATTATTATCATCTTGGCATCAAATAATAAAGGATCTGAAAATCAAAAATAGCAGAATCAGTAAAATTTTTCAGCTGCAGGCATATCCATTGAAAATCTTTCTCTCCAAATATTTTTGTTAATGCACTTCTCAGGTTCAGAAAACAAATGTATGCTGAAAAGCTACTTTGAATTTGTAGACAATTAGAATGAGGTCACTAAGATCTACTCATTATAGGATCAAAGAATGATGACTCTCATAGCCAGACTCCAATGACTGGGAATTCATTTCCATACCAAACTTTTACTCACAGGAAGGTCCAGGGACAAGACCTCTTCACTGCTCAGCAAATTAAGGGTACTCATAATCCTTTGCACCACTCTTAAGGCAACATGTCTCCTGAATGTAAGAGTTTTACAATTCCTCTGTGGCTTTAAATAAAGGTATTTAAAGACCTTCCTGAATATCTCAGCTAATAAGAAACTTGCTTTTAATCCATCATTACTGAAGGTCCTTCTGAAGTTATCAGACATGAAACTGGCTGAAACTGGCTCACTATGATAAAAAACCTTAAGAGAAATCTGATCTCTCGGGCAAACTGATTGATGTATAGAGCATTATTCTAACTGAAAATACTAAATACTGTAATACATTGAGGAATAAAATTGATAACTTAGAAAAGATATCTGCTGTAGAAAAGAAAGATTGATGGGATGTTTTGGATATATGACAATACAAAAAACTAATTTTTATTATTTGCAATGTATTACAGTATTGTGTAACATAGTACAACAAATCCTTGTGATGAAGTTGCACTCTCTTCCTACTTCTACTGCCTGATTGAAAGCCAAGGTTAGTGTGAATAGATATTTATCATATTGCAGTGCCTTTTACCCAAACTCCCACACTGATTGATGAGCTACCTAGTAACCACTTTAGCCAGGACTGAAGTCTCATTATTTTTTCTGCACAAATCAACAGTTCTCTGCAATAGCAAAAAACAGCACTGGATTGCTGCTTGCCAAGGCCAAGATCCAGGATGTGGTAGAGAGACCGCCAAGGCCTGTCCAGTTTTCTGACCACTACCTTCTGCTACTCTTCCATGTGGGCACCAATGACACTGCCAAGAGCAATGAAAAGTGACTATAGGGCACCAGGGGTGATAGTCATGGGTATGGGGGTGTGCAGGCTGTGTTTTCCTAAATCCTGCTGGTGAGGGAAAAGGATTAGTAAGAAGACACTGTGACACCGTGTGTCAACAATTAGTTGTCAATAATTAACTGGTATCAGTAATAGTGTTTTGGTTTCTGTGATTGTGGGACTCTGCTTGAGCATCAGTTTCTGCTTGGAAGAGTTGGGATCCACATCACTAAAGGGTCAAAGGTAACTTTTCCATCAGGACTGCTGAGCTGGTAAGGTGGTCTTTAAAATGGATATGTGGGCAGGGTGAGAGTCATCACTTACTCATGGAGTGATGGACAAGACCAACAAAGTAAGAAGCTGGAGAAATGTCAATGAGAGGGTGTGGAATAATTAGGAAATGTGGAATTAAACTTATATTTACAATGCAACATTGTCCACACATAAGACAAAAACAGACTTTCAGGGCCTCTCTGAGCGAGATGCAGCCACACCTGATATGACAGGAATATGCACTCCACAGCAGCTCCTGAGCCAACACAGACAGAGGGTAGAGAGAGGTGGTGATCTTGCAGTTACGCTTTGTCCTAGCCTCAGCAAAAGATGGGAACTAGGTGGTGCAAGAAACTGATAAGCTGTATACTTGCTACCCTGAGCCAGCAGCCTGTCATCTTTTGACAGAATGCCGTCCTCAGTGTGAACTCTGCTTCATTATAATGCCATTATAATGCATTTACATGCTAAAATACACTCCCATCTCCAATGCGACCCCCCTCCAAATGAGACCACCCCCCTCTGAGCATGCGCTCTGGATTTTTGGTGTCATATGCCTTTAAAACGAAGTGAGACAGATTTGCACCAATAATAATAAAGTTATGTATGACTAGAGTCACTCAAGCTCCACCTTGAAGGTGGAAATAATATAAAATGACCCAAGAGAGGGGGGGGGATATTGGGGAAGATGCCATCGTGGACGAGTCAAGGAAGATAGCATCAACAGACTCGTTGGACCGGTTGACAAGCTGGACCTCTCTTCCCCCCAGTAGGGACGCCTGTGGGTATGACTTGCACTGTATCCAGTGCTTTCCTGGGAAAACTTAGAATCTCTATAGAGTTACTTTCACTGTTACCTTTATATTTTAGAGCCAGGCTGTGTTAACTTTATCGAGCGCTTTTATCCATGTAACTATTATTCGCATGTGCTTTTGCAGACAGTATTTATCACCAGCAATCCATGAGAACCTGTATCTATTGTATCAATAAATTAATTTTCGCACTGAATGCAACCCCATTTCTAGTTGTGGTGCACTATCGGTGAATCCAGATCACTAAGGTTAGAAATAGTGAACGCAGCCGCACTGGTAGTTGCATATTGAAGCAATTTCCTGTCCTTCCTCTAATAAAGCAAGGGGTTTGTTTTCAGCTATAGGTGAATCCGGACCAATAAGGTTTGAAATAGCGAACTCGGCCAGACTGGTAGTTACATACTGGAGAATAAAGCAAGGGGTTTGTTCTCCCCCCTTTTAACACAACAGAGGGAATGCGAATTCAAGAAAACTGGGCTTAGGGGTGACCTCAAGCACCTACATACAAACTAATGCGAAATTACTGCAGTGCACCATTGGCAAGGGGGAAAATCCATCAAAACCCAAGCCCAAACAGTCTGCTTCTGGGAAATCAACATGCTGGAGTGCTGATTTAATGTGTCTGCACACTAATGCACATAGGATTAGGAATAAGTAAAACGAGATAGGGATTTATGAGCAGCTGCAGTACTGCAGTCTTGATGGGATCATAGAGATGAGGTGGGGCTGCTTGTGTGACTTAAGTACTGCAGTGGAGAGATTCAGACTCTTTAGGAAGGACAGGATGAGAAGTTGTGCTTTACAAGAGAACAGCTAGAATGCATGGAGTTATGCTGAGGAGTGAATGAGGAGCCAGCTGAGAGCTTATGTGTAAGGATTCACAGGTAGACCAATATGGGTGACAGTGTAATGAATGTCTGACACAAGCTTTCTGACCAGGAAGAGCAAGTGGATGATGACTTCTACAGACAGCTAGAATCAGCATTATGTTCATACATCCTGATTCTCTTGGGGGACTTCAACTGCCCTGTTTTCTGCTGAAGGAACAATACAGCAGGACATAAGCAATACAGGAGTTTCCTGAAAACACTGACAAAAACTTTCTGATGGAAATGACAGAGGAAAGAACACAGAGACTAACTCTGCTAGCTGTGGTACTCAGAATGTAAAAACTGTTTGTGGAAGTGAAATCTGGCAGGAAGCTTTCCAAGAATATCTAATAAGGTTTTATCAAGAGCAGTTTACCCCAGTGAGCAGGAAATAAGGTTAAAATCTCAGAAGGCTTATATGGATGAACAAGAGAATCCTAAAAAAAAATCAAACATTAAAAAGAAAAATAAAGAAGGTAAAAGCCAAGACAAGTGACTTGGGATGATTACACAGACACTATCTGAGCATGCAGCAGAATGCACGGTCAGAAAAGCCGAAACTTACCTGGAGCTGAAATTGGCAACAGATGCCAAAGGCAACAAGAATGTTTTCTCTAAATTCGTAAGGGGAAAAGAGTAGACAAAATGTGGCCTCATTGCTGGATGTGGCAGGACATCTGGTGACACAGGATATGATAAAGGGCTTCTTTGCCTCAGACTTTACAAGCAAGACTGGACTTCAGCACTCCCAGAGTTGGACCAGATGGGCAAGTGTCTCTTCTAACACAAGTCATCCTGCAACTCTGTGAGTGTTAGTGTAGTGAGGAAGCTTGGCCTCCCTCACTAGAGCAAGTAGTTCATTTACCCTAGGCTCTAAATTGGTTTTGGAGACCTGAAAGGTTACCTAGAAATTTGCTTACCAACTATAATTGAAACAGGTTGACAGACTCCTTGGGCTACAGTTGGATCTAAAAGAGTCCTGAAAGGACATGTCAGCTAGCAGGGCTGCTGAAAACTTGGCAGTTACACTATGTGTGTGACATATGGTACCACTTTGAAGTGTCAGGAGCTGGTGCAAAACCTGGAGTGAACTGTTGTCAGAGACCAACAGTGATTTGTAAGAAAGACCGCCTTCAGTTTTTCTCTTGCTTCTAAAATCCATGCTAAATCAGGCAGTAACAGCCAAGGCCTGACCAATGCAAATCCAAATTACTGCTTTGCAAGATTCACTGGTGTAATTTTGGATTACCACAGTGCTACTGGAGTGAGAGGACAGCACAGCATGCATAGCAATATCAATATGTATTCCAGACATTAACTTGTGCTTTCTTAAAGCTTTTGGCAAGGTAGAAGCAAAGCTACAAAGCCAACTTAACAGCTGTTGGCAGCAGAAAGGACATGACAGGACAAGGTACAGGAAAAAAAAATCCATGCAAAGAAAGTGTGCTGCTTTAGAACACCTGAATGGTAAAGCTATCTTTTGTTTATGATGGCACATACAATTATTGTCAACTTTTATTCACATGTGCATCCTATGCAAAATACTTACCAGAAAAGCTTTTTTCTTTATTTTAGCTTTACTAAAGCTACTAAGCTGTCAGCTATTACAATGTCACAAAGATTTAAATCTAAGCATAGAATGTAGCAGCAGTTCTTATCATTATTTGATGATAAAGGAGAAGCCAGAGACCTAACCCTGTTAAGTGAGCATTCAGCAACTGGTTTTTACTTTCTGATATTCACTCCCAATGCATATTCAAAGCTGACAATCACATTTTTCATCCTTATGTTGAATGACTTGTATTTATGAAAATGAACATGTAAGATGGGTTTTTTTTGTACCTGACCTCATTTGTCAGGAGATGGGATCATTCAATGCAATTAGGGTGATGACAGAGACAGATGGTAAATGATCATACCAAAGGATTGTTACATTTTCTTTTTACTTCTGACTCATATTATGGAGTAAGATGCATTAGCTTACAATGTCTCTTGGAAATGTTATAATTAAATGTCAATTATATGGAGTTCACAAGAAGAGAAGGAAGGAGAAAGAGAAGAGAAGAGACAAGAAGAGAGGAAAATAGAGGGGAGAGGAAGGGAGGGAAGGGTGGGAGGGGAAGGGAGAGGAGGGCCGGGGAGAGAAGGGGAGAGGGGAGAGGTGAGGGAAGGTGAAGAGATGAGGGGAGGGGAGGGGAGGGGAGAGGAGGGGAGAGGAGAGGAGAGGAGAGGAGAGGAGAGGAGAGGAGAGGAGAGGAGAGGAGAGGAGAGGAGAGGAGAGGAGAGGAGAGGAGAGGAGAGGAGAGGAGAGGAGAGGAGAGGAGAGGAGAGGAGAGGAGAGGAGAGGAGAGGAGAGGAGAGGAGAGGAGAGGAGAGGAGAGGAGAGGAGAGGAGAGGAGAGGAGGACTATTTTTTTTGACTTACTGCTTTCAATTCTCATGTTTTGTCAGAATCAGGATGGAAATAAAAGGCTAATGATAGCACTAATCACAAAATAAACCAACTTTTGACACCTTCAGTTTGAAAAATAAAGGAATCATTTCAGTAGATTTTTAAATAAGTGTCCAATCTAGCTAAAAGATTTTACAAAACAATGACATGAAGCTTTAATTTTAGGCTCAGGTATAACCTGGTTAGGTTATTATATCTTTTTATAATGTCGTTTCCACCAAATATCTATCCTTTAGCTTCCATCTTTGTTAAAGAAATAGAATCCAGTACTAATTGCATTACAGTAAGTAGAAGGGATAAAAATCACAATGGGTCACAAAAAGAAGTACATAATCAAGCATGAAATACCTCTGTACTGGGTTTCTGTATGTGAAAGTGCACTATGAATTATCTGAAGCTCAGTTTACTCTCTCTCTCTTGCTCTCTTCTACTTCCTGCTGTCAATTCTGGTGTCATGTGGTTTTCTCTAGCTTCCCAACTCTATGCTTCTTTTACAATCAGTAACACAACACCTCAGGGAGTACAAAACTATTTTCTTTCCTTTTTTTTTTTTTTCTTTGATGTGTCTGGTCAGGTGATTAGAGCACTTTCTGAGGGAAGTAAGATGTCAATAGTTATTCTAGCAGTGTTTAAAGAAAACAGGCTAGAAGGTACCTTTCCCAAGATTCAGACTAACTGGATAGTTACCTCCTTCCCACCGTGGCTAAAATTGAAGTTTACATTTCTCATCAGGTTTAACTGTTGGCAGTAGCCAGATATATGCTGATTTTGATTAATGTCTCTTTGCAAGGGAGACAGTTGTCTTAAGAGTCTATTTCTGAAGTTCTGTAAACACATATCAGAATGATTTGTTGTTCTGAAATACACGTTGCTTACTATATATTCCAGAAAGTCTTCAAGAGCTAGTACAGTTATGCATTCCCTACTGTACATTTTCAGTTGTTTAACCCTTAGCCCATAATAGCTTTGAAAAAGAAAGTTTTAAACTGGTAGGTTTTTTTAATTATGAAATTCCATTGTTTTTTTGCAAGCTGAGTGCCTCAAATGACAACTAGGAAGACTCTGTCAGCATAATTATTTTATTCATTAAAAATGGAGAAAAATTTTGAAGTATAATTTCAAAATGCCCATATGGGAGGATTGAAATTAAAATTTCATGATTCAGCCTTATGACAACTATACATAACAGTAGGCCTTCCATCTCCCTGCTGACTTGTCCTATTTAAGAGCAAGTGACAAACTTACATATGTATAGGTACAGTTATGGAACATTTTTGTTGCCAGCAATGTTTGAACCATGTACCTCCAAGAAGACAAACACTGGGAAAAAATGTTATTAGTGCTACACTATGCCAGAAATCATGAATGATGATACAGCTGCCAAAAATTGCTTAAGAGAAGACCTGTAAGAAAAGGAAAGAATAGAAAATGTGGGGGACACTTTTATTTAATCATTGAAGTCTGTGACATCATAGAATCATAGAATAGTTAGGTTTGGAAAGGACCTTAAGATCATCTAGTTCCACCACCCCTACCAGGGGCAGGGACACCTCCAGCTAAAACACGTCACACAAGGCTCTGTCCAACCTGGCCTTGAACACCGCCAGCGATGGAGCATTGACAACTTCCCTGGGCAATCCATTCCAGGGCCTCACCACCCTTACAGTAAAGAATTTCTTCCTCATATCCAATCTAAACTTCCCCTGTTTAAGTTTGAACCCATTACCCCTTTTCTTATCACTACAGTCCCTAAAGAAGAGTCCCTCCCCACCATCCCTATAGGACCCATTCAGTTGGGACCAATCTTGTTCAACATCTTTGTCGATGACATGGACAGTGGGATTGAGTGCGCCCTCAGCAAGTTTGCCGATGACACCAAGCTGTGTGATTCGGTTGATACACTGGAGGGAAGGAATGCCATCCAGAGGAACCTTGACACACTTGTGAGGTGGGTTGATGCCAGCTTCATGAAGTTTCACCATGACAAGTACAAGGTCCTCCAGCTGGGTGGGAGCAATGCCAGACACAGCTACAGGGTGGGTGGAGAAGAGATTCAGAGCAGCCCTGTGCAGAAGGACCTGGGTTTTTTGGTTGATGAGAAAATGAACATGAGCTGGTTTCAGTGTGCATTCACAGCCCAGAAAGCCAGCCGTACCCTGGGCTGCAACCAAAGGGGATGACCAGCAGGTCAAGGGAGGTGACCCTGCCCCTCTACCCTGCTCTCCTGAGACCTCACTTGGAGTATTGTGTGCAGTTTTGGTGTCCTCAACATCAAAAGGACATGGAAGTGTTGGAACAAGTCCAGAGGAGGGTCACGAGGATGATCAGGGGACTGGAGCACCTCCCCTATGAAGATAGGCTGAGAAAGTTGGGGGTGTTCAGCCTGGAGAAGAGAAGGCTGTGTGGAGACCTCCTAGCAGCCTTCCAGTACCTGAAGGGGGCCTATAGGGATGCTGGGGTGGGACTCTTCATGAGGGAATGTAGTGAAATATGGTTGCAATCAGAATGGAACTCTGTTAGGTAATCTGATAGCAGATTTACAGAAATATTTCCCTTACTTAAGAATTAATAAGAGGCTTTCCCTGATGCTTTTTTTTTTTTTTTTTTTTTTTTTTGCCCTTGTAATATTTTTTTTGTACCTGATCGTATTTGGGCCATCCTAAACAAGCAGCTTGTTATTGTTCAATGTTTTTCAATACAAGATATTCAGATCTTTACAATACAAATGTTACAGTCACAGCACACTGCATATTTATAGTACCACATAAATTTTGGAAGCAGCTTTCATCTATTTTAAATCTGTCAATCTTCTTCTAGAAGTGTTTTACATTTTATTTAGTGCTGGTAATAAATAATTTTTAAATGGGGGTTCCAAGGTTCAAAAAGACTTTAAACCTTATTAACTTCTCCTTCAGTCTAATTTATCTCTATATGTTTAGGTGACATATAGAGGGACAAAACAAGCTCAAGAAATGCACTATATGAAAATCAACAAGGCCAAGTGAAAGCACCTGGACCTTGGTCAGGGCAACTCCTGGTGTTAATAGACTGGGGGATGAAGAGATTGAGAGTCTTCTGAGGAGAAGGACTTGGGGGTACAGGTGGATGACAAACTGAACATAAACTGGCAGCATGCACCTGCAGCCCAGAAAGCCAACTGTGTCCTGGGGTACATGAAAAGAATCATAACCAGCAGATTGAGGGAAGTGACTCTGCCCCACTGCTCTGCTCTAGTGAGACCCCACCTGCAGTATTGCATTCAGCTCTGGGCCCTTAATACAAGAAAGACATGGACCTGTTAGAGTAGGTGCAAAGGCGAAACACAAAAATGATCACAGGGATGTACACCTCTCCTGAGGAGACTGTGAGGAGAATGAGAGACCTTATTACAGCTTTTAAGTAGATAAAGAGTGTTGAAAAGAAAGAAAGGGAAAGATTCTGTAGTAGGGTCTGTTGTGATAGGACAAGAGGAAAAGGTTTTAAACCATAAATTTGGACTACATATAATGAAGAAAGTTATTACGAGGAGTGTAGTGCAGCTCTGGTTTCCCAGAGGGGTGGTAGATGCCCCATCTCTGTAATCACTCAAGGGCAGGTTGGACGGCACTCTGAGCAACCTGATCTATTTGAAGATGACCCTGCTTATTGATGGGGGTTGGACGATATGACCTTTTAGGATGTCTTCCAATTCAAACTAATCTACAATTCTATGTAAACAGACTCAAAACAGAAAACTCCATGGGAACTCTGATTCTCCTAATGATGATGAAAAGATTCCAAAGAAAACTAAGAAATATTTTATTAATAGGGATTCTGCATGTATGAGGAATGTATGTCTTTCTCATATTCATTAAAAGATTTTTTCTGCAATCAAATTTTTAAAGGTTGTAAATTTTAAAGAGACAAAAGTAATGTTATTTTCATTATTTGAAAATATGTTCTGAAGTTCAATTTGAATTCAGAATCAGCTTATTTCAGGCTGTGTTTTATGCAAATACTATCATGTAGTGTTATAAATAATGTGTTCAGATGCTACTTTTGAAAGTATTTCTCTTGGTTTAAGTCCCCCACCCACGCAGTTTTACTCACTCCCTTCTTTTTCTTCCCCCAGTCCCAGGGGGATGGGGAGGAGAATTGAAAAAAAAAAATGCAACTCGCACAGGTTGAGATAAGAACAGTTTAGTAACTAAGGTATAACACAAATCACTACTGCTACCATCAATAATAATACAAGAGAAATACAAGGAAAAAGAATACAACTGCTCACCAAGCCCGACCCAGCCAGTGCTCCCCCCAGCAACGAACCCCCCAGTCCCAAAAACCTGGCCATGCTGTGCACCCCGAGTCCACCACCACACCCTTCCAGGTCTCTGCCATCCGCTTTCACATACTGGGCATGACGTGCTGTGGTATGGAATAACCTCTTTAGTCAGTTTGGGTCAGGTGTCCTGTCTCTGCTTCCTCCCAGCTTCCCCTCCTCCCTGGCAGAGCATGAGGCTCAGAAAGTCCTTGGCCAGACAAAACACTACAAAGCATTAACTGAAAACACTGGTGTTATCAGCGCTGTTCCCAGGCCCAAAATCAAAACCACAGTGCTGCCCCAGCTACCAAGAAGGAGAAAATTCGACTGCTGCTGCTGAACCCATGACAGTATTAAATGGCTATTTTGTCTCTGTGCTGTTTCATAGATACGTTATCGTGATTCAGAATATCAGAGACCAGTTATGTCTGCAGTACTGGTGCTTATGATCTCTTCGGATGAATTCCACAGATTAAGGTCCTACACCTTGGTCTGAGCAATCCCAGGCACAGCTACAGGTTGGGCAGAGAAGAGATTCAGAGTACCCTGCGGAGAAGGACTTGGGGGTGGTGGTCAGTGAGAAAATGCTCATGAGCTGGTTTCAGCGTGATCTTGCAGCCCGGAAAGCCAACCGTATCATGGGCTGCAACCAAAGAAGCATGACCAGCAGGTCAAGGGAGGTGATCCTTCTCCTCTACTCTGCTCTCCTGAGACCTCACTTGCAGTATTGTGTGCAGATCTGGTGTCCTCAACATAAAAAGCACTTGGAACTGTTGGAACATGTCCAGAGGAGGGCCATGAGGATGAGCAGGGGACTGGAGCACCTCCCATATGAAGACAGGCTGAGAAAGTTGGGGCTGTTCAGCCTGGAGAAGAGAAGGCTGCATGGATACCTCCTAGCAGCCTTCCAATATCTGACGGGGGCCTATAGGGATGCTCGGGAGTGACTCTTCATGAGAGACTGTAGTGAGAATGCAAGGGGTAATGGGTTCAGACTTAAACAGAGGAAGTTTAGATTGGATATGAGGAAGAAATTCTTCACTGTGAGGGTGGTGAGGCGCTGGAATGGGTTGCCCAGGGAAGTTTTGAATGTTCCACCGCTGGCGGTGTTCAAGGCTGGGTTGGACAGAGCCTTGGGTGACATGGTTTAGTGTGAGGTGTCCCTGCCCATGGTAGGGGTGGTGGAACTGGATGATCTTAAGGTCCTTTCCATTCCTAACTATTCTATGATTCTATGATTCTATGTTCTTTGTTGATTCCACAGGTATTCATCTTAATTTTACTGGATTCTTCAAGTCACAGGACTCAAACTCAGTATAGTCATGCAAACATAACTGAGAATCAACAACGAAGTGTCATAATTCTGAACCATCACTAAGTCCCTCTAAACAATGTAAAGCATTTGCTATTATGGAAAAAAATATGAATGAATATATAAATAAAAAAAAAAGGCAGAAGCAAAACCAAAAATGGGTAAATAGCAACGTTTGGCTTGAAATTGGTTGTTAAGTCATAAATTTAACACGGCTTGCAGAGAAAAGGAGTTTGTACACATTTGTGCAGCAGAAAGACATGGATGAAAGCTGTATAAAGTTTTCTTAAATTGCACCCATAACCTGGGTCAAGATGAAAATATGGGGGACTAGTGGGCACCTTTTCCCTGTTTTCTGTGTTTGCAGTGCAATGAACAGGAAACAAAACTAGAGAATTATGACTAAAATAACTTGATATGCAGAAGGTAAGATTATATGAACCCTACTTGCATTAGAGAAGAATGTCATCAGAAATGAAATAGAGAATGTCAAAACATCATCTGAGACAATATTATGAAATTAAAAAACTTCATAAATATTCCATTGTTAATACAAATGCATAAACTTTAACGTTAAATTTGGTGTGGGTTATGGATACTTTTTATCCTCTGAAAAATGAAGAACCTAAATGCTGAAGGAAAAATTAAAATCTTGCCTTCTTGTAACAGAAATTTTGGAGGTCTATGGATTTAGATTCAGGTAAAATGCTGTGATTTTGCAGAGGTTTTTATTACATGTGTATTTTTTTCTTAGAATAAATTAATTTGCATATTATACATATTCTATTGCGTATAGCACATTGAAGTGGATTTCTAATAGAGAATATTCTTTTTTTTTTATTAAATATTGATTGTTACCATGCGATCCAGAAATTATCCAGGCACCAAAGCATCCAGTTTATAATTTAAAGAGCAGTAAATCTGATGAACATGTCTTTACATGCAATATCCTCTCCTGTAATTTATCATTTACTGCATTTCTCCCTCTATAAAATGTGAGGTCCATAAGCAAATCCAGCCCAAAAGATGTTCAGTATGTTCAGCATTTCCAGCTTTCCCTGAATTAAAATGCTTACACTGATGGCTTCAAGGCAGAAAGTGTTCTCTAACTTGATTCAATTTCAGATTGTGAATGATTATCTAGATGTTGCTACATTCTAGTTATAGTGAGTGCCCATGTTGTTGTTTAGGATTTTTGTTATTTCAAAAAATATGTTCAAGTCATTGTTCAGTACTTTATGTTGCTTTTAAAATTTTAAAACTTCAAAGACTTTTTTTCATGTTTGTAAAAATGTGACATAAAATTAACATTAGTGCGCATAGAGTACTTAATATTTTAATTTCTTTCTGTTGGCATAATATAGGAAATATGCTTTTAGTTTGATATGTCTCCTACTGTATGCTAAAATAAGTACATCCATAGGTTATATTCTAAACTACTCTGTTTAATTTACATTCATTTTCAGCACACATCATGTACTGTATGATAGAGCAACCTCTAACCTTATTAATGGGGATGAACATTTCCATACCAGTTATTGATAAACAAAAATCTGAGAGGAGATACTTTTTTGGGAAAGGTAACCTGTGGTGTGATAAAGAATATAAAAAAAAAAAAAAAAAAAGAAAATATTGGACCCTAATTTCATCCTGAAATGAGTAATAGTGTATCAGAACTTCAGAAATCAGATCCTAAAAAGGTTTTGATCAAAAAATTACCTTGGTATATATATGTTACCATGGATACCTGGTTACTAAGGTTACAACCAGACTTGTAAAATAATATGGGTCATGACACACTTGATAACTTAGAATCACAGTAGGAATCTACAGTTCTTTGATTTGAACAAAGATTTTTTCTTCGACTACTACACCAGCCTTTCTATTATTATCCTTTTTGCAGTAGTTACTTTATCTTTTAAAAAAGAATTCATTTATAAGGATGCATTTAAATTTGTTATCTAAAACTCCCATTTATTTTTAAGAATTCAACCATTAAAGCAAATTGTACAGTCAAAAAAATTATGTAGTTCCTTAATACAGCCTGAGCCATAAAGAAAAACACTGAGATTAGAAACCCAACAGTGTCAAGCCCAAGTAGAAGGTATAAACACAAGGAAAATAGCTCTGGTCCACGGTTTCATTTCCTTCTGAAAAATCCATTTTCCACTCTTTTCTCTTAAAGTGTAAAAGAAAAGGGGTCCGGATGCATATTTTAAAGTTTCCTAAGTACTTTATGCCACAAAGTTTACAAAATTATGGAACATAAGCATGTTTTATCTCACCCAACTTATCCTGTGAAAAAGATGGAACAGATGCAAAAGGACAATTATGACTAGATCACAACACTTTCCATTAACTCTCTTAGACATGAAGATAGATGACATCAGAACAGCTCTGATGTCAGGAGGGCTCTGCTGCGGGTCCTAAACCCACTTTTATTAACACCTGTCAATTTGAATAAGATTCTACATCTCTCACACCTTTTAGGTTTCTAGGGTCAAGCAACAGTTTTATCATTACTTACGCAAGGAAGTGTGTGCATGGATGTCCTGAGTTTGAAATCCGAGTTTGTTGTTGTTATTTTTAATATAAATTCATAGGAAAGTTCTTTTTTTGAACTATGGGTTCTTTCAAACCTAAAGATCTGGTGCTCACATACCTTAAGGAGGAAAGTAAGGTTCCTCTGAGTTAAGTACATTTGATCAATGTTTATCATAACAAAGAAAAAAAAAAGAAAAAAATTGTATAGACTAATTTTTAAAGAAAACAGTTTAAAAATAAGATTAGGAGTCTGATCAGCTACTTAAAGTGTGAGAAAAACCTGAAAACCTATCCATATTTGAAAATCTTTTCATTTGAGCTATAAGAGTTCAAATTGTTCATTTTTAGAAGTCTTTTATAAAGTCTGAGCAAATGTAAGGTCAATTTATTAAAGTGAATTGTAATTTATTAAATATTCTTAATCACAATTAAGCCTTAAATGACACATGCAATCAATTCAACTCATAAGAAAACACGATAAATTGCTGTATACAACAGCTTAAATATTTAAATATCAGCAGCTTGAAATTTTATGGAACATTATAGAATAATTATCTGGGACAATAAGTATAATATAGCCTTGCTAATAAGTTTGGAGAAATAAAACATCCAAACTAGCAACTAAGCAAATTAGCATATCCCATATAGAAAATAAACTGAATATTCAAATCCCAGGAAAAGAAAAAAAAAAGCCACAGAAAAAAAAATAAATTTAAAGCATTTAAAAAATATCATAGTGACTAAACTTAAATGGGAAGGTGATAGGAATTTCAGTCTGAGCATTGGCTGTTGCTGTATAGCATGCTCAGCTCTGAAGCACAAATCAATTTCTCTGTTTTAGACATGTTATTTAAGAAGTGAATAAAGTAATTCAGAAATGTCTTAACAATCAGAACTGTGTGAAAAGAATCTGTTGTTTTGGGAGACTGACCCTTTAATGCTTTAAAAAGGGAAAATATCTGTCTTATATCTGTGCTTCAATTTCCAGTGAAAAAAAAAAATCTGTCAAAATGTAAATTTCTATTTAACAAAGTTACCGAAAAGGTCATAAACAAAGTAATTATTGTTTTGTCTTTCTCCTAATTCAGATTGACAGTTTTCAGAAATTGCTTGTCTTCACTTGAAATCTGTTCGTGGAGCCTCATGCCCAGTTCTGCCAGAAGATGAAGCATAACAGAAGTCAGAAAGTGTATTGTACTCCCAGCTGCTCTGAAAGCTACCTGTGTGACCCAAGCAAAGCACAACTTTTTCAATTCCTCTCTTTACCAGTGAGAACTGTAGAGCTGAAAGGAAAGCAAAAGCTGTTACCAGCTTCACATGAACTCTAATAATAATCCCACATACAAATGGACATCTATCTTTGGGCAGCTGGATCATGTTCTGGGTGGCACCTGTGGAGCAGATCTTTGCTGATGGCAGGATCCATCAGGAACTCAGACACGTATCTCAGATGTTGTCATTTGTGTTGTAAATGCATAAAGTCTGGTGACATTAGTCACAAAGTTCCTATCACATATTGCTCACATGCAGAATGTCTTCAAGGGCTTTTTTGTTTGCTTTCTTAGAGAAAAACCATTTATTCAATTTTATTTATGTATTTAACTATGAAAAAGTGAAGATTTGAAGTAGTTTAATTTTAAGGAAGAGTGAAAATTCGTCCTTGTGGGAAGAAGAGTTCAATTTTGCAGGAAAGAGCTTTCAGCAAATTTGATGAAATTTACTCCATAGGTTATGCATAACATACTGTGTTTTGGTTTCTGCTCATGCAGATTCTGATATACATTTTGATAAAAAGTAGCAAAGCAATGCAATGATCCAGATCCTATGAAATAATCAACCTTTTGTAGACATACAACATTTTTAACAAACTTTCAATTCAGAAGCCTGTATTGACATGTCACATCAAAGCTCTCTATAATTTGTATTTCTATACTTGCATCAGGTGCAACTAGAACACTACAAAACTAGTGAACTGACCTCTTCAAAAAGCAATTGTAACTTCCACAGCATGACTGAAAACTGCTTACTTCAGAAAAGTACAGGCAAGCAGAATTAACAACTAATTAATTTTTAAGATAAGTATTTTTCAGTGCACACATTTCCTGTCTGTAAAACACAGCTTTTAAAATATGCCATGGAAATCTGACAAGTAGTATTATTAGGAAGATTGAGAATGTAATATCAGGAATACACAAGCTACTAAGTTGTAAGAATAGCCTGGGATCCATATTTACTGCATCCTCAGTCATCAAATTCTCATGTCTTGATATGGCAAGAAAAAAAAAGATTAAACTTGAAAAAATGTCCTGAATATGGACAAATCTGAATATGCACAAATCTGAAAAGAAGGATATATGAAGGATAATAAATTAGATACTACAGAGATTAATGAGGTAGATTGGAGTAATCCATTATCTTCAACAAACTTGCTTAAGATCTTTTGCGCTGTGTGTCCTAACACTGAAATCCTAACTTTTACAATCCTATATTATCAATATAGTAGTGCCTAAGGGAAGAGGTAAAAGAATTGAAGTAATCAGATTTGGACTGTCAGTGTTATTTAACTGACATGTTCCCCATACGCCTCAGCATCTTTTGTTGTCTTCCAGTTAACTTCACATCAGATTTCTGTATTTTCCATCTTAATACAATGGCAGGGTAGGAGCAAAGGAAGGCTGGCTTGCAGACAAACTAATAGATATTGCTAGTGGTACTGCCTTTTGTGCACTTTTTCCAGTACTGATCAAATTTGGCAGTGGAATCAACAAACAGAAAAAATCCTCTTAGGACAAAGAATTTCAGACATCAGTTCCTATCCAGGGTGGATAATAAAATTGCCAAAGTGAGTATTGAGCCTGGCTTTGAGACTAACAGCTGATGAAAAGGAAAGAAAGATAATCCATAGTGTTAAAGATAGGAGGGCTAATATACAGCATAAGGTACTGCACAGAAAATCTGTGTTGATGCATTGGGTTGTCATTTAAAGCTACGCTGAATGATCAAAACAACGCTATGTGTACATGGGCAAAAACAGAAATAGGGGGAAGAATAGCAACATCCTTCAACTATGCCCCACATTGAAATGGAAGGGGCTATTTTCCCTCTTGAAGTGCCAATACAACATGCCAAAAACCTAGAATGTAACTATGTGATTCTTTTAATTCAAGTACTTGAGTCAGATAACTTAAGGTGATATGAAATGTGGTACAGTAAACAGCAGATTTATTCATATTCGGTGGTTCTCTTGTTCTGCCTTGATTTCATAGTAATAGCTGTGAACCTTGCCCAGATGTTTTCATTGCTCATAGGTTTCTTATAAGTGGACAAAATTACATGGGCATGACAGTGTATGTCAGATACCCATTGAAGTTTTGTTTTGGAGGAGGGGAGGGTTTTATTCTCCACTTCTGTTTTTTCCATCTGGTGTTCAATATTTGAATCTCTACAGAAGGTAACCTCTGGTTTGCAAATAGTCTACCAAAATTAATCTATTGTCTCTAATTCAACATATAAAGTGATCGTGATCAGAAATACACAGCTAATACATTAAGTGCTAAAGAAAACTGCTTTGGCACGCTTGATTAAATCAAAGTTTATATTTCAAACTTTGGTAAATGCAACATTCCCTTATGCCAAGCCTAGCTTAATGTGATTTAACAAAACTAAATTACAGAAGTAGCTTACAGTGTTCCTCAAAATATTATCATTAGCAAAGTATAAAGCTCTGAAATTTGCCAAATATCCTAGTGATGCTTGGATAATGTAACCTACTTTCTGTTGATCAGGGATTGTTATGATGCAAAATATGCCCTTAAGCATAAGTTAATTCTAAATATCTAACATTTAGCAAGAAATATCATTGCAGCAATTATTTCACATGCAAAATAGTTCTACTTTAAAAGAATCATAATCCTGCAAACATATGGTAATTCAAAGCCAAGCACAAAACATGAGTAAATTTGCATAAACAAAACAGGGAATAAAAGCCTTTTACTTGACACTGAAAAAAAGAGAGTACATGATTGTATGAGAGGGGCTGAGCTAATGTTGAAATTTTTCACTCACTAATATCTGGTGCATAAGAGCAGTAGCAGAAGTTAATTCTAGAGTACTGATTTGAGCTACTGCAGAAGATTATCTTCATGATTTTTAGGTAATATATTCATATGTTTGGAATGTCTTCTTAAAATTTAATCTGAAATTGGAGTGTGTATTACCTATAGACCAAAATCTAGTACTGCAATGTTTTGCCTCTCTCTTAACACCATTTGTCTTATAAGAAGTGAAATACTATCAGTCTGAAAAGGCAGTTTTCTACAGAGATAACAGATGCAATGTGAGGTGAAAAAAATACTGTCAGTAATATTATAATAGAAGTTAAACATCCTGATACACCATGGTAATGAAAGCTTATGAAGCTCACAAATACACGCACACACATAAAGCAATAAATGACACAATGCTGCAATAAATACATGCAGGTTAGCTGTTCACCAAATTTCCTCTTTCCACAATTTAAATCATCATATATGAAATAAAATCTGGGAGAAGCATGGCTCTGCCATG
This sequence comes from Myiopsitta monachus, assembly GCA_017639245.1. NCBI lineage: Eukaryota > Metazoa > Chordata > Aves > Psittaciformes > Psittacidae > Myiopsitta > Myiopsitta monachus. The sequence goes on along the minus strand of CM029941.1, from coordinate 45,255,450 downwards.
GTCTAATGTCAATATTTTTTAAAACAAGTGTTTAACATTAAACACAACTAGACCAATTCATTATGACTGTATAACCTATGTTCATGAAGTTAAGCTGCACAGAAGTGAGATACTGAACTTTGTCCTCTATCAGAGTAGGTTGGACTGGAATTTGCCATTTGAAACATGGAGGAATCTTGCTAAGAAATGTGTGGAAAAAATGTGAGTTAGAAACATAATATATTGTTTCTTTCTTATCATATGGAGTTTTCTTAAATAGTTTTATGATTAGCTATATAGTTATTATCTGATAACATGCAAGTCAGGCTTAAGAACTCATTCACTTTGTGAATTCCAGTTAAAATGAAATTCAGATGGAAAAAAACTCGCCACCCAGCTCAAATTTCCAAAGCCCAGCACTAATAATCTTCATAAGCATGCAGATTTGCAGCACAATTTTAATTTCCTCTGAAGTATGTGCACAGTGTCTTATAATCTTCATTTATGTTACTGCATACCATTGTTTTCATATGGCCTGCCTCTTCAGTGCATGGGCTTATACATATCCTGAAAAATTTGCCCCTCTTAATTCTAGGGATTAGCTCCCAGACCAGAATACAAAAACTACAAGCCTAAATATTGAAGAGGTAAAATAAGGAATTCTAGGGAATAGCTCCCAGACCATAATACAAAAACTGCAAGCCTAAATACTGAAGAAGTAAAAGGGGGGGGGGGGGGGGAGGGGGGGGAAGGGAATAAAAGTCAATGTTTCTGAGAGCCGCTTAAACTGAAAAATGGAAATAGCAACTATATCTGAGAAACAGCCAGGTTTCTCATGCAGGAAGATGTGCAGTGGAGCAACAAACCCATACAGGAGAAAAAGAATCAGAGACAGGCACAGGTTATATGTTCATAAAGATCAGGGAAGAATGTAGGGAGTAACAGGCTGCAGCCAGGAAAACTCAAAGTATCTCAAAACAAAGAGGAGTGGAAAGCAGGTTTTCTTTCATAGAAACTTCTGTAAAAGTGTACCTACTGGCTATGTCACCTGAGTGCCTCAAGTTGTGCAAATGGCCTTCATTGAGTTAATCACTAGAGAGTATTGCCTCCCTGGGCTAATTAAGGCCAGCATGCAGAAGTGTATATATGGTTCAACCTAACATGGAATTACGAAAGCTTTAAAAAAAAAAACCCGGAACTAAACGCAAAACAACAGAATGAACTTCAAAGAGAGCAGCAGGCTTGATAAAATCACAGAAATGGTGATGATCTTAACTAATAAGGAAAATTACACTGTTAACCTTATTCAAGCTTCTGGCCAAATCTTAAACGTAATTTGCTGCTGGCACAGGAGGTCGCTAAGCAGATTTCTGCAAGGCCACATCACTGATGACACAAGCAGAGAGATCAGCCATGAATTAAGCACTCCAAGCATCAGGTTTATTTCTCTCGACAAGGTGTGTTGCAAAAGAGCATTGAAGCTCTGCTCTTCCCTTGAAGTCACCAATGCATTCACACTTCAGTGTCTCTTTTACCATGTGCTGTGCAAAACTACTGTTGAGTCAACTGCAAAATCAATTCTGGAGAAAATTTCTTCTCCAGATGGATATCATCCACATGTCAAAGACCTGAAAAAAAAAAAGTGTAAGTACCTTTCATACAAAAAAGATCCTTCATTACCACAGTATAAAATGAAAGCACATTACATGATTGAGCAGCCTTAATTCAAGACGATTTCCAAACTTCAAGGCTTTTTTTTTTTTCTGGCATTTAAAAGAAGTTGACAAACTGGCATTACAGCACTACAATAATCATAGAATAAAAAATTGATTCTTGTTTTATCATGTCTCATATCCACACAATAACATTTTTGTTTGCAGTCGTTCTGGAGTTGCGTGATATCTAAACCAGCGCTGTGGTTTAGTAACTCAAGTAATGAGAAAACTTGCCTTTATTTGCTTACTTAGAAAGCTCTCAATTTATGTAATGATATGGATGAAAAAAAAAGATAATTCCTCATTCAGCCCAACATGGAGTGATCCTTTCTTATAAGAGACACTAGCCTTTAAAACTTTTGAGGGCTTTTAACAAAATAGTTGTTTTGGGTTTTTTTTTAGTGTTAGATAATTTCATCTCAACAATCTGCATTTTACACTGATTCTATTTACTCCCTTTTTGTTTAGAGATACGTGAATAGCGCTCAGAGAACTAATTGTTGTAGAAGAAAAATCCTGCTGTTAGAAAGAGCAGGCAGCTTGTGCCAGTAGGAAGTACAATAAAAGAAGCAAAATATTACAATCAATTTTATTGTTTAATCCTCAGGTACAAAGCTTGATTTAATGTTAAATTTTTAACATTTTTCATAGTTGTCATGGATTCAGCAGCAGCAGTCATTTTTATCCTTCTTGGTAGCTGGGGCAGCACTGTGGTTTTGATTTTGGGCCTGGGAACAGCACTGATAACACCAGTGTTTTCAGTTACTGCTTGGTAATGTTTTGGTCTGACCAAGGACTTTCTGAGCCTCATGCTCTGCCAGGGAGGAAGGGAAGCCGGAAGGAAGCAGAGACAGGACACCTGACCCAAACTGACCAAAGAGGTTATTCCATACCACAGCGCATCATGCCCAGGATGTGAAAACGGATAGCAGAGAAACGGAAGGGTGTGGTGGTGCAGTGGGGGGTTTCGCTGCTGGGGGGAGCACTGGCTAGGTTGGGCTTGGTGAGCAGTTGTATTTTCTTTCCCTGTATTTCTCCTGTATTATTACTGGTGGTAGCAGTAGTGATTTGTGTTATAACTTAGTTACTAAACTGTTCTTATCTCAACCTGTGGAAGGTGCATTCTTTTGATTCTCCTTCCCATCCCCCCTGGGACTGGGGGAAGAAAGCTAGGAGAGTGAGTGAGAAAACTTCGTGGTTGACTGGACTTAAACCACGACAATAGTACTTGGTATGCAAAATACAAATGCCAATGCCAGTGGCATAAAACTGGTAAGCATAAAGTTATGCCTAAGTATTTGTTAAAAGAGCACAATTTGCATGGTTATATGTTTTTGTTTGTTTGCTACCAAAATTTTAAAACAGCATAAAAAGATATTTCTATGTCTATTTATAATCAGAATGGTTTTAGTTTCACAGTATTTAAATAATTTTAAGATTTTTTGAGCTAATAGAACTGGGGCTTTTAAAAAGAAAAAGCATGAATATTAAAAAGTGAGGTTAGAAAACAAATATTTATGCAAGTAATTCCACAGAGACCTTGTCACAGTTCTGTTCCTTTATTAGATTATATGAAGTTGTTTCACTCAAAACATAAAGAGATCCAAAATAAAACCAATAGTATAGAAACAGGTATTTTACTACGTATGAAAAATATTACTTAAAAATCTGCATGCCTTATAAATTGAAATTACAGGACTGTTTAAGAAATAAATATTTATTTCATTCTCTTTGACCCAGTATGTAGGTAGCACGAAAGATAAATCCAAAATGTCCTCCTCTCAATATGTCAAATTTAGGTTTCGTTAGACAGACAAAAATATATCCAGTCCCAACTTTAAAGCAAGCCTACAAGTAAAGCCTGTAAACTTACATCCCACCCATTTCAAGGCAGTGAATCTAAACACATGTTTATGCTCTTCTACAGAGTATACCTGCTGGACTGGGAACATGGAAACTTTAGGTCATAGAGCTCTCAAGAAATTTTTTAATCTTTCAATAGTGTTCTAAAAAATGATAAGACAACATAACCACTTACGATTTGTAAAAGCATTTCTCACATAAATGCACATTCATCTGCCATAATGTCTTAAGACAACATGAATAATTGGTGGTTTTGCCAAATTCTGCCTCTTTTTTCTCTTAGATTAGTCACTGCAGTAGCCATTTAAACTGGCAGTCAAAAGAGCATTTACTGATATATGTATTTATGTACCCTATATCCATTTTCTTGTTAGCTCCACATTCAGAAGGTACTAGATATTGCTGTATTTAAACAAAAATGCTAAAATTATCATGAGTAGATAATGGCTAAAAATAAAATATTTCAGATGTTTTGGTAAATACAGTTAGTTTGCAAACTTCAGCCTTAAAAAAAAATACATTATCTAAAAAGATTTTATAAAAACAATGTTAAAAGGCCTTCTTGCACATCTCAGGTATCCGGTAATATTCATGTGAAGACTAGCATGTTAATTCACAGCATACTTTTTCAAATAACCAATTTATCATATTATCATGTGCACCTCCAACAGGTACATGCTGAACCTGGATGTTTGAGCATACCTCTGAAGTTTATTTTACAGATATTAATTTTGGAGTGTCTACCCTTTTAAAGCAATGAATCAAAAGTATTAATATCCTTAATAAATGCCATAAACTAGATTCAGTTGGAGTGGACCTCTGAAGGTCCTCTTGGGCAGCCTGCCACTCAAAGCAACGTCTGAATAGGTTAGGTTATTAAGGCCCTCTCTGGTAAATCTTTCAGAATGTCCGAAAAAGAGGTTTCACAAACTCTATAGACAAGTTTATCTAGTGTTTAACCATGCAAATTGTGAAAATTTTGTTAATAGCATCTTGCCAGAATTATAGAGAAAAACATAGTAAATTGCAAACTCAAACCTTTTTATTTCATAAGGCATCTATGAAAATGACACTGCATCTTTTTTTAAATTTAAAAATTGTAATTAAAAATAATTGTAAATATGGTACAAAAGTATTTCTTTTCAGAATTTTTAAAATGTTTACATTAATAATTCAGATCCAAAACCTTGCATTCTCTCTTTATAGATTTCAGGAACAATGTAAGTACAAAATTAGCAATATCAAACACCCTCTGAGTTATATACGGTCTTCACCCATCCAGTTGTCACTGAAGTATCTTTCATTATCACTGACTTCAACTTCATTAATGCTCCTTAATTTTAACTTTGCAACCTGATTTTCTTAGATTTTAACTTTTTTCCCCTCTAAAATGTTCCTGTAGTTAACAACATTAAAATAGATTAAGCAGGCACATGTAACTTTCAGTATTAGAGAAAAGTAAATTAAGAGTTTTAGATTACTGAGACATATATTTGTGTCACAGCTTTGGTGAGAGGTCAATAGTCTTTAAATCAGTCAACAAAATGGCTGTAATGCTGCTCAGTTTTAAAACTCCAGTAATTCTACTCATGTGAAACCAAAGTCCAGCTTGTGTTTTCGCAAAGTCAGTAGTTTCCAGAAATCAGCTCCCTTTTCTCATTAAAATGTCCAGCAACCACTGTTTCTTTTTTTAATTTTCCACTTTGTGTTTTGGTTGAAATGATGATGTTATAAATAAGGGGTTTTTTTCTTAAATATTGTTGCTATTATCCTTAGGAGGACCTGCTTTTGGGAACTATAAAATCCACTTCCTAGACACTCAGGTGAATCTGCAGCTATAGCAAACTTTTGCCATAACCAACAGTCCTCCTGAAGCTAGACCTGCTCATCAATCTAATGCAATAACACAGAGGAATGTCAAGAGGCCTTGGACAATGCACTTTGTGGATTAAAAAAAAAAAAAAAAAAAAGAGGGAAAAATTAAAATATACTTTTTAGCTTTCACGTTCTGTTCCTGCATAAGTCATATTCTCATCTCCTGAGCAATTATCATCACACTTAACCAAAGCACCTGAATTTGCAGCTTTTTAATGTTTTGTCAAGACCTGCTATAGATTTTTAGTAATACTCGAGAACACTTTACACTTAAGAGAAATACATATTCAAGATATGTTTCTAAGTTTCTTTAGCTCTTCGCAGAATCAAGTACAAAGAAAATTTGCAGTTTTCCTGTATCAAAAAGATGAGAGCTTAAAATTTTTTCAGACTTTTCAAATCTGCATTAGAATTTCAGGGTGTCTTACATTACCTGCTTAACACTGCATATAGTGCCATGATGTTACAAAAAATAGGACAAAAAGAAAAAAATAAAACTCTTCTCAAAAATGTCAACTTCTGCTACAGGTGTTATGAGGAGTAGTCCTAATATCTGGGCTACAGTATGCACAGTTCCTTAAATACCTACAAATGACCTAACTGGTGACTCAAGGAAACCATAGAAATAGTGACTAATAGAATTCTTATTTATCCCAATAAATTTTGACAAGTCTTTCACTATCTGGACCCTAAGTGCTTCTGAAAATATTTGTTAATTACACCTGTCCTCAAACACTTTGAAAATTCACTCTCTTCTGCTAACTTCCAGACTATTTAAAAAAAAAAAAAAAAAAAACACACAAAAAAAAAAAAAAAGAGATTTTGGGTTTTTAAAAATATCTAGATTTTAATTAAAATTCTGAAGTTTTTATATATATCCACAAATCCATAAGTAAAAAGAATGTAATGTGTTTTTAACATGTGATGGAAAAGGTATGGATTTCATCTAGCAGCAGAATAATATCACTTTTCCTCTGGCTCAGTTAATAGTTAAAGACCCTAATTTCCACCAACATAAAACGATACCCACTAGACATCTATGAATAACTTTTCCCGTAACAATGAGTAAAACAAAACAATAAGTTAACGTCATTACATATTCCAGATCAAAAAGTAGATTTTAGAAAGAATTTTGAAATTTAAAGCATTTTGCACACAGGTCCTGAAATTTTCAGATCAGTGACACTGAGTTATAATACTTCCACTGATTAATTCTGTTTGTATAATAAATTTGTCCAGCCACCAGCTGTTGGGATAATGTGAAAATTAAACAAAAAGGGTCATAATAATAAATTTTAGGTAATAAATCCCCAAAATGTGCCTGGTGTCCTATCTGTCTATATTGGGCTTACACAAAAATAGTTACAACCGCACTGTTTAGTTATGGCTACTGTCAATTGTTGACAGAATGCACAAATAAACTTTGAACAGAAGAATATTGGTTTAAATACTCGAAGAAAATATTGATTGCATTGCAATTTGAATATTTTAAATGTAGAAATATTTCTTTGGAATTGGAACTTTTTGACTCTTGAAGGGTCATTCCCTTTCACAAAGGGAATTATTTTCTATTTATTTATAGTACAAGCCTATAAAAATGTGCTGCATTTGTAAATTTTCATGGAAAGGCAGTGTAGAGTTAAGGTACACACAGACTCTTGCACTCAGTTTCCATAAATATTTGGTTGCTGTTCATATGACACATAAAACTCCTTAAATGTAATATTCCATACGTAAGTTACCTGTACCATACATTACCTTAAAGGTAATGTTCCATTCAGCTTTAGTACGGAAGGTGTTTTAAAATTCTAACCATTAGATGTATTTACTGACCAGGGGATATTAAAATTCTTTTTGGCACTAAATCATTTATCCACTGACTCAGCAAGGGATGTTGAATGTATTTTATATCCATTAACACTGTGTGAATGTCCATTTAACACCATTTTCCATAAAAAACAATTTGGGAAATGATTATTATTCAAGAGGCTACTTTAAGAACATTTCTTTGCAGTTCAGTACTATGTTCAAAACTTCTCTATTTCTTCCTTGTGTATTGTACTTTTATGGAACAGACTTCTATTAGTTTTCCATATGTTGTGGTTTAAGTCTCATGACACCATATTAAAAATTTGAATAGCAATATTTTCTCCAATGGCCTTAATTAGAACTATCTGGCTAGAGTATCATTTTACAATGAGAGTTCACTTTCAAAAGTATTGCGCCTATATAAGGATTTAATTATTATCATTATCTTATAGATTTTTACATTTTCTACTAAGAGAACGAAACAAATTTTGATTTGGCACTATACACGGATCTGTCATATTGGGAAAGCTACACATGATCTCTTTTATTTTTTACACAGATTTCTACTTTCTTAATTTAGATCCTTTATCTTGATCATTATCTCTCTTCTATTACAATCTTTTTCCTTAAATCACCTTTTTATATGTTTATATTATAAAAGTTTTTATCACATGATTTTAAGGCCTTTAACTAGATGAAGATAAGATCTCTGAATTTGGATTATTTATTGCACACTGCATACAATTCAGCCATGTATCTTTGGCTGAAAAAGAACATTAATAATGTTTAGCTGTTAAAATAGAACCTAAAGAAAGAATGCATCTATCACTTCCACAAGTGCAAGTTACTGTTGTCGCACATACATATCCTTCTCACATGGCTTGTTCTTCAGTATAATAATTCTGATAAACAGAATGACCAGTCAGTCATCTAGAATTCATTGTTGCCTGGCATCCTGCCCTGGTTTCATCTGGCATGGAGTTAATTTTCTCCCCAGTGGCTGGTACAGTGCTGTGTTTTGGATTTAGACTGAGAACAATGAGGATAACACACAGATGTTTTAGTTGTTGCTCAGTAACACTTACCCTGGTCAAGGACTTTTCAGTCTCTTGGGCTCTGCCAGTGAGGAGGGGCACAAGGAGCTCAGAGGAAGCAGAGACAGGACACCTGATCCAAACTAGCCAAAGGAGTATTCTATACCACAGCATGTCATGGCCACTATATAAACTGGGGGAATTACCGGGAAGGGCCAGATTGCTGCTGGGATCAGGCTGGGTATTGGTGGGTGGGTGGTGAGCAATTGTGCTTATTGTTTGGTTTCTTGACGTTTTTTTTCCTTTCTGTCATGGGTTCAGCAGCAGCAGTCGTTTTTCTCCTTCTTGGTAGCTGGGGCAGCACTGTGGTTTTGATTTTGGGCCTGGGAACAGCGCTGATAACACCAGTGTTTTCAGTTAATGCTTTGTAGTGTTTTGTCTGGCCAAGGACTTTCTGAGTCTCATGCTATGCCAGGGACGAGGGGAAGCTGGGATGAAGCAGAGACAGGACACCTGACCCCAACTGACCAAAGAGGTTATTCCATACCACAGCACGTCATGCCCAGTATGTGAAAACGGAAGACAGAGACCTGGAAGGGTGTGTTGGTGCAGTGATGGTGCATTGGGGGTTTTGCTGCTGGGGGTGCACTGGCTGGGTTGGGCTTGGTGAGCAGTTGTATTCTTTTTTTCCTTTTATTTCTCTTGCATTATTACTGATGGTAGCAGTAGCGATTTGTGTTCTACCTTAGTTACTAAACTGTTCTTATCTCAGCCTGTACAAGTTGCATTTTTTTTCAATTCTCCTCTCCATCCCCCCTGGGACTGAGGGAAGAAAGCTAGGGAGTGAGTGAGTGAGAAAACTGCGTGGGGGGGTGGGGGTTAGAGACTTAAACCACGACACTTTCCTGTTTCACTTTTATATCTCTCTCCTTATTGTTTCCCTTAGTAGTAGTATTATACTGTATTTTATTTTAGTTATTAAGCTGTTCTTAACCCATGGGTTTTATATTGTTTACATTTGCATTACTATTATTACACATGTCCTATCATAATCACTTCATTTTAGCAGCCCCTCATGCCCCTGCCATCATCAACTTGTTTACTTATTTGCTCATTTATCTGCAAAGCTTTGCTTCTGCTGCCAGCTCCACAGCTCTTTCCATGTACTTCCTGTGTTCCTGAAGAAGAACACTGAAGAAGAATTTATATTTATATGCCTGGGGAGGGAGGAAGGGTGGAAGAATGAATGAGCAGATGCGGGGGTATTAGTTGCAGATTGGGTCTAAACCACAACACAGCCCAAGGTTTCTCATGCTTCTCTTAATGGGCCTTATGTAACTGCCGCCAAAATAACTGAGATAATAAAAGAGCAAGTCTGACAAGAGATATTAAAGTCTATTTTATTTATCAATTGGGTATTTTTAATACCCTTATACACATATTTCATTATCAAGTTTGAGGTGCAAGTAGGACATGAGAAACAATTTTATTTCTTGTATTTCAGGAAAGCATTTCTAATTTGTGTGGTGGCTAGTACTGACACTGAACCTCTTCCAAGCATATGGCAGACTTCCTAGAGGGTATGCTACTGTGCATTATCGAATTGATAACTTTTGTTGGCGTTTTTAAGATACCATTGATGCCTGCGACTGGCAGTAACAAAATGACAGAAGCAATATATATATTGAGCGTTTCAGGTGAAATCAATCTTAATGAGCCATCAAAGAATGTGTAAGTGATTCACATTACATTCTTAGCTCACAGGCACTAAGGGCACATAAGTTTACTTAATAAAAAAAACATTATTTGCTATTATTACACATGTCCTATCATAATCACCTCATTTTTGCAGCCCCTTGTGCCTGTACCATCATCTACTTGTTTACTTATTCACTCATTCATCTGCAAAGCTTTGTTTCTGCTGCTAGCTCCACTGCTCTTTCCACTGCACTTCCTGTGTTCCTGAAGAAGGGTTTTCACCTCTGCCAAAGGGGGTTTCTGCGTGGGTTGGGGTCCTCCTGATGGCTGTACTAGCAGAGCGCACAGCCTTATGCAGCTGACAAGCAGACACAGTCTTTTTCATGTCTCAGATGCAGGTGTATTAGTTGCCCACCCACAACGGATATTCTCCTGCAGAATGAGCTTTTCTAAACTCATTTTATCAGATTTCAGCAGGGTGACCTAGGACATCTGCCACCACTCCTTTCTTTTGTGGCTTGGAATAAATACATTTCAGAAAGTAACTAAGATTTTTTTGCATGGGGTCAAGAACACAGTTTCTTTTGAACTCATAGAACACTCTAGTGTAAAGACAGATTCAAACATTGTAGCTTCTGCTTTCAATGTTCACATGCTTAATTTTTTCTTTTTAATCCATTTACCAGACTGCCTTTGATTGTTAGGAAGGTTTTGTGGCATTGTTCCAATAATATGATTATATTGTGTTTGTAGAGGTTTGATAATACTCTTCTTTATGTAAGTTTTTATTGCCATAGTCATCACAGGTGTTAAAATCAAGGCTTTCAGACCTTTTGTATTCTATAAAGGAAAATTCAGGCCAACTGAATGTTTGCTGTCATTTGCAGAATGTGATAATGATAGGAAAATTGAAGAAAGTCTCGCTTTGACCTAGAAAACATGGAGATTTACCTACCTCCACAAACCAAGATTTCTGACTCCCAATAGAACTGTTGAATGTTGAAACCCAGCTTCCACAGGGTTTCTAACAAACTATGGAATCACTAGAAATGCATGGTTTCAGCTGCTCTCAGCATTCCCAATAAAATCTATCTTTCAAAGAAGGGGGATATTTCTCCAAAGGAGTAAAGCATTTCCAGTATGTTAACAAGTATGGTGTTAGGATGGGAAACTCTAAAAGTCCTTCTGAGAAAACAACTCTAGTATAGCAAGAATCTCCTCTTATTGATTCCCACCAACCTCTCTAAATGTAGATTCCAACTGAAATCAGAAGCAACATGCATCATGCAAAGTGGAAAATCCACTGTAAATATTTTATGAACCATGTAAAGAGTTGGTAGTGTACAGGTATATTAATACAACCTGTGTTGTTTCCTCATTGTTCTGTTATAATTTCAGAAAACAGTTCAGATTAACTTAAAAAAAAATTGAAATAATGATTAAGTTTTAAGATAGTGTTAAGTTTACAACTTGTCATTCTTCTGTATAATTTCTGTAAGCAACATAGAACTATTTTTGGATCGTGCCCTGTTTTAATGTTTCTGTGTACACAATAGTTTTGGCAGCGGCAAATGCATTCAGTCAAAATTCCTACTTCAGCAAGAGATACAGAAGCAGGTCTGCTTTATAAAAGAGCTTAGTCAAGAAGATGTTTGTAATGGTGGGTGCTTCTAGTTACCCAAGAAGACAACTACATTGTATTTTGAAATACTAAAAAATCTCTATTTCACATGCAGCTTTGCTTCTCTGCATGGCCCCCTTTGTTGGTGGTTGAGGTTTGCTCATTGAACTTTCGGTTTATATTGAGTTCTCCCTTCCTTTCCATCCCTCAGACGCTGTGGTAGAGTTTGTCTTTAAGGAATATATTTTCCCATCATTTCCCACATGTCAGTCAAAAAAAAAAAAAAAAGGTTCTTGAGCTTTCAAGAAATTCCAGAAAAATGTTCCAGAATATTAACAATAGCACAGAAAGATGTTTAAATTTATAGTTAATAATACAGATTAAGATAAAGAGTTCAGTTTCCACTTGTTCTGCTGCTCTGAACCCACAGAGCTGTAACTTTGATTTAACAGAGGTAGGCAAATTGCAAATGATAACACAAGCTATTCATGACATGAAACAATTTCATTGTGCGTAGCATTTTCTGACAGCAGTGTTGAATTTGAGAGCATAAGCCATCAAAACCAAAATTAAGAAAAATTAGATATGATGTGCATATGCCTTGTTAAGGATTCAGTAACTTTCTTTTAGTGCACTGCCGGAAGCTAGTAAAAAGCAATGCGTCCAAAAAAATCATCATCCCGAAACAGATATTGAGTATTATCACAGTAAAACCATCAAAAGAAAATCAGAAGTGGACTATAAGTTGCACAAACTTTATTCCTAGCATTTTTTGCTGTGTTGTTTCATTTTATGCATACCAGCAGTGAAACATACTAAGGCTGAAACACCAGGTCAAAAGATAATATGCAGGTTTGGTTTTAATGCCCAGAAAGTAGTACAGATTTTATTCTATGTTATAAAATTAATGGTGTCATGTGCACTCTCAGCAGGAGATTTTTTGAACCTACAAGCACATATTTATTTGTATGATCCATTGTGTGAGACCCTTAATAAATGCAGTCCCTACAGCACATAAGCCTTGTCTAGCAGCTACCAACTAGATACAAAAAAATGCAAATAAGGTTCAGAGCACAAGAGAACTGAGCTCAACTTGTACATCAAATGGATCACCTAATTTTTATTTCTTTTTCTCCTCCTAACCCAGAAGTGAAATTCCCTGAAAAAAAAAAAAAATCCCAAGTTTTACATTATAATTCCTTGACAGAGAAGAATTTGTCCGACACACTCAGCAATTATTTTAACTATTTGTAACATTTATCATTCCTTTTGGCACAAGCATGCATTTGACACATTCAAAACTGTGAAATAAAAGGAACATTGTCTTAAAAACCCTGTGTCCCCTCACTGCGCCTTACCTTGGTGTTATTATGATTTTCTTTATAACTAATATGCCGATCATCAACAACATTCTCAAAACTCATCTGATCCTATAAATATACTCATGACAAAGAAAATATTGAAATGAATTTGTGTTTGGGGGATTAAAATAATTTTAATAAGAAAATTTGAGCATATTTTTTTAAAAGGAGATCATTTTTTGTTGCTTCAAATATGCAGCATACTTTCCATACTGAAGCCATAAATTTATTTTAACTAAAAACATATGAAGAATGAGTAAATTATCATCTGGCTAATAAATGCTTTATAAAAGAAGTGATGACTCTTTTCAAAATATTCATCAGTCTAATATTTCTATATGAAAGAACAACATTAAAAAAAAAAAAAAGAAAGCACAAAGTGTATTCAGTATTTTTATACCAATAGTTATGCTAAGAAAAATTTCCATCAACTTCTTTATTTTACCTCATGAAAATGCATTTCTCTACATGCATTTGTCTTTTCAATTGAAAGAATTCCTGGCTTACAGTGTCATGCTTACTCAGTCACCAGATTTATAATGGAAAACGCAGAATTTTCAAGAAGAGAAGGCAATTTCAGAAATTTAAACAACTGCTGCATTTCAGACCATTGGGAAAAAAACCAGACCAATATTTTTCTATTTTTATTTGACACTTCAGCTTTATGATTTTCTTTTTTTCTTAATGTGGAGATTCCACTAAAACAACTTAATCTAAACACTGTTCTTATTTTTACAAGAACAAGTCCAGAGGAGGTCCACGAGGATGATCAGGGGACTGGAGCACCTCCCGTATGAGGACAGGCTGAGAAAGCTGGGGCTGTTCAGCCTTGAGAGGAGAAGGATGCATGGAGATCTCCTAGCAGCCTTCCAGTATCTGAAGGGGGCTTAGAAGGATGCTGGAGAGGGACTCTTCTTGAGGGACTGCAGTGATAGGACAAGGGGTAATGTTAAGTGATAAGTTAAAACTTAAAACAGGAGAAATTCATTTTAGATATAAGGAAGAAGTTCTTTACTGTGAGGGTGGTGAGGCACTGGAATGGGTTGCCTAAGGAAGATGTAAATGCTCCATCCCTGCAGTGTTCAAGGCCAGGCTGGACAGAGATGTGAGTGACATGGTTTAGTGTGAGGTGTCCCTGACCATGGCAGGGGGGCTGGAATTTGATGATCTTAAGGTTCTTTCCAACCCTAACTCTTCTGTGACTCTATGATTCTATGAGTGTCCTGGGGTACGCAGTAGCAGTCATTTTTCTCATTCTTAGTGGCTGGTGCAGTGCTGTGGTTTTGACTTTCAGCCTGGGAACAATGCTGATAAAACCAATGCTTATAGTTGCTGCTCAGTAATGTTTAGCCTGATCAAGGACATTCTGAGCCTCATGCTCTGCCAGGGAGGAGGGGAAGCCAGGAGGAAGCAGTGACAGGACACCTGACCCAAACTGAACAAAGAAGTATTCCATACCTCAGCATGTCATGCCCACTATATAAGCTGGGGGCAGTCATCCAGAAGGCTTTGACCACTGCTGGAGTTGGGCTGGGTATTGATTGATGGGTGGTGAGCTGTTGTATTCTCTTCCCTTGTTATTTCCCTTATCATTATTATTATTGGTGGTAGCGGTAGTGATTTGTGTTATACCTTAGGTATTGGACTGCTCTTGCCTCAACCCGTGGGAGTTACGTTCTTTCAATTCTCCTCTCCATCGCTCCAGGAGTGGGGGGAGGGAGGGGGTGGAGTGAGCCAACGACAGCATGGTGTCTGTGTTATAGCTGGACTTAAACCACAATGAGGAATCTGCAGAATCCAGTATATGTGGTCATGCATATAATAGTTGGAGCAGAAAGTAAGAACAACAATTGACCTTAGCCTCCATATGTAGGTAAGAGGAAGGCACTACATTAAACATGTAGATATAAAAAAGCAGAATCTTGTCCTGCCTTTGTACAAGGAACCATCTTTCTGCAGAAGTCTTGGGTTTGTTTATTAGTTTAAATTCTTGGTTTTCTCTGGCTAATTAAATATTTTACATCTCAAAAAAGTCTCCATGAAAAAAATTATCTTGAAAAATTGTACAGTTTTGATGGGTTTAAATAATTCAGTTATTTCTTCTGCTTATCTTGCAATTTTGTAGCAGTGGCTTTGTGAACTTAAATGTGGCTCCTGGTACTAGTGGCTTCTTGTGGAAACAAAAATTACTGGAATGCAGGTGCTTAATTCTTCCTAAATTTTCAGTCCACTCCCATGTACGAATTAGAATGGTATTTCAATATGTACTCTTACTGTGGTAATTTAGTAAAGTAGCAAAATGGGAGGAGAAGAGGGATAGAGGAAGACAATGGGAGAGTAAATACATTGGTGTTTGGTTAAACCAAATATTGGGTACTCAAGACAAAGCCAACTGAAGTCAATTGAAGTATTCTCTAAAGAATTTAGTGAAAATATAACAGACCTGTTATCTACATTTGATTTGGTTCAAGACAAGGCTCTTCCCAGCTCATGTTTTAAAACACATTTACTAGTAAAATTCTGCCATCCAGAATGAAAATTAAAGTCATATCAAAGTGACGCTATAGATTCACAGCCAGTTGCCTACAGTTAATGAAATCCTAAATTCCTGAAGATTCGTACTACTGCTATCAGTTCCAGACTTTCAGTGTGCACAAGTACAATGGAAGAACAGAACAGAAAAATCCATAGTTTGGCTAATGTATTTGTCATTCATGAACAGAGATGGTTGGCATTATCAGTGTAAATTATTTAATCCTTTATTAGAAAGAAACTGAGAAACAAACACCATTTTCTTAGTCAAAATAATATGCAAGTTTTCAGTGAAAGTTCAGTGTTCACTGAGACCATGCTGCAGATCAGAAACAAGTCTGTTTATCACAAGTATTACTGTAACATTAAAAGTTAATAAGTGAGGATGCACAGGATGATGAAAAATGAGTATTTATAACAGACATTGTAATGAAATTACCTCAGTGAATGGAGATAACTTTCTTCATAGTAGCCAGACCCAGTGAAATTGCACATTTGTGGGGTTTTTTGTCTGCACCACCTTGACTGCAAGGACACATCAGTGAAGTTATCACAACAGCTGCAAATTTTTTAAAAAAACCTTTATTCACAACAGCTTTAAATATAAATAGATTCAGACAATTTTCTTCCAAGTAGGAAATATATCAATACACTTAAAGGTAGTCACGTGATAGAAGGTGCATCATTGGTTATAGTTTCATGTCCAACCTGATGAACTAAATGATAATGTCAGAGAAATACTATACATTCTAAGAAAACAAATGCACCTAAGTCCATTTCTGTCTATTCCTTCCTCATATCTCTCACTGGGAAAACAGCAACAAATACAAACTACTCTGATGACCCTTTGAGAAAACAGTGACAGATAACACTGTTTAAAATCCATACTCTACTATTTTAACTCGAAAAATACTTGCACTTTGTCATGGTTTAAGCCCAGCCATAACTCACACAGTCACACTCTCACTCACCACTTTTTGCCCCCTTTGCCCTGCTCTCAGAGGGATAGGGAGGAGAATTGAAAGAATGTAACTCCCAAGAGTTGAGGCAAGAGCACTCCAATACCCAAGGTATAACACAAATCACTACTGCTACCACCAATAATAATAATGATAAGGGAAATAACAAGGGAAGAGAATGCAACAGCTCACCACCCACCAATCGATACCCAGCCCAACTCCAGCAGTGGTCAAAGCCTTCCGGATGACTGCCCCCAGCTTATATAGTGGGCATGACATGCTGAGGTATGGAATACTTCTTTGTTCAGTTTGGATCAGGTGTCCTGTCACTGCTTCCTCCTGGCTTCCCCTCCTCCCTGGCAGAGCATGAGGCTCAGAATGTCCTTGATCAGACTAAGCATTCTAAGCAGCAGCTAAAGACATCGGTGTTATCAGCATTGTTCCCAGGCTGAAAGTCAGAAACACAGCACTGCACCATCTACTAAGAATGAGAAAAATGGCTGCTACTGCTGAACCCAGGACACACTTAGAAATATTATTTGCCTTCACTTAAAAACAATGTGAAAAAATGACCAAGAATGGCAGTGGTGCAATTTATTGCACCATTTAACTTTAGAGTATGTAACTGCCTGTTGAAATCTACAGTCATGATTTAAGCATGGACAGTTTAGAGGTGCTAATGGATCCTGCAGACATATTTATATTGTACAGTCAAAATCATAGTCTGACCTGTGAGAAGGCTGGAGAGCCTACCTACTGGAGCTACACTGTGTAGCCACTCGGGATCTTAAACACTATTTAACCTTTTAATAATTGATCAAAACTTAAACTTCTTTTTCTTCATCTGCAGAGGGGGTGTGTTGATGGAATACAAATCAAATTACAGCTTTCTTTAAACAGTGTTTTGTCTTTATGATAGAGTAGCCTGGATCCAATTAATTTATCACTGAATATCACTAATTACATTAGCCTATGCCACTTTACATGTTTTATGCACAGATTTGCTTTGTTAGTTAGTTCAGCAGGGAAAACGTTAAGCTGTGAAAGTGAGTGCATAGCCTCAGAGCTCTGTTGCACTTACATATTGAAAAATTAAATAGAAAACAGGTTTTCCTTCTTTTCAAAGAAAGGTCCCAGACATGAAAGTAAATGCCAATAAAGCCACAATAGGATGATATCACTAGTATATGATTGCATCTTCTGTGTTGCATTACTCAAGAGAAAAATCTATTAAACAAAGAAATTGTTTGAAATATTGCACTTTGATAAAGAAATGTATAAAAAATTTAAGATGCATAAAATAATTTATTTTAGAAAATATATTGTGTACGTGTAATATAAACCTTTACTTGTTTGTTGGCTTTAAAAGAAATATTTATATGTTCTCTGTTAGAGAATTCCTAAAAACTGATCACTCATCCATTCCAAGGAATAGCAAGAAGTAAAAAGAACTGAATTCACATTTTGGAAAAGTCAGACAGGGAGACAACACAGGAAATTACTCTGGCACCAGAAGTAAGTAGTAGCCATGTGGGGGAACCCACAATAGTGCCTGTCAGAGTCTAGAACACAGAAGCAAGCTAAGATACAGAATAGATGGAGAAAGGGGAATTAAATCAAACTTGCAAAAATCATATCACAGAGCTATGAACTGCATAGATAACGCTTTAACAGTGCCTGAAGATTCCAAAGCATAAAATGCATGTAGGGTTCATATGCACGGGTGTATATAAACACACAAGTAAACAAATAAAGTCGAAACCAATCCTCATTAGCTAACAGCTACAATAATTGTACAAACCAAACCAACCAAACAAAAAATGCTGAACACAATCAGTATTTACATCATTGCAACATACGACACTAAAATAAAAAGATGAGAAAATCAAGTAAAGAAGGTACTGAAAGTCAGGAAGATAGCTCAACAAAGAAATCCAAAAAATAAAACCTTGCTTGCCATAAAGCACTCATTAAGTACTTTAATTTTTATTTTTTTTAGATTTTGCTGCACATACGTGGAATCATATGATGCTGTCTTCTTGTATATGAGATAGGACTATAGCTTGATTTTGCTGTCACCTATTTGTCATAGGTGAAAAAATGGCTTAGGCAATGAATGCTCTTATGTAGAAGACAATTGGATGCATGTGAGACTCAAAAATTGGACTTTTGAACTCTCATGCAGAAGCTGCTTCTTGCTGCAACTGGTACGGTTTAGTTGTAAAATTTGACAACACCTGGGCTAAACAGAAGTGGACCTGGGCTATAATCTGGCTTCTCTTGAAACAGAAAAGGTTGCACCTGAGCTGAAAGGAGATAAAATCCTAGGAATACTTAGGAATAGTGTAATCTTATTAAAATATGTAGGCCATAATTTTTGTCTTTTCAATGATACACTACTCCTGTGCACAATAGTCAGGCCCTCCATATTTCTGCAGGCTTTCCCTTTTAATGAATCTCGTATGTGCATAAATAACAATGACTTCCATTCAGAATACTGTGGCTTATTTTTAACGCTCTGTGTACCATCAGTGCACCATTGAAACTGGAGGAAAGTCATAATTTTAATTATTTCAATGAAAGAAACTTATCATCTCATTTTTTATTTTATACAAACCACAACAAAATTTACTGATCACTTACTGGTGACTAGCTTTCCAATGACTTGTTTTTCCTTTCACTTCTGTCCTTTCCTTTATTTCAGGTTTGCTTCTGATTCCATAGGTACCACAGGTTCCACATCTGCAAGCATATACATTCATTTAAAATGACATTCGGAGATCTAGGCAAAGATAAAAAATATAATTTGGCCTCATTTTAGAGAGTCAAATGTTAAGGGGAGGGGGGAATGAAAAAAGGAAATGCTTTTAGAACACATTAATAACTTGTTTTAAAAATGCATTTTCATCTTTCACATCTTTTCTGCAATGAAGAGAAAGGCACTCTCTAATTTTGTTTGTACTTATTGCAATGAATATAAAAACTAAGAATTGTTTGATAGCTGGAAACAGACGAACAATCTCCACCAACTAAATTGGTGGCTACAAACCAGATGACTATTATTTGGGATGGTAAATGTACAAAACAGAAACTTGGCTTTAACATTCTTGATTAATTTAGCTGTGGTTTTATAGCCTGGGAGACCAGGCTCATTGATTAGTACAGCAGCTATTGCTTGGGGAAAAGCAAATGTCTCCATGTTGATGCACCTTCAACAGTTACAGAAGTCAGCACTGAAGTCTATATTTGTTACTATGCGATGACATTTTAGACACTACAATTTTGTAGTCCCTCTGAGGTGTATCAGTAAATACCAATTTACAATGACAATCGTTATAATTCTCTGTGGGCTACTGCTTGAGGCAGGAGTATATCTCAGCCTCCATTCAGGCACTGTTTTCTTTGTTATTGCTTCCATTCAGTGACTCTACCATCAAGAAGCTATACAAAGTAGACAATTTTCTCAGAAGTATTTTTTTCTGGTAACAAAAACCCCCAAAACCAAACCAAACTAAAACAAAAAAAAAAAAAAACACAACAGAACTAGCCCCCCCTTGCCCCCCCCCAAAAAAACAACAACAAAACAAAAACACAAAAAAAAAAAAAACACACACACAAAAAAAACAAAACAAAACAAAACAAAACAAAAAACAACAACAACAAAAAAAAAACAACAAAAAAAACCAACTTACTCATGGCAAATTAGTTCCAAAAACTTCTTCAGTTCTGGATGCGGAGGGGGAGAGTTTTAGCTGTTTATAGATCCAAGTGTGTTTGTTGATTTCCATCCTGAATAATTCAGTCATTCATAGTCCTGTATTTATATGACTTCAGATCAAAAAACATTTCTGATAATCAGTTTATGCTAGAAGGTAAACTTAAAATTGCAAACAAACTAAAACTACTTTTATGCTATTCCAAAGAATATGATGCAACATATATTCATATGGATATTACACTTTTTTTATTGCACATCACTCACTGGTATATCAAGTTATTAGCAAAACTTAAGTCACTTTCAAATTCATTTCATGCTGTCTTCCTCTGCACTTCATATTCAAACACCAATAATTGCTTCCCATGTGTAACTGCTTAGACGCTAATTTTTGATAGAGGAAAGACAAACCACATACTGGTTAACTGTGTAGGCCTATTTTTAAAAGAATATTTCATGGACTCCATTATTGGGAAGTTATAATGAAGTGATCAATAATGAGAACAGTGGAGATGCAATTACACAGTACTTTGGATAATTGATTACTGTTTAAATTTCTTTTCCCTTTTTCTTTCTTTGATTGATGAAGAAACCCTATCAGTCCCATTTCAACCTCTCTGCCTCCTTTGTACACAGAAAAAAGTCTAAATCATATCTCTCTATTTATTTATCTATCTATTTTTATTTTGGCATTTATGGAGAGCAGGACAAAAACTTGATGTCTATTTGCGCGCCATGGACCAACTAGGTAATTTTCTTCCTAACCCATTGAGACTAACACGGTATACTGGGTTTGTCTGGGATACACTTTTTTTTTTTTCATAGTAATTACTATTATGGTGTGTTTTGGATTTGTGATGAAAATAGTCTTGATAACATGGGGACATTTACATCATTGCTGAGCAGTTCTTACACAGAGGTAAGGACTTTTCTGCTTCTTATTCGGCCCCACCAGCAAGCAGATCACAGGTACACAAGAAGCTGGAAGGAGATACAACTAAAACAGTTGACCATGAAGCTGATGGGAAATGGTGAAGGAATTTTTTGTTTTGTTTTGCTTGTGTGCATGGCTTTTGGTTTACCTATTAACCTGTCTGTCTCAACCAAGTTTTCTCAATTTTACCGTTCCAATTATCTTGCCCATACTAGCAGGTGGAGAGTGAGAGAGCAGCTGTGAAGTGTGTAGGTGCCTACAGGGGTTAAACTACAGTAGGCCTTTTTAGAACTCATCATGGGGCTCAAAGGGTTCAAGATAATGACAGAATTGTTTGGACTACGCTTGATCAAATTCATAGGTGTTACTGGTGTTTAGCTATTGCTATTAGCTAGCATGCTTCTGTTCCTGACATTGGGCTTGCTTGCCTTACTGTATAGTAGCATAGTGCTTGTTAGTAGCTGCTTTTTCCTTTTGCTGCTTTTGCTGTGCGGTGCTTATCATCTGAACCTGCTGCGCCTGGGAACATTTTGATAAGAACAATGGCCATGTGTGTGGGCTGGCAGATTGTCAAAACATTGCTGCTCTTTCTGTGATGCCGTACTGAAAAGGCTGGAACTCCAATGTGAACTCAGGTCAAAATGGCAGTGACCTGTGGATGAGCCCACATGGGAACAGAACACCCTGAAGCTTCTGTGGAATGTATGAGCCCATGCCAGAGCAGGTACATCTCGAAGCATCTGTAGCTGTGGTTATGTCTCTGCCACAGAAAGTAAACCTCTGAAGGAATAATGGTTATTGGTAAGGCCGTGTTGGAGCAGGTGTACTCCTGAAGGGAGTGTGGCTGTGGGTGAGGTCACATTAAAGCAGTTACAACTCTTGCATAAGGCTGCAGTAGAGGAGGTACACCTGAAAGCAACTGAGGCTGTCAGTGTCACAGCAGGTATAGCCCTGAAGAGAGTGTAGTTTATAGGTAACATACCACTAAGAAGAAGTACACCCCTGAGGTCTGTGGTCCAGTCTTTGCTGCCTACTGGAGTAAAAAAATGACACACTGCTATTCATCAAATTTCACAGGGCAATCGCCCACTCTGTCATAGCACTTTTAGGTTAAAACAGCAACCAAGAGCATGATGTCTGGCCCACATCTTTTGAGTTAAAAGACCACTGACTAGATAGCTACTTGGGGGAATGAGAAAGAATGACTATATGGAGACCATAATAGGAAACTGTTAGATTAGATACATGAAGAAAAAGTAGGTGCATAGTAACAGGTAATACGCAGCTTGTTTAAGGAGATAGAAACTCACAACTATGAGATCAAATTCGATAACCAAAATGGAGGAAAAAGAGAAAACAAATGTATTTACATTTGAAATACACATCAAAAGAACACTTGCATTCACTGTTTCTGAAAACCTTATCTACCTAAATACAGGCCTCACTTTTTAAATACTTATCTATGTGCTTCACTTTAAGCACCAGACCACCTCTGTTTAAATAAATAGGGTGAGTATACTCATTTCAGTAAATGGGACCACTGTGCTTAAATTTTAAAAAGAATCAGAGTGGAAAACATTTTGAATATAAACAGAGATCTCCACTAAAAAATTAATGAAACATTTTATAGATCACTGAGCCACGTAGTTTTTGCTTATTCTAAAATATTTTAGGTAATTCAAAATCTGTAGAAGCAAGAGCATCTACAGATTGGCTTAAAAAGCTGCTCCCAAGCAAAAGTGTACAGAAGAGTAGCTCCAGCCAGGGTTTCTTCCAGCTTTTCCTTCAAGGGTGAGTGACCAAGATTAAGCACCTGCACTACCAAAGATCTTGCCCTGAGTGCATGCAGCTAAAGGTTTAGGAGGAATATGTACCTGACACCCTTAACATTTCCTCATCTCTCTCAGCATCTTAGTGAAACAGTTTGCTGTAGTATCACCTTTACATTGCATTCTTGCAATTGGATTTTAGATTTCAAGCCAAAGATTCTATTACTATATGTGGGGAGCATATATTTCTTCTTAATTTCAGTACCATTCTTCCACTGACATGTTCTGCTCCGTAACGCCAATAAAGCTATCTGCCTGGCAACATTAGCTGGATCATTCTTGATCCAGCAGGTTTATGTCACCAATTATATAAAAGCTGTGGTTTGACAGAGCACTTTAGTACCACTTCAGGTTTTCTTTGTTGGTGAAAGTAATACTGAGCAACAAAACAGGGGAAATCAAATCACACCTCACCATTTAATATTCCTCTCCTGGTTCTGTTTTGTTGTTTTGTTTTTTTTTTTAGTATTACACTACTTATTTCCCTCCTACCCAATTCAGGAGTTGCCCCACATCGCCCTCTTAAGGACCAGTCTGGATGAGGTCTTTCAATTTACCAGCTTCAAACACACAGGCACATACAGGCACTCACCCAGGGAGTGCTGGGGTTTTTTTTTAATTTTTCAGAACCAGTGACTTGTCTATTTTAAGGTGCAGCAACCCTTTTCGCACAACTTCTAATCCTAAGAAGTACCAATATGCCCAAATGATGCCAATAATGCCCAAGCTGCCAATATGCCCCAAATTATCACTGACTCATTTATACATTGAATCCCAAATGGCTGGGATGGGACCTCTCATCCAAACCCTCCTTAGCTCAAGGTGGATCAAGAATAAACAGATGTTAAGAGTTAGCTGATCTCTTAATTTAAGAGTTATTACAGACTGTCTGTGAAGACTAGATGTTCTTAAGTTTTAATCCATTAGTTGTGGATGTTTTCAGTGATTCCAAGGGGAAGGAACTCAGAAAGTGATGAAGCTCTGTGCCAGCGCCCTGCCTTATCTCTCTTATAGTGCTGTGTTGCAGCGTTTCTTGCTGAAAACGGACTGTGAGCAATCCAGAAAACTGCTTGACATTTGTAAAGTATTGAACCAAAGGCTGTGAGGCCCTGCTTGGAAGTTACTGAAGAATGTGTGGAGGTTACTATAGGTCATGTACATGCAGAAAGCTTTGAGAAAGTTGGCACGGATGGTTGTTAAGAGGGATGCCTACGAAGGAACTGATATTTGTGTCCTTGAAACCGTCTGTTGTTGTGGCCGCAGCCTGGGAATCACTTACTATTGTAACAACCAATTATAAAACCGTTGCTAACACTTGGCTAAAGAATGTAACCAATCAGATGTTATTGAATGTTCTAGTCTTCTGAGGCTTTTTCTATAAAAGACGCTGCTTGCCTGTAATAAATTGTCAACGCTTGATCATATTGGTCAGAGTTCTTTGTCCTTGATCTCCCGCAGTGCTGTTGGAGACAATATGTGGTTAAGTGGATTGTACTTGGAGGTAGTGTGGCATTTCTTATATGGTAGGCTGCTTAAAGCCTTCATTTTAAAGCATTCTTTTTTCCCAGAAATACCCTGTAACAAACAAAAATGGCATGGGTCAGATTCTCTAGGTGCTGCTGTGGAAATGAAGCAAAGCACCCTTTTCTTAGAATATCTGGGAAGGGTCAGTGTTCAACCTGGCATTGCTTATAGTCCATGAAAGCATAATGAGATAGCATTTGCCAAGTGCCATGTCACTCAGCTCCCCCACATAGATGTATCCTGAGCATCATCATAAAGAAGGACCATAGACAAGCACCTTCCCATTTCAGTTGTTAGACTCTCTCTATATGAAGACTCTTATGATTCCCAAAAACTTGAAGCCTTGCTGAAACACAGAGGAGGTAAAACAATGACCAGTTTTGGAGATATAAGCTCCAGTTCTGTGTACAAACTTACTGTTCATGAATCTTTAAGGGAAGTAAATATGTCTTGTGTTATTTTGTCGTGGTTTAAGCTCAGTTAGCCAGTAACTCAGAAACATGCAGCTGTTCCCTCACTTCTCCCCCCTCACACCCCTTCCTCCCCCTACTCTCAGAGGGATGGTGAGGAGAATCAAAAAAATGTGACTCCCATGGGTTGAGGCAAGAACAGTCCAGCAACTAAGGTAAAACACAAACCACTGCTGCTATCACCAATAATAAAAATGATAAGGGAAATAACAAGGGAAGAGAATACAACAGCTCACCACCTGCCAACCACTACCCAGCCTGACCCTAGCAGTGATAGAACCCTTCCGGATAGCTGCCCCCGGTTTATATAGTGGGCATGATGTGCTGTGGTATGGAATACGTCTTTGTTCAGTTTGGGTCAGGTGTCCTGTTTCTGCTTCCTCCTGGCTTCCCCTCCTCCCTAGCAGAGCATGAAACTCAGGAAGTCCTTGGTCAGGGTAAACATTACTGAGCAGCAACTGAAAATATCGGTGTCATCAGCACTGTTCCCAGGCTGAAAGTCAAAACCACAGCACTGCACCAGCCACTAAGAAGGAGAAAAATGACTGCTACTGCTGAACCCAGGACACATTTATGCACAAATAACACTGTACATCAAAACTGCAGAAAAAGTAGAGGGAAAACTCAATGTTATATATACAAGGAGTCTGATCCTTGAGATCATCACTATTGCATCAATCAATCCTATTTGTCTAAAAGCAATAGGACAACCATCCTGAAAAGAAACCCCCACAAAACACGTGTTACCTAGAGCGAGAATTTACAAATGGAAGCTTAGGGTTCTCCTAATGAGTTGCTCACAGTTTAAAACTAGACAGCAATTTTATGGAGTACTTACTTCATAAAATGGGTCTTTTCTGCATCTCCTTTTAAGCTGTCTTATCTTGAAGGCAAGATATCAGAACTTACAAGCGTACCTTTATTTATAAAACCAATTTCTTCTACACAGAAGAACTGTATGTGAATAACTGTAAAAAAAAGTTTATAATGAAATGTAAATAGTTGAAATAGTCAAACGTTACAGCCAACGGGCATCAAAGAGTAAATATTGTATCATATTAATTTATTTAAACAGTGGTAAATTAACAATACTTCACTTCTATCACAGCATACAAGGATAAAAATAAGGTTAAGTGTGCTTATTTTTAAATAAAACATGTTCTTGTTCAATTCAAAATATGTAGCATCCACTTCATTGCTCAGGTAATGAGCAATGCTGCATATAAATCAGCCCAATTCCAGACTAATGAAAAACAGAGAGGAGAAAGTGACAGAACTTGAGAGTTAGGCAATGAATGAAGAAATAATAGAGGAATAATTTGCTTTAAAAAAAAAATCATAATTCACTAAATAAATTATTTTGTGAATATTATTCATTTGGCTTTAGCGGTGTGATTAGTGTATCATTATCTGCAACTGAAATTGACTTTCAGTGAAGGTGCAACTTTACCAAATGTCACCTGTGAAGAAATCTCTGCTTAGCAAGTTGCAAATCAAGATGACCCATGAGAAATTGCTCGAAATACCTTGATGGTGGTAATCTATCAGAGGTAAACTCTTTAATGTTAATTAAATTACAAGTATCAAAAAAAAAAAAAAAAGTATGAGAGCTAAGGAAATAGTAACAAACGTCCATTAACTAATAATAAAAACATTCAGTAAACTGACTTTCTTAGAAGCCAGGAGCAAATGAAACCCATTACAGCTCTGATATCATGGATTACCTTGTCTCTGAATGATTCTTACTCAGAAAATTATGGAAATGGTTTGAATACTGTATATGTATAACTAATGCAGATGAGCCATCCATTACATTTTTAAATTATCCCCTGGGTGAGTTTAAAGAAGACCTACTTTTCTTTGAGATAACAAGGCTGTGACATGAAATCACTATCATGATATATACAAGCTGTCTAATGCTTTCCCATCACAATCTTATAGGACTACATGAACATCACCCTTCTCTGGTCATTATTCTCTGCAACAAAAAATAGGGTTTTTTTCAGGTTTTAGCTTTTTTTTTTTTTTTTTTTTTTTTGTCTCTGCATCAGTAATGATGCGAAAGTGCTACTTCTAAAATACAGACTAGGTTTCTAAGTCCATATCTGCTTGATTCTTTTTGGTCCATTACAGATGCAGGCTTGCTCTTAGAATAAAAAAGCAATCTGAATCTCTGAATGCTAATAATTTCTGATAAGCAGAGTACAGCAATCTAGACAGACTTCTTAAAAACAATGTTAGGACCCAAGTTTTTTACAGTCCTTGACAAGCATCCAAACAGTGGAAAACAGCATCATCTCTGCAAGTGAAAAGGTACAGCTTAGTATTGAGATGGGACCATTATCAGGTTGCAGAAAATAGATAAGTTCCCAGGCAGTCATAAGCAATACTGGCTTGTGAACAGCTGATCTCTCCTGATTAGCACAACAGCTTTCATGCTCAGTTTTGGAAAAATTATCTCACCTTGAAAACATTACTCTGAAATTCAGTGTCTTCAATGTGTGGTGGTAACAGACAGTAGAATAAACTTTATGAATTTGGTAGATCTTCTTTTTTCTACTCTCATGACCTCAAACCCATTGTGACAGCATACTGAAGGGAGAAGAGGCAAACAGTTATTTCAAACTTTTGTTAATGTCCAGAAAGTTTTCAGACAGCTCTAGTTAATATCCATGTAGTCACATTGAATGAGCAGATTGACCTTCAGGACTAAGATTTCCATGCACCAGATGAAATACGTGCATCTGTTTGAAACTCATTTTTCAGTGTCCTAGAACATGACTTTTGTGAAAGTGTCACAGGCACAGGCAAATATTCCTCCTATGATGCTGTGCAGCTACCTGTTCTTAAAGAAGGTGTCTAATGTCCTAAGAAATTAAAATGACATTTCAAAACTGATCATAGAACCATAAAATCATAGAATAGTTAAGGTGGGAAAGGACCTTAAGATCATCTAGTTCCAACACCCCTGTCATGGGCAGGGGCACCTCACACTAAACCATGTCACTCACAGCTCTGTCCAACCTGGCCTTGAACACTGCCAGCAATGGAGCATTCCCAACTTCCTTGGGCAACCCATTCCAGTGCCTCACCACCCTCACAGTAAAGAACTTCCTCCTTATATCCAATCTAAACTTCCTCTGTTTAAGTTTTAACTCGTTACCCCCTTTTCCTATCACTACAGTCCCTAATGAGGAGTCCCTGCCCAGCATCCTTCATAGTACCCATCATAGAACCATAGAATAATTAGGGTTGGAAAGGATCATAAGGTGCTATGAACAAGTAAGCCACTTAACACTGAAGGAGAGGACACAAAATCAGTTTCACAATTAGGGTGGCAATACTGGCCTTAAAAGAAAGGTCTTTCCAGGGTGAATGCTGTTCTATATAATAGCTAGATTCAAGATCCTGCAGAATCTTGCAGGTCACTTTCCTAGCCTTGTCGGCCATGTTATTTCTAATGCAGGCCAGGATGTTGCTGTCCTTCCTGGCTGCCTGGGCATAAGCCAGCTGTCAATCAGAACCCCCACATTATTTTCCACCAAGCAGCTTTCCATTCATTCTTCTTCAGCATTGCATGGGGTTGTTGTGGCCCAAATGCAGAACTCAGTACTTTGCTTTTTTGAGCCTCATACCTTTGGCCACAGGCCATCAATCCAGCCTGTCCAGATCCTTCAGCAGACCCAACACTCTCAGCAAAGTTGTTGTCTGCAAATTTGCTGACGGTGCACTTGACCCTCTTAACTCATATCATCAATAAAGATATTAAACAACACTGCCCCTAATCTGCCTTGGGACAGGTGATCAGTCAACAGAGAGTTTGTGGGTCAGGTTTAGGGGGAGAACACTGACAGGAGAAATTACTGTAGGGATCTGTTACAGACCACCTGACCAAGAGGACTCTGCGGATGAAGCTCCCTATAACAGATAGAAACAGCCTCACGCTCACGGGCCCTTGTCCTCATGGGTGACTTCAATCACCCTGATATCTGTTGGAGGGACAGTTGCTCTAGTCTGTTTGATATGTTTGATATCTTTTATGAATTTTTTTTTCAGTTTCAGAAGGTGGAATTGGGTAAATAAAGGAAGCTCCATAAATAAACGCTTAGTCAAGAGTAAAAGCACTTTCAACATTCTTAAAACCTTATTTAAATTGCCTAGCCAAGTCACAGCAATTTTGCAATATAAAACTCATCAAACTTATATAAAAGTATTTACATTAAATAATTACTGTAGACAAATGATCTGAAGACCAGTAACTATTTGCAAGAAGAAATGAGCAAATTAGTTAAAATAATAATATAGTGATTTAGTGAACTAGTTGCTGACAACCCAACAAACAATGCAAAGCAGTTTGAATAAATCAGTTTTTAATTATCATCAGAACTTATGTTTGGTTTGATGTTTAAGTAGAACAGCTGTATTTACAGTACAGTTTTTCTCTACAAAAGGCACAAAACCAGGAAAAGTGACCAAGAATCCTCAAATACATGATTATTTAGGGGATGACACAATTTTCTCAGAACTTCTGAAGAAATTGTTAGATTCCTTCACTGTGATGTTTTTATTGAAAACTCAAGTTTTGATTTTGATTGTTGTTTTGGGGTTTTTTTATCAGATTTGGTCATGCTTTTCAACAACCAAGTAAATACCTTATGATTTCAGATAGTGAGATACAGTGTTTAGTAGAAGTTTCCATAAAAGTTGAAAGAAGTTGTACCATTTTAGCTATTGAAAACTGCTTACAGCACTCTTTCAGGATAAAAAAAAAATGTATTTATTAAAGAGCAAATTCTAACTGGGTTACTAATGTGAAAACCTTTCTTCATCTTGTTTCACAAAAATCTTCTGTATCACATTATTGAACATGATTTTCCACTTTTATTTCATTATCTAACGAGATTGAACAAATCTCCTTCCCCGAGTTGCTACAATTTCAGGATCATAGAGCACAATTTAGACACCTGCTTCTTGGTTATTATGCCTTCTTTGCGTTATTCAGAGCTGGTTTGATGATGGGCATTGTGAAGAAATGTGTAGATATCTCAACAAAAAATTATGATCTCTCAAAGATACCTATATCCAAATTGACTCTCCAACAGCCAGGTGGTAAGAACTTATTTAACCAGTATTGCTCTTACTTCTTTAGTTATTTCTTATTAAGAAGAAGCTTCACAAAAAGTAACTGGTAAAACTTACTTAATCTTTCCTCAATGCAATTTTAACGGGATTTCTAGGATCTTTCTAATGGAGTTTGTTCAGGACATTCTCTGGGCAGGTTCTGAAGGTCTCAAAGAAGGACATGCCGCAGACTCTTTTGTGCTACTCTTTTCAGTGTTTAACCACACATTGCAAATATTCTGGATTTTCTCTTATATCTACATAAAATTTTCTTTTTTGCAGCTTGTGATAGTTGTGTTTTCTCCTTTTGCTCTGCATCTCCTTTGCTATATTCTCGTATTCTTCACACTTTTCCTTCACCAAGAATTGGCATTACAGAAGCAGCAAATAGCATCCCACAGATCTTCTCTTAACCTTCTGTTCTTGGGGCTAAATAACCCACCTCCCTCAGCCTCTTTTTTTATGTTAGGTGTTCAAGCCCTGATCACCTCTCACTAGGCCTCCACTGAACATGCAGAGCTGAGGGGTGTAGCTACTACTGCTGACAAGCTGGCTTCAGTCCTGTCAGGGAAACCTAGGGTTTGTTAGTCTGTCGAGTTATTACCGTGCTTGATTGCTAAAACAAACTACAGCTTGTAATACAGATGCAGTTGCTGCTGCCACTAATCTGCTTTTTTTTTTCTTTTTTTTTTTCTCTTTGTCCAGAAATGCAGAACACTGAAGTCCTCTGAGTTCCAGCCTGCAAACTGGTATGTGCCTTAGCTAAAGAGGTAGTCACTGTGCAAATACAGAGAGATACAGAGGGTCAATGAAATAGCTGATACTATAAATATTTGGGGATTGTTTGCAAAGCAGACACTACCTTTTTTAAAAAAAAACTAAGATAGTAAGCCACCTTCAGAATTGCAACTCTGGGATTCTGTGGTTTCCATTTGCTTTATTTATTTTATGTGCATTCTTCATAAAACCTACTATTTTCATCTGGATGAGGAATGTTTTGTGCTTGGTTTTTTTTTCACTTCTTGATTATAAATGTATTCTGATACTATAAAGAGACAAAGAAAGTGGAGAGACTAAGGAAAGAAATGAGAGAAGTCAGTATCATGATTTAGGACAGAGAATCACAGGAGCTCGTAGACCTAGACGGGGAGAAACAAAAGGAACTTGTAAAAGCCTTTTCTTCTGGTCTTATAAGGAAAGCATAGAAGAAACCAAGAGAAAGTAAAGAACCAGTGAGTGTTTGAATCAGAGTTTTTTTGTCAAAATAATGAAAAGCAAAATATCCAAGTGATATTTTACTGTTACAAATAAAGTTTACAAGCCAACGAGGAGCGACAGACCTAATCCTGACACATTTTAGTGAGATATTGCAATATATCATTTTGAATCAAACTTTATATATGACCATATAAGGAACATGGGATGCTGAGAATCGACCAAACAGCATCTGCTGGATTACTAATGCAATGATTCAGCAGAGTGGGAAGATAAAAATTAGTTCACAAAGCAAGAAGAATTTTGACTCTGCCATCATGGGCTCTGGTTCTGTATTTTGCTTCCTAATCACCATGCGAGAGTGAGTATGTGTCTTCTGGAGCCTGACACAATGCCAAAAGATAATCATTCCATTTACTTAAGTGACACTTTCGCTGTAACCTCAATGTTCTTTCAAGGAAGTCCTATCAATATCTTCCTTCCTATGTGATACATTATGGTGCACTTATAACCAAAATAAAATGGTAAATAAAGACATTGATCAATGTTACAGGAAAACAGAATCTGCAGCACTCCTAACAGAAGTTAGTAAAACTTATCATAACATTATCCTGGGTTATAGCAAACCCAAGACTGATCTGGCAATTTTAGCAACAGGGATTCCAAGTTCAGCAATTTCTGCAGTAGTTGCCCCGCACTGTAGAAAGCAGTTCCATATTCTTTTGCCAGGAAAAAAAAAAAAAAAAAAAAAAGCAAGGGTGCATGTAATACTCTGGTCAGGTGTTTCTTCAATCCGTCAGTGGTGATACTAGGCTGCAATTCCTTTCCAAGGATTTCTGCAGTCCTAACTCCAGAGCAAGGACAAGGATTGATTCAGCCCTAGCAAGCCCAAGGGAATTCTATGCACGCAAAAATCCCAGCTATGTATAAGCCTGAGAAACTTCAGAATTTGGATATATCAAGTTTTAAGAACATTGATTCTAACGCAGGTACCTAATTTCTGCTCCAGTTACACTTTAGGTCTCTCTGTCCTTCTTGATTTTCCCATGACTGATAAAGTCAAATCCAGATGGTTCTACTAAGGCTTTATCAAATTGAGGATGCCAAATTGTCATAGCTTATGAACATATAGCAGACTTTCTGCCTACTGTTGAAATTCAGGATTTCAAAAAGGTACAGGAATAGGATTGGAAAGTATGTCTAGTTTTCTTAGTGTTATTTTTAAGAATGAAAGCAACTTGTTTCAAAATCTTCAATAAAACATGCCTCTATTTCTCTGTTTTAGCTATAATTAATAAGTATAAAATTCTCAAGGGACACATTCAACCAGCTGCTTCTACAGATGAATTTTAAAAAACACAATTCCTTTCTGTGTGGAAAGATGGTCAGTGCTTGGTATTTCTACCATGTCTGGGGGTTTTGTATGGTACAAATCATAAGAAATTACAGGCTGTCTGCTGGCTTGTTTAGGTGTCCAAAAATGTAAGCAAGTTTAGTTTTCATTTTTGCAAGAGAAATCTTACAGCCATATCTCATTTTTTTTATGAGAATTACATTAAAATCTGTAAATGACCTTGAATTAACCTAAGAATTCTTTTTTGTGCCTTTGGAAATCTCTCATTTCATCCTAGGAACTCTTACACAACCTTCATGTCGCCAATAGTGTTTGCCAGAATTCAGTCTATTATTAGGAAAATACTTTTATTTAATTAAGTATCTACCCATATGTTACAAATGCTTTTTCTTTCTTTGCCAAACCTCAGTGTATGCTCATTGCTTACCCATGCTTCACATTTACAGTTCTTAATAGATTTCATAGATTTGTCTCCTTGTTTGAGAGGAATAAATCATATTGAGTCAATCCAGCAAAATCTACCAGGATCATTAAAGCTTTATCCTGAAATCAAGGTATTTTTTAAACTGGAAAAATTTTTAGGGGGAGGAGGGCTTGAACAGCACATTTTGGTTTTTTGCTAGTCCTGTAAGATTTCTCAAATGTGAAGGAATCTAAAATGTCATCCGTTACATCAGCGAATTGGTCAACTCAAGGTTTTCATAATAAATGCTGAAGCACCTGCAACAGAACTAATCTGCATTTTGTAATCCTCCAGTTTACAGTGTAAGAATTGGTAGGCTATAATGAGCTGATACATGCTAGGGTTAGCTGTGCATGTGGTAATCACATACTCTTTGGTTTTATTGACTGGTGCAGCCAGTCTGGTGTAAGAATATGCTCTGTGGGTAGCAAAACTGACTCTCCACTACTTTGCTGAGCTAAAAGGAGAACAGTGAGTCATACTGATTATTTTCTAGCCAAGATATTAACTAATGTCCTTGAGTAATTTTTAAATTGCCTTATGGCATTTTAATACATTGTATTGCCATACGTTTCCCTAGTGAAATACCTTTGCAATTTAGCTCAGAATGTAAACTGCAAAAATTTGAAAACCTACCTTTATATAAGAACTAAGCATTGTCAATTCTTATTGTAGTAAGAGCTGAGTAATTTTACAGCCAAAGCATGGTCTTTTACAGCATGATGGTACACTTCGTGTGTCTGACTTCTGACTAGAACCACTTTCTCATCTGGGTCACTAACATGGACCTGAACATAAACATGCATGCAACACAAAAAAGGTTTTGACAATAAACGTGATTAAAAAAAAATAGAAAGGGAAGGTAGGAAAAGAACATGAGAAAGACTGCTATTCTTTCAAAGATTCAGTTATTTTATTGAAAGAAAACCTGCTAATGCACCTGCAGAGTCCGTAAAACAGAATAAAAATTAGCAGCAATTTTTCATGACTTGAATGCTTCCATTAGAAAACCATCCAGTTGCTAGGGGGAAGCCTACTCATAAACTCAGCATATCTTATTGCCATACTTTTCCGTTTAGACAAGACAAACATAGTGCCAGCAGTAACTCTCTCTTTCAAATACTGTCTCATAAAAAAAAAATAATCTTCTAACAAGATCAGACTTTCATATCAAGATAAATGGAGAGTCCTCAAAGCTTTCAGTATAAGTAAAGATTTTCATAGATCACCTTCTCTAGAAAGATCTGCATCCCATTGCTTCTCTGTCTCTTAGAGATAGAACTATAATCAAATAATTTAAAAAAATCAGGATATTACTAGGCTAAAGAATGTATAAAATATACATGAATGTATATTTCAAATACCTTTAATATCTTCACAGAGCAATTCTGCCTCAAGGTCCCTAAAAGAAGTAGTGAGAATATTTTATTCCTCCACTGCCACATGCATTAGAAGACAGCAGAATCACCCTGCAGGTACAAGTGGCTAATCAAGCAGGTGTATAACTCACACATCAGAAAATCGCCAGCCCCCTTGAAGAGATCTCAGTGTTCTCAATGGAAAATTAGTGCTCATCCTTCACAGCTTTACCTTACCCCCACCCCCAAAAAAAAAAACAGCAAATCACAAACTAAACAAGAAAATATTAATTATTTTCTCAGTCTTTGACCATTAGTTCCCAAATTCACCTCACCTGAAAAAATGCAAAGTGTGATTCCAGTTGCTCTTCCCAGTAGTGAGCAAGTCCATCAAATTCAAATTCCTTTGGAGAAACAGAAGTGGAGCTTCCTGAAAAATATTACAGCCTTTTCTTCAACAAAGCTAATATACAGAATGGGTAAATGTTGGAGAGTTTGTAAATCAAATGTCAACATTGTGTCCTGACCCTAACGCTATGGATCTTTTGAATGCTTAGGCTGAAGAAATTTGCTTATTCTTAACAGTAATTCCATCCCACCCTTAGTTTTAATTTTCAGGCCCTTCAAAGAGAGAAGAGAATTTTCTTAATTCTCATACAGCAGAATATTAAGAGATTCAGATGACTTACTTGGAGTGTCTCTTCTAGAATTTCTAGCTTTCTAAATGCAGGTCACTATACTCTGTATGTGAATAAAGCACTTCCAAAACCACCTTCTCTTCTGAAAAGAAAAATTTGGAAAGCATACCTCCAAAAAATTAATCAACTACCTTTACCTATTATTTTAGGGCTCTATCTATCTTCACTGCTGGGCAGCCATCAGAAGTAACAGAAGGAAATTTGGCCTCAACTGTCTGCACGGAAAAGCTTTTTTCCTACACTTACAGTTTTGTATATCGATATCATTAAATGAAATCTTAAAAGTCATTATCTTTATTTTAGCTCATCATATCTTATTTGATGATAGATGAGATATGTGTTTTGACTAATTATTCCAGAAAAAGTCTTTTTTCTGCAATCAAGACTACAAGCTGCATATTAGAACCATGAATGAGGAATAAATATGAAACTGATAGTCTGCTTTGATTGATTTGCTTACTGCAGCATTCTGAAGTTATTTATTTCACAAAGGTCTGCATATCAGTTAATAACTCAATATTCACATGGTCACATGGTCAAGAGAATGAAAAAATAAAAATAAAATAAATAATTCTTTCATTCCCGTGGAGACTTTGTGTATCTAATCAGAATTACCTTCATGTGTATATACATTTCTGAGGTTAGAGCATGCTATTCTATCACAACTGAACCTTATCCCAAAGTGTAAAAGGTGCGAGCTTTCCAGATAAATCCTGCAAAGGTATTTAAGTGAGATTTCATTTTCCAGACCACAAAGGCACCTCTGATTACCTCTGTAAGAATTTATCCCACCAAGATTCTGGATTATGACAACTAGCAAGATAGCTAGTGACAGATTAAGCTCAGAGTAAGGGAGTGGTTATGAGGCTCCTCTTGGAAGGAGAAGACTTTTTTTTTTTCCCAAATACCTGGTAAAGCTATTTAAATATTCATCTAACACTTTTTCACACTTTCCCCCTTAAATATTTTACTATTATAGCATCCAAGAATATATTGAAGGAAAAAAAAAAGGCCCGGTGGAACACCCACACAGAAAGTAAGGAAGGTTCAAATTCCTATTTCAGATAATGTTTGAATTATGCTTTTGAACAGAAGTTCAATCAGGAAATTAACAGTATAGCCACAGAATAGCCAAACATCTAATGCTGAAGGTGGAATGGAAGGTCCAAATCTTCTTTCTCAGAGGAATTAATTGAACATTTTTTGCCTGAGTACTCAAACATCACTAGGCATTTTATAAATTTAACTCAAATGCATATAAATTTAGCATAAACTTCAAATATAATTTTTTTTTTCATTTTGGCAATGATGACTTCCTAAATTTTGTTCACTTTCTCCACTTGTAGTTGATTACTGTTTTTGTGAATTGAACCAAAAAGTAATTCAATGCTGTCCTAGTTTCAGTTGGCATGGAGTTAATTTTCTTCCTAGTAGCTGGTGCACTACTGTATTTTGGCTTTAGTTGGAGAACAATGCTGATAATAGACTGATATTTTAGTTGTTGCTAAGTAAAGCTTACCCTGATCAAAGACTTTTCAGTCTCATGCTCTGCCAGTGAGGAAGGGCACAAGAAGCAGAGAGGGAGCAGAGACAGGACACCTGACCCAAACAAGCCAAAGTGGTATTCCACATCACAGAATATGGTGCCCAGTATATAAACAGGGGAGTTACCCAGATGGGACCGATCGCTGCTCAGGTCAGGATTGGTATCAGCCAGCAGGTGGTGAGGGGTTGTATTGTTCATCACTTGTGTATACTTGTTGAGTTTGATTTTATTCTTTTCTCTTTTTATATTCTCTCCCCTTGTTATTTGCTTTTTTTATTAGTGTCAGTAGTAGTGATATATCGTAGTTTATTTTAATCATTAAACTGTACTTATCTCAACCCTCAGGTTTTACATTTGTTTGATTCTCCTCCCCATCCCACCCAGGTAGGGGAAAAAAGAGGGGTGAGTGGGCAGTGGCATGGTACTGAGTTACTGTCTGAGTCTAATCTATGAAAAATGCTCACACAGTTGCACTTTAGATTCTTTCTGGAGCCTCTGGAGAAAAGCTCCCTATTTTCAAAAAGCTCTTTTTCAATCAGTAAAACTAGCCAAGAATAAAAACAGATCAATTAAGAACAATATAAACACTTTGAAAAACCCTTTTTAAAAGAGCTTGTGAGCAAGTTTTACATCTTATACTGTATACAAGAGTTGAGTCCAAACTTTATATCCAGCTCACCATCTCTGGCTTGCAGCAGATAAGGAGAATCTGACTGAGCAGGGATGCTACCCATGGAGCTTGGTGCCTCCCCACACATATAGCTGGCTCCATCCCAACAAGAAGGAAACAAAGCATGACTTTGAAACAAAAGTTTTAACGCGAAGCACTGGAAGGGGCAAAATTGGATCAGAGCATCCAGAGAGCATTTACTGTTTATACTTACCTACAATGAGAATAGCCAAATGCAGGAAGCTGGTGTCTCACTGGAGCCACAGCTGAGCAGCGGGCTGCTGACATGCGCAGGAGCATGAACAAAGCAAGGCAAGATTAAAGGCCCTCTGCCAAATGCTGCAAAACCTTCAAGAAATGAGTTTCTCAGTGAAGCACAGGAATGAAAAGAGCAGAAAACCATGCAGCCAAGAACAAGAACAAACACTATGGGTCTTAGCAGTATAGCTTCTTACTTCCAGCTTTTCAATATTTGAATGCAAGACCAAAAGAATACTTGAAGATATTAAAAGAAAACACTTTCAAAATTAATGAGATCAGCTGCTTCGATATGTAAAATAGTATTAATAAATTAAATTATTCTCTGCAACAAGATATTGGTTTAGGTAGTCAATTAGACTTTGGAAAATATTAAAAAGGAAGAATGACCTCGGCAGTTACCTTAAGTAGGATAAATAATAAGTGCCTACTATTTGCAAACATATTCTTGCTACTGTATAAATAAGGAAATGACATTAAATTGCCAGTAATAGAAAACATAGCACTTCAGAATATAAACAAATCATTAGCCTGGTTCTTAAAAATATATATTAATGTAATACTAAACAATAAACTACGTAATAAGAGAAGATGCGTGTGTCAGGTTTCATTAGCATTAGTAAAGGACAGGTTTCAATACTGCTCTGGAATTCTTCTTGCAAAAAAATAAATTATTTGCAAACCCACAACTCTCACTACACTTTCAATTCTGGCTCTCCAGTCATCTCCATGAAAATTGGCTCCGTGGACATATATGCATGTCCGATTTAGTAATCTCAGAGATATAAGTAGATGTGCTGTGGGGTATAAAATGAATATTAAGGTTAAAATAATTAAACTCTCAGAAATTCCATGTCTGAATTTCTTTTCTGCGAACCAATTTAATTCATATCTGTGCCAGACACATGCAAGGATTGTAAGTGAGTACTCCAAGTCAGCTCCGGTAGAGTTGTTTGTATACTATATACAAGTATCTGAAGGGTTCATCTGAAATCCTTTACAATACAGCAAGATCTGAAAATATTCTTCTTTTGGGGGATTAAAAAAAAAAAAAGAAATTAAAAAAATAAATAAAAGACACTTCTATCGCCTCTGAAAAGGTTTAGTTTTCTCTATCCACTCAGGACAACTGTCTACAGTAAAAGGTGTCTTGCTCTCCACAATGAATACATCTCTTACATTAACACCTTCAAATCCTTCATTCATATCTCAAAAAAAAAATGACTCAGCATATATTTAACAAAGTTGAGAGTGCAACAGAGAGAAAATGCAGACCTTGTCTCTTCTGGTGTTTTGTTAAACTTTGAAAGCACATGCATATTAAACTTACTAGCACTTATGTGCTCCTGAAGTCCAATGCAGGCAATGACTTTTGCAAAATAACCATGCCTCAGAGAGCAGTCCCTCAGTTTCCTCATTTAAAATCTTCAGCCAGTAGATTACTCATGAAAACACTATATAAGGATATTTATAGAATCATAGAATTATCATTATAATTTTATTTATGTGCCGCCATCGAAAAATTTGAAGCACTGATAAGTGCCTTGAAAGAAACTTTCTCTCCATTCCTTAGTACTTTGAGAGGGAGCTGAGGGCAGTGAAGTTTATTTTTATGTTAACAAGATTCCTATATGTGTTTCATTTTCAATTTTTCAATTTCTGTGCATTCATGAAAAAAAAAACCTCTGGGAGAAGTTGACTCTAGAAATTAGTTTTCCCCTGGAAGTACTGAGATCTCATTCTTAACTCTTGCAGAAGTGAGATAGCAAAAAAACTTTAGAAAGTGAAACAATTTTCCAAACTATTTATAAAAGTTTACTCATAAATTGAGCACTATAACCAAAGTAAAAACTTACATAATGAGATCCAATTTTATCACTTTCAGAAGAACTGGGGAAAAAAGTAAGCAGAAAGCTTAGCTTTATTCCAATAGATTCTCATCAATATCACAAAGCTGCTACAACAAAATTAGCTGTTGTGGTGAAAGATCAGCCTTCGATTCTAGGCTTTGGAGTACACTTCTTAACTCAGAGTATTTATTCATGAGGTGATTGTTGTTGCCAAAACACTTTTAATTCTTGTTTTGGCAATGTTTACACGTACTTATATTTTTATTCTCATTTGTTAGCCACATTGTGTTCAACAGAGCTTCACTTATGTTTGCTGTAATTTTGGGGGAATAAAAAATACTCCACAAAAGTAGTTTCATTCCTGGTGAAATCTCTGCTTGGCCGTTGACTCAGGTGAAGGCTGAGGATGAGCAGTTTGCAGCACTCACACCCAATGGCAGTAATGGTTTCATCGTTTCTGCATTCCTGTTCTGTGCTTTGACAGAGTGGCTTGACTACCTAGTATTTACCAGCAGATGCTGTAAATGACACTCAGAATTTCTGTCCTGGAGAACGCACTGCTTACCTTAAAAAAAAACGGCTGCCTTATGCTGTCCACAGAGCCTTTCAGCACCCAGTGCTGAGGGTGCATGAGTCCAAAGGGAACCTGGCCTACCTGTCACTGACCTTTTTCTAAAGCCATTGCAACAAAGCAAATATATTAAAAAACAAAACAAAATAAACAAGAAAAAGAGAAAGTATAGCCTTATTCATAGCATTTCTCATCCTTCTATTATGCAAAATATGGACTTAAGCCAAAGGCTAATATAATATCAAATCAGTAAATAATATCAAATCACATAAGCTATTTAAAAAAAAAATATTTCCTTCTAGTACACCTTACACCCTGAATCACTATCAAAAGCAGCCTTAAAATTTTCTTTGAACTTCTAGATCATTAAAAATAAAATTCCCCCTTAGCAGAAATGAACTGGTATAAGCAATGCACACATCTTATATTGACTCCCTGCAAAGAAAAAATCTCATCTCTAATAAATGCTTAATGCCTTAGTAAACAGCTCTGTTTTGCAGGACGAGGCATGAACATCAATTCTATAATAAAATCCATATGACAATGGAATTAATGGATAGGGAAGACAATGAGTAGGACAATCCTTCAGGCAGAAATTGTTCTTTTTCTTTAAATAAAGATGCTTCTTTTACAACTGTTAGCCTACTCTGTCTAGCACTGTGTCAGAAGTCCCTTTGCAGGGTCTCATCCCAGTTTTGGTGTGCATAATGAGGACCTCTTCTGGGAGATAAGAGAATACTACATCAGCCACAGGGATTTTATCCTTTTAAGTATCTTTCCTTTGTCACTTCAAAAGGCCTGGTAGGTCGTTCAAGAACTTGGGAAGTTTTTCTTATTCCATTTCATGTCTTTCTGTAATTCTATTCCATCCTCAGTTAGATGCTCGCAGAGATACATTCCCTATAAGTTAACTGTAAAATGAAGATTTG
Organism: Myiopsitta monachus; assembly: GCA_017639245.1. NCBI lineage: Eukaryota > Metazoa > Chordata > Aves > Psittaciformes > Psittacidae > Myiopsitta > Myiopsitta monachus. The sequence goes on along the minus strand of CM029941.1, from coordinate 45,214,499 downwards.
CCATATATATAAATACACTGTCAATACTAATTTTCTTTGAAAACAGACAGTCAGGAATTCTTTAGTGTATGAGGACCCTATCCTTCCTTTTAATGCATCAATGAGTGGAAATAGAGTAAACTCAAAACCAACAAGTGAATAGACTCATAATCTGTCTTTAATAAATCATCACAGTATGTGACTGTAGAAAGACTTGATCTCTTTTGAAGATCTCATCACAGTTTGTAAAGTTCTTCAGAAGTTCTTGGAGAGGTCTGAGCATATTTTAACTTAAGAGCCTGTATATTCATCTGTGTATGACTTGTGCAATTAATGCCCTTCTTTCCCAACTGAATTTATAAGTATTACGACTTGATTTAGTAAAAAAAAAAACCAAGAAAAAGCATTTACAGCTGAATGTTGCCAAGTTTAAAGATGGGTCCTTCCTAAAATGAACGTGTTGAAATAATTACTGATGGATTTTTCAAAACTCCAGGGGTCACTAAGATCATACCCTGATGATAATGAATGAGAATACAAGAGCAAAGAGTTTGACACAATTAGATTGCCTTCATTGTTACAAAGATTCTTGGTTGATTAGAGAGCTCACGGGGCTCTGACTCTAATTACTTGCCTTATCTTTAATAATGTAAAGTGAATATCTGACTGATATATTTTTTTGCTTATCATTGGTGAAAAGTAGAATCAGATGCCCCATGCAGAGTAAAATTCTTGATAGTTCAATGCTTGAAAAACAGATGGTTACGTGTGAGAGTGTATGATTGAAAATCCTACTTACCAAGTGACTGAAAAACAGAAAATGAAGCCACTATTCTGCTCTCTCACTTATCCTGAATTGCCAGACATCTTTATACTGGACTTAACTTCTACATGGTACAAGGTGGTTCAACCCAGAGTAGCTGAACAGTGCCCTGCCAACAAACATTCGGCACAACAGATTCAACTGGCTGGCTGGTCACTAGCAGCATCCTGATCTTCTAGTCCTCTAATTAGTTGTCCCCATGTGGGGACTTCTTAGCTCTAGCTAAAAAGCACAGAAAGTGTCCTAGCACAGACAGTGTTGTTTCCATTCTTTGTTCACCTTGCCCATATTTACCCTTCTTAGCATTTGAAATCTCCTGAGAATGGTAAGCAAATCTGTGTCATTTATTCCGTCTGGGAGTTGTAATACAATTGACTGCATAACAATGAGGTGACTTTCCATAAGCCCACCCTGACTTCATTTTAAGTTATATAGTCTTAAAATATCAGTGGACTTTCTTTTTGCTTTCCGAAAGAATAAGGACAACCACTGTCAGCATGACAACTTAAATGTTCAGAAATGCAGAGGGAGAAGGGGGTTCACAGCACTTTCAGGCTGAGTAGAAAGCAATAGGAGAAGAACTAGGTGGCAAAACAAGTGCATTGCAAAGTATAGGATGCAGACCTTTGGCATGTAGTAGGTAACCAGTATGTTTTCAGCTGTGTTTTGGGGGGGTTTTTTGAACTCTCTTTTTCTTTTCTTTGTCTTCTTCCTCCCCTTGTAAAATTTCATAAAAATTGCACATATGTTTGTATGTCTATCAAAAGGCAACCCTTATTTTGGGACTATAATTTAATTAATAATACCATCCTGTATCACTACTAGTCCTTCAACCACTTTCTGAAATAATTGATTGTTTTCAGTCACCTTATTCATCCATCATTTAGAAAACACATATTTTTTCTTTTTTAACAGGGACATCACCACTCTTTCTACTCTTTTTTCTACTTACTTTAAGTCAGTTTTATTTAAAGAGTGTATCTTTGTAACTTTTCCTCCTACAATACAAATCAGGTTTAGGGGTGCATTAACGGAAAATATGTATTTACCACATTAGTTTTGCATGTTTGTTTTTAGTCCACCACACCACAGTCAGATTCTAATTTACCTGATAAAGTCATTTGTTGCTTAAAACTTTTATTTTCTCTGAATAAAAAAAAAAAATCATAAAAAACATCTTTCAGGCCTATTTTTAATAACAATTTAACACATCCTAATGACATTCTACATGCCATGTAAGCCAAGATGTTGAGATGGGATAATTGTTGGAATATGATTTACTCAAGCTGAAGAAAACATTTATTTTCAGGAAGAGATCAACATTTAATATTCTTACTTTCTTGAAGAGTTATTAAGTTCAGCATTTGCTGAAGAGCATTACTAAAGCAGAAAACTTGCGTCACTTAAATCAAGGGATGAGGCATTCTCTTCTGTTTCTGGCCCCTTGTCAGGATAGCTGTTGTTTGACCTTGACTGCATATGAGGATGAAAACCTGGGTGTAAAAGAAGCACCTTCTTCTCCCTGGAGCTGGGGAATAAAGATGCCAGTTTACGTTTATAGCTCTCCCCAAAATAAGAGGAGCTGGGGAGGAAGAGGGGCTGCTGTCCATAAATGCAGAACTTACACATTTCACCCTCAGAAACCACCAGTAAAAAGCATTGAAATGTCACAGAGCTTTTTATATGGTACAGGTGTTTTTATGTGCTGTAAAGTAGCACAGGAACTATGGAGAAGGCTGTAGAAGTGTCCTATATAACGAAATAAGAATCTTATGTGACTGACAACAGCTCTATAAGCTTTTATCAGACAAAAGACCCATCTCTAGTAGATTTTTGGTTATTTCTTTTTGTTCATTTCAGAAATACAGAGTCCTGCCCCAGATTTTACACAGTAATTTAAGATGGAATGAAAACGGCAAGATTAACAAACTATGACAGGAAAGCAAAGAAAAAGGAGAGTGATTATATGAGGAATGTTACTTCTTATGAAATTATTTGCAGCTAAATTATTTCCATAATGAATGTCAGACTTGCAACCATATTCAGACGGACAGAACCTATGAACTTTACAAAACTTCAGGAAAACTTTTCAGGCAAGAACAGACCAGATTGTTGAAATGACCCCATTGTTTTAAGACTATTTTTTTTTCCAATTTTAAAGTATGATAAGAATCATCTATCTTGTGCACATACTCAAATGAAAGGACATGAAGAAAATTTATGAAGAAATTTTATACCTTTAGCAACATTTTTTTCATCACAATTTCAGAGATAATTCCTTATGATAAATGAAACACACAATTGAGGGTGCCAGAATATGGGCAGGAGGCCTTACACTGCATTTATCAGACTATTCTCCTAAAAGAAAAAACGGTCTTGTGACCCTGGTCACTGTAGTGCACAATTGCTGCATTTGCATTTCTTAGTTTTTTCAGACCTAAGAAAGGTTTTTCTCACTGAGGTACAAACCACATAATAGCTTAATTTCTAAGCGTCGCTTAAACTTTGCATCAAGAATGTGTCATCAATCTCTCATATGATTTTAGTGAATTGCACTATACAAAAATGTTCCACTTTGGCTCTCTAGCTGAGATGATCTTTTGCAGGTTGACTTTTTCTCTATTTTCTTCATGACTAACTCCTGCAATTGTGATTTGCCATTAGACTAGAGTGAACCATGTCTTCGGAGGTTGAATACAAATTCAGTCAGTGCTGCTCATGCTTGTAGTGTACCTGATTTATGTATATCAGTAAAAGAAATACATAAAATAAGTAGGGGTTTTTTGCATTCACTTAGTAAAAACGTAATCCTGAATTGTTATAAACCACTTTGGGAAGAAATATTTTTTAAATACATTAGAATACTAAACAAACCACTGCAAAATGTGTGAAAGACATATAGGCACTACATTATGGTTTTGTTGCTCACATCATTGCAGCAAAGGAGCTGTGAGCCTTTCTATTAAAAATCTTTTTTTTAATACTTTACAAGTCTGTTGCAAAAATCACACTGGACTGAAATACAGAGTAAAACTGTTCAGCTTCGTAATAAGTAGTTTAATTTTCATTTATTTATTTTTTAACAGTGTCTTAGATTAATTTGTATTTGTAAATGCAGGATAGAAGCAAATAATTTCTTAATGCATTTGCACAGACAGAAAGTACAAAAGTAAGTTTACGTGCATTTAAGAGGCCTATTTTTACTCTTAAGGACTAAGGGCATAAAGGAAAATTGAATGCCATGTTAGCCAGTTCTTTTTTAACTCAGTATCTCAGGAGAATATATTCTTCAGAGAAAGGTACACAAATCCTACAAGGTCAGTTGATAAAGTTTCTTCCTAAGACACAGAAAGAAAATTGTTTCTATCATGAAATAAAGCATCTTTGCCTCCCTTGGAGTATTGTGTGCAGTTCTGGTGTCCTCAACATAAAAAGGACATGGAACTGTTGGAACAAGTCCAAAGGAGGGCCACAAGGATGATCAGGGGACTAGAGCACCTCCCGTATGAAGATAGGCTGAGAAAGTTGGGGCTGTTGAGCCTGGAGAAGAGAAGGCTGCGTGGAGACCTCATAGCAGCCCTCCAGTATCTGAAAGGGGCCTATAGGGATGCTGGGCAGGGACTCTTCATGAGGGTCTGTAGTGATAGGACAAGGGGTAACAGGTTAAAACTTAAACAAGGGAAGTTAAGCTTAGATATAAGGAGGAAATTGTTTACTGTGAGGGTGGTGAGGCACTGGAATGGGTTGCCCAGGGAAGTTGTGAACGCACCATCGCTAGCAGTGTTCAAGGCCAGGTGGGACAGAGCCGTGAGTGACACAGTTTAGTGTGAGGTGTCCCTGCCCATGGCAGGGGGGTTGGAATTAGGTGATCTTAAGATCCTTTCCAACCCTAACTATTCTATGATTCTATGCCGTCTCCGGTAATCTAGAGACTATTGACCACATTCTTGACTATCAGCATCAAATGTAATTAAAATACTATTTAAAGTTCATTAAATATCTGAAGTGGCAATTGTGGGTGCACAGTGTTTCTTTAATACTGAATGTAGAACTCACTAGGAGTTCCTTGTTGGATCTCTTCTTTCTGCCTGAAGTGCTGTATCTAACACAAGCTAGCTATCACAGATACAAACTTCATATTTTCATGTGAAGTTTTCCATACCTGACAGTCTCATCTCTCTTACCCATTGCCATAGGCTACCACTTCCTGTAGTAATTATCATCATAATGAAAGAAAAATAAAAAGGAAAACATAGTGTAACAAGCACATGTCGTGGTTTAAGCCTCTAAAACTCATGAATTTTTTTCACTCACTCATTCCCTCTCTTTCTTCCCCCAGTCCCGGGTAATGGGGAGGAGAATCAAAAGAATGCAACTCGCACAGGTTGAGATAAGAACAGTTTAGTAACTAAGGTATAACACAAATCACTACTGCTACCACCAATAATAATAATGACAGAGAAGTACAAGGAAAAAGAATACAACTGCTCACCAAGCCCGACCCAGCCAGAGCACCCCCCAGCAACAAACCCCCCAGTCCACCACCACACCCTTCCAGGTCTCTCCTCTCTGTTTTCTCATCCTGGACATGACGTGCTGTGGTATGGAATAACCTCTTTGGTCAGTTGGGGTCAGGTGTCCTGTCTCTGCTTCCTCCCAGCTTCCCCTCCTCCCTGTCATAGCAGGAGACTCAGAAAGTCCTTGGTCAGACCAAAGCATTATCAAGCAGTAACTAAAAACACTGGTGTTATCAGCTCTGTTCCCAGGCCCAAAATCAAAACCACAGTGCTGCACCAGCTACCAAGAAGGAGAAAAATGACTGCTACTGCTGAACCCATGACAACACATAACTTGATTGAGATGCTTTTTCTAGTTTTAAAAACACAGTGTTGTTACCACTGCTTCTGCAATTGCAAACAACTTTTTCACTAGTACTTTTTTTAGAGTTTTGCTGTCTGTTCAAAGATATCCATTTCAATAATTACAGATTCAATCAAACACTTAATGTTTGCTTTGGTATCTTGATTACCTGAGCTCTCTTTCATTCTTGGTTTGAAGCAAAACATTCCACACGTCAAACTAGTTTCATGTTTCTAATTGTCATGGTTACCCCATGCACTTCTGTAAGCTATGCTGTAACCAGTACCATTTTTATGTGGGAAGCATTTTTTAAAATAATTATGTCAGATATGAGATGAAATATCTTATTATGTCTTTACATGAATTGAGATTTGAAAGGAAATAACACAGTATTCTTTGTTCTTATAGCAATTGACGCCAGCTTTTCTTTTGGATATTTGCAATATCCCAAAAAGATTAAAATTCTTCATTCTGTGGCCTGATTTCTGCCTTTGTCTTTGTATACCAATAATCCTTCCAGGGTAGACTCCAATAAAACACATCTGTTGCATTTATATTCTCACATCAGTCCAATTCTCTGCTCTGAACCATTGTGTTTTGATGCAATGGGCTATTAAGCAATTTCTGTGTTTGATGCAGCGGGCGATTAAGCAATTTCTGTGTATTCCAGTAAAGGAAGCTATATATCACTGGATGATTAAGTAAGCCATTTATAGATGGCATTAATAACAGCACTAGTACTTTGCCCTAGGATCTGTATTGACCTTGTACCTTGCTTAAATTCTTCCTCTGTTGAACTAAATGATGCACATTGCTTTGATGCACATAGTCAGCATTCACAATAAACACAGCACTGGCAAACTTAATACCCAGAAAATACTGTGATGTTTCAGGGTGTTGGAAGCAGAGATGTGGAAGGTTGAAAAATGGAGTACACACTTGAAAAACAACACAAAAGCCAAATATTATTTTCTTTTAACAGGCAGTATACTTTGTGCATTTTGTCAAAATGTGTAATTATTTGTGGACCAGCTTTCAATCTTCTTAAATAGGGGAGTTTATTATTATTTATTTTACAGGACTGACACCCTTATTCTTGCTGATTGGATCACAAGTTTTCTATAAAATACATTGGTGCTTCCTATGAGAAAATATGTGAATACATTTATGAATTCTATCATAGCTTTCTTCCCTGCCTTATTAAACAATCAAGTTCCATAAAATAAGAATGCAGTGATGAAACAAAGGCAAAGCAATTCAAAAATATTGTATACTACATTCTGTGACCACAGATGTCAGCTAAGCCCCACACAGCAGTTCGCTTATTCCCCCATGTTGGGATGGAGGAGAGAACTGGAAGGGTAGAAGTGAGAAAACTTGTGGGCTGAGATAAAGACAGTTTAATAGGTAAAGAAAAAGTTGTGTGTAAGCAAGGCAAATTAGGAATTCACTTGCTACTTTGTCAGCCAGCAGATATGGTTAGCTCTTTTGAAGAAAGCAGGGCTCTATCACACATAACTATTACTTGAGACTTCTCCAAACACAGCCCCTTCCTCTTCACAAACACACACACACACACACACACACCACCCTAGCTTTTACTGCGGAGTCTGAAGTCATACAGTATGAAATATCCCTTTGGTAAGTTTGTGTCGGTTCTCCTGGCTGTGTCCACTTCCAGCCTCTTGCCCCCCCCCCCCCCCCCCCCATCTTGTTCACAGGCTCCGTAACATGAGAAAAAAAAAGGCCTGGACGCTGCAAATATTGTTCAGCAATAAGTAAAATCCCTGTGTTATTAGCACTGTTTTGGTCACAAATCTAAAATTTAGCACCATATGATCTACTGTGAAGAAAATTAAGTATACCCCAGCAAAAGAATACTGAGTTATGAAAATCAAAATCTGTTTCTGGAAAACATAATGCATTACTTACAATGCTCTGCTCTTTGGGTTTCACCAGCTGCTGAATTAAAATCACATTTAAAGCCTGATCATCACATAGATGCAGGAAAGATGACTATAAGCATTTTCTGTGGACATCAAACTGAACTCGAAACTACATATATAGCCTCAGGTCTTATTATAGTCAAAGAAAATTATATTACAACAATTCAAGGTTGAATTTTGCTGCAATTACTGTACATATAGGACTTAAATAATGCTAGATGCTTTACATATGAATAACAACTCAGTGGATGACCTACAGAACTTACAATTGAATCTTAGACATTACACTGTGAGCAAGAGCAGAAAACAGTAGACAGAGAATAATAATAAACTTTAAGAACTCTGTGCATTCACATGAAAAAAAAAATGTTATACTGACATTTCCTTCCTCATCACCTGCCTTTCTTTAGAAGTGAGTAAATTACAGGTATTTGTGTGTCTTTCTTCTAGACAGAAAAGAAGATCTTTAACAAAACAAAACAACTTTTGTGAAGTGTGCCTATTACTGCTCCAGAAATAGCACTGACTGACCAAAAGGCCCAAAGTTGCATTTTTAAACTGAAAATTATTTCATTACCATAATTTCCAGGGTAAAGGTTTCAAATGAAAATCATTCAGCTTTGAATTATTCCTTCCTTACAATAAAATCTCTGCACAGGGAAAGTTCTCAATGACAAATCCTTCTGATCATAGTCTGGGAGCAGTCATCATTTGATTGCTCAGAGAAAATGAATACATTTGAACTGGTACCCTCTGGTGAATCATATTTGGAACATGCTTTAACCTGAAATCATGAATTTAAAGAATTCCACCATTGTCCATTTACCAATGGAATTGCTTCTTGCATGTTCTGTAGACCCGTGTTAAGGTGACAAATGCAGCTGACAATACTTGTCATTATTTATCCTATATTCATTCTAACACACCATCTTTGTACTAACTCAGTAGTCAGCATTCAGACATGATTCAAAGGGGGAAGAAGGACGTCAAAGTACAGGGTGACTGTGTTGTCATTTCCAAGTGAAACCTTTTCTATGTTATACCCAACAAGTTATTTTTATCTCAGCTGTCACACTGTTTGATACCACAGTACTCAAAATCTTATTATATGAAGTATTTATCCCAAATAAGCACAAACCAACAATTAATAAACCTGACAATTATTTGTGAAGATATGTACCACTTAATCCTATTCCAAATACTGTTAGTGTAAAGGTAGAAGGAGAGACTAGGCTGTCTCACATGTTATTTAGCTGTATGGTGGGCAGGACTGCTGGGGCTGTCCAGGAACAGCTGGTTGCCTAGGGCAACAAAACAGTACAGTTGCAAAACGTTTGCTGGCTGCTTGCATGCCTACCTAGGTACCAGGCAGCAGAGATTAATCCAAGGCATTAGAGCTCTCCGGGCTACACTAGGCAATAACTAAGCCTGCTTTTATTTATAATGACTTCTTTGATGGTCAATTCCAACAGTTCTTATACTAGCAGTGTCCTTTCTCTATTCAGTTAGGTTCATTCTCTGTAAAATACATGTTGCTGAATGACGATGTGTGGCTTACCAATGTGCCTATGATTAGTGGAGGCATTTGTGAAAATGACACTTTTAATCGCACTGCAGTGAGGTTTTCTGCAAGTCCCACAGACCTCAATAATGCTGGGGTACCACCAGCTCAACCTCCCACACAGAAAAACAATCTGCAGCATTACTCCTGTGGTGCCATATGCCCCAGAGAAGAAACAGATGCAGAATCTGCATTTGGTGCACATTTTAAATGGACCTGAATTCAAATATAAAACACATGAAAGGGTCTTCTCAGCTATCAAATCCAAACAGATCAAAGTCTTAATCTCTATAAAAGAATAGAGCTTTATCAGGTGTTAGTTTTCAGTATTAACAAGCCACCAGAATGTTCTCATAGTATGAAAAATATCTTCCTTGCTCACACTCAGATATCTTCATCTGTATGCTTGTTTTCTGATCTCATGGGCAATCCACCTTTGGCCTGTACAGATATGTCAGATCAGTTTTGAGCTGTAAATGCTATTTCTCCAGAATGTTAATAAACTCTGCTTCCAGAGCTGTCATGTTTGAAGGCTACTCATTGCAGCATTCTCATAGTGTAAAAAGGTCTTTAAAATAAGCAGAAGAATTATTCTGGTCAGGGCCATTATGTATACATACATTAGCTCTGTTCTGGGCAGGCTTTTTAATTTCAAAAGATTTACTTACTGCGATGCATTTATGTATATATGCATACAATACAGAAAAGGGAGAGAGGAGTAAAATCTAAATAAAAGACTCATTAACCACTCTTTCTATGCTTTAGAAAAAAAGACACTTTTACATGAAGACAAAATTTTGGTCATGGTCACTTTCCATATGTGCAAATATGTAAATATACTTGATATATGTTTACAATGTAAACTTTCCTTGTTGATGAATAGTACCAAACAAGGGAGAGTACATTTTTATCTAAAACCCCTGTAGACACTTACACAGTGTTTCAAAAATGTTGCAACCCTGCTACTGAATCACCAGATGCAGAATTACAGAAAGAAGTCACTAGTGTTCAAAGCTTTACATTTCAATTATTTTTAAAGCAAAGCAGCAGTAAAAGAAAGAAAGCACGTCATTTGCTTGAAATCAGAGCCTTCTTACAATACCCCAAGGCTATACTTTGTTTCCAATTAGTTTGCCCTCTTGGAATCATACACAAATAATTTTTATGTTTTTCATGCATAGAAAATCTGTCTAATGATTTTCTTACCATGTTCTAGTACAGATAAAAGTACTTAATTGCTGTAACAACATTAACTTCACAGGTCTGTCATTCATGACTAACAGCCGTTTCTAAAGCTGTACTATTACATGCAAAGTGGAAAATGCAAGCAATCTAATAAAAATTATATGGTTAAGGAAGTGTCCCTTTGTAAGCTGTTTATTATATGCTAATAAAATTACTGAGCAAAAAAGTACGTTGCTGCCTGATATGAATTTGCAGATATGATTTTTTTATGCAGGACCAAAAAAGGAAAATACAATTATAACCAATGATACTGAATTTTCCTTAGTTATATTTGGGATATTCCTGGCTGTATGCTTCTTGTTGTTTTCTCTTTTGAAATGTGTGAAAACAACAGGTGAAAATGCACATATAAAGTAAATGTAAAGTATGAACAAGGAAAAAAAGCCTATGATTGAAAGACTCTATTCTTACAGTGGAACTACATCAGCTCTAGAAATCAAAGAAGTTTTCCAACTCATCTACAGGAAATAAAAACAGGGTTTTGTCATTGAAATTGAACTATATGAAATATCCATACACCAGAAAAAAACATGGAAATATTCACAAACAGCAAACTTAGAATAGAGAGAGAAGTTTTATTGCTCCAGTTGCTCCAGAGTTTCATGTTATGTTACCTCCAGTCTTGCCTAATACGCATGCCGATGTGTTTTCTCACATGCAAGAGAAAGAAACAATTATTCAGTGTTCACTGAGCTACAGAGATTAAACATAACATGTGGAAGTCAAGAGATCTCCAAAATGTCTTATGCTCCCAACTCTTGAGTCCAGATCTCCTGTGGTCTCATTTATTTCTGTAAAGGCAGGGCAGTGCTGGGAATTTCACAAAATATTTTTAGCACTCCATTTACATCAAGAATGAAGATGGAGAAGAGGGAGGAATTAAAACTGTGCACAAAATATTGCACAGAAAAGTTGCTCTGGAACAACTTTGTCTATAAGTCATGAATGGGCTTTGCATTAGCAGTTTGTTTAGTATTTTTAGTGTTACATACATGAGCATGTTTAATTTCATCAATACAATGGGAATAATTAACTCCTCTATAACTGAAGAAATCAAAATCTTCTTCCATACACTCAAAGTACCTAATTGCTGCTCAGAAGCTGCATAATTTAATATGCTACTATTATTCTCATTTTTCAGAATTTGGATCATTCAGCCCACCAACAAACTCCAGTTAAAAGGTTAAAAAGGTGGTTCACAATGGTGGGGAAGAAGGCAGAGGGAAGAGAGAGTAAAAATGATCCATCAACAAATGACTTAATAAAATAGCTGTTTAGTAAGATAAAATAAAGAGTAATATAGATAAGTAATCTAGATAACGAGTAATTATATAATAATATTAGTAATATAGTAATTAGAGTAATATTGATAGTAAGTAAATCTTTCACCTTTTCAGATACTGATATGCTCCTACAGTTAACAGATGGATTTTCTTAGGTCACACTTCACACATCCATTCCTTGGAAAGAGGTTAACTGTGTTAAAGCTACAACTGTGATGTGGATCTTTGACTTCCTAATGCGCAACAGTCTTCTAGATCAGGTTACTACATTCCACTCCTTGATCCACACAGTTTACCTTTCCCAAAGATCCTGTGCAAGAAGGAAGGTCTGAGGTACAACATATGAGCCTCACATCAGTCTCTAGAAAGGCAAAGGAGCAAATAATCCTGGAGACCATTTCCAAATCTAAGAATGACAGGAAGGCGACTGGGAGTAGTGAGCCCGGGTTTATAAGGAGGAAAAAAATGTTTAACCAAATTTACATACGTCCACAATGAGGGGTAGACTTTTGTGGGTGAGGAAAGTTACATCAACTTTAGGAAGGTTTTTAACACTGTCACCTGTAAAATCCTCATAGATAATCTGACAAAGTAAAGGTTAGACAAGTGGTCAGAGAGGTGGATTGAAAGCTTATGAACAGCTAGCCTCTCAGAGTTACAATCAGCCACAGAAATTCCAGTTGCATTAGTGACCTCTGTGCTCAGGCGACGTGCATGCTTAGATGACAAAAACTGTGAAGAGTGCTTGATACACCAGAGGGTTGTGCTGCCATTCAAAGGCATTGTGAGGCCACACGTGCTGGTGAGAGTCTAACGACTGGTCATGAAGATCATTAAGGGGCTGGAGAATTTGTCATATGATGATAAGCTGAGAGAGCTGGGACTGTCCAGCCTGAAGAAGAGCCTGGCTGGGGGGCATATTACCTATATGCATATATACCTGATGAAATGGAACGAAGAGGAGGTAGTTAGTCTCATCTTGATGGTGCCCACCAACATGACAGAATGGCACATATTTTAAAAAAGGCAATTCCATCTAAACACAAGACAACACTTGTATACTGCCTAACAGTGGAACAGTTTGCTGAGATAGGTTGTGAAGAGATATCTAGGGAGATATTCAAACCTAGCTGGACACTGTTCTAGGTAGCCTTCTTCAACTGACCATGCCTGAGTGGGGGTATTGGAACAACGGATCTCAGGAGATCCCTGCCAACCTCAGCTGTTCCACAATCAGAACTTTGTAAAGGCTTATCTTTTGGGATGCAAATTTCTTACTGAAAGTTCACAACTTCAGAAAATGAATAATATATTCACTTGTCTCAACTAAAAAGTGCAAGAAATAATAAAATAATCAATGGATTTTCCCATTCCTAAGAATGCAGGAATATTGTAAAATGATTCATTGCAAACATTCTCAAATTAAAATTCAAACCTTTATGCTTGAGTAAAACTGTGTTGTAATAAGACTATTCTGTGATATGTTACTTACAAAAAAATTAATTTTTCATCCCAGCAAAGTGCAGCTAATTTATTTGCTAAGCCTATCAATGTAACAAATACTTGATTTAGCAGAAGTTAATAAATATGCAAATGAAGTTACTAAAGCGGGGGGGGGTAGGGTGGAGGAAAGGGTGTTAACAACACTCTAGCTACTTTAGTATATTGTAAATATGTTAACTTTTGTGGATTGAACAGTTCATTTTTTTCCTGTCCAATAGTAACATATGATAGTTGCTGGTCTTACTACTGCATCCAGACATGCACAATGGGATTGACCAAATCAATACATTTACATGTCTAGAAATGGAAAAATGTTACAGAAAATGGGTTTCATTGTCTGCCCTGTATGAATTACAGAAATATCTTTATTTGAACAACTGATCTGTCATAATAAATCAAAATGCTACCAGTCATTGATTACATAAGCTTAAGCATTCTTGCAAATATCAGAAATCTAGCTTCACTGTTTGACTTACAGCTAGATAAATGACCATGTTTCTTCACTAGTTCACTTTTAAAGGAGATCTGGGAAGATGAGTTAAGTAAAAAAATGTTCAAGATTCATACAATGTGCAGCAAACAAGTAAAGCTATGTAGTGAGTAACAGTGATCAAAGTAAATATTGAACATCTTTCTCGTGATGCAGGACTTTAGTAAAAAATACAGTATCTGACAGTGTAATTAAGAATCTGAGATCATTATAATGATATAATAATGTTATAGAAGTTGTTCACTAACATTTTATTGGTAAGTACTTGGATTTGCAATATTAATAGACTTCCTTTTTCAAGTGAGACTTTTGCAAGTGAAAGTTCATATGCACCATATTAGAAGCTGCAGTACTTTATGTGCTGGCTTTTAAACACCATGTTCTCTTATAGCGCTTGTGCACTGAAAACTGAGTCTTTATTTCAAACTGAAGTAAGCTCTGCTTTGAACTCTGGAAAACCTGGGTCCCTGTTCATCAGAAATAGCAGTTATTTTATAAGTATTACATGTATACATTCAACAACCTATTTGGTCTTTCCTATATTCATAATGCAAGTGGGAAACTTAACAAACAGCTGAAAGACACCTTGTTAATTATCAATAGCTAATCACAGCCTGGCACAGAAAATGGGTGACCATTCTTTCTCAGAAACCATGCTTTCTCTCTGGGTCTTGGGAGAAGCTGCTTCAGCATGAATATTTCACATTAATAAGGCATTGTAAATTAAAGAAAAAAACAGACATAATGACACACAACATCACAGTCTTTAGCTTGTAATGAATTTCTATTTTTGGTGTATAATACTTGAAGTTTCATTCTGTCTTTGTTTGAAGACTCACAGCCAAGATTACATCTGACACACAGAAACTTCATTCCTTTGATATTCCTCTTTAATTATGTGTCCTATGATTACCAATGTGATTATTATATAACCAAAAGGAAAGTTCACTGCATCTCATTATACTGAAAAATAAAAATTCTAAAAAACACACACTATTTTGTGTTATTGGATCATTACTGCAGTATATGCTGAACTCATGATCACTGCTTATTCAGCAGTGAGATTAGACCACTACGTGGTCTTGCACTGATCTATTATCAAAGGTGGACTTCCTGAAGGATTGCATGACAACAAATTTTAATTCTAGTCAAAGTTGTCCAAAAGAAACTGTTTTCTATGTCTATTAAAATACATTTTTATGTAGTATACTATGGCAAAGTGTATTTCATAAAAAGTGATTTTCACAAACATCATTAAATGGTTTACCAGTGACTAACAAAGTAAATAAAGTAAAAAGAAACTATTTTAATGACGTGTTTCTACTACATTGTCTATGTCAAATTCCAGAGATTCTGGAATTACAAACATCAATGGACTTGCGGACAAAGATTTTTGACACAGGAGATGTAATTGTGTTTGCCCTTGAATTTGCTAGAAGGTGATCAATGCAACAGATTAAGGTCTCTCAAAAGGAAGGATCTTGTCTTCACTAATTATATATAGTGCTGTAGAGTTGTCAGTATCCCATTCCACCATTCCTTAGTCAAGTCAGATTTCAGACAGACCCTTTCTAACACAAAATGTGTTAAAAATTAATTACTAGGTTTGCGTGTGCCCAGTATCCTAAGGAAAATGAATTTGCTTTCTATGAACTTTCGAACGCTGACCTTTTGTCATCAGAGAAATAATCCTGTAAATGAGCATACACAGCACACGTACACAGCCAGTAATGGTAAACGGGTTCATTCAGAAATATCAGCCACACCAGACACTTAGTTTTCAAAACAGATCTAAGAAGATATAGGGAGCAGAGGGGGGAGACACAGACACACCGAAAATCAGAAAGCATAGCAGTCTGTTTCCTGTTGGAGCATCTCTGCTTCTTAAAATGTATTTAAATATTCATATGGTTAGACAGACCAAGTTTATCTTGTAACATAATCATCAGGCCACTTAGCAAATACTTGGGAATTCTGATAAAACTCTTGAGAAGTAACTTTTCTTGAACCAAATCTCTCCTTATATGAAAATCTGCCCTGTGAAAAATGCTCCTGGCCAAATGGTTGTAAAACTATTTGTCAGAATGTTTGGCATAGTCCCAAGGGCAGGAAAAAAAAACAAAGTGCCAGGGAAAAGAAATCAAAATCGAAATTCAGCAAAATGGCATTTTTCTATCAAAACCAGAAGTGATGAGATTTTGCAATCAATGGACATAGAGACCAGTTGAAACAACAAATTAAACGTAAGGTACCATATAAATGGAAATTATTAATCCTTGACGTATTACAAGCAAGGCAAGAGAGTCCATTCATCACTAAACAGACTTGGGCCACTTGACATGACTTTAGACTAACACTTGTACAGCACTAGTCAATTAGACTGCACCACTGCATCCTGTCTACACAGCACTCAGTAGGCCAAAATCATCAAGGCCATGAAAATAAAAAGCAAGTGACGCTTTTATCATCCTCAGTCTCCTATTACAAGCCAAACACATAGCTTATTATACATGCACAACCTTTGGGAATATGTAAAAACTAATAAAATGCTTTAAACTGTAAACCCAACAAACATTGAATCAGACAACAATATCAAGTTTCCTGGAAGCTGAGAGTTCCAAGAGGAGCTCAGAAGACATCCATGTTGCCTTATTAGAGAAATAATCTACCTGTACCCAAAACAAATCCTCTCTCAAGCTTGAGACATTTGGTTTGAAGCTCTTCCTTTTTTTAAGGAGATAGAGACTTGATGAGTATCTCAACTCATCTTGAGCATCTTGAGCAACATTTCATTAAGAGCACCAAACCTGGCAAGAAACATCTCTCTTCACAGCAAAAAATCCTGCCAAGATAAATAGAATTCAGAAGATGATTGGGGGAGGTGGGGGCGGGGGGTGTCAAATCACAAAACCAACCAACCGAAATATTATCTCCTATGGATAATTTCAACATGTGTCCAGGAAATTAGATCAGCAGGTTGACTCATGCACTGACTTTAATTTTTTTAAAGTGTACACATCTTTGGAAGGCAAATATTGACCACAAGAATCATTGAGCATTAAAGGGAACAAGAAAAAAAACCCAAACAGATCTTTCCAAGTATTCCAACAACATTATTTGTCATATATTCTTGTAGAAGTTGTAGAATCAAAACCACCCAAGTCATTTAGGAATACAAGTGTCATTAACTTTCATTTCTCCTGGGTGCCTTAGTGTCCACGACACTTAGCGATTTTGAAATTCTTCCTTGTAGATAATTAATCATTTTATATTGGCATTCCACCGTGCTCTGCACTGATGATTTTTTAAATCCGTATGTGTCAGCTGCATATAGTCAGAAGAAATGATTATCCAGTTTATTTATTACTTCAGCACACAAGCAATTTGCAATTAGAGCATCATAATAGCAAACAATTTTTTTTTTTGTTAAAAGCACTCAGAAATACTGCATGCTGAAAAGAATCAGTTATGGCTTCTTTTTTTTTTTTTTGCATGTGATTCTTTTGCACTGTCAGATAAATATTTTGTGGTTAAAAATAATGGAAACAGAAAGATTTACCCAACACAGCATAGCATAAAGCTATCCACTCTCTTCAGCCTCCAACGAGAATATTATTATTGTGACTGAGAGTGAAATAACCTTCCAAACATACTTTTGCTACCTTCAGCGTAACGGCTTTGTTTTGCATATTGTATAAATACTTTGCTGAAAATAGAACTCTGTAAAAGATTTTTCACATCAGTATCACATCTAAATAGGCATCACTCATTAAGGATATAATACAGTACTTCAGATTATGTTTAAAGAAAAAGTAGGAAAATACAAGTACCTGGTATATATGCTGATAAATGCATATCTTCTGGATATAGCTCCCAGGAAAGAGTAACTACTGACATTATATATTCAATGTTGCCTAAAAATCTTTAGAATAAGAGACTATAATCATGTTTCCTTTATCTTGTTCTTAATTTTAATCTTTCCTTTAATATACCCCAATTACACACAGGATTTTGTCCAGATTTTGTCCGTTTTGCACTGAAATCTGTCTGAATTCAGACACTTTTCTCATTTTTATTCCTCCGGAGGAACTCCAAACTATCTTTTCTTTCAATATTTTGTATCATCATCTCTCTGACTCTCTCTGCAGAGCAAATGTCAGAATCAAATGATGTTAAGCATCTTTCGCTGTGAGAGTCTTACTGGGCCTCCTCTGCACCTACAAAACAGAGACTGTGCTATGAAAAAAGCTCAACTTTTCTACACAACAAACTATTCAAGAACTTTTCTAGACTGTTTTATGCATGAGTTGCTACTATAAAAGCAGAATGTCTCTACAGAAACACAAAACATTCAGAATTTTAACAACAGAGACAACCTATGCGGCAGTGTTAAGTAAAAAGCCAAGGGTTACAGAGGGAGGAGGTAGCTGTTGGGGCATTTTCAGTTGTTTTGAAACAAAGATCTTTTCTGGATTTAATCTTTTATGCAATTATTAAAATTGTATTTATAGTCATAAGACATGTAATCAGTTTTGTTTTCTAAGTAAACGAATTTTAGAGCTCATTTTTAACTATAGAGTATGAAAGAATCAAAAGAATGAAATTTGACAACTCTCCAAAAATTATTTTTCATGTTCTCCTTTTTGCTCTGATAAATAGCCCCAGATGATATTTGATTGACAATAGCAAGTCTGCACATCTGGGCTTCCATTCATTGTGGCATTTGGAATTAGAATTTTACTTAGTGATGACAAGATTGGATTTTATAATTCTTCAAATGGAGCCATTACTGCAGTCTTGTATAACATAGTGGTGATGAACATCGGCTCAAAACCCCATTACCAGCAGCTTCTGGGTCACTTCCAATCAGAGTTCAACAGATATACATGCTTAAATCTCTTTTTTTTTTTTTTCAATCTCCTGTTAATAATCACTTGCTTCCACGGGGAAAAACAAACAAACTTTCAGAAAAGCTGTGAACACCATACCCATGAGATACACAAAATGTCCTAAATGAAAAGCTTTGCAGCTGTGAAAGCAGTAGTAGGTACAAGCCTTTCTCTTGAATATAATCATTTTGATGTAATTTTAGAGCTTGCAGTGTCTTTGATACTGTCTCCCCATAGACATCTTTAAATTGCCTAGCAGTCCACACTGACTAATTGCCTTTTCTGAAAAAGCTCCATCACCTGAAGACAGCACACGCTTTACACAAAGAGAGTACAGAATGATTTCAAAGGCAATGTTTTGAACATGGCAATACTGCAATGATGACTCACAAGATAGTGTAGGCAGTTCAATGCCAGCCCACAAGTTTTTTAAACCAGCTCCTGAATCGTAACAGTTGACTAAAAATTTATAGTAGTCTCTTTTATACAGTAAACATGTTAACTGTTTGGAAAAAACCCTGAATTTCATGGCACAATCATACTGTCAGGTACTGGGAATTTTTCCAATATTAGACACTAAATATTATTTGTAATCCATGTTTAGGGAACTAATGAAGGTTGGTTACTGTAGATAAGTTAGTGGTAACTAGTAGTTACATATAACCTATTACAACTTAGACTGTGTTTGCATTATATGAAATCTGCTATCTCTGATGGTTAATGTCTAAAGCAATCTGCCTTGTTTAAGGAGATCAAAAAGTCAGAGCTTCAGTTTCAAATCAATGGAGTTATTCAGTATTTGGGTGGAGGAGGTATAAGCTGGGAGGAAAGAGACAGTAAATTTGTGCAAAGCAGACCATGATAAATAACAAAATAACCTTTTTTTTGGAGATCTTCGTGACCGATCCAACCTGTACTACAGTAGCACATTTAAAGCTCCAACTGCATGCATGTTTTTCCTTGACTGTAGTTAAGATTACTTTCTTACCTGTAGTTAAGAAAATTATTTTTTTTCTCTTCATTCCAAATACTTCCCTGTCAAAGCCATAAGAATATTTTCAAGTCTCTTGTGTGTACTTTGGCAGACATATTCATTCAGTGGCAGAAACATCTCCAGATGCTTTTACAACTTACTGTATTTATTTTAAATTCATACTTTCATTGTTGTAAGGATGTCCACCTGGGGCCTACTCAGTCAACAAGAAAAAACTCCCAGTATCAATTTTATGATGCCAAATTTTAATGTGTCTACATCCTGCTTGATATGTAGTTGTGGCAATCTTGGGAGAAGTTGGAATCTGATTGTTTTATTTCATTCATTCAGCAGCAGTTACTGTATTCCACTAACAACATAGTGTTTCTTCAGTTTCCTTCTTTTCTTCTGAAGAAAGTGCATATACATTAAATACATCTGTACATACAGGTCACCGATGCAAATGTTGCCTGGTATGTGTTCACAGTCACAAAGGTAAGAGACATGTATTGGCTCTACAGCTTCTAGTTCTTACTGCTGCAAAAACTCTGAGGTCTCCATTTAGTACACCAGGTATTTTGACTTAAGCTACTTACTGTTTAAAATAAGGTTTGCACAACATTTTTGTTTATAGATTAATAGAAATGTACAATGCTTTTTTTTTTCCATCTTAATCACTCCTGTACCCATCAATAACCAAAAAACTAACAATCGGAATGACTAGTCTCTAAGCATTGGATAATTGTTCTCAGAATAATTTTTAATAGCAAGCATCGTCATTTTTAAAGTAAGTACACCTTTGCAACATGCCCAGTGTCAGCTAGATTTTTTTTATAAATTATAATCAGTGTGAGTTATAATTACCATTGCTAATATAGCTGGGTGTTGCTGATTTTGAACTTTTTTTTCCAATTATCCTATGCATCTCACCGGTAGAAGGGAGAGGTGGTGAGCAAGCAGCTGCGTGGAACTTGGTTACCAGTTGCGGTTAAACCATTACACACCCGGGAAAGAACACATGGACAGACTTGTCTAGTAATTTAACACAGGTGATTAGATACCTGCTATGCTGTGGTGTTAGAATAATTGCAAAATAGCTCCTGTTCCCTGAGAGCTTAAGTTCTAATTTGCAAATCAGATTTCTGATTAAAGTCCTAGAATATCCCCTTTTCAATACTCAAGAGCTAAGTGTCAGCAAACGTTAAGCTAACTTTTCTCTATACTATGAATATTTTTCTTCTTGATTAGACTAGGCTGTTAAAGGGTCTTTTATAAAACCACGTTACTGATGTGCTGTGATTCATAGACTTAAGCCAACAGCTTTTGTAGAGTCAAAAGTGTCATTAAAGCCACTATAAGACAAATGTTCAATGAAAAAGCTTCATATATATAGAATTGCATTCCTTAATTCTATTGAAGTCAATGTATCTTCCCTTTGGACACAGACTTGAGTCGCACCTCATTGTAGCATCACTATGATCAGATTTAGCCAAGTTTGTCTCCAGGTCTGTTCGACTAAAGAGACACTATTAGGAAGAGAAAACAAGATAAGCTCAACACAAGTTTTGTTCTCTCTCTTACCTATTTTCTGTTATCTTGTATGTACTAAAACATGGGCTTGAATTCAACAGGAAATGTGCACACATTTTTGTCATGCTACAGCTACTTTTCATTTCAATCTGGCTTGAAAAGACTATCATGCCATAGGTTATGTGTCATTAAATTTATGCTTGAACGCTTTTGTTGGATGCAAACTTTCACGTCATTATTCTAGCAGTGCAAATCAGTCTTTAGGTGGTTCCTCCTATCTAGAATTGTGACCTCAGTTTTCAAGCACTGAAAAAAGACTGTTGAATTTTCTGTTTTCTCTTCCTGAGGTGAAAAGTGGGCTAATTTCGCTTAGCATTACTCTGACACTTCAGACTCAGTGCGGAGAACAATGTTAAAAAAAAAAAGACAAAAAAGAAACAAACAAAAAATACACATAATTAAAGAATGTAGACCAAAATTCCACAATCAGATAGGTGTGTTTCAGGGGAAGGTTTCTTTACACTGCTATTTTCCCTCACTCTACTTTTAGCAGTGAGATATATGTTTTACCTTCATTCTTACAAGGTATGGTTGTTGATAACATTTACATGCTTTCACTAGTTAGGCTATATTCCCTGAGCTGTATATTATTTGTAACAGATTCTGCTTTTTGGTTTTGATTATCCTTGTCAAGGACTAAAACACCTTAATATGAATTTCAAGCATCAACCTGCCTCCTTCTTCTGTGTTGTCCTATATGGCATGCCAGTAACAGCAGAGTTTGGCCATGATTTAGACTGAATTTTATGTTGCCAAAACATATTTGGAAGAGGTAGATATAATTTAAGCATTTATACACAGCCACTCTGTTTTGAAAGACATTAAGTACTGTCTAATTCTTTATTCTGCCCTATGTATCCTAATAATCTTGTGTCAAAAATGATTGATGTACAGGAATAACTGGCCTCTCATTGCACCATCAATGTACTTTTTAACTCATAGAATCATAGAATCATAGAATAGCTAAGGTTGGAAAGGACCTCAACATCATCTAGTTCCAATCCCCCTCCAATGGGCAGGGACACCTCACACTAAACCATGTCACCCAAGGCTCTGTCTAACCTGTCCTTGAACCCTGCCAGGGATGAATCTTTAATTCACATGTAATGTATGGTTATGGATGCCATGCAGAGTTACATCCGGTTTATACATGCATGTAACAGCTACACTATGAAAAATTCACTTGACAGGAGAAGCTGGGCACTGCAATACTTTCACTTCACATCATCTGGTCCATGTTCTGAAAACTGGGATTCCAGAACTTTTAAGTGGAGAGTGGCCTTTACACACAGATTTAGAGAGACAGCTATAACATGTTTGCTTCCTTTAAGAAAGGGATTACCTGAGTTTTTATTTCCTAACAATTAGGCATAGCTGTTGCTTCAGAAAATATTTACAAGACTAAGCATGTTGGTCTTAAAGTGCACCCATCTTTGTTATATTCTACCGTTTTATAGTTTGCGTCATGCACACCTGTGATGTAGGTACATAATATTTTATGTAATATAAGTGCCAAGGTTCAAGAATCTCAAATGCAAATAAAAGCATGCTCTTGTAGGAAAAAAAAAAAAAAAAGCCTAATCAAACAAGTTCCATAAAGCAAATGTTGGTAACAGTGATATAAATGAGCTACTGGCTCACCAGAAAGTTTGATGTGTGAAGAAGGTCCACCAAAAATTAAAAAAATAATTAAGTGAGTGGTATAAGTGCTGAAGTAGGACTTTTCTTGAAATTAATTTCTGGGGAATTTTTTTCCTCAGATTATTTTTTTTTTCTTTCTCCAGATAAAAAAACCATGTTCTTAATGAAAGTTTTAGTTCATTATATCACAAAAATTATCTCTCCTCTTTTTGTCACGATATGAATATTCCAAAATTCTTTTTTTGATATAAAATACAAATTCCAAGGCTCCGTCTGAGAAATACAAATTCCAAGGCTCCTTCTGAGAAATGCAAAGTCAAAATGACTCATTTACAAAACAGAACAAAAGCAACCCACACAGCTGTTTTCTGAGAAGGATAAAATATGCCTTCAATAATGAACAATTATTTTTCTACTACCAGGATCCTTTCTGAGAAATGCATTTTTAAGTGCTCCCAAGAGAGAAGACTAGACTACTTAGCTTCTTTTTAGAGAAATTAAAAATAAAACACAGGCTACAAAAAGTCCAATAGTCATTTGATTCTCTCCACAAACAAATTCAAATATATTGCCTGGCCACAGTGTCAGTGTTTCTGAAAGCCCCCCGAGGCAGATATATGATTCACAACTCTTCTCCAGCATGAGCAGGCAGTTAGGTGAGGCAGGGAACAGAGGCTCTCTGTAGGTTTTGATGCTTCAGTTCAGGTGTCTCAGGAAGAGTCTGTGAGTAACTTCTGCTTGTTGTTTCAAACAGAAGAATAGGCTGAGCCAGTCCAGGGATTCAATCAGTCAGTATTTTATACTTGAACCAGCTAGAGCAGCTATGTTTTCCCTCACCTTCTCCCAGAACTTGTCTGGGAGAAGGATTAGAGGACTGGAAGATGAAGTATTTCAGAGGTTAGGTAAGCAATCATTGAATCAAAGAATCATAGAATAGTAAGGGTTGGAAAGGACCTTAAGATCATCCAGTTCCAACTCCCCTGCCAAGGGCAGGGACACCTCCCTCTAAACCATGCCACCCAAGGCTCTGTCCAACCTGGCCTTGAACACCGCCAGCAATGGAGCATTCACAACTTCTTTGGGCAACCCATTCCAGTGCCTCACCACCCTCACAGTAAAGAATTCTTCCTCATATCCAATCTGAACTTGCCCTGTTTAAGTTTGAACCCATTACCCCTTGTCTTATCACTACAGTCCCTAAAGAAGAGTCCCTCCCCAGCATCCCTATAGGCCCCCTTCAGATATAGAATGGCTGCTATGAGGTCAATCAGGTAATGCTCTGAGTTTTCATTTTTATTTTACTCTCAGCATGAGACTGGGTTCATGTTTAACTAATATTATTATACAGATGACAACTGAGCATGTATGGGAAGTCTTCTAAAGGAGTTGCAGTTAGCTCAAATTAAAAGTGAGACAGGAATGTCTGTGCTTAGATCTTATGGACACCTGCGAAGAAAGCAGAGTAGGCAATTAAGGCAGGTTCTTCACTTCCTCAGCCCCCATTAGCAGAAGCAGTAAAATGGCCACCTGCGCATTGTTTGTGGTTTTTATATCCCACAGTTTCCTCAGTCTGAAGAGTCTTATTATTCCCTATTTATTTTTCTTCTTAATATGTTGTCTTTCCACTACACCACTTTCATGGGCTGACAGCAGTTTTCCCTGTCTCTACTACTTTTGATTAACCTACTTCAGATGCATTCAGAGCCTTGAAACTCTCAAGCTGAACACAAAGCAGGATGCTGCAGAGGTGCCATGCTAACCTTACCACAAACTTACACATCCCTTTGTCCTAGAAGTGAAACAACTTATGACTTTGGCAAAACAATCTTCCTCAGTCAGAAATGTTATTATACTCTTTCCCTCTCCCTTATAAACAGGGAGAATAATAAAAAAAAAAAATGTATAGACTGTAATTAATACTGCATTGAAACTATGTCTCACCAAGGTGTAATGAGGTAATCTGCAACATTACACATGATACTACAGTTCAAGTGTGGCAGCAGTGTAGTGTGATATACTGTATAATGTATAAAATCTAGTTTCTAGACCATCCTCCCATAAATTAATGTGCAATATTTAACCTTCAAACCCTCACCAAGTCATTTTGAACTGTAGAATTTAGAGAAACAGATAGTGTCAAGACGTGTTTGGAATATGGTGCAGTTCTCATACCACCAGGCAAATTGCATGCAACAGAGATCTTGTTTGACCACTGATGTGCTATTTTTTATAACTTATGATATACTTCTATATAATTAGTCAAATTTATCCTTTGTGCAATGCCAGTGGCTTGCATAGATTTGCTCCAAGGATAAACTAGGAGCATCTAACAAGTACAGTCAGCAACACACCCCAAAACAGTTGGTTAAAATGAGAAAGTGAATTTGCTGTAGATGAATGGAAATGTAGCAAGTAAGCATGAAAAATGCTTACAAATATCACCAGTGCAACGGTCCACTGACCATGAAAGTTATTCCTGAACAATTTCTTCTTCCTAACTCATGAAAAAAAAATCATGCAAAAAAAAAAAAAAAAAAAATTCTAGTTTCTTCCCCTTTTCTTTTTTTTACTTTGTCACAACAGCAGTCTCGTCAACTGAGTGCAAAAGCAATGTTGTTTCCTTTGATGGATTATAAAGTAATATATTTTTGGATCCTTATTAAAATTTTGCTATGTCTTGGATATTTAATCTCTTCATGCATATTTATCCATTTTTAAAGATCATCTAATGAAAATTGCCTCTCACCTTGATTAAAAAGACCTTTCAGTATCTAAACTTATACTAATAAATATTAATCTGCATCCCAACAGGAAATCAAAACTGTCTTTTAATGTTTAATATGACTTTCCCCTTCTTTCTTTAATTGGTATTTTGCAGACATTCTATAATTTATTTTTTTTACAAGTAGAGCAATAGCATAGCCTTCACGCAGACAGCTAGGCTTCTCTCTGGCACCTCACAGCCTCTTAGTTCTGTAAATAACTCAAGCCTCACTCATAACTTCTTAATTGATTTCATTTGTAGACTGTAATTGTTGTTTGCATGTTACTTCAAAAGGAAGAATTTAAATCAAGTGACAGAAATAAGCTTCTCACTCCAGAAGCTGAAATCCTTCCTGCTTCCTATCTAGCTTTTACTTAAAATCCAGTCTTATCCTGTGTACTTCTTGTGAAGTGCATATTGAGTTCAGAGGGAATTCACTTTTGTCTGGGATTAAATTCAACATAATGCAATACTTCCTATGGAAATACTGCCACAGGTCTTGAAGGAGGAGCTGCCTACTCTGAAGGTAACCATGACAATTGGTAGATCATGTTCAAAACCAGTAAAAATGCAATTAAACAATTTTTTTTATATTTGTTATCTCCTTTCAGCTCCCTCTCTCAAGATATAATTTAAAATACTAAGACATTTAGAATACAATTTTAAATGCTTTAAAATATTTAAAATGTAAATTATCATCTATAGAAAAGCAAGTATCACCTCTTCATAAATACCCAAAGACCAGAATATAGCCGCAGTAAAAAGTGGGAACATCAACCAAGATAAAACATTGCCAAGAGAAAAAACAGTTGGATAATTAAAGAAGTCTCAGGAAGAAATAACCTCTGTTGTTTTGAGCCTCTACAGCAGTTTCCAAAGGCAATATTTAATAAAAATAACCTCTTGTCTGCAGCAAAAATAACACTTCCAAAAGCAAAATGGTAGACCATCGCATTAACAAAACTAAGACCCTTCCTTGACATCGTCTTTTCATTTGTTAGTCATCAGAAATTAGGTATATCTAATCTGACTTCTAGACACCAATACACATGTTAACTTGCCTCCATTTCTAATCAATAGGGAAAAATGGGTATTTCTAAATAATACAATCTATGCAACCTAATTTAGTTATTCCTTTAAAATGAGATGAATTGAACCCTTAAAGAGCCTGGTTTTCTCCATTGTTTACAAAGGGAGTCTAGAAAACAAACAAGATGTTGACATTTATGTTGTAGATGACTGAAGTTAGACAAAATGTGCCAATTCCTACATACAGCTGGCAAGAAACCTAAATGCAATCCCTTTTTTTTTCATTTTTTTCTTCTTATTCCTATTTTATGCAGTGCAAACCACAATTTTCTTGTAATCATATCAGTACCAACAAAAAAAATAAAACATATTTACTTTAAAATGTTGTTATGTAAGTTTTTTTTTAATAGTTAAAATTATTCCAGAAAAATAATATAAACACTGAATGACCTTGGCTTTTTTACTCCTCAGCGGTACAAGCAACAGGAAAACAAGATAGGAGATTTGAAGTTTTTGACAGTGCTTAATCATTTACTTCTCAGACCATACACCCACTATTTGAAAGGGACAGGTGCAGACACAGAAAGAGATGAAACTTGAATCATGGTTGTTCCAAAATGAAAAGCTCTTTGAAATAGGGGCAAAGAGGGAATGAAGAAAAAGGGTGGAAATTCATTACTTCTGTGTTACAGACTGCAATTCACTTTCATTTTATCTTATCCAATCATATTTTTCCTTTACCTTTGTGGGTGAGGTTTTGAAATATATTGGTACTACACATTTTCAAAACATTCAACTTTTGGCCACTT
The DNA here is from genome assembly GCA_017639245.1 of Myiopsitta monachus. Lineage (NCBI taxonomy): Eukaryota > Metazoa > Chordata > Aves > Psittaciformes > Psittacidae > Myiopsitta > Myiopsitta monachus. The sequence goes on along the minus strand of CM029941.1, from coordinate 45,187,114 downwards.
TAACAATGTAAGCGATAACTAATTATTCTAAAGTGATCTGTATACCAGAAGAGAAGTAGTAATGAGTTGCAGTTCCATGGCAGAATAGAATAGAAACAGAAAAAAAAATAGTGAGGAATTCAGAATATTAAAGTCTTTGTGTGAGTAACATGTAACATAGGAACCTTAGAAACAAAACACTTGTCTAAATGTGCATATCATTATATCATGTTTGAAATATAAACAAAACACTTCCGTGTTTCCATCTGTTCTTTACACTGCTGACATGATTTTTAATCCATTCAAGAACGAATTCCAGGACAAAGATTTATACCTAACTGCTGTGTTAAATCACTAGCATACTGTTTGCACTAACACTGTAAGTGTTCAGAACAAAAGGCTTGTGGGATATGGCTCTGACCTTTCTGTACAAATGTAGAAAACAACTAGAGGTAGAGAAAGATAAACAATTTTTTTAAAATCTAACCTTCATCGACATTATAAAACATTAAATACTTCCTAGTCAAACGTAACAGTAATTATATTCATTAAAAGGAAAAGAAACCAAACCTTTTTATAATGGTTTAATGGTGATCATGTAAGTAGCAAAAATAAATTGCTTCTTTAAATTAAGCTTTCAATGAATAAAAGAGTAAGTAGGTCCATAGCTCATTCTAAATATGAACAGTCTATGGCCCTTCTTAACCAATTAATTCTTACTTGTTTCCATCAGTATGCAACATATGTCTCTGGTTTACAAGCTGTGACCTAACTTAAAGTTCTTTGAAGGATGAACAAATGAAAGATGTGTAACAAATTCACTCCAGTGTCAAACTTCAGTTTCATTCAATCAGATTACATTTTATTTATTTATTTATTTACTTATTGGCTATTCTTCAGTAAATGAGGGTACGGACAATATATAGAGAAGGCAGTAGGGCTGAAACAGAAAGGGTGCTAAAGTGGCTTAAAGTGGTCTCTCTTTTTACAATTTTTTGGACTGTGGAGGCAAAAAGCTAGATTGCTAGATTGCAATTGTGTGATCATTTTATAGGATCTTCTTTTATTCTGCTGAATCCCCTGACAAAATACTGTCATAGTTGTTTACTTCGGTAGCATGGTTTCTTTGACATATAGTTATATGTTCTGACTGCACTGGCTGCAGGCTGTTTATTCATGGTGACCTTTTTCTGCAAGCACTAAAACAAGTAAGATAATCTTCATTACTAACACAACTTACCAACAACTTCACCAAGAGCCAGAATGGGTCCATGAATAAATATTAAACATTAAAGTTTATGTTTTACATAAACATTAAAGAAAAAACAATCCAAAACCAAAACACCCCAAACCAATAATTTATCATTCTTCTCTAACATTATAGTTGTTATCCTCTTAGAATAGGTAAATATAAATGGCTAGAATTTAGCATCTGTTTACACATCTAGACACAGAAACCAATATCTAAAACATGTATAATGAAGCTTTTGCATACTTCAGGCAGAAAGCAGCCCAAATTATTGCTCATCACAGGAAATTTTCCACCATCCTATGTCCAAAATATATGCTTGGCTTGAAAAGGCTGCTACTTTATGTGGAGAGGACAGCAAAACCATAAAGAAACTGGTATACGGCTGTAAGAGGAAGTGACAGAAAAAATTATGCAGAAAAGCTGAAATCTGATAATGGTACCTTCTCTTGGTAAAAGTTTCATGTTGGTTTTTTTTTTTTTTTTTTTTTTTTTTTTTTGCAGTAGCTATCTCCAGGCTGTGCAGGAAGATATAAAAAATAAGCTCTAAGTTGGTATTCAAAAAAGAGATTTCCTTAGCTGCCAGTCACTTCAGGAAATGCTGCTCTCAACCTGCATGCTGTTCTCACAGTGCTTTACAGCAGTAGCTGGCAACAAAAGGTATCAGTTGTTGATGAGTTCAAAATGAATAATTCAGCTGTCAATAACTGCTATTTAGATTAAGTACACAAATAACACAATTATTGTAAAAGTACATGAACAATTATGGTACATAAAAAATTACTACTGTGTGTGCATAAGCAATCATCTGTGCAAAGAATAAACAGTACCTCATCACATAATAACAGTTTTATTAGTAAAAATTGGTCTACAGGACGCTCTGACAAAGAAAAATATTCCATAAGGCAGCTTTATTGTATTTATAATGGTAGAACTTACAATTATTGGAGGGGATGGTGGTGTTACCTGTCATAAACAATTTCAAGCATTTCCATTAGCAAACTTATTTTCAATAGCTTGTAAGTTTATCAAACTAAGCATAAAACCTTTCATATCACATCTCCATTGGGGGCTGGATTATAGAAAATACTAAGCAAAATACCCTGGCCATTTGCTAGAAAAAAACTAAAGCTTTCACTGAAAACTCAATGGGCTTCTTATGCTAGAGTGAAGCATACTGACTCTCAGGTAGCCTTTGTGTTTGAGAGGTCTATATCCTTATTCCCCTGAAAATTTTCTGGCAGAATTTATTTAGAAGTAAATTTCCCAGATGTGTAAGAGAGAGCCATTGAAATATTTTCTATCTAGAACAGTCATGATCCAGACTGTGTAAATTCATGAATTGCCATCCAACCACATGAACTAATCAAAAATGGGCTGGTCATTGGTCCCATCTGAAGTTCAAACCTTACAGAAAGATTTGAAGCTTTGAATGAGGGGAGTACAGTGTCTAGTTATTCGAGGTTTAGAATAGTAATAGGCTAGGGGAAGTAGTCTGGGTAACAAGAAAAAGGAAAAGAAACTAAGTTTGTCATGCATATGCTGGCTCTAGGACTGGGGAAGAAAATCAAACCTGAGGTACTAAAAAGGGCATCAAGGGAGAAAGCAGTAGGAAATGAACTGGCAATAGAAGGCAGGAGTAGGTTTTGAATAGCAGGGTCCTGTGAATGAGAAATACTGTGATATCAGACAAGAAATTGAAGAGACAACGATCAGAAAGACAAAATAACTTGCTAGGTGTACCAGAAGAAATACTTCTAACAGTGAGAAAAGTCCAAGGTGAACCTTCATGGTATGAGTAAATGGAGCTAATGCATAAATTTGGATTAGAAAAATCTGAAAATAAATTAGAATAGGATTGGAGGTTGGGGAGGATGATAAATCAGCGTGAAAGTTATCACCTAAGAAAAGAAGTTATTGTCGCAGAATCACAGAAGGGTTGAGACTGGAACTCATCTTGTCTAACCCTGCCCAAGCAGGGCCACCTAGAGATACCTGCCCAGGACCATACCCAGATGGCTTTGAATAATTGCTCCACCACCTCCCTGGACAACCTGTGCTCAGTCATCCTCATGGTAAAAAATGTGTTTCTTGGTGTTGAAAGGAAACCTCCCATATTTCCATTTGTGATAATTAACCTCTTGTCCTCTCACTGCGAACCACAGAAAAGAGCCTGGCTCTGCCTTCTTTACAGTCTCCATTACAGTATCTGTACATATTTATAAATTCTCCTGAGCCTTTTCTTCTCTACGCTGAACAGTCCCAGCTTTCTCAGCTTTTCCTCCTATGTGAGATGTTCCAGTCCTTAATCATCTTAATGGTCCTTCTTTAGACTCTTTCCAGTATGCCCATGTATCTTTTGTACTGGCAAGCCCAGAACTGAACACAGCACTTCAGATGTGTTCTCACCAGTGCTGAGGTAGAAAGGAAGGATCAGGTTCCTTGACCCACTGGCAACATTCCTCCTAGTGTAGCCCAGGATACCATTGGCCTTCTTTGTCACAAAGGTACACCACTGGCTTATGTTCAACTTGATGTTCACCAAGTTGCTAAGCCACTGTCCATCATATTTGAAAAATCCTGGCAGTTGGATGAAATTCCCAATGCCTGGAAATAAGGAAATATAACCCCCATTTTCAAGAAGGGGAAAATGGATGACCCAGGAACTTAAAGACCAGTCAGTCTCACCTCTGTACCTAACAAAATCTTGGAGCAGATTCTCCTCTAAAGCATTCTAAGGCACATGAAAAACAACAAGGCGGTTGGTGACAGCCAGCATGCCTTCACTAAGGGGAAATCCTGCCTGACCAATATGGTGGCCTTCTATGATGGGGCTATGGAACTGATGGACAGGGGCAGAGCAGTTGACGTCATCTACCTGGACTTGTGCAAAGTATTTGACACTGTCCCGCATGACATCCTTGTCTCTAAATTGGAGAAACATCAATTTGATAGATGGACTGCTCGGCAAATAAAGAACTGCCTGGATGGCTGCACACAGAGAGTTGTGGTTAATGGCTCAATGTCCAGCTGGAGACCAGTAACGAGTGGTGTCCCTCAGGGATCGGTGTTGGGACTGGTCTTGCTCAACATCTTTGTAGGTGACATGGAGTGTGGGATTGAGTGTGCCCTCAGCAAGTTTGCCGATGACACCAAGCTGTGTGGTTCAGTTGATACATTGGAGGGAAGGAATGCCATCCAGAGGGACCTTGACATGCTTGTGAGGTGGGGTGATGCCAACCTTATGAAGTTTAACCATGCCAAGTACAAGGTCCTACAGCTGGGTCAGAGCAATCCCAGGTTGGGCAGAGAAGAGATTCAGAGCAGCCCTGGGGAGAAGGACTTGGGGGTCCTGATTGATGGGAAAATGAATATGAGCCATTTTCAGCGTGCGCTCGCAGCCCAGAAAGCCAACCGTATCATGGGCTGCATCAAGAGGAGCGTGACCAGCAGGTGAAAGGAGGTGATCCTGCCCCTCTACTCTGCTCTCGTGAGACCTCACTTGGAGTATTGTGTGCAGTTTTGGTGTCCTCAACCTAAAAAGGACATGGAAGTGTTGGAACAAGTCCAGAGGAGGGCCACAAGGATGATCAAGGGACTGGAGCACCTCCTGTATGAAGATAGGCTGAGAAAGTTGGGGGCGTTCAGCCTGGAGAAGAGAAGGCTGCGTGGAGACCTCCTAGCAGCCTTTCCGTTTCTGAAGGGAGCCTATAAGGATGCCAGAGAGGCACACATTAATATGGACTGTAGTGATAGGACAAGGGGTAAGGGGTTCAAACTTAAATGAGAAGCTTAGATTGGATATAAGGAAGAAGTTCTTTACTGTGAGGGTGGTGAGGTACTGGAATGGGCTGCCCAAAGAAGTTGTGAATGCTCCCTCCCTGGCCATGTTCAAGGCTTGGTTGGACATAGCCTTGGGTGGCATGGTTTAGTGCAAGGTGTCCCTGCCCGTGGCAGGGGCGGTGGGACTAGATGATCTTAAGGTCCTTTCCAAACCTAACTATTCTATGATTCTATGATCTCCACTGCGTTTTCTGCCAAGCTGCTTTCCAGATGGGCAGCCTGCAGCATACATCATTATATTATTTTAAATTAAATTATTAAGCTATGTTTATATTAGGTTATATTTATATTATATTTTTATTCAATTATGTTTTTATTAGTGTAGTATAATGTGTCCAATGTGAGAACAGTGTCAAACCTAGTCACTTGAGTGCACAAATCTCTGGGTGTTCCAGAGGGTAACTGAGAAGGCTGTCTTCCAAAATCACGAATTGCAGAGATTCTAATTCTCAGTATAAAATTTAGTAAGATGACCATAGCCTCTCCCTCTTCAATGCATCATGCCCCACTGAAATGTCTTTGAGATTTGTATCCTTATATAGTAGGAACTAGAAGTTGTAATCACTCCAGCTATTGGCAAAGTCCCTGGAAATAACCTTAGCCATCCAAGGAGACTGCGACAGTGTGAAATTACTTATTTTGACTGTAAGGATGTTTGGAACCATAGACTCCGTAAATTGTTTCAAGAAAGATATGGGGAAGAAGGATCCAATGAATTTTTTATTTAAATATATCACTGTTTCAGGAAGTGTAATACTAGTGCCTCCTACAATGACATGAGAGATAAAAACGCAAAAACACCAAGTCCCTAGGCTGTAGAAGCTTCACAGTGTATACCCAGCTCTACAAAAATCATTTTTTAATTTTTTTTTTCTCTTCCCTTTTTTCTCAGGCTGTGCTTTCACTGTTACATTAACTCATAATTAAACAGCCATAGTTAAATACATTTTGCACTTCAATGAAGGGGAAATCAGCATGTACCTAGAATATCCGAGACAGACAGGTCCTGACATATTCATTAGAACATCTTTCTTCAGAGTCAGTCTTCAAGATCAAGAAAACATCGTGGTTTTTAAGGCAGAAGCACCTTCAGCCATCTACTGAAGAAGAGAGCAGAAGATAATTGATGTCTGATGGGAAGCATGCAGTGTAAGCACAGTGATTTATTAGCAATTAAAAATAACGCAGAAAAACATCAACTCGATAGTTTGCCTGCAGATTTGGAAAGAAAATCCACATAAAACATCAGAAATTGTTACTGATGGTCTGTACTGGCCTGCAAGAACAAGTGATCATTTGGTATTTTGTAAACACCATTCAAATTAAACAGCATAAATACAGAAAACAGCAGTTATATAAGTGATTATATGCTGATAATTTAAACACTTTATTTCATTGCTGAATAGCTCAGTTTGTGATGGGACTTAAAATAACCATTTCTCTATTTCCTCAGAAAAGCTGGAAAAAAAGTAGCAGCCTTATAACAAAAACAATTCAGATCCGAAAAACCAGAGTAAAAAAACTCAGACATCTTTACAAAATAAAAATAAAAATACACTTTTTGTCAACACAACAAAAAATTAAAATATTTTTAGGAATGACATCTTCTAGGTGTAGAAGCCCTCTAAAATCATGGAACTGAATAAAATTTCTACTCTTTGATTATACATAATTGGTTTAATTAGAAAGAACAATGAAATTATTACTTCAGCTCTACAAAACTTTGTTTTATCAAAAGTAGCTACTCTTTCTCCTGCATCACCTCCTCCTTCTACTTTCCTTTTTTGGCCAGCATTCTTCAAAATCCATTTAACACTACAAAAACAGCACAAGCCCTGTCTCTTCTGAACTTCTGTTGAAACTGGACTTGCTAGACCAGTGTCACACACACCCCAGTGACATATACTTAGAAATCACAGGTCTCTCCCAGTAGGGCACAGTTGAGCAGAACTACTTTGGCAAAGAAACAATGAAGAGATGTGAACACTTTTGCTTCCTCCAAGCCAATTAAAATATACAGTTCCACCAGAAAATTCACACTGTAGAGGTTGAGGAGCTGTGACAAGTATTGCCAACAACCACATACATCCCACTAAACATGACACAACATTATACATTTGTCTAGATTTCACCACCACAACTGTATTCAATTTTTGGGTTATGGCTCACAGCCCTTGGAGGATGCATGAATTTCTTCTACTGTGGCTACTACAGCATGTTCAGTTACTCCAGGTCCACTCCAGGTTCTCTGTAACTCCAAAAGTTACAAATTCGTTACAATTTTTGACAAGACAACAGAAAGCAACAGAAATTAGGAACATACATTTATGACACTTAAGGTTCCCATCTAGCTAATCTAGCAATGAGCTATTGCTGGGAAAATGATGTTCTTACTCCCTTTGTGCTGTTCCTCCTTCTTTTCTCCCAGCACCCCTTGAGCTGTCCTTCGCATCTTGCAGCAGCCCCAGTGTGTGCTGCCTCCTCCACTAGCATGACTAAATCAACTAACCCAACAGTAAAAGGACCTCATTGTCACTGGGGTTGATCTTGAATCACCAGATCTCTTATCACTGGAGTTCGGTCTTGGAAATGCATGGTGGGGAATAAGAAAAATGGATATTTCTTTTTTTAACAACAATGAGCTGCTTAACTTTTTTTTTTAAACTTATTTTATGATGATTTTAACTATACATTCCTTTTAAATCAATAATTTCTTCTGGAAACACCTGCTGTCAGCCCTTGTGTTTTTTACTTTTTACCTTAATGTTTGAATATATTATTTGAGAATTTAATCTGAGTCTGAACGTTGCTGCATGCCTCTTTTTGCCTGTTTTAGTATGTTGATATTTGTTTCATTTCCAAATAATGAAATTATATAAACAGATATATCTTGATGTTTCAGGTATGGCTTTTGCAAGAGGGACATCCAGCTGAACTTTTACCTCCAGTAACAAATCATGCTTTGCTCTGAATTCTCATTTGCACTTTAGATTAGCTCAGCCCTTATTTTCATAAAATACAAACACCATCCAAATATTTTTGCCCCTTTCAGAGCTAAAGCTGCATGGGTTTGCCATTTTACAAGGGTTTTTTTCCCCATTGTCCTAGAATTACATTTCACCAATCAACAGATTTTTCACTGTGCTGCACCAAATACTTACTTAAATAAAACCACACCAGATTAACATCAAGTACCAGCTCCTTGTTATTTTCAATAATATATGGCAAAAATATCTTCAAATAAAAAATTTTGCAGAATTCCACACTGCTGAATTTATCCAATTTTGTAGCTCCTGTACTCACTCTGACCTGTTAACTACTGGTTGTTACTCCTCTGCTTGCTGCTGCACCAGTGGCTCTTCAATCACGTATCAAAAGAAACATTGAGAAGCCTCCCCTTCACAGCCAGCAAGTCATGAACTGCCAGCCAGTTATATATGCACAGAATCACAGAGTCATTAGGGTTGGAAGGCACCTCTGGAGATTATAGAGTCCAACCCTCACTACCAAAGCAGGGTCACCTAGAGCAGATTATACAGGAACACATCCAGGCAGATCTTGAATGTATCCAGGGAGGGAAACTCCACAACCTCCCTGGGCAGCCTGTTCCAGTGCTCTTCCACCCTCAACGTAAAGAAGTTCTTCCTTATATTGAGAAGAGACTTCTTGTGCTTTAGTTTATGGCCATTGCTCCTCCTTCTGTCACTGGGCACCACTGAACAGAATCTGGCACTATTCTCTTAATATCTGCCTTTGAGATATTGATATACAGTAATGAGATCCCCTCTCAGTCTTCTCCTCCCTTGACTAAACAGGCTCAGATCTCACAATCTTTTAGGAACAAGGGCTTTGAACGTCTGCATATCTTCCATCCAGTTCTTTGTAAAGCACATAGGAGTTTTGCCTAGTTGATTAAAACCAATTAAGACCTTGAATTCACTCCATAGATATAGAATCTTCAAATCTTAGAATGGTTTGGATTGCAAGGGACCTGAAAGATCATCTAGTTCCAACGCTCCTGCCACAGGCCGGGAAACCTACCACTAGACAAGATTGTTCAAAGCCATGTCCAACTGGTCTTGAACACTTACAAGGATAGAGCAGAGAATATCTGCTACAATAAGTTCATTCTTTTTTACAGCAACAACAAAGACATCCAGGTTTCAAAATGACTCTTTTTTCTTGGAAAAATATTTTGGGTTATTCATTCTAGTACTTGTCCCAAGCATAGGAGCACAAATCCTAGTAGAAGTGGTTTTACTTTTAAATTTACTAATGTTACCTTTTATACCTTTCTTCAGGAGGGAGGAAAAATGTAATGGGACACAGGGATGGCACTAAATAAAAAAAAGAGTCAAAAGCCTCAGAAATGCTAAAGTATGACTATTTTGATCTAAGTTGGTCCCAGGAAAGAAGATATTTTCAGCATCACATCTGAAGCGATGTTTGAAAAGATTTTCCCCGGCTTGCAGATACCTTGTCATTGTCATAAATTAGGTAAAAAAAGCTCAAATACCTGCTTATCTTGTAAACATGAAGAGAGTTCATAGCTCTCAGAAAGTGATCTTGACCTTTTAATAGCTTCTTCCTTTGGTTGTTTCCACAGTGTGGAAATTGACTGCTGGAGTTTTGGCATGTGAGATCTTTGTTGTCCAGGGGAGCTGGTATCCATGTTACCACCTGTACACAGACTTTTCATGTACATTTACTTTCTTGCACTACATCACTTTGAGTATCACTTATTACTGTAACTTCTGTCCTTTGTGAAGTCTGGATATGAACCATATGCTTCATACAATTACATTTTACTGTATTAAACAATACCTGAAAGGAAGAAGAAAAGATCACAGTAGAAGGAAGTGCTCAGTCCTGGCTCGTTTCAAATCATTATCATTTTGAGACATTTCTTGCTGTATGCATTGGCACTAGAAAAGGCCAAGTGAAGCTGATGTTGGGAGATAATTTGGCTTCAGAATATGAGAGCAAAGAAACCTTTAGGATAATTGCATCAAATAGTATTGCTTCTAGGCAGCTAAAAGAATTTTTCTTTTAGATCTGTGGGATTTGTATAAATTAAAGTGGAATTCAGCAGTCCCAGAAATCAGTTTTCAAGTTAAATAGTACAGCTACTCCACATTGTATTTCCTTGTGTCTTTTTACATTTTTCCCTCACTGTAGTGGGAGTTACACACTTTATTCAGTGTAATCAATAATAAATTGACTTATTCAATCCTAATAAAATTTTACAGCTGCTGCAGTTATTATATTGGATAGAAAGTCAGTGGGAAAAATAACCTCACCAAAAGTGGAGGAAAAAAAATGCCTATTTTTTCCTGATACTAGTCAGATAGGTTCTTAGAGAAAGTCCTAACTCAAATATTTGCTATGTCTGATCATTCATCGGATTTGCATATCTTGAAGGCACAGGTGTCTGATTATAAGTGCTAGCAGCTCTTATTCAAAACACATATATCAGATAAGCGTAATGAACACCCTCATAAAGAAAAGACGATTTCAACCACTGGGAACAATGCTCCATCAGTAGGTTTACAGTGTAATAACATTATAAGTATTGTACCAGTCAAATTTCCATATTTTTATTTGTTCCACATATCCAATTTATAATATTTAATAACTTTAACGTCTTTCTTTCTGAATTAAAGAGAAACAAAGAACGATACAGGAGTTATTACCTGGGTCTAGGATTGAAGAACTTCTGAGGATCAGCAAATGTAGTGTGTTTTAACGAAATCACTTATTATGTGTTTGCAATCTTCCATTATTTAAATTATGTGCCTTTCAACACAGTAGCTGACTAAAATGAGAAAATGATCTTGGTTATCTCATCTACATACAAACAATAAATAACACAATGTACTTCATAACCAAAAAATATTTTAAGGTTTAAGACTCTCTGCTGATCTGTAAACAATGGCTGGCTACAAATTGCATACATTCACACTAGATCCAGATTTAGAAGAGTTCATAATATCTAAGATGCAAATTATAAGGCACTCTGGAGTAGAAATCAGCTATTTAAAGTAAACCTAATTCCCATTTAATAGCGAGTATAAGACTGACTGCCTCAGAAGGGTGACAAACAATTATTTTTCGAATGCAGAAGAATTTTGTCTCAACTTAAACAAGAAAGCATCACATTATATACAAACAGATCTCTCCAGTTTTTTCAAACTCTTTCCTCTTGCTGAAGAAACAATGCTCTTCTGCCACTTAAGTAATGGACAGAGATAATTTCACTTAATTTTTTGGTGGTGCCACAGATTGAAGGGAAAAAAATCAAAGGAACACAAAATTGGATTGTAACCTTGACTCCAAGAAAGCTGAAACTGAAAAGCAGTAGGGAACAGAAGAAAAGGATGAGAAAGCTTAGTTAAAATGTATGCAACATGCCTATGTTACCAATTAAATTTCCCTTTAAAAGCAAGTTTCGTCTAAATATTATGAAAATTACAATTTTTAAAGTGGAAATATTCCTAATTTTTAAATAGGAAATATTCCTGAATTATACAGTTGTAGTTTTGTCTTCTAGCACAGAGAGGTATAAGAAATCTGCTAATGGACAGAGTCAAACCACTGACAAAACTGGGAATCAGTGTCCTAAATACCTAATTCATCAACCTAATTTTTCCACTTTAATGTCAGACACAAAAAAAAAGTTATAAAAAAATATTATCCCATTTCCCTTTATTTAAGAACTTCATTTAAATATTTTTTTGAAAATACAGTTGGACAACTGATTTTTCCTAATTGAGTTATTTATTGTGGGTTTATGCTGTCAAGCTTTCCTCTAAACTAAACTAAACACCTGATTCGTGTATGTGTGTTTTCCATTTAATTAATGGGTATTTTTGATTTATCTATGAGATGTTAAATAATTCAGTAAATGCAACATGAAGTACTAAAGTTTTTATATCAACCACAAGGCTAAGAATGTTAATAATCATGATTTTTTTATAAGAAAATATGTAAAGTTCTTATGAGATTATTACCAACTACCTGATATCCCAATGTTATCATCCATTGCTATATAACACAGTAATGTATACTCCTGCTAACATAAGAATTTCAAGCCACAAATTCATTGAATAAACATATTTCACTACGAACCTGTTTCAATTACTCTGTAAAGGCCTACTGAATCTTTCTTATTTTAAAAGCATATCTAATAGGAATGCAGTTTATAATCTCTTCTTTAAAGTAAAAGCAGATGAAGCCAAAATCACTTAAAAATTACCCTTGAAGAATAGATAGCTTCAATGCAAATGTGAATTAGCTTGCAATTTGAGTACTAAATTTTAAAGTGATTTTAAGATATCCCAGTGTGTTTAGGCTTACAATTTAAAATCAAGGTGGAAAAATATACTAACCAATTTTATTGTCACAAAGGGATTTCAGTTTGCAAAGTTCCTGTGTATATTTTTTTGATTATTTAACACCAAACACTGTTAGTCTTATTTTGGTGCTCATAACATTTTTCAACAAATTTTAATCCTTTCTGCCTGTGTGTCTACACCTGTAGAGATGAAATATATATTATTGGAACTCAGAGGCATATATAGGACCACAGTTAGAAAGCAGAGTAACGCACAGGCACCATTTGACATCACAGGGTACTAAAGGAATATTTTTAAAAATAGAGGTGATAGCCATTGCACCAAATTCAGGAACAGGATGAGATTACGTATTGTGGATGAGTAAGAGTTTGGACTGAATTTGAAAAGGATAACATGTGTGGTTTAGGTCTGGGAATCAAGTGGTTAAGTTTAGAAATGAGACCTCACATAAATCTTCGTCTGAAGTTAGAGCTGACAAGAGCATGAGCACTTGAGGGGCAATCAGTCAGGAATTAGGAGTGAATCCAGTGGGGAACAGCAGCTAAAGGCTGTTGGCACTAAACCCCTTAGCCAAGATAACACAGTAGTATATAACACAGTAAAGTATATTCCTGCTAATGTAAGAATTTCAAGCCACAAATTCATTGAATAAACATATTTCACTATGAACATGACCCAGCGTTTACCCACTGGGACATGTTGCATGGAGGGAAGAGTGGGAGAACTTCTGGAGCAAAGTCATGAATTTAGACACAAACTTTAATAGCTCACAGCAATCACCACGTGAAGTTATTATTTAACCATGAAAAGCCAAAAAATCAGCTAAAGCTGAATAAGGTGTAACAGAGTACAGGAGCCATCAGGCTTCGTAAGCTACCTTCTTTTTTTGCTAGGGAACCTAAGTAGGGCTCCTGAGCAAAGCCATGGCTAGTGAGAATATTAAGGTTACAGTGGCACTGACAGAGAGGTGGGATAGAGCAGGTAGCAGGATATGTTTTATCAGTGACATTAGTTCAGGCCAGATGCTTGCAATTGTATTTGTTGCTCAAATTTCATTTGCTGCTGTGTTAAAATCAATAGTAAACTTAGAAGAGGTGAGAGCTGATGCTCTAGGAACAGAGCTTAGGAGCAGTACCAAAGTAGGCCTCTTGGGTATTTCCACTGCTGAGGATAGAGAGGGCTGGATCCAGACGGACAGGGCTAATAAAATCAGGGTGTGCCTGGATCTGACAAAATATGTTTTAGGCTTGCCACCTCAGTGAGTTACAACTAAAAAAAAAAGAAAAAATCAATTGCAGGTTGAACATCCATACAACCAGGTAAAGCTGATATTTAGACTTATTAGTTCAAGAAAAATAGTTACAAAGAAAAAAGAAAGTTTCTTTAAAGTTAAGTAATATCTAAGCATACCAATAAACATTTGCTGTGGAATTTCAAAAGCAAATTTCATAGGAAAAAAATTACAAAGCATCTTGAGGTAAATGCTAGAACAGTTAAATAGTGAATATTTGATCATTGCTAGCTGGTTAATAAATCTATTATGTGTGTGCATATATAGCAACAGCTTTACATGGACATCAACATACTTTTGTGGAGAAAAATAAAATGCTACTCTTTCTTGTAACAGTTTTGGAGGAAAACAAATTACTACCTTTTTTTTGTAACAATCTGCACTTTATAAAAAGTGTTCAAATTATAGTGTTCTTATAGAATTTACAGAAAGTAGAAATTAGTAAAATTGCTTACTACAAAAATTAAATGTTTGAAAATTGAGAAAAATATATTCTCCTTTCTAATATGTGCCATTGCATTTATGAAGTGGATGACATTTCCTTGCAATAAGTCACAGAATCACTGAATCCTGGAAGGAGCCACTGGAGGTCATCTAGTCCAATGTGTCTGTTCAAGCAGGATCACCTTGAGCACATTACAATTGTGTACAGATCGCTCTTAAATATCTCCAGGGAAGGAGACTCCATAATCTCTCTGGGCAACCTTTCCCCATAATCAGTCACCTCACAGTAAAGAAGTTATTTTTCATGTTCAGGTGGAATTTTCTGTGTGTCATTTTATGCCTATGGCCTCTTATCCTATTGTCATCCCACCAAGAGCCTGGCCCCAACTTCTTAACACCCACCTAGTCTTCTCCTCTAGGCTGAAGAGGCCCAACATCCTCAGCCCTTTCCTCGTAAAAGAGATGCTCTAGTCCCCTATTCATCTTTGTAGCCTTCCACTGGACTGTCTCCAGTAGGCTTATGTCTTTCTTGAACTGAAAACCATAAATCAAACACATTACTCCAGATGTGGCCTTACCATGTGTCCTGAGTTCAGCAGTAGCAGTCATTTTTCTCCTTCTTCGTAGCTGATGCAGTGCTGTGTTTCTGACTTTCAGGCTGGGAACAGCACTGATAACACCAATGCTTATAGTTGCTGCTCAGTAATGTTTTGGTCTGACCAAGGACTTCCTGAGCCTCATGCTCTGCCAGGGAGGAGGGGAAGCCAGGAGGAAGCAGAGACAGGACACCTGACCCAAACTGACCAAAGAGGTATTTCATACCACAGCACATCATGCCCACTATATAAACTGGGGCAGTTACATGGAAGAGTGAGATCACTGCTTGGGTCATGCTGGGTATCGGTCCGTGGGTGGTGAGCGGTTGCATTCTCTTCCCTTGTTATTTCCCTTATCATTATTATTATTGATGGTATCAGTAATGGTTTGTGTTATACCTGAGTTACTGAACTGTTCTTTTATCAACCTGTGGGAGTTACATTCTTTCTATTCTCCTCCCCACCCCTCCAGGAGCTGGGGGGAGGAAGGGAGGGAGTAAGAGAGTGTCTGCATGGCTGAGTTGCTGACTGGGCTTAAACCACAACACCATGCCAGAGTAGAGGGGAAGAATAAGATTCCTCAACCTTCTGGCAATGTTATTCCTAATGCAACCTTGGATATCACTGGCCTTCTGGGCTGCAATGGCATAATACAACCTGTTGATCCAAAGAACCCCAAGTTGTTCTCCACAAAACTACTTTCCAGTGGGCCAGCCCTCAGCCAGTATTGGGGCATGAGGTTATTCCTCCCCAGGTGCAGGACCCTGCACTTGCCTTTGTTGAATTTAAAAAGGTTTCTCTCTCCAGCCTGTCAGCAAACTTGCTAAGGAAGCATCCCTTCATCCAACGCACTAAAAAATAAGTTAAACAAGACTGGACTTATTAACCCCTGCAGGACACCACTAGTTACAGGTCTTCAGACTCTCTGCCACTGATCACAACCCCCCAGGACCTGCCATTCAGCAAGTTCTCAAACTGTTTCCCTGTCCAGAGTTCCTGAGCTTGTCTAGGAGGTTGTCAAGGGAGGCAGTGTCGAAAGCCTTGCTGAAGTCCGGGTAGACAACACCCACTGCTGTGCCCTGAGAGCAGCTATCATAGAAGATAATCAGTGAAATATTTAGTAATTGTTTCCCCTCATTGTTTGGACTCTTAATTGAGCTTGATTTATTTGCAGACTTTTTCCACTCAAAAGTGCAATCAAGAAGTTGCTAGCTGAAATAATAGATTATAAACAAATACCATACATTAGATGCTTTTGATTTAGAACCATTCCAATCTGAAAACATTAATGTATAATCTTCCCAATCAAACAGGCTTAAATTTCATATACCTAAAAAGTTTCAAATGAATTGTTTACAAGGAGTTATTTGCAGAAATTACCTTGAGAAGAATGTTGAATAATATTATTAGAACAATATTTTTCCAAGTATAATTTGCAAACAGAAAATGCGTTGAAACATTCAGTATGAATAATTCATTACATTCTTCTTAAAATCCAGTTTTAAAATTAACTTATACATCAACACTTTTTATATTTTTGAAGGGCTAGGGAGAGCACAGTCTTTCTGCTTGTGAAGTTTGCAAGCAAGTCACAAAGAATATATATATACACACAGAGACCACATCAAAACCTAGAAACACCAGCCTCATAAAGTTTAAACACTTCAGCCACATTCTTTAAGAATACACATTTTACAGACATTTTCTTGTCAAAATGTCAGCAATATACACATTTATCAGACAAACTGTGGACAACGGAGGAGGGTTCGCTATGGCTGAATGTCATTTGCAAGTTGTTAGGAGTCTAATCTCACCACCTGACAAACGTTCATGGTTCAGCAAGGCAGCAGATCCATTCAAGGAAGAAACGTTCCCCCTGAACACAGCGCAAATGAGATCCTACAGTAATAACTGTTGATATGACTTGCTTATGTAACAATTTCAATTAGTCTATATAAATCCATGTCCTATGCAGACATTTACATTTTCTTTAGTTTGCATGTCCACCTGTATGAAGACTCCTCAATCATTCCTATTCATGTGCACCGAAGAAATAAAGTTAAAAAAAAAAATCTGTGATAGCTGCTGAGCTGCAGAAATTATCAGTTGCTTTGCTTTCCAACTCTATTTCGCAGCTTCAGGCAAACAGAAATAAATGACAATTTCTGTCCACTGAAGAGTGAAGCAGGCAAATGCACTACTTTTCACAGCTCTCGTTAAATTCAATGCAAATCCCTTGTTGTATTTCTGAAGAAGTCTCAGTAGTTCTGTAACACACTGGTGCTTTGTTTTTCTTCTTCAGAGACCTTGTTTTGAAATGAAGGGCTCTTTCTTACCAACTTAATGATAAACTCACATCTAAATGGGTTATTATTATTAATTATTACAAGATGGATTAATTACCTCAGGGGAGGGAAAAAATATGGAGGAGAAGGGTATGAGAGTAACAGAATGGTTTGAGTTGGAAGGAACCTGAAAGATAATCCAGTTCCAATCCCCCTGCCACAGGGAGGGACATCTTCCACTGGGCCAGGTTGCTCAAAGTCCCATTCAACCCTGCCTTGAATACTTCCAGAGATGAGGCAGCCACAGCTTCTCTGGGCAGCCTGTTTCAGTGTCTCACCACCCACACAATAAAAACTTACTTCATAATAACCAATCTAAATCTACCCTCTTTCATTTCAAAACCATTGCCCCTCATCATACCACTAGATTCCCTCATAAAAAGTCCCTTTCCATCTTTCCTATAGGCCCCTTTAAGTTTGATGTATAAGGAATGAGTGCTGAGTTATCTCAGTATAGCAGTTGAAGAAAACTATGATAAAGTGATACACACTTTTACCACCAAGATTATAAACCCCTCCTTAATACAGCAAAAATATACTTTTAGGAGGAAGAGAAAGCCAGAGTAAACTTAATCGCACACTTTTACTTTTTAACTCTTTATAATGAATTTATAATGATGTAGGTCACATTCACTCTTAGTTTAACTAGAAGAAGAGAAAAAGAAAAAGTGTTATTTCTTTTTTGGATTGACAGTTTCAGAAATTACTATTTTAAACAGAGCTTATGTTATAACTGTAATTCAATTTAAAAGATCCTATTCACGTAGAAGTTAAGGATTTTACAGCTTTAGAGAAACATTTTATGTTTAAAATATCATAAGCTTTGCTATTAAAATTTCTTCCTGCAACTAATCTTTTCCTATTTTCCTACTGATACTGGTTTCCCATTTTCCTTTTGTGACTGATCTTGATTTTTCTTTGCTTTATTGCAATTCTATAGTTTAATCCAACCTCTTGAGTTCTTTTGCTATTGGATATCTATCTTCTTTGGCTTCTACCTTAATTTCTTGGGTTGATCTTTTTTTTTTTTTTCTTCCTCTTAAATATCACTAGAGAAAAAAAATAACATTCAAGCATTCAGGTATTTTATTTATGTACGTGGAGTTGAAGAGACACCTTACTTGAACAACTGGCAACCTTTTGGTCTTAAACCCATTTTGCCAATTGTCATCTTTATTTTCTATAGTATTATGTCACGTTATAGGCCCTGCTCATGCCAAGTAAATGCAAGCTTTTTTATTAGCTAGGCAGAGGTCAGGAAAACCTTCTCATAGGAATGTTTTGCTGTCCATTGTGATCACTGTGCCTCTGGACAAGATTACTAAAGTGCTGCAGAGGTGTTTTCTCAGACACACTTATTTTATTAGAATAGTTTATTATTTCCTTGAATTACTTTACTAAATATTCAAATTTGGAGGATGAGGAAATTATTTATTTAACAGAGAAAATGTCAATTCCATCTTACAGAATAGAATTACTGCTACAAATGAAAGACTGAGAATAAAATATAGACATTTTCATTATTAAATTTACAGGGCTTACTCTTATAAATAACATTTTTTCTTTAAAAGAAATGAGTATTCTAAAATGCAATCTTTACGTATGCAAATAACCATATACTGTGATCACAGGTACTTTCAGACTTTTTTAAGTATTTCAAGATTCTTTTCTGTTTCTCCAAGTGTAATCAAGTTAGCAAACATAAATTCCCAAATTTTATTTCAAGTACCAGCATCTTCTTTATCTTTTTTGCATTATTACCTTTATCTTCAGCTAGTTTAAGATACCTATTATTCTATTTTAAAAGCCATTTTGGAATTTCACTGTTCTGGTTGTTAGAAAATTTCTCTTAATCCTGAGTCACATAATCTTGCTACATTACTTTAATACATTGATAAAAATAGCCATATTCTGCACCATTTCCAGTTTCCTAGGCTCAGATTAAGATAGGGATTCAGAACTCTATTAATTGATGATAGAAAATGGTCATAATGGAAGTGTTGCACAATGCAAATACTCTCCAGTGCACAAGTCTTTCAAGAATGATAGCTGTTAGATTTCTCCACTAAATACTTACCTGGTTGACATTTTGGATATATTCCAGTAACTAGCAAAAAATCTTTCAATGTATCTGCTTGAAATATGCTCTCACATCGAGATACCTTGAACTGATTGAATTTATTTTAACTAACATAGAGTTATACACAAGGCTTTGTTATTCTTATTTCTATAAGTGCATGTAAAATGAAGTATTTTGATAAATTAAGTAAATATTCTTTTGAGAATGATTACACTGTAAAGTTTAATCTTAGAGAGTTCAAGAGATTTGAAGGTAAAGGAGCACGGAATTATATTCAGTACTGGAGCCTGCCTCCTCAGGAGGTAAGGCAACTGGTATGCAAAGAGGTGCTAAATATCTTTTTGAAAACAATAGCAAGAAGAAACAGAGATTGACAGCATCTAGAATAGTGTCTGACATCAAGGAAATTACAAATGGTTTTCCATTTGTAGGCTGTTCCAATTAGACTGTCTTTCCAAGAACAACTTTATATTTCTCTTTATAGAAGGGGAAACACATAAAAAAAGAACAAAGGAAAAATGTAGAACCACTCCATGCTGGCACATGGCCTAAACACAAGCTCAGCGATTAATGCCAATTTTCATTAAGAAGATATGACAGCAATTATTCTCCGAGTAGGAAACACGAAACAAAAATGTCCACAGCTGAGGAGAAAGTAATTTATACTCTGCTTTTGAGGGAATGAGACAGGAAAGAGTGAAAGGAAAACAAATAGCCATTATTCTAACACAGCGGTTGATAAAAAAACAACCTGTGGAATTACAAGAATAACAGCTACATATCTGTTTCTTCTGGAGCAAGTATCCAAGAACTACAAAACAGCAAACATGGCATTTCATATTCACAAAACCATGAAAAAGATATGTAGACAACTACAGATCTCTGCTCAAACTCATATTTATGCACATTATTGCAATAGTTTTTGAGGAAAAAGCAATCAAGGACGTAGAGATAAATGTATAAAATACAACACTTTTTATGGAAGGTCAGACTTTACAATGTCAGACTAACCTAATATTTCTGGTAAGATAATTCACTTCTTAATCAAGATAAATGAACTAAATGTTATCTAGCTAAATTTAAGTAAATAATTTCAGTCAGTACCTCAGGAGAATTTATCCTTTAAGGTGAGGAATGCAGAAATTAATGCAAAACAGATGAGAAGATGCATGAGGCCTCCCTGGCATGATTCTGGAAACCAGAGACTGCAAGGTTGCGCTCTGCGAGAAGAGGGTGGAACCCCCCCTGTCCAGCAGCCTTGCTGCTCCAGTTACCTCCAGCTGGTTCACCTGGCTCCAACAGACCCACCGCAGGGCATAGCTGAGCCCACACCCAGGCCGATGGTACCTGTTGGAAAACTTGTTTAGAAAGGGATAGAAACAATGCACAGAAACTGAGAGAGAGATGAGTGAGAGAAAATAAGGTGAGGGAAACAGCTGTGCAGAAGTTTGGGTCAGTGCAAAGGAAGGAAGGGGGTGCTCCAGGCACCAGGGCAGAGGTTCCCTTGCAGACCACAGCGCAGGCCATGGTGAGGCAGACTGTGCCCCTGCAGGCCATGGAGGCTCACAGTGGAGCAGATACCCACCTGTTGCCCATGGAGGACCCAAGCCACGGAAGATGGATATGCCCTGAAGGAAGCTGTGACCCAGGGAAGCCTGTGCTGGAGGAGGTTTTCTGGTAGAAAGGGTGGCCTGTGGAGGACCCATGATGAGGAGGGGAAAACTTTAAGAAGGCAGGTGCTGCAGGGAGGAGCTGTTAAGGGTTCAAATCCCTTTTCCTCTGTGCTGCTCATCAGGGGTGATAGAGCAGTAGAGAATGAATAAATTAAGCTGAGCCTGAGAAGAAGGAGGAGAGGTGTGGGGAAGGCGTTCTAGTTTTTTAATATTTTCCTCACCATTCTTCTCTATTTTTAATTGGTAATAAATTAAATTAATTTCTCCAAGTCGATTCTGTTTTGCCTGAGAAATGCAGTATGTCTTTATATCAACCCACAAGCTTTTCCATCTTCTTTTTTTACCT
Source organism: Myiopsitta monachus (assembly GCA_017639245.1). Classification (NCBI taxonomy): domain Eukaryota; kingdom Metazoa; phylum Chordata; class Aves; order Psittaciformes; family Psittacidae; genus Myiopsitta; species Myiopsitta monachus. The sequence continues at coordinate 45,165,913 of CM029941.1, read as the reverse complement.
TTCTTATTGAGGATGTGAAATGGGAGAGTGGCTGGTCAGAGTCTGACATCTAGACAAGGTCGACCCACCATAGGTAGTCAATAAACTGGCTAAGTGCAATGAGTAATATTGAAAGGGCAGTTATTACACTGAAGGAGTTACGGGTGGGAATGGTCAGCTAGCTCTCTCATCATTTTCACAAGTTACTTCCTTGTGGTGTGCACCTATGACATTTGTAGATGACAAAGTCAGAAGATGTAGCCTGTGTTGAAGATATGGCTCAAATTTGATCACACTGAATCACAGGGTAATAGAATGGGAATGACACACTGACACACAGTTTAACAATTACATTCTTAGGGACCAGTGACAAGACATGCATCTTTTGGTTCTGTCACCTTATTTTCTGCTTTTTCTTGCTTCTTTGTCTAGTGCCTCTTTTCTGTGATTAATTTCCTTGCCCCTTGTTCTGCGGAGCAGAAAGATTCATGCTAGCAGAAAGCATTTTGTTTGAAAATGCTTGTGACCTTGTGACCAAGGTTTCATCATTGAAGAGAAATCCGGGCTTTTATCGGAGTTGTCCTAATATCAGTTGCTATGGTGACATGCAGGTTGCAACAGTGTCTCTGATTCTCCCTCATGATTTCTAGCTCCATAATAAAGGAGCTAGCTTGTTATGTCTGTGAATAGTTTCTGATGAGCTTTCTTTAGGAAAACACTGTGAGGCCTTAAGCACTTCCTTTTTTCCTGCCCATTTGTATGGGTAGGTTGTGACAGTCCCCATGTTCAAGCTGAAAATCAAGGCATGAGGCAGAGGCACTTATTAATTCCTCTCAGATGATTGCTATTGATAGATTTTGCTGCAGTATAATTGAGGAAAAGGGAAAGCTCCAGAGTAAATGTGAGCAGTCTTCAAACTAAGCTTTATTTTAATTCCCAGCTTACCCTATGCAGTTTGCTTTATACTGGAGTTCTACCTTGCAAGAAGCTGTGGTTTCTGCATTTTGCAGCCTGGCACTGCATACATGAAAAAACGTCTCAGGTTTCTAGTATATAAGGTAACATAGACCAGATGACTATGTAGAACTTCAAAGTGGTTAGTCTGTCTTTTCTTATTAGGACTACAACAAAGCAACAAAAAGCATAGCTATTTCTACCCTTTCCCATTAATACCCCATTGTCTTCCCACTCGCTTTTAAGTTAAGCAACAGACAAATTGCAGTGTTGGGTTGCAACAGCTCCATTGTTCAGACATGACAGCCTAGCGCACTATACTATGGTAAAGTACTTTAATTCGTGTATAAACAGTAGCTCTTCCACCCATGCGGATGGCTGAAGGCCTGAGTTATTCCTGGAGTAAACATAAAAAACAGACTTACTTTTTTAATAACATATTTATCTTGCCTAAAGTAGCACGAGCAAAAGCAAGTTGTTACTGTTGCATTGCGGCAACATTTCCAGCCTCATCTAAAACATATAAAATGTTTCTTACTCCCCGGAACAGCAGTTCTCTGGAAAGGCCATCAAGTAGGGCACCGTATGTCATTAAGTATCTTCCCTAGCTAGCCTTTATTTAAATACTTAAGGAGACACATACTCTGAACCAGAATATGAGAAAGACACAGACTCAGCTTGTATTATACAGAGATTCAATATCAATATGAGAAAATTAGAGAGCTCTTAGGACTTGAAAGGAAGGAGGAGTTGAATTTGCTAATTTATTTCTGAGACAGGAGCAGGTCTCAGAAATAGAGGGACAAGCTGACAAATAATGAAATAAAGATCATTAGAGAGTTCAGTGTATCTGCAAAAGCCATGTGTCAGCATCGCACAACTTTAACAGAGCTGAGTCAACTGAGATTTCTTATGCCATGCCTGCAACTTCCACATATTTTTAGAGGTAAATACCAATAAAGGGGGTTCAGCAGAACTAACAATTTGAGCTGTATTACTACACAAGTTTATGTATCATATAAAATGCAAGGTTTAAAGTTTAGGAGTGTGCACACCCTTGCCTTCCCCTCCCCTGTGCTGTTTCTTAGGTAGGAGGCATATTTCAATTTTACCCCAGTAAAAGGAATAAGTCAGCATAACCACACTTGTTCCATACCCTGTTATGCTAGTTATCCTGCCAGAGACCTGGATTAATAACTTCTAGAATAATATTGATTTCTATCCCTATCATCAAATAAATCTCAGTTCCCCCTCTTAAGTGTGCAGCCCGTGAGTTTTCTCATTTTTAGTCTTTCAGTTCTCTTCTCCATCCCACTGCAAAGGGGGAGTAAGCGAGTGGATGTGTGGTACTTAGTAGCTGGGCTTAAAACTTGACACCCTTTTAAGAAGGAACCACTAATAGCTACTCTGCATTTAAAACTGTCACCTACAGCAGGCTTTGGAGGCTACCATATGAGGCAACATCAAAAGTTCCTAAATTCAAGATGCAGGGCATCTCTGTACGTAAGACCTCTTATAAGAGAAGAAAATGTTGCATGAGGTTACTTGTTCCTGGTGCTTACACATTCTTCAAATAAAGCTAGACATATATGTTGTCTGAAAACTCTATAATTTATGATCCTTCTTTTCTTCTTTTTAAAATAGATATGAACATTTGCCATTTTCTGGTTTTATTGTCCTCAGTCTTATAGGTCTCTCAAGTGTTCAGAATGATAACAGTTTTTAAGATAAAGCAGATATTAACAGATCAACCAGACCTAATGACCTCCATCAATTTTTAAGAACCAGCTGATGAAGTAGGAGTACTCTCTAAACTGTATTTCACTTCTCAAAACTAAAACCTTATTTCTACTTTGCTAGTATGAGTTATGATAGACTGACTACCCGATCTTTTCAGTGAAGATGGACACAAATGAAAAATAGCATTATGCACTTCAGCTTTCACATAATCAGTTGCTGATAGTCTTTTTTTTCCCTCTGATTAGCACTCCAGTACTGCCCTTAGTTTTCTTCATGTTATTAACATACATATGGAAAAAATTATTGGATTCTTGTGCCTCTTCATGTAATTATGCAATAATGTATCTCATTACATAGTGAGATACAAGATTTCTTGTATGTCATTAGGTACTTTGGTGTTTCTTATTTTGTCCAGTATTCTGATGCCATTTTTCCATATGTATCTAGTAACACAACCTGTTTTCCTCTTTCTCTCTGCAATTTTTTGCATACATTTAAAGTAAATTAGTCTGTGCATGCTTACAGTCCATGAGTTAGTCATGTCAGCTTCCTATTATTCTGACCTATCTTTCGACAGCTTTGGTATTGCTCAAACTTCTACCTTTCCTTATAGGATATTGCCTTTTCTTTTGTCACTCAGACTAGTTCTCTTGTATCTTTTGTATGGATTCTCTGACTTTGTCGAAATTTTCCTTTCAGAACTTCATAGTCCTACTGGAAAATTTTGATTTTTTTTTTCTTTTCAACATTCATCCTAAAAGAATTTGCCTCTTAATAGTCTCAGTATCCATCTGAATGAAATCTAAAAGAACACCCTCCAATCACTTGATTTCTCCAGCTTAAGTATTAAATCTTCAGCAGGACAGTCTTAATATGTTTGGACATTGAAGGCGCTGCTTTACTCCCTTTGCAGTTACAGACTAGGAGGAAGTCCCTGTGGAATAATTAGGGAATGAGGGATAATTAGGAAGTAAATTTATGTTCGAAATGCAGCATTGTCCACACATAAGAGAGAAACAGACTTTCTGGGCCTCTCAGGGTGAGATGCAGCCACACCTGGTATGCCAGGAATGTGCACTTCGCAGTGGTTCCCATGGCAACACAGATGGAGGGAAGAGCGAGGTGGAGATCTCCTGGTTATACTTCATCCTAACTTCAACAAAAGATGGGGACTGGCAACACAGATGGAGGGTAGAGCGGGATGGAGATCTTGCGGTTACGCTTTGTCCTAACTTCAGCAAAAAGATGGGAACTAAGTGGTGCAGGGAACTGATAAGCTGCCTACTTGCTACCCTGAGCTGGCAGCCTGACATCTTTTGACAGAATGCTGTCCTCAGTGTGAACTTTGCTTCATTATAATGTCATTATAATGCATTTTCATGCTGAAATACACTCCCATCTCCAATGCGACCCCCCTCCAAATGAGACCACCCCCCTCTGAGCATGCGTTCTGAATTTTTGGTCTCATATGCCTTTAAAACGAAGCGAGAGGGATTTGCACCAATAATAATAAAGGTGACTAGAGTCACTCAAGCTCCACCTTGAAGGTGGAAATAATATAAAATGACCCAAGATAGGGGGGGATTTCAGGGCAGATACCATAGTGGACAAGTCAAGGAAGATAACATCAGCAGACTCCTGGGGCCGGTCGATGGGCTGGACCTCTCTTCCCCCCCCCATAGGGATGCCTGTGCGTAAGACTTGCACTGTATCCAGTGCTTTCCTAGGAAATCTTAGAATCTCTGTAGAGTTACTTTTACTGTCACCTGTATATTTTAGAGCTATGCTGTGTTAACTTTATGGAGTGCTTGTCTCCATGTAACTATTATTCGCATGTGCTTTTGCAGACAGTATTTATCACTGGCAATCCATAAGAACCTGTACCTGTTGCATCAATAAACTGCACTGTTTCGGTAACCGATTGTAATTTTCTCACTGAATATGACCCCATCTCTTGGTGTGGCTTTGAGGGTTCATGAGCATGACTTGACCAGCAGTGTGGTGCACTATCAGTGAATCCAGTGCAGTGAAGTTCAAAATAGCGAACAAGGCCGGACTGATGGCTGCCGCTGATTTTCCCCCCTTTTAATGCAACAGTCCCCCTAACCTCTAAGCTCTGAATTATTTTGTCCATTTCAGAATGTCTCTGTCTACCATAGTAGTCCTAAGTAGATTCACTCACACCATTATTTCAATAAAACCATTATTTGGCTTTGTCTATTTCCAGTGGCCGCATGGTCAGGACATAGTCACAAATGTCTTTGGCAACCAACCTGCTACTCTTTGCTTTTTCTTTCCCTTTATCCTGTTGTGAAAAGTTCTCCTGTTGATTTTTGGTCCTGTGTAGATGAGTTGTTTTGCCCTTCTTATGCTCTTTTGTTACCGTCCTCCATAGATCAGGTTTCAAGCTGTCCTCAACAGATTACAAAACCAGTGCACAAAACCACTTTTTCTCTTTTATGAAGTGCCAGGAACAGTTAAGAAATTACTTTGCATTTGAAGAAGACATTCCTCTTTCCAAGCCATATGTTTTTTTTTCCAGGGTGCATCTGTCACTGCCTAAATCTTGACCACGAACTGAGAAAAAAAAAAAAAAAAAAGAAAGCGAGAACTTTATGCAAATCCCTGATGATTTCTCTGGCTGGTTAATTTTTTTATTCATGCATGTCTTAGTGTGACCCAGATTGTCCTTTGCCTATGCAATTCTTTCTTCAGCTCTCCCAAACACATGCTGAGTAATTCTACTGATGAGCTTGCTTCTAAAATCCAACTTAATTTCAGATAAGAATGAAACCATTCAGGGTAAGAGAAAAGAAGCAAAAGTCCTTTTAATGCTAAGGTATTTCTTTTTGCTGTTTTATCTGCTGTGACATTTTATTTTTACTGTGGTTGTAAGGTAAAAGGACATATTTTGATTTTAATTTTTTTTCTGTTTTTTAAACATTTTTTTTTTTGTTCTGAAAGTAGATATGGCTCCTGCAAGATGTTCTGTTTTCAACAGAAGCAGATTTTTGTAGCTAACATTCTGGCAAAGTTTTTCTTTAACTACACATATTTCTCCTACACCTGCTACTGAAATAAAAAAATAGCTTTGGGGAATATTGCTTAATTGTGTCCCTATTATTTTCTTGTTTTCACTTCTTTTTCTAATTCCAGATCAGTATAATATTAATCTGAATGCTCTTGAAAAGAGCTTTAAAATGAAAAATATATCATTGTTCTGTCAATCAATTTTCTTTTCTCCATTTGAGTAATTGCACAGCCTCTAAAACTCTGATATGACAGGATCTTTCTAGTTCTACAGTCATTAGAAAGGGAATTTAACTGTAATCCCTGTCAACTTCAGCTTACTACCAAGTAGAAATGTGGTCTTGGGTAAAACATGCTTTGGAACAAATCAGATGTGACAAGCAGGAAGGATCAGTAGATTACAGTTTTGAAATTGTAAGAAGAAAGGTTATACTGTAACCCATGCTTGTTACAGACTTTGCCAGGACAATGGATGAGTCAAGTGTCATTTCCCTTTCTCTTCACTGTCATTGTCCAATATAGGAAGCATCAAAAATATAATTTCTAACAGTATCATGTCAAGCAAAACAATATAATTATAGGAACTATCTTGGCCTTTTCACTTCCCTGCAATTTGATTGGCTGGTCATTGTAGTCCAGCCTAATATTTCAATGAAGCTGTAAACAGATAAACTAGTGCCAGCTAACCATGGTATTGAACAGGGCAATGCATCATGATACACATCCTATTCATCAATTTTTCCTTGCAGTATAAATGCTGGAACAGAACTGTGAAAAGCAAATATTTTTCCTATCTTTGTCCTTAGGCAAAATTATGTCCTTTTGTCATAGGTAAAATTGTATTTCAGCTTTCCTTTAGGTTTAGAACCATGGATCTGCTATTTATTTTCACTGAGGAAACTGAACCAATGCAGCAAAAATAAGCATTACTTTTATTGCTCTCTGAGGTTAGAAAATAAAAGCACCAGTGTTTAATATTTCTATCTTCGTATAGTACATGTAAATTTTACATATAAATAATACATTTATTCCTGTGCTACTCAAAACCAGACAATTGTTCTTTAATCTATGCTATATTATACTGTGATTTAATATACTTTTGTTAGCTAATCTGATTTTCCATTACTTTATCACTCCCAGAGGTCTGGTAGCGACTCTTCAAAAGTCAAAGAAAACAGATAGTCTCTTGACCTTGAATTTCCATCATTTTAAGCATGCACATAACTTCAGTCATATGGCTGGCAGTTATTGTCGCCAAAGAATGTTAAAGGCAGATTCATGGACTGTATTTCATATGTAACAGAATGCAAGGCACAATGAAAAGGTACAATGATGTGCTTTATTCAGAGATATAGGACTGTTACTCTTTAGTCATTACTGTATATTTTTATATGCTTCATTCCTTGGAAGTACAATTATAACTCAGCTGGGATGACAGCACACAATGAATATTTTTCCCTTGATAGGCCAGGCCATACAACAGAATATTTATGTTTTATTCATATTGGAGAAGAACAAACACTACTTGATGCCACATAAAATCTTCTGGAAAAAGTTACTTTTTTTGATAAGTTTGCTCTGGAGAGTGAATTTGTGCTGTTTCATTGCTCTGTGTGATACAAAAGCTCTGGACTTTTGTCCCTACCAGCTAGAGATTCTGAATGAGACAATCACAGAAATCGCTTCCATATTAGACTATGAACATTCCCTAAACTTAATCAAATCCAATTTCAAACAAAGCTTTTCGAGGTTGAAAGAACACATCAATTTTTCTTGTTCCCATGTATGTGGCATAATAGGATGTGTTACTCTTAAACTTACCTGGTTAAAAACACCTAAATAACCACATATTTCTTAAAAAACAGGGTCTTACTTCTTATCTGTTAAAAATAATTGACTGAAACAGAAACAGGAACAAGCAGAGCTATGACTGGTTGGAAAGTAGCAGTCACTTTCCATTGAGAATTTAGTGTTCAAAATCCATTTCATGTGATACACTTTAATTAGTTGACTGTTACTATAGAAAGCAGTGCTTGCAGTTTCTGCATATTTTGAAATTCAGTTTAATATGCTGCAAAATTGTAGCATTCCTATATAAAAATGGACTACATGATCTATCCAGCATGTTAGGTAACATGAAGGATAAAAACAGCCAATTTCAAATATTTATGATTGTACAGTTTGTGTCATTGATTGCAGAAGGAACTACCTCAAGGCAAAAAATTATTACTAATTTAGAGAGGCTTGACAGCTATGTTAAGCTCTAAGCTTTGAAACCGTGCACAGATGAAAGCTGGCATGGTTCTAGGATATGAAACCAATGACTTTTAATAAAAATTAAGGGTTTGGAATTGAAAATAAATGTTTGACCAGCATGGTTAAATTCACTCTTTATATATATATTTTTTAAAAATATGTTACTTCTTTGACATTCATTTGTCTTTTTTTTAGACTTTTGTCCCTCTGGTCTTCCAGCAACTGTTTGTATTTTCAACTAGTAGTACTGCAAAAAGAGAGCATCCTGGAGTCTGAAAGCAGGAAATGAGAAGCGCAGTTTGGAAAAAGTACTGGGTAGATCCATAATTACAAGCTGGAAGAAAGATTAGCCCAGGCTCTGCAATAAAATTCTGTCTTTAGCTGCTTACAAAAACTTGTCTATGCCAAATTGAAATGAACTGACATGAAATTTTGAGTGGCAGCTCCATTTTTATCTTTTTTCTGGACAGCTTTAGCAAGAAATATAAAATATCATTTATGTAAGTAAGTAATACATTTGACTCATGTTAAAAATCATGGTGGCCCTTCTCTCAATCACTCTAGTACTTTGGAGAATGGATATGGAACTTGGTAGTGTGTTGGCCTTAGATGAAGGAGCTATGCTTTTACTCACCTTTGAAAAGAGGAACACATATTTGGGCAACTGGGTAAGTTATTTAAAAACAGCTATTCACATCATTTCATCATATTTTGTAGCTAAATTCATCAATTTCACTCTTAATAACTATGAATAACTATGCTTTCTTTTGCTTTCTTACAGTCACTAAAGTCTTGTTCACACCAGAACTGGACAACTGAACATGATCTAATGCAAATCCAAATAAGACTTTCTTCTTTCTTATGACTGCTTCACAAAACCAGTTTAACTGGCCTTCCAGACTGCACATGTAAGTTCCCCTTTCCCTCTCTAATACAGAATATCTGGTTTTGGAAAGGCATCTGGCAAGACTGAGACAGAATGAGAGGTAGATGATTAGCTACATGACAGATTAGCAAGGAAAGAAAAAGACTGGGGGTAGATCCAGTGGTCCCAAACCAAGATGGTCCAACCTGGGACTTGAGGGAAGGGAAAATCTAAGGGAGGAAAGGCTTGTGGCTTCATGAGTGTTCGAGCTTCCAGAACCAGGAGCGTTGAGGCAAAAAAGCTGAAACTAGTTTCTGAGGGAAGAGGTTGGGCTGGACACACATAAGTGTTGAAAGGCTGGGTCGAGACGAAGTATCTAGCACTTGTCTGACTTGTTTGACTTGTTGCTGAGACTGTAGGTGGATACGGAGACAAACTGGAGTGATGTTAGGTGGGTAGAGACTAAATGGATTCTGACAGGAAGAATTTCAGGTCTCCACATGAAATGAAAGAAAGGTAGAATAAAGAGAAAGCTGTAAGAAGTTTGTTTGGAAGAACAAAGGAGATTAAGGCAACAGAGCAGATATAGACGAGGCTTAACGAGAATACAGGAATGAAAATTAAAAAAGAAAAAAAAAAAAGAAAAAAAAAAAAAGAACCTATAGAGGAAGAGAAGACTGGGCCTTTTGCATCAGATAAGATGGGTATGGCTGCCATGAAGATCTAGCCTGAAGAACTGAAACTGAAAGAGAGAAGATAAAGGCAGCGGGATGGGGAGAAGCAAATTAGTAAGGTACAAGATAACTGGAACAAAGGAATACGAAAGAGCAGAAGTGTGTATTTATGATAGCATGTTATATGAGATGCAGGAATTGAAGCGGACATTTTTGAATTTCATTATGATTCTATCATCAGCAAATATAGAAAATACATTGGCAGAGTCACAAGTGGCTGCTGTCATCTGCTGCTTTATCACTGCAAAGCAGCACTCCAGTCTGATGGATCAAGGGACATTGATAATCAGTGCAGGTGACCATATATTAAAAAAGGTATGCACAGTGCCACAACATCACTGACCTTACATCTAAGGCCACTATAATAATCAGCATGAAAGGAAGGACCCCATAGAAACCACAGTTTGAATAAGATGCAGTAAACAGGGTAAACATTAATGAAGTAAAATAATGAATGTTCATTTCAGGAGCATTCTGTGCACTTACGAGGCAGAGAATCCAATTGAAATAATAGCAGGAGACAAAATACTGCGTGAGAACGCGCATATTGTAGAGATAGATTGAGCTCCTTAAAACTACCTCTAATTCCAGCACTAAGTTTAAATGGTTTTCCACCTTAATTAATTTTAATGTAACTGTCTGAGGAAAATATTTTTAAAACAGCCTTTTCTGCATGTTCCTGATCTTTCAGTTCCTCATCTCCAGCTGTTACTGCAAAGCATCAGCAAGACAGTCATATTTTTCAGAGTCTCAGAGGACTCTCAACTCCAAGCAAAGTCAATGGGAAATGCAGTTGCTTTAGTTCCCTGAAAACATGTTCTATTAGTGCCTGAGTTCTATTAGTGCTTCACCCTGAGCAAAATGCTAAAAACCCTCACCCCTGCTGAGGTTAGTGGGAGTTATGAGCACTCAGCATCTGCTGGATGCAAGAAGTTCTGATTAGAGCAAGCCAAAAAAGAAAATGTTGAATGTGAAGAATTTTGACTGACAATAGTTTTCATGAGAGAAAAAAAAAAAAAAAAATCTCCTCTTTTGCTGCTTATGAAAGCACTTAAATAATCATGGCTTATACCAGCCCCATTTCTGATATACAGAAGCATCTGGAAGAAACCAGAAAAATCACATATTCTAGGCAGTTCTCATCTTGGTCATACCAAGCACTGTAACATGTTCACAGATCCATCATAGACTTTTCTCCCACTGAGAGAATACATCACCATGCTGCTGCATCCCTTTTTTGGCTGAATCATGCAGAGTCATCTCCCTTTGTCATATTCAAAAAAGGAAGTGAAAAAGTAATTATGAATAATATATAGAATAATATTAGTCATAACTATCTTCTAGGGCTTTAAAATATCTGCAGGGTGCAAAGAATAATCCTGAAACACAGACAGGTCATAAAAAAGAATAAAATTGTAAAATTTTATTTTGTGACTTTGGTCACTTGACCCTGGTTTATAGCTAAACTGCAGAGATGGTCAGATTAAAGAGCAGCGAAGGGCACAAATGCCTAGTTATGCAGAGGGAAAAAGAGGCTCTTACCAGCTTAAAAGGTTGCACTGTTTTTCACAAACTTTTATGCATTGATATCCCCAGCACAGGTATATGTAAGATTCATTCCTTTGTCCTCATTGCCATTAGGTCATGCAGATAACCGTCATTTAAATATTCCCTTTTATTTCCCAAATACAAGATAACACAACTATAAGCAGCAGTGTTTGGAATAATTACTATCAAACTTAGACTTATGTATTTTGGTTTTGTTTTGGGGTTTTTTGTGTTTTCTTCTTATAGTAGCCGTACACACAAGAAAAATGTTGGCACATCCCTTACAGTGACGGCAGAGTGAATATTAAAGTATATATCGCCCTCTGGAGGCCTCAGTAACTAAAAGAAAAATCTTACCCCTAATTCTTCCTTTGAAAACAGAAACCTATAGGACAATACAGTTAAGAGTGTAATACATGAAATACTGCATTTGTCAGTTCATCCAAAAAGAGACTGAGAGAAGTAAATTAATGTTTTCATTGTCTTCAATCAGAATGAAAAAGTGGCTATAAGTAATTTTTGTGGATGGGCTAGTAATTTTTGTGCATATTTACAAGGTGGATATATGATGGATTTCTCCTCTCTGCTTAGAGCAAGGAGGCGATTATCATTAACTTACATTATTGCATAAAGACATGTCAGTATTTTGTTCTGTTAACATTTGCATACACTTTTTAAAACAGCAGAAATACCATGCTTAGCATTTGCAAAAAAAAATATTCCATCAGAAGCTGCATAAAAATGAGATCAAGAGGCATCTGCTGCTATGAGTGGGAAGAAAAAAAAAAATCAGACACCTTGTAGCTTAACACTGTACATAAAAAGGTAAAATATAAATAAATAGGCAGGCAGGAAGCAATACATTCCCATTGTTTCACAGCTTGTCAGCAGCTGACTTTTTTGACAGTATCAACACATTTTGGCTAAAACTAACAGAGATTTAAAAAAAAAAATCATTCAATATTGCTATCCAAAATGCTGGCACCGTTACATTTCAAACTTTGTTCCTTCCACATCACACCCCCAAAGGAAATAACTGACTTTTGTTTCAGAACCTGAAAGCGTACAGCATTGTCTTTGTCCATAATACCTATGATGTCTGCCTTTGTTGTGGTTTAAGCCCCCCACCAACGCAGTTTTACTCACTCACTCTCCTCTTTTTCTTCCCCCAGTTCCGGGGGGGTGGGGAGGAGAATCGAAAAAAAAAAAAAAATATGCAACTTGCACGGGTTGAGATAAGAACAGTTTAGTAACTAAAGTATAACACAAATCACTGCTGCTACCACCACTAATAATACAAGAGAAATACAAGGAAAAAGAATACAACTGCTCACCAAGCCCAACCCAGCCAGTGCACCCCCCAGAAATGAACCCCCCAGTACCAAAAACGTGACCATGTTGTGCACCCCCAGTCCACCACCACACCCTTCCAGGTCTCTGCCGTCCGATTTCACATCCTGGACATGACGTGCTATGGTATGGAATAACCTCTTTGGTCAGTTTGGGTCAGGGGTCCTGTCTCTGCTTCCTCCCGGCTCCCCCTCCTCCCTGGCATAGCATGAGACTCAGAAAGTCCTTGGCCAGACCAAAAGATTGCCAAGCAGGAACTGAAAACACTGGTGTTATCAGCGCTGCTCCCAGGCCCAAAATCAAAAACACAGTGCTGCACCAGCTACCAAGAAGGAGAAAAAACAACTGCTGCTGCGGAACCCACGACAGCCTTGCAACAGAATTTGATCAACTCACAATCTTTAAAATATGGCTTTCAAGTCTCCCAGCTGAACGATGAAGTATTACATTACCTTCAGATCACAGCTACTTAGGAAAATATTTCAGGTCGGGCTTTTCAAAGTCACCAGGGAGCATTAATACAGTGCCTTTAAAAGGCATGTATCTCAGCTGTCGAATTTCCCCAAGCCAAGATGCCCTAGATTACCCTTCCTCACTTAAATATAGCCTGGTATACACAACTATAATAAACTTCTTCTTCCTATGCCATCATAGAGGCTTTATGCTTTAGTATTGTGAAATGTGTTATCTTATTATACTTCCTTGGCTTTCTGCTAAGTATCTCAATGGGTCACTCTTTTATTTCCTCGATTTGACTAATTTACTCTGAGCTGGCGTAGACTCAGACCACAACTAAAAAAATAAAAAATCTTTAAAAATGAATTGTCTAAATTTTATGCCAATTTTCTCTAATAACCTATCAGTTATGCTTCTCATTCATCCTGCGGTAATACAAAGGAAAGATATGCCTGTTAGAAATAATAACCTTTTTCTGATTCCTTCCAAAACTAAGCCAGTGTAAACGCCACATTTCTGACAACTGTCCTAATTTCAGGAAAGAATACAAAGGAAAACATACAACTTCTGCTACATTTCCTCCTACTTACGGTTCGGTTTTTCAGCGCAAGACTGGCCAGTCACTAATGACAGGATATTTGAATAATTACAAAATTCAAAATATATCTCAATACTTCAGAATGTTATTATTTTAACAGAATGTAAACTCAGGTGGAATTAAAAAAAATAAATTATGTAGAATTTCCTCTACTTAAGTAAAGCTAATCTATTTTTCTTTTCTCCTTTATTTCTTTTTATCTTCCATGGACTTCTTGTTGCTCTGTTTTCTGTTCTATATCTTTTGTAAGCATACCTGGAAAATATAGTTCCATATGTCATTGTACATTCTTAGACTAGAAGCATAACTTGAGACTCAAAAAATATATGCCGGTGTTTTGGCACCCAAGTTCCATGTACCGGCTCTGGACTACAGATCACATCAGATCATGACTACAATGCAATGAAAAGAAATGTGCAGAAAGACAGTTTTATGCTAAATATTCAGTCATTCCATGACAGCAAATCTGGAGGTGCAAATCTTACAGGTAAAGAGAGGCATAGTTTTAAGTCTTTATTAAATGTCTTCTTTTCAGAAATTCCAAAACAAACAAAAAAAAGCTGTTCTCCAAATCTATCATATTGTTGTGCCCTTCCCTCCTCCCAAATATTTTTTGAAAAGTAGTTGTTAGTTATAGCAAAATTTTAGAGACAAGCACAGTGATGTTTACTGCCATTTTAATAGTGGATCTCTTCTTCAAGGATTTCAAGTTCTGTTTGGTCCTTATTTCGGTACCTGAGTATATACGTGTAATTTAATCCTTGCAGACTCCTCGCCAGCATTTTTATTGCTATGGATGCTTGCTCATGAAGCCATTCAGCATCCTCTGCCAAGCTATCTTTGAAAGCCAAAATCTAAAAAAGCAAATTCAGCTAAGTGAAAAATAGCCTTGCAGTGCAGACAGGAGCTGCATATTTTTGCAACAAAAACTAAAGGCTCAAGGTATTATTCACATTGAGGTATACACCTTTTTTTTTTTTTTTTTTTTTTTTTTTTCTGATGCATTTCAAGGTACTGATGTAAAAGGCTGATAGGATACCCATGTATACTTTCTGCACTTCGATTTAATGAAAAGACTGGATTCTTATCTTACAGGATGACACTATATACTCTGATCCCAAAGGTCTTAATCAATCCTGATCAAAAGCAAGAATTGGCTTCATCCAAAACTATCAATAGGAATAAATATAAATTTATTTAAGTGTCTATATTGGGTTTCAAGTTACTAACTGAGGTCATGGTCAAGAGAAATGAATAGATTCTAGAGCATTAAAATGTTACGTGAATGCACAAAAGCTCTTTGATGTATATGACAAATAATCAAATATCCCTGCCAAATATATTTCCACTTGTTTGAGATGCTTATGAAGGGAAATTTTTGGGACAAGTGATCATCCTCCTATAGCATGTGACTACCTTTTGATACAAACAGTCTAACTGGCTCAAAATAGTGGTATTTGTTTCTTTGTGATTCCAGACTGGCCAGGAAGCAATAGCTGCATTAGCATGAAATTGGATTTCGAAGATGGAAGAGAGATGGAAAAGGGAGATTGCTCTCTTTTCCATTCAGCCACTGAATCTAAACCATTGGCTATTTGTACATCTCTGCCTTACTGAATATGGCCTCTGTCTGACCAGATGTCAAGCACTCTCTGTGACACAGATTTCTGCAGCAGCAGCTGAGGCTAGTACTCTCTTGCTTGACTTAGAACAATGCCAAAAGAATCAATTGAAAATGCATCAGATAAGAGTACTTAAACAGAAACCAGCCACATTTTGTGCTTTAAAAATTCCCCTCAGTCTAGTTAATTTTACAAAGATGTAACAGAAAGAAGTCTTTTCATGGGCAATGAACAAGGAAAGAATAAGAACTGGGAATGGCATTGCGCCTCCTCCGGGTAGAAAGGAGATCCGTTCTCCATCAAAAAACTTGGGTGACTTCTGATAAATAGCCAGTTACCAATCACAGGCTAGCATTTGGTCAAGAATTTTTAAACATACAGCCTTTAAAGTCTTTTCTTGTGAAATGTGCACACCCAACACAATGTTTTGTTTGGAGATTTATTAAATGTATGTTTCAGCTCATCACAGAAAAGTCCAGTATCGGCAGTATAAGCAACTCAATAGAAAATCACATCAGTGTTTGATTCAAAGATTGAAAAAAATTATAATGACCTTACAAAGACTACAATTTGTTTTACTGCAGTTCTCGAAGCTAACAAAGGGGAGAAAATCAAATGGCTGTGTATGCATTGGCATTAGAAATATATCACAATTTTATGCTCCAGAAATGACTCTGAAAGAAAGATGTAGAGAAAAGTGGAAGGGGATAATTTTACCAAGAAGTCTCTTATTGGTAGAAATATCCAGGAATACCTTTTAATTAAGTAATTGTTATTTGAATCTCAGCCAGCCAGTAGCACTAATTCTGACTGCTCAGTAGCCATAAGTGACAGTAGATCAGCAATTACAAAAATATGGTGCAGAATAATTTGTCTCTGCTTTGCCTACAGAAATAACAGACATGCTTCTGGTTTACTGCATTGTTATCTCTTTCTGTGGTTTCCATTTTTTTAAGTGAAGCCTCAAATGTCCAAGTTCCTTTTTGTCACATAGGAAAGGATTTCAAAGTAGATCCTGTTAGAAACAAAATCTTTGGTGTTATTGCTTAAATGGCAATAGAATGTTACTTAAAACCCCAAATATTGAGTCTATAACATCAAAATAAATTACTGAATAATTTAATTTCTGCTCTGACATTTCAGATATCAGTGCACAACACTCTCTCTCTATTATCTGGTATTGTTTTAGACTTTAATTCTGCACCAGCTTTCATGAAACCATCTTCAGTACCCTGACCTTTAAGAGAGAATTCAGGGTACAAAGATGTTAGAAGCTTAGTGTGCCTGTACTTGCGAAAGTGCTGTCCAAATCAGTTACTACTATTCCACTACAGGAAAATTTTTTTTCTTTATCAGCTGTGATATATATTGTAAGTTTGATGTATTTGTAATAATATATACGTAATAAGTAACCTGATGCTCTTTTCTTTCACAGCTCTGTAGGAAAAAGGATAGTGTCTCTGAGCACACAAAGTGATAGAAGGATGTTGACAGCAGACTCATAGGAGACTTGAGCTTCCAGTAATTTGGACAGTTCCAAATTTAACAATTAATCAGAATGCCTTTTAACACGTCAAAGAAAATTAAAAGCATAAAAATATAGTCACACATTAGGAATAAATATAATTTGAGAATGGTATGTTCTTTATTGCATTACTTTTATAGCCAGATATAAAGAGTAACATGCAGGAATGATGTATTCACCTCTGTGCAAACTGTGGAAGAGTGAACAACTCCCTTAAACTTTACCTTTGTCATCACACTCTGGGAAGCTGCAACAATGTCTGCCAGGTCTCTCTTAGTTCAAATCTGAAAAGCAAAGGCCTTATCTAAAAGCAGTCACCAAAAGAGGAAACAGATGGAAAACTAGAAGTAAAATTTCTGATTAGGAGGAGTAAGATAGAAATTAATAAAGATTCATTCCTGTTTAGAAAGAGAATCAGATAATAAATTAATGGAGGATTAATGCAACAAAGCCTGACAACTCTGCAAGGAGAAATATAAGTTCTCCTCCATTCAAAACATGTCTGCACTAGATTGCTTGAACTGCAATAGGAACCTTCAGTAAACTAAGCAGCATAATCATGGTACTGAGATGATGAAAGGTGTTGACTTAGCAGCCCTGACTTAACAAAGTATTTCTATACCTGCTGTGCACTGAACAAGTAAGTAGTCTTATGGAGTCTACTGACCTATTAACACTTTATTGGAGCAGATATAAGGAATTCAAAACTTGAAATTATTCTTTTTTTTTTTTTTTTTTAATAAAGTATACCACATTTTAATATCAGACGAGATAGTGCAAAGCACAACTGTTAAGACCCTGGAGGCTAAGGAACCCAAGCTGGAAACGACCAATCTAAATGCAGACATATCAAGATATATTTTTGAACTTTAGAATACATCCATCAAATATAATGCTGAATTTTGAAATGTTCTTTCTGTTTCATTAAATTGAAGGATAGTATGTTTTTTGAAGGTAAGAACTTGTTTTGTTGCATACAAGGTGTCTACAGTCAAAATCGCTTTACACAAAATGAGTTCTAAAGTTTGCGTGAAAGCCTGAACTTTTCCAGCCTTCTTATGCTTGCTTGACTGACAGAATGATATTATTCTGAAGGTTGCACAATGACTCTTTGATCTTAAAGCTTGTAAAGGCCGCTTCACATGTGTGTGCTCTAATATTCACAGATAATCTGACTTGAACTTCAAGGCTATAAGACTTTGGATCAATGATTTGCAATTCAAGTGCCTCAGAAACAAAAAATCAGCTTAGACTTATTAAATGTTGCTGTAAAGCTATTACAGGTAAGATTTTTTAAGTAGCTTCAAAAGCTCTCTCCAGAAACTTTGCCTATATAAACATGTATAGAATGTCACCAGTATCACTGGGGGCTCCCTTGGTCTCCTTTCCTTCCTCCTACTCCGTAAGAAAACCAGACAAGATTTTAAGTGGGATTTAATCAAAATATATTTTAAAAAAACCCACACTCAAGCAAGTGACCTAAGAAAATAGGACACAAGAATTTACTTTTCTAGCATCATCCTTTAGCTCTGCCCCTTCATTGCTATATATTGTTTTAACTGAAATACAACTTGGGAACCCTCAGGCAAAGATTGTCATTATGCAGTGCACTGTGCAGAAAAAATAAAAGAGAAAATCTTGTTAAAACTTAAACTGAAAAGAAAAGATACTAGTACTAAATTCTGAATGTAATGCAAATGGTAAAAAGCAAATCACAAAGAGATAACCTCAAAGGACCTGGTATTTGTGTAAATCTGTCTGGCTCTGACGTCCAGCCTGATTGACAAGAGGTCCTCCAAGGCTTGACCAGTCCAGCCTGGAACCATAAATGTCTTCAGTGAAAAGTGACTGCAGTGTGGAGACAGGGCTGCACCAAGTCACGGAACAGTGCATTGCTCTGAAGAAAACAGGAATGGGTGAGTCTGCAATTTGTGCTTTGACCAAATCAAGTTATGCCAAATGTCATTCAGACTGAAGTACTATTCTTTTTCTTCCCTACTTTTCCATCTCTCTGATCTGTCTGCTTTTGCCTTCTTCACATTTTATATTGCTATCCTTTCTCAGTCGGTGTATGAAATAATGATGACACTATATCAGTTTTCATTTAATCACTGACCCATCTTTATTTTAAAATTCAGTTTGCATCAGCACTTTTCTTAATTATTGTCACAAACATGAGGTTAAATATACAGATTTATTGCCATTCAAATTTGTATTTCCTAAAGAAAAACAACATACATTGTTAAACATTATACTTGAAAGCACATAATGGAATATAGAAAACAGTATCAGATATGTGCACAAGAGAAATGACAAAATATGGTTTTTAAGAGATGTATAACGTTCAACATCATTATTATATCTCATAGTAACAGTGCACTGGATGTATGCAACATTTTCCAAAGGATATTGTTAAGCAAATCAAAAGAATTTGTTAGTTTTTGTGGTTAGCTGTTTAAAGAAATAATAAGATCATGTGTAATAGAAGTCATTAACAATTTAAGACACTTCTGTGATATTACATAGTAACAAATTATTACAGACTCCAGTGTCACCAAGCCTGGGAGAATGAATGTTAGGAATAGAAGAGATATAATAATAATTTACTAACTAAATCCTTCCTGTGTTTCAATAATAGAGAATTAATTTGAAACGAAAGCCTCCATAAAATGCAGGATGTAACAAAAAACAATACAGTCAGAAATAAAATAAAACTAGGGTTCGGATTAAAATCAGATTATAATGAGACTTTATGGTAAGAGTTGATTATATTGCTTCCTGTTGCACAAAGTCAATCAATAAGAAGCTGCTTTAAGTTTCTAAAGGTACAAACCACGTGTATCTTTATCTAGTTTTCTTGGGTAGCTATATGTAGCCTTAATTCTTTTTGAGGAACAAGGACATCTTGTGATCAGCAATTCTTCTGCAAGAAGAAAATCATCCTGGGCCTCAAGCCCACCCTAGCGCATTAATCCAGACGCTCAGCCCAAAAACTTGTCTTAGTGCCCCACACCTTGCTGCACTAGAGCTGGTGAGCCAATTCGTCTGCCAGAGATCTAGGAAGGCTAGTCCCCAGCAAAGGCTGCGAGGCTCACTACATCACCATACAGCTTAAAAGATATGTTTCATCAATTGAAATACATCCACATTTGAAGTAATGAAAGAACTATGTTTTTTCTATAAATTTTCTCTAAGAAGACCACCCACAAGGAAGATTCTTAACATAAAGCAATTTTTACAGAGGAAGATGGTAGAAATTTATTAAATATAAAACCACATGTTTTTAAGTGAAAATTTTGCAAGTGCATTAAAATACATAGGACTAGTCCTTAATTTACATTCTCTAATTTAAAGATACTATACTGTTACATCATTGTAGTTTTACAGTTTTCATGCAGTCTCATAAACATTTGATTCACCTGCAATTTTTCTTTTATTTTCCTCCTTTTTAAATACTGTCATGAATTTTATTTCTTCACAATCTATCAATTCCAAGTGATAGTTACTTTATTTTTGTACTACATTTTCTCCTCTTTTTGTTTCCTCCAGCTGTTTGGTTTGTCATTTAAAATTGCAGGTTCTTTAGGATATGGACTAGAGACCAGATCCAAACATGATAAATCTTCATGCTAAACTTAACATACAATGGACACACATTAAATAGATAAATAAAGTGATGTTACAATTAACAACCATAAGTCTACATAAGTCTATGGTATCGGTAGGAATGTTACGTGCAATGGGATACAGAATTGTACCCTAAATTCAGAATGTAAACCTTTGCTTTAAATTTTGAATCATAGAATCATAGAATAGTTAGGGTTGGAAAGAACCTTAAGATCATCAAGTTTCAACACCCCTGCCATGGGCAGGGACAACTCACACTAAAACATGTCACCCAAGGCTCTATCCAACCCAGCCTTGAGCACTGACAGCGATGGAGCATTCACAACTTCCCTGGGCAATCCATTCCAGTGCCTCACCACCCTCACAGTCAAGAATTTCTTCCTCATATCCAACCTAAACTTCCTCTGTTTAAGTTTGAACTCATTACCCCTTGTCCTATCACTACAGTCCCTCATGAAGGGTCCCTCCCCAGCATACCTATAGGCCTCCTTCAGACACTGGAAGGCTGCTAGGCGATCTCCACACAGCCTTCTCTTCTCCAGGCTCAACAGCCTCACCTTGCTCAGCCTGTCTTCATATGGGAGGTGCTCCAGTCCCCGATCATCCTCATGGCCCTTCTTTAGACTTATTCCAAAAATTTCATGTCCTTTTTATGTTGAGGACACCAGAACTGCACACAATACTCCAAGTGAGGTCTCACGAGAGCAGAGTAGAGGGGCAGGATCACCTCCTTTGACCTGCTGGTCACGCTCCTTTTAATGCAGCCCAGGATACAGTTGGCTGTGTGGGCTGCAAGCTCACACTGAAACCAGCTCATGTTCCTCTTCTCACTGGCCAGCACCCCCAAGTCCTTCTCCCCAGGGCTGCTCTGAATCTCTTCTCTGCCCAGTCTGTAGCTGCGCCTGGCATTGCTCCAAACCAGGTGTAGGACCTTGCACTTTTCATGGTTAACTTCATCAGGTTGGCATCAGCCCACCTCACAAGCATGTCAAGGTCCCTCTGGATGACATTCTCTCCCTCCAATGTATCAACTGAACCACACAGCTTGGTGTCACTGTCAAACTTGCTGAGAGTGCACTCAATCCCACTGTCCATGTTGCCGATAAAGATGTTGAATAAGACCGGTCCCAACACCAGTCCCTGAGGTACAGGAATTGTACTAGTTATTGGTCTCCAGCTGGACATTGAGCCATTGACCACAACTCTTTGCATGCGGCCATCCAGCTAGTTCTTTATCCACCGAGCAGTCCATCTATCAAACTGATGTCTCTCCAATTTAGAGACAAGGATATCATGTGGGACATGTGTATTTCACCTCATTCCATATAAAATTCATGGGCTCAAGTCAATTTTATTTACTCTCTATGTCACAATAAGAAATAAACACTTTTCCCTTTAATAGAGAGTTTGCTAATGGGCATGCCAGCTGTTCTCCAAGCCTCTGTCCTGCAAGGCATCTTAAAAGGACTTCACATATTTTTTTCTGCAAAAAAAGTTGAAAGCTTTATATGCAACTATTTTGTGCAGTGAAGGTGAAATTAAAGCTCAAATGTAATCAAATGGCTTATGCCTATGGGGAGTATGAAATGTTTCTCTATACTAATTTCTTATTTTAAAAGTTTAATTTGTCTGTATGACAAAAAGCTAGCCATGAAAAGGAAATTTAACTATTGTACCATAAATTATTTTTTGAAGAAAATAACAAAATAATGATTATGTCCATCAATACCTATGTCATTTATATGCATTCCTACATGTATTTCATGCAACAGAACTTTATAATGCATGTGTTAGAGTTATTCTTTGTAGTTAAAGAGTGGGTTACATTAGACACATGGTAATTAATTATTTAATTTCTATTCTGTTTGCTAAGCAAACCAGTGTATATATTGAGTGCCAATACTTATGTGTTAGTTTTCCTATATATTAGTTAAAGTAAAAAAATTTCCTCAAAAGACCTTTATTAACACTGTAGTTATGTTGCGATGCTGATGTTTGGACATGAATGTGGTCTGCTACTAGTGATTTTCCATGAATCTTTTAAGACATTTTGCTTAGCAAATCACTTAATTCAAACTTGTCAAGAACAAATTTTAGGTACCTTTTTAGTAAATTCAGGCGACTGCCAGCTTCCATCTTATTACTCATAAGACAATATTTTACAAAACAGACAATGTAATCAGTGAATAGTAAGCAGAGCTACTCTGATATCTCTGGTACAGTATTTTTTGACATTCATTTTTCATCCCTCTATATTTTTTATTCTGCAGGTAAAGTGCAAAAAAATTAAACAGACCTAAGGACTTGAATTTTGCATGCAAGGAAAATTGAAATATGAGAGTAAAGAATGAAATGGCTAATGAATCAAAGTGCTTATTCATTTAGTATAGTTGGTGTTAGCTCATTTATAATATATTTCCTCATTAAAGTGTTTTCTTCTTTCCCTGTTAAATGATAGCCTTTCATGAAAGATAGTGCTGTGAAATAATATCATTCTAAAGTTTAATATGCTACAACTCTTTCTAGCTGAGTATGAACTCTGATAAAACTCTTATTTTTTTATATTGAAGGCTAAATGTGATAATCAGCTAATAATTAACATAGAAGAGAAAACTTACAAGACATTAAGGACATGCTTTATTAGGGGAAGATATATAGCTTACATGCACTGATAATATGTGAAGGTCATATTGCCCCAAAGAGATGTACCTGAAATATATATTACAGATTCCCACAACTGTTTTCTCACAGGCATTTACAATGTGATTTTCTAAACTGACAATCCCATTCTTGCAACTAACATAATAAAATATATGTTTCATTTTTATCTTTGGAGATAATCTCCATTAGGTATCAGCCTGCTGAACTGCCCTGAGGAGAAGAACTTGGGGGTGATTGTCAATGAGAAATTTAACATGAGCCAGCTTTAGTGTGCGCTCACAGCCCAGAAACCAGCTGTGTGCTGGGCTGCTTCAGATGGAGTGCGACCAGCAGGTCAGAAGAGGTGATCCTACATCTACTCAGCTCTCGTGAGACCTCACTTGAAGTACTGTGTGGAGTTCTGGTGTCCTCAACATAAAAAGGACATGGAACTGTTGGAATAAGTCTAAAGGAGGGCCATGAGGATGATCGGGGACTGGAGCACCTCCCATATGAAGACAGGCTGAGAAAGTTGGAGGTGTTCAGCCTGGAGAAGAGAAGGCTGTGTGGAGATCTCCTAGCAGCCTTTCAGTATCTGAAGGGGGCCTATAAGGATGCTGGAGAGGCACTCTTCATTAGGGACTGTAGTGATAGGACAAGGGATAAAGAGTTCAGACTAAAACAGGGTTAGTTTAGATTAGATATAAGGAAGAAGTTCTTTACTGTGAGGGTGGTGAGGCACTGGAATGGATGCCCAGAGAAGTGGTAAATGCTCCATCCCCAGCAGTATTCAAGGCCAGGTTGGAAAGGGCCTTGAGCAACCTGGTCTATGAGACATTCCTGCCCATGGCAGGGTGGTTGGAACTAGATGATCTTAATCTCCTTTCCAACCCTACCATGCTGATTTTATGATTCTATGGTTCTATTAGGTGGGCAAAATTATTGTAGTTGTGAATACCTCACAGTGTTGACATTTTTTAATACATGAAGTATCACTATCCCTACTTTAAGACTGAGAGGATAACTGCCAGATCTACAGCCTTTCTAAGGCACATAAAAATTCAGGGGTTTAATTCACCCATAAATCTTCACACAGCTCCAGCTATGTAAAGAGCAGATAAACTCAGTAGTGATTCCTTTTGTGTTTTCCCGGTATTTAAGTTGCCTCTGAGACCAGTGTCTAGTCCGTCTCAACGGGTCTTAGTATCTAGTTCCCATAGCCAGAAGCTGTAAAGTAGGCTTTAGCTCAATGACTACAAACAACACAGTCCCCAGCGCTTGACAAGTTACTGGTCATTAGCCAAGACATATGAGATATCATTTTCCAGATCACTGCAATAGCAACAGAAAACAACCTAATTTAAGACACTTCGTTGTGTGAAGGGCATGTGTACAGACACTCAGACAAAGCTAACAACTCAGCAGCTAGGCATCAGGTCTTTTTCACCCTACTTCAATTTTTTCCAGTATGAGATTTAAAGAACTGAAACAAGAAAGCATAATCAATCTGTTCTAAATTGAGACTACTAGAATTCAAACATCTTTGAACATGACAAATGACTACCAATAACTTTTTCATCATTAAATTCTTCTAAAATACCTGAAAATTAAATGAGATGTAGGTAGGACTGCCATTCTAGTCTTATTTTGTGAAAACTGTGTTTTATTTCAGCCTCCATTTTGAGTATTTACTTGATGACATCTTTCAGAACAAATTGTAGCCAGCATATTGAACTGTACCTTTATTTCTAAGTGCCTAGCTTTTAATAAAGGAAAAATTACTTTGAATGTCTCCCGCTTAAGTGAAAACCTAAACAATGCTTGTGTTTCCACACTCTTTTCTGTCCCATCTTGTGAAATATCAATAGATTAGCTACAAGAGGAACAAAAGCAGAGAAAAATCTCATCTCACACATAGCCTGGATCTAAGATTCAGAGGAGAGGTGTATTTTGTTGCTAGAAGACAGAGTACACAGATGTTTACTGTTTCCTCACTAGGCTAAAAGGGAAATTGTGGATGTGGGCATGCCTGCCTGCAATGCATTTGTTTCCAAAAAGAAGTTTCTGCATTGTTTATATGAACTGCCACGTGATTCCACAGACAGATGTGTAACAGACTGCTAATGAGAGCACAGTTCTGCAAAAAATATGCATAGCATTCTGGGCACGCTTAAGAAGACTTAGTATTAATTCTCAGTATTAATAAGGAGCCAGTATAGCTTTTCATATGCCAAAAAATTAATACTGGCCAAGGAAAATACACACCTGTTTGTTTCTAAAAAGCCTAAAGGCTCATCCAGACTACATTAAACTCAGTAGGATCAGTAGGTCTGGAGGAAAAAGTGGAATCCATCCTCACAGTGGAAATCTACAAAGTGAAGATAACCAGGACAATGTGTCTCTGTAGCATTACTACAGGTTCTATTTGTATTCACCATTTTAATATAATAGTATGATATTAAGCTTCTAGTGGTTTATGAACATATCCATCACTTCCCAAACATTTCTTAAAATTCTCCCTCTATCCCATCCATTTTCAAAAATATTTTTTCATGTCATTGGTGCAGCATTAACAACATTGGCGTCATAGGTTGGATTATTTCATTATCAATTTTTAGGCTGATAATCTGTAAAGACTGCAGCTGAAATTCCTGTAGTCACAGATCTCAATATTGGGTGCACTTAGTAAAGCTTCTTCCTCCTGAAGAATAGGGTGTAGATTATCACAGTTGATTGGTGTTTAGATCCCATACCATCCCTTGCTGTTCATGGGGTGTTCTTATAGCACACCTGTCTGTTTGGCCAGCTACATATCTTCCCACAGAGACTGAAATCAGCTGTACTGATGTGGCGGTTGTCAAAGATACATAAAATATTAACTAGTGTACATAAAAATGAACAATGCCTTTTTCTAAAAGCAATGAATTTCTGATGGCTATCTCTATTTTTTTGTGTGTGTGTGCAAGTCCCCTATGATTTCATGGAAAAATGTGAGTATTTGAGGATTCTTGACTAGATCTGAAAATGCATCTATGATTATAGTCCTTCTACAATATCCATGCCACTAAAACATACCATCATTCCCAGATATTTCATAGAGTCAGTTCAGAAGTGTGGCTGGATACCCCAAAACCATCTCCTTATATGAAATCTAAAGCTTATTTTTTAAAGAATAGTAATAACATAGCCTTATGAAATGTAATTGTCATTGCTGAAGTATTTATCAGATCTCAAAAATATTAAAAGTCAAAAGCTGACCACCACTCATCCATACTGTCCTGGGTTCAGCAGCAGCAGTCGTTTTTTGCCTTCTTGGTAGCTGGTGCAGCACTGTGTTTTCCACTTTCGGCCTGGGAACAGCGCTGATAACACTGATGTTTTTAGTTAAGGGTGAGAATGTTCAATCTGACCAAGGACTTTCTGAGTCTCTTGCTTTGCCATGGAGGAGGGGAAGCTGGGAGGAAACAGAGACTGGATACCTGACCCAAACTGACCAAAGAGGTATTCCATATCACAGCACGTCATGCCTGGGATGGAAAAACTGGGGGCAGGAGCCCAAAAGAGTTCAGTTCATGGCTTGGTTGTCAGATGGTGAGCAGTTGTATCCTCTTCCTTTGTATTTCCCTGGTCATTATTATTACTGGTGGTAGCAGTAGTGATTTATGTTGTACCTTAGTTACTGGACTGTTATCTCAAGCCGCGGGAAAAAAACCTTTCGATTCTTCTCCCCATTCCCCCACCCTCACCTCTCGGAGTGAGGAGGGGAAGAAAGAGGGGGGAGTGAGTGAGCAAACTGGGTGACTTACGGCTTAAACCACGACACATACCTAGAGATTCCTAAAGCGAATCATCTTCAGCACTCTGAGTGGTGTATGGCTATAAGTGAATACAAATTTGAATGTAGTAACAGTGATTTATGTTTTCCTACCCACAATCTTATCATTTATTTAAGCCTATCCTAGGATCCAGCACTAGTACTGAAATTGTTTCAGTTGTATTGATTCTCCTTACAGCACTGAGTACTTCTTATCTATCCAACTCTCCTGGGCCGTAATTGGCCACTCATCATGAGAAATTACACACTTCAAATGAATTAGCTTTGAAAAACACCCATATGAATCTGCTGATATTTTTTTCATGCAGAATGCGCTCACAGACACACAGATATGATACAAAGATATGCTTTTACCTTTTTTTTTTGTTTCTTTGGTATTTTTCTGCATCAAAATGCTGGCACAGAATCACAGCTGCTAACAGGTATTATTCACTGCAAAAGGACTTTGTTTAATTACTTAATGTATTCTTGATTTAAGGAACCCTTCTCAATTATTTAATAGCATTCTGATATAATTAATTGAATACTCACAAATCATAGAATCGTAGAATCGTAGAATCATAGAATACTTAGGGTTGGAAAGGACCTTAAGATCATCTAGTCCCAACACCCCTGCCATGGGCAGGGACACCTCACACTAAACTATGCCACCCAAGGCTATGTCCAACCCAGCCTTGAACACCACCAGCAATGGAGCATTCACAGCTTCCCTGGGCAACCAATTCCAGCGCCTCACCACCTCACATTAAAGAACTTCTTCCTTATACCTAATCTAAACTTCCCCTGTCCCTACAGTCCTTCACAAAGAGTCCCTCCCCAGCATACCTATAGGTCTCCTTCAGATACTGGAAGGCTGCTAGGAGGTCTCCACGCAGCTGTCTCTTCTCCAGGCTGAACAGCCTCACCTTGCTCAGCCTGGCTTCATATGGGAGGTGCTCCAGTCCCCGATCATTCTCGTGGCCCTTCTTTGGACTTATTCCAACAGTTCCATGTCCTTTTGATGTTGAGGACACCAGAACTGCACACAATACTCCAAGTAAGGTCTCACGAGAGCAGAGTAGAGGGGCAGGATCACCTCCTTTGACCTGCTGGTCACGCTCCTTTTAATGCAGCCCAGGATACAGTTGGCTGTGTGGGCTGTGAGCTCACACTGAAACCAGCTCATGTGCCTGGCATTGCTCAGACCCAGCTGTAGAACCTTGCACTTGTCATGGTTAACTTCATCAGGTTGGCATCAGCCCACCTCACAAGCATGTCAAGGTCCCTCTGGATGGAATCTCTTCTCTCCAGCATATCAACCGAACCACACAGCTTGGTGTCATTGGCAAACTTGCTGAGAGTGCACTCAATCCCATTGTCCATGTTGCCGATAAAGATGTTGAATAAGACCGGTCTCAACACCAGTCCCTGAGGTACACCACTCGTTACTGGTCTCCAGCTGGACATTAAGCTGTTGACCGTAACTATTTGCATGCGACCATCCAGCCAGTTCTTTATCCACTGTGCTGTCCACCTATCAAACTGATATCTCTCCAATTTAGAGACAAGGATGTCATGTGAGACAGTGTCGAACGCTTTGCACAAGTCCAGGTAGATGACATCAGCTGCTCTACCCCTCTCCATCAGTTCCATAGCCCCATCATAGAAGGCCACCAGATGGGTCAAGAAGGATTTCCCCTTAGCGAAGCCATGCTGGCTGTCACCAACCGCCTTGTTGCTTTTCATGTGCCTCAGCATGCCTTCCAGGAGAATATGCTCCAAGATTTTGCCAGCCACAGAGGTGAGGCTGACTGGTCTTTAAGACCCTGGGTCATCCATTTTCCCCTTCTTGAAATTGGGGGTTATATTTCCCTTTTTCCAGTCGTCGGGAACATCACCTGACTGCCATGATTTTTCAAATATGATGGGCAGTGGCTTAGCAACTTCATTTGCCAGCTCCTTCAGGACCCGCAGATTAATTTCATCCAGTCCCATGGACTTGTGTATGTTCAGGTTCTTAAGATGGTCTCGAAACAGATCCTCTCCGACAGTGGGCCTAGGGTCTTCATTCTCACTGTCCCTGCACCTGCCTTCCAAGACTTGGGTGGTGTGGTCAGAGCATTTGCCAGTGAAGATTGAGGCAAAGAAGTCATTAAGAACCTCAGCCTTCTCCAAATCCAGGGTAGCCAGTTCTCCCAATAGCTTCTGGAGGGGGCCCACATTGTCCCTAGTCTGTCTTTTATTTGCAATGTGCCTGTAGAATCCCTTCATGTTATCTTTCACATGCCTAGCCAAGTTTAATTCTGAGTGGGCCTTAGCTTTCCTAACCTGGACCCTAGCTTCCTGGACAACATTCCTGTATTCTTCCCAGACCGCCTGTCCTTGCTTCCACCTTTTATAAGCCTCTTTTTTCCTTCAAATTTTCCTCAGCAGCTCCTTATCCATCCACGGAGGTCTCCTGGCCCTCCTGCTGCATTTCCTTCTAGCTGGCATGCAACACTTCTGAGCTTGTAGTAGGTAATCCTTGAATATCAACCAGCAGTCTTGGGTCCCCCTGCCCTCTAGTGCTATATACCATGGAGCCTTACTGAGCAGGTTCCTGAAGAGTCCAAAGTTTGCTCTCTTGAAGTTCAGGGCAGTGATCTTGCTGCACTCTCTTCCCACTGTCCTGAACATCTCAAACTCGACCATCTCATGATTGCTGCACCCAAGGCTGCCCTGGAGCATCACATTTCCAACCAGCCTTCCCCTGTTGGTGAGCACAAGGTCAAGCATGGCACCTCTCCTTGTCTGCTCCTCTGTTACTTGCAGAAGGAAGTTGTCTTCCACACAGTTGAGGAACCTCCTGGATTGCTTGTGCCAATTAAAAGCTGGTTGCCTTTTGTTAGTTCAGTAACTTCAAAGGAGCCTTCTGAGGAAAAGCAAAATCTGCGTGGTACAGAAAATCCCTTCCTCCCTTCAAAAAGCATGTTGGAAACTCAATAATTTGTCCTAGGCATTACACTGCTCTTTCTCATAGCACAGCAGACAGCTTTCTAGCACTCTGAATTCACAGGTCTCCTTTCTGAAACCAGTAATCACAGCAAATTCATTTGCCATTCAGGCAGATGTTCTCTGCTGTTGCATGTTTACGCCATAATAGTTACTCCGACTGAAGAATAAGGAGAGTTCCAGCAATGGCATCTTGTTGATGTACTATAGCTTAACATTTCAAACTTTCTGCTTTCCTGTGTGTATTTGAAGTCACATGGTTTTTTGGCAAATACCTGACCCACCAAATTCAAAAGCCAGGAACAGTATGGAGCAGTTCAGAGCAGTTCTGCAGCAAAATGGATCCCATTTTGTTGCATGTAGAGTTGACCTACTGCCTGGCCCCGCATCATGAAATCTTTAGAAGATTTCCTAGCAACGGCACTTTGGCATAAAGTCACTATGAGAAACATTAGCTAAAGAAATGTATTCTACAGGTATAAACTCCTATAACCATACTGAATTATAACTGTATTATAACTGGAATTCCTACAGCACCCTATAACCATCCTGAATGTGATCCTTGCTGAGTTTTTTACTCTAGACACATCCATACTGTTTGGATACCCAGGGAGAACTGTAGTCTCAGGCACTTTCTCTCATCAGCCCTTATTTAGTATAAGCTTCGCTGCACAAATTAAGTGTAACAGTTTCTTCTAAAGAGAAAGAAATAATTAGGCTATCATTCTTGCTTAGGTCCCTTCAGCTAGAGCTAGAACTGGGACCTTTTGATAGGAAGAAATATGCTGCATGCAGTTGTTTAAACATCACACAGCAGGAACACAACAAATTGCTTTTCCCCTCCTTGTTTCTTTTTGTATTTGAGGCCAAGGAGAGGGTATTGTGACTGGAAAAGAAATATCTTCTGTCAAAGCTGAAGGATCCTGTTTAGCACCTCAGTGCACCATTTCTACTTAGAGCAATGTGAAGGAGGAGTCTACAAACTAGAAACATAGTGCTTATACACAGCATGGGTTCTAACATGTCATGGGTTCAGCAGTAGCAGTCCTTTTTCTCCTTCTTGGTAGCTGGTGCAGCACTGTGTTTTTGATTTTGGGCCTGGGAGCAGCGCTGATAACACCGGTGTTTATAGTTACTGCTTGGCAATGTTTCGGTTTGACCAAGGACTTTTCTGAGCCTCATGCTATGCCAGGGAGGAAGGGAAGCCGGGAGGAGGCAGAGACAGGACACCTGACCCAAACTGACCAAAGAGGTTATTCCATACCACAGCATGTCATGTCCAGGATGTGAAGATGGAGGGCAGAGACCTGGTAGGGGTTGGTAGTGGACTTGGGGGTGCACTGGCTGGGTCGGGCTCGGTGAGCAGTTGTATTCTTTTTCCTTGTATTTCTCTTGTATTATTATTGATGGTAGCAGTAGTGATTTGTGTTATATCTTAGTTACTAAACTGTTCTTATCTCAACCTGTGCAAGTCGCATTTTTTTGATTCTCCTCCCCATCCCCCCAGGACTGGGGGAAGAAAGAGGGGGAGTGAGTGAGTGAGTAAAACTGCGTGGGTGGGGGCTTAAACCATGATAGTTCAGTAATTAGTTACCTCTCGACAGGAAAGAGAGTGTTGCTTCTGCTTTCAGAATAATACTTTGATCTAGAATTGTTCTCCACTATTAGGACACTGCACATAGGTCAAACACTGCAGATGGTGATAAGCACAACCCTTAAACAACAGTGGATGCAAAGATCTGAAATGAGTGATACTGCTGTTTAGAGATGTTTGTGTGCCTGAGAAGTAATAGTAACAAAAGCTGCAGAGAGTTAATAGAATGAGGAGCAGAGGAATGCACCCCAAGTCAGCAATATTACTAAAACCAAACAAGACTTAGGAATAGGGGCAAAAAGCCTTGTATTTTATTCTTGCTTTGTCTTCAGAAAGCATACTTTTCCTACTTGAATAAATGATACTGTGAAAAATACTAGCATCAATATATCTTCCAAGCAAGACATCCTCATGTAACCTTAAAGACCCTTCTGATACACTGAACGTGGCCCACTGTATCACAGATTTTCAGACTTTATGATCTACCACTGTAAGGTGTTTAGGTTTTTTCTCTAACACTTCTGTTTCCTTGTTTTTCTGAGAATAGCAAACTTCCAGGCCACATTTATTTTAGATCAGGTGTTCTCCTACTAATGTTACCATTTCACCACAAAAGCTCTCCTTCCTCTTTTGTGCTTACCTTCTGACATATTTATGTGCATCCGTCATATTCTTCTCAACCTTTCATTTACAATACTGTACAAACCAAGCTCTTTAATTCTCCTGTCATGAACAAGCTCACCATTCCCTTTATATTTCTTATAGTCCTTCTCAGGCAATGTTCCAAGCTGAAATCCACTTTTTCTGAATGTGACCCAAACTGTATGTAGTACTCCGGCTCTAAGTCTCACCAACACCTTAGACAAAAACATTTACATTATTTTATTTCTTCAAGAAATGTCTTTCCTGGTTCGCTCCAAGGGTACATTAAGGGTTTTACAGTCTCTGAAAATAAGAGATGAGCCTGAACTAGCTAGTCACTCAGGTTGTTTTCTGCAGCAATAAATTTCTAACTCATCAGATTACAGCTGAAACAACTGTGATTAGTTTGTCAGCATATAATTTTGCACTGCTGCATTTTATACCCTATCTACTTATGACAGTCTTCCTAGTTATTTGGGTTTTTCTTCTTCTTAATGCTTTGCTCTACTGCTGATTCTTTCCAGTTTTGTCATCAGAAATCATGTCAGTTTTTCTGGTTTTCTTAAGATGATTAATGAAAATATTAAACTAGAGCTGCCCAAACACAAGTCCATGAAAAATTCTCCACTTAACTTCTTCCCTATTTTTTCAGTTTCAAAGTTGCTCATTCTCTTTCCTTTTCACTTCCTTTGCAAGACACTTCTACAATTCTCCATCTTCATTAACAGTTTTCCATATGGAATCACATATGTTTGTTAAGTATAGCTAGACAAGATCTACCATGTCTCTCGTGCCTTGAATTATATACTAATGAATTCTGGCACAGTCAATCTGATTTTAGGAAATTCATGTTGCATTTTAAATGTATTCTCTCTTTACTAAAATTCTATGTCTGCAATGATAGTTTCCTCAAACATTTACTATCAAGTGTTGCATGTTACTGATAACGTGCTATCAATCAGCCTTGTAGTTATCCAGAAAACTGATTCCCTCCCCAGTCTTTTAAACACAACTGCTGTGTTTGAGATCATATGCTACCATTCTGTCTTCTGATAAAAATAATCATCCTTATTGAAATTAGGGCACAATAGTCACTTAACTTTGAGATACCATCTTGAATTTCTATCTCATTCTTGTTGTATAATAATCTCTTTTTTCGTCATTTGTTTACTTATTTTTCCTAGAGATAAAAAACTTCTGCCAGTAGTTTTAAAAATCTGCAAGGTCTAATTAAATTGACCTCACAACTCCCTCTGTTAGGGCTTATCCCTATGTTTCGCATACCTGAAAATGCTTTTTGAAAGGAATGTTGTCTTTATGTATGTACACTGAGGGGTGTTTTCTATTTCAGTATTTTATACACCTCTTGAGAAGGCTGTTTTCTCAGATTTCAGCAAGTCCTTTCCTACAGACTTTTTGTTCCTTTATTTTGGAACACACATTCCTGAGAGTTTCAGTACTTAATCCTCCAGAATTCCACTGTTTTTTGTTTTTGAGTTCCCATATTCCTAGTCTAAGACACCTTCCCAACAAGTTCCTTTATCTGAGTGATCAGTTTTGGTGAGAGTATTTCAGTTTCTTACCATTTCATTTAAATTGAATCATAAAATCATAGAATAGTTTAGGTTAGCAAAAATGTAAAGACTATTTAGTTCAGCCCCCTGCAATAAGCAGGGACATCTTCAACTAGATCAGGTTGCCCAGAACCACAACCAGTCTCTCACTGAATGTCTCCAGGGATGGCACATCTACCACCTCTCTGGGTAACCTGTGCCAACATTTACCACCCTCATTGAAAAAATATTTTTTTCATGTCCAGCCTGAATCTCCCTTCTTTTATTTTAAAACCATCAGCCCTCTTCTTATCATAACAGGTCCTGCTAGAAAGTCTCTCCCCATCTTTCTTATAGGCCCCTTTTGAATACTGAAAGGCCAAGATACCGTTTCCCAAGAGTCTTCTCTCAGCTTTTCCTCATAGGAGAGATGTTCCATCCCTCTGATCATATTTGTTTCCCTCCTCTGAACCCTCTCCAGCAACCCATGATAAATTCATCTAAACCTGTTATTCAAAGCTCATTCTTACCTAATACTCAAATTTCAAACCAAAAGCTGAACCTGAGGTACTAACTTTTTACTAGTTCAGAAATCATTTGGTGAAGATTAATAGCAGTCTCATGCAGGAATTTCAAGCACTATCAATATCAACGTAATACATTCTTTCAAATACCTTTTTGGGAAGAGATACTGTTCATGCAAAAATCAGTAATATTTATTCTTTGTGATAGTGCATATCATCATCACGATTTTAACTGCAATCCACAAAATATCATTCACCATAAATAGTCTTGTCACCCTTCCATAATCTTGGCCAAAACTGGTTGTTTCCTCTACTCCATGTATGTTCGTCATTGCAGTATATCAAAACGCAAACTTCCAACGAGCCCTGAAGCATATCTTAGTGCTCTCTTTCCTGGCAAATGTCTACCTACCTCAGTACACATGTTCCCACCATCATTACTATCTAATCATACCTTAGTTCTACTTACAGTGTTGCTATCAGCTGCAACTGTCCTAAGTGCTGGCATCTGTGTACAAGTATTTCCATTATTTCTAATTTTCTCAACTGTTTAAGCAGCCATATTATATATTTTGCCATTCATAGCAGCAGACATACTGTCATTTTGCTTCTTTTGAGAACTGTTATTGATGTTGAGAGCTTGTTCAGTAGGTTCTTCTCTCAAGAAGTATTGAAACAAATCAATCATAGCAATATATCATGATTTGTCAGCCTAAAATCCCAGGTGAATACAGTCAGTACTGAGATCCATCATTTAAGAAGAGTACATTTTTCAGGACTGTCTCAACAGCTCAACAGCCCAATCCACCTTATAGAAACAATCAATATAATAAAATCAACTTATGTATTTAAATAAAGCATTATCAGTTAGTGCTTTAAGAGACAGCATCAGCTGCGCTGCAAGTCGCTCTAATAGTCAAATGCAGAACATATTCCACAGTTCCAGTTATGCTATGAGCTTACACAGATCTTTCACTTCAGCCAATTTAAAATAACATTCTTCAGTTGTGTTTTTAAATTTTACTTAATCTTTTTCCTGTTGAACAGGAGAGTAGGATAGAACACATTCTCTGTGTCCTGGGTTCAGCAGTAGCAGTCATTTTTCTCCTTAGTAGCTGGTGCAGTGTTGTTTTTTTGACTTTCAACCTGGGAACAGCTTTGACAACGCCGGTGGTTTTAGTTGCTGCTTAGTAATGCTTACTCTGACCAAGGACTGTCTGAGTCTCATGCTCTGCCAGGGAGGAGGGGAAGCCGGGAGGAAGCAGAGACAAAATAGCTGACCCAAACTAGCCAAAGAGGTATTCCATATCACAGCACGTCATGCCCACTATATAAACTGGGGGCAGTTACCTGGAAGGGTTGAATCACTGCTGGGTCAGGCTGGGTGTCGGTTGGCAGGTGGTGAGTGTTTGCATTCTCTTCCCTTGTTATTTCCCTTATAATTATTATTGCTGGTGGTAGCAGCAGTGGTTTGTGTTATACCTCAGTTACTGGACTGTTCTTATGTCAACCCGTGGGAGTTACATTCTTTTGATTCTCCTCCCCATCCCTCCAGGAGTGGGGGGAGGAAAGTGGAGGGTGAGCTAAAGGCATTGTTGCAGATTTATGGCTTAAACCACGACACCCTATATAGTAGATATATGTAGATATGTATAACTATATAGCTACATATCTATGTAGCTATATATAGATATGTAGAGATATACAGATATAGATATATTCCATATAATGTAGAAGTTTGCTTACACTAGCAAATTTTCCATGTACTCTCTATCTGGTTATTACCTTGCAGATCTCTGCAAGTGCTGATACTGAAGCCCTACTGGAACAGAACAAGTACAAGGCAATATTTTTTTTATACTTCAGAATCAAAATTTATTGGAGTCACTCAAGGATTATGTAACTGACTATTGATTTTAGCGTGTCATGTTAGCCTTTGTAAACATTACATAAATCACCATACACTTCATCTTCACATTTTTGGCATTTTAAAATATAATCATGTTTAGTAAAGGAAAGATGTCAAAGAACAGAATCTGTGTAAAGTAGAAAATATGTAGATAAAGTCAGTGGCAAAAGGCGCTTGCCTCTAAAATTCTGGCAGGTATAAGATGAAAGTAAGAGAAAGTGAACTCTATATAAGTTGTCATGGTTTAAGCCCAGCTACTAAGACTGAGAAAAATGACTGCTACTGCTGAACCCAGGACATAAGTAAATACATATATATATATATATACAAATATGTATATACCTATATACTAATCTGATTTCCTAAAACTGCTTATCAATTGTTCAAAACAAAGAACACTAAGCTTAAAGTATTTACTAGGAAAACAATGCATCCATTTACTAAAGGAAACTGAGAAGGTTTTGGTTTTGACCTTTACATATAGATGGCTTATTTTGTTCTTGAAATTCCGAAGTCTCAGAAGAATATATTCCAGAAACTAAAAAATCCAATGGACAGAAAAAGAAAATCAATTCCAGTCAATGTGACACTGTTTAATAATGAAATATCTGATTGTCATGGGAAAAGATATCTAAGAAATATTTTCTACATTCGTAGTGGAAAGCACATCCTTGTTTAACTGACCTGAGTATTTTTGATACAGTCAACATTTAGCTTTAAGACAGAAGTTTCAATTAAAATTACTCATGTCAGCTTCCAAGAAATATGTATTCTATAAAAGCTTATGATTTTTTGAAAAGTTGCTAAAACTGGCTAAAGAACTTCTGGTTTTTTCCAGTAGAATCTGGAAAGATCTATGCATTCATTATCTGTAGGATAACCATGAATGTTGGCCATTGACACAGGGAAGAATCCCACTGAGCTATACAGTGAAAATTCATATCCTGAACTGACGTCACTACCATGGCTTTTAATGCAGTAAGAAATTCAGCAGTTTCATTAATTTTAAAACACACACAGACAGTATTCAAAAAGGAGGCAACTAGACTAACCAGATCACTGTTCTATTTCTGTACTTTTTTATTATTCAGATGTGCTGGAAAAAAAAATACCATTAGGCTGATGATGGGAGAATATTTTGAAATAAATCAAAAGACATACAAATGAATCCAAGCCTAAAATTCAGTTGTATACAATATTTATTTTTGACCTTATTAATATAAACTGGGAGGCTTGATGAACACTGTAAAATTTGTAGTAATGAAGCTTCTGGTTCCATAATAGCTAAGCTAGCTGTGAAGTAACACAGACAGAAGGATGAATAAATCATCCTTTATAAAGTTACTGTATGCATACCTACATGAAGTATTGTATATAAAGTAATTTTCCATTTGTTTCCCCTTAGATGAGTATGCTATTTCTAATTTTCTAGCACTGCTACTTCTAGTTTATGACTCCATCATAACAACTGCCAATGCAATCCACTCACTTAGGCACTCAACAAGTATAAAAGAGCTATTATAAAATAAGTAATCAAATTCATTGTTAACATTCACACAAATAAAAGCAGTCAATTTTATCTTGATAAGAAGATCTTTTTTATCTTGACTGGTGAGGAAGGGGCACAAGGGAAATTTCCATATCTGGGCCACAGCATGAAGCTATTTTGAATTTTGGTTTTGATATAAGATGAAAGGACCTTATTGCGCCAAATCAGATGATGCAAGCTAATAGCGGGTGTCAAGGAAGAGATGTAATGCCAGCAAATCCTAATAAAGAATCTCAGCAAACATGCATTTAGTATCATAGATAAGAACACAAAATAGCATGGAAAGCATGTGAAATACAATTATTCAGAGCCTATTATAAAACTATGATTACAGTATATGCTTTAAAACCACTACATAAGAGATCTGTCAAAGAAATTGCGGGACTCACTGGAAGAAGAAATAGACTAAATAATTCATCAAAGAATAAACTGAACTGCTTCTTAAGTATTGTGCACTGTATGCTTTGAAGTTCTCTGATAAACATTTTGCTGAGCTGCTGTGCAAAATTAGTCAGAAATGGCTGTAGTCCTTGTCTCTTGGTAGGTAATCCTTCACTGATCCTCTTTTCTTTTCTAATGGAACAACACAGAAAACTCTTAGAGAGCTTCTCACTGGCACAACATCAGAAGGCAAAGATTTTTAAAAAAGTTTTAAAAAGGTAAAGTTTTAAAATGAACAGTTGTCACAATTCATGATGCTTTTTCATCTCTTCATCTTCATGTGCTTTATTACTGTTGTATTCCACAGGTCTCTAGAGCACACTACACAAAATGTTCTCAGGATTTGGGAAGTCTTGGGTTAGTTGATTTAAGCAGTTACTACTAAGACTTAGAAATATGTCTAGCTGTTTAAGGAGTTTAGCACAGCACTGACGGAATCCTCATATGACCAAGCTAGGACAGTTTCTCTCTTTAAAACAGGTGAGATTTGGATCATTTCTCCACTTAGTCAGCTGCCATTCTAGCAATCTTGTTGATGCATTAGAACTGGATATAGTAGTTCAAGTTAATTCTGGAATGACAAAAGTTAATTTCAATGGCAATAGCAAAATATCTTCTAATAGAATATTGCTGGTAAATTATACCGCCATAATGCTACTCCCATGCAATGATCATAGCAACTGTCATTACCATGCAGCTTATAACAATAAATTCTATTGTAACTGTCTTCTTCACTGACTTCCAACAATATGTTTCATTATGCAGCAGTGTTAATGGTTTTTGAAGCAGCAGCTGCATCCAAATCCAGAAATAATCGTAACTAAACACAGACCCTGAGTCACTGAGAGTCAGTCTTTCCACATGCCTGATTTCAACATGTTTTTCTATCTACCAATTTGACTACAGAAGCTTCCAATAAAATTTTGCTAATTCACCTCTTAATTTTGTAAGGCCAAGATTTTTCATGAATATCCGCTGCCACTGAGAATGATGTCAAACCTCTGGCCAAATGTCAAGCTGACATTTGCTCTTGCACTCAACAGAAGTTTCTCTTTCTATATTGACATCCAAAAAGTTTTTATTAATGTAACTATTTTCCCTTTGAAAGAGGAAGAAAAAAGTAAAGCGAAACATATTTTAGACATGAGGACTAACCATGAAAAATACTAGAAAAAAAAGGTATTGACACTAAATGGATCATCACAGGCTTAGGTACCCTGCAGATCAATCCAGAGCTCCAGTGAGAGATCCACAGACTTTTATGCTAGCACAATTCTATACATATACTTTTTTCTTCTTGTAATTTATTAGACTTATTTCTTCTAGACAGCATGAAACAAAAATGTTTTAAGATGAATCCCTTCTGTGCGCTACATTACATATATTGACCACCAGAAATTCATGTAAAACTTTGAAATATGAGGTCTCAGTTAACAAAAATATTTAGATACATGCTTTTTAAGTATTACGGCCATTATGATATATAAACATGAATACTTCAGGACATGGTAGGAAAGTTCTCAATGGATAATTTGACCCTGGTGATTTTGTCAGAGTTGTGGGATCACAGTCCCTGGCCCAGAGAATTTAGGGAATAGATAAATAAGTTAAGCAAACAATAATACCTAAGAAACTGAGAAGTTAAAAGAAAAAGCAAAAAAAGAAAAAAATAAAAAACAAACTGGTAGCTAACTTTGAAAAATATTATCATGCATTTTTTGGTAAGTGGCTTTTCAAACCAAGATCCTACCCCTGTGTAAAAGTGAACAACTCTCACATATTTACAAGCCTGTTAGAGACAGTGGTGATCTACCTGGATATAATGGTACATTCACTGGTTTGGTTGGATGTCACATCTAATAGCTGCAGATATCATGCAGATATCAGA
Source organism: Myiopsitta monachus (assembly GCA_017639245.1). Classification (NCBI taxonomy): domain Eukaryota; kingdom Metazoa; phylum Chordata; class Aves; order Psittaciformes; family Psittacidae; genus Myiopsitta; species Myiopsitta monachus. The sequence goes on along the minus strand of CM029941.1, from coordinate 45,126,084 downwards.
GGCCTTCTTGCAACGAAGCCAGCAAGTTTCTGCTTTACTTCACTGAAGCCCTTTAATATGCCACAGAGCATTCTTGTTAAAAAAAAAAAAAAAAAAAAAAATCACCTTTGAAATATGTTTTTCTTTCATTCCTCCTTGTTTAACAAGCTGTTGTGGTTTAAGTTCAGATAATAACTCAGAACCATGCAACTGCTCTCTCACTCCCCCTCTTCCTCCCACCAGCTCCTGGAGGGATGAGGAGGAGAATCAAAAGAATGTAACTCCCACGGGTTGACATAAGAACAGTCCAGTAACTGAGGTATAACACAAAACCACTACTGCTACCACCAGTAATAACAATGATAAGGGAAATAACAAGGGAAAAGAATGCAACCACCCACCGACTAATACACAGCCCTACCCAGCAGTGATCTAACATTTCCAGGTAACTGCCCCCAGTTTATATAGTAGGCATGACGTGCTGTGATATGGAATACCTCTTTGGCTAGTTTGGGTCAGCTATTTTGTCTCTGCTTCCTCCCGGCTTCCCCTCCTCCCTGGCAGAGCATGAGACTCAGACAGTCCTTGGTCAGAGTAAGCATTACTAAGCAGCAACTAAAACCACTGGTGTTATCAATGCTGTTCTCAGGCTGAAAGTCAAAAACACAACACTGCACCATCTACTAAGAAAGAGAAAAATGACTGCTACTGCTGAACCCAAGACACATGCAAAAAATAAGCTGTGAGGTTGCATAAGGCGTATTTATCTTGTCAAATGTTAAGTGCATTAAGTGGAAATGTATATAAACATACAGAATGCCTTAAAAGAAGAAGTGAAGATGTAAAACTAAATGCCACAATGTCATAAGTAAAATATCGAGCAATTTTAGAATGCCCACCTCCTGCTCAAGAATGAAACCAGAGACTGTTTTACAGTCTTTTTATCGTGTTCTTCTTTTTTTTCACCTCACAAGTTTGCAGGTATTTCTAAATCTTGTCCTATCTCTTTCTAGTCCTTTAATCATATTTATGCTTGAAATGAATCTGTTACTAACAATCTTTCCCAAAAGGAGTTTCAAATTCAGTTGTCATACCAACAGCATATCTTTTCAGCAGTAACAATAATCATTACATCATCACTAAAAGCAGACACACCAAAAACTGTTTCTAGATTGTAAAAAATGCAGCAAAAATCATATTTATGCCACTTTAAAGCAAAACAGATAGTAGATGTATTCTGGGGAAAATGGGTATTTTTTAAAAATCTTTTTTTAAGGTTCTTTTTTTTTTTTAAGAGGCCTTAAAAATAGATATGACTTTATTTACGCAGCCTGAAAATACTGAATGCAATGACCTTGATCGAGGGGGGACCAAAATGACTTCTCAATCAAAATACTTATTAAATACAATTGGTGATTTATCCCTCAAAACATCCACTTAGAGTCATGGAGCAGTTTTTCTAGTATGAATTTGAATGACCATTTTCTGTATACAAAAATTGGGTTTGATAACATTTCTTCTTTTGTAGTCATTTCAGAATAGGTGAGAAGGGAATACAAATCTGTTCCTATAAATTTAGAAAGGCAGCTTCCTATTGCTTTATGTCCATGACTGGTGTGTATTTACAGTTACAATATATGAAGTGGATATATTGTTTGGAATCAGCAGGACTTTCCTATGCAAGTTGTATGACCCCAAATAGGTCAAATTGGTTCTTGCAGTTTAAACCATTTCCTTTTATATGAAAAAAATCAATATTCATTTTAAATCAGGGAAAAAATATTTCTATGCACAAAATAATGCTGAACATACACAATTCAATAAAAAAAACACATCAAGGAAGATAGCTAGCAAGACTGCAAAGTCTTTTACCTGAAACAATATATTTAGGTTAATCATTAGTCTCAGGTCTTGACCAATATAATCCTAAGGGTATAATACTGATTGGTTCACTTTAACAGACTTTAAATAAAGGCAGCAAGAGCTTTAGAAAACTCAAGTCTTGCAGAGTAATAGGGAGGAAAAAATGCCTTTAACTAGGCTGTGTAAAAGAAACAATTCCTTTATTTGGGGCTGCACATATTTAAGAAAGGGGAATGAGTGTCAAGGACTTGGATTTATGCAGCCACCAGCCACTCACCTCTCTCCACTTACAGTCATATTAACACATGAAAGCATTTAGCTCCAAATAGCTTTCTCACCATAGCAATTGCTCATCTCTCCCAAACTGGAAAAACAATCCCAGAAAACATGCTTAAAGATTTTCCTGAGGAAAAAAATATGTAGTCATGGAAAAAAGAGATACCAAGGAATTAGTGTTGTACCTGCCTACTGCACATAACTGAGAATCATACTGAACAAACTAGTGGGCATTGGTTTTGTTTGGTTTTTTCATGTTAGTTTTGCTTGTTTTTAATGGAAGTTCAAATGTGTGCAATGACCTCTGGCTGGAGCACCTGCTCATTTGGATTTCTGTCCAGTGAAGCAGTAGCGATACCTCTGGAGGAAAATATAACCTCCTAGAACTGTCCAGGATGAGGAGAAGAAGAAATGAGATGAGAGGACAAATGAAGACTAGGCTGACATAACAGTCTAGTCTCTCAAATCTTCTTGTCCTGACTGTCCACAACAGTGTAGTCAGAGAAACTCAATTCAAAACTCTTTCATGCAGACCAGTTTTAGAAGAAATAAAGGTCATCTAAATGAAGGACCATAGACACAAATGAAAACTATTTTCTCCTACTTACAGCTGCAAAGTCGCGGTTTAGTTTTGCTTGCAAGTGTTCCAGTGTCTAGACTTGTGCTTTCTAAATGGAACCTGGCTGAACCATTATTTGTGGGTTTAGAAGAATTTCAAATTAATTTAAAATTAATTTTAATTTAAATTCAATTAATTTATAATAAATTTTAAATTGCATAGAAAAAATAAAATTAATTTAAACTAATTTAAAAATAATTACTGAAATATAGATTTTTTTGTTTTCACTATTTCCTGATTAGATTATGTGATAAAGTCAATTGTAAGTTTCCTAAATAAAATAATTTTTAAATGTGAACACCTGTAGCCAAAACAAACTTGAGGTGTTCTGTCTCAGGCATAGCTAACATCTGACACTCATTAGACCTCTCAAACTTTTAACCTTTTCAGAGATTTCAGTACCTTGAACATCACACTTTAATTTAAATATGCTGGAAGGAAGGGATGCCATCTAGAAGAACCTTGACACTCTTGAGAGTTTGTCAATGACAACATCATGAATTTCAACAGTGCAAAGTGCGAATTCCTACACCTGGGTTGGAGCAATCCCAGGCACAGCCACAGGTTGGGCAGAGAAGAGATTCAGAGCAGCCCTGAGGAGAAGGACTTGGGGGTGTTGGTTTATGAGAAAATGAACATGAACCGGTTTCAGTGTGCACTCACAGCCCAGAAAGCCAACCGTATCTAGGGCTGTATCAAAAGGAGCATGAACAGCAGGTGAAAGGAGGTGATCTTGCTCTTCTACTCTGCTCTTGTGAGATCTCACTTGGAGTATTGTATGCAGTTCTGGTATCCTCAACATAAAAAGGACATGGAACTTTTGAAGCAAGTCCAGAGGAGGGCCACAAGGACAATGAGGGGGCTGAAGCACTTCTGTTATGAAGGCAGGCTGAAAAAGTTGGGGCTGTTCAGCCTGGAGAAGAGAAGGCTGCATGGAGACCTCATAGCAGCCTTCCTGTATCTGAAGGGGGCCTACAAGGATGCTGGAGAGGCACTCTTCATCAAGACTGCAGTGACAGGACAAGGGGTAAAGGGTCCAAACTAAAACAGGGTTAGTTTAGATTAGATATAAGGACGAAGCCCTTTACTGTAAGGGTGATGAGGCACGGTGTCATGGTTTAAGACAGTTTGCTCACTCACCTCTCTTTCTTCCCCCCATCCCAGGCGATGGGGAGGAGAATCAAAAGAATGCAACTCGCACAGGTTGAGATAAGAACAGTTTAGTAACTAAAGTATAACACAAATCACTACTGCTACCACCAATAATAATTATGACAAGAGAAGTACAAAGAAAGAGAATGCAACTGCTCACCAAGCCCGACCCAGCCAGTGCACCCCCCAGCAACAAACCCCCAGTCCACCACCACACCCTTCCAGGTCTCTCCTCTCCATTTTCTCATCCTGGACATGATGTGCTGTGGTATGGAATACCTTTTGGGTCAGTTTGTGTCAGGTGTCCTGTCTCTGCTTCCTCCCGGCTTCTCCTCCTCCCTGGGAGAGCATGAGTCTCAGAAAGTCGTTGGTCAGACCAAAGCATTACCAAGCAGTAACTGAAAACACTGATGTTATCAGTGCTGTTCCCAGGCCCAAAATCAAAACCACAGTGCTGCACCAGCTACCAAGAAGGATAAAAATGACTGCTGCTGCTGAACCCATGACACACTGGAATGGGTTGCCCGAAGAAGTTGTGAGTGCTCCATTCCTGGCATTGTTCGAGGCCAGGCTGGTCAGAGCTTTGGGTAACATGGTTTAGTGTGAGGTGCCCCTGCCCATGGCAGGGGGGTTGAACTAGATGACCTTAAGGTCCTTTCCAACCCTAACTATTCTATGATTCTATAAGATAAAATAATTAAAAGAACACCCCCCCCAAAAAAAAAAAAAAACAAACCCACTCACTAGAATTATTTTTATTGGAACATCTAACTATCCTTTTCTAAAATTAAGAACAATTGCAATAAGACAAGACCAAAGTAAAGCCTCCTACTGCATGTCAAGAAAATAATTTGAAATAATTCACTGAAAAAGAAAAATGATCATGCATTAATAGAATTAACAGAATCCTTCTTTATACAGTTGCCTTTGTTTAAAAAAAATAGTTTCTCTACATTTCTAATTCTACCAGTGTAAGTCCACATATAAACCAGAAAAAATCAGGAGTAAAAAAGAAAATGACAGAACCTAATATGGGAATGGCTGAAAAAGTAGGTCTATCTACACACAGATTCTGCACTCAGATTCATATCCGCTCAGAATATGTTGTTGAAATTTGCCTCATTTCTGGAGCCAGTATGACTAAACAAAATCCACCTATAAAGGAAAACAGCAGGAAAATTGCAATCCCCAGTGAAACCAGGACCCTACCTCTTCTCTAACACAACCTATTTTCCATCCTCATAAAGCCTTTAGAGGATTAATTTAAAGAGTCTTTACCATGCCAAAAAATGTTCCTCAACAGTCTCGGCTATCCTAGAATGAGCAGCCCTGCCAGAACACCTGATTTCTTTAGATATGCGTCTGCCATAAGCATCTTAAATTATCCGCTGTTCCAGACCACAGAAGTCTGTAGTGACCCATTTTGCATGCGACACCTCATTCACAAGATTTCAACAATCATGGAATCATAAAATCATAGAACAGTTCAGGTTGGAATGGACCATAGACACCAACTGTGTCCAACCCCTCTGCCATGGGCAGAGATACCTTCCACTACACCAGGTTGCTCAGAGCCCAAATTAAACAATAAAGATTAAATATTCTTATAAAAGAAAATATATTGGGCAGTGCATTGCTTCCAGGTGAGTGTGGACATACTATGCCTGAGAAATGCATAATGCTCCTCCTCTGCTGCAGGGATGTGCCTAGACTTTATTTGTCCACAAATATTCCAGCCTACTACAACTGTTAATGGACAAATTGATGAGGTAAGCTAAAGGTCTCCATACTCTCTTCCCTCTAGAGAAAAATTTTGAAACCAGCTGCTGGGCCTACCAACCCAGACCTTCTGAGTGCACAGACCCTTTGTGTCAGTCATAAAATGTGAAATAAAGTTCTTTCCTTTGTCTCTATGGCACATGCGCTCCTCCTGCCTTGGTATCATGGTCACACAAACATTCAATCATCTCAGATTTTTTATCAACTGATTATCTGAATAGTTTCAATTGTTTTTTATATCCCACCCACTGTTGGCAAGGGTTTCTCATGAATCCTGCTCTCTGCACTGCCAAATCCCTTCCTCTAAATGTTAGATGGATTGCTTGGTAGAATGGAGCATTAGGAGCTATGCTTTTTAGGGCAACTAATAATGTCTGTAATAGAGATGGTTGCTAACATGAGTAAAATAGCAATTAAATTTATGAAATGCATAAAGTGCCAAATAAATTTTGTCACAGAAGACACTGAGAAAGATCGCTTTTATTACTGTGCAGCTCTGTAATGGGCCCATCTGTTATAATTTTGAATATTATTGAGTGATAATTCACCATCTATGAGGGAAAACGCCTGTGACATTTTGATTGTGAATTTACAACCAACCCTGAGGAATGCTCTTGGGTTTACCCCACACCTCTAATTTCCCAGCTGAATTCTGCACTGGAAATTAACCACTGAGCTAGTTCCTGACACCTTGCTCCACCTTCTTCTGTTGCTCAAAGGCCAAAAAAGATGAGTAACGCTGTATGAGGACAGACTGCTATGTCTCCAGCATAAAGGAGCTCTGAAATAATTTCCAGCCAGTGTATGTGGCTGCCATTCCTCATGTTAGACTTCTCCCCAAGGTGCAACTGGTGTAGCAGATACAGCTCCTCCAGGCCTGCTTTTTTTTTTTGTTTTATCTTAAATCAGCAGCACCAAGCTGCTCTGAATTTTGCCTGAGCACAATCAAATCTGGGTGAGTCAAAGATTAGGAGGCTGGAAAACTGGTTATAAATTTTTTCTTGCTTCCACTAATACATTTCTTCTTCTACTTCATATACAGATAATATGTTGTTCTAACATAACCAATAATGAATCCATCAAGAAAGTAATGCAGCTAGTAGCTCTTTTCAATGTCTCTCCACAGGACAGAATTCAACAGAGGGTCTTTATTACCAGACTTTACTACCTGACTAAGCCATTTTGTGGTCTTGAAGAGCGTTGACAAGCTAAAGCAACATGGTGGTTTTTTAGTGCCTCAATTTCATTCCCAGAAGAGATCAGAATCCCTTTACACCTCTGCTGTCTGAGACTGAGGTATTTGGACAAACCCACATCATCAGAGAAGCTTCATTTGTTGCTTCGTTTGAAAACAGATTTTTCATTCTATGATTGTACACACAGCTGCTGCTGTATTTCAGATTAACTGTCTGACTAAAACCAATGCTCCGATTTTTACACAACACATTAATCCCACAAAGTACTTGTGCCGTTGCAAGGCACATTCAGCAAGTCATCTGGGGCAGGCTGTACAGTGGGTGCAGACATGACCTTACCCCACCTTTTTTGGTGTGTGCACAACTACCTCTTCAAATCACTCTGTGAGCACTGGCTGTGAGCTGAGGAGCTTTCACTAAATGTGGATACAGCAAGCAGCGTACCCTACACCCATCCAAGGGGATCACACTTGCACCATTCCCAGAGACAGCGTAAAGCATACAAATGGAATGCCTCCAGTGTTTCCAGAAAAGCATTTCCCAGACTTCTTGAACACTTACCACATTGCTTCCTGCATCTGTTACACAGAATATCTGCAATCATTATACTGTGTCTAGGTAACCTGGGGTTTTTTTTATATTTACTAAAATTAAAATGCTAATTATGTTTCCAGCCTAGAATCTGAAGGCAGTTACAGAAATAGTAAAACATTTTTGTTGAAAATGTGTACTTCCCCATGACATAAAAATACACAGAAAAAAAAAAAGAAAAAAAATCATTATTCTGTTAACCCAATAAAAATTGTAAAGCCTACTCAGGTGACCAAGAAAAGGATAGACTTGTGGAATGATCCTCTCATATTTATTGTGTTTAGTTCCCAGTTTAGACTTTCATCTGAAACTTGGATTTTAACAGTCTTGCTACAAGCAATAGCCTGCTTTTATTAAACGCTTTCACCAGTTGTCATTACAGGATTTGAGGTGTCAATGGCTCAGAATAACTGAAACACATGAAAGGCAAAACAACTTTGACAGGTACAAGACCAAATTGTTCTTTTTGAAATCCTGCCTGTATTGTTATAATGTTGAAAAGAAAGTTACAAGCAACTGTAATTATAGACATATGTGTACAAGCGTATTTATATATATTATATATATATGTGCTCATGTGTATATATATATAAAAAGTACACCTATATACCTTTCAAAAAGATCCAATGAGTAAACAACACCCCACTCTTCTTAACTAAAGATATTTTTACTGAGGAAAAAGAGCAAAGAAAGCTCTTTCTAATTTCAGAGCTGCAGCAAGTGCCATAGAGGAATCCTTATTGTCCTGAGCACCCTCAATTAAACAGTGCATTGCATTAATAAGTAACAGCTGCATGGGACGTGGGAGTGTGGAATCAGGAAGGCAGAGAGGAAGGTTTTTTTTTCATTTCTGGCAATGCAGACTGCACCAGAGAAGGCTATAGCACTGTTCCTAGATGCTGGAAGAAATGCAGTAGGAGGATGCCTGCTCTCGTAATTAAAGAGGTGCAACAGAGGGAATCTTTCCATTATTGCCCTGTGGAGGAATGTTGCCTTTGAAAGATACATGGTTGCCAGGAGCCAGGACTGTAGAAGTGTAAATTCTTCCCAGCATGGCTCAGCATTAGGAGAGTCATAATTGAGTATTCACAGTATTAAAGGGGAAAATAAGAACCAAACCAAAGAAGTTCATCTAGGATCTGATCCAAAGCACACTGAAGTTAATGGAAAAAAACCCCACTGATTCCAGTGAGATTTTGGTCAGATCACAGTGCACTTGGACAAGATTTTATTTTTTTTAATTCCTTAACTATGCAATTTTCCATTTGCAACACAAAAGATAGATCAAGGTACCATGCAGATGTGAAGCAATATACAGTTTACCTTTTTAGTCCAGAGATACTAAGAGAACAGCTTGGGTTTCTAGTGTTTGTGTGTTTCAAGCTCAGGGAGGACACAGATAAATCTTTTAACAGTAATCTCTTAAGATGACAGGAGAGCCATCAAGTGACCTAAAAACTGTAGAACTCTTGACAAGAGAAGTAGAGAAACTTTCATGGGCAAAGGAAGGGGGAGCAGGAAGGGACTGTTGAAGTACAAAAACTTACAAGCAGGAAAAGAGGTCAATGAATAGACAGGAAGACAGGAGTTGAAAAGTTTAGTATTTCAGAATGAAAAAAAAAAAATTAAAAAAAAAAACAGAACAAACAAACAAAAACTGACCAAAACAAACAAAAAAAAAAAAAAAAAAAAAAAAAAAAAAAAACAACACAAACCAGATAGGAATTTTTTTTAAATGAAAAGGCATTTGACATTCAATCTTTCCATACATATAGTTAGACTACACAGGAACTGAGAAGGAGCTGGGAGGGAGTATTGGTGGATGACAAGTTTACTATGAGCTAGCACTGTGCTCTTATAGCCAGGAGGGCCAATAGTATCCTGGGGTGCATGAAGAGGAATGAGGCCAACAGATCAAGGGAGGTAACCCCTCTACTCCACCTTGGTGAGACCACATTTGGACCACTGCGTCCAGTTCTGGGTTCCTCAGTACAAGAAAGACAAGGGGCTACTGGAGAAGGTCCAGTGGAGGGCCACAAGGATGATCAGAGGTTTGGAGCACCTCTTTTATGGGGAGAGATTGTGTGAGCTGGGCCTGCTTGGTCTAGAGAAGACAAGGCTGAGAGGGGATCTCATGAATGCACATAAATATCTCAAAGGTGCCAGACTCTTTTCAGTGGCGCCCAGTGACAGAAGGAAGAGCAATGGCCACAAATTAAAACACAAGAAGTTTCACCTCAACATGAGGAAGAACTTTGTTACATTGAGGATGCCGGAGCACTGGAACAGGCTGCCCAGGGAGGTTGTGGAGTCTCCCTCCCTGGAGATGTTCAAAACCTGCCTGGACACATTCCTGTGTAACCTGCTCTAGGTGGCTCTCCCTTGGCAAGGGGGTGGACTTGATGATCTCCAGGGGTCCCTTCCAACCCTAACTTCTGTGAAAAAGGTGAGAAAAAACAGTGTAAGCTGAAGCAGCTGATCAGCTACATCAGAACAGCAAGGACATTACTGAAGCTGGGAACACAATTAACAGGGAAAACACCTCTTGATGAGATGCTATCGATAAAATAGTAAGGCTTTATAATATCAAAACAAAACGTGATGATAAATGATAAGGTAGGATGAATCATTATATTCAAACCTGCTTTTAGATTCTCTCCTGCTAAAAGGAGAAATTACTGTACCAGAAGTTATATTCAAAGTTTTGGTGCTAAATCTAACTGGAAACCTTGCTGTGGAGTGAGATTGTGCATTGTTTTATCGCAGAAGTTAATTATTTGTATAATACTCTTTTTTCCTCAGAGACGAAGGGCAGAAGATTGAAACTTGAGCAAACCTGGTGACATCTTTCAGAACAGAAGTGAATTCTTGGGGCAAGCATTGCCAGTTATTTTCACCTATTCTTGATCTGAATTTTTTTAGCAGGTAAAAGTTTCAATACTCAGCTTACTTAAGAGCATTGAAAGAATCCACCTTGTTTCAAGATTGCAGCTAGTAATGTTACACCAGGATTTCCTGAGGTAAACACAAAACTTGAGACAACTCCACCCAACTTGTTTCATACCTTTACAAGTATGAAACAACATACTGACTTGTCATCAGAAATGAAGCTAGATCTGAGCCATGTGTGACGCCTCAATTCTTAATTGAGCTATGAGCTTGGTTTATAATAGCTATCCACCAACCCAGAAGCACAACTCTGACAGATTTTGTGAATCCAAGATCTCTCCACACCCATCTCCACATTCATCGATGAGACAGGAAGTTCTTATCATATTACAGTTACTGGGCCATTGCAGAAGACCTGTCTGATACTACACTCTTTTCAAAAACTTTCTGGGTTTCTGAATCAGAAAAGAAGATGAAAATTTATACCTCATGTATTGTCTTCAAGATTATTATATATTATTTTTGTGAGCCGAGAATTTCTTTAGATAGAAAGAAGCAAAAATATGGCTGACCACTGCTTTTGTAAAGTAAAAGAAAATTTGTACTAAAAGGCTACCAGGTCAGAATAGATGCCCAAATAGAACTGACTACCAGGAGGTACAGGCTAATGTTAGGACGTGTTGAGGATACATTCATACCATACTTTTTTCAGTCCTCTCTTTTAGTATTTTGAAATCACCTGTTTGCAATCACCTTTTGGCTTTGACCAATGATTATGATCTTGTTCCAGAACTGAGTGTTGGGGTAGTGCCTTAAAGCAGGTCAATTTCATTGTCTTTCCCCAGCCCTTGTCTATTTGCTGTTTTCAAAGAAACGTTCTTGGGTGGGGTGGCACAGAAAGAACACCATAGTCAGATGAAAGCAGAATTTCTGTGGCTGTGCCATCCAGCATTTGCCAAGAAGTCACAGGGCACACACACAGTTACAAGGCTGGTTAACACACTGTATGTACATTTTAGCTATTCCACAGCACCAGGATTGCTCATACATCCCTTTGCTGGAGAATCCATCCTTGGAAATGTGCAAGGCCAGGCTGGATGGGGCTTTGAGCAACCTGATCTAATGGAAGGTGTGTCTGCCCATGGCAGGGGGCTTGAAACTGGATGAGCTTTAATGTCTTTTCCAAAAAAACCATCCTATGATACTGTGATTCTATGAATAAGAACAGAAATTGTGTATCTCCCTTTCTAGAAACTAATGTTTCATGTAGATGACAATGATGACAGGAGAGTCAAAGTTCCACGGATACATAATTGAACTGGCAGTGGGTATACAACCAGAACTTCCTAAGCGTGGACTCACATGTCTGTCCTTCTAAAAAGGAAGACTACTGCATATTAGATCACCTATTTTGGACTTGCCTTTCAGGTGAACTGCAAGTAGTAGGACGCATTGCAGTTGTACAACATGAAGGTAATAAATAGGTGAATCACCATTGCTAGACCTTCATCAAAGAGATATGTGTAGCTAAGAGAAGAATATGGTATTTTGGCTACTGCTATATCCTAGGAATAAAGAAAATAATACCTCATACACATTTACAGCACCCTCTCCTTTCCCTTTTCTAAAGGAGTGCTGATGTATCCAGAAACATCTCTCAACCATAGACCTCCTTGCGCTAATAAACAGCTATTCTAATGGAAAACCAGACGCAGCTTAGCAGAGGATAATCTTTCATGGATGGAGGAAAACGAATATCAGATTTCATATTTAAACCAGGGGGCAACACTTGCTTGAGTTTTTTCACAATTTTGTAGCACATCTTCAAGCTTCCCTGCCCAGAGAGACAGACCACTGAAACTCCAGCAGAAGAGATTTGTACTATAAGTCATAAGTTTACATTTTTACATTTACATAAACATAGGTTTACATCACAAGTAACATAACAAGATTTTCCAGGGTCAGTCTCTGAGTAACTTTAGTTCGTGGACAGGAAAAGAAGGCAGACTTAAGGATTTTTAGATTATATAAATCACAAAAGAAGATGATTTGTTCTAGCGCAATTAGTAAATGTTTTACTTGCTTGCTTTTAAGCTTACCATCAAAGGGCCCCTCCTCTTCTATCAGCATTCACAGTACAAAATTTTAATCCTGGAGTGACATATCCTTTTCTATGGAAGTTTGATAGCTTCCCTTTCTCTAAGAGAGCCGTGACACAGTAAGGCAGACTGGGGAAAAAACACTTACAAATAAAACCCCCAAAACTTTTAGTGGGCATTTCAGCAGCCAATACTTAAGTCATATATCCTCAGTGCAAGAATATAGCTCCTTAAAAGCTTAAAAGGAAAGTGGTAACTGGCCCATTGTCAGCTCAACAAACCCAATCTTTAACTTGTTCCTTTAAGTGCCTGCTAATTCTTTCATTAACAGACATTCAGCTTCTGGCTCCAAGTTTACCATTTATTGATCCTTCCCGAGAATAAATAATCTCATTCTAAAATTGGTTCCTTGAATATTTTAACTGCATTATTTTTATTATTATTCATGATGGTTAAGAAAAGGAGGCAGATAACTCACCATTTTAAAGTTTCTTTTTATTGTTTACAGAGCATATGAAAGAATTCCTCAACCTTAAATATTTCTGTTATTTTCATTGAGTCTTCCTACATCCTTTTCTTTAAGAAACTTACATTCATCACAGGGTCTGTATGGAAATAGTGGTAAAAGTTTGAGATAACAGATTATAAATTACTTGCTTTAATAAATTAAAGAGCATATGTGCCAAAAAATCTTTAATGTCCTCATACAGTACTCCCCAAACTGCTATTGCTTCTCCTTAAATAAGCCAAACGCACCAACAGAAGCCACACACATTTTTTTTATGCTACAAAGGGTACTCAGCATGGCAAGGTAGAGACAGTATAGAATTTTCCTAATGGTCAAGATCTCAAAAATAATGCCATCACAACTGACACTAATTGGTTCCCTCAATGGCAACCTGAGCAAAAAGACCATGGTTTAGTCAAGCATAGCTACTAATCCTTGTCACTGGAGAGTCTCTCTGTGCCAGTGTTGCTATATACCAGTTGAACCACAAGGGCAGGTTTGCCACTGCCCGTTTTACATCTGTACTTCCAGAATGTTTCTGTCTTTCATGTATTTTATTAGGAGCATCTGTGTACTCCACTGAAAATGAAAGTGTGCCCTAATCACCTAAGTTGTGCTGAAAGAGACTAGGAATTTTTGAGAGCACAACATCTAGAGACATTAAGTACTACTGTGCATACTCTAAAAGGGAACCAAACACTTTTCTGCAGATCAGGAGGAGCTGAAGACTAGGTTTGTATGGCGAAATAAGTCAGAGAAGACAGGCATGGGAAGAAGAAAATTCTTTACTGGCTGATTGTGAGATCCCAGTCGTCAAGTTATGGAAGTTTAGTAAAGTCAAAAGATTTGGAAACCCTGTTATGTTTTACGTCCTTGAAACTGTAACTTAAATAAAACCAGATCTGCTAGGAAGATGCAAATTATATTGTCATTCATACACTGGGATGTCATCCACTGGAGATTGTACTATTTTGTCACTAAACTGTTTTATAATCTAATCCAGAGATTCTTTATGTTTTGGGTTTTTTTTTCCAATTTCTTCTAATTCCAGGTAAAGGCAATCATTTTAAGAAACACATTATGCACTAAAACAAACCAGTTTGAGACAGCTGGATAAAATGGCTAGGGTTTTGCTAAGTCATAGTGAGATTGAATGCTATTTGGGACTTTCAAATACATAGGCACAGACTTTTCCAAATTAATCTCACCTCTAACAAGAGCTAAAAAGAGCTGTAACATTCATCTCCTAACCCTCTGTTGACATTGGCTAGCTAGAGAAAGGACACTGCTCTGAAGCAGCAATGTACATTACAAAGACAGTACAAAACCCCACATCATCCTGGAGTCCACCATTTCACTATTCCAGTAAATGCAGCCTACAAGAAAGCTGGAGAGGGACTATTTATAAGAGCAAGTAGTGATAGGAAAAGGGGTAATGACTTTAATCTGAAATAGGATAGATTTAGATTAGATATAAGAAGCCTGATTTAGTGGCAGGGCGGCTGGAACTTAGATAACTTTTAACATCCCCTCCAACACAAACCATTTTATAATTCTATAACTCTATATCCTGCAGGCAAGCCCCACACTCCAAGGCCAACTTTAATTTCTGTGCCCAAGTTCAAAGCAATTGATGAAATGTTTACTTAATACAGTGAGAAATGTTCTAATAAGTCCATTCTGCTTCTCATTATCTAAAAATATTTAATGATGGCATCTCAATTTTCTTAGATATGCAATGGATTCCACAGGGAATTTTAAATAATTGCTTTTTTAATTGTCCTTTCCACCAGCCCCTTTTAATAGAGTTCCTTTAAGCATAATTTTCAGTAAGATAATTGCCAAAAAAATGAAAAGAGCTTTTCTGATTAGTCAGCTTTCAACCACATTAAGCTTCTACTTTTTTAGCACATAACTTTTATTAACAAAGATGTTGCTTCTGTAAATGATGCGTGTTTAGCCTTCTCAGGCCTTAGTATGGGGCTTTGGTATTCTTGGTTTTTTTTAAAAAAAAAAAAACAAACAAACAACACTTGCTCCATCTAGTGGCACTTTCTCCAGGAAGACGGAAAAAAAAAAAACAAAAAAAAAAAAAACAAAAAAAAAAAACAGCTGATGCAATGACAAGAACAGAAATCTCATATCAAAATTAGGAATATTTCCATTCAGATAACTTGGCCTGTTTCATAGCCTTCCCCTTTAACAACTACACAGAAAGAAGTAAAAATTATATTGTGGCTTTTTATCACAAAACAAAAAGAAAACTGCTATGAAAAAAAAATTCACTGTAGCTATTTGTATCATTACCAAACACCTGAAAACAAATACTTCACTTTTAATTCTTTGATGATTTATTGCAACCATCTTTCATGTACTGATTAGCATCTTAAAATAATCTAGTTCATCAACAAAATGGCTTGTCTTGGTGACCCGTCCTGCTGTAATTGGCTAGTGAGTCTATTTACGCTGGATCTTTTACCTGATAGCACTGTTTCAGGTCCCCAAGGGAGAGGTTATTCTTACACTAATTACACTGACTGAATGATGACCAAAACCTCTTCTGGCCCAGCTTTTCACAACAGTCTCTTTGTAAGCAGCTGCCAGATCTGTAAATTATTTTTTGATGAAATAATTGAAGTGTTAATGGCTAGAGATTACTGTTTCAGATTTTTTTTTAACTATCTATCTCCCATATTAGTTACAAAATGTACAAAATGCAATAAAGTAGTCATTCTTACAAAAATAAAAAAAAAATCAGATGCTGAAGGCACAATCTTATATATATATATGTATATATTTTCTGCAACAACCTGCTCTGAAGAAATGGGATTCATGTTAACATATCTGTACTCTTCTCAGTTCTTTGATTCTTTCTCATTTCTCTGCCTGAAAACCTGGAGTAGGGTTGCCTGCAATGCCAAACTTGAAATCAGGCATTCCATGTTATGTATTTGGCAAATTGGATCAGTCGCTAAATTTCTTTGTGTGTGCTTCCCCATCTCAAATATACATGAGGCATTGTATAAATTAATGCCTGAACAACTACTGAAACTGATTGATAACAAGACATCCTCTAATTTTCCTAAGTAAACCAGGAGACAAGATTACTTATTTCAAAGTTTAAAAAAAAATTGAGAAAGTCTAACTACTCCACATCAAAATTTTATTTAAGTTGGTTTCAAATAATGCCATTTTAATTTCACTTTTTCATAGAATAGATTAAGTTTAAATGAAAACTACTTAGTGGAATAAGCAGACTATTGAGGAAGGTGGCTGTAGAGTAGCATAAACACGTACCATTCCACAGAGACATGCATGTCCTTTCCTGACCAGGCCACACAAAACCAAATTTCGCCTTTCTGTTTGCACAGTATGCTGTACTTACTGAGTTAAAGAGAGACAAGAACGCCATACATACATTTAAGTGAATGCCTGTTCAACCAGCTCTGTTCAAGCAAGTGCCATTTTTTCGCAGTTAGTATATCCTTCAATTAGAAAGTATATCCTCAAATGCTGTTTGACAGGTACCAACTCTAACAATTCATGGTATACTATTCTGCCTTACTGAGTACCATGACACTTGTTAAGGCAAGTGATTTTAAAGTGTAGCTGACTTTTCAGTTACTTTAAGCTTATTGAGTCACAAATGTTATGTTTGTTTGATTTGGGGATGTCCCACTCACACTATGTTCACAGATTGCTAGAAATTCAAGCATGCTGCAACGACAGTCATTTATTTAAAATCTGCAACCAATACAAATTTATTTTCAAATCCTCACACTTTTTGTTTCAAATTCTCACACTTTTTATTTGCTAGGTAAATGAATAACTGAGAAACACAGTGATACAAAAAGAGAGATAACAGACAGAAGATTGCAATCAGAACTATTCTTAAATTCTGCAGGTAAACAGAAAAAAAATATTGTTTGGCCCTTAACACAATTCAAACTTTCTTCCTCCTTGATGGCAGAAAAGTAAGTTTTAAGCTGAAAAATGTAATATTTAAAATCAAAACAAAGAAAATAAACACTTGAAAAGCTAGACATAAAAAGATTTCCAGTCAAAAAAGGGTAGCAGAACCAGTATCTGAGGTGGGAATTCAGATATTTTCTTTGCCTAGTGATCAGAAGATTTGGGTTTAAGTGGATTTAAGATGGGAGAATACACCTACAGCACATAACGTCTTTGCTAGAGCTTGCATTCATTAGCAGAAAAGCTAAAATCTGAGCATCCTACCTGTCAATGAAATAACGAATGAGTAGAACAGATAAACACATTTCTTTCAATTGCAATGAATGCTTTATGCAAACACAAAACTTTTGAGATGGACAGCAAGGGATACCCTACAAAAATGTTGTGTGATCCACTATTTGGACAGTCTTATAAGATGCAGGATTTTGGATTCCCACCTTTGTTCTACTTAAAAGATACACAGACAACTCGAAGGAAAATGGGGACAGTATCTTTCTCAGATGTAGAGCAGACATCACCATCATCAATTCTAGTCCCAAACAGCTATTATTAAATACACTGGATTGGGTCTGGGGGTATCACTGTTCTGGAGTGGGTAGGGTTTTCTTTTTTCAAGGTATGTACAAACTGTCTTAAAACCATGCCTTTGGCAAACCAGTAATCTGTCTTTTAAGAAGTGATATTGTGAGGCTTTGGTGCCTACAACTAAGCAATTCTATTGGTTTGAAAGGCAGTTAAAGAAAGTGTTCATTTTAATTGGTCGGTGATGTGTTATTTAAATAACTCTTTGGGAGCTACAAGTAACATCTCTGGGAAATGAACATAATTGCTGAAATAAGTACATGATGGTCTACTTTTCTGCTCAGGCTATTTTTAAACAACAAAAAGGAAGTGTTTGTGAACTGCAAATGACCCAAATATAAGAAATTCATTAATGAAGTGGATTAAGCTGCATAGGAACTTGTGCAGGTGCATGCCAAAAAACTGAATCATAGAATAGTTAGGGCTGGAAAGGACCTTAAGATCATCAAGTTCCAACCCCCCTGCCAGGGGCACGGCCACCTCACATAAAACCATGCAACCCAAGGCTATGTCTAACCAGGCCTTGAACACCGCCAGCAATGGAGCATTCACAACTTCCCTGGGCAGCCCATCCCAGTGCCTCACCACCCTCACAGTCAAGAATTTCTTCCTCATATCCAAGCTAAACTTCCCCTATTTAAGCTTGAACCTGTTACCCCTTGTCCTCTCACTACAGTCCCTCATGAAGAGTCCCTCCCCAGCATTCCTATAGGCCCCCTTCAGATATTGGAAGGTTGCTATGAGGTCTCCATGCAGCGTTCTCTTCTCCAGGATGAACAGCCCCAACTTTCTCATCCTATATCAACACGCTTCAGCAACTATTGCTTTTGGTGTTTATTTTTAGTTTGTTTTGGGGTTTTTTTTCCTCACTGAAGCAATTCAAGAAAAAAAATTAGATTTTACCTAAGGTAAATTTTTAATTGACTTTATTTGGCATTTAGGTAACTTTGATAATTAAAACCATCCTCCCAGAAGATAATGGAGATACAATATTTTTGGTAATTGTTATTAGATTTACCTTAGATTCACCTTCTTTCAAAATCTTTATGAGCAAATTTTGTACAAAGTTTAATAATGCTAACATCATCAAAACACTTCACATTTTCAGTGTGGTTGCCCAGTGGTCCAATTAGCTACAACTTACACTAGAAAGTTTTGACTGGATTAATTGATCACACCAAACCAGAAAAGGCTTAGCCACTAAAAGAAGCAGGAGTAGTAAGGATAGCTGAAGCCTTATAAACTGAATAGGTGACCACTCATTAAGTCTGCAAAGAGATGGCACTAAACCAATACAATTTTACTTTTCATTGCTGTGCATCAGAGTATACAAAGGAGTGTTACATGTAACAGGCATATCTGAAGCAGTTTTAAAAATTAAAAAATGCGCCTCCAAGAGAATTAAGCCTGTAGTCTTTTCCTATATCTCAGATGAATCTCATAAAGCTTTTTTTCTTCAGGCAGGAGAGGCAATTCTCCTCCAGATTCTCAGCATCTTGAACTATGTGAAGACTTCCCATTAACTTGCAGCCTAAACTTTTGTTGTATTCCCATACCCACTCAAAAAAAGTGTATGCTACTCTGCTTACTACCTTGTGACTTCATTAAGTAGAAACACAATTACTCCATCCTTGGCTGAAAAAGTCTTTTCTACCTTTTTTTCAGTTGCAAAAACTTGTGTTTTCTAAATCCAGCTGCCTGAAAGATGTCTGTCTCACATTCTCCCGTGAATGTCAGCACAATTCTGCATGTACAAAAACAAACTTCTCAATTCAGGATGCAGTTTTCAGTTACCTTCTCATGGCTCCCAGGTACACTTTTGGTTTTCTGCCTCCGTATAAGCCCTGACCTGTTTTGGTAAGAATCAATTCTGTGTCAGAAAAAGTCTCTCATTATCACTGTATTTCTGAACTTCATCTCAACACCTCTTCTTCTCTTTGCTTTCACTGTGAATATCATTCATATTCAGACCTCATAGCCAAAACATTTCATTTATTCACTGAAGAGTGGTTTTCTGCCATTTGTCTGCAATTCATGTCATGTTATCAGCTTGATATTTTTCTTCTCACACACACTTTGAGCATTTAAATGCATTACTCTTCTAATCTTATGTATCTCAAAGCATTAATAAGTTCATGATGCTTTTTCTGCTACAAATTAAAAAAAAATAAAAAATTAAATAAAATAAAAAATTAAAATAAAAAACACATACACACACAAAAACAAAACAAAACAAAACAAACAAAAAAAAAATAAAACCACAAAACCAGCCTCTCTACTTTATCTTCTTCTTCGTCTCCTTCTTAAGTTTCATTTGACAGACAGCTGATATAAGCTCCCTGACAGTATTAAAACAAAATAACTTTCTCAAGTGGTTTCCCAAAAATTCAATAGTGTCAAAAGCTGATGCAAGAGAAACTGGGAGATCGCTATTAATCTCTGAGTACCTGTTCACCTGGATGGAAGGAATATAAATAGTAATTTTCTTAACTTGTCAGAAATGAGACTGAAGTGTCTTTCGTATGTGACACCAGCTGTACCACAAAGATCAGGGGGGTGCAATATTATTACAAGAATCTCATACCCATATTGAAGGGATTAATATAAACACAAGCTTTTAAAGAAACCTGTCTCAAGTTTCCCTTAAATCTTTTCTAATGATTAGCAGACACTAGCACAAACAAGGACAGGTCAACAGATTATTCAGATTTCAGAGGTATCTCTGGATCAAGTTCCACACAAGATTTATGAAGAAAATAAAGTCTTTTGGTTGTGAGATGCAATATTTTGTGATGATGAATCAAGCAAGAAGACAAAAGAAGAGAAAAGAATAAAATGTCAGATTTTTTAAATGGTAGAATTTTACAGTGCACTGCCCTTGTGGCTCATATGATATCCTATGCTTTTCAGGGGCCTGGAAAGAGAGAGACATGAGATTTATTTTGAAACTGCAGGTAAGAAAAAGCAATTTAGATTCATCTCAAAAAGATGCCATGAGGAGCTTCAGGGACAGCCTTACCCAAGTCAGGTGAACGGGCAATGGAAAAAAAAAAAGCCTATTCACAAACCTTATTGACTCATAAATAGAACCTTGCCATCTCTGGGCAGCATAATGAAGACTTTTCTTCAGCATTCCAGCTGCACTAAAAAAAATAAAATAAAAACAAAACAAAAACAAAGCTAAATATTATGTTATTCTGCATGGAATGACACTATGACAAAGCATACTGTGCTTTTATATTGAAATCAATGGCACACAAAGCCATTTAAAAGAAATGTCTTTATAACATGACCTGTAATTAGCTATTTAATGTCGTTGACACAGAAGGCTGCAAAGGACAAGAATTTAAACACTAATGAAATGAGTGAAAAAGGATTAGATATTCATTCGAACATCACAAATAACCAGTGTTGTAAATGCAGTCCTTCCGCCAAGCACTGGCTGGCAGCAGCAAGGATTACGGTCAGCTTTGAGGGGTTCTTATTAAATTATGTAAGTAACAGTGAGTAAAACCACCACCACGGAAAATTGATGTTTCCCAGTGTGTAAATTATACCATAGACAGTGTAATGTGGGGGTAGCACTTCTCCACTCAATGACAGAGTCAAAAATGCTCCAACATAAAAGAAAAAAAATAGTAAAGGGTGTTATTCTTAAAAGAAGAGAATGAACACGATATATTGATTTGAACAAACCAATTTTTCCACAGAGAGCAAAACTCTCATCCCAGAACATACCTCCCAGTCCTGCAAACATGCCTGACAGTAGGCAGTGAAGCCAAGGTTACTTTTTTTGCCTGGTTGCCTAGACACAGCATTGTGACCCTCCTGCTCTCCCAGCTTCATCTGTTGCGGTCTACTGGGACACCTTTCACAAAAACTTTATCAGTGTTTCTGTTCAGGAGTGCAACAACCTTGAGTATCCACAGCACCTTATTTCAAAAGAAGGAATCCAGGCTTATGACTCCCTTTTCCTAAAAAAAAAAAATACAGGCACACACCCACAACAGCAAATACTGAAACAATCTCTTTTCAAAAACTGACTTTTACATATTTTCCTCTGAGAGTTGTCATTTAAAGTGGATGTGTAGATAAGGCAGCTTTCCGCAGTATAGTTAAAAAAAAAATAAAGAAAAAACCTAAGTGGTGTCACAAATTGCATCTTTTCTGTATTTAACAGCAAAATCCTCCTCTCCCCAGGATCTCAAACCATAAGTGTGAATTATGCTTGCAAAAATAGATTTATTGGTTTGTTCTGCTGATGCCATTTGCTGACATCAGGAACCCTTTCTCCTAGCGAGTCTTCATTCTGTTATCTTCCTTTGAACCGGTTAATATAAATAAACAGATTTTGAAAAGAATATTCATATTTTTTACTCTTTAAGTCACTCTCTAACCAAAGCAGTTGCCCGCTTTTTTTGGATGAGGCAGATGCCAGAAAAAAGCCTGGAAGATGAGCTGTGATGGCCAGATGCCTCCGTGCGAAGGTGCAAAGATATGACCATAAGGTATCTAAGGAAAAACAGCACAGAGTAAAAACAGCAGTTTTGCCTACAGAAAGCATCCAAAAATGACATCAAACAATAACAAGAGGCTAGAGCAACAAAAAATAATCTACCTTACACTAATATTCAATGTAGGAAAGGAAATAACTCATATTTCTGTTAAATATTATCAGGAGGAAATCTAACATAGTATCTCATTTCTATAGACATTCTTCCCTGCTCCCAACTTCTCAGCATAGCTGCTGGCACCTGGGAATCAAGGTAGCACATCAGCTATGGCTGCAAGGTGAGGGCTGTAAAGAGGGAATAGGTTTTCCCAAGTGACAGACCATAAACTAATTTCTGTTTTCAAATGTTTCCAAAGCACAGCCACACACATAGCACCTTTGCAACAAAAATCACTGAACTGATCAAGCCTTCCTTATGAGAGGTGTTTGACAGGAATATGCTTACCCAGCTGGTGGCAAAACAAATCTCTCATGTATCTGTGCCTCCCCATACTCTTCAGGTAAAAGAACAGGTTATAGCAAAATCTACCTCCTATTGCATGATTTTCACTAGGATAGTATTTATTGCAAAATAGCTTCTACTTCTTTAGTCTTTAAAAGAACAAAACTTACCCAGGTTCAAATATTTCATTTGTAATATAAAGAAAGTTTAAGTACAAAAGGTGCAAAACAAAAACAATCTTGTTTCTGTAAAATACTGGTAATGAATCAAAATGCTAAGGTACAGGTCAGGCATTGAGTACAGATTATATATTTCTAGAATTACTGGAAGTATGTTAAATGTTCTGTAAAATGGTGCAGCCAAAGAAGCTTCAGGAAAAAAAAAGTCAAGTGCAGCATTTTCAAAAATGGGAAAACCAGGTGCTACAAGAAAAATACTGAAAATGAAAATAAAATTTAAAAATAAAAAGACAAAAATACAGAGCTCAGAAAATACATATCTATTGATACACAGCTGGAAACACATATATACATATATAGGCATATCTTAATGCCAACGTAGTACATGGAGTTCTGCTGCTTATTTTGCTATTCTTTTGACAAACGTTGTAAATTAGGACCTATTAGATCATAGTAAGTTATGAAATCTGTCTCTCTGCAATGTTTCTCAAGAGTTAGCTATAGCATGAAAGTCAGAACAACTACTACAGTAGTAGTAAAAAAAGTATAGAAAGCAGAAAGTACATCACAACTACTACGGTATGAAATGTTAATTAGGTTTTCAATTACAACTACAAGTATTCATTGGCCAAAGTTCCTGCAAGACATGTTTGTGAAAAAGTGGGAAGAAGTTGTACAGATATTTCTGTTTCTCAAGAAGAGATTCAGTTGTGGATATTAACACCTGAGAGAGAAAGATGGAGGGGGGCAGAAACAGGGTAACTGATGAGGGAAAAAATTGGTCAGTATGAAGGAGAAAGAAAGAAAGAAAGAAAATAAATGTTGAAGCCCCAGTCCAGACAAGCATGAATTCCTCTGCTGGTATCTCAGCCAAATCAGTTTTCACATTCAGTTACACTTGGCCTGTAACAGACAAAATTTTAAAGCATAAATATTAGACATATACCCAGGCCTTGTACTTCAAAATTGTTAAATTCTTTTGTCTCTTACCAGAAACATCACTTTCAAAAAAAAAAAAGAAAAAATCTGTTTGAATATAATTACTCACAAACAGCTTATATAAGGTGCATTTTGAAGTTTTGATAAATAAGTGTGCAACACAAAACTGATTTTGCAGATTGTCAGACTTATTGTGTACACAGAGACAAGTTATCAAAACAATCAACAGTTTTTCACAGAATAAATATTTAATTCTATATGAAATATTTCTGCTTTAATTTTCTTAGCAAAAGGGGTTTTAATTATTTTTTAAACTACCTTTTTTATTTTACAGTGTGACTTATACTCACGCAAAAACTTTAAAACATGGCTGAAAAAGTATCTGGTCTGACAAACTAACATTTGTTAGTTTATTCTTGTAGAACACCTTTTTGGTGCTGAGCCCACACATTGTTTAAATGATGTTCAGTTTTAGAGACAAATTAATGTCAAGAATGTTAATGAAATTATGTTTCAATTAAAAAAAAAACAAAAAAAAAAACACAGTTACAGCTAGATAGGGGCCTCTAACTGGATATTTCCTGAGTAGTATAACAGACTGCCAACAATAGAAGTGAGTAACATTTTAGCAAGATAACAAAGAAAAGCATAAAGATGTTCAAGAACATGATGAGTTTGGGATCTGAATGCCAAAAGGCACTCTCTGGACCTTGCCACATGATATTAAGGAGTTTTGAAAGCATTTTTCAGTCCAGTTCTGCCTCCTGAAATTTGTTTCAATGAATTTTGTGCTATCCTAGCTAAAGCAATAGTGCTAAAATTATCTGAACTCCTCTCAGCATTCCTTTCACATTTGTGACCATAATAAAATCTTGCTCCTAGCAAACATCAAAAATGGGTTACTACCCTGATATGAAAACAAGACCCAATACTACTTTAAGCATGCCAACTGATTTTTTTTTTGTGTGTGTGTATTAAACTTTACATTCCTTTCATACTCTGGTACAAAATAAAACAATAATAAAAAAAAAACTAAATCACATTCATTTCCAAATTGCATTTTCTGAAACCACACCTTTCATACCCTCTGCTTCCCTTAATGTCTCAATCTCTTCAGGCCTCAGGCATATGCCAGAGAAATCTGACAACATTTGGAGATGCCACAAGTCATTTTCAGCTGGGACAGAGGATGCAGCATAAAGTGGAGCTTAAAGTACTCCAGCTGCCACTGTCAGCCGCTATGGTATAGCTATCAACCAATCTTTCTGTGGCCAGAGAGGTGCACAGCAGGCTTGTTGTATGGGTGGTCGGAGGGCTACCCATGCAGTGTCCCCAGGCTTTCACCATCCCCTCACTGTGCTTACATTCATTAAAAAAGGAAGAGGATATTTGTCTCTGGGAGGTGTTTTCCACAACAGCATGGGTGTTTCTTGGGCTTGTTTTTTGAGGACAAAGACTTGGTAGTGTGAGCAGGAAGCAATGAAGGACAGGGAGGAAGCAGACTTCAAAAGCTTTGAGAAATATCAGTTCAGCTTAAAAGTGCCTCAGAAATCAAAACAAGTAGGAGAAAAATAGAAATCACTAGAGGCACAAAAATTGGATTAGTTTAGCCTGTTAATCTGTAATAAGAAGTATGGACAGAGTTTTCCAGGAAAACTCTCAGTGGGGAACCTTTAGAATTTATAATTGAAGCAAAAAGGCAGCTGTGCCATTTGGAGTGTGTCATGGCTCAAAAAATGACAAAATTCAGAAAGTACTGACTGACAGTCAATGCAGGACTTCATGAAGCAAATAAAAAGAAAAGAATCACAATTTCATATTGGTAATAAAGTTTTTAATCCCTGCAGGGAGGCAAAAAATATTCCTTCACAGAAGTATTACAAAGATACTATGCATCTTCCGCCCCCTCTTTACAAGTCTGTTAATTAGGTGATTTAAAAATCAACAGAAAATACAATGTAACTTTCATGCTTTGAATGAGAAGACAGTAAGGGACAGGTAGTTGGCATTGAAGGTCTTTTGTCTCTGTGCTGGATTTGACAGGGATAGAGTTAATTTTTTTTAGAGTAACTTATAAAGGACTATGTTTTGTATTTATGTTGGAAACAGCTTTGATAACTCAGGGATATTTGCATGATTGCTGAGGAGTGCTTACACAGAGTCATGACATTTTCTACTTCTCACATCTCCAGCAATTAAGTTGGGGGTGCACAAGAAGTCTGGGAGAGGACACAGCCAAGACAGCTGACCCCAACTGGTCAAAGGGATCACCATATGATGTCATGCTCAGCAATAAAAGCTGGGGGAAAGTAGAAGGAAAGGATGCTCAGAGATAAGGTGTTTGTCTTCCCAGGTCACCATTATGCATGATGGAGCTCTGCTTTCTTGGATATGGCTGAACACCTGCCTGACAATGGGAAGTTGTGAATTAATTCCTTGTTTTGCTTGTTTGCACACATGGCATTTGCTTTTCTTATTATCCTGCCTTTGTCTCAGCCTAAGAGTTTTCTTACTTTTATCCCTATGATTCTCTCTTCCATCCTGCTGTGGGCAGGGACTGAGCAGTTACATGACTGTCTGGGGCTTAGTATTGACTAATGGGCTGAAATTATCCTACATTCACTTGTGTGAAAAGTAAAACCAAAGACACTGCATTCTCTTACCCAACTGCTATATAATTTTGAAACTTGCATCTCTATACCAACACAAACTCCTCCCAGATTCACCTTAGATTTTAGAGTTCAAAATAACATTTGTTTCATTTTAAATATCACTTGTGGACATTACTGCAGGGGATAATAATGATCTGGAGCTTGAGAATTTACTATCATGAGGATCACAGCTGCTAGTCTGCATTCTTCACTTCCACAAGACAAATTGTTTGTGTCAGAATGCATCTAAAGTAGCCAATTTGCAATAACAAAAAAATTATATTAATATTGTTTTTACTGCCTGACCCAATGGCTGCATTACAGAACAGGGCTCATTATCTTCAATAGGCTGAAAGTAAATAGATTATGTAGATAGTAAATCTACCTTAATGACTGAGTGAGGAAAAGTTTGGGATCATTAAATTATTTGTATGTGGTAAACGAGAGAGAGAATTCTATGCATTTCACACAAATGTTAATAAAAGTATGAAATTAGCAGGCGTCTGATCATATGTTTTGTTTGCTTAGGCTGTGTTTTAGAAAACTTTAGTTAATAAATGTCAGGAACAATAAAGCTTATACATTCTAGCTATGCAAAGCTTTTTTAAAAATTTATGTAATCTAGTAAAATTTCAAATCTATATATTGAAAAATGATCAGATAAATACTGCTATATTAGAACTGGTAAAATAAAAACTTCTTACATAAATTAAACTAAGTGGTCACATCGCATTAAAGGCCAGAATCATTATTAGCACTAGAAAAAAACCAGATCCTAGCTCTTCAGTACAAACATTTCTGATACTGGTGAGCAATGTGGTATGAGATGAAAGCTATTTTAGAGCAAATTCGCTCAGCACCAAACTACAACTGGTGCTAGAACCTAGAAGTAGCTTTCAGAGATAATGTTTCACAGTGTATCTTTTATGTCAGAAAGAAAAAAGGAGGAAAAATTGAAAACAAACAAACAATCTTAAAAGGAATTTAGAGGTTTTCTTTCTTATGTCTACAAAAGTCACTCCAGCAGAGATGTATTAACAAGCAACTTGAAGGAAGGCAGAAAAAAGGACAATATGAATCCAACTGATTGCATGGTTTTACTAATTATATTTCTGAGTATAAAAAAGGCTCTCCCAGAACATATAAATTGGGTCTTTTCTAAACTCCCAGAGTGGTTCACAGGGAAAGTTATCTGCATTAAACAAATATCCAGTTCTTCGAGTTTAGCCAACCTAAATAGTCCAGAAAAAAAAAACTTTTTTAGAATATGCAGTAAACTGGGAGACTTCCTATATTTATGGAGGAAAGAAAACTTAATAAGCAGAAAAATATTTGGTGTGAATACCAACAGTTTACAAGTGGTGCTGTCAGCATAGACATTACACAACTGAGTCTTGGGTGACATGGTTTAGTGTGGGGTGTCCCTGCCCATGGCAGGGCTGTTGGAACTTGATGATCTTAAAATCCTTTCCAACTCTAACTGTTCTATGATTCTATGATTCTATTACTGTCATATGTTTCCTGTGTTGCCATACATATGAATGTACGTATTATCTGACAATTCTGTATGGGGAATAAAGCTCTTAATAGACAATGGAAACTTACAGAAGTAAAGAATAGTACAGACTAGATTCACAATTAAAAAAAAATAAAAACATTTATATGTGAAGTGCCATAGCTTTTTAGCACTGATGATTGTAGTCAGAATATTAATTTGTAAAGATGCTAAGCCTTCAGGATAATCTGCCATAAGAGCAGAGATAATTAGTTAAGGTATCACAGAAACAGAAGAAAGATCACTGTGTAGTGCAAACCACAGATAAACAGAAAAATTATCCAAAAATAAGAGAACAAAACCAAATATTTTTAAATATCTATTGTACAGAGATGTTTTAAAGCATGTGTTAGTATTTTCAGGAATACTAAACCAGAAAAAGAAAATCTACTCAACAGCCAAAAATCTCACCAAGCCCACAAATAGCTATAGGCCTTTATTGTGTAAAATCATATGATTTGTTTTTTTTCTCGTTTTTATGTACTATACATAGAAAATGTAAGAAATATTGTAGAAACATCTTTTTTGAACTGAACAAAAATAAGACTGTAAGAACACAAGTATTCTTTTCAAAATTATCTCAAAAAATGGTTCTCCTTCTACCATCTTAACACACAGGCTTTCCACCTTTTAGCCCCACTCATGAAATACAGACTTTAAAAAAAAATAAAAAGAAGCACCACTACCAACCCCACCCACCAAAAAAAAAAAAAAAAAAAAAAAAAAAACAAGCCTCAAAGAATCAAACAAAAACAAAGAAACCAAAACCACACTGGTAGTTTTGTCTAACACATCTTTTTCCAGTGTGGTTCTAGGTTGAATTTTCCTTTGAAATAATTGAAAATAATTTCAAGACCAGAGACATCAGTTCTACTATTCGTAGGATTACAGCAATCATATCACGGGGTCACAAATTTTCACCAAGACCATGATATCTTAATGCATATTTACATCATAATAGCCCTCACAGAAAAAAAAATTTCTTCAGATTACCTCCCCTTTCTGAAAAAAGCAGGTTCAATTGAATAACTCCTCTAAGCAACAAAAGACATTATGCAGAACACTATGCTTACTGAAAACAGTTTTGACATCCCCATTCAGAAACTTTGGATTACAAGGCTCACGTAATAATTTATTAGAGACCTAAAAGCAGCTGCTATCTTTAAAACATTACAGATTTAGGGATTTAAGTGCTTTCTAAAGCAGACAATATACTGATTACTACCTGCAGCCCAGCAAGGTGCCAGACAGTTTGCAACTGAGCAGGAAGAATCTCACTTTGGATAGGTACCAGGGGATTTACTAGGTGAAAGAACTTGAAACACTTGAAAAAACTGTAATCATTCAGGTAGTTTGAGCAAACAAGGTGTATACAGAAGAACATACCAAAACTTTCATCCAAACTAACATTTTGACTAAAGTATCATACATTCAAACTTGGGATACACACACTCATACTGTTAGAAATAAACTTGTAACAAACTCAAAATTAGAATACACAAAATAGAAGCCAGATAACTCCATTGGTGACTGTCACAAACTCTTGAGGATATTTTTTTCAAAACTATTCCTCTATGAGATTAAATGTCAGATCCACAGAGAACCTTACAGTGATTTTAGTTCCTTCACACTCAGAAACAAGTAGGAAAAAAATCTTGCCCAAACTCATGAGTGTTTGATTTTAGGTGGTGGATTCCACAGACACCAGAAGATCTGCTTAGGCACGTTATTAGAAGATCTTATTTTGTTCATGAGGAGTAGACTCTCTGAGATTAGCAAAACAAGCTCTTCCCATCAACATCTCCCAAGAGAGCAAACATACTTAAAGCTGGCTAAACACACATTTATTAACATAGGTGACAACAGGTGGCTTTGTCATATGAAGTGGTTTCCTCCCTTCTGCTCAAAATTTAGCGTTAGGACCATCAATCGGTAATGTAAATCACAACACTTTTTACTCAGCCAGAAGTATTTGAGCTCACTGCTCCCACAAATATCACACCAAGTCACAGACTACTGCAAAATCCTGGGAATAAAAAATTGAGCACTTGGCCATGCCATTGTTTTTAGCTTTGTGCAAAAAAAGTTCAGTTGTCCTGCATCAGGGTAAGTAGGCGTGCTCTGTACTCTCCCAACACTGATTTCAGTGCCAGTCAGGGTATTAAAAGAATGGCTCTTGTGGCTGGGGTACGCTGAGCTATTTCAGCGATGCAGCAGTGTAATAAATCCAGCTTCATTTATTGGTTGCATTCACCTTACAGCTAATGCTGTTGCTGACAGAAATTCAATTTGTACTCCAAGTTCTTATGGTTAGAGAGTATCTTTTCCACCACATATTTTAACATGCAGAACAAAAAACAAGCTTCAGAAAAAGAAGCGACTGCAACAGCAGCAGACAGAACCCACTTGTGAATGAGCTTGACATTTGCTATAGACAGCTATTTTGGAGCACAGCTGTTTAACTTTGGGCCACATGATTAGACTCATAATAAGTGCTTACAGAGAAAGCCTCTGGTGGCTTTGTGTCATGCACACAGCAGAAAAATGACAGGTATTTCTGCATCACATTTCCCAATGAAATACTTTTGCAGTCTTTGGAGTGGTGAAGACAAGGGGAAAGAATGAAAATACTGTTTCCTGACCAGTTTCTCCACTCATACTCTTAATAATTTTTGAGATGTCAAGATTTCATTATTAAATGTGCAGACTAGGATTGTATTAGTCAACAAAGTTCCAGTCAGCAGAGATAGTCTGGTAATTTTGGCATTATGGAGAGTTGCATAGTGATTCATGTTATGGAGCTGTAAATATCAAAGTTACTCTTGCCAGCCTTCTCTAAAGTAAACATGACAGCTTGGATTTTTTTTTATATAAAGTATAATATGACATCAGGTTGAGCAGCTGGATAAGCTAAAGCTTTAACTGCTTACAAGGTTTTCTGAAATATTAAATCAGGAAATTATTTACGATATAAGGAATTCTATTTCCAATTCCAGTCAAAAATTTCGAATCTTATATAGATCTATTTTTTTAATAAATATATGCCTGTGCATGCAGGGATTGTGTGTATATGTGTACACACGTTGATAACATATATGGGCACGGTTTTTGCATGTATCCATGTATGAGTTGTCGGGGGTGGGAGTGGGGGTGTAACTTCTCACACACAGAGAAATCACTGAAAGCATGTGTTTGGGGTTGGGTTTGTTGGGTTTTTTTTAAATTCAGTGTGAATTTGAGATAACTGTCAGGTTCCTGACTCAGTACCCTTACTAAACTTTCTGTAAATTGCTATCAGGTTTTGTTCACTCTGAAATCAAACATATGTTCTGGCATAATCTGCAGAAATGCAAGCCTCGAGCTGGGCAGCATTTGCCTTTCTGGACAACTGCAAAATAGTACCTGGCATATGTAGAAGGACACATCAGATCCTCCCTCTGCATCCTCTTAGAGATGGACTGCAGGGAGGGAGAGAGGAAAGAAGATTGGAGGGAGGGAGATTAGGAAGAGAAGCCCTGATGTCAGCACCTCCCAGATGAAGCCAGGTCAGGTGAGGTGCCTGGGCCTGGCTCTGGAGAGCTGTCAGAAGCCCTGAGGGAACAGCTGGTACACTCCAAACCCCGAGCCCCTGTACTCTCCATCAGACACCACCAGGTGAGCCCAGGATACCTGCAGGAGATGGTCAGAAAAGCAGAGGAACGCTCTGGAAGTCTTTGCCACTGCCAACACTAGCACCCTCCTTTTACCCACGGCCCTAAGATAGGCACTGACAGGACCCACAGCACCACCAAGCTGGGCAGAGGAGAAGGACATTTGAAGACTGCCTAGCCTTTCTGGACCACTTTGTCCTTTATTAATGTATGCCAAGGGCTTCTCCCAACCAAAATCAGCCCTCTCGAAGTCTAAGGCAGAGGTTTTCCTGATCTTCTTCCTGACTTCTCCTAGGATTGAAAATTCTATCATTTCTTGATCTCTTTGCCCGCGACAGTCTTGAACAATCACATCACACTCCAGTCCTTCTGTTTGTGAACAGCAAATCTAGCCAGTTGGTTTCCCTAGTGGCCCACTAATCATCTGGGTTAGGAAGTTTTTTTATTGTAAGGTTCAATACAAGGTACCCAACCACCTTTTACTGACTCCACCCACCTGAGGAAACAAATGTACGTCACTTGGACAGCCTATTTTTAAGGACATTTTGGTTGGGGGTAGAGGAGATTAAGGTAAAGAAAGAGGCTGGCATGCCTTTATCCTAACACTACATCATGGAAGGCCTGTATATGTCATAAGAGGCAAGTATTACATGATTCCACCTTCACTAGACGTATGAAAGGTGTCTGCAGGGAAATTAAAATCTGTAGTTCTCTAGTTTCCTGAAAAAAATCACTGCTGGTAGAAAATCTTATGTAGAAGTAGAATTTTTTACTGAACATCTGCACCGCCTGCTAAACTTGGCCAGACTTACCAAGGATGATCATCATACTTGCCTCATAAATATTTACATGACCTGTAAAAATGTGTATAGACTCACTCACAATTCCAGTAGCATCTTAGAATACATCCTGTAAAACATCTTAACCCATTTAGTTCCCTGTGGCTTAATGGCTAGCAGTGCAGTCTTGCCAAGTATGAAAAATACAGTTAAAAGATAATTGAACAGTATAGCTGTATCTGTCATCACAAAAACAGAAAGAGTTTTACCCAGATGATTTCTCTCAGCACGTTTTGACAGTCATGATCCCACTTAAGAAATGGGATCCCCAGACTCATAAATCACACTTTAGTTTCATTAGTGGAGAAACTGACCAATTATAACATGGAAATCTTTAGAAAAAAAGAACCCGAGTGAAACAATAGTTGTTTAAGTTTTGTAAAAAAACAGGTAACTGATGCAACTCCTTCTGTGCTAGTGAAAAGTTAACCAACCTTTTTGGATTCAATGCTGCGTAGTCAGTTTTTTGGCCCTGGAACTGTAACACTGTTTTTTATTGCTAGAATATCAGTAAATGTGAGTCAACATGAACAGTTTTGCTCCTGTAACTGCTGCCAAGAAACTTGTCCAGTAAATACCAAGTCTTTTTATGCAAATCCTCTTCATACATGTGTTTGAATGTCTGTCAGCAAGGTGGGTGAACAGGAAAGTAGGAGCTAAAGCTTTCAAAGCAAGTTATCACAAATCAGACAATGATATTTCAAATAATTTGAAATAATTATCTCTGCTTATTATTGCTTTTAAAGTGAATTTACAAAACATTATAGCAACACCTGGTGAGGGAAAGCCTATGGAAGTCAAGTTTTAGTCTGACCTGGTGCTTTTAAGAGAGATCAGGGGATTAAATACATGTCTATTAGACAATTTACATTGCACAGCTACAGTACTGCTGGACACAATCTGGCTGTTACTTCATGTATTTGTTTGGTTTTAGTTGTTACAGTTCCAGTTAAATATAGATAAACTAAAAGCTAAATAGTTCATTCACCTATAATTTTGTTATTATTTAGATCACGCCAAACAAAAAGTACTGATTTTTAATACCCACAGAGTGCCTATTCATGCCTCTTCAGTAGAATGGAAAGTTTAAGGCTAGCCAGTCCTATTATTAACAAGCACAGCAATTGCCTTGTTTTTCACATTTGCTCGCAGGCATATTCAAAATGGGCTTGAAATTAATGAAACAATAGTTAATACATGTACATCAACATGCCCTTCTAATCTATTTTTTTCCTAATACCTCAGCCTGTTCCTATATTCCTGCATGTTCCACTGAGCTACTAGGATACATTTTCACTTCTGTACAACCTGTAAATATAATCTTAAGAGTTTTTGCTTTCTGCTGTGAATATAATCCACAGCTTCAGCTTAGTACCATCTGCTATACATCTTAGGAATCCCAAACAAAAGCCTTTTCCTTCAAAACAGCAATAATTTGGAGGCATAAAATCCCCTACTGTGTTGGTATAATTTGGAAAGTCACACAATCACAAATTTCATTTAATATTTCTCCACTTACTATTTTGCTTACATTTTTTCTTTGATTTTTATTAGCATTTTGAGCCAAAGCATGCTACATAGAATTGCTCTCTCTTTTCATGCTGATTTTAAAGTGACAAATATGAAGAGACAGCATGAGAAGGGCATGTTAAATTTTCTGTGCTGCTGATACTCTTTTGTTCAGATGTTTACAAAGAATGGCCACCCTTCTGGAATCCTTTGTCCTCAGTTCTTCAGTTTTTAAGGACTTCAGTTTTTTAAGGACTCTGGGCTAAGGTGGCATTAAGCCTTGCGGAGCTAGTCCCAGAACCTGAGATGTGTGTACTTCAGACAGTAGTACAGGTACATAAATTGTACCTAAACAAGTGAGTTTGCACCAGGAACATCTAGTGGTGATTGGACAGAGCTTCATGTGACAAGCAGGGTAAACTAGCCTATAAAGGTAAATTGGACTGTGAAAGCACTGATTCCAGTACACAAGGTAGTTTAGCTAGCTCTTGTTTCTTCATGCAGTCTGCACTATAACACATCCAAAACAAAGTGAGGACTTCAGAGCTTTCTTTACTTTTCATTAGTACCTAAAGTACATCCTAATATTGTGCTTGTATTCATACAGAATTTTGCCTGTTCCACAGTTCAGTATCACAAAGGACAAAGAGTCTCAAGGGTAGACTGCAGTGTTGCTAATTAGCAGTGCTGCCAGCACATTGAACTTCAATGTGGCCAAATATCCAATGTACCCACAAAATCTCATTTTCTTTCATTTGCTTATTTACACAGAAAATTACTAAAGGAAAAATTAAACGAAAATTTACTCTAGCTCTGATGAAAGAATGACTAGACTACTGATTGTTTTGTCAATTCCTGACAGAAAGTACACTGAACTTGTATATTATAAAAAATGAAGAGAATAATATGATTATTAATTAATGTATTTTTTTTTATGAGATACAGCTGTCTAAGCTGACCTTGTCTACTTGAAAATAACCAGAACTGTGGCTGTAGTCCAGCAACCAGACTTCCAAAAAGCCAGCAGAAGTGAAGCACATTTGGACACACCATACCTAAAATAAGAATAGTGTAGTGAACATCAAGCTTTTTTGTTTATTTCTTTTGGGTTTTTATGTAGTAGATACCATGGATGATGACTGAAAAAGCCAATTAAATAAAATTCCAGGAAGTACTGTGCAGTAA
Organism: Myiopsitta monachus; assembly: GCA_017639245.1. Classification (NCBI taxonomy): domain Eukaryota; kingdom Metazoa; phylum Chordata; class Aves; order Psittaciformes; family Psittacidae; genus Myiopsitta; species Myiopsitta monachus. The sequence continues at coordinate 45,091,117 of CM029941.1, read as the reverse complement.
CCGAAACCTGCTATAAGGTCATAGAATCATAGAATAGGTAGGTTTGGAAAGGACCTTAAGATCATCAAGTTCCAACGCCCCTGCCATGGGCAGGGACACCTCCCACTAAACCATGCCACCCAAGGCTCTGTCCAATACAGCCTTGAACATAGCCAGCGATAGAGCTGTCATGGGTTCAGCAGTAGCAGTCATTTTTCTCCTTCTTGGTAGCCGGTGCAATGCTGTGGTTTTGATTTTGGGCCTGAGAACTGCACTGATAATACCAGTGTTTTCAGTTACTGCTTGGTAATGTTTTGGTCTGACCAAGGACTTTCTGAGCCTCATGTTCTGCCAGGGAGGAGGGGAAGCCGGGAGGAAGCAGAGACAGGACTCCTGCCCCAAACTGACCAAAGAGGATATTCCATACCACAGCACGTCATGTCCAGGATGTAAAACCAGACGGCAGAGACCCGGAAGGGTGTGGTGGTGCTGCAGGGGTGCACTGCATGGTCTGGTTGATATCGGGTGGTGAGCAGTTGTATTCTCTTTCCTTGTATTTCTCTTGTATTATTACTGGTGGTAGCAGTAGTGATTTGTGTTATACCTTAGTTACTAAACTGTTCTTATCTCAACCTGTGGGAATTGGTTTTTTTTTTTATTCTCCTCCCCATCCCCCCAGGATTGGGGGAAGAAAGAGAGGGGAGTGAGTGAGTGAGTGAGTGAGTGAGAAAACTACATGAGTTATAGTGGCTTAAACTATGACAGGAGCATTCACAACTTCCCTGGGCAACCCATTCCAGTGCCTCACCACCCTCACAGTCAAGAATTTCTTCCTCATATGCAAGCTAAACTTCCCCTGTTTAAATTTGAACCTGTTACCCCTTGTCCTATCACTACAGTCCCTCATGAACAGTCCCTCCCCAGCATCCCTATAGGCCCCCTTCAGATACAGGAAGGCTGCTATGAGGTCTCCACGCAGCCTTCTCTTCTCCAGGCCAAACAGTTACTAAGAGGTGATAAATAAAATTATCTTTGTTTGAAATGGCTGCTTTACATTTGCCCAGCAATCATGGCATAGAAATAACAAAGATATTTCTCCTTGTTTTTTTATTCTTCCTTGGTTGATTGGTTGGGTGAATGGTTTGATGTTTGGCTGGGTTTTTTTGTTAGACAACAATCCTGCTAAAACATAGAATTAAGAGGTTTTTATCCAGTCCTGATCTGTGTCTCATCAGATACAGGTTGGTAAGTGTGAATAAAAATCAGAATCACAGAATGGTTCGTGTTCAACAGTACCAATCCTCCTGTCATAGACAGAATCACTTTTGATTAGACCAGGTTGCTTAAAGCCCTGTCCAACCTGGCCTTGAGCACTGCCAAGGATGGTGCGTGCACAACTTCTCGGAGCGTGAGAAGTGTCTCACCACCCTCACAGTAAAGAACTTCTTCCAAATATCTTATTTAAATCTACCTCTTTCAGTTTAAAGTCATTATGGCTCATCTTATCACTAGGTTCCCTGTTAGAGTCCATTCCTATCCTTCCTGTAGACCCCCTTTAAGTACTGAAAGGCTGCCATGAGGTCTTCTCAGAGCCTTCTCTTCTAAGTGCCATAAATTTAAGAGCAATGTAGAATTTCTCTGAGTTAGACATACAGACACAGAAATACATTCTAAAACTAGCTTTAAAAATAAGATGTCATTTTATTTGCAGCTTGGTTTGCAGTAAAACAAAGATCCCTTCAATCAGTTTTAGTTTGTATTAGGCAATTTTAAGGCCTATGAAAAGTTTTTTTATACCAAATTAAGGAAATTGAACTCTTAGTCTTCACAGGAAACATGGCAAGAGTTTCCTTGTATCCTTTCCAAAGGCAGCAGAGGTACAAATAATGTTGTCTTCCTTTCCCCTGCCTCCTTTGTCCAAAAGATGTAGGACATCTCCATCACATGGTCATAAACAGGAAGAGGAAAAATTTCAACTAGGAGTGAAACATGTCTTCACTGAAACTGCTGTAGGAGTCTGACTTTTTGTAGCTCAGCTTTGTTTCTGTAGCCCTGTTCTTAAATTTGGCGTAGGTACACACATTGACAGTACTGGATCTTCCTCTTTTGCTAGAAAGGCTGCTACATGTTGCTAAACTGTTTTGTACAGCTTTCTCATTTTTTTCTGACATTTTAGCACCTTTTTTTTCCTTGTTGCTGTATCATCTAGGTTAACTTTTTCATTAAATGTCTCATCTTTCCTTGGAGCATTCAGCCTATAAAACAGCAACACTATGAACTACAGACTTGCTCCATTAACAATATTTACAAAGATCCTTACTTCCAGAAATTGTCTGGGATAACGTTTCACAGTTACTTCAGACTTCCCAGTTGGGGGTGGTTCCTTTTGCTGTCTTGTTTTTTCTCATGAGATTCTTCCAATCTATTCTGAAAGGAAATTTTGGACTGATGGGAGGAAAAGGAATATAAACTAATGCTGACATTCAGTTCTACTGGGGGCCACAAGCTTGAGGAACCAGCAATAGGAGATAAAACATTTAGCCTCTGTAATTTTTAGCCTGCAAAATCCAATCCAGCAGTGAACCTGAAAAGGCTGCAAGAAAGTAATGCTTGCATTAAAGCACATGGGCTGCACAGGTAGTTTCCTGACAATTCAGTCAATGCCCAGCACAGAATACCCTTATTAAATGTCCTAACTGAAAAGTGTACCCTTGCTGCAGCTTGACAAAGATTGCCGGGCAGCAATGAAGGGTAGTCCCCTCCAGAGCTCTATTCTCTGTGACAAAGTCAAAGTTCTATAGCAGGTTGTGATCTGTACATGAATTTTGTATTAAAAGAGGGAAGTGTGGAAAATAAATATTTCAAGTTTCTTGTAACTTTCAATAGAAGAGGGAAAATCAAACACTGCTACATTTTTAGAATTAGTATTTGTTTTTCAAAGTTGACAATTCAGAATTCATGAAATAAATGGGATTTCCAGGAATATATGTGTATTTCATATTTGCCAGAAGTGCTGATCAACTAAATAAAAGTTTTGATATCATGACTTTTCAAAACCAGTTTCCTTTCCACAGTGAGCTTTTTGAAAAGTTTCAGGACTTAACAATTCACTATCTAATTTGAAAACCTTTGAGAAAGCAAGTTGCTCTCTCATGCTCTGGAAATGAGCTACAACCTTGTGCTGTTGAGCAATTTCAAAGACATCTTGTAGCCTTTAACACCACTTGCTCTTTACCTTTCCCTTCTTGTCCATGGCTGTAATATACAACCTGTGTTGATTCAGTAGTTTTTTTCTTTTCATGTCATGAGTAAAACTTTTTCTATGAAGAGAAATACTTCTTGCTTAACCTTCTGATGTTTCTATTAAGTGACAGCACAGCAGGAGACAGTGGAGAAATGAAACTGCGCATTTGAATCAACAACAAAACAAATTCTCTTTGATGACTGCATTTGAAAGCATTCGGAAAAGGAGGAGGGTGGGGACTAAAGAGAAGGTGTTTTGGTCTTCTTTATGCAAAGAAAGAACCTTTTCGGGTTTCCATGTTACATTAATATCTAAGTTGGATTTTCTCATAACCCATTAACCTTTCTTTGGTTCAGTAGAAACCTTACGAAAATGCATCTCACTTTCAGTCATGGTGCCAGAGAGAAGCATATGATGTTGTAGCTTTATGTACAACATCGCACTTAGATGACAAGGTTTTTGGTAGGTATGTTACATCCCCTAAGTAGAGCCTAAGCTGCGGCTGTACAAAGTGTCCATTTAAAACAATAAATAAAGTTATCACTTATAAATCTTCTATGGAACATATAAGGTTCCCATACTTAGCATCTGAAATCCACTGCTTAAAGCAAAGAATATGCTAAGTTAATTTTCATTTATCTGAAATTGAATATCTGTTACTCTTCTAATCACTTTATAAATTGAAACGCATTTTAGGTTGTAACTGATCCTGACCTCAGAAGTAACGAACATCCTTGCACAAATGTAAAACAGGTGCTCACAATCCTGTATGCAATAAGGCAAGTCATCATGCTAATAAAGCGCCAGTTTCATCATCACTTTGATGGAGACCATAGGAGCTGGCTACATGATGGAGAAAAATGCATAAAAGGATTTGAAGAATATTATGAAAAAAAAAAAAAAAGGGCAGCTAAGTTAACCTTTGACTATAAGTAATGCTCTAAAACATTTCTCTTTGTTTTTTTTTTACTGAGTTAAAAATATGGAAATCTTTTCTAATAAGAGGGCCACCAACAGAGTAACCAATTAATTTTATGAATGAATTCTGCTAACAAAACAATAATAAAAGCAGGAAATTTTTCTTTTGTGTCAGCTTCAGAATAAATGTAGACTGTTTTGTCATGAGCCTGTGGTTAGTCTGGCTCTTAAAATAAAAACGAGCTTATTAGAAGCGGAATAACGGAAAAAAAAATCCTCATTAATTGCAAACAAGCCTCTCTCTCTCTGCTCAATTAAAATTTAAACTAAGTGGAATAATTGTGCATATGGCATGCATAATAATGACAATAATAATATACTGTTCTCTGTAATGGAAATCTACTGTTGCTGCTAATGGTATATAATAGCACCAAATTAAAAAAATTAAATGAAATGACAGGTAAAAATATGGTCCCTCAAGAAGTCTCGTAGAAGCAGAGAATCAGTACCTGGTAAGACCTCAGAAAATAAGTTTGTGACTGTAAGACGGAAGAAGGTTTAACAAGGAAAACCTTCGTTGCACAAGCCTTAGTTACCTTGCCTTTGCAATTAACTTCTCCTAACACGTATGGCCCAAGGTCCAATTACAGCAGTGCCAGATTTCTAAGTTTCATGCACTCATGATTCCAACACAGAAGGAAAGAACAACAAATTTTGAGTCATGTCAGGGAATGTCAAATACCATGAGTTCTATGATTAAAAGACATGCAATTCAAAAGCACTGCTCATGAGGATATGACGCCAAAATTTGTGATTCTCACTGACTGACCAGCAAAAATAGCTGTAATTCTGTACAGATAGTATAATAGTTTTGATTATTTGAAACATCAGTACCTATATTAAAAATTTCAGCCTGTTTTGCAAACACAGGCAGTTCATTTCCCAGCAAAAGACCTCAGTTCCTAGTCAATTAGAGCATTCTGAGGTAATACTCACTGCAAAATTAATGGACATGATCAATGGACACCTCATTTGCCCTTATCTGATTAGTTGACTAGTGTGATCACATATCTTTTGCCGTTAGGCCCAGGCATCTCAACATTTTCTTCCTTGATGTCCATTCTCTTCAATTCTTTTAACCGTGGTAATATAAGTTTTATTAAAAAAAAAAAAAAAAACAGAACAAACAATTATCTTTACCTTTTAAAAAAGTTTTCAACTGATTTAAGACTTACTTTATTGTGTTTCATTAATAGAAAAAAAATGTTCTCAGTTACCATTGTCCCATGCACAAGACAACTGACAAACATGATTGATTGCAAATTATTTTTAATCAGTGTCAATTGGGCTGTGAAACACTATGCATTTAACCATAGTTAGATGGGTCTTGAGGAAGATTAAATTGTTTACAAAGCATTTTTTTATTAGATTTTCCCATCAGCTTTCACAATGAGGTCAAAACCTTTCTATCTGTTTAATGATTTCTAATATTCAGACTTCTAATCACATCAAAACTGAAGATTTCAACTTCTATAAAAGGATTTTATCACAACTCATATATAGTTAGCACCCAACTTGTAATTTGCTGATTTCACAGAATCCACTTTTTCATATTGATTATTTCATTTTAATTATGAATATACAAAAATTATTGCCCTAAACCTGACTTGATAGCAATTCCCTTATATTCTTATTATCTCTCATATCTTGTTCTAGAAATGCATTGCTTTGGGTATTTTTGCTTTGTTCAAGACTTCTGGTATACACAGCCACTGCATTTCTTCAAATGCACAATGTGGTTCTTTAGATCAGAGGGGTCAAGGAAAGGAGAGAGTAAAGCAAGGAAGAGAGAGAAGGAAGCACGAAAGCAACAGGCAGGCAGTATTGATTCAGTTACTGTCAAGTCTTTATTTTTTCTTCCTCTTCTGAGATAGTGATTTCTTTTTGAAGATAAGTTGCATTTGAATTTTTGAGGCAAAGAAAGACATAGTAGGCATGGAAACGAAAAGCTCTGTCATGGCTTCAGGGGAAGTCTGATGGCTGTAGCCAGTTAACTTGGAAATGTCTCATAGACTTTTCAAGCTCATTTGGTAACAACTATCTAATAATTATGTAAATCAAATCTTCCTCAGTCAGAGTGCAGGGGTGTGCATAATTGAGAAACAAACATACAATTATGGGTCACTAGTGGCAAAGCATCAAGGCACTTAAGAGGAAACATTTCAGCATCAACTATATTTAAAAAAAATATATGGAGTAGTTGAAAGGAATGGATACAGCATGCTAAGCCTAAAATCAGAATAAAGTACTACTCCTCAGCCACTGAAGGCCTTCACAGCTTCACTGATTGAAATGGAGCTACACCAATTTCTATAGCTAGAAACAGAGCACTGGTAGAATAAATCAGTGTGCTGTGCAATCAAGAAGAAAAGAACCAAGGAAAAAATCTTGGAGAATTACAGAATTATTTTTCCTTTGGTGTTTTGGGTTTTTTTCCAGTTTCCCCTGCAACATGAAATGTGGTTTGGAATCAAGATTACCTCTGATGCTATGGAGACTAGATCAATTCCCTACCTATATTGAAGCTGCCAAGTGTTTGCACCACCCTCGTCTCCCCGGTTCTCTGTGCTACACACCAGCATCCACAGGACTTGTACGGTTTGTGTTTAATGGGAGATGTTTAGGCAAAACTTTTTTGCCTTCAGAAGTTTCAGAAATACATAAAAAGAAAGTTTGGAAGATAAATATTGGTTTTACGTGCATCACAATATCCTTTCATTAAAAGAAAAAAGAAGTGGAAAAAAACACAATAACCCTGTCACACTTCTCCCAGCGTTATTTTAATTTTTTTTTTTTTTTCAGAGAATAAAGCATTCTTTGGTACAGACCCCAGAATGCTGTATGAGTTAATTTTCAGCTACTAAAGGATTGTGTAATCTCTTCACATCCTAAAAGTTTAGACCTCAATACCTCTTCATGGCATTCAGGTTTGCCTTTTCTTTCAACAAGATCTTCATTCAAGTTTTTCAGTTCAAATATCCTAATTTCTAAATTATTTAGTTTCTTGCCAAACATTGCTTCCATCTCCCTTTTGCTGTTCATGCTGGAAGTAACACTACTCTTGAATATCAAGAAGGGAATTAACGAAGTCACGTAAACATGACAGTTAAAGACACTTCTCAAACTGTCTAGTAAAAAGAAAAATAAGCACGTCAGACTCAAGATAGAAACAAGATTTAAAAACCCACACATAAAGGCTACATTTGTTCACTGGGACAAGGAGCTGCAAGGGCAGCAAGAGATGACAACCTTTGTTAACACCTTATATCACAGAAGATATAAGGATTCCCAGCATAAAAAAAAAAAAAAAAGTGGGTTTGTCCTTACCATTAGCACTTCTTTCTTGTCTGTTGCAATTTCTTGAGTGTATTCAGCCACTAAAAAGGTCTGTTCTTTTGTCCCTTTGGTCATATGCTTTTTGTCGTGGTTTAAGCCCCTCAATAACTCACGCAGTCGCTCTCTCACTCACTCCCCCCTCTTTCTTCCCCCAGTCCTGGGGGGACGGGCAGGAGAATCAAAATAATTCAACTTCTACAGGTTGAGATAAGAACAGTTTAGTAACTAAGGTATAACACAAATCACTACTGCTACCACCAATAATAATACAAGAGAAATACAAGGAAAGAGAATACAACTGCTCACCACCCGATATCAACCAGACCATGCAGTGCACCCCCGCAGCACCACCCCCCACCCTTCCGGGTCTCTGCCGTCCGGTTTTACATCCTGGACATGACATGCGGTGGTACGGAATAACCTCTTTGGTCAGCTTGGGTCAGGTGTCCTGTCTCTGCTTCCTCCCAGCTTCCCCTCTTCTCTGGCAGAACATAAGACTCAGAAAGTCCTTGGTCAGACCAAAACTTTACCAAGCCGTAACTGAAAATACTGGTGTTATCAGTGCAGTTCTCAGGCCCAAAATCAAAACCACAGCATTGCACCGGCTACCAAGAAGGAAAAAAATGACTGCTACTGCTGAACCCATGATACTTGTTTATTTGTTTGATTTGCAAAGCCTAAATACACCCACAGTTATGGCTGTTTATGAAGCTGAAATATGTCTAAGGGCAACTGAAATAACATTTTCATATCAATTAACAATGTAGTGTCAGATAAATCTTGTTTACTCAATGAAGTCTGGTTGTTACCTGTTGGGTTATAAGATGTCTTTTTGAAAGACTTGCTCTACACAGTTTCTCCTCCAGTACTCTGTTATTCCACTAGCAATTAAAACCACACAACAAAAAAGCATCACAGAAATTGCATTTGTTGAACAGCTCAACTGAAATGTGTGAGTGCTCTCATTTGCCACTGTATGAAATATACACTTCATAATTATAGCCCATTGGTTATGTTATAAATACAACATATAAAAACATATCTGTAAGACAGACTTAGAAAATGTATCAAATATAAAACAAAGGAATGGCAGAAAAAGCCACATTAAAACAAGAATGTGGACCATACACCATACAACTTATACTTTATATCAACACTGATTTTGAAAAGCAAAGATTTTCTTTTTCAAAATTGAAACAGCATTTTTTTTTAATAGAAGGAAGAATTTAAATACAGAAAATGCATTTTGATCTCAGTATTCAGTACTGTATCTTCTTTTCCCACTGGCCCTATACTAGCATTTTCCAACTCTTGTTTTCATTGTAGTTATTAGTCCAACTAAGTAGAAAGTTGCCACAATAAATCTAGCAAAACCACTACACTTATATGAAAACTGGCATAAAACACTGGACCTAGTTTTCCTTTCATTCATGTTTGGTTTAAAAAACAGAAGTCAAGAACTGAATCAAAACAATTCCCTTTCCTAGACTTGCATGCATTTGCATAGGAACCCTGCAATTCACATAATCACACAAAGAATGGTAACGTAGCATGACTTAGCTGCTAAGCTAATTATAAGCTGAAAAAGAGCTCTTCTGCTCTTGCCTTCGATATTGTAGCAGAATTCGTGCACCTCCTTAGTTCATATATGCTATCAGGAGTAGTACAAGGCTTAAGACCAAAGGAAGGACAAAACCTTGACAGCTCCAGCATCAGTAACAATCCAGACCTTGACAGTAATGCATGACAGAGAGCACAGATACTGGGAACTAACCCTAATGAAGGAACTTCAAATCACACCTTTATGTTTTTTAATGAAAAGGGCAGGCTACTTTTCAGCTTTGCAGTAGCATCCTGCTTCCTGTTTTAAAAATAAGGAAGGGGTGTGAGTGATCTGTTTCACCATGTTTAAACCCACTTCGGTGTGATTCAAAACCAGGTAGTGTTACAAGCTGAATTAAGAACCCACAGCATAATTCAAAAGAATTAAGAGCACGTTATTAAAAGCACTTGAAGGTATTAAGACAATCTCCGGAGAGAATATGTCATGTTTTTAACAGACAAGCAGAGGTATCTGCAATATCAGTGTTTGAAGTCTCACACAACAACTCTCTCTCTTCCACCTGCAAAAATTCTGCAGTAGTTACTGTTTGTACAAATTCAGAACTCTTTGGACAAGCAGCCAAATTGCAAAGATCTCCATCACTTGGAAACTTTTTCCAGAGAGCATTTTACTGAGGTTGAGCAGGCTAGTCCTAAGTATACTTCTGCAAAGCAGCTGGTTCGAAATGGGCTTGGCTATATGAACAATAAAATATGAGAAAATAAAATTTTACCTAGCTAATGTACTCTGAACTAACATTTGGCAACTGTAGTGCATTGGCAGACAAACATATAAACTTAAGTATGAATTTGCAGGCACTGATTCAGTAATTAGGAATGTTTCTTAAGGTTTAGAAAATAAGCACTAGACCATGTACAAATGAAGGCAAGGCAAACTGCATCAAACATCACACTGTCATGTGATATAGACAGCCAGAGCCAGTCTCACAAGTGCAGTGTTAGAGATGACCATGTACAAATGAAGGGAAGCCAAACTGCATCAAACATCACAGTGTTATGCGATATATATAGCCAGACCCAGTCTCATAAGTGCATTGTTTGGGATGACTTTTGGGTCTCCAGTCTCTAAGACACATTTCAGAGGTGGCTGAAATAGAAGCTTTCCTTCTGTTAAAAGCTTTATTTTTCATCAGAGGAAGAAGAAAGCTCAGTTGCAATGCTCTGTAAAGCATTCTCTGTACCGGGAAAGACGTTGTAAATGACCAAAAACTGAATAACCACTGCCAAAAGGGTAGGAAGGAAGGAGTTGAGAAAAGAGGTGTGTTAGTATATGGAAAGAGACAGAAGAAGGAAAAAAAATCAGGTCTTTAGCACAGCATGGTATGACAACTGAGCCAATAAATGCTGTAAACCTGAATAACAAGAAAATATAAAGGACAGAGGAAAAAAAAAGTGAGGTTGCCTACAATAACTGAGATATCAATACTAGATGACCAAAATTTAGAAGTTATGTCTTCAGAGAAAAATTTCCTTTTCCTTTTTGATAAGAATTACCAGCAATATAACGAAAAACTTAAAGAAACATTTTGTTATCGTGTTCCGGAATGCATTGCTGTGACAAACTGGTGAATTTCTGAACAAGGACCTGGGTGTCATTTTTATTTTCTAATTGGAAAAGAAAAAGAAAATACATCTGACTGACTAAAAAAATTCATTGTGAAACATTGAGAGCTCACAAAATTAACGTTTGTTAGAAGTTATTTTCATTTATCATTGCATTGGGTGTGACTAGGATGAAATTAACTTTCTACATGGCAGCACTGAGGTTGCTGTGCTCTGTGTTTTTGGTGAAAACAGTACTGGTGAAAAATCTGTGTTTTGGCTGTTGCTGAACAGTGAGTGACTGTATAGCATTAAGGCTGTTTCTCTTCTCCCCTCTCCCCCTGCAAGAAGGATTCAATTGCAAAAGAAGCTGGGAGACGTAGCTAAGACAGCTGACCCAAACCAGCCAAAGTGTTATCTCATACCAGATGATGTCTTGCCCAGCAATAAAAGCTCATGGAGAGGAGAAAGGAAGAATCTTTGTTGTTCTGGTATTTTATTACCATTGCCCTTGCTAAGGCCCTGCTTCCCAGGAAGTGGAATCTACCAGTGGTACATTCCCTGCACAGGCAGCTTTTCCTTTTCTCATTAAACTGTCATTGCCTCTACCTGTGAGACTTCTCACCTTCCTTCTATTTTCTCTCCATCCTGAAAGAATGAATAAGAAGCTGAGTGGTTGGTTGACTGCTGGCTTGGGTTAACTCACTGCAACCATTCTATGTTTTAACATGATTTTTGCACTGTTCATTTACTTTAATATCTCATCTCTATCTTTTACTTTTGCTGATTAAAGTGCTTTCTGGGAAATTTTGAAAATACGTTTTACCCCCTCCTTCTCTTTTTTAATTTCCCTGGTTGAAAGTGTGTTTGACAATTTTAAAAATGCAGGATAATTCAACAAGACAAATGAAACAACTATATATATATCTTTGACCACATATAAAATAAATAAAGGTTCTTAAACAGAATTAAAACAAGTTTGATTTTTACCATTTCCTGTTTTGAGGGTGGGAGAAGACTTATTTTTATGGTTTAACAAACATTTTAAATCATCCATATAGACTTTGTATAGAATTACAAACAAGCACAAGGACTTACTTTTGACCTTAATTCAAAACTTCTGAAAAATTTAATCTGTTTTTAAGGTAGAATATTTCATAAGGAGAACATACTAAACATGAACAGTATTTTAAGAATCATTGCAATAGTATAATATTTTTTTTTTTATAATACATTTCCTAAAGCAGAAAGAAGTCCTTCAAAATGAAGGACCTTTACTTTGCTTTATTGCAAATAAATGGATTAAGTACTTGAGGAAAACTGAAATCAAGAATACAGATACTAGAACAAGTTCCGCGAGGTAAGGAAGTGGTTAAAATGCAAGTCGTGGCTTCTCTGCTATCACCTCCAACATGATAAGAATACAGATTTGTCAGTAAGCAACATCACGATGATAAATCACTAGTGCAGGACAGACATACAAAACCAGCACATTTTTCTGGGTACCTTCCAAAAATTAATGTCGCTGCATGCAGTTGTGTTGAAACATCTGTGTAATTCAACCTGCCATTTTACTCATAAATGAAAAAAAACAAAAGGTTATTCAAAACAATAACACAGAGTAAAGCTCCTAGGATCAATGCAAATACTGTGAAGGAAGAACAGCAAATCTTACCAGGGAAAATGAAAATACATTAAGATGAAACAATGCTGCTGTCAGTATGCATTAAAGAATTACATAAGAGGACAAGGAAAGTCTATGTAAGGCCAACTCTGGTACAAGACCAAAATAATACTGACTGGACAAAGATAAGAAGGGAGAAGTTTCTAATCGCCAGAATGCAAGGTTTGACAACAGCATTTGAGAGAACTTATAAAATATGAACTCAGGAAAAAGGTAAGGGAAAGAGCTTCTGCAATTTTCAGCCAGAACATATTAGCTTGCAAGAGAGAGTGTTATGAGCATTAGTCGTGTGTGAAGTAGGCCTCAATTTGAACGATATGCCTTTCAGTCCTACACGTCAAAAAAACATGCTTCCCATAGCACAAAATGTACACAGGTCTTACAGAAATAACAAACAAGACAAGATTAGATGCATTTCACTCAGTTTTTTAAACAGCTGGCTGTTTCTTGCAGAAAAGGAAAACAAATATTCGGCTTCTGAAAATTTCCCCTGTAATTACAAATGTGTACAAAATTAGGGATATTCATCATCAGCAAGTTATTGTCAAGTTAAATTCTATGCACCTGGCTTTGTACAACACAGTCTCAGTTATTTTAGAAAGTTAATATGTGCAGCAAAAAAGAAATCTTCACTAAGAAAATACACTTACAATGTGACCAGGAGGTGCTTTTAATCAGATATTGGTAACAGCTGTAAGAAAAAACATGCAGCAATAAGGAGCACAGTAGGTAAACATTAAAGGATAAATGTAACAACATTTGCCAAAAACTGAAGAAGGAGAGAGGAAAATATTAAAAGCATAGACTTTGTGTCTGCTGGATTTTGTCAGTGAACCAAGATGTTATTTCACACCCATTTATGGGGCAGTTGACTCTGTAAGATAGTTTGGCTAGAAATCAGTCACAGGGTACTTAATAGTGAATTACAGTCACTATGAATCCAAGAAGAACCTCAAGTCTGTAGGACATTAATATTTTGTGAATCTGAAGACATTACTCCATTGACCTGGAAACAGCAAATACGCAAGTTAGAGAGAAACTGAAATATTTGTCCAGTTCCAGAACTGTTCAGGGTCATCTGATTAGTTGCATGCAATGTAACCATGACACTCTGAATTTACAATTACTTTTAATATTCTCATTTTATATAAAAATTCTGGGTAAAAAACCCAAACAACTACTTATTTACCCACACAGTGCAATTGATAGTCTGTTCCACAGTGATAAAAGTTTCACATAGATATGTTAAACTTCTTTATGCTGCCAAATAATCCTTTTCAATCGATTTTGTTGCTACGTTGTACTCACTGCTGTAGTCTTCTTCCTTCAACAGTTCTACTACAAAGACTTGATTTTTAAAAAATGATGTGAACATAAAATTCATGCTATTTCCTTTAACTAAACTAATCTGACAGACATTAAAATGCAGACAAGTGTCTAGCCTAAGGCTTGTTAATGCAAAATAAATTAATGTATATGACAGTATGTAATTTCTTGAAAATTTCTGCTATAACTTCAGAAGTCAAAGTAGTTCTTGGGAGCCCTTCTCCTTTGGCAAAGTGCCACTGATTTCCTAGACATGAATTATATGTAATCAGAGTAATCACCCCAACACCAGATAGCTTCCCTTCTGATAAGGCTTTCTCCATCTAGAGTATGAGAAGGCTTTAAATTACAGAGCTAGATATTACAGTAGCAGTAATCCTGGGGGGGGGAAATCTCTATATTCGATGGTGTACTTATGAAACATGATTCCTAACAATAAGCCTCTGTAAAGTAGTTGTGAAATAAGGAATAATTTAAGTATGCAACCCATATTTGCATACCTCTAGACCATAACACAAATCACAAGGGTAAAGCAGATGATGGCACACCTAGCATTTGGGCTGTGCAAGCCACTTGAAGCAGCTGCATGAGAGTTCTGAGCACACATCTTTTCTCCAGCCAGGCAAGGAAAGGACATGAAATGCCATAGGACTGAGGTGCCAGCAACCTGCTCATCCCAACCTGAACTACTAGGAGTACATGTTACAAAGCCACAAAAAATGAAGACAAAATAGGAGATTTTAGGGTTAGTGGGTGTGCTGGAGTTCTGCTTTGTGAATGCGGGAAGGTGGCTAGGGACAAATAACCAGCCTGCCCCAGTGGGGAAGGAGACAGATCAAGGTATAGAGTCAGAGTTGGGGAAACAGGCTGGAGGCTACTACCTGGCACCTACACATGGCAGGAGCTGTCAGCTCTGTCTCTCAAGCCTCGCCTTTGTTCATTCCACTTGTGGTGGCCACAGCAGTTATGTTTAGGGATCTCTGAACCAGACCAGAAAGCAAGTCTCCCCTTCACTCTGCTTTCCTCTCCTCAGAGCTCTGCTGTTAGGCAGAAGACAGGAGAGAAGCTAGATTTTTTTGTCATCACAGGAGCTATCTATACACACCACTTCTCTTACTACCTGCCCTTACAGTCCGCTTCTATCCTTTCTCCATGTCTCCCACAAACCAGGAGCAGTCTGCATCAGACAGCTGGAAATGGTACTGAGCCTCACTCTCTGCAATCCTCACTCTGTATCTGCATGTGTGACATGGCTATAGTGGTAAATGCCACATTCATATTAGAAAAAAACAGAAAAGCTGTACTAAAGCATGTAAATTTTTACCAACAGACATAGTTCCATACTTTCCGTCTGCAACTACAACCCGCAGTAAAATTAAAATGGAGATCTTTTTCCCACAAAAATGGAACTACAGAGATTCAGGATAAATTTCCTTCTTGCTGCCCAAACTATACTACTTCTCAATATAAAGATTTGTAGAAAGTTAGCTGGCTAATTTGAATCTTGAATTGACACAAATGAGGAGAAACTAACTCCTGTGGGTTAAAATTCTGTCTGAAACCTCAGAAAGCAGAGCCCATACAAGTTTGGGGGCATGTGGTTTTTTATATATGTAGCTAGTAAATGGTAAATTAACAAAAGCCTTTTGTGCTCAGTGCAGAGACTAAGTTACCATGCCTAGAGCAGATGGCAGGCAGTCTTTTTTGCAAAAAAAGTGTTGTGGTTTAAGTCCAGTCAACCACAAAGTTTTTCTCACTCACTCTCCTCTCTTTCTTCCCCCAGTCCTGGGGGGATGGGGAGGAGAATCAAAAAAAAAAAAACAAACAAAACTCCCACAGGTTGAGATAAGAACAGTTTAGTAACTAAGGTATAACACAAACCACTACTGCTACCACCAGTGATAATACAAGAGAAATACAAGGAAAGAGAATACAACTGCTCACCAAACTCGACCCAGCCAGTGCACCCCCTAGCAGCAAACCCCCCAGTGCACCACCCCCCACCCTTCCAGGTCTCTCCTCTCTGTTTTCTCATCCTGGACATGACGTGTTATGGTATGGAATAACCTCTTTGGTCAGTTTGTGTCAGGTGTCCTGTCTCTGCTTCCTCCTGGCTTCTCCTCCTCCCTGGCAGAGCATGAGGCTCAGAAAGTCCTTGGCCAGACCAAAATATTACAAGCAGTAACTGAAAACACTGGTGTTATCAGCGCTGTTCCCAGGCCCAAAATCGAAACCACAACGCTGCACCAGCTATCAAGAAGGAGAAAAATCACTGCTGCTGCTGAACCCATGACAAAAAGAAACAACCAATGTGACTGTGAAACACAGTGCCTTGTCATAGAATCATAGAATAGTTAGGGTTGTAAAGGACCTTAAGATCATCTAGTTCCAACACCCTTGCCATGGGCAGGGACACCTCACACTAAACCATGTCACCCAAGGCTCTGTCCAACCTGGCCTTGAAAAATGCCAGCAATGGCGCATTCACAACTTCCCTGAGCAACCCATTCCAGTGCCTCACTACCCTCACAGTAAAGAATTTCTTCCTCTTATCTAATCTAAACTTCCCCTGTTTAAGTTTGAACCTCTTACCCTTTGTCCTCTCACTACAGTCCGTAACGAAGAGTCCCACCCCAGGATCCCTATAGGCCCCCTTCAGATATTGGAAGGCTGTTGCAAGGTCTTCACGCAGCCTTCTGTTCTCCAAGCTGAATAGCCCCAACTTTCTCATCCTATTGTCTAACATCCTTCTCAAAAACTCACAGGTCCTGCAGCCTCTACTGTTGCTGCATTGCAGTGCTTCTGCGAGCTGGTCAGTCCTTGGTATTTGCCAGCACAAGCTGAAATTTTAACTATAGAAATAGCCCGATAAAAACCAAATTCTAATTAGTTGGCTACATATTACGTTTTGCACAGCTGCTGCTGCATTTGAACACAGGCTTCCAGGATGATCCTTTGGGTCAGAAAAACACAAACATTTATCCAGGGAGTTCTTTCACAAATAGCTGTATCTCAGGTTACTTTTGAAATGCAGATGATGTTGCAGGTTAGAGGTTAAAAACATTAACCAACTCAAAAATTAAAAAAGTATTCTTTTCCTTAAGTTCAGATGTATTTTAAAGCAACATAATATGCAAGGAATAAGATAGTAAGGGTTAATATAGGGTGAGGCATGCCAAAAAGATAAACAAGGATAAGACCATACCTGATGAAGGTGTTTGATAAAGACAAACCTTGATTGAAATAGCCAAAATAACTCCAAAACACAGTATCTCATCTTTTCTCCATTAAAATGTTGCTTTGGTTCTGTCATTGTTAATTTAGTTTCCATAAAAGCTACCTCTGTTAGTAGGTTAGAAAAATAAAAAATGTGCTTGCATTTGGAATGACATAAATAAGACATAAAGCTGAAGAGCTGGAAAAATAATCAGTTTCTGACACTTACAGCTACCTAAAACAACAGCTGCCCATAAAACAAATTTAAACTTTGAAGGCTCAGACTTCTGTAATGTACCAATATAAATTAAATCCTTTCAAAATACTGAAGTGTACAGTCATGTTGTCCAGACAATATAAAACTACTCATTTCATTCAGAAACACCAAGAGAAACACTTCAGTTTTATAACTTTTTTGGACTTTTGCTATCCCAAAGCCCCAAGCTTCCCCCACCAATCTCATCATTTGTCCTGTAAATACCTCACCTTGTCTCCTAGGGACTTAGATATTAGAGAAAAAAAAATGCCATAAAACTGGAGCTTCTTAAAAAAAGTGTAATCCTTGCACTTTGGATTGCAGTAAAATATTGAACCATGAGTTGTAAGTGCATACATATCAGTGTTCCCTTCCAATCAGTGGACCCTTAATGTTGTACTGAAAATTGAAGTCTTGAGCTTATCAAAACAAATGTTGAGGACACATGAATATTCACCAGTCTTCCCCACGTAAAATCTAGAAATTCAGTTTTGATTATATTGAAATTTCTGCTAGAAAACTGTTCAAGAAATATTTATCTCCCTTCAAAACAAGTTTAGGAATGATCAGTGAACACTGTACAAAGATTTCATAACTAAGACAGTGGTTAGTCTGCCTTGGGTTTTCTTCATTTCTTGTATTTTTGTGTCTACAAAGAGTTTTAAATAGGTCATAAAGAATTCATTGTGAACTTCTGAGGAAAAGAAATAAAACAATCAACCAGATACGAAAGCTTATAAAATTAGGAACATCAAAGAACACAAGGGACAGAGTACAATTCCCAGAAGACTGAATATAAAATGCGATATTTAAGTACCACAGATGTGATTGACATTTTGTTTTCCAGAGTTTTCATTCCTATTCCCATATTACAAAGGTTCCAATTGCAACAGCTATTCTGATAGTTCATAGTGGCATTTCCCATGTGTATCTGCTACATCGATCTTAAATAGATCACAAAACATCAGGGGCCAGTCTAACTAGATAGCCTACAACTCCTTCATAGCAGGGTTGCTAACGTGGCTCAGCTGTAGTTTGGTGAACATTTATTTCAGAGGTAGTGCTGGAGTCTCTTTTCAGAGGAAATGCTTTCCCAAGTCCCTTTATGACATAGATACAGTCAAACAGACTGAGGAAATGATCTGAATTAAAAATAGCCTACAAAAAAGTCAACTCATATCAGTTCCCTGAGGGGGCAGAAAGCAATATGTAGAACTAATTATGCTGACACTACTATGAAAAGAAATGACTGTCAAATTCTGACTACAATATCTTATTAGTGACTTCAGAGTTTTCCTATAAATTTTCCTCCCTTTCATTTACTCTTTTATATTTAAAACTACTTTACTTACTGACCTGAGCCTGTCAGTGCTCCCCGTATTTTAGATTGCATTTTAAACACAATGAAGAAGCTGGGGTTTTTTGCTTTTTTTGCCTTTTTTTCCTTTTTCTTGAATACCAAAAACAGCAAGGTCTAGCTAAGGTTGTAAAATTCAAGCACACCAAACCAATTGTCCTCTTAGACACTTTTTCACTACCTTTACTGGAAAGCCCTATAGTACTGACAACAAAGAAGGGAACACTGTAAAACACAGGACTTTGAGACATTTATTGTGCAGCTTCCAGCAGTTGACACTAATAGTAAAGAAGATGTAGGCCAGAGGTCATGCTTTAACAGGAAATCCTGGCTATTTAGGCCTTCTTACCATGCAACACCAACAGGCACGCCACAGAAGCCTGAAAAATTCCTGCAAGTGTGAAAAATGACAGCATCATGGTTAACTTCTGCCTAATATCCTTATGGTACTCACATGTATTAATTGAAAAATCTGATGCACAGTACAGCAATATTGCTTTCAGCAGACATAGAGGGAACCAGTTCTAGCACAAAGCAAATTGTTTTTTTTTTTACTGAAGTAGCTTGTAATGTCTGCAAATAGTGATGAATGTTGGGCAGTATTCACGCATTGCTTAAGATACTATTCCAGCCTATTTCTCAGGAGCAGTACTGAATTATAGAAATACCCAGTTAGGATTTATACTCAGGGTTTCAGAGTTGACAATACAGCAGATAGCACTCTTCCCATTAAATCTGCCACACTGAACCCCCACCCAGGCCATACAGACAAACTTGCAGTAGAGCTGGAACATTACAGCTGAAATTAGCCACATGAAGCCAAACAGTTTTCAAGACGCCTGTCCCTGTGTCACAGAACAGTTGAAGATGGAAGGAATCTTAAGGCACCACTTGGTCCAACACCCATGCTCAAGCAGGGTCATCTAAAGTAGATCTCCCTTACTGGACTGTATCCAGAAAGCTTTTGCGTATCTCCCAAGATGGAGACTCTACCACCTCCCTGAGCAACATGTACCAGTGCTCCCTCAGTAAAAAATGTGCTTACTGATGTTCAGGTGTCATGGATTCAGCAGTAGCAGACATTTTTCTTCTTCTTGGTAGCTGGTGCAGTGCTGTGGTTTTGACGTTCAGCCTGGGAACAGTGATAATAACACCAGTGTTTTCAGTTACTGCTTGGTAATGTTTTGGCCTGACCAAGGACTTTCTGGGCTTCATACTCTGCCAGGGAGGAGGGGAAGCCAGGAGGAAGCAGAGACAGGGCACCTGACCCAAACTGACCAAAGAGGTTATTCCATACCACAGCACATCTTGTCCAGGATGTGAAAACGGAGGGCAGAGACCTGGAAGGGTGGGATTCGCTGCTGGGGGATCAGGTTCAGTATCGCACGGTGAGTGATTATATTCTCTTTCCTTGTATTTCCCTTGTCATTACTATTATTGGTGGTAGCAGTAGTGATTTGTGTTATACCTTAGTTACTGGACTGTTCTTATCTCAACCTGTGGGAGTTACATTCCTTCAATTCTCCTTCCAATCTCTCAAGTAGCGGGGGAAAGAAAGAGGGGGAGTGAGTGAGCAAACTGCATGAGTTATGGCTTGAACCATGACATCAGGAAAAACCTCCTGTGTTTCAGTTTGTGCCCACTGCCTCTTGTCCTCCCAACGGGCACCACTGAAAGAAACCTGGCTCCATTTTCTCCACATACACCCCCCTTCGGGTTACGCCTGATTTATAAGATTCTTCTGAGCCTTTTCTTGTACAGGATGAACAGTTCCCTCTCCCCCAGTCTTTCCTCCTGTGTGAGAAGCTCCAGTCCCCTAATCATTATTTTCAGCATGTCCTGTCTTGGAGACAGTACTTCAGGTGTGACCTCACCAGTGCCAAGAAGAGGAGAAGGATTACCTCCCCTTATACTTATCCTCGTTGAACTTCATTAGGTTCCTGGCAGCCCTTTCCTTCAGCTTGTTTCTCCAGCCTATTAAGGTCCCTCTGGATGGCAGCACAACTCTGTAGTGTACCAGTTACTCTTCACAGTTTTGTGTCATCAGCAAACTCGTTCAGGATACACACTACCCCAACATCCAAATTGTTGATTAAGATGTTAAACGGGATCAGACCCTGTATTGATGCCTGGGACACATGGCTTGTTACTGGCCTCCAATTAGACTTTGTGCCACTAATCACCACCCTCTCTCCCCATGGCCATTCAAACAATTTTCAAGGCACTTCACTGCCTGTTCATCAAGCCCATACATCACCAGCCCCTCTATGATGATCTTATGGGAGACCATGTCAAAGGCCTTCCAGAAATTCAGGTAAACAATATCAACTCTTCTCCTGTCATCCACCAGGTCAATCATGTCAATGTAGAAGTTTATCAAGTTGGTCAAGCATGATTTCCTCTTGGTGAAACTATGTTGACAGCTGCTCTTGATTTTCTTGTGCTTGATGTGCTAAGAAATGGTTTCCAGGATGAGCTGCTCGGTCAGCTTTCCAGGGATCAAGATGAGGCTGACTAACCTATAGTTCCCTGGCTCCTTCTCTTGCCCTTTTTGAAGATTGGACATTTACATTCAGGCACTTCACCAGAGTTCCATGGTTACAGAAACCAAACCCAGACAACAACTGCAGTTCTGCAACCAATTGTTAGCATGTAGTCAACTCTTTCCCCTTAACAGAAGGATTGAGAGGAACACTACCTGGATCCCATAAGCGTGACTGTCACCCCCAAGAACTCTGTAGCTGCTTTTTATACTTTTGAGATTGTCCCTGGTAATATCACTCATGCCCACATGGGATAATAACAGAAGGCAATAGAGAGTGGGACATGTTGTATCAGTTTCTCCACAAATCCTGGATGGATCCGTGCCCTCATCCAGCATGGATCCATGCCTCTAGGAAGCAGAAAAGTTCTTCAGACATCAGGTCAGGTAGTCAGACTAATGCCTTAATTCCCGACAGCAGAGATCTGCTGTCTATCACTTGCCACTTCTTCCAGGTTATGCTGCATGTTTCAATTAGTTGTCCTGGTTGCTTTGCTTGAAAGCACACCTGCCTCCTTCTCAGCTTTGAGGGAAGCAAACCTGTCCCACAGCTGCAAGATTTGAGGTACAGCAGGTTTGTGATATGCCCTGGGATGAAACATGCAACATGTTTTTAAGAAACAAAGGAACACTTAAGTAACAAATATCAGACTGCTGATTTAATATTATTAAGTAACAGACAAGCAGGAGTGAAAAAGATTATAAATAAATCCCCTGAGCCAGGAAATAGGATTTCTCTATTAAGGATTTCTAACTGGCATGCCAACACATAGCATGTGCCAAATGTTAATTACTGCAACTGATTAAGGGACAACCCAATTTATCAGCTGATTGTCAGTACCAGGTTGACAACAAGCTCTTGAGAATTACAAGCTTTTTTTATTTATTTATTTATTTATTTATTTATTTTTAATTTGTAGGAGGGATTCCAATATGAACTGATTTTTAATTGTTAGATAAGTAAGAGAGTAAAAGAAAAAGAAAGAGTATGAGAAGAAAAGACTGGTGAAGCAGAGTCCTGAAGTCTTCTCCCATTTACCCTGAGCCTGAAAGTTCCAGGTAGTTCAGCTTAATGCAATACAACTTAACACTAGTCCAAAATAAAAGGAAAAGGAACTACAGGACTGCTTTTGCGCAGAAGCTTTCCTATAGCATGACCTTCTAACATATGCAAAGTCTACTTGGAGCATAAAAGCAAATATATCTTAATAATTTTCAGCCGTATCGCAGCATTGTCAATGATCACTTCACTGCATGTAAAATACTGTTGCTTTCTTCAAACCCTCATTCCTGAAATGGTGTGCTGCCTTACAATGCCAACATGAGCTTTGATATACAGCTCCAATAGCTATAGAGAAAGGAACTCTGGTGATATAGACCTTCTTAAAATGTAAAACAAAACCAGGTTTATATTTTTTAAAAATTAAAAGCTCAATCTCCTTTAGCTACCTGGTTGTATCAAGTGTTAATGCTCACGCTTGCTGCAGTTACCAATGTCTGACTACTTAGCTCGCTTTCTCTGAATACACTTCAAGCAGACAGTTGACCAGCTCTACTTTCCTAGAACCTTGGCAGCACCTCAACAAATATGGGATCAACTTATTATCAGGCAGAAAGTTATACAGGTGACTTATCATTGCCAGCTTTTAAACCAGCAAACACAGAGTAAGAACAAAACATTGAATAATCTTTTGTCTCATTCATGTACCTGTAAGAATTCTGAAAAAAAATACGTTGAGGTGTTCCTCTGTGCAAAACACTGCAACTACAGTTCACAAAAAAATACCTGTCACATAGCACGAAGAGACGGCAGCTTCAATAGGTCAGATGAGCACCAGATGTGTTTATCAGCTTAAGGCCCCACAATGTAACACATTGTTTTTACTAAACTTATGATTTAATATTATTATATAATATACAGGGACAAAGGCTGACTCAACCTCAACTTATCTGGACCTATGTAACAAATGAAAAAGAAAGTGCAATGCTGTATATGTAAATCTGGATACAAACACTGCTGATGTATAGCCTAAAACCGATTTTTAGTTCTCTAAGTTACTCTTCATTACAGAGCTATTTGCCATATTTTGACAGCTAATCTAATTACTTTATAAATGTCACTGTTGATTTGAGGAAAAGCCTGTAAGCATTGGTGGAAAACAGAAGCTTTGAACATAGCAGAAGCAATATGTAATTGTTTTTTAGATATAAAATGCATCTCTACTAAGAATTTGTGGAATCCCAAGTAGTTATATTGCTGCTGGCACAAAGAAATCAGACAGTTCCAGGGAGAGGTAAGAGATAGTGATGATCCTTTCAATCTTTATGTCAGCAGTGTATAAGGAAAACACCATGTAGATCCCCTGTTTATACTAAGCAACACTCATAGCTGTTAATGGATCAATGAAGTGAAGGTGTGAGCTGTAGTATATTCAGAGCTAGAATCAACCCAAGTAGCAGATTCAACTACTGAAAAAACAGGAGACTTTTCTTGAACTGCTGAACATATAGAATGATTATCTAAAAGACAAATAACTACTGTTATGCTTAGATACAGTTTTATTTATTATTTATTATCTAGTTCAATCGAAACATCAAAACCAGAGAAAACCCTAATTTCCAATCTTCTCCTGTCCTCTATGAAACATGAGATAATCTGTGCAGAAGTCCTTCAAAGATCAGGACCTAGCCACTACTAAAATCAAATCTCATCATCAAGGAAAGACCATTCCCTGTTTATCATTTTGCTCTGTGCTTCCATTGCAGAAAATAAGCATTGTAAAACAGTTTCAATGGTGTGTAAATGTTCAAAGGAAAAAAAAAATGTATTGTCCAGTTTTCACTGTAATTTTTAACTGATATCTGCTAAAAGACTATGTTATTGCCATGTACTCATTAATTAAATTTCAGGTTATTTACTTTCATTAGAAGTTTATCTCCCAAGTTTGTACTTAAAACATGGCCAAAACAAGGCATGTTGAGCTGCTGAATGTTCTACAACACATATTGCAATTGTTCCCAGTTCTACTGCTTTTGAATAACAACTAGTTTTGAAGCAGAAAGAAAGTATTGAGTTTTCAGAAGTGTAATATTTGCCAGCTAGTCACAGGCAACAAAAATGCTGTACGCAATACATACATGTTGGCTTTGCAGCTCAGAAATAAATGCACATTGCTTTTGTCATGGGTTCAGCAGCAGCAATCATTTTTCTCCTTCTTGGTAGCTGGTGCAGCACTGTGGTTTTGATTTTGGGCCTTGGAACTGCTCTGATAACACCAGTGTTTTCAGTTACTGCTTGGTAGTGTTTTGGTCTGACCAAGGACTTTCTGAGTCTCATGATATGCCAGGGAGGAAGGGAAGCCGGGAGGAAGCAGAGACAGAACACCTGACCCAAACTGACCAAAGAGGTTATTCCATACCACAGCACGTCATGCCCAGGATGTGAAACCGAACAGCAGAGACCTGGAAGGGTGTGGTGGTGCATTGGGGGATTCGCTGCTGGGGGCTGCACTTGCTGGGTCAGGCTTGGTGAGCAGTTGTATTTCTTTCCTTGTATTTCTCTTGTATTATTATTGGTGGTAGCAGTAGTGATTTGTGTTATACTTTAGTTACTAAACTGTTCTTATCTCAACCTGTGAGAGTTGAATTCTTTTGATTCTCCTCCCCATCCCCCCAGGACTGGGGGAAGAAAGAGGGGGAGGGAGTGAGTGAGCGACTTTCGTGAGTTTTAGAGACTTAAACCATGACAGCTTTCTTTTAGGTAGCTAAGTACCTGATGTCAGAAGCTTGAAAATAATGTAAAATACTTTAGTACACAAAATTCCTTTCATTAATAAGGCTATAAACTTTCAAAAATTGAAAAAGCAAGAATGCAACATCCCAACAACAAAATTCTCTAGAAGCATAGTTTTTTAGTGAAAGATAATAGTTTAAAGTAAAATTACTAGTAAACCAAGTTGGGTAGAAAACCAGTCAGTTTAGATCAGGTTCAAAATGGGGTGCCTTTTGACACACAGATTTTGTACTGCAATGGATGAGGATAATGAAGTTATATTAACTGCATGAGATATATGTTATATATGTTCTGACAGTATTTTTGCTGTATAGGACACAGAAGTAGAATTCCAATGCAGTTATACTGAAATTAGAACTTTCAGTAATAGCTGATATTGCCCACTGGATATCATAGGCATAATGGAAACAGTTGTTCATGTACACAATTTTTCCCTTAAACAGAGGAATTTGACAAATTCTGTGACAAAAATTATCCTTTCTTTCTGTGAATAAGATTTTAGGAAGTAAAGCTTTACAAATGCTAGGAATAAAAGCTCTTAGGCCTGCAGGGAAGCATTTGAGGGTACTGCTGGATGAAAAATAGGCCTTGAGCAAGAAGTGTGCACTTGCAGCCCAGAAAGACAATCATACCCTACATCAAAAGGAGCCTGGCCAGCAAGTCAAAGGGAGTGATTCTCTTCTACTCTGATTTCGAGACCCCCATCTTGAGTGCTGCATCCAGATCTGAGGACCTGTTAGCGCAGGTCCAGAAGAGGGTCACAAAAACAGCCAGAGGGCTGAAACACCTCTCCTATGAAGAGAGGCTGAGATGTGTGGGAGAAGACTACAGGAAGACCTTATTACAGCTTTTCTATATATAAAAGAGGCTTACAAGAAAGAGGGAGAAAGATCTTTTACCAGGGTCTTTACCATGACAATAGTTTAAACTCAAATAGGGTTTAGATTTATATTGGATATAAGGAAGAAATTCTTTGTAATAAGGGTGGTGAGACACAGGAAGTTCTGGATACCCCATCATAGGAAGTACTCAAATTCAAGTTGGACAGGGCTTTGAAAAATCTAATCTAGTGAAAGATATCCCCACCTGTGGCAGAGGGATTGGGCTAGTTGCTCTTCAAAGGTCACTTCCATGTAATTTCACTCTGTAATTTTATTCAAAAATTCTGACAGCAGAATCTTTGTTTTGTTAATTACGTTTACACCCTTGTTTCTTTTTAAAGTTACAACTCCCATAATGGACATCAAAATTCTATAAACACTATAGTTGTGATTTCTATTTCTGATTTTCAGGTATATTAAACTACAATAGAACTCTAGAAGTAGAATTTCAAGCAATGCCAAATCAGATATCTTAAGGAAGTTTACTACATCAGTATTAATACTTAATCAACAGATTTTATAATTTCACCGAAAGAAATTTTGGTAGGGTAGTTTCAGAAAGGCTGATTTCTATAAGCCCACTTTAGTTTTTTGAGGCTTTCTCTTTGCTTCAGGACTTTCTTAAAAGCAGCATTAGCACCTAAAGACCAACTTGAGAGAGTTTAATTTTGGTTAGTATTTTAACAGCAGAAGTTTGTGATGGGAATAAATAACACACTTAGTATTTACAAATTCTTTTCTTTCAAAAGAATTAATGCTAAAAAGTTAAAAAAGAAGAAAAACAGCAGAAGCAGGGTTTTTTTGATATAGAAGTCTTAAGGAGCACATCCTTTGCTTTTTAAATATGACTGACTTAAATGACATTACTGCACAAAACTGGACATAGCTTTTCTATAAGAGAAAAAACAGATGTAAACATAATTTTCCCTAACTACATTCAGAAGTTTAAGGCTATTTACATTTTCAAATTTGAGTTTGAGTCTTAATACTCGAAGTTCCAAGTCTTTTTAGATCAAAAAGTATTGATCTATTAAATAAAAAATTTATGCAATATTGGATTCCTGAAACTTTACAGTACCTATATAGGCATAGTTATATATAAACAGGTTAGTAAATAGAAAACAACAAAACTTCTTAACCAGCAAACTCATTCTTATACAACTTGGAAAATGTCAATAAAAGTCCACAAAATCCTGTAACCCAAAACCGTTAGCAGGAGACCTTTAGCATCATTTTGCTGATAGTATTTGTTCACACTGCTTACTCCTTAAAATCTTATTTTATACACTACTATATTGTAAGACTGCTTTGCACAGTTTCAGTCATGTTGGTACTTGAATTTGAAAACAGATTTAAAGCTTATAATATGCTTGGAAAAAAGCATCTGAATTGCTGCAGTTTCTATTTATAAAGTTGTTGAATTTTATTTAAACTGACAATCCCAAAAAGGACAATTTCCTTGAAGAACAGAAAGTAAATGCAAACAACTATATATGCATTTGCACTTTGACTATTGTAAAGCACAATGTGAGTTATTTGGTCTTAAGAAAAAAGCAGATCACATTAGTTTTCTAAATTAATCCTTCCCCTCTTCTAAAATAAAATCTTTTTTTTGAGATGGTGAGTCATGTTCCACTGCTTTAACTACAGCATATAGTGTCTTCATCCTGAGCATATCTATGCCTGTGTATATTTTGTTACAGTGAATATTTACTTTCAACAGGTCTATACGTGAATTAGTGGCTGTTGCTGTGAACTAGAAAATAAATTTGTTGATTTAAAAGGTGAAACAGCATCTTATGAAGGCTCTACTGCTCTTTGTTTTATCTGCAGTTACTGGGAGCAACTGCAGTAAGAAATGAAGAATAATCATGGTGATTTTGAAGTGCTTCCGGCCATCTGTGATTTCCAGTGTTTTCTATTAAGATGGATAGTAATAGAGTTATTGTGATGTTCACTAGTGATTTAGAGATTTCTGTTCTTCAGAGCTGGAGACTGAATAATACTTTTGTAGTGTAAGAAGGAGCAGAATCTGTGAAAAGAGAAAAAAAAATACAGCTCAGACTTCAGCTATGTAATCCAGCACAAATAAATGGAGCCCTTAGTTAGAAACAGCTAGGTTAGGTTTTATTTCAAAAGTATTCTACAAGTGATCTCTCTGATATCTTTCAGAAATTCTGCTAACTCATATTATACAGAAACTATTCCTTCTCCAGTCTACTTTTTAAAGGCTAGTATTGGCATAATCTGTAACACAACAGTTGAGAAGCAGAAAATAAAGGAGTGATCTGTGATCCAACCTTAAAGCTTGGAGATAGGTTTTGTCTAGGAAGGCAGAAATATCTATCCCTGAGCTGCTTTACCCCAAATAAGTATAAAGCTTGCCTATGCCTGGCAGGATCAAGCCAAGGTTTCTGGAAGCTTGGCTGCCATTTTAGAAGTAGACAGCTTGCATAACTCCAGTGCGCAGCTTATGAACATTAAAGAATAGAAGTCCGGCATCAGAAAGTGGAAAATATTCTGCAGCCACATTCCTTTACATATTTTTTTTACCAGGTCTTGTAGGACTGCTCTACAGATCACCTACATGCCAATTCATGAAATACAAAGAATGAAAAGATACAACAGGATTCATTCCACAAAAATCCGTTTCCATACACAAACTCTCAAAGAGATTTAAACCCTATATGGTATTTGGCTCACAGGAAATTTTCCCTTTGTTTCCTAACATGTTTTACTAAATGAAAAAAAGACATTTCCAGTTACTTAATTACAGTAAGTCTAAAACAGAATAGAAAAATAATGTAGATTTTTTAGGTGATGTGCAATAAAAACAATGTTGTCAAACAATAAGTACATTCTATACAGACACATTATTAAAAAATTTTCTATCAATGTAAAGAGTATTTCATATATACACTGTGTTTCATTTTGAGGAGAAGAAGCACTTTTGCAGGAATTCAGTCCCTAATGCTAATCCCCAGTGAGGTGAGTAAATCAGGAGAATGAGGATAATCATTGCGTACATAATCATTGAATTTATGCATGTGCAAACACACCATTAATTATGTATGCATTTGTTCAATATCAAGTGTCTTAGTCAGGGCCCAAAATTTAGCAAAACACATTCGACATTTTCACTTTTAGTCTTATTTACCATAACAGACAAATACAGTTTAAGGATATATTGCTTGTTCACTTAAAAGTTAATATTCCAATTGTATTTCTGCATTTATATCCAAGATAGCAGGAAGTTTACTGCAAGTTAGCACATACCTCTTTCTTTTAAGTCTTCAATGTATGCTTTCATAAACTCTTTCTCAAATTGTTCCCGTTCACGTTCACTTTCTACAATTTCTTCAGTGTTTTCACATACAATGGTTTCAACTGGGCTGTCCTTGAGACTTATGAATCTAGAGAGAGATGAAAAAAAAGAATATATGCATCAAACTTCTGAATATGACTGGCCTACATGAATGACATTTTAGAAGTTGCTGCTACATCCAGAAAGCGAAACATAAAGAACATAGAATCATAGAATCATAGAATAGTTAGGGTTGGAAAGGATCTTAAGATCTTCTAGTTCCACCACCCCTGCCATGGCCACTGTGTGCTTGCAGCCCAGAAAGCCAACTGTATCCTGGGCTACATCAAGAGGAGCATGACCAGCAGGTAGAGGGAGGTGACCCTGCCCCGCTACTCTGCTCTCCTGAGACCTCACTTGGAGTATTGTGTGCAGTTCTGGTGTCCTCTACATAGAAAGGACATGGAACTTTTGGAACAAGTGCAGAGGAGGGCCACGAGGATGATCAGAGGACTGGAGCACCTCCCATATGAAGATAGGATGAGAAAGTTGGGGCTGCTCATCCTGGAGAAGAGAAGGATGCATGGAGACCTCATAGCAATCTTGCAGTATCTGAAGGGGGGCGTATAAGGATGCTGGGGATGGACTCCTTATTAGGGACTGTAGTGATAGGACAAGGGGTAAGAGGTTCAAACTTAAACAGGGGAAGCTCAGATTGGATACGAGGAAGAAATTCTTTATTTGTGAGGGTGGTGAGGCCCTGGAATGGATTGCCCAGGGAAGTTGTGAATGCTCCATCCCTGAGAGTATTCAAGGCCGGATTGGACAGAACCTTGGGTGGCATGTTTTAACGGAAGGTGTCCCTGCCCGTTTGCTCAGTTTTTGCACTGTGGAATCATTAGGATCCATTTATTCCTAGAAGTAAAAATTTCAAATGGCACATTTTCTATACTCCACTTTTCATATAAAATTTATGAGATTTTAACTCTCTGGGTTTTTTTTTTTTTCCTATCTACATAAATCATTCTTTGCATTAAGGCGTATATGTCTTCATTATTAAACTTATGACGGACTACACAGTAATTTCACGTCTGTTACTGAGCAGTGCAAACTCCTTAATAACTGCCTGTAATCTGGAATTTTGGCAGTATTACTTCACTGACAATATGTATCTCTATTTTTTGGTACTTGTTATGCTAATTTTCTTTTACAGTGCATGAGTGGATACGCATTGTGCCATGTTTGCAGATTTCCTAAAGTTGCACATTGCAGATGAGAAACTAGATGGTTACATTAACATCTAAAATATGTGCAAATTAAGTCTGTAACATTTTGAAATGTTAAAATTTTGAAATAAAGACATCTCTGATGTTTTTCCCATTCAAGAAGTAAAAAAAATCCAAGAAATGCTATTTTCTAAATAACAAATGGTCCAACAAATCATACAGCTTTTCAAAATTTCATGAAATGCTGTGACTCTGTGGTCTGTTGATCTTGGCTGCCAGGTTCCCACGAAGCAGCCCTCTCACTCGCTCTCTACAGAAGGATAGGGGAGAATATAGGATGAAGAAGTCATAGGTTGAGATAAAGGCAGCTTAATGTAGAAAGCCAGAAGTCATGTACAAAAGAAAAACAAAGCAAAGTAAATATTTAAAAAAAATTTTTAAAAAAATCATTCTCTACATTCTCTACTTATCAACAGGCAATGCCCAGCCCTTTCCTGGGAATCAGGCACTCAACATGGGTAGCAGTATATAATAACCTTATTAAGGTGTTTGCCTTCCAAAGCTTTCTCTTGATTTTATTGCTGAGCATGACACCATACAGTATGGAATATCCGTTTGGCCAGTTTGAGTCATCTGTCCCACCTGCGTCCCCTCCCAACCTCTTGCTCATCTTCAGCCCACTGGCATTTGTGAGGGGGGGTTGAAGAGGCAGCCTTGACGTGGGAGCCCTGCTCAACAGTAGCAAAAAACCTTTGTGTGTTATCAACACCATTCTACCTACAAATATAATACAGCACTATTAGGACTGCTATGGGGAAAGTTAACTCCGTCCCAGTCAGACCCAGTATGGAGTCTCAAATGGTTTCATAATCAAAGGCCTGAACATTGCCTGTAGAAATGCAAGATCACTGTAACTGGTTAGACTTATCCTGCATGCAGCAACAAGGTGCTTCTTCACAACAAAGAATGTAGGAACTACTAAGCTCATGTGACACTATTTAGACTTTTAACTAGCTGTGTCTCCCACTCCCAGCAGCATACTTTTGACAGCACTGAGCTTATCAACAGCAAACTGCCAGTTTCCTGGTCCTGTTCTGGGGCATGACTATGAGACTCCAGAGTTTAGAGCTACTACTACCATGTCTACACAGGAATAGGAGTTTAGGCATACAGATGCACCGTGTGGGGAAGTGGCAGATGAAAATCAGAAAACTGCTCTTCCTCTGCATTTTCCAAGTTTTCTAGTGCCTCCTTAATGGCTCTAATATAAATTGAATCTTAATTTGATCACCAGGTGTATTAGAAACTGATGCTTGTGAAAATATTTCTGCTGAGTGGACCGACCTTATGCTTGTAGAATATACTTTCTTTTACTTACTTTAAACCTGTGGTTGACTCACAGACAGCGGTGGGTATCTCAACCAGGTCATCACCACTAACAACCAGCAAACTGAGCTTTGGCATATTGACAAGAGCTCGTGGAAGATAAGTCAACTTGTTTTTCTGTAGGAGAAGTGTCTGAAGTTGATCTAACCTGTAAAAATGTGAAAGATGAAGATAACAAAATATTCATTTCAGACAAGAATATCTCTCCAAGATAACAAAATAGAATTAATCGTGTACAAAAGAAGAACACGCATCATCTTTGGCTTCTCAAAAATTACTTATACCACACTTCCACAAATTGTCACCAACTAACTTTAATGGAAATTTCCAGTTGTGGTTCAATATTATAGATATTAATAGTATACTTCTGAAAAGTACTCAGAAGCTTGCCCCAGATAAAAGAATACAGAAAAATTACTGAGCTTTCATACAGATGTTGACAGAATATGATATAAAGGCTTCCTATGTGTATCCTGGAACTGATGAAAAATATGGGTCACCAGCTCACACTTTTGCCCATATGCTGGATTCTATGAACTAGATACATTCATGCTAGGCAGTACATTCCCATCAATTGTTTTTCACTAGTAATTAATACTGTGGGGAGCAAGAGAAAGACCAGCTCCTGGTCATGAAGTTCTTGCAAGTTTTCCCATTGAAATCAATTAAATTACAATGTTTTGTAAAGGAAGACATTTAGCTTGTTTTTCTTTACTTATTCTAGCTCTTTTCCTAATGCATAGTAATTTGTGACTGGGCATTTATTCCTTGGAGTAGATAGAAGACAAAAAGCATAGCAAACTGATGAAACAGGTTTGTCTGATTTGACCGGAGGAGCCCATTCCTTAAACACTGTTGTACAAAAACAGAGAAGATAAAACATAGAAAAGGAGCATTTTGGAGGCAGAGGAATATACATGAGTTACAGGGGGGAAATGACACTTAAGTTTAGGGAGCATCCTTCCATAAAATAAAAATCTTATTAGAAGTTCTTTCAAATTAAATATCTGTTCAGATCTGGAAAAAAATGGCAATTATATACTGTTGCTTTTAGAGAATCTGAATTACTAATACCAAAGATTTCAGGCCCTGCTGTCAGGGAAATCTGTTATTACACAATGTCCCAGAAAGGTCTTTTTGACCAGCAACAAGGGGTTTGCAAAAGTTAAGGTTGAATAAATTTTGTGTGAAGTTTCTTCTGCCTCAAGAATCTCTATTCCCAACTCAACAAATAACCCATATTTTTTTAAATATAAACTTTAGTTAATCTGTCGTTTCTTTGCATATTGTTATGTACAGTCCTGTAAATCAGATTACAGCAGGACTACAGAGTGAATAAATAGGCCCAGGAATAAGTGCTTTCTCAGACTAGTAAGTCCCATTAAAGGGATTGGCATGATTTTTTTTTTAAATATCTACAGTGGATCTCTAAGTTGAGAACATATGCATATGTGTGCACATGAATGTACACTTCAGAGTAGGAGGGGAAAATTGTCAGTGGGTTTTTCAATCTTACTAGTATTTTTCTGCCTTACTGCCAAAGTTTATCAGGTTCTTTAAATATGCTCTAGTTCATCTTTCTCTCCACCCTATTTACCCTCCAGAGTGATACAGCTGCCAACTCCATATGGTGAATCCCCTTTGCTTGAACTTTGAAAGTATGCCCCATGACCTCGTAAAGAACAATGCTGTCATGAATGCAGCAGAAAATCTAATTAGTTAAGTGAAAAGCAGAGGCACTGACTGCGCGATTTGCCATCAATGAGCTAGAAAATGCAGTTTCTGTTATCTGACCTATGCCATCAAAAATAATGGTAAAGCTCACATGCAAAACGGTATGATGCATTTCCAAATGAGATTTTCTCATGTAATTTTTCATTATTGGAGTCCCTTACAAGCTTGTTACTTTCTAGATTTGCTTTATAGCTCACAAACCTGCCAATAAATTAAAAGCATAAACTACCTGTCTATGTCTTCTGGGAGGTCTTTCAGGTTGTTGCTGCTAATATCCAACCACTGCAAATTAGACATGCGAAGTACACAAATTGGAATAGAATGGAACTTGTTTGCTGACACATCCACAACTGTGACTTGTTTCAGGTTACTTAGCTAGAAAAAAGTGGCACATTATTTCAGTTACATTTTGCAAAATACAGAAGACATTTCATTCATCAAATGTTCCTATTTTTCTCAAAGCACTTGGAAAAATAAGAATTGCATGGGGTTTTATAACTCAACTTTTTGCCAGTCTTATCTCTTAGTCATCATTTTATACAAAAAAAAAAAAATTCAGAAATAACTATCTCCCAAAAATATTCATCACCTTTCTAACACTGCCATGGTATCAAATCATAGAATAGTTAGGGTTGGAAAGGACCTTAAGAGTTTCTCAAGTCAAAGATACAGTTTCAAAATCTGCCCATCACTGTATTAGAACAGTCTTGGTAAGGCATCACCATGGAAATGCTTCCCTCCTGATTCAGAGCAGGCAAGCACACATTTTTTCCTGGCACTTCTCACTTCAAAATTATTTTGTCGTTTTGAGGACTGATTACCAGCAATGAGTACTCACTCATACTGTAAATTTTCCAGAGGCTGAATCTTTTTTCCAACAAAATAGAACCTCCATTTAAACATGAAAATCAGAGTGACGCTTCCAGAGTGTAGCAATAAGAGAACTGAGAAAATAATCAGTGTTAACTTTACACTGCATTTACTTCGTGTTTTCAAATTTGGTCACAATTCCAAAACCCAAGTAGATATTTCAGGTTTCTCTGCACTTAGAACAATTTGCCCTCCCCAGAAGGAACTTAGCAGACACAGATATAAAACAATGTCTCACAGATTTAAATTCCACCCAAAGAGTTCTGAAATTATTCCCGGAGAAGGAAAGCCACAGTCTCTAAACACAAAGTGGCAGATTACTTTAAAATCAACTCATATCACTGTTCACACAGATTGCTAAACGCATTGCTTCCACATGCCGTTCCTGTCATGCTCAAACAATGTAGTAACATTAACACTAGGTGGTAAAATGATATTTCTTCAACAGCAGAATCTAGTTTTATATGTTTTCCTGAAAGTGCTTTATTGTCTTAAAAATTAAAAGTGACATTAATATAGCAGTAGTATTTTCATGAACAGAGATTTTTCTGACATTTTTCATCTAGTATTGAAAGCAGATTGGTTTAATGCTCAATTAGATGGAAACCTTAATTTTTCAGGAGTTTGTACTCCCATAAAAATGCAACAACAAAATATGAGGCCATGGACTCCTTTGTTATGAAGTTTGGTCCAGCATGCAGCAGAACATAGGGAACCATGATTATATTGTATAAGTTGCAAGCCCTTAGTATTTTTTCTTTTAGGGTAATATTTAATAAAATCTGTCCATTTTCTATAGTATGTTGAGACCGAATGGATTTTTTATTTAATCTGTCTCGAATACACCAACAACAAACACCTATAATATACAATGCATTGGAAAATATGGCAGCCATATGTTATATTTTCTAAAGAAAATCCTCTGTAGTTTATAACTTCTTGAAGGACTGATGCATTTTTTCATCTTTTATAATATTTAGTTTTCAAACAAACATGACTCCCTTATCATATTTTCATTATAATTTATTTTTATGTTGATTTCTGCTATTTTGTTCTGTTATGTGACTTCGAATCAATCAGTATATAGGTTTTATAGAAGCGCCATTTTAAAAAATGTCTATATTTAATAGCGTAGCTACCTGGACTTGTCCTTCTTATGTTTAATCACTCTTGTCGTTTTTATTTGACAAATTGCCCCATTTTGCTTATCTTAATAATTTTGTTTATAGAAATAATCCAGATAAGCTTGTGGAACTCCACTGCTTCCCTTTCCCTCTAACAGCTAAACCTTCAGTTGAAAGAAAAGGAGAGCATTTCCTGGGCTGGACAAGTTATATCATGTATGGGTGGCTTTTTTTTTTCTGTTCTGCTTTTTTGTCATGAAAGGGTTTTACTGATAAGGTTGCATGCAAGTTTATCATGTGTTATCTGCTACTTAACACCAACAAATGAAAAGGTGCAAAGTCACATCAAGATTTACAAAAAAAATACTGTATTTTTCAGTTACATTCTGTAACAGAAACAGCATCCCATCAAAGTCAATGTATGACAAGTCATACAAAGGCTTAATCAGGAAATGTCTATCAATGCATTACAAATGTGCTTGTGCCCACAAATTCCAGACTCAATGAATTCAAAGAAAATTTATACCACTTCACAGTAGGATCATGTTATCACTTATGTTGTCTCCCAAATCAAATAGAGTGGCACTCAGCATATCATTAGCTTGCTGAAAACATTACAGTATTTATAACAAAGGAGCACCCTAAGTGCTAACTGATAACTTGCCTACTTAGATCTCATGCATTCAAACCAAAACCCTAGCTTTTCTTTCACCAGGTTGTAAGTATAGCCTATTCTATAATCTCATTGACATTCCTGGAGTAAAGTCCCAATTAAAGAAATGGTACAAGAGCATCTATAGAGACAGAAGATATCTTTCGTGAAGATCTACTTTTATACTTGTATTCTAGTCCACTATCAGACTTCCAAATTGGACTCTTAAACTTGAGGAAGCCAAGGTATTTAACAGTCAACTTCAATCCTTAGTAACAGTGTACTTATTCACAAAACTCTCTGAAGCGCAAAAAAGCATAACTTCAAATAGCACTTCTTTTGGTACTAACTTGATAAGCTAAATCCAAGAAACGTATGTGGAAGCCAGTGTTCACCCAAACAGAATTATTCTGATTTTGCAATGCTAAAATCCTAAATCTTTTGCAGAGTTAATCCACAAATACACACTGTTTTTCTGATGCTAAAGTTTAACATTATCCCTTTCATCACTGGAGCATTACCATCATTTAAACACCAACTCTTTAAATTCTAATAGGGTAATTTTAGCTGTGGTGGTGTAAGAATAAAAAGTTAAAAAAGAGACTTTGCTTTTTATTAAAGCAGGTTTTTTTGATACACAAACCTTTCATCATGCCTGCAAAGAATGAGAATGCTAGCTACATATGCAGTATTCACAAAAATATCAAGTATTCATTATTCATAGGTCATTGAAGAACCAGATAACAGTAAGAGCAGGAGTATTTTCATACATTTAAAACCCTTAAGAATGTGGATCATGTGTTTAAGAGTTGTTCCAAGCCACTAGAGGAGTCATATGCATGAAATTAAGTACCAAATTAATGTTTTTCTGGACTGAGGCCAAAACAAGCTTGCTGTCTCAAAAAAAAAAAAAAAAAAAGTGTTGATTACTAACATTAAATTTTCATAGTATTACTGCTGAGGCTACACGCAGTCTGCATATATTACTGCACTTTGCCATCCTAAAGTCATCTCTTCTTCAAGTTTACAAAACTTCTAAATGAAGGACGCACATTAGAAAGGAAAACTAGTCTCTACCAGAAGTCAATTAAAGGTTCTCATCAACTTAAATGGGTTCAGTAGCTCACTTGGAATGCATACTCTCCATATGTTTTAATTAAAACTATTAGAAAAGAAACAGCAGCTATGTCAGTAGCATAAAGGCATTAACTGACTTCTGCAGAATGTTTGGGTAGGAAGTGTCCTTTAAATATGTCAAAGGACTCTTTCAACATATATTTTGTTCCTTCAGTGCAAGATGACCAAAACTACTCACTTTCACAACAGAACAGAGACAAAGACAAAATCTTTTTTTTCATTTCTGCTCTGAGGTGCAACAGCAATTGAAGCAGTACTATTCAAATGATGCCATCTTTATTATGATTTCAACATGTGTAATGAAGCTGGGCTTTCAAAACAGGAAGAATTTCCTTCATACAGATCTGACACAGGCACTGGACATGTTACAACCCTCCAGTAATACCACCCAGCCACATGATGTTTAGTATTGTCCCACGGATGCGAACATCTGCTTTTTACTGGAATTCTCTAAAGTCTCATTTCTTTATTTCTTTTTTTTCTTCTTCTTTTTAACTTATACACTAATGAATCATTGTTGAAATGGTCATTAAAAGAAAAAAAAAACTTGTCTGCATAGAAAATACCTGGATAGGTCCCCAGTGTAGCCAAAATGCTCCTGCATTTCAGGCAAGCTTCTTATTCTAAATTATGTCAGGATCTCTTTCATTAACTCAGAGAAACTCAGGAAAAGGTGGGCACAAATACAACTGAAGGCTAGGTCCACAACACTTCTCGGATTGATAAATTTTATTCTGTGCCTCTGACACAACAAGGAAAAGATGTCGAAAAAAATATGTTATCTGGCCTGTCCCAGCATAGTTACTCAGAAGATAAATTGTTTAGAATCAAGTTACACAGTACGGAAGCAATATAAGCTCAGATACATTTTACACTCTTTCTTCTAAGTCCTATATCAAAATAAGCAACATCCAAACATGTGTTTTACTGCCCAGTCCCCTTTAGATTGTGTCCAAGCCACTTAGCTTTGGTTAGCTACACATTGCTGCTGCAGACATACATTCCCCCAGTAATTTTTTAATATAAAACAACAAAAAACTCACGCATACTTGTGTATAACACAGACTCATAGAATCATAGAATAGGGTTGGAAAGAACCTTAAGATCATCAAGTTCCAACACCCCTGCCATGGACAGGGATAGCTCCCACTAAACCATGCCACCTAAGGCTCTGTCCAATCCGGCCTTGAATACTCTCAGGGATGGAGCATTCACAACTTCCCTGGGCAATCCATTCCAGGGCCTCACCACCCTCACAAATAAAGAATTTCTTCCTCGTATCCAATCTGAGCTTCCCCTGTTTAAGTTTGAACCTCTTACCCCTTGTCCTATCACTACAGTCCCTAATAAGGAGTCCATCCCCAGCATCCTTATACGCCCCCCTTCAGATACTGCAAGATTGCTATGAGGTCTCCATGCATCCTTCTCTTCTCCAGGATGAGCAGCCCCAACTTTCTCATCCTATCTTCATATGGGAGGTGCTCCAGTCCTCTGATCATCCTCGTGGCCCTCCTCTGCACTTGTTCCAAAAGTTCCATGTCCTTTCTATGTAGAGGACACCAGAACTGCACACAATACTCCAAGTGAGGTCTCAGGAGAGCAGAGTAGCGGGGCAGGGTCACCTCCCTCTACCTGCTGGTCATGCTCCTCTTGATGTAGCCCAGGATACAGTTGGCTTTCTGGGCTGCAAGCACACACTGAAACCAGCTCATGTTCATTTTCTCATCAACCAAACCCCCCAAGTCCTTCTCCACGGGGCTGCTCTGGATTTCTTCTCTGCCCAACCTGTAGCTGTGCCTGAGACTGCTCTCACTCAGGTGTAGGACCTTGCACTTGGCATGTGCAATGCCAGATAATATTTTTTGTGAACATGGCAATTTACAAGTACCTATGTAATGCTTTGAGTACATAAAAACATAAATATTACAAAGGAAACTATGCCTACTGAACAAATACTTAGAAGGAATAACATTTATTGACAGCATGCATCTAAAACTGTCAAAATTTTTACAATTGCAAATAAAATCTAATATGGGGAAGTACAAGCTAATACAAGAACAGTAAACTACACACATTTCTTAAACTACCTGAAACCTGCGAAAGATGGAAAGATGAAAAAAATAACAGCATATAACTCAGTGAAACTCCTGTATTCAATAAAGATGAAAAAAATAACAGCATATAACTCAGTGAAACTCCTGTATTCAATAAGCAGTAGTTGTCAAAAAAGCAAATAAATAGCTGAATATGTAATGTGATATATAATAATTAACCCCCAAATTACTTGCCACTGAATAAAACAATTGTACGCTTACATACGAAGTACCATACTTCTTGTCAGTTTTTTGCAAGGAAGAGTACAACATCGTATGAGATGCAGAAGTGAGTGACAGTTATTACATAATGGAAAGAGTTTGTTATTTTTATTGATTTTTTTTTTTTTGTTTTGCAGCAGTTCTGAAGGACCTAAATCAAAATTAGGAAAGACTGTAAAGATTCAGGCAGCTGAACAAGA
The DNA here is from genome assembly GCA_017639245.1 of Myiopsitta monachus. Taxonomy (NCBI): domain Eukaryota; kingdom Metazoa; phylum Chordata; class Aves; order Psittaciformes; family Psittacidae; genus Myiopsitta; species Myiopsitta monachus. The sequence goes on along the minus strand of CM029941.1, from coordinate 45,051,412 downwards.
AATGATAAATTCACGGTGCATTCTTCCTTCACAATATATGATCAACATAATCCAAAAACATTGCACTTCCCAATAAAATTAATCTTCTATACAATTAATCAATAAGTTTTGCAACAGCAACCTGGTTTTCAGTGTAAGAACTCTGCAGAATTCAAAGGAGGCTGACATTTACACAAATAATGAAAAACTTTGTATCTATGTCACAGTCCAAGATTTTTTTCAACATCAGAATATGGCACAAACACCTCACTGATATTCTACAGAACAATACTGAACACCATATTCAGCTTGCTTATTGAGATTTCAAAGGTGAAATCTGCTAAAAGTTGAATTCTTTGGAAAAAGCAGATTTGCAACTTAACAGTGTATTGCAATACTAACTTCACTATTACAACAGAACATAGAGCTGCAAATGAAGTTCTGTGATGTTATGCTGTAAAGACACGTTGAGAGATCTCTGCTGAGCAGTTTTGATGTCATTAATACCCACATCAAGCAAATGGGAGAAAAGAACAGGAACACAGTGACAAGTCACTTAATGAGGTAAAAAAATACTTCAAGGAAGGTATAACACAGGTTCCCTGATCTTAAAATACTAAGGACCACTCCAGTTATATATTATGAGAAGTCTCAGGCACCTATCAAGACTTTCTTTGATTGTGGTAATGAAATTAATGGGGATTAAACATGCTCTATATTTTTTACTCATTTCTTCACTTTTCTAAAAATATGTACTCCAGTGTTCTACAATTCTGAATAAACATTAGGTCCTTGAGTCTAGTCAACCTTTTTATTGCCTCTAGCTAGCATTCCAAAGCGCATTCTGTATTTGTAACCTGAAAACTTGGAGCCACCTTCTGCAAATAAAAAGTATTTCAACTACGTTAAGAGCAGTTTTGGATAGCCTGGCCTCTTGTTAACGATTTCACTGCCCTGACAGGAGTGCATTCAAAGAGAAAACAAACCAAACACCAACAACAAAAACAGAAAAGAACAGCAAATCATGAAATCACAATGCCTACAGGTGATCCTGACACATGTATCTTCTAATTCATTGTAACCCCTCTGATATCACAATCACATAGGTCAGATGACTTTTAACTGACTAGCTCTGTATTTCAAGATGAAACAAAGTAAAAGCCTCAGGACAGCTTGGCAGCCAGCGTACACTGCCTGACAGGATTGAAGCGAGGAGTCATAGCCCTCAGCAGCAGCCTAGTGGTGCATACTCTCACCACTCATATAGCCATATAATCATGTATCAGATAAGATAGTCATAGGAAGATCTGTCACACAGTCATACACATTCTTCTCACAGACTCTAAATATAGGTGAGCATTGGCCACATATGCACCCAGCATCAGCACTGGCCAAGTAGACTGATGCATGGAGTCTCAAGTTTTGGGTCAAGGAATTTAGCAGATGAGGATTAACAGTATCACTTCAAATTAGACCAGAAAGCAGCAGACTCGTATTGCTAGGGTAACATAGGTGACAGCAAGGGAAATAAAACATATGTCAATTAAAAATAGACAGGAAGAGATACTAATATCAACATGAATTTTGTGAAGTAGGAGATAAGAGAGGTCTGGGAAATCTTAATCCTGCAAAACTGTGTTTACACCATAATGCATTAAGTTATTTTAACCTTACCATAACATTTGCACCTTGTGTTTTTATTGTTTGTAAAATTACCCATCCTTCTAAAATCAGCAATAACCAGCTCTACAAGAACCTACAATAGTGAATTAGAGGGTTTGTAGAAACAGCAAGTGAAGAGACAACTGCGGGTTTTTTTATATTTGTTCTGAGTTATCCAGCCATTAATTTCTTTACCTGAAACTCATTGTGCTTTGCCCTGCAGTTCAGAAGCATGACAGAGGCCAAGGCTTGTGAGCTGGCATCCCTTCATTAAAAAAAAAAAAAAAAAAATTGGGCCATAATCCTCACTGAATTCCCTTGCTTCTTCAGCATCACTTCCACTTCATGTGTGGTAAAATTCTACAATCTTTTGCCCAGAACTAGTAGGGTGGAGATCTTACCTGACTGAGTCCTATATGAGACGAAATATACAAAGATATCTGCTTTCAACAGTTAGGGCTGGCTCTTGTCTTTATGCCTTTCCCACTGATCAATGATGATGAATGAAAATAAAAGTCAGATTCACCAAGCGTTATTTGCAGCTATTGAGAGTTAACAAATCATTTAACTGCATATAATTAGTTAACAACTGATGAGAATATATTCAGTAATAAAATAAATGCATTAACTTCCGTTAAACTTTCCAACTTTATTCTTACAGAATAAATAATACCACTCATTAGCTGCACTTTATGGAACAACATATAACGTGCTTTTTTCTCCCTTTACCTTCAACTCCCTTTTGACTATCATCAATTCATTGTATGTGAGTACCAGAGACATTTTCTTATACTAAAATATGCAAATGTGATAGTGCTATGTATTTGTTCTCTTCTCTGCCCAGTGGGAACTTATCTGAAGTCTCCCCACATTTGCATAGAGCTTGTACCTCTACTCTCCCTGCTAAATGTTTTGCTTTGCTGAATAGGACTTCTCAGAGAAACAGGACCAGACCAAAAGAAACCAAAAACTTTCCAGCTGTTAAACCTCATTTAAAATATCTTTTGAAATTGTATTAAAGTATAAAAAGTAATTTGTGTCTCTTCTGGATACTGCTGTATTTGAAAACCTTAGATGACTAATGTTAGTGTTTAATAAATCTCTAATCACATCAGCTTTTTTTTAGGGTCTCACATGTTAAAATTTTTGAAAGATGCTAGAGACAGCTAATTATAACTGCAGTTTTCCAGTAAACAAAGCATAAAATCAGCAGTAGCTATAACTCCTGTAACTCTAGACAGCCTTACCTGAGGGGGTGCGTTACTGGAGCGTTACTGGACCTGTTGGTCACACAGATGAGCTAATTAGAAGTAGCCTGGGTTGCATCGATCACACACTAGTGGAGTTCACGGTACTGAAGGATATGGCTCAGGAACATTTAGGTTTACACGCAAAGGCTGCCCAGAATGCATTGTCCTGGTTTCAGCGGGGATAGAGTTAATTTTCTTCCTAGTAGCTGGTGCAGTGCTGTGCTTTGGCTCTAGTCTGAGAAAAATGCAGACTGGGGGATGAAAGACTGAGAAGAGGCCTAAGGAGAAGGACTTGTGATTACTGAACATGAGCCAGCAGTGTGCACTTGCAGCCCGGAAAACAACTCTTTGCTGGACTGTGTCAAAAAAATTGTGACTAGCAGGTCAAGGGACGTGATTCTGTCCCTCTGCTCGGCTCCGATGAGATCCCACCGGCAGTACTGCATTCAGCTCAGGAAACAAATGGACCTGTTGGAGCAGGTCAAGAAGAGGGCCACAAAAATGACCACAGGGATGGAACACCTCACCTATGAAGACAGGCTGAGATAGCTGGGGATGTTTAGCCTCTAGAAAAGAAGGCTTCAGAGAGACCTTATTGTGATCTTTCGATACTTAAAAAGAACTTATAAAAAATATGGGGACAGAGTTTTTAGTAGGGCCAGTAGTGACAGGACAAGGTATAATGGTTCTAAACTAAAAAAGCATAGATTCAAACTGGGTATGAGGAAGAAAATTTTTATGATGTGTGTGGTAAAATACTGGAGCAGGTTTCCCAGTGGGGTGGTAGATGCCCCATTACTGGAAACATTCAAGGTTGCCTTTTCTAACACTTACATTTGATTTCAATTTATATTTCAACTCACGTCCAAAAGCATTCATAATTTATAAATGTGGCCAAAACAGATTTTAATTGAGCTGCAGGTCCATAAACCCTTTCTTCCAAAGGATTTTGCAACTAACACTAATCTAATACAGAAGTTAAACAGAAGGTTTTAAAATACAAAATGTTAGACATCAAACAGAAGAAGAGAGAAAAATGAATTAGGAAAAAAACACTGACCCAGCTTGCTCCTTCATAGGTAGAGTATGGAATGGTATGAAATCCTAAGCCTTGTGCAAGCAAAAGGTGATAGCACACACTTTCCATTTTTTTAATGGAGCATCAGAATATCTCATTTTAAGATTCAGTGAGATAATTTATGGAGTGTTAGACGCAGCCTCTCAAAACAGGGAAAGAGTATTCTACAAGAAATAGACAAGTGAGCAGTGTGCTTGGCTCCTGAGGCGATTGCATGAGGCCTGTTACTCAAAGCATGCATTCAAAGCACATCCAAACAGAAAAACTGCAAAAGTCTGAGTGCTGGATGCACATGTTCCTAGGAGGCTGATACAGCCAATTCATAGGCTGCTGTCATGGTTTAAGCCACCCACCCACACAGTTTTCTCACTCATTCACTCCCCTCTTTCTTCCCCCAGTCCCGGGGGGATGGGAAGGAGAATCAAAAGAATTCAACTTGCACAGGTTGAGATAAGAACAGTTTAGTAACTAAGGTATAACACAAATCACTACTGCTACCATCAATAATAATTCAAGAGAAATACAAGGAAAGAAAATACAACTGCTCATTATGCCCAACCCAACCAGTGCACCCCCCAGCAGCAAACTCCCCAATGCACCAAAAACCTGACCATGCCCTGCACCCCCAGTCCACCACCACACCCTTCCGGGTCTCTGCCCTCCATTTTCACATCCTGGACATGACGTGCTGTGGTATGGAATAGCTCTTTGGTCAGTTTGGATCAGGCGCCCCGTCCTGCTTCCTCCCGGCATGCCCCTCCTCCCCAGCAAAGCATGAAACTCAGAAAGTCCTTGGCCAGACCAAAACATTGTCAAGCAGTAACTGAAAACACTGGTGTTATCAGAGCTGCTCCCAGGTCCAAAATCAAAAACACAGCGCTGTACCAGCTACCAAGAAGGAGAAAAAAACGACTGCTGATGCTGAACACATGTCATGCTTTAAGCCGTAAATTTCACTTCTCCCTCCTTCCCCCCCCACCGATCCCCACTCCAATGGGGGGGAAATGGGGAGAAGAACCAAAGAAGATGCAACTCCCACGGGTTGAGATGAGAACAGTCCAGTAACTAAGATACAATACAAATCACTACTGCCACCACCAATAACAATAATAATGATAAAGTAAATACAAAGGAGGAGGATACAACCCTTTCGCCACCCGACCGAGCCGAGAGAGCAAGCGGGAAGAGCCAGTGAGAGCCCGCCAAAAACCCCCACTTCCCGGTTCCTCCTCCCTGTATTCTACATTCTGGGCATGACGTGCTGTGGTATGGAATAACCTCATTGGTCAGCCCGGGCCAGGTGCCCTCTCTCTGCCTCCTCCCAGTTCTCCTCTCCTTCCCGGCATAACATGAGACTCAGGGGAAAGCCAAACCCATAACAGCGCCCTGTCCCGCCTCTTCTCAGTTCTCCCCTACTCCCCGGCGTAACATGAGGCTCAGAGAAGCCAAACCCATTACATTCCACCCCTTCTTCCATACCGTTCACATTATGCCCAGATCCCACATTTTCAATATACCATCCCATATATATATATATACACACACACACACAGATGGAGAGATATAATCCCTTAGTGCATGGACCAATCCCTATGAAGCTGCTGAGTCCATCCAGTCCATGGTGTCAGGCTCCATCTTTTGTAACAGTCTTTCAGAGCAGGGGAGACTGTGTGCAGTGTTGGATCATTGCCTGCTGATGCTGATGGTTCCTTTACTGCAGAACTCGTCTCATTTCATCAAAGTTCATCCTTTGTTGGGATGATGGTCTGAGGGCTAGTTGCGGATGGCTTGAAGACATCTAGTTGATGGGCTATAAAAATATTACATAGCAGGCAACAGCATGCAATTGAGTTCATTGGCTGTTTTCTCCTAAAATCAAATCTCCTTGAGGTACACATTGGACTTCCCCATCTTCCCGCATTACCCACCAAGTATACCTGGGTCCCTGAGCAAAAGCAATCCCACGAGTGGGTTTGCCTTTACCTGAAGCAGGAATAACCCAGACTGTCTTCCCCAGAAAATTCTTTATGTGCACCACAGGAACGTTGTCCCCTTCTACAGTACGTAAAAGTTCTGACTGGGCTGGACCAGCTCTGTTGGCAGATCCTCTGGTGTTGACCAACCAGGTGGCCTTTGGTAAATGTGTATCCCAATGTTTGAAAGTCTCACCACCCATTGCTCTCAGTATAGTTTTTAATAGCCCATTGTACCGGTTGATTTTCCCAGAGGCTGGTGCATGGTAGGGGATGTGATATACCCATTCAATGCCATGCTCTTTGACCCAAGTATCTATCAAGCTGTTCCGGAAATGAGTCCCATTGTCTGACTCAATTCTCTCTGGGGTGCCGTGTTGCCACAAAATCTGTTTCTCAAGACCGAGGATAGTGTTTTGGGCAGTGGTGTGGGGCACAGCGCATGTTTCCAACCATCCGGTGGTTGCTTCCACCATGGTAAGCACATGACGCTTGCCTTGGCGGGTTGGTGGGAGTGTAATATAACCAATCTGCCAAGCCTCCCCATATCTGTACTTCAGCCATCGTCCTCCACACCAAAGAGGCTTTAACCGTTTAGCCTGCTTAATTGCAGCACATGTTTCACAGTCATGAATAACCTGGGCAATAGTGTCCATTGTTAAGTGCACCCCTCTGTCACGAGCCCATCTGTATGTTGCATCTCTGCCCTGATGGCCTGAAGTGTCGTGGGCCCACCGGTCCAAAAATAATTCACCCTTATGTTGCCAATCTAAGTGCATCTGAGCCACTTCAATTTTAGCAGCTTGATCCACTTGTTGGTTGTTCTGGTGTTCCTCCGTAGCCCGACTCTTGGGTACGTGAGCATCTACGTGGCGTACTTTGACCACCAGGTTTTGCACTCGGGCAGCAATATCTTGCCACAGTGCAGCAGCCCAGAAGGCTTTACCTCTGCATTGCCAGTTGCTCTGCTTCCATTGCTGCAACCACCCCCACAGGGCATTCACCACCATCCATGAGTCAGTATAGAGATAAAGTACTGGCCACTTTTCTCGTTCCGCAATGTCCAAGGCCAGCTGGATTGCTTTCACCTCGGCAAACTGACTCGATTCACCCTCCCCTTCAGCAGTTTCTGCAACTTGTTATCAAGGACTCCATACTGCTGCCTTCCATCTACGGTGCATTCCCACAATGCGACAAGACCCATCAGTAAATAAGGCATACTGCTTTTCACTTTCTGACAGTTCATTATATGGTGGGGCCTGTTCAGCACGCATCACTCCTTCCTCCTCTGGTGACCTTCCAGAATCTTTGCCCTCTGGCCAGTCCATGATGACTTCTAGAATTCCCAGGTGACTGGGATTTCCTATTCGAGCTTGTGTAATTAATGCGGCCCACTTACTCCATGTAGCATCAGTTGCATGATGTGTAGAGGAGACCCTGCCTTTGAACATCCAGCGCAGCACGGGCAACCGTGCTGCTAGGAGGAGCTGTGCTTCAGTGCCAATCACTTCCAAAGCAGCTCGAACCCCTTCATAGGCTGCCAATATCCCTTTTTCAGCTGGGGTATAGCTGGCCTCAGATCCTTTGTATCCCCGACTCCAAAAGCCGAGGGGTCAACCTCGAGTTTCCCCTGGAGCTTTCTGCCAGAGGCTCCAGGTAGGACCGTTCTCCCCAGCTGCGGTGTGCAGTACATTTTTAACATCTGGCCCAGTCCGGACTGGTCCGAGGGCTACTGCACAAACTATCTCACGTTTAATTTGCTCAAAGGCTTGTGTTGCTCAGGGCCCCATTTAAAATCATTCTTCTTCCGGGTCACATAATAGAGAAGGCTTACAATCAAACTGTAATTTGGGATCTGCATCCTCCAGAACCCCACAGCACCCAAGAAAGCTTGTGTTTCTTTCTTATTAGTTGGTGGTGACATTGCTGTTATCTTGTTGATCACATCTGTGGGGATCTGGTGGGGTCCATCTTGCCATCTTATTCCCAAAAATTGAATCTCCTGTGCAGGTCCCTTGACCTTACTCCGTTTTATGGCAAAACCGGCTGTCAGCAGGATTTGGATTATTTTCCTCCCTTTCTCAAAGACTTCTTCTGCTGTATCACCCCACACAATGATGTCATCAATGTATTGCAGGTGTTCTGGAGCTTGCCCCTGTTCCAGCACAGTCTGGATCAGTCCACGGCAGATGGTAGGGCTGTGTTTCCACCCCTGGGGCAGTCGGTTCCAAGTGTACTGGACGCCCCTCCAAGTAAAAGCGAACTGTGGCCTGCACTCTGCTGCCAGAGGAATTGAGAAAAAGACACTGGCAATATCAATCGTGGCATACCACTTGGCTGCCTTTAACTCCAGTTCGTACTGAAGCTCTAGCATGTCCGGTACGGCAGCACTCAAGAATGGGGTAACTTCGTTCAGGCCACGATAGTCTACTGTTAGTAGCCACTCTCCATCAGAATTTCGCACTGGCCATATGGGGCTATTAAAGGGTGAGTGGGTCCTACTGATCACTCCTTGACTCTCCAATCTACAGATCAGCTTATGGATGGGAATCAGGGAGTCTCGGTTGGTGCGATATTGCCGCCGGTGCACTGTTGTGGTCACGATTGGCACTTGTTTTTCTTCAACGTTCAGCAACCCCACAGCAGAAGGATCCTCTGAGAGACCAGGCAAGGTGGACAGCTGCTCCACTTCCTCTGTCTCCAAAGCAGCAATACCAAAAACCCATCGGTATCCTTTTGGGTTTTTGAAGTACCCTCTCCTGAGGTAATCTATGCCAAGGATACATGGAGCCTCTGGACCAGTTACAATGGGGTGTTTTTGCCATTCCCTCCCAGTCAGGCTGATTTCAGCCTCCAGTACAGTCAACTCTTGGGATCCTCCTGTCACTCCAGAAATAGAAATAGGTGCCACCCCTTGACAGCTTGATGGCATCAGAGTACACTGTGCACCGGTATCTACCAGAGCCTTATACTTCTGTGGGACTGATGTGCCAGGCCATCTGATCCATACAGTCCAATAAGTTTGATTGTCCCCTACCTCCACCTGGCTGGAGGCGGGGCCCCTCTAGTAGTCATCGCATTGGTCACTCACGTCTTGTAGAGTTGGATTATTCTTCTTTATCACAGGAGCTGAGGTAAAATCTGCTCTTCCACTCCATCTGGGAACCTGCTCACCAGAGACTGAAGCTGCAGCCTTCATGGGGTGATCAGATTTGACCTTTGCTCTCCTCTTCAGTTCTCGCACCCGCTCCTCCAAAACTGCAGTAGGCTTTCCATCCCACTCCATCATATCTTCTCCATGATCCTGCAGGTAAAACCATAGGGTGGCCCGTGGTGTATAACTTCTATGCCTTCTCTCTCAAACCGTAGGACACCTTCTGTTAATAGCTGAGACGTGTGTTGGTACACGTGAGGAGCTGGATAGATCGTCTCTCAATTGTTGGAGGTTCTGGGACAGTTTTTCCACAGCTGAGATGATGGAAGGAGTGAGATTATCTTCAAACTCTCGGAGTTTATAAATCATTTCATCCACTGTTGGTGGTCTTATGTCACTCCAGGTTATTGTTGCCAATGAATGGGCATATGATTGGGGTGCATTCCGTGTGAATTTCTGCCACATGGTTGTGTACATTCGACTTCATCTGGGTCTATGGGTATATCCCCAACATTCGGCTTGGTAGTGTAGATCATCTCTACAATGGCTGATTCCCTCAGAGACTGGATGCCTTTTTCTAGAGTAGTCCACTTGGCCGAACGACTCATAACATCATCCTTGTATGGAAACCTATCTTTCACAGTTGCCAAGAGCCGCTTCCAAAGGCTGAGGGACTTTTTCTCTCTTGCAATTGCTTTGTCAATTCCCCCTTCCCAGGCAAAGGATCCCAGCTGTTTGGCTTCACTACCTTCTAGTTCATGACCGTCGGCCCCATTGTCCCAGCATCGGAGCAGCCAGGTGATGATGTGCTCCCCTGGCTGACGGGTAAAGTCTTTTCGCATATTGTGTAGCTCGGTTGAGGTCTGAGATCGGGAAGTCATCTCTTCTTCTTCATCATGTGATAATGACTCCTGGTCAGATTCTGTCCCAAGTAGTGACGTTTCTTCGTCTTGTTTCATCTTTCTTGCCTCTTTCTTGCTTTTCCTCTGCCGTACAGGGGCAACCGATATTGGTACAAGTTGACCCTCTGGTTTAGCTGCAGTGATTATTACTGTGGTTTGGGTAGCTGCTGTGTTTGTCACTGGGGGTGGTGTAGTTGCTGTGCTTGGAGCTGGAGTAGCTGCGCTGTCCATTACTCCGCCCTCAGATCCAGAGACCTTTTTTTCCTTTTGAAGATGTTAGACAGTGTTGAACAGGGCTCTGTAAGCATAAGCCAAGCCCCAGCACGTTGCCATGATTTGTCCATCTCTGGTGTGACCAGAATGATCACACACCTCCTTTAAGTGTTTTACTAATTTTTCTTGATTTTGCATTTGCATTGGTGAAGTTCCAAAGCACTGGAGGGGCCCACCAGCCTAGATACTTGCCCATACTATCCCACACACCCTGCCACTCATGACTGCCCAGCCTTGGGGAAAATCTCTCGGCCATCATGGATTGTAGTCTAACCCCAGACATGGCCCACACCCCACTCTGCTTAACTCTCCGCACCAGACTAAATAGTTGTGAGTAAAACATATTCAGTATGTGTGCCAACATGATAATTCCCATCACCACCAGCAGGCAGATCTCAAGGGTATCTAAAAGGCCATTCAAAACCTTCAGAATTCTCAAATAGTGTTGTAAACGGTCTGGTGGGGGAGCTGGGAGCACAAAAGAATGTCTCCTTCACAGGCTGACCACCCGAGGAGGTGAAAAGAGACGTGTAATTGCTAAGAACTTCCATTATATACCTCCCAAAGTATAGAGTTGGTGGCCACACTGGAAACACAAACCGGGTCAGTTTCATGATCACTGTGTCTATTGTATTAACAATCCATGCAATACAGTATAATGTAACAAGAATCTTAACCCAAAACCCAGATCTGAAAAACATTAAGATAAGAAGAACCGGCTGTAAGTAAAGTATCATACACTGAACCTGTGAGAACCAGAGCAACAACTTTGAGAGCCAGTAAATCAGCATTGTGACAAGTGGCTATTTTGTGTTTATCTCAACCCTTAGGTGCCACACGTTGGGCGCCAAAAACTGTCATGGTTTAAGCCGTAAATTTCACTTCTCCCTCCTTTCCCCACCGCCCCCCCCACTCCAATGGGGGAGCAATGGGGAGAAGAACCAAAGAAAATGTAACTCCCACGGGTTGAGATGAGAACAGTCCAGTAACTAAGATACAATACAAATCACTACTGCCACCACCAATAACAATAATAATGACAAAGTAAATACAAAGGAAGAAGATACAACCCTTTCGCCACCCGACTGAGCCGAGAGAGCAAGCGGGAAGAGCCAGTGAGAGCCCGCCAAAAACCCCCACTTCCCGGTTCCTCCTCCCTGTATTCTACATTCTGGGCATGACGTGCTGTGGTATGGAATAACCTCATTGGTCAGCCCGGGCCAGGTGCCCTCTCTCTGCCTCCTCCCAGTTCTCCTCTCCTTCCCGGCATAACATGAGACTCAGGGGAAAGCCGAACCCATAACAGCGCCCTGTCCCGCCTCTTCTCAGTTCTCCCCTACTCCCCGGCGTAACATGAGGCTCGGAGAAGCCGAACCCATGACAGCCCATGACAGCTGCATTGGGCCAAGCAGAATGCTATGGTTTGGGGTGGGTTTTTTATTCCAGACACTGAAAAAGGTGAAGGTATCAGCGCCAGATATTGAATATATTAGCAGAGAATGAAGATACACAAGATTTCATTTGTGCTAGAGCATCTCAATCATAGCGTACCTCAACTTAAAAATGCTGTATTGAAAAATTAAATTGGTAGATTAAAAAGGCAAGAAGTATAGACAGTATACATGCTGGAAACCTCCTTAACAACTGTAGTTTACCTGAAAAACAGTAAGAGAACAAGCTTAACGTCTCATCTTTCCTGAAGTTTCCCTGTTTACAAAACAACAGACTTAACAGACATCTATCAACCTAAGATTCAGTCAGTGAATTGCTTATGTGGCTGACTTGAAAAATCCAGGCACAGAAACAACTGATATGCCATTAAAAATTTATACACATATATGGTAGCTGACTTCAATTCAGTCCAAATTAGGGACTTCAATTCAAAATGGGTTTTGGCGACACTGTATGGTTTTGTGTAATAACTTAATTTCACCCACTACCACTTTTGGGTAGCAACTGCAGTCATGTGTTATATGATCCATCTTATTGAGATTTCTCCCCCTAAAATAACTCATCATGTAATATTTTCTGTCTATTAAACAACAACAACAGCAACAAAACAAAACAAAACAAAACAACAACAAAATAAAACCCCACACCAATCCCCATAAACCAAAACTGAACTCTTTTCCTAGGAAAGCAAACAACTTAATGATCAAACAGACTAAAAGCTTCAGACTGCTTTATTTTTTGCCCTTGTCATAAAGAAAACTGATAGAAAGGGAACAGGGAGACTGATTACTGAAGATGAAATTCAGTCTCTGAGTTCTGATGATCTCATAAGTTTTTATGGGTCTGACAACAATTCTTGACTGAATTACAGGCATGTTAGTAATCTATTTGAATCCATTTTCATATATGATATCAGTATCTCTTTGGCCACTATTCTACGTCAAAACCAAGGTAAAATCAGATTTTGATCACCTCAGCTGGGCTGAAGTTTGCCTTTATTTCTTTTGGGTAAGTTTTACATTGGAGAATACTGTTGCTATTCTCATGCATTTCTGTAGCTTTCCCAGAAGAAATTTTTAAGGATTTGAAAGTCAAATAAAAATTGAACTTTCTAAAAGATGATAAACAGCAGCCTCTATCTTATTTTGTGTGTAGGTTGCTAACTTTCCTTAATGTTGTAAAGGGAACCCATTCACCTAACAGATAAGAGCCTGCACATCCTTGTTCAATTACAGTCTCCAATTCGCAGTACTCGTATCACGGAAGACAATGATGACCAACCCATATGAATATTCCACTGGATTAACAGCTGTTAGCCATAATTGCATTAAGTAATATTTGATCTAATCATTCTAACTTGGGTTCATAAATACTTGTACTGGATGCCCATAGCAAGGTCTTGGCAGTATGGGTTCTGCAGGGCAGTCTCTGTGGAAAGACACGAGGGGTTGCCCCAAGCTGAACACAGTTCAAGCTGACTTCAGTGGACCCCCCACCGGACGTACCTGAGCTCCTCAGCTAAGCATGTGATGTCACTTTAAAAACATATTTATAGAAAGGGAAAAAAAGACAGTGAAAGTGAGAGAGAATAAAAATGAGAATGAGAAGAGAGAATATTAATGTCAGAGCCAGAGGAGGTGCTCTATAGTGAGGATCTCCACACCACAGCTCACGGAAGACCCACAGCTGCTGCAGATGGGTATTCCTGAAGAAAGTGCAGCCCATGGACAGCCCACACTGAAGGAGATGAAAAGCATGAGGAGTAAGGAGAAGCAGCTAGAAACCACTGTGCACTAGTTATAATTACCCCCACTTTCCTGCACTGCTCAGGTCTGGGAGGGGAGTCTGAATAAGTGACGTTGAGAAGGGGGGGAAAAGATATTTTAATGTCTTTGTTTCTCACTACCTATGTACATATTGGCAAATGTTAAATTAACCTTCACCAAGTACAATCTGTCTTGCCCACAACAGTAAATGGTAAACAAACTTGACTCATGAGCTTTTTTATCCTATTTTCTCCTGATGTCATGCTGAAGAGGTGGAAGAAGTGAGCAGCTGGGGGGTATTTTGGATATTAGCCAAGACAAGCCAACTGTAACACTTCACAGTGTCTTTCTGTTTTCCTCTTTTAGACTTTCCAGACTAATTCAAGATTTTAATTCATTAGTTACCTGTCAGTGACTATCACCTTCGTCCATCTGAGATTCAAACATCAGATAGCTATTACTTCAGTTACGTTAATGATCCAATTGGTCTGAATAACATCAACTATATTGAGTGCATCCAAGGCCAAATAGTTTGCAGCATTTTAATCATTTGACAAAAGTATTAGTTTAATTTTATGTTCAGCTTCCAAAGCTGCCTTTGAAATATTGATTCTGGTAAACTAATTTTATCAACTAAATCCGAAGAGTTTGTGTAGGCCACCTTCCAGGCCACTTCAAGTATAAATTAAGTTCTAGATTCCAGAGAAACAAAGAAACACAATAGATAGTGCCAATATTTTTCTTCTTGACCTTTTAGACCATGCTGACACAATGTGGATTCCAGTTTCTGCTGTTATATAACATCATTTGTACAGCTTCAGGGGTTTTTCCATAGCTTGCAAGGAAGCCATTATGCAGGAGCCTACATTCAGTTTTAGGGGCTTTCAATCCCACTGAAGAAAAGACTGTCAAAAAGGAGCAATGTTTTTGAGCTTTCCAAGGAAAAGACTGGTCTCAGGACTCAGCACTGGAAAGACTTCCATGCACAGACAGATTTACATGAAAAAGGTTCCCACAACGCATTGTTCTGGTTTCAGATGGAGTAGAGTTAATTTTCTTCTTAGTGGCTTGGGCAGTGCTGTGTTTTGTCTTTAGTCTGAGAACAAAGCTGGTAACACAAGAATTTTTTAGTTGTTGTTCAGTAGCTCTTACACTGGTCAAGGACTTTTCGGTCTCTCATGCTCTGTAAGTGAGGAGGGGTACAAGAAGCTGGTAGGAAGCAGAGACAGGACACCTGAGCCAAACTGGTCAAAGGGGTATTCCATACCACAGCACATCATGCCCAGTATATAAACTGAGGGGAGTCACCCAGACAACCCAGATCACTGCTCAGGTCAGTCTGAGTATCAGCCATCTAGTGGTGAGCAATTGTACTGTGCATCACTGCTAGTCTGTTTTTTTTTCCTTTCCCCTTTTAGTTTTACATTCTCTCCCCTTGTTATTTCCCTTACTAGTAGTAGTAGTAGTATATTGTACTTTAGTTATTAAACTGCTCTTATCTCAACCTGCGAGTTTTACATTCTTTCTAGTCTCCTCCCCAGCCCACCTGAGGAAGGCAGGGGGTGAGTGAACATCTGCATGGTTCTAAGTTACCATCTGGGCTTAAATCGCAGCATGCATAAACATGGGTAAGCTTATGCACTACAAGGCACTTAGAAGCATCTACAAAAATACTCATTGGTCTTAACATACCAATGACTGGGTTTAAATTCACCATTCTAGGCCACAGGATTGAATATATTCAGTATTCCTAGATGCTTATATTTAATTCCTTTGCCTGTTCAGGATATATGCTTTTCTGATTCCATTACGACTCCTTTTACCAGTTGAGTTTCACCCGGTTTGTTCCCTGCCTTTGTTGTCTGAAGGAAGAGGAGAGAAAGGAGAAGGAAGACCTGCACTGTTCATGCTGTTGCTAGCATTTCTGCAGAGTGTCCACTTATGATGGGAAGTCAATGTTCACCCTTTGTTTCTGTTTCCTGCACATCATTTCTAACAATTATTTTCAGATAAACTACCTTAAATGAAAAGTCAGAAGGAAAAGTTTGTTACTCTTTTATTGTCCTTGGAACAGAACATAAATATGGCCAAACTGGATCTCACATAAGTTAAGTCTAGTTTGACATTGCCTGTAATCACCAATAATAGATGCTTAGAGAAAAAGTAGTAATAGCTTAAGAAAAGCCTGACACTTCTTCCTAAAGATCCCCCACTCATCCTCCAGAAATCACAATAAACCTGACAAAAAAAACAAACCTAGTTAAGTACCAGCCAACGGTTTCATTTCTCCATGAACAATAACTCTCAAAGCTGCTGTGGCAAAGAGTAGTTATTTATCCAACACAAAATACAATGTCAGTACATGCCTGGGATTCCTTTTCTCAGTCTTTATTATATATTCATGTCATGTCTCACATGTAGGATCGTTTTCAGACTTTTTTGCTCATAGTAACATGCAGCATTGTTTATAGAACTCTCCATACTCTTTTTAAAGGAAAACAGACAGTAAGAACAAATGGAGCTTGATATGTGAATTTGACTGCCAAGATGCACTTCACTTTCACAGAAGATAGCCATTTGCAGCATTCTCCTTATCACTGTTAGTCAAATACCCTTTGGGATCATGCCCTCCTTCATTTATCAGAATGAATACAAGCAAAATTTAGTCACTTGAAAACCAAAATAAAGAAGCTTGGTCCTGTTTAACTGCTGCTAAGGCATTTTCAGTGAGACTACTAAGAAAATATGATTGATAAAAACTTCAAGGAATGTTATTTAATCTGATAAGAAAAGATTTTAAGACTGTGATAAAATACCTTATAAGCCAAATAAAAAATTGAAGAAGCATAGTTTATTATCTTACTTCAAATGGGAGCTCTGTTATTTCCATATTTCCAGACAAATCCAGTTTTTCTAGATTCTCACAGTCACCCAATTCTGGAGGAACTGACTTCAAATTATTGAAACTCACATTGAGAACTCTGAGATTTTTCAAGCAGCCTGTGAGGGAAAGATAATAAAATAAGCATGTTTAAATAAATAAATAAATAAAAATAATTTTTAAAGGGAGAAAGTAAAACTAAAAAGCATACTTACTTCAGTAAAACAAAACAAAACAAAAAACAAACAAACAAAAAACCCTCCTTAATTTGGTGATGAGTAAGAGATTAATAAATATTTTCTGCAATGGTTACTAATACTGGAGGCAGCAATAGTGCTATGTAACACTCAAATGCACTTCCCTTAATCTGCAATGTTTTTGGCAAGAGTTTAAAAGGAGGCAGCAAAGACTTGCAAAGATCTTTATTCTACCAGGGATAAGATACATATTGACCCAATTGAAACTAGAGAAGTTGACTTCTGGTTTGGCTACTTTAGAAAACTTGTGTGCTAACTGAAAGTATCTTAGTATTTTTTGCAGAACTTCTTAATTGGGAACAATTTCTCTTGCTAAACTTACAATATTACGAATTCTCTCTCTGGTATGCAGCACTGCATGGTTTTGATTATGAAATATAATGGACATGTGCCTTTGTTTCATTATATTCTCTATAGAAAGTTATCGTTCTTGTTAGATTAATCTTCAGGCCCTTATTTTAGGTTACATTTAGTCACATTTAGTCACACTGTACTTTCTGTTTCTTTGATTTATAGGATGACAAAAACAACTTTAGAAAACTCCTTAAAATTCAAGATGCATCATACTGAAAAAGTGTACATTATACTGTAGCACAGTCAAAAGGGGAAAAAGTAAGGAATTTGAACATTAGCAAAGGGATTCTTAAATACATACATAACAAAATGAGAACATTCTACATTCTATGGACAGCTATGTTGTTGCATTACATGGGTGATCATAGAATCACACTCACAAACAGTTCTCAGTGGGAAGGGACCTTCGAAAGATCATCTAATCCGAAGCCTTGTGAAACCTGACTGAACACTTCCCATGATGAGGCATTCACAACTTCCCTGGGAAACCTCACTCTCTCATCACAAAGCATTTCTTCTGTTCTCCAGTCTAAATCTGTCTTATTTCAGTTTAAAAACATTGTCCCTTGTCCTATCACTCCAGGTCCTGATATAAAAAGTCTTTCTCCACCTTTCACATAATTTTGCTTTTGTACTGAAAGACAGCAATGAGGTCTCCCTGGAGCCTTCTCTTCTCCAGGCTTAACAACCACAACTCTCTCAGCCTTTCTTTACAGGAGAGGTTTTCCAGCCCTCTGACAATTCTCATGGCCTTCCTCCAGACGCACTCTAAGAGGTTTATGTGTTTCTTGTAGTTTCTTGTACAGTATATCTTTCTCGTACATGGAGTACTTCATCCAGTTTATGAAGTACTTCAGTACTCCAGTACTTCAGAAATGGGATGAAGTGCTCCACATGGAGTCTCGCAAGTGCGGAGCGTAAGGGGAGAATTACTTCCTTCAGCCTGTTGGCCACGCTTGCTTTTTTGCAGCCCAGGATACAGCTGGTTTTCTTGCACTGCTAGAGGGCATTGACAGCTCATGCCCAGCTTCTCAATCACCATTATACCCAAGTCCCTCCTTGTGAGGATGCTCTGAATCCATTCATCCCCTGGCCTGTATTGTTATTGAAAATAACCCCAACTGAAGGAGCAGGACTTTGCAGTTAGCCTTATTGACTTTCAGGAGTTTCACATGGGCCCATTCCTCAAGCCTGCCAATGTTCTTCCTTCACTCAAGAACATCAACTGCACCACCCAGCTTGGTATCATCTGCAATATTCACCTCTAACCAGTGATATTCCTGCAATATTCTCCTCTAACCAGTGATTCACAAGCAAAAGCAATATTAAGAAACTTAAATGCAATTCAACAGCTGGAAATCAGGAAAGAACAACATCTTATGTCAACAAGTTCACAGAGCAGACCATGTATTGGTAAGCCAAGACAAAACATACACAAAATCCATAATTTTATATTATATCAGTCTTATATTTGTAATCAAATTTAAAACTTAATCTCTTGTTTCATGGCATTTGGATGATGCTGAAGAGAATCTTTCTACAGTACATCTCAAATGCTCAAAACAGTGTCATAATAGTGATCCTATCCTTAGACTCTAACATTTAAACTTTTTCCAAAGCAAAAGTTGGTTTACTTTTCACAATGTGTAGAAAAAAGTCAGATGGTGTTTCCAAATGTCGTGGTTTAAGCCACCCACCCACACAGTTTTCTCACTCACTCATTCACTCACCTCTTTTTCTTCCCCCAGTCCCGGGGGGATGGGAAGGAGAATCGAAAAAAAAATGCAACTCGCACAGGTTGAGATAAGAACAGTTTAGTAACTAAGGTATAACACAAATCACTACTGCTACCATCAATAATAATTCAAGAGAAATACAAGGAAAGAGAACTGCTCACCAAGCCCAACCCAACCAGTGCACCCCCCAGCAGCAAACCCCCCAATGCACCAAAAACCTGACCATGCCCTGCACCCCCAGTCCACCACCACACCCTTCCGGGTCTCTGCCCTCCATTTTCACATCCTGGACATGACGTGCTGTGGTATGGAATAACTCTTTGGTCAGTTTGGATCAGGCGCCCCGTCCTGCTTCCTCCCGGTACGCCCCTCCTCCCCAGCAAAGCATGAAACTCAGAAAGTCCTTGGCCAGACCAAAACATTGTCAAGCAGTAACTGAGAACACTGGTGTTATCAGCGCTGCTCCCAGGCCCAAAATCAAAAACACAGCGCTGCACCAGCTACCAAGAAGGAGAAAAACGACTGCTACTGCTGAACCCATGACACCAAAGGAAAAGAGAGTGAGGAAACAGGGAATTGAAAGCCCCACACTTTTTCCCTGAGAAATTGCTACTGTCAGACAGAGACATGCAGTTTGATGACCAATAATAGCAGCCACAAAATCACAGAACATTTTACAGAGTTTTCCTTGGACATGATATTGTCATCAAATGACGGTTGGACCACCCAAATCTTTCTCGCAGATGACACACAAGCCTTATATGGTAAGAACTCTGTTATGTTAAACTCTGCAGGTTGCAAGAGATTAAAATATGAAAGCTTCCACTCAGCTTCTTCCCAGTTTTAGCTCTGCCAGAAATAGAAACTGAGGTGGTATTTCAAAATTTAGCTGTCCTTTTAGGGAGGTAATTTTGCCTTTCTTATTCATTATGAGGTACTGTTTTATTTAAAATAGCAGAAGCAGAATTCTCTATAAGACTAAAACAGGTCTTGCTTTGCCAGTCCATTGCTGTCCCACAAGACAAGGCTGGTATAAGAAAGTAATAGAAGCCACTTAATGGTGTAATTGTGTGAACCAACTTTTTTTTCCAGATTTTTAACCATATGATAGAGGTTTAACCTACCCATTATGAAGTCTCACCAGTTTTGGTGTCATAATTTAGACAGATGAAGTTATTACTTCATGTGATAAGTGTCATGAACATCAACTTACCACCTTATTGCAATAAAATAATCACTGAACCAAAAATGTGTTAAAATAAAATACAGAACCAAACAATTGCAAATCTATCCCTCATCCAATTAATTTCTTAGTGAAGTAGAGCAAATCCCAACCACTTACTCATTAACACTGGAATGCTTTGAGTTTTCCTTTTGCAGTGGGATATTGTACAGGCCCTGTCTGGAATGGAGTCAGTTTTCCTCATAGCAGCCCATATGGTGCTATGTTTTCAATTTGTAACCAAACAGTGGTGATAACACACCAATGCTGTTGCTATTGCTGAACAGTGTTTACACAGCCTGAAGTCTGCCTTTTGTTTCCTCCACAGGGGTGTGCAAGTTGCTGAGTGGGAACAGGGCCAAGACACTGGACCTGAATTGAGCAAAGGAATACTGTAGCATATAATATCACATTCAGCAGTAAAAGCCAGGGCAGGGGAGGTAATGAGGAGGAGTCTTCTAAGGTGGCTATTGTTCAAAGGCTAGCTGGGCATTGGTCAGCTGATAGTGAGTGGCTGCTTTTGCATCATTTGTTGATTTTGTTTTGTTTTTTTTTTTTATTGTTTGTTTTTCTTCACTTATTAAACTGTCCTCATTTTGATGCATGAGTTTTCTCATTTTTGCCCTTCCAATTATCTCCCCATCCTGCTGCGGAGACTGAAAATGCAGCTGCAGGAGGCTGAGCAAGCTGCGTGCGATGTCTTAGTTTCCTATGAATGTTAACCCACAACAGATGTATTTCTGACTTTCTAGTTACTGAAATTTCTACTTCTCAGTTCCATTAGTAGCTGCAGAACTAATGTGGACAAGGCATCTAGTGTCACCAACATCCTACTCACCCTCTTACTTAACTTGGCTCTACGCATAACTGGGAGCCAAGGAGCAGAATTACTTACAAAAAAAAGAATCACAAAAATTTAACAGCCTTTCTGGGCAGAGTGACAGAAACAAGCACAGCTTCCCTGTATGACTTTTCTGCCTTCTGAAGCCACAACTTTTCAAGCTTTTTCCCTCTTTCACAGTTTCTAACATGTGTATCAATGCTCGTAGTATGGTTTGTTCCATCTGGCAGGTATAAGAAAGCAAGTAAGTAGAAGACACATCATATTTTTTCTTGTCATATATAATCTCTCTCTAATCCAACATCTTAGATGGAATCCACAATCGTCAGTAATTGCTGTGGCTAAGATTATAAGAAATACCAGAAAAAGCTGTGAGTCTTACAACTGAATATAATTCTGATAACAAACTCAGGACAGCATAGATAAGTTCACTGAGATCTGCAGGGAACAACTGCTTGCAATTCTGTGTAATAGCTGTTTTTTCACCTCTGAGCTCCCTGGTGGATTAAATTATGCCTCTCTCCCTCTAGGACCATTAGACATACATAGCACTTGACAAGACCTCCTGTATAAAACCTTTACACCACCACTTTACATAATCCTATTTTCTGATTTATCGCATTCTGTCTTAAAAATAGCTTGGTTTTTTACAACCACTGCTCTTATGAAAAAAAAAAAAAAGTTACAGAATTTCCATCTTTTCATGATTTGGAATGGTCTTTGGACTGCCTGTCTTAATTTATTTGTAGAAGTTTTATAATCATAAATTCACTTACCAATTTTATATTTAAACAGTCATTTTCCTTCCCTGGTGTTTTCTTCTCCGTGTTTTCATAGGCAGCAGATGTATCAGAATTTATTCTACTAACCTGAATAGCCAATTTTTCTAATCTTTTCTCACAACAGAGAAATTCCTTCCTAGAATAGTCTTAATTGACTTTTTTTACATCTCTTCCAATTTCAAATAACTTACCTTGAAACTAGGTGACCACAGATTTATGTATGTATCACACTGCATGATCTATCTGTGACTGTTAGATTAGGAATTCTGTTTCTTGAATTATTTACATTCAATGAGCTCATGATTTGCTATACAAATTATTAGCTCCTGAGTACATGATCTTGAACTCTGCAATCATGAATTTAATCTGTCTACTTTTTTGGAAGCCCACTTGTTTATTCAGCTTTCCATATTTCCCTCTGTTTGTGCAGTGACAATAACACCCAAACTGTGTCAGCAAAAATTTCAGTAGCCTAGTTCCTCAAAATAATTAAGAAACAAACTCAAGACTAATTCTTGAGAAACTCCTCAAGTTGACACACTAATTCTTGAGAAACTCCACTTCCTCCCAAATGATAGCTTCTCTTTCCTTTGCTCATTTTTACAACTGCTGCATCAAAATCCGTTTTGTTAGATTCAAATATTCATTTTCCATAGTTCATTGTATCAAATATTTTATGGGTTGCCAAATAGACAAGACCTACCTTTTGAAGCCAAATCATCTCAAAAGAATATAGAAACCAAAGAAGTTGGGCACAACTTGCTTTTCTTTTATTAACTTTTAATTTCAACCTAGTTTTCATTTAGCTACATGTCTCCAATTATTCTTTCTGCTAAAAACTGGTTAGAATTCTTACAAGCAACAACCTACACAGAGGTAGAATTAGGCTATATGAAATGCCTGAATGATAACCCTGGTTGCAGGCTGATATATTTTAGTTTCTCAGACAAATGGAGATGACTGTCGCTCTTCTTTTCCCCTAGACCTGTTAAACAAGGCCACTAGAAAGAGCAAAATTATACAATTATAAGACAACACTCATGACAATTCAAGATTCTGAAATCCAGGTATTTTAGCTGACAGTGCAAAGCTAAGGAGCATCCTGAAATGTGTCCTGAAACAACCTTCGAATAACAGTATTGTCAGTAAGATTCCAGCAATTCTCACCCAGTTTATTTCAATAACAGACGGGGGATTGGTAGGGGTAATGGGGTAAAAGGTGTTGTAAGGCAATATGAAGGACTTTCACTACCCTGTAACCTGCATTTAGGGACTTATTTACACTTTCTTAGTGCAGAAGCATCTCCAGCCTCTTCTGTATGGGACCCACTCATCACCATGCTTAATGAGTATGCAATACAGCCATTGAGATAGCCTTAGGAAGGAAAAGAGAAAGTGACACTCCCTCACAGCTACCCAAACGTAAAGCAGGATTTGACTGCCATACCTGCCACCTATAGATTCATATAATACTGAAACACAGCTTCTCAATTAAAAACAGAAATTATAAAATTGTTGCTGCTAAAAGACTATTGTTAACTATGCTTAATGCCACTGAATTTTCAGTTCCAAAAAAATGAAAATGAGGGAGTTAAACAGCTAATGCCTCTGTGTTTTCCACAAAAAGGCAGTAAAAGCAGTAATGAAATCCATGGCTTCCTTGGCAGTTTCACAATTAAGACTATTTTAGTTTTAAGTGGGAGCCGTAATGCCATAGTTGTTGCCTAAGATGGCATTTATTTCTAGTTTAAATTTTTAATTCTGTATTAAAAAAAAAACCAGTAATTAAACTCTATAATTTCTGGTGGGTAATGAGCATAGTAATAATGATAATGCAACTTCACTTTTAGACAAGTTTACATTAGTGTTCCTAACAAGGTGTCAGAGGCAAAATGCGGATTGTGTCACAGAGAGCCTTTATTATCTAAGGATCTCATTCAGTACAAATGCAGATCCACTTGTGTAAACTAGAGTAAAATGCAAAGCAAATCATTGCCTTGATCTGCAATTATCTGGTAGCAGTTTCATATAGGCCAAGACAAATGGTCTCCTAATTTCAGTCTTCTCTGATGAACTGGTCACATTGCTTTTGATTTATCTGAAAGGAAACATTGCTGCTCAAGCTTACATGTAACATTACAACATCAATCTTTTTGGTTTCTCCTTCTGCTCAAAGCACCCAAGGAAAAGAGCGATGAAGACTTCCTGACCAACTTTTGCATAACAAACTTGCAAAATCTTATTTTGCTAGTAGGGTTTATAAAAGCTGTAGCACAGTATTCATGGGTTAGTAAAATTTCATTCTTTAACCAGCCTTCATGTGTCCAACTGATTAAATTCAAACATACTAAGAGAAATTTCAAGTGGCTATTATGAACAAAAACTAAAAAGGATGAAGCTTGGTATCTCAGTCAGTGGTCAGAAGTGTATTAGTACAATATGAGGGTGGGTAAGAAGGATTTCATGTAGTAAAATAAAAGTAGAAAAATGTGAAGAAATTCATGTGGGCTGAATGGACTTTCGGGAAGAAAATGTAGGGTGATTGTCTGCTGAAAGGGCTGAAACAAAAATTAATTAAAACAAAAATGCAATGAGATGAAATGGAGATATTTTGGCAGATCAGAAACTCTAGAAAAATGTGTGAATTCCTTCTTTTCATATGAGCAGATAAACTGAAATATGGATTCTCATCTCCCTGGGGATGCGCAGAAAAGAGTTTATCTTCCAAGGGCAAAGTACAGCATAAGCTCAGTCTCTAGATTTGAAAATACTTTCTGAGTATCAGAAATAAATGTGGAGTAAACTGTTCAGGAAGAGTAGAACAACAGAGTCATAGAATCATAGAATGGTTTTGGTTGGAAGGGACTTTAAATAACATTTAATTCCAAATCCTCTGCCATGGGCAGAGATACCTTCCACTTGATGAGGTTGACATAGCCCCATCCAACCTGGCCTAGAACACTTCTAGGGATGGGACATGATCACTTTGGAAACTGAAGAAGCTTCTTGAATAAAAATTATCCATCATAACTAGAATGATGTTCACAACCTCTGATATTCCCATTGTGACCCAAGGAAGATGGAGAAATAAATCACAGAGTTTGCTAATATTAATCTGCTCTGTATAGGAGGTATGTGTTCTGATATTGTTATATATCATGTAGTTCCATAGCGCAATATCACAGTCAATAGATAGGAATCTTTTGGTAAATCCAATTTATGCAATTGGCAGTATCCAAGGTAATGGTTACAGTCTGAGCTCAGTACCAATGGCACTATTTAAAATCCTTTTAAGAAATTCAGCTTAATAAAGTACTGACTTTTGTATGATCCAGTGATGTTGAAATTTGTTAAAGCAGTATGATTGTATTACATTTTAGTACAACATTCCCATTTTTGATACTTAAGTAGATGAATAATAAAGATTATTTCCTCTCTAGTTGTTCCAATTAAAAGAACAATTTTGTATTTTTGCAATGCACTAACCAAGGGTTAAATTCTGGGAGCTTTCCAGCTGTTCCGGTATGAGAAGCGATCTTTTCAGCTGCTAGCCTTAAAGCAATTGGTATCCTCTTAAAAACAACTTGCAACAAAGGTGCTCAATACTTCCTCTTCAAGTTGGGAATAAAAACAAAATTTTCCTCAGCAGTGTACAAGACTGAGCTGTTGGACAGATAGTATCCAATACTAAATAAATTGAAAAGGTAAAAGATGAATCTGCAACTAGACTCCATTTCAGCTCAGAATATGTTTTTTTTTCTTGGAAACTCACACATGAACTCACTGGAAATCTGATTAATAGAAAATGCTATATTAGGTATCTAGAAGTCATTTACTACTCTATTACTGATAGTTTTCCCCTCTGAGTTCTAGGAAATTGGATTAATAGCAAGCACAAATGAAATACTGTGAGGTAGGGGAGGAGCCCAAAAAATCCCTGTGATTTCTTATTAAAATGGGTCTCTAAAGCACAGCTATTTTTCCTCTTAAATATTTGGCATATCAAAAATGTGCAAAAACATAATGAGGTACAAATATTTTATTAACAGCTCTTTGAAATATTTCATGAATAATTTGTGGGACAAAGAATCCTGATGCAGCCTCTCTATCCCATCCCAGCACAAAAGCTTTGGGATCACATGAAAATGCAGTTCACTACTTCCTGTGTGAATATGGGAATATATTCTATTGGATATTTTTTTAATTATAGCAATTGTTAATGTACTATCACTAATTGATATACAGCAACTGCACTGCAGCCATGCACTGAGAGCCAGAACTGCAAACTCACCCAGCAGCCATTGCCAAAAAAAATCCCATAGCTACACCCCTGCTCATGATTTTTTTCTGTTATTCCTGGGAAAAACCAGACCTGACAACTCTGAAACAGACAAAAAGTCCATTTTGGCGTTTTCTCCACTTTTGTATACTTGTTTCCATGAAAATGTTTACTATTCTATAAAAAGAATCAAAAGTATTCTTATCTACCTTCTGATCCAGATTTGATCTGCTCCAGTGCATAGGTGGTAATAGCTAAAAGCGTGATTTGAAATGTCTCAGAATTGATTCAGGTCTATGTTCTGTCTGATCCAGAGTAGAGCTTCTAAATCAGCTTCTAAATCCCTTCTAAATCAGGCAAAACAGGAGCATGTACTTCAGTTCCTGCTATTTTAGTCCAAAGACTGCTGCTGCAATACTCTTTTCCACCAAAAATATTTTTAGCATCCTCTGTTCTTTCACACTTTTAAAGCCCTCTTGCGAGAATCAAAAGTAATCTGAACATGGCTCACCAGTTTAGCTTCTGCTGGATGATTTGTTGATATAAACTTGGCTTCAATTCTGTCTGAAGATTAAAGACTCAACAGCACGCATGTTACTGCCAACTTCAGCCATCTGTCATTTACTCTCAAGTACATTTTATCTGTGATATTTACCTACTTGCTGCTATTTTGTAAACAGAACACAAAATAATGGATACCTTAGCATTTAACCTTTCCAGAGCCCTTACATCTGATTAAACCCCCAGTCCCAGCACCTTGCTTAGATAGAGCTCCCAACCCAAACCCACATCATTTTTTTTCCCTGTGATAATTTAGCAGTTAGATGATTAAAATATGAAAAGTTTCATTTTGAAGCAGCATCCAAACACTTCAAAATATCCAAGACCTTTCCTAATAATGTCTTATTAAAATTATTATTTCCAATACATACTGTACGTATATACAGTACATGAAATAAAATCACAGCCATTTGCAAGCAAACTACATTACTTGTCAACAAAGAGAGCATTATACAAATTGAGATAAAACTTCTGTGTAATTTATGCCATAACAGCAACGGCAGGTCCATTTCATTACTAACTGGAGGTTGGACTATCAACACAGGATGTTCACTAAGACTGAAAATCATTAGGCAATTTTGTCAAAAAAAGTGTTGCAAAGTTCAGCTGTAATAGTCTTGGAGGGACTTTTTTGTATTATTTCTTTCTGAACTATATCAGGAAATCTGTGTCTTTGCTTGAATAGGCTAGAATTACTGCTGTGATGTAGCAATAGTATATAAATAGCATCTACAGCTAACCAGATTTGTTAATTTGGTTATGCAGTTTCTCAAAATGAAAGGTTTAAATCCAGATTTCTTCAAATGTGTGTACAGTCATGCCTACACTCATTTGATGTATCTTGGAAAAGAAATTTCTGAACAAGAATTCAAATACAGGCTGGACAGAGAGGAGATTCAGAGCAGCCCTGCAGAGATGGACTTGGGGGTGTTGGTTGATGAGAAACTTAACATGAGCAGGCAGTGTATGCTTGCAGCCCAGAAAACCAGCCATATCCTGGGCTGCACCAGAAGGAGTGTGACCAGCAGGTCAAAGGAGGTGATCCTGCCCCTCTGCTCAGCTCTCAGGAGACCTCACTTGGAGTATTGTGTGCAGGTCTGGTGTCCTCGACGTAAGGAGGACATGGAGCTGTTGGAGCAAGTCCAGAGGAGGGCCACGAGGATGACCAGGGGACTGGAGCACTTCCCGTCTGAAGACAGGATGAGAAAGTTGTGGCTGTTCAGCCCGAAGAAGAGAAGGCTGCGTGAAGACCTCCTAGCAACCTTGCAGTATCTGAAGGTGACCTATAAGCATGCTGGGGACTGTAGTGATAGAACAAAGGGTAATGGGTTCAAACTTAAACAAGGGAACTTTAAGTTAGATATATGGAAGAAGTTCTTTACTGTAAGGGTGGTGAAGCACTGGAATGGGTTGCCCAAGGAAGGTATCAATCCCTGGCAGTGTTCAAGGCCAGGTTGGAAAGAGCCTTGGGTGACACAGTTTAGTGCAAGGTGTCCCTGCCCATGACACGGGGGCTGGAACTAGATAATCTTAAGGTCCTTTTCAGCCCTAATTATTCTATGATTCTATAATTCACTGTTAAAAGGAGGGCGGTGTGTGTTATAACACTGTGTTTGAGGCAGGACCTCCTGTAAACAGTGGGCTAGTATTCACTGGCCATTTTTATTTACATAAAAAAAACATAACAAAAACATGAAAAGGAAGAAAGCCACACCTTCTATGTAAGCTAGAGAGATAAGCATATTAGAGGGAAAGTGAATAAATGGCAATAACAAGAAACTACCACTACCAATCATTTAAACACAGTTGAAAGAACAGTGATTGCTGTTAGAAACATTTCAGGCTTTTTTCCTTGTTTCCTGAGAAAGGTCTGGTATGGTCTCTACATGACCTTCTGCAGAGAATTTGTTAAGCTAGAATGATCTGGCTTTGTTCCTTTATTATGGAAGCCCACTTCATAATCACTTTTTCTTGAGGCTCATTTTCAGTGAGGATGTACATTATTACATGACTAAAGAAAAAAATTTATTAGTCTTTACCTGCCCTGATTGTTAAGCAGCAACCCCTTAAAATCTTACTTTTAATAGTTAAGGGTAGACTCTGGAAGAGAACAAGCCCTTTCCCCTTCCTACACACCACCTGATAAGAGGTATTTGTCCATTAAACTCACTGACCCATCTGAGCTCTACGGTCTAAGTACTGACAAAACAGTTAGTGTTTATTTTATGTCCATCATCTCCTGCTTGTGTCTTGTTTATGATTTGTTAATGCATTTAGCTGGCAGGTTGAAACTATAAAATATATCTCAATGTAATTGGGAAATTTTCTGTGTAAAATATTATGTTAGTAAATAAATCAAAAGCATGAGTGTTACTCTACTAATAGAGTAGAAAAGAGTAGCAAAGTCTAGCACTGGCTTTTGTGTTTCTGGATGCTCTCTCTCTTCGTCTTAGTTAACCCTATGATAACTATGGAGGTGGAGGTTTTAGTCTTAATCTCTTTAAGCTGCCAGCTGTTATTGTACATAAGAAATACTAATCATGGTGAAAGCTTAGGACTACTGCATTTAAAAACTAAGTCTGAAGTATTAGTACAACTAGGTGCATGACCTCAACTACAGGGGCCTCATAGTTGACCCAGGTTTTCAGTTCTTAAATGTACCACTAGATATAGCAATGGTTTTTACTGAACTCATTATAAGATTCAAATTCCTTTTTACTACAATCCTATGTTTCAATTCATTTTGTTTGAGGTTTACAATTCTATAATATTTCTATTTTTCTTAATTTATAAGGAACGTAAAACACCACCTGCTCTCAGGAAGAGCTCTCCATTGAATACAAGCAACAACTGCCTTATAGTCAGATAGCAAAAACGTGTAATTTTTTTGCCATGTTTGAGCTCTATTACATATATGGTATTGCCTACAATTTGAGAAGTATAATTACAGCCAGAGAGCTGCAGAAATTTTGAGGTGACTCTTCACTGGAAATGAGAAAAGACAATTATCAGTGAATGAGAAAGAATATCCACATAAATTCTTTTTCCTGCAATATAATTAAATGGCATAAGTATAACTTGCTGAATATCTTGAGCCATCTTACCAATTTCTACTGGGAGATGGTTGATTCGATTTTTTGACAACTCCAGTACTCTCAGATCTTGAAATAATGCAATGTAGGCTGGAATGGTTTGTATCAATGTATTGTACACATGCCACTCTTTCAGGTAGATCTGTTCTTTCAGAGAATCTGGAAATTCCTGTAAGTAAGTAAGAACACGTAAATCAAAAGCATTAAGTTAGAACTTTGTTCTACCATGTTTCTAAATACAGGGGGCAAAAATTCCACAGCCAAATGTCAACACTTTGCCTTAATTATCTTGGTGTAGAACAAGTTTGCCAAACCCTCATAGGAGCAGTTTGCTTTTGAAGAGCATTGCAGATGCATGTAACCACATGTTCATTTTTCAGCTCCTGATGCAATCTTTTTGCTGTAAAACTGAAACTTATCTGAAGTACTCAATCTGGTTTGTATCTCCCATACTATCTTTTTTTTCAGCTGGAGGACTTTTTTTTAGAACACATTTCAGTGCTTTAATTCACACATCAAGATGTAGTAAAATGCAACACAGAAGAATGGGTGTATAAAGAGTATTTAAATAGGGCATGGCATAAAAAAAATGTGTGACCATGTTCTTAATACCTCCAATGTTTAAAATTTTTTTTGCCAAGGTGGAACACAGCCCAAGGAACAGAAACTTTTCAGACAGGACACATACATAACACCTTTTCAAAGTTTTTTTCAAATAAGTAACTTCACTTTTGAAGTTATTTCAGCAATGTTTGAAAATTTTCTTACTAAATTTCTTTAGGAAGAATAAAAATACTCAATTTTTAAATCAGTCCACAATTGCATTTAATTCTTGCTTTAGTCATGCAGAATCTGTTTCTTTAAGATTTCTAGTATTGCTGCAAATACACAGGGAAAAAAAATTGCTTCTAAGTTATCGTCCAAAATCTCCAGTGTATAACAGTTTCTGAAACTAAAAGTTTTAAAGCCTTTAATTCTTAGAAAATTGCTTTAGTTAATTGGTATTCAGTTTGATGCACACATCTGTCTTTGAATTATGTTATCAAATTCCTTGAACAAGAAAGAGACAAAAATCAATTCAGAAAGTCAAAGGTCAAATCATTTAAATTCCTCTTTGCAAAGCAGCACATAATTTAACAGTTTGTCCTGGTTTTTATATCACTGTACATTGGAAACATCTGGAATTAATAATCAGGGTGTAGTGCTATCACTAATTGAATTCCGTAAAAAGACATGTAAGAGTTCAGCCTTTAATTCCTTTATAACATCCAAATTTATTCTTATGTATAAAGAATACAACGCAGTAGTAATTACTGGGGTTTATACACAGAACTTTGCCCAACTTTTTTTTCTTTAAATATTTCATAGATTGCCCAAGGCATTATCAAGAGTTATGCATTTTAATTGTTTTTTTTATTAGTTCTGAACTTCTGAGCTAGGAATATTGATGCTTAATTCTTAGCTAAATTAAAACATCCAACTGGCTATTGCTGCCTCTAATACCAGTTCTGTTTCAATTCCCACATGCAGACACTTAGGCTGTATACGTAGTTCTACCTTGCTACTTGCCCTTCAATATTTGGTATGAATCATTTAATTTCTTACTTTGTTTTATCACTAGGTGTATATTGCATTGTGATCCATCTTCTATATTTGCCAGTTTTTGACATTTAAAAAATAAAATGCCTTAGGGCTGATAAGGGTAAAATTCTCCAATTTTCTATGGGTTTCAACTCCTCCTTCTTCAGAAATATACAAAAAAATAAAAGAATAAATACCAACTGCAAATTCAATTAGCACTGTCTCACATGTACATAATTGAGAATGCAGCACATAGGGGATAGCATTTAGCTAGAGTGTCATAGATGCCACTGTATGGAAGAACCCTGATTTCACAGAGAAAACAGAAGAATAGTCATACTGGAGGGAAAAAAAGATGTCTGGGTAACATATACCATTTGCCACTCTTGTTTCTTCACAGTCCAAGTCTGTCTTTGTTTTTCTACTGACCTAATGGTTGTCTGCACCTTGCTGTCACAACAGATCATCTCCAGCTCCTCACAGGCCTATACAGCAGGGAGCAAAGGGGAATGGATATTTGGCCTGGTGAAGCCAAGAGCTTTGCTGTTTTCCCAGTCCGGAGGGGATACCCCATGAATTTCTCCTTGATATATTGAACACTGCAGCACATGAAGTACTACCTCAGATTAAGATCAAACCCCTTCACAATTTTAGAAAAAATAAACCAAAATAGTTTAGAAGTTCTTTATTACCAATGCAAAAAAAATCTAAATCTTTATTTCTGTATTAAGGGTAGTTTAAAGCACCAAGATCCTATTCTGCAGTAACAGAAACAAACACATACATATCTTCAGAAGAATGGAAGGAGGTTCTATTCTTTTGATTGCTCTGACTTACTACACTTTAATGAGATTATTTCTTTATAGCTTATAAAAATATTTACAATTTGCAAATGGAAGTTTAGAAATACTTCATTGTAATGTGGGGGGTTTTAGCATTCTCCATCTTACAATACATTTTATTTTTGTTGCTGAAACATAAATTGATGTGATATTTTGCTTCATTTACAAACTAGATAGATAGGGATGGGAACTGAAATTTGCACAAGCTTTATGTTTGCTTTACTCTCCGATTCCCTTGTGTTCTTTTGTAATCTTCTGCTGCGCAGTAAAGCTGGCAGGCTGCTGATAAATTGTTCCATGAAGACTGACACTTGGAGGATAGCCAGTCTTTTGCCCTTAACGGCAAGACAATCCCTCTAACTCCTTTGATTTTTGGGAGAGAGAATAAAAGGAAATAAACAGCAAACCTACTACCATTGCTGATTATACTGTTTCTAATTAGGATAAAATTTAGCTGCTAGACATGAGCCTGAACTTAAACTGTCATCAAAGATCTGACAATTTTAAATTCTGTTTCTTTTCCAGCTCTGTGGTTTTATCTGTCGTAGGCTGAACCAAAACATTGAATCCAAATCTACCCCATTTTCAAGAAAGTTTGGAGCTAGTTCCAAAACTAGTATGTCACAGGGCCCTCTGTCTTATATGGCTAGATCAGGAATTTTATTCTTTTTGGAGGAAAAAATCTCTGGATATTAAATAAGCACAAGAGACATTTTCTCTGTCCGTTCAATGCAGCAATTTTACTTGACCCTTTGTGTCAAATAAATACCTTGCTGTCACTAACAGTAACAAGGGAGTAACAAATGCAAATTCTCTATTCTTTGTGAATATACATGTTATCATGGATGATAAATCTGGGAGAACAAATGCAAATGTAGCAATTTACTTGCTGCATTTTCTGTGAAGAAATATGTGAGAACGTAATGATGTACCAGTAAGAAATTTTACTATTTTTCATTCACTTACTTCTGTACATTTGATATTAAAGTTGTTTAAATTAGATGTACATCCAGATCCTCTCCTTAGTAAAGCAACGCAGCAAAGAACAGTCCTGCTCTCTATTAAAGTGAATATCATCACCTTTCCTTTGCCAATATTGATACCACAAATTCAAAAAAAAATTGGTTTTCCTTAATATTTTCTGAAAATCATTTCAAATTCACTGATCCACTAGAGATTAAATATTCATTAGTTAGAAGCAGAAAGTAAACAGTCAGATGGGAAAACAGACTTAAAGTGTATCCATTGAAAAATTCATGTGAATATTCATGGCATTATTTTGCCACAGTTTTCATTCTTCTCTAATAGCAATGCTATTTCTCTGAAGAACTGATTTAATTCAGTAGATACTTGTTTACATCTCATTTAAGTGTTTCATCAACTCTCCACCATTTTCTCTAGGCAACTGATTCAAACACACAACACAAGAGTCCAACGTCCTTACACAGCTCCTTTTCATGGTGAGTTTGTCTGGGAAACTGACAGATAAATATGAAGTTTTTCTTCTAAAATATACTTTGGAATCATCAAAATCTTGTGTCACAATGCACCATTCTTGTGCTGTCAAGTCCCAAGGGTTTTGCAAATACCCACTGCTGGGGAAATACAATAGGGATCTGCCTATTTTTTATAAAGAGAAAAGCCTGTCTGATTTCATTCACAACGTCAGATTATGAGAGAGGCTAGCCATTTGTTTTTACAAGATGTTTTCTTTCCTAAATGTAAATATTAACTCATTACTGTTTACAGCAGGGAAAAATGCACCACACAGGGTTGTAGACACTTAAAATTATAGAATCATAGAATGGTTAGGGTTGGAAAGGACCTTAAAATCATCTAGTTCCAACCACCCTGCCTTGGCAAGAACACCTTCCACTCGACCAGGTTGCTCAAGGCTCTGTACAACCTGGCCTTGGGAACACTGCCATGCATGGAGCATACATAGCTTCCCTGGGCAACCTGTTTCAGTGCCTACCATCCTCACAGTAAAGAACTTCTTCCTTATACCTAAGCTAACTCTCCCCTGGTTAAGTTTAAATCCATTACCCCTTTTCCTATCACCACCATCTGTGATAAATAGTCCTTCACCAGCATCCTTGCAGGCCCCCTTCAGGTATTGGGAGGTTGCTATGAGGTCTCCACACAGCCTTCTCTTTTCCAGGCTGAACAGCCCTAACTTTCTCAGCCTGTCTTCATTCAGGTGGTGCTCAAGCCCCCTGATCATCCTCGTGGTCCTCCTCTGGACTTGCTCCAATAGTTCCATGTGTTTCTTATGTTGGTGTCCTGCTTTCAGCAGTAGCAGTCATTTTTCTCCTTCTTAGTAGCTGGTGCAGTGCTGTGGTTTTGACTTTCAGCCTGGGAACAGCACTGATAACACCGATGGTTTTAGTTGTTGCTAAGTAATGTTTACTCCGACCAAGGACTTTCTCAGTCTCATGCTTTGCCAGGGAGGAGGGGAAGCCGAGAGGAAGCAGAGACAGGACACCTGACCCAAAATAACCAAAGAGGTATTCCATACCACAGCATGTCATGCCCACTATATAAACTGGGGGCAGTTACCCAGAAGGGCTAGGTCACTTCTCTGTCGGGCTGGGTATTGGTCGGTGGGTGGTGAGCAGTTGTATTCTCTTCCCTTGTTATTTCCCTTATCATTATTATTACTGGTGGTAACAGTAGTAGTACAGTTGGGAACACCAGAACTGTACACAGTACTCCAGGTGGGGTTTCACGAGAGCAGAGTAAAGGAGCAGGATCACCTCCTTCAACATGCTGGTCACACTCCTTTTGATGCAGCCCAGTATAAGGTTGGCTTTCCGGGCTGTGTGTGGACTCTGAAGCCATTTCATGTTGTTTCCCATCAATCAACTCCTCCAAGTCTCTCTCCACAGGGCTACTCTCAATTCAGTCTCCACCCAGCCTGTAGCTGTGCCTGGGACTGCCCCAACCCAGGGGCAGGACCTTGCACTTGGTATTGTTGAACTTCATGAGGTTGGCATTGGCCACCTCTCAAGTGTGTCAAGGTCTCTCTGGATGGCATCCCTTCCCTCCAGTCTGTTGACTGCACCACAAAGACATTGGCAAACTTGCTGAAGGAGCACCCAATCCCACTGTCCACATCACCCACAAAGATGCTGAACAGGAACAGTTCCAACACCGATCCCTGGGGGACACCGGTCATTACTGGTCTCCACACAAACATTGCACCATTGACTGCAACTCTCTGCATATGGCCATTCAGAAAATTCTGTATACACCCAACAGAACCATGTCTTGAGTCATAAATATGTGATTGGTACATAGCAGAGGAGGCAAGGACCACTGAACCTTAAGGATGTTGTCATGCAGCCTTTTCCAGGTGAAGCTTTCACAGGCAAAGGTAAGTCTCATCACTACAGTTATCAAACACTGTCCACAGCCAGTAGCTAACCACCCTGAACAGGCATGGCCAAACCACTACCCAAGTTACAAGAGGATTTTCAGATTCAGAGGGACTCACTGATTATATGTTCTTCAAGTATAAAAATTCTTGATACTAATGTTTGATAATCAGAGCACTGTAGCTCAGAATATTTCCATTAAGTTTAGCATGACCATACTGCTAGAAAACAGTTGTGACTTGAGATGTCTAGAGGCCAAAACTGCATGTCTTAAAAAGTTAGCCTAAAACCGAATGATGACTAGTAAGAAATAATGATCCACAATGAATTATGGATTTGCAGAAACAAAATACAATTTCTCAGAATTCATATACTCTAAAATCAAGCCCTAATCTGTTTAGCTAGCACTCTGTGCCTATTTGTCTAACCTAATATTCATTGTATGAGCTTTATCTTTCCTCAGATATGTTAGAATAATTACTTTACAAGTACAAGGAACAGTGGGTCTCCACCTAATGAAAATATATTATCTTTTCAATGACATTTGAGAGGCGGGAAAAAAGTGATGCAGAGGTGCTAAAGGAAGGAATTCTATTAGGAATTGAAAATGTGTGACCTGCTCTATATTCTGCCTTACAAAGGTTCTCTGAAGGAGACCAAAGATGATTTTCAAAAGAACACTATCCATGTAATTTTCAAAATAATTGTCCAAGCTATCCCAGTATATGATGGAGTGGTTTGCAAAACTTATTTTTAACCTCATACTCAAAGGCAAAACCAGTGGGGCAGATTCCCTCTCATGCCATATGAACATGGAGCATGGAACAGTAGCATCTTTATGACATGTCTACACTTTAAACATCTAGAAAGCCTGGGCAGTGATCAGTGCCTAACACAAGCTACCATTTTAATTGATTGAAACATTGCAAATAACACCATTAGTTGATAGAAGTTGATTTGTGGACTCAGTTCATTTGCTGCTGAAGTTTCAAGTGAGAGCTCTCAAACTGAGACCTATGGAAAGGATGTGGTAAAGCCACTTGCTTTGATCTTGAAAAATCCCTGTGCTGGAGATTACTCTTCTGTGAGACTTAGCTTCACGGAGTCCAGGCAGAGAACTGGTACCGCCCGGAAGCAGGCCTAGTTCTCAAAATTAGATCTGAAAGTCATACTAGCAACCTACTCAGATTTAGCTATCAGCTGTCTAAAGAATATATTACTGCTTCAATGATGAGAGGAAAGGGGAAACATAATAGAAATACTTATCAGCTGAAAGCAAGTGGAAGAGAGGATTCTGCAGCTAGCTCCCAAATGGACACTTAACAGGACTGAGCTGTTTGCTGGTGCCAGCTGCAAGTAGACAGCCAACAGCAAACCAGGCTGGTTTTGTGCCTGTAAAATCACACAGATAATCCCACCTCTGACTTCTCCTAGTGTCTGAGTGCTTAATCGTCCAAGCTTTGAACTCATAGATATATTTGTGTGCAAAAGACATTACAGGAACTATACCACAACTGATGCTACATCTCCCAGCTACATGACATGCAAGCTTCTCTGGGAAAACTGTCGCCTATACACAGATCTTTTCACATGCAAATTGCCAGCCTCTGCAGCTTTTGTTGTATAGTCTGCACATTTGCCTAAGTGCAATTTTGTGAGAGTGATAGGGGAAATTAATGTCATGTCTGATTCTGCCTTCAGTTTAGAAGCAGAAGTTGAGAGTAAAAACGACAGTGGTATGACTTGCATAACATATTTTTTAAGAAAATCTGCAACAAGTTCTTTCAGAACTTTGGGGATTTTCACATTTTTTAAATATTTTTCAGCTGCTAGAGACTGACTATATTCTCTTATTTTGAAGGAGCACTGCTTTTCTGTAAATAAATCAACTTTGATTTTATCTTTGTATGAAGATACCTGAACTATGTTGCAGTATCTTGTTAAAACAGGAAGCTCATTTTAACCAGGCTAGAGCTGGAAAACAAGCTAAAAACTAATAGCTCTGCAGCAACCAACCTTACCAAATAAATGATTGGCATCAGTAGAAGAAATAGCCTCCTTACTAGAGCTGGATGGAACCAGGGTTTTCTATTTTCCAGAAATTTTATCTCTTTTATGTTTATTCAGAAAAGAGCTAAAGCCAGAAATAGATGAAAGATGAAAAACACCTTTATATTCAAGTTCAAATCTGAGACAAATTTATATTTCAGGTCAGTCAAAATTTTTTTTAGTAAAATTTAGTCATTTTATTAATTAACTTTCAAATTGTATTTTTTGTAATTAAAATCTATAAAATGTTTTTCAAAATCATAAGCCATGCAAAAATCAAAATTTTAATTTCACTTTCTCACGAAGTAGCATATATACGAAATACATTTCAATCAAAACTTAAACAACTTTAGAAAACTCCAGACCAACTCTAATCCAACTTCCACTGACTGTCATAAAAACTCTAATTCAGAGTTTACTTCCAAACTGTTACTTCACATTAAACACAACTGATGGTAAAAAGTGCTTTTTTTTTCAGCAAGACAATTGTGGATTGATGTTAATATTAGTTTTGATTTGAACAGATCTTGAGAAAAATGTTACCACACCACTACAGCAAGAAAACAGGTCTCCGAGTAGTAAATTAGGTATCAACAGGCTAACAAAGCTAGAGAATCTTTTCATCTCTTTCCAACCATTGGGGTATTTCAGAGAAAGATACCTTACTCCAATATGATTGTTTATACCAAAATTTGTGAGAGGGCTAAACTACATGTGTCAAGAGAGAATTTAAAATAAGCATATTTGAAAACCACACCACTAGTTCAGGGTAAACCAGGAAATGATTTTGTCACTTCTAACACTGTGGAAAAAGCATTCATTTCATTTGCACTGGCAGGAAAAAAAGGTTTGGGAGGTTAAAAGTTACAGTCCTAAGCTACCCAAACTCTTTAACAATAGAAACACATTTTTCCATTATATTTACCATCCACTGTTCTCCAGAAAGGTGAAAAATAAACTTGTCTTCTTCCTTATTTGCTTGATCTGGCAAAGCACGCTTCTTCTGAAGCTGAGGTGTCTTTCCATAAGCGTTCAGAATCTTCTTATCAGTGTCTACAAATCCATTCTTGAGGTATTTTGATTGAGGAATGCCTTTCTTCCTGCACTCTAATATGAAATTCCATTCTTGTTTTATTCTGAAACAGGGCCAAACAGGGTTATGTAAATCAGCTGAACCAATATGGCAAATTAGTCCTAATGTTTGGTCTTTGTTTACACAAGTATTTAATAAAACATAATTATGAACCTAATGTACTCACCATTTAAAAAAAAAAAAAATGTCATTCCTAGAGTCCTAGAGTCATTTTTAGATTTCTAGATTTAAGATAGATTTCAGATAAGCAGGATTTCATTTACTGACTATAAAACTGACTCCCAAGGAATAAAAGAAAAATGGAGTCTGAGTACACTGTCACAGAAAACAACATAAATGATGCCCTTAATTTCAATAGGGTAGGAAACACATTCTCACAGAACAAGTTATATGTATAAACAAAAATGAGTAAGAAGTTAGAAACAGCCCCTTTTCCCTGACCTTTCTTGTTCATGTATAATGATCTACTTTTATTTTTTAAACCTTATCTTCCAATATCATCTTAGAAGGTGAAGGTAGAGGTCAAAGTTATGACATGCCAACAAATTTCATATTCAATTTCAGTGTAACTTTAGGCTCACCTCCAGGGCAAACTTTTACCTATATAACTTCAGGTGCAAACTCAATTTGATATAATTAAGCACTGCCAAAATCATGTGCTTTAATTTAGGAAAGATTTATTTCAGCATAGTCAAT
The DNA here is from genome assembly GCA_017639245.1 of Myiopsitta monachus. Taxonomy (NCBI): domain Eukaryota; kingdom Metazoa; phylum Chordata; class Aves; order Psittaciformes; family Psittacidae; genus Myiopsitta; species Myiopsitta monachus. The sequence goes on along the minus strand of CM029941.1, from coordinate 45,012,280 downwards.
TAAGAAACAGGTTGATTAACTGAAGCATGCCTTCCTTATACCAAAATAAAACTCTGTAGAGTCTCTTCTCTTATAAATTTTATGTCACGCTTTGAATGCTAGATTCGTGTGATACATAAGACTCATTTATTTGATCTCCACTCTGAAATTTTAAGCTAAAGACTTCAAGAAAACTGACAGGTGAAGAAGGGCACAAAATTCAGGGTAATGTGACCACTAGAAAAAGTGAAAAATGTCGTGCCTTACAAAAAAGAAACACATGCAAGATTTCAAAGTTCAAGTACAAAGTAAAAAAACCTATACATATATACCCAGCTAAGCATGGGACTTTCTCTAAAATGCTAAAAAATTAGTACCTGTAACAGAATGTCTGGGTTTAACTCACATACAAGAAATCAGTTACAAACTGAGACACATGAGGCATCTTCCAGACTTGGTAAAAAATAAGCAATTGTTGGACACTCATAGCAAGATATTATATAGAAACTGCAAGGCAGAGTATATTTATGGGTGCATGATTGCACAGTTTAAGAGCCAGATTTGACTCAGTGTTATCAAAATAAATCTTTCAGGATCAAAACTGCATGACTAAATAGGAAAGGTATTATGGAGACAGCTGTAAACTGTCCAACACAAATAGTGGCACTTGCTAAAACCTTAGGGTATGTTAGAGAGTCTTGGAAGCAGAAAGCACAGCAATAGCAGGAGACTTCAGCTATCAGCATACACAGAGCATATTGGCAGACAATGCACACTTTTGAAAACTGCATATGAGTGTTTATCAGAGCAGCTAGCCTGAGAGACCGCAAAAGGACCTGATTCAGTTACAAAGAGAAGCACACTATACATGGGTCATCACAGAACTACAGAAAGACCCTTCTGTAATAATAGCTGCAATGTATTCCCACACAACATCTTTATATAGAGAAAATAAAGACATCTAGAAATATTTCGGAAGATGAGCTACATAGAACAATGAAGTTGTTCAAAAGTGCAGCTCACTGGATAAAGTGCAGACAGACTGCATAAAGACAGCTCATCCTCAGAGTAAGTACATACTAATGAAGACACTGGAAGGATCTTTTTCTCCCCTCATTTATAAAATATACAGAAAAGAAAAAAAAAAGAAGAGAGAAAATTACATTTCTGTTCCAATGAAAAAATGAGAAGACAGTATAAAAATTAAATATAAAATCACAACAAATCAAGTGAAGTCACTTACTGTAGGTATACAAATTAATAGAAAAGGATTTCTAACATATCAGAAGCAGAAAAGCTCTGAGAGAGGCAGTGGGAACAATTACGTATCAAGATATGAAAGAAGTGATAAAAGAATAGTCAAAGAAGTTATTGAGAGCTGCAGAAAAGTTACTTATCCTTGGCTTCATTTTTCTTTACAGAGATCAATATGTTCTTTACAAGTAAGCAGCTGGAGGACTTTCTGATATTTATTGTCAGTAGAGGAGGCTTGAGAATTTTAAAAAAGGAAAAGATATTTGAAGTAAATCTCTCCATTTCTCCCAGTGTCTAATTGTCTACTGCTTTATACTACAGAAAGCTGTGATATTTTTAATGAGTTAGGAAGAAAAAGACTGGGCAGACAGAAAACAATACCAGTGATACATTCAGCTCAGTAAGTCCTTAGAGGGGTATAGAAGCTGCAATCACAGAAGAGTGCATCACCAACCCACAACATCCCAAATTTTTTTCCGAAGCTACTCGATACAACAAAGACATAGAAAATAGGTTAGAGAAGACCCAGCTTTTTAGGCCATTTTGTGATTCTTCACAATATGCTGTGTCTGATACTTGTGGTTATGGGGTGAGAGACACACAAGAACTTGATGGCACTAGGCAGCCCTACTAAAGGGTACAGCTACTCCAACTGTACTCCAGCTACAGTCTGGAAGCACTCGGATTACAGAATTTTTCATATAAGCAGACATCAAAGTTGAAACCCCTCTTTCAGATGCTTTGACAGATGAGCCAATTCATTTTTTAGTGTTAATCTTGCTTATTCAATTTGTCATGTGAACTCCAGAGACAGCCAGCACAACAGAGGACAGACAATTCAAGAGTAATAGATCACTAGGAAAGGCTAGATAATAGTACTTTCATATACTGTAAGAAAAATAAGCAGGCCCAGACCACCTACTCATTTTTTTTCCAAAACTCATCTACCAGTAAGTATACCTAATTAGCTATAAAAGCTCTGTATTCCTGTGTGAGGTGGGTGGGAGATGAAGTGTGCAGAGAGGATGTGGCGAAAGATCATTGAATCCTCAAGAAAGAAAACAGAAAGATGTGAACTATTAAAAGTCAGGATCTGAAAAAGACCAAAACTCTGGCATTATTTTTTTTTAATCTTCAAAACAATCCTATCTTTACTTAGTACTGCTGTACTGCTGTTTCTCGCATCCTCCTTCGGTCCTTCACATACAGCTTTTCTGTCCCTCTGTGAAGCTTAATTCTGCATTACTGCCCTCTCATTTCCATGGAATTCTTTAATTTTTCTACTAAAGCAATAAAGATTTTATCTCAATGCATAATTCAATGCACTAAAAAAGCTTGCCCACAAGATGCTTTTCTTGTGTACATTGCTCTTCAGTCATGTACACAAGATGACTGACTCGTTCCGCACAGTATAAATTCCGCAGAGGTTAGAAACTTAACCAACAGATAAAAAAGGTCAAGAAGTCTAGCTCTTGATAAAAAGTAAGGCTCTGAACTGTTCTACTACACCTTAGTGCTCTGTCAGGTAGACCCCTGGAACAGAAGAGCAGCGGGCTCAGATCTAAATTGTTACTCTCACACAAGTGATATAGAAATCAGCAAGAAGGGAGCTACATAAAAGATGAAATAATAAACTGCCCTCTGACACTTTATTGGTAACACATACAAAACACAAATCTCGGGAGGTAATGACACATTGTCAGTTAAATAAAATGCACTTAACAAAAACTGCTGTTAACCCAATCAGTCAGTGAAATATTGACCTCAGAAGAAAGACAGGTATTAAAAATTAAATCTGTTTAGGAATTCAACATGAATATCATGCACCAATTCGGAAGTCTTGTGTAAAATTTCGTCTCTATTCATATATTAGATGATAGCAACAAGCTCTGTTCAGCTTTAAAAGAAAGCTTATGGCCATGATGCTAAGTACTATGTAAAGCACATTTTGAACAGATGAAAAGTGAATTAATAATTAAGCAACAAAACCGCATAATTTTATACAGTGAATCTCAGAATGAAAATATGGTGTATCCCAATGGCAGAAGTCCTAACAATTTACAGGCCTTGCTTGTAGCCTTGGGATGTACACTAGCTAAATGATTTAACATGAGCTTTTCCAGTATGAAGGTGTGGCTTAGATCAAGCCAGTATGTTATCATTAAGTAAAGGTTGCAAAGCTGTAATTTGCAGGGTACAGCTGAGATCAAATAAAAGGGATCTATTCAGTCCTATTATTGACAAAAAATTGAGCTGAAGGTATTTTTAAAGATCTTAATGAAAATAAAGACCATTTTAAGTCTTCCTCTGGTGACAACCTTCAAATAAAGTAGAGTTAGAATCATAGAATCATAGAATGATAGAAGAGTTAGGGTTGGAAAGGACCTTAAGATCATCTAGTTCCAACCCCTCCTGCCATGGGCAGGGACACCTCACACTAAACCATGTCACCCAAGGCTATGTCCAACCTGGCCTTGAATACTGCCAGTGATGGAGCATTCACAACTTCCCTGGGCAACCCATTCCAGGGCCTCACCACACTTACATGAAAGAATTTCTTCCTCATATCCAATCTAAATTTCCACTGTTTAAGTTTATTCCCACTCCCCCTTGTCCTCTCACTACAATCCCTAATGAAGAATCCATCCCCAGCATCCCTACAGACCCCTTTCAGATATTGCAAGGCTGCTATGAGGTCTCCATGCATCCTTCTCTTCTCCAGGCTCAACAGACACAACTTTCTCAGCCTGTCTTCATACAAGAGGTGCTCCAGTCCCCTGATCATGCTCGTGACCCTCCTCTGGACTTGTTCCAACAGTTCCATGTCCTTTTTAGGCTGAGGACACCAGAACTGCACACAATACTCCATATGAGGTCTCACAAGAGCAGAGTAGAAGAGCAAGATCACCTCCTTTGACCTGCTTGTCATGCTGCTTTTGATGCAGCCCAGCACACAGTTGGCTTTCTGGGCTGTGAGCGCACACTGAAACCAGCTCATGTTCATTTTCTCATCAACCAAAACCCCCAAGTCCTTCTCCGCAGGGCTGCTCTGAATCTCTTCTCTGCCCAACCTGTAGCTGTGCCTGGGATTTCTCCAACCCACATTTGTCATATCTAGAGGCTATTTCATTAATTTTCTGTAAAGATACAAAAGGCACCTAAAAAAACATGGCAAATGAAAAAAAAAAAAAGAAAAAGGTCCACACAAATAAAATCAGCCTTTAAATATGTTAATACACTTTCAGAGAAATTAAATTTCTGGTGTTACCTTTTTAAAAGCTCTGGATAGTCCAGGAACATGTTTTCACATATGAATTGGCAAACAAATGAATTGGCTACAAAATCACAGCCCTCCTACAGTTTACATCTTTTTGTTACTATTCATCAATAAAATATTTTGTCTTCCTCTAGAGACTGACCAAAAAGTTCAAGCCAGATTAAGAAAGAGCTACCATTTTAAATATTAAGAAAGTGGATATTAGTCAAGTAAAGCCTAATTTTGGGGGAGTATGAACAGAAAAAAAAAAAAAAAAAAAAGGCATTCTAGACTTAGGAGCCAGGTGAGAACTAAGGATCCAGTATTTTACTTCAATCATGCAAATAAATTAATTTTAAAACGGCTGATTTCATGCCGCTGATGTTTGTCAAAAAAAGTTATGGTTCATGCCTTTATATCTGTAACACAAAAACACACTTCTCACCAAAGCAGACTGTAAATGGTATAGAAAAAAGGTTAATTCTGGCAAGATTTTTCCCAATACATTGCTTTTTTTCAGTAAGTTTTCAGGGCAGCGCACTACTCAGGTCATTCACATGGGCCAGGGTAATCCCAAGAAAACCTACAGATTGGGCAAAGAATGGATTCATAGCAGCTCTGATGAGAAGGATTTGGGGGTGCTGGCAAGCTCAACATGAGCCGGCAGTGTGTGCTCGCAGCCCAGAAAGCCAACCATGTTCTTGGCTGTATCAAGAGAAATGTGGCCACCAGGTCATGGGAGGTGATTCCCCTCTTTACTCTGCTCTAGTGAGACTCCACCTGGAGTGTTGCATTCAGCTCTGCAGCCCCCAGCACAAGAGAGATGTGGACCAGATCAAGCAAGTCCAGAGGAGGGCCATGAAGATGGTCAGAGGTCATGCAACACCTTTCCTGTGAAGCACCTCTTCTGTGGAGACAAGCTGAGAGAGTTGGGAATGGTCAGCCTGGAGAAAAGAAGGCTCAGCAGAGACCTAAGAGCAGCTACCAATAGCTGAATGAGGCCTACAAGAAATCTGGAGAGGGACTTTTACAAGAGCATATAGATATAGGACAAGGGGGAATGGCTTTAAACTGACAGAAGGTAGATTTAGATTTGATACTAGGAAGGAATTCTTTATTGTGAGGGTGGTGAAGCACTGGAACGGGCTGCTGAGGGAATGTCACAACCTTTCTGTGTTCAAGGCCAGGTTGGAAAGGGGTTTTTAGCAACCTGGTGTCCCTGCCTATGGCAGGGGAATTGGAAATGGATGAGCTTTAGGATTCCTTCCAACCCAAAACAGGATCCACATGGAAATAGAATATTCAAATATTTCCACTTTGGTTAATGCTAAACTTGTGTTCAGTTAATCATTCCCCAAACACTACTTCATTGTCCTTGAGGAAAAGGTATGCTTCTTAGGTAAAGAAAGGAAGTTTCATTAGATGGCACTGTTTCCTCTAAATAAGGATGGATGAAATAACCAAGACACTATATGGTGACGCTAGTTTAGTACTCTTGGTTGGAATCACTAGCCACACAAGATCATTAAATATTTTTACAGAATATTTATAAGAGCATGACAGTCAAACTGAGCTCAGCACAGACTAATATTCCTGATGGATGAGTAATATTTTCTTCAAATTCCATTGGATTAATTTAATTTCAGTCTCTCTGCCACACTCTTCCATGGGTTGCAAAGAATTGTGACTCAACAGCGTCTTTTATCTTTAAACCCATTTGCATGCAGTAAATTAGATGCAAGGTCTCTATGCCCAAGTGCCTAAGAATGAAGTCAAATAGTTTAAGTGGTTATTAGAACTTCAGATCTATTCCCAATTTGTTGCCTATAATTTGTGTTTGGGGCTAAGGGCTCCCAGTCTGAGTTTTAGTCCTGTTTAGAAAAATTCTGAATTGGGTATCAAGTAGGAGAATAAAGATGAGTATCACAAATAAAATCTTAGTTCATGGACAAACAGAGTTACAGCACTGAAGTTGGGTAGGAAGAGAGAGACAAATCCATTTTATTAAAGAAACACATAACTTCTCAGGGAAAAAAGTCATTGTCTGCCTGTGGAGTGAAAGCTTTCTTTTGACCCTCAACATTCAGGAAATGATTTCTAAGAAAAGTAACACATGCACATTTAGCTAGCTAACCCTTGAGAGGAAAATTCTGAAGAAGAGATACCCTGGAAGAGGTAGTTGAACAAACTGTTATCTTTGCTGTAAGTTTGGTCGGTAGACAAGCGAGACTGACATTTCACAGCAAAGATTTATATGGCTAATCTGGGTGAATATCTCTGGTATTTCCTCACTTGAATGCTTAATTTGTCAGCCATCAGTTTTTACCTGCTTTTCACTTTCCTTTTCCAAAACAACAAAAATAGTAGAAAGGAAAATTTATGAGGAAAGTCATCCTACCACATCAAGCTAGTCTGACATCATTCCAGATTCCAGGGTAGTATGTGAGATTGCTCACCACTAACAGAATCTAGAAGATTAAATATAAAACAGTGCTATAAACTCAAATTTCTTTCTATAATATGGACTTTCATAACCATGTAGGTAACCACAGAACAATGCACATTTTTTGTATGAGTCCATGTTTTATATCCTGGGGGAGACTTAGAATGGGCTTGCCTGGTGTGTTTAAGGACATAATGTAAAATGAAATTACTCTTGTACAACACCGTACCGTGTCTTTCTCTTTTATACCCAGTTTCTGGTTTATAGATGTCCCTCAGAAGCAGTGGTCCCTTAAACTGTTGTACTTCTGGAGTCCCACAAACCCAAATGGGAAACAGGACTCCACACAATGTGTTCTGATTCCCATATCTCACAGAGACAGATATGAGCCTTTCAGAATATTCTTTTTCTCCAGAGTCAGCTTTCATTGACCAGCTGCTTAAACATCCGCACTAGACCTAAATTCCTAAAAACTTTACAAGACTTTACCACTAATTCACCGTTCAAGATTTGCAATTATTTGCAAGGGTTTCGTGTCAGAAAATCTTCAGTCAAAAAGAGAAATATCTTTTATGTGATTGTTTACTGACCCTGCATGAACTAAATCACCTTGCCCCAAGATGAGCAAACTTCCCTAGAGGTTAACGGAGAGTTTTTCCTCAAACAATACATACTACATTTCACTATATAGTATCAGGCCATTTTACATAGCAACACAGCTGATAAGGAACTGCACAATCTCAAAGGCATTAGTGAGCTGTAACCTCATTGAGGAAAACTGGCTTTTGCTTGCTTGGGGTTTGGGGTTTTTTTAAAAAATAAAAGTAGCCTCAGCAAGACAGATTACAAGCTCATCTGTTATACAAGTATATTTGCAGAGAAACTCTATTAATTCCAGCCCTTCTTGGGAATTCACCCTGTCTGCTGGCAAAGATAAATATCTGGACTGTTAAATGCTAGAATGCAGACCTCAGTTCAGGAAACTTCCTTCTTTGCATGTCTTCTTGGAATTACCACTTTGGGTCACAATCCATTCCAAAATAGTTTCTTACTAGCACTGATTTCAGTGGAACTATCTGACTGTGGTAAAATTTTAATCTCTGAGTAGAATACCAAAAATTGGTCACAGAACTTCCTAAAATAGTGAAACATATTTCTATTTATTTCTATTAAGCATTTAATTACAATTACAATCATATCTATCCTTTAGTGATAACAACTAGCAAAATCTCATCTCATTTTTGGCCTAACATTTGGGAGCACTGAAAAGCACCGAAGAAATAATCTGTGACCTGACCTTTAGGATCTAGAGGCCAGGGTGTCATGACACATCTCATGAAACAAAGAGAATTTTTCTTTCAACTGAATTTTGCATTTTCTTACCAGTATTCTTATGACTTTGACCATTGCCCTGCCACCCTTTTCCATTCTATGAGGCCTGCATTATAAGAATTAATCTGAACTTTGCCATTCATTTCAGTGGGTGAAATACCAATCACTCACATTCAGGAAACAAAGTCAGATGCGTTCTCTTTTTTTTCCAGGAGCAGTAAAAGAAGACTAACTGGAAAGCAGTCTGATTGCATGAAGATGTACAAGACAAAGTATTGCATTCAAATTGCAAGCTAAAAGAAGAAAATAAAATTCCTTTGTGAAAGCTGAAATTGTACTTGGAACTTTGTCTGTGTCATATCCCAAATTCCCCATCTCAAGTTCACACAGGAAAATAACAGAACTACATCGGACCTCATTAGCGGAAAAAAAGAGGTGGTCAAACTCCACTTTTTCAGCTGGAGGAGTGGACACAGACAAATAACCACAGGCAGAAATGGCACAGAGAATGTATTGGTTTTATGGAAAACTTAAGTCACAGTAAGAAATTACGCTTAACATATGCTACTGATAAAATACACGAGAGCTGGAATTATCTACCTAGACCCCACAAGGTTACCCTCTTTCCTTCTTTTATACAGAACTTCCAATGCCTGGCATTTCTAGTTTGCTTTTGTACTAGTGAACTCAGAAGTTATCTTCTGCACCCAGAAAACCAAAACAAAGCATGGCAGAGGGATGCTGATTCTCAGATCCACACTGGGACTGACCTTCTAGCAGTTCTGACATTGAAAAGCATGTGCCATTAGAACCTACAGGTGTGGCTTCCTAGTCATAATATTCTTTTTATGAAGAAGGCTGCACTGGCATCCCAAGAGCCGCTAGTGGACATAGACACCAGTAGAGAGTTGTTTGCTTTATCTGCATTGGAACTGGGTAAAGCCATTTTTTAATGTAGCATCCAGGACAAAATAAGATTTTACCAAATTTTATCCCATAACTTTTCACTTTTTTTTCCATGATAAAAAAAAACATCACAACAGGAAACTTTTTCTGTCCCTCAGCTCATACTGAAAAGAAAGCTTATCCTTTAACCTGAAGGACAAGCTCAATTTCCCTTGTTTTTAATAGAGGCTTTGGTGTAGGGACAGGGGAACCAAGACTGCAACTATGGATGTTTTGAAGAAAAAGGTCTGCAGAAAGGGCAGTCACTCTTTGTATTACCCTGGTCTTCTCTTAGCGCAGTTGCTCTGTTGTCAGTGTAGCTGCACTGGCAGTGAGAATCAATGAGTGGATGTCTCCTGAGACGGCCAAAACACCACACAAATGTTGAATGCAATGATGCTTTTAAACAAAGACACTGTTAAACCCTGTGCATTTTATTTTTAAAGCAGGAAGTTATTTTTATTGCTTTGTTCTCTTCTCAGAGGGGAAAAATGATAAGTCATGTTTCCAACATTGCCAGCAGAGTATAATATTTCATTGTCTGTAATGGGAAAGAACATAAAGAAACTAAAATATTCCTTAAAGAAATCATAAATTAAATATAACAAAAACAATAACATGATAAGTGGATGTAAGCATAGCAATCAAAGCTTTCTTTAATATTTTAACAAGAAAGGAAATCCTATGATAATTTTTTTTATTCTATCCTCTCTTTCCTATTCAGAAGTAATTGTATATGCCTATTTATTTAATTCCTTTTGTTTCTCCTGTCAACTCCACAAAAAGGCTTAAAATATTTCTTGGTACTAAATTTTATGAGCATGCTTTCATGAATTCTGTAATAGTCATAATTTTATATAGCATATAAGCAATAAATATGTACAAAATGTGATCTTTTTTTCTCCAAATTAAGTCTACACAGTAGACAATAAAATACAGCCTTAGTAAATCATAGTCTATATAAGAAAGAACAGGGACTCTAATGAAACAGAAACACAATTTCTGCTGCATTTTTCTTACAAACATCTGAGGAAAGGAGGTGTGAAATTGTTGAAATCAAACCCAAAAATATAAGTTTTGAATCATCTGATAATGCTTAGTATATGCAGTGTTAGTGGATAATAATAATGGATTCAGCTAAAATGAACAGCAGGAAAGTTGGCTTACTTCTCCAATGAGCTTTTTTCTAATCTTTCTTTCTCTTTTCTCTGACGTTCTTTGTTCTTCTTAACTCGAGTTTCCCACAGTCCTCTTATGAGAGAAAAGTCAAATATTATCACCTGATGCCCCATACTGTTGACATTAAGCTTCTCCTGCAAGAATAAGCCACCATGAACACTTCAGGAAAGAAATAATAGAAAAATAAGGAACCAAATGATCATGCTTCATTAAAACTATCTGAGAAAAAAAGCAATGTCATGAGAAATATTAACATAATATTTCCATCTTACCTAATTTCTAGGGTTTTGTGCTGTATCAATGTAGTATGCAATTGACTTCTACATAAAATCTATGACAACTCCTAAAAGTTGATTTTTTTTGCATTTATTGTAATTCTCCCTCTCCAAGATAAAGACACAGTTGGAAAGAAATGCTAATTTGGTTAACATAGATGAAAATAACTATAAAGACTGTATTTTTACATTTATGTAACTAATTTTATGTAATTAATTTGTATAACTTATATTAAAAAAAGAGCTCATAAAAAAATTATTCATTGCAGAGTCTGCAAAAGCACTTCATCTTGGGTTGCCATATATGGATCATCATGCATCCAAGCCATCCTGTTCCAGAGGAATCTGGGAATTTCCAGTAGGTGTTTTTCTGTGAAAAATGTTGAAAGACAAGTCTGTAACATACAGTGACAACTTACCTAGGACAAAGATAAGGTGAAGGGTTGTGAACACGTGGTCCCCATTTATTAGTATATGTAGAATTACCTTCCAAAAACAGAAGGCTTGGTATCCATGTATCAGGTCATGTGCCGTTAGGAACTGAGCTGAACTGGATCCTAATTCAACAAGCTTTCCATCTTTAATTAAAACCACAGAAACTTCATGCAGGAACCTTGTGCCTGCTGAAGTTCATGACAGCTCTCATTACCTTTAGCAGGTGTGATGGTTGAGCTTGGCCCCAATATGAATGCTACCTATTTTTTACTCAAGGAAGAAACCATACTGTAGTATCTTTAACAACGACAAGAGACTGAGACCTCAGATTTACATCTTGTAAAACAGAGCATGACTGGCAACATGGTGCTCTTTACTAGACGATGTCACTGGTTCAATACCAACAAGGAAAACAAATCGCCTACTAAATCACTAACACAAGTACAAATACAAATCTTGATAAAAGAGGTAAAACTGTACTCTTTCTTGGAGTCATTGATGAGGGTACAATCATCACAATTCACTGGTTTTCATGAAATACAACTAGATTTTCTACAGAGGACTTCTGTTATGCTTAGCTGTTTATAAAATGGCTTGTTGAACCACTGCAAACAAGTCTTACAAAACAGAAGTTTGAAGTCTTTTAAAACTAATTGCTTCTACCAAGATAAAAGCAGAGAAAAGGAAAATCAGTTATTTAAACTTTGCTTGAGGTTTCACTAGACACCACATTTATCATACCATTCATAAGCTCAAGAAAAAAGAAATTGGAAGAAGAAAACCGCAGTGGACCATACACTACCATTTAAAAAGAAATTTGTCCCTTTCTTTAGTGGGTATTTTCAAGCTTGTATTTATTACTTTTTCCTCAGACCTTGCTGTGATGATTTTTTCCATGCTCTACATCCTTCAGCTGGGACAATTTGTTATCTGTCCTTCTGTTATAATACTGTGGAGGAAGGGGAAATTATATCCCTTCTGCATTTTTCCCTTTGCAGCTTTATTACTGTCTCTTTTATCTTTCAACCCCTTTCACCTATACCTTTCTGTAACACATAATACATAAAGGAATAATTTCTTCTGAGTCAGCAAAACACCCTCATGTCCTCTGGAAAATACAGAGAATGGACTAAAAGGGATTATGCATAGGTACACCAAGAGGAAAGCTTCTTATCTGTCCACTTTATTTGTCATCTTAAAAAGAAACATCTTTACAAATACCCCAAAGTACTGGCACAGAGACTGGTCAGAGATATATTTCTATGGCATAGTCTTCAATGTCTTACAATGTTGACTTAAAATGCTATCTTAGCTGTTCATAAAGCTGCTCCTATTGATTGATTATCTTTACGAGTACTAACAATGAGGCAAAAATAGTTCCAAACCTATGTGGAATCAGCTGCTGACAACAGCTGAATCAAAACCCCATTAATAACAGTGTAATGAGAGTGGTGACCTTATTCTCAATGGAAAGGCTTATCTATAATCAGCAGCACCTTTCTAAAACAAATTCACTAATAATTTACAAAAAACTTTTTACTGCATAAAATAAAACATTTTCCTCTGCTGCCCCAATCAAGAAACCTAGCTACAAGAGCTTCTCCCTTACTGTAGCTGCAGACCAACATTCACTCTGCAGGATCTAATTCATTTCAATTGACCAGTTCATAACAGTGTGTTTTGGTAAAAAGCCTATTGCAGGAGCTGAATTGCTACAAGATGGTAAAGTGGCAGCTGGACACTTAACCTCTAGAGGACACTTGAGCTCTAGATGGAACTAGATGGCCTTAATCAACACAAAGTCTGAATAAACTGTGAAAGTACTCTATATCCTTGACTTGTTCCCCACCTTCCTGTCTCCCAGGTTAAGTCATTTGTTCTTTACTGAGACACTGATTTATTAGACACTCAGGTCAGAAAAGTTCATACAGCTTTTGTCCATATATTGAATTAGGCTTCAATGCACTTTTTTTCTTCAATAGTAAAACCAAGCAGAGCAGGAACGTGGGGGCGGGTGAGAGGTGTCCATCATAACTCCTCAGGACTAATCATTTCAGAAGGAGCAAAGTCACAAATCCTGATCAGATCACAGGGCAGCTAAGGCTTTACAAATATTCATCAGAGCAAAGGTGAAACTTTGTTGCTATCTATAACTCTTCCAAGGGCTGCTGTTTTACTCTATACCTTAGTTCAAAAAAATGGGCGTGAAGTACCAAGCATGATGGTACAATGCGTATTTCCCATGGTTTAGATGCCACCATTTTCTTGAGGATGAGATGTTGCCCAGAAAAGAGAGCCTGGCAAGCTGGCAGGAACGATGCTTATCCTAAGTGTAGGTTCTTCAGGGTGCTTACTCAGGCATGGCAAGAATTTGTGGCAGAAGTAGCAACTAGCAATAATAATTTCCATTTCTAGAAACACATAGGTCTGTAGCTTTTCAAGTTCACAAATAACAGCTGTTTCTTTCCAATCATCAGGTTAATTCTGCATAGGAAAACCCAGAGCTATTATCCATTAGTCACAGGTGGGAAGTCACATTTGGGTAGAAAAATGCCTCATTCTAGACTTCTTTCTAACTTCTTCCCTTCAGCTGGCTTTCCTCACCTTTTTCCCCTCCCATACTTAGGCTCTTCATAGGTAATCATTATTAGCATTTTACCTATTGCCAGAAATCACAGAAACAGAGAGGTTGAAAAGGGCCTCTGGAGGTCACCTAATCCAACTGCCCTGCTTAAAGCACTCACGCAGTTATTCACCAAAATCTATATATACTTCAGCCCCCTTCCTCTTCCAACTTCTCCCTTCTTTTGTAATTCATCATTGCTCCTTTCACACCCTATGCTTACACATGCTTATCAAAGGCCAAGCTTTGGTCATACTTGTGAGGATGACCCAACCCACCAATATGGCAGTAATTGAAAAACAAAAACTGTACTCACATTGCTTCTCACCCAAGAAATTGACAACTTTGCTTTCACTATGATCAAGTCCAAAAGCAACCACTATCTGCATATGCAACACCCTACTTCATAACTACACTGAGTTTGCAGCTTAATGCCATCTTCTTTGAGTAACAGCTATGTCTAAATTATGCTGTAGATCATCAACACACCTTTCTTAGATAATGTATGGCTATAACATTCATTCAGGCTTATGAGTTATTAATGAGATAGATCACAAATAGAAGGTTCTTCAGTAATGTATGACAATGAAAGCACAGTGTTTTCCAAGGGAAAAAGAATTGAGGAATATAAAGACAAGGGAAAAATGTCATTTACAAGAGAATCACTTCTGGAGAAAATAGTTCTCTGTGTGTCTGTGGAAGCAAATAATCTTATCCTTAACCATTTACACTTCCTAAGAAGTAATCTACAAGGTCTTAATCAATATCTTTAAGAGGCAGCATACTGGAAAGTCAGTCTGATTTCTTATCTTTCCCAGAATGGTGAGCTCAGAAACAAAGTTGTCCATTCCAAATACATTTTCTTTTTTTTTTTATGACTGCAAGACTTTCCCTTCATAAGAACCTACACATTACATTCAAAGCAATTTTTTAAACTAATTAATTTCAAAATGAAAAGAGATCTTTCTTGATAGAAAATATTTGCATTATTTGGCAAATTGATGGTAGAGTTCCTAACCAGAGAAACCTGTACTAGGGGCAGATGGAAGTATTTTCCCTTTGTTTTACTCCTTCCCTTTCTTTATATGCTTCTTAAGAAGAGGGAAAAGAAAAAAATAACACTTATCGGGGGGGGGGGGGAATGTCCTTTTGAACACTATGGCCTTTGCAGCATCATCTATTCCTCAACTGCAACTTTGTCCCAGTTTTCATCAGTAAGGGACTCACAAGAACCCTTGCAATTAGCATTTCCCTTCTCTACATTCTAAACCACAAATTCATATTTCTCCCCTGGGGCTGTACCTTCAGTCCCAGATACTGTGACCTACAAACTTTTCTCAAATACACCATCCTAAAGCTCTGTGGCTTCAAAAAGTACCTTAACAAGCCTCTCTTCTCAGCAACTCACTCAGTCTTACCGTACTGCAAGACTCTTCGCAACACTGAAACACATTTTTGCTTCTTTCCAGGTCAGTTTTACAATCCACCACCTCTCTGGCCCAGCTGAGGTGAGAAGAAATGCTTGCTTACATTAAGAGCATTTTTTTGCCGTCAATATTCAGGTTTAGGTTTCTGATTACCATAGGCTATCTCTGTATGCATGGAAAAGAACAAATGCCTTTACAGACACTTCTGTAAGATTTCTTATCTTACAAAGAAGACACCATCCCTTTACAATCTTGAAAAAAAATGTATGCATTTAAGCGCATTATAAATAGGCCTATTAATATCAAACACGGTCCTTATGTCTATAAGGGTATAAATACACTAATGAGATTGAAGGATTGTGTGGCCAAAAAGCAAAATCTTTGTGATTATATTTATCATATGCTTTCCTATAAATGATATAACATTAGTGCCACATATAGTGCTCATAAAATCATCTGCTTAAGTATGGGTGTAGATTATTTTAATTTTATCATTTATATTATAATTTATTTTGTTTTATTGCATAAACTCACCTAACAGTATACAGACAGTTCTTTGGCATCTACTTCAGTTTTACTTCTTTATATAGTAAGAGTACCCAGGAGCTCTGAACCAGAATATATTCAGTAAGGTGCTGAAAAACTACAGAACTGAAAAGAGGATATTTGCCTTGTAATGTCTGTAATAATTATTATTTTCTGTTTATTGTTATTCATATTGTTGCTACAAAGATATGTGTACTTCAGGCCACCAGTAAAACTGCAGATGTTTAGTTAGTATGCTACCCCTTAAATGTCCTCACTCCCTTCAGCTACCTTTATGTCCACTGCTTGTTTGCAGCTCTGCCATGGTTCTGCCAGATCACAGAATCACAGAACAGCTAGGATTGGAACAGACCTCTGGAGGGTCTGAAGGTGCCTTTGCTTTAGGTGCTAAGGCAGGGCACCTAGAGGAGGTTACACAGGTACACATCCAGATGTGTTTTGAATGTTTCCAGAGAGGAGACTTCACAGCCTCCCTGGGCAGCCTGCTCCACTGCTCTACCACCCTCAACGTAAAGAATTTCTTCTTCATGTTGAGATGAGACTTCTTATGTTTTAGTTTACAGCCGTTGCTTCTTGTCCTGTCACTGGGCACCACTGAGAGGGGTCTGGCACCATCCTCCTTGCACCTGAGACTATATGTTTCCACGACCATCTTTGACAGCAGCCAGTGATCTCATGGCCACTTAGTCTCTGTTATAGCCCTCCTGAGTTTTCATAGGGCCTGGTTGTCCTCAGTAACAGCCTGGTGTATACTTTTCTTTGCTGCTTTACATGAGTTACCAAATTATTAATGTTTTGGTTTCTTCAATTTTTTTTAACAGCCTTGCTCACTTGGGCCTTTTTTCTTTCAGATAATCACTGTGGGAGATCTGCTACAATCTTATGAATATTGCTGGCAGGATTACATAGGGGAAAATGTGGGCAAACATATTTCCTACCAATCCTGCAAATAATTTCTTAGGAAATTAGTTCGCACACACCACACTTCGGAACGATCAAGTCATTTATCTCACAGTCTTTAAATAATTCAAAGGAAACCTGACATTCGGATAGCAGCTGAACACATTTTTTGAGTTATCAAGGAAAGATTAAATTACAGAAACATGCTGTGTTTGAAAAAGCAATAGAAATGGCGACAATGTTCATAGTATACAACTACACTGTGCTAACTGTGCACAGCTTGTAAGAGGGGCAGTGCTTCCCTGTGCCCCTTGGGGAGTGGGAGGCGACTGAAAAGCAGGAAACTGCTCTTCCCTACCTGTTCTTGCTGCCAGTAACAATCTCTTGTTGCTCTACACCAGCAGGGAATTATCCTCCCTGCCAGCATGACTGGTTTAAATGTCACTAGACTTGCCAAATATGTGGATTTGACAGTCAGAGTTTCAGGTGGGGGATCCAACTTAGATTATGCTTCAGATCATATACACACACATGCCATGGCTGTGTCCTGGACAGCAGGTGGACAGGGTAATGCTGTGGATCACAACAGGTGCCACCCTTAAGGCCTGGGTCTGCAGAGATCCAGCAAATGCAGCTGCACTGCAGAATAAATAGAAGAGGAAAGGGACAAGCTGCTCCAGGGCTGGAGAAAGCAATCCTGACACCTGGATGCAAGCCCAGATGTTTTGGGAGTTTGAAATGTTCCCTCCTGCTCTCTCAAGAGCACACTTTCAGCCAGCCAGCTTCTAGATAAACAAACACAGACAGACAGTGACACTTTCAAGCTATTAATTAGCTTTCACTGAAGTTAATTTCAGAAATGAGTGTCTTTGCATATCACAGGGTTTAATCCTGAACACTCTGATAAATCAAGTTCTTTTTGAGTTTTCTGCTTTAGCTATTTCATAAAAGAAGAATTTAAGAGCAGAAGCTACATTAGCCTCTTTCACACGCAAGTAAATAACTTTTGCACTGTTTACATATCACAGCTAAGAGAGCAAAGACATCTTTTCTTAATCTGTTCCTTATACTTAGGTAGTAATAACTAGGAACATCACAAAATTAAAAGGATGTGTGAATATAAGTTTGCAAAGGCTGAGCTTGACTTCCACACATTTTTATGTGCATATTTCTCTTTGTCCATTGCTGCAGCACAATGTCTTACTGACAGTTTCCATTAATCAGTTCTTATTCTAGATGTAAATTAATCAGTCCCACAAACAAGACTCCTCTTTATCACTGCAGTATTCATATCTTGATTTTTAGACAATTTTTCACAGGGTTATTCATTAATTAGATCTTTAATTATGGATTAATTAGTAGCTGAATTACAACATTCCATATACTTCCCCAACTCTTGTAGCACTGATATGTTTGACATCAAGCATGATAGATGTTACGTACGCAAGGGGACTTGTTACAGATGTATTCCCCTAGCACTTCAGTAAGCTGACTAACTATTCAGAGTGATTTTTCCACTGACAATGAAGCTAATGAAATACTGGGCTGACATATGTGACATAAATCCATTCTTTTTTTTTTCATTGGGTTTTGCTGAAGAGAGTTCTAATTTTTGTTAAGATTGATGTATTTGAAATGGCATGTATTTTAAGACTCCTTTTCCTCAAAAGGAAAACAGTACGCTCAAAGTGTATTACATATTTTATAGGTGGTTGAATCTGAGTGCCGCTGTAGTCAGCAGGTGAAAATAATTGTCTTAAGTAGTAGACAAGGGAGTCCTGGGAAAGCCAGAGTGTGTGCTAAGAATTAATTAAAGAGACCCACCTAGTTATTCATACAAAAACCCATGGCAAATAAAATTGCACTCAGTGCCACTGAACAAAACATGAAGGTTTTCATATACAATTAAATTATCTCAATTAAGCATAAAATTACTGTCTCAGGTTTCTCAGATCTGTTATGGCATCTGGTTTTTAGCAGAACATTTCATTGATTTACTCTCATTTGTTTTAAGGTTAATGGACCTGGACCATCTCCAGGAAGTGAGGGTACTACGGTTACATTTCCTGTACAGGATCCAGCCTCTGAAGTTATCTACGTGGATGACAGCATCAAAAATGTTCTTTTAAGCTCCCTCTCCTAACTGAGACTAGCCCTCAAAAATTTGATCATTTTCGTTTGCTCCCAGTAGTTCATTTTTCATGCATTAAGAATCAAATCCTATCACCTTCCTGTGCTGCAGGTGGAGAGCAAAAATCTGTGTCTGACCTATGACATCAAGCCTCTTAGTCATATTTGCAGTGTTAGATACATTCATATCATGTATATCATGAGTAAAATGCTCAAAGGTAGTACCTAAGCAGACAAATTCCATGATTTAACAAGGTATGGTAGACTATTTGGATAAGCAAGATGAGATGCTACTTTCAACTATTCCAGCAGCCAAGTTGTTTTACCTCAAGTCGTCCAAACCCCACTATATAGTCATGAGGCAGCAGCTGTATTTTATCAGCTCTCTTCCCTTGACACAGCTGTGACTTCAGCCTTTCCCACAAAACCTTCCCACACCTGTGGATAGGGGACACCTGTGGCACGGACAGCTGAACATCCTCGTTTGAATAATTCTCCACCTTCACCTTCTGTCTGAGGAGAGCAAAGTGGATGAAACTGGTAGGATCTACCTCTTTGGCTAATGAGCATTATCATCCATCATTGAACCTTGAAATGATACAGTTAACTACTATCGAGAAGAACACAGCTGGTCAGTAACTTTTATCCTGCAGAAAGCAGTATGTCAGCGACAGACAACAGCTAAATACTCATGGTAG
This sequence comes from Myiopsitta monachus, assembly GCA_017639245.1. NCBI lineage: Eukaryota > Metazoa > Chordata > Aves > Psittaciformes > Psittacidae > Myiopsitta > Myiopsitta monachus. The sequence continues at coordinate 44,992,858 of CM029941.1, read as the reverse complement.
CAACAAGTATAATGACAATATTTGACTTTAAATTATAAGCTTTCTTCACAAAAGATTTAGGAGGCTAGATTTCCTATATCAGTTAGATTAGGCTTTCAGAAACTGAAGTTCTATAAGTCTTTTTAAATTCCACTTTAAATTTTGACAGACAACTAAGATAAATGACCAACCTTGCTAACCATTTTTTTGTTGTTGTTGAAAATCATTCTCACACCAGCATATGTCCTTGAGATTTAATAGCAAGGGTTTACTACAACTCAGTCACAAAGTGAGTCTTGAAAGGTTTCCTAATTTATAAAGTTTGGATTTGTCACTGGTGCAAATCTGCTTAGAAGAACTATGTATTCAATGAATCTTACTATTTTTAAAGGTATCCAGTAAACACACCACTTTGGACTAAAGCTCTGTGTTTCAGCTATCTTTCTCATATACATTAACATTGAAAAAAACCACAGCATAGTAACAGCAGGAAGACCCTATAATGACTTCTCACTTTCCCTATCATTTCCCACCTTGACTCCATACATCTGGAAAAGCACAATAATCAGCAAAACTGTCACTTACCTACTACTAAGAACACAAGTGTCCAGAGCTCCCGAGTGTGCTCTGCAGTTATTCGATGTGGGACACTGAGGTTGTTTATAGCAGCAGTATAGCTCATGGCCAGCCAGACCTGTTTGAAGCCTGCAGCGTGACAAGCCTTCCAGATGTACTAATATGCTATATTTGTAAAGTGATAACATGATCTCTGGTCTTACAGCAGAGACACAAGCAGGATAATGTATCTACACTGCATGACTCAATAGAGGACGAGAAACAACAGCACTAGGTCAGCATCTCATTTGCACCAAGAAAAGTGTGAGAGAGCTAATGTTACTCGTGTTATATATTTTCCTTGAAAAAAGGCAAGGAGAATTAAAAATAAATAAATAAATAAATAAATAAATTAAATAAACATACTCTGCATTCCTCTGGTAAGGACTATCCCTCCCTTGTCCATCCAGGTACGAGAGCTAGAGGCGCATGCAGACACTGCTCAGTACCAGGATTTACAGCAAATTCTGATTTTACTTGCTGGTGGTGGCTCACTTTTTTCATGTCCGCTGCTTGGTGTTGATAGCAGTATTCCTGCCGACTCTTAGTGTTGAAGGGCTATGGAGAGCGGGGGACCCTCTGTGTTGCAGCGCTGGCATGACTGGGGCAAGGGCTGATGACACTACGGGCCTGATGAGGGATTCTGTGTCCTGGGAAGGTGGAGAATGACCCAGTGTTGGGATATCGGAGAGTAGGGAAGATGCAGATAGGGATGAAAAGGCCCATCAGGGACCTCAGGGCCCTGACTATTCAGCATAAATGGTTGAAATTTTCTAATTGCACCTTTGATGAAATAAGACTATCTATTCTTCAATGGGAAATCTTTGTCAGTCAAAAATAACCAAAGAAAGCAAACAAGCACTTTTAGTGCAATTTTTTGGGTCTGATGCTTTAAAAAATAAAGGTTTTAATCAGGAATGTCTGCAAAAACTTCTTTTGATTTCATTTCCTTTAAAATTCTGCTTTTCAATTAAAATATTCTTTAATTTTCTCATAAAAAAAGGATTGGCATTTTTCAGCCATCTTCGTTTATTGTTCATCACTGCCATTAATAATAAGCAATAATTACAACAGCTGGGCTTGGCTGAAACTTCAGACACTAGTTTTACATGGATGTCTTTTCAGTGTCCTTGCTGAAATCATAGAATCATAGAATGGTTTGGGTTGTAAAGGACCTTTAGATCATCTACTTCCAACCCCTCTGCCATGGACAGGGACTCCTCACACTAAACCGTGTCACCCAAGGCTTTGTCAACCTGGCTTAAGCACCACCAGGGATGGAGTATTCACAACTTCCTTGGGCAACCTGGGCCAGCGCCTCACCACCTTCACAGTAAAGAACTTCTTCCTTATAGCTCACGTCAACACCCTCAAGTCCTTCTTTACAGGGCTGCTCTGAATCACTTCTCCACCCAGCCTGTAGCTGTGTCTGGGATTGCTCCTACCCAGGTGTAGGACCTTGTACTTGGCGTGGTTAAATTTCATAAGGTTGGCATCAGCCCACCTCACAAGCATATCAAGGTCCCTCTGGATGGAATCCCTTCCCTCCAGCGTATCAACCAAACCACACAGCTTGGTGTCATCGGCAAACTTGCTGAGGGCACACTCAATCCCACTGTCCATGTCACCAACAAAGATGTTGAACAAGACTGGTCCCAACACCGATCCCTGAGGGACACCATTCATTACCCGTCTTCAGCTGAACATTGAGCCGTTGACCACAACTCCTTGCGTGCGGCCATCCAGCCAGTTCTTTATCCACTGAGTGGTCCACCTATCAAATTGATGTCTCTCCAATTTAGAGGCAAGGATGCCATGCGCGACAGTGTCATATGCTTTGCACAAGTCCAGGTAGATGACTTCAACTGCTCCACCCCTGTCCATCAGTTCTGTAGCCCCATCATGGAAGGCTACCAATTTGGTCACGCAGGATTCGTCTTTAGTGAAGCCTTGCTGGCTACCACAAACCACCTTGTTCTTTTTCATGTGCATTAGCATGCCTTCCAGGAGAATCTGCTCCATGATCCTCCCAGGCACAGAGGTGAAACTGGCTGGTCTATAGTTCCCTGGTCGTTTCATATTGGTACCAACGAAGGGGGAAAGTCAGGGAAAGCCATGAATTGCAGATTTGAGCATCCAATTTTGTTTTTAGGCCTGAAGGAGATAATATCAGGATTCAGTTTGATCTTTTTTCTGTGCAGCATGTTTTGAGTTATGGTGAGACACCTGAAAGTTCTATTTCGCAATCCCTTGCTGTTTGGTCGCCTTACCTTTCAGAAATATCAGTGATAAAAAACATACTGGTCTCCATTACCAAGTATGTTGTCTAAGATATTTTTATCATTTGATAAATGTGCCCACCAACATGCACATTTTTGCCAAATAGCAATCTGGGTTTCCTGCAGCAGTAATGCATATCAGACTTCAGCTGCTGACAAAGTAACAGTTGGAAGAGATAATATTTGGATCAGAGGAAGTACATCCTTTGTGTGATCAAAAGCGTGCTCCATCTTTCTGCTTTCTTGCACATTGCCTAGGAAAACTTGTTCCTATGTTTTTGGTCAAAACACAGTAGCATGAAATAATTCTTAATTAACAACTATATTAAGAAGCATTTGATCTCCATCACACTTTGTCAGCATCCACCAATTGATGTACAGGTGTTGATTTTGGCTAAGGAAGGTGAGAGGTTTTGAGAACTTTACATGTTGAAATCTAAGATGTATCTCAGCAACACAAAGCTGACCTTGCAGTTACTTCCCTGATCTCAGCCAGGGGGTTATAGACCAGCCACTCTTCAAATTACACTCATAGCCTTCCCATGAGAGTGAGACACTTTAGATGTGTGTTAGGAAGAAAATGAAAAAAAGAGATCAGCTGGTGAAATAGATAAAAGACATCACCTAATTAAAACAAAACAAAAAATATAACTAACGATGGAAGAACATTGAGGAAAGGCTGAAGAGATGGCAAGGGGGAGAGAGAACGCACGTTGTTGTTTGGTGGATATCCATGTACTTTATAAAAAAGATTAAGGAAAAGAAAAATTGTAAGTAAATACTTAGAAGTGTCTCCAAAATGAGCATCATTCAGAGAGTATCTTGCACCTAAGGTTGCACAAATCCATTCAAAGCATAATCCTTTCTTGGATCAGACACCAGAGCTACTATACTAGTAAACAGTGGGAAAAGTTTGGATAGTATGGATAACACCACAAACACATTAGTAGTTCACATCACAAACCAGCAAGAAGACAGAAGGCTTGTTTGCATCCAGCCAAACTTATTGGCAGGCTTGAACCAATTTATTTTTATGTTTGGTTGACAGAGGCTAGCTCTCTCAAAGGTATTCTCTGTATATTATACCCCAGCACAGCAGCAGCTCCAGAGCCAAACTGGCTTTGACAATCTCAAACATGGTACTGCACACTTCCTACCGTGCTCCTCTGAGCAGTTCTCCTCACCCAGCTGATCCAGTAGACCAGCAAGGGTCTGTGTGTTCATTTGACACTGCAACGTAACTTCCAGAATGAGCAACAATGCCCATGAAGCAGTACCAAAACAGTCATTTCATAAAGAGACAGGTCCATTTTGGCTGCTCGAGCTTATCAGCCTCACGAAACTGGAGCTATCGCCAGATGTAGATGGATGCACTGATATCCCTGGCATCCTAGCCTGGGGAACAGCATGCAAAAATACCCAAGCTGTTGTAGTTTGAAGCCAGCTGCTCCATGAGACAGCAGTTGTATTACTTCTAGTGATGAGTAATACAGCCTTGGTCATGAGACACTGTACTCATCTATCCTAAGATAGTAGATCCTCTATTCATAACACTGATAAATCCACAACTCAAATAATCTAGCTGGGGTAACCAAGAGTTGACAGTTGACAAACTAACCAAGGGATACTTCTCTTTTCCAATTCTGCTCTATCTGGGGCACAGTTCCTCTACTTAAACAATATTTTATGGTGTGCCACTTGATAGAAAATTCACAAAGTAAAGGCAAAAAAGATACCAATAACACAAACTACTCTATAACTGATTGCTATAGATAATGAATTGCAATGGATATGCTTATTTTTATTGTTCATTCTACTCCAGATAATAATATGCAATTAAATTAAGGTCAGTAGAATACTTTGGACATTCAACTGAATGAGTAGCGCGGGCTTCAGCCAAGACCTAGGATGGGTAGAACTGAGAAGAGCATTTAGTGTAGGCATGACACCTTCACATTAACATTTCAGACAAAAAAGACTGACAACAAAAGTACTTCTGGAACAGTTGTCAGCAAAACATCTACTAGAAGGAAACACATGACAGTTAACATCTTCTTAGGGACACATTTTCCATAAACGTACAACAAAGCAAAGTCTACAAGACTTACAAAGTCAGGCTGAAGAGGGGATAGAACTTGCTACACTAATTTAATCAAGTGTTGAGCACTGTTCAGCAAAACAAAATATTTTTGCTTGTTGTTTTGTTTTCACATTTTTCTTGTGGCCCTTCAGTTTAGAGCTGTTAGTTCTGCAGAATAACTAATAATACTGAAGCATTCATAAGTCGCATTACAAATCAATTCAGCAGGGCAAATTATAACTGTGAACTTTCAGTCTTGAGGGGTCGGCCTTTTCTCATACAATCTCAGTATGCACAGTATCAAGGGAAAGATCTAATTTATAACTCCTGACCGAGCTAGAGCACAAAGATGGCTGTTCCAAACTATGCCTGAAGCATCACTATGATGGGCAGAATCTCAGTCGATGGGCAGAATCTCAGTCAATGTTTGTAATTCTGGGCTCTGAGTCATACTCCCTTGTTATCCTTTCCTGCTGCAAATCTTTTTGTGCAGGCTTACCTCGGCTATAACACAAGTGCTTCAGCAGTCTTGGCTTATGACTCAAGTTACAGTTGCATAGCTCTGCTGAAAACAAACCCTTCCTCTACTGCTGTTTAGTGACTTCATTGGAGACCTTGTTGATTTAGCAGGTAAGTTCTCAAGAATCTCAGCCCCCAGGTGATCTGGGAATAAACAACACTCAAGGAAACACAAGATACCTATAGAGTTGTATCTGATATTTCATAAATGTCTTAAAAGATAATTTCAGCTCATTAAGGCTGTTTGTCCAGAGTTAATTCACCTCCAGTAAATGTTCAAGGACCTTAAAATTATGACAGAAATAATGTCAAAGAGTTTCTGAGGGATTTTGCAGGCACTGTGAGGCAAAAATGTATCACTTAAAAAGAAAAATTATACAAGACACCACAGATTTTGCTGGTCTTTCTGTGTAGATAAGGCTGTGACTGGTTGAGTACTTCCCAGGATGTTGTTAACAAGGTCATAAGGCATCCCAAGATGAAACCATGTAGTCTTATATTGGCATTCACATTTGCTGATCAGCCTTCCACATGAAAGATACATAAATGTGTAAGTGGAATCACAGCTTTACTCAACCTCCGTCTCCTAACAAGAGTTGCTTACACTTATACCTAATTTGAACGGAATCACATCATTTAAGAAGCATTTTCTGAGCAAAATAGTGGACATGCTATCTATTGATCTCTCTCATTGCATTTAATTGTGCAACAAATTAAAGGCACAGCAGCCCGCTGGTGTGAACGAACAGAAATTAGACGTATGTTATGTTTGATTGATCAGCAATTGCTGCGAACAGGAGGCTTTTTTGTAGAAGCCAATTCAGTAGACAGCCTCATGAAGCGTGCCATTAAAGGAAGTGAACCATAGCTATCCATTTACCCTGACCAAGTCGGTGAAGCAGCACAGCCTCTTCCCCGGGGTGCATAACTTCCTCAAGGTGTAATAGGGCACTATGAAGGGATACAAGCTCATTGTTTGCAAAGGATGATTAAATCCTGAAGAAGGGGAGATACAGGAAAACTCATTTCCCTTTATATTCACCTTTGTCCACCAGCACACGGGGGCAAACAGACCACTGGGCTATCAAATGCAGCACCCTGCTGTGGTAGCCTTTTCAAGTGGTATGTCTGAGAGGACAAGGCAACTCACTGCCCTGTGAAAACCTAATCGCAGCATAGATCCCCACAGATTTATGGCTCATACCCCACTGCACTCCGCTGTGGTAAATTAAAGAAAATCAAAGAAATGTTCCTGCTCTGAGCCACATGCACTGTTGCCACCGTTCTCCTGCAGAGCTGCTGCTTCAGAAAACCACAGTAGAAGACATTTTTAAGAATGATACAAATGGTGCCATCTGCTGTCCAAATGACAGGGACACCTCGCTCAGTGCATCTATAGCATGAACTCTGAGGATTTTCTGCCTGCAATACTGTTACAAAGAGATAAAATATCTGCTTTTTCATTTATTTCTGCATATCACATAAAGCCTTGGAGATAAATCTGCTTTGGCAGCTTATTTTGCAGAATACATGCAGAAATGTGTTACCAGAACATGCAATGCTCTGGTGTGAGTGCCTTGTGCCAGTAGTCCCACTGTAATCCAGTATGCAATATGCAGTACACAGGGGTCTATGTCTCTATTATTAGGCTACAGGTGGTAATTTTCCTGGAGGGAAAGCATGCATGAGTACTAGCCATAAATAGAAAAGAAGAGACAGAGAGAAGCTTAGTCTTCTAAACCAGAAATGTGTTTTTGTTTTCAATTCCTACCCTGTTGCTAGTAAGCTAAAAAGGTCTCCAATAAGGAATCTTTGATATTTAATCTTTTTTTTTCTTTTTTCTTTTTTTTTTATGCATTTCTTACATACCTCATGCTTGGAATTTATTGTCAAAAGAAGACACAAAAGCAAATAAGAAAATAAAATCAGCCTTTGCAGAGCCCTGAATGCAAGGGCAATGACCTTGAATTTAATTTCAAATAAAAGAATAAAGACAACAAAGAAAAAAAAAAAGATAAAAAGATCATTGTAGCTTCCTCATGAGAAATCATGAGGCTGTCACATAGGTCAGGTTAGCAAGTGAAGAAACACCATGAAATCAGTAAATAAATTTACCGTGGAGTGCCAGATGTGCACACCTGACTTCAGAGGGAAAAGTTGTAATCTGACCTGATATTTCCATTCTGGCACATAGTTAAGCAAAGAAAACTGAGCTGCAGCTTCACAGTGAACTTTGTGATTCTGATTTATGACCAAGGATTGCCCACCAGTATAATAAACACATTTACAGCACCCATTGCCTGTTTCCCACCAACTCTGTTGATGCAAGAGAAGACCATGCAGTAGCTCTGAACCATGTCTGAAGACAACATTTTGAGGCTGGCTGGAGCCAGTTTCAATATACATAAGAAAACCAGGTAGTTTTAAATTATTTGTTGACTCAGGAGCCCCCATCTTGGATTTGCTGACACATGAGCCAGCAGAAAGTGTTAATTATGATAAAGATGTAATCCAGTTGGCTGAAATAGAAAATTTGCCTTGAGAGTTTTTAAAGCTTGCTTCTTGCTTATGTGCAGCCTGACACCTTTTCTGCCCCTACCTGCACTGTATTTTTGAGCTTTTGCCAAATTCTAATCATAAATTTACAAGGTAAGATAGAGCCATGGGGAAAAGGAGTTTTAAACCATACCTATAAGCAGAGGAAGTGGGAATCTGGACATGATGTTCTCCAATAGAATAAACTTTCAGATAAGAAGAGCAAAAAAATTGCTGAGTGATCTCTCAACTCAGTGTCAAGCTATAGATTATAGGGTAAATTAAGATCACATTAGCATAACCTAATAAATATGACAACAGTTCAGGAGAATTTCCTATGCCTGCAGCCCAGATGAGAGGGCCATCAGACAAGGACAAATTCTAGTTTCAAAGTGACACATATGAAGCTATCTCAAAATAGGACAGTAAAGTTCAATTCAGGGTAGTAATGAAAAGTTTGTGGTTACTGTAGCTCTTGTGGCATCGGAACTAAGCTAATTTTGTAATGCGCTTCTCCATGCTTTATTTTCTGCACTATCAAATGGACAGAACTAAAAGAAATTACACCAAATGAAAGCTCAGCCTCAAAAAATGCCATTTTAACACTGAGGATGTAAAGACTTCAAGAGGAGCCCTGAAAGGAAAAGAAATTACTTAATTGTACCAGTTTGGTGGGTTGTCAAAAGTTTTCGTTCACATGGACTGCTAGGTTTTAAGTTAAAAGGCCAGACATACAAAGACCAAGAATAAGAATAGAGTGCTGGAGTAGGACAAGAAGTTTTAGTTTCATGACATTCTTAACATGCAGTAACATTAATAAGGTAACTCACCTAGAAACAGTCAGGCATCTCCTTTACACATGACTCACTGGGTTAGTTAACAGAAGGTGGATTGCGCTGAATCAAATACTTAGTTGGAGTACAGTTTCTTAAAAAAAGAGACTATTATGCAAAGACAGAGTTGCCAAATTTGTTGATCCCAAAGCCTACCAATCTTCAAATGGCCAAAAGCTGCAAGATAAATATCCCGATGCCATGGAGAGCTGAGGGCCTGGGGAGTTCTGGATTAGTACACAAGCTGGACATGACTCCCAGTTCCATGAATCCCACTCTCAGCCACAGAAGAACCAAGACTGGGTTTTTTAGGGACTTTGGCTCAAGAATGACTACTGACACTGGTCCTAGCAGCCCTTTCTGGGTTCTCCTGCCCAATCAGATATATTAGCTATTTCTGTGCCCACACAGAACCCCCAGCACTTGTGTGCCATAGTCTCCAGATGGAAGACACACTTGAAAATCCTGCCAGCCATGCAGATGAAGAGTTCTGCACCAGCAAATTCTCTGCTAGCAGCACTCTAATAGCATTATCTATTACTACTCCAGCTTTAAGCAATTGAGCTTTGTATTGTCAACAACAGCAAATATTAAAGGTGCTACAAACATTAAATATATATTACCTTTCAGTCTGTCAAGAAAATATTGTAAGAGGAGGCAGTGGCAATTACAGAAGGTAATTACAGGTGGAGACACAGCATTTTATCCCAACAGATGATGAATTGCAAGAAAGGATGAAGGACCTTTTTTCTGTCTGGGCAATTCATACAGATTAAGCAATGACTTTAAAATAATTAACCTATTAGAATGTAATGATTTTTAAAAACCATTTAAATGGTGCTTAATTTGTTTAAATTAACTATTCCGTTAAGACCCAAATTCATCATTTTGATTGGGAATAGAAGTTTTAATAAGCCCAACTTTTAGCACAGATTTAAAAACTGCATTAGAGATTTATAGATAAATGTCTGAAGTGGAAAAGATCCAGATACAATGAACTCATAAGTAGAACTGGTAATAATTACTCAGAAGTTTAAAATCAGAAAGATTGGCAATAATTTCAATTAAACTATTTTGCTATGTTTAAAACAATTTCCAGCAGTATATAAACATTTATACTAGGACCATAAGATTCTATGACCTGTAGCAACAAAATTACGCACTTTTTACATAGGTATTCAAAAAAGCAAAGTGTTTAGGTACTACAATGGAAATAAAAAATAAGCCCAAAAAGAAGAGGCATTATTGAAGTAGCATTGTATAGATAGCCACAGTGGTGAAGACATCTTTTAATAAGGTCTTTTTGGCTCCAAGGTTTTTTGAATTTTGTCCCCTACTACTGCAGGAACCAGTCAGACGGTGTTTTTCACCAGCTGGTCAAACCACCAGCACTATTGAATAAGAGGATCCCACACCTTATTTGTTTGGAGGTGAGGAGTCATCTCCTTGTGTTCTACCTATAATTACTCAAGGACAGTTTGTGCTGGGACAGATTGCTGGATTGTGTAGAGATTTGCCCAGCACTGACCCACAACAGCACGGGAGCAGAATAAGGGATATCTATCAGATTCCTTGACTCTGCAACAGCTACTGAACAATATAGGATGCCAGGATTAAAAGAACTAGGGGAAAATACATGCTGTGTGGAAAACAGAGCAATTAAAGCCTACTTTTCTCTATATATAGGAATAAAAAAATATTTAAGCAGCACTTTCCTCTATCCACAAGCAGTAGGTACCAAAAAGAAAAGGAGATAGCAGGTTGTTTTATGACAATCATTGAATCTCAGATAGTTTGTGTTTTAAATAGTTTTTCATTAGTTCTGATAAGGCTAAATGTAAGATTGTATTTCAGAGATTTGATGTCTTCATTACAAGCAAGTAATGAAGGAGAATAGAAAACAAGAAAAATAATATTTAAAAGGTAAGAAGACTCTTTGTGACTGAATAAGGTTTGGACACCCTGTTTTGTCTCTATTGGAGGGTTGTGTAAGTCCCCTAGTAGGAGTCAGAATAAAAAAAAAAGCAGGCTAAAACTGTCAGAAGAAGAAAACTTACCAGGCCTGCTTAAGTGATCTTACCTTTTTCTTTGCCCTGGACATGTATATCTGCTCCTCTTTTCTGCTGGCACTGGTACTTGTGTTGTTCCAGAGAAGCAAGTCTGGGGAGCAAAAGCATCTCTTCAAAAAAAAATCTGCCTCATTTTACAGTGCTGATTTCTGTCTGGTTTACTCCCCACCTGGCAAACCTCATCCTCAGGTGAGCACCAGCAGTAGCAGAAGGCAGGTCTCCCACACAAGCACAGCTCTAGGTAAACAGGACTATGGAAAAGCTATAGGGGAACTGAAGTTTCAGCAGAGTCTAGGACAAGCCACCACTTTGGACTGCTGACAAGAGACCTAATGACTGTTCTGCTACTGAGCAGATTTTAAGAGACTTCAGGGTCTACAGAAAACCCCCAGGGACCTTAAAGACCTTTCTGGCCTTTAAGAGGATAGACACAGATATTTGAAATTTTATATTCTTGATACTGATTGTTAACTATAAACATTTCTAGGTCTGGCTCCAATGAGAATGATGGTTTCTTAAAGAAGTTCCTATAAAGGCCAGTGAGAACTACCTCCTGTACAGTTCTTGTCCTCTGCAGTAATTATAAGGTAACGACCAGATAATGAAAGCATTCGATCTTTGCTTTGCTCTGAAGTGATTTCTGACCAGTGTATCCACAAGGCTGTTAGAAACCATTATTTCCATGTTTGTGCTTGGCCCATACAAACAGTAATTTGACAGTATAAGATTTTGGGAGCCAAATTCAAAGTTTTCCCTGTGTCTTCTGTGATCTGTTTTAGAAAAGAACAACATACAGAACAAAATGCCTGCAGGCATAAGGTCTGAGTAGTATATGCAGGTCTCTGCAGGCCTTATTTCTCTATAGCGGCATGTAGTCCAAGTCTGAATGCACGGTTTAAGGCATGATTTCATGAGACAGGAGAAACTGACCTGAAGCTCAATTTCATTAGAAAAGAGAGTTCTTGATGTTCTTTTTTATGTGCTAGTTATTTCCTTACTCTCAGCTGGATACCCCCACCATTTACCTTGTGCCAGCTCTGGCAATGATCAGATCCTCTCTGTGAGCTTCTTATTAACTCAGGAAAAAAGCTGTTCCAGCAGAATATATTGGTAGCTTTCTGAGAGACAAATGAGTTTATTATATGGCTTCTGGATCTAGCGTGTACCAGCACAACTGGTCTGCTTAGCTGGGAGTAGGAAGACAAAGCAGACAGAGGGAGATTTCCTCTATCGGTGGAAGCAAGTGTTTATATTCAGTTCAGCAGGATGGTAAATGAGTTTTAAAAAAAAAAGTGCAGGGGTGAGAGGTGAGAAAGAATGTCATAGCACTATTAGTTATGTCTTAAGTTATAAATGCTTGGGACATTCTTAGGAGAGATGGCATTCACTTTCTCCTCTGGAGTCATGTTATTTTACTACCTATCTCAGCTTTATTTAACACTCCATGTTGAACTGTCCCCCAAGATTTTAATTTATTTACAGTTACACAAGGGAAAAGCTTACAGCACGTTTACTGACACAGATTATTTTGACTGAATTTATATTCTAGCAACTGCAAATACAACTGTGGCTAAGAGAAAACATGGATTTACAGGATCTCTGAGTTATTATACTTTTGATAAATTCAAGGCACCCTGTCTAAACTGTTTCCTGAAAAATACAGAAAGCATGCAGAGAAAAACATAGTTTATTGTATGCCAGTTTACATAGCCGAGAGCTTAACTTACATAATTCTATTGATCTCAGCATGTACCCATTTTTTAATGCCTATCAGGCTAATATAAAATGGTAATATATCTTCCTAGATATGAACCACGTAAAAAAATGTTGTTGGCCTGCTAGCCAGTCCTTGTCCCAGTATATTTACTGGGATGTCTTAATAATTGTGGTTTATCTTTGTATTGCAGATGATGGAGGCTGTGATATTTCTGACCCAGTTTTCAGGATCCAACAGATCATATTTACATATTTAGCCAACTCTGTCCCAGGGTGTATTTCAGTAGGACTGGGGAGCTTGTGGTGAGCTGACAGAGCTTGCTGACAGCAACAGAAGGCATGCTTCCCATTCCTTCCTTTTCCAAATCTCCTTCTTACCTCCCCTGTTTTCGACCAAGAAACACTCAATTAGTTGGCAGTTAAGCAAATTTAAATTACAGGCCAAAGGAAGAGGAAGACACTTTTTCTTCTTGTTGAATGGATTTTCTGTCTGAAGGGATGGGAAAATATGAAGAGCCAGGGTCTATAAGCAGTTCACTGCACAGGAGCAGTTCATATATTCCCTGACAACATGACCTACCCTATCTGATCCAGAAGGAAGTTAAATTTTCTTACTTAAGTTAGAAAGCAAAGGGAAAAATGTCTATCCTCACTAACACACCAGTAACCTTCTGTATTTTCAGAGAGAAATGAACAATGTTGTAACCAACATATTGGCTTCACTGTAGAAGCACAACCTCTTCCAGTTCTGGCAAAACACTGAAATGTTGCAAACAACATACAAGATATTAAGAATGAATATGTCTAGTCCAAAAGTGATTTAGGTGTACGAAATCATAGTTTACCATATAAAAATTAGGTGCATTCGAATGTAAATCTGTCTGAAGGGTTGCAACTTGCAAGCCATGCAAATAAGTTCTTATGTATATACATATACATGTCTATATATATGGAAAAACACTGTAACACCCCTCTTAATCAAACTTGGGAAGGTTGACACAGATGGAAAACTCAGGACATTTGCTGGGGGAGAGCTGATAACTGCTATCACTGCCTTCTCATTGACTCTTCCTTGGCAGCTTCACACTTCTTACAGTTCTGCAAGCAATGGCCTGTAACACTGCAGGCTTAATTTAACACTAAGAAGCTGAAGTTAGTAAAAGAGGAAAGTATGAAAAATACTATGCAAATGCTACAAGGCAGTCTATGATGAAGCTATTTCTCAGTACATCCTAGAAGAGACATTGCTGCTCCCTTCCTGCAGATTTATCTTTATGTTTTATATGAAAACCAGAGAAATGCCTAAGCATCCAGGAATGTTGGTATCCAAAAAGTAAAATTTTAGTAATCACTTATTTATTTTTGGCCTTTAAAGTTCCATTTCCCCAAGTTACTTAACAATTTCACATTTTGCTCTTGTAGTTTTGTACATGAGAAGAAGAGATGCTTGTTTTTCCAAAGACTGCAATACAGTTATTGTTGTGTGCTCATGATCTCATCAATAGCTGCAGAAGATGGCATACTCAAAACACCCACAGTGGTTACCCAAGGGGCCACCACTAATTTCAACAATAGTGGAACTGGCTGATTATTAGCCCTGTATGAAATGACACTAATATTTCCTTAATAGAGGCATAGCTTCTAGCCTTCTATTCTCTATTGCCTTGACCTTGCTTTGTGCCCTTGTGTTGCAAAGTGAGTGCATAAATCCATATTGTCGTAACATTTCTCCCAAAGGACTGAGCCCTTTGACATGGCAATTTATGTATAATTTACAATGCCCACAAAGCTTCAGTGATTTCTGTTAGACTTAAATAGCCTTGGCCACCTGCCTGACATTCACCTGATGATTTGTTCAAGTTTGAACTTCACAGACGCAAATTTCCTTGAAGCAGGCATCCATCTGCATACAAGGCAAGGTCCCCATACAAAGGCTTTCCATTTTGTATTGGCTTGCCAGACATGTAATTCTACCTAGAGATACTGTGATTTCATGAGGCTTTGACAGGACTAAAGACTTGCCAGTTTGTAGCAGCTTTCCTTTCCAAGGTCAAGAAATGGCCTGGGCTCCTGTTTGGAAACAAAGGGATTGGATTGACTTTCAAAATTGTCTGCTACTGCACAATTCAGCCCTGTTAGACATCCTAGACTTAATGCAGTTAGGACTTCTTTTAAAGATGAGAAATCATTCAACTCATTGCAGCAACATTTCAGGTTTTTACTAGATATTTCCTTGAATGTGTTACAGAAGGGGTTTTTCCATTCACAAAACACTTCCTGAACTATCTGCTGGATTTCCAAAATTTCCTGGGGCAATTATGCCTACATAAATATAAATAAATCTTCATCCCACATATATCAGTGAAACTACATGCGCCTCTGCACCTGTGCAGTACTGGGCCAGCATGCATCAGAAAGAGGCATAGGCAGCCTGTATGTGTTGTAACATATGTTCATTCAGGTGAGCTGTAGTGGAGATATCCATACTGGGAGTGGGGGTTAGACAGGCGATAATTGCCTTTCAATTACTTATTGACTGACTTCCTAGGCAGTAAAACAGAAGCAGCAGCTTTTAAGTCTTTCAGGACACAGCCTGGAAAGCTGTTTCAAGTTCTCACAATGATATGTTCAGATGATGGTAAGCAATGGCTAGCAGGATTTGACAGCAGAATATTTCTTATTATTTCTTTCATATCATAATTCTTCTTATTTCTTCATTGATTTTGAAAGGCTATTGTAGTATAAAGAGTAAGAGCCTCCTTAATACGCTAGGAAGGTCAAAGACCCTCTTAACAGCTCTGTCAGTGCTCTTGACTGTTGTGTGTTTTTTTTTTTTTTTGCTATATGAAGTGGATTAAATTTCATTAACAACTTTGTTAATCATATATATATATACATATATATCTGCTTTGAGGGATTACTCCACCTTTCCCACTTGTGCTCTACCTTTAGACTTCATGACTATACTGATCCTCCTTTACTGTCTTAAATCATTTAGGTTCTGCTTCTGTTCTCTGGCACAGTGAATTTGGGACTGGTAACTGGTAAGACCATTTTCACTGTCAGTATGCTAGGGAAGATCTGAAAATATTTCCCTTTGTTCCCCTTATAGTATATTTTTGCTTTTTAAAATTTAAAGCACAACTGAAGACATCCATAGAACTGGACACAGATAGTTGCTTTAAGACACAGCCACACCTGAGATATTTTGAATTCTTCCTAGAGTCAATTAATGGAACAAATACATTTCAAAGGTATATTTTCAGCTACCTGTCCTTGACCTCATAGGCAGTGAGTTCCTGTGCTATTAGAAATAAACAGTGGACTAATCTTTCTGCCATGGGAATTGTGGCAACATGGCTGAATAATTCACAATTACCTTGGTGACTTTTGCTGCTTCCTCTTCTTTTGTTAATTGACTATGAGCAGATTTCAGTCCTCTTCAACTAGTTATTAAACAACTTTTCTCTCCATCTGTATTTGATTTCTAAATTTTGCTTGACCACCATACTTTCTTTGCATGTTTCTAGTCCTGAATTTAGATTATTTGCTCTTATTTTGAAATCATTCTAACATAAATGCTCCGGATTTCTGGTATCATCCCTGTAGGAAAGTATTTCTGCTGCTATTAGGTTGTCTCACTTTAGAAAACTTACAGTAAAGGAGGACCACAAGTTATGTCAATTTTAATGCGTAAACTTGCTACATATTCACTAACCACTACTTGAAACTGTTAAAAGTTTTTCACACCGGAAGCCAGGGAGAGCTTCCTGTTTCAAAGAACCTGTTTTACAATCACTTCAAACAAATATTTTTCAAGAAAGAGAAGTCATGTAGGAAATGAACTATACATGTTGTGCTTTGAAAATAACCTGTCCCATATTAGAAGACAGTCAGGCTTGACAGGGAAAGGCCACTAATGGGTGAAGGAACCAACTCATCCTTTTCATTATCATATTTTAAAACTTTGGTAACATCTTAATTTTTTTTCTCTCAAAATCATCCTTTAGTTGCACACTTCCTTGAAAAATGACTCACAAGTTTTCTCTGTGTCCTTGCCAAAGTGATTCTGGCAACAAATTAATACAGCTTCCCATCCACTGCAGACTGGGATGGTTTTTTACTAAAAATGGTTTTACAGAGCTATTTCCTCCTTTCACCCTGACTTCAACCTGTGTTAGGCAATAACATAAGGAAAATATAGTACTGAAGGACAGTCCCATTTCTCAGCTTCTGCTGAAAGACTGTGAAACAATGACAGAGCCACAAAAACCAGGGGAGGCAAGTCATGAAGAGGTCATCCCTGTGGTCCAGGACAGGGTGAAGAATACCCAAAAGCAATATTGTCCTTGTGTAACAGACATTTCCAATATTTCTTTGTTTTAAAATAATTTTTTTTCATAGTTCATTATATTTCAGTGCAGCTGAAGGAACATCACTACTTATAACTCTAAGGTGATGACAGATGTAAAAACACATGCATATGTGAAGGTAGGATTTAAGAGTGTAACTGCACTTTTTAGGCAAGTTAAGTTTCCTGTTCAATTTTCCTGCAAAAATGAATAACTTTCATCTTGAACAATATTTTGTGAATTTCCTAAACACTTCTGCAGCTGATTCGGTGACAGAAGAATAAAAAACTTTAAGGAATTTTTTTAAAGCACTCTATATTCTACTGGTTTACCTATAGGCTTATTTTAAAAACACTCTATATTTGTGTGCTTAACAAACACTGTGATGCTGTTATCCGTGGATGAAAGGAACTAACTCCTCTCTATACAAGTGTGTTTGTAAGACTCTACATAACATAGTACGTATTTCAAGATGATTGTGGTAAGTGGATTAGCTTCAGAGGTTGAGACATCAGATATATGGTATGCGTTTTCTCACTAAGCAGGATCCTACGCGTTGTTAGGTTGCAGAATGCAGCTGACTTGAACTTCACAAGGACATCAAACACAGCAAAATGCATCTCAGAGAAACATGATACAGCAAGTCATGCCTCTGATTAGTCTAGGGGGAAAATGCTAAGTCAAAAGTCTGTGTTAATAAAGAAACCCAAAAGGGAAAATAGAGGTTTATATTAAAAGAAAAAAATAGAAAAAAATTAGTAAGCTACCTGGAAGTCCAAGACTCTGACTTTTGCCTACTAAGAATAAACTCCTATTCTACCTTTGCGAGCTTCCACTATCTTTTCTTTTCTAAATGCAGCTGTTAACAGCTATTCACAGCTCCTTTCAAATTTCCTGTGCTCCTGAGTGCCCGCCAGAAATGCATTCCATTGTCTTAAAAAGGTTTTTTGAATAGAAGGAGAAAATGTGCATGCCCACTGCTGAAAGAATTCCACCTTTTGATTTACGCTTGCGGAGGAAAGTAAGGATGAAGAGGAGATTCTCAACATACTTTCCTAGAGCGTTACTAGGAAGAAAACATCTGTGGGTTTGTTTTTTTTCACGCCGCTTGTAATCAACCTTACAGTATGAAAGCAGGACAGAACATTTACGCTTATCGCTTATCTTTGGGCTTACAAGTGAGATTTCAGAATTGAGTTTTGTTCCTTTAATTGAAATATTTTATAGAACCAAACTAGTAACATCCGCCTCTCCTGGCTTTTCTAGCAGTCCTGAGAAACAGAAGAATGTATCTTTTTCTAAAGCTGTGCTTTCTGTATCCGCAGGTATCCGTTTCTACCACTGTGCAAGATGCAACAGAGAAATTAAGCCGACTGTCAGTAGATCCAAGGATATTCACACTCTTTTTAAGGGGGGGGGGGGGGAGATGAAGATTTACAAATAGAGATTTTGACACAGGATGTCATTTTCTACAAATGTGTAGAGAAGATTCCCTTAAATATCTGTAGTTTTTTCATGGTCACCTTGGCAAGTCTGTTAGTTATGCCTCTTATTGCCCAATTATCTTCCTTGAAAGGAATTGATTTTTTTAAGTAGTGGTGTTAGGTTTTTCTCCCAAGTACTGTAGAATAAAAGAGAACATATTTTCTGTAGGAAAGACTTTAGTAAGAGTTTTAGTGACTGATATGAAAGTTAACATAGCAACTTAAATAATGCACTACCCACTTAATAGTTAAAATAACTACTATTAAATCTCTTTTTCCCAGGCAAATAGGAGATTTTTCTTATGACTGTTCTTCAGAAAACTGAGATGACTATCCCTCACACCTTGGAAGTTTTCCTTTCACTATCTCATCAAGAAGTTTAATTTGAATACCATTTAGAAGTGCTTTAGACTCTCCAGTGTATATATGTCTCCCTCTGTGGTCAGAAATGTTCCTGCCATGCTTGAGCAAAAGCAACGGAAGAATTGTAAAGCTAATTGTGTTATAACCTGCTATTTTAGCTATCTCAATTTCTGTATTTCAGTCTTGGCAAAACAAACATGTTCATAATATTTTCCCAGAGACTCTTGTAAATCATTTAACTCCTACCAGAAGCTTACATTTTTATTAAAGAAAAAAAAAAAAAAGGCTTAGTGTCCTTAGAGCCTCATGCTTCCCCTGCTACTCCTTGAACTGTTTTCAATTTTCAAACTTCACATTTGTCTAGACTTGATACCTACTTTGTACTTTCAGAATATATTCTCTATAAAAGCATTTTTACACCATAACACGGTTTTTTTCCTTTTTTTTTTTTTTTTTTTTTTTTTTTCTGAGCTGTAGACTTTTAAACGCAGTTGATTTTGACCTCGGTGCGGCCATTTCCTGGTTTGCTTGGTCCAGTGAATCGGACTTTTCCAAGTGTATGCACAGGCAATCTCTTCTAAGAACGGCTGTAATGGGCAATAGCTTGTGCTCACAACTGCTAATAGGCTGTGGTTTTCAATAAAAACCAAATTCCCTCCTGCTGCAGGGCTGTAGGATGACCAGTCTTTGTTTCAATCAAAGCAATGGAAAAATATAGCTACAAAGAGCTATTGTGGAAGCCCTCTGTGGACCCCCAGCTTCCAATAATATTCTTAGCTGCTGATTGAAAGGATTCCATGCAAAGTAGTACCTACAGATTTCACTTACACGCTTTACAATAACATCTCCTTGGCCTATGAGCAACATGAAGATCTCACAAAGATAGGTCCCATGTAAAGAGGGGGAGAAAATGATCCACCCATTGGGAAGATGGCAGTTTACACTAGGAAAAACAGACAAAATGAGGTTAAATTAAAATTCATCATCATTTTAAAGTTGTAAAACTGAGACCCAGAGACAATGTAACTCTAGAACAAAAGGTACGTTTGGAGAAAACAACACTAGATTTTCTAAGGCTAAGCAAAATGCATCTGTCCTAGAGCAGTGGCTGTCAAATAAAAAGCCCGATGGAAACTTAAGTTGTTGAAACAGGCCTACAATTAAAGTCATTAGTGAAAGTCTGGAAAGTACAGATTTCATGTCTTTATAATCCAGAAAAAAAGATAGTTTTTTGTAAACACAGTGCTCCCAAGAGCTAGTCAATGGGGGTTTTCATTGGGGATAAATAAGTAACATTTTCTAATTGTTTTGTTTTATCTAGGCATTAACCTTATTCAGTATCAAGCTAGTACACAACTGCTTTTAAAGGATTACTCCATGTCAGCTGGCCAGGCTCACCTGTGGGACAATATGACCCTTATTTCTGGTGCTTTCATGAAGAATAGTAGCAAAATTTTAACCTGCTTTTGAGTTTCTTGACTCCTCTTTCTCTTCCAGTTTCCTTTCTAGTTTCTAATCTCATTACTACTGTAGATACCATCTAAATAGGTTAATAGACTGCTGCTGTGGAGCACTGAAAATCCATCTAGGCAATCAGTCTTCTGTTTAAAGCAGCCAACTGAAGCTTTAAATTAAAGATGGGGCTTGAATTAAAATGTTAGACCTAAACACCTTTACCAAATGGGCCAGGCTGGATACAAGGTCATGCTTTGTGGCCCTCTTCTGATCTGTTCAGTTATCTCACCTTGCATGCAACCAACAATGGGTTTTCTCACTTGCTGTTTGAGTGTTTCTAACAGAAAAACAAGTATTCAAGCAGAGGTGTACTAAACATAAGTGACTACCGTTAATTAATTAATGTCAGACCTCATCTTTTCAGCAGGTGAACTGAAAAGTTCAATTACCTCTCTATGCATGACATGGATAACTAGGCCCAGATTCTCTTTGGTGATTAAGCAATTGTCCCCCTTCAGTTCAAGAGGAAAAGTAAGATATGTGAATACTTCTGCATGACCCGACAAATTATGTCAAAGATTAAGATAGGCCAAAAAAAGTGTGAAATAGAAAGGTGCTTTGCATCTTCTGTTGCTCCTAGATAGACCTTTTGTGCAGCTGAGACTCTGAAAAAGGAGCAGACACACTGGCATAAAGACGCTTAAATGCCGCTGTACCTTCAGAGTCAGCTTCCAGATGTTGAATGGTAGCAGGTGGAGGAGGAAAACAGCAGCATTATTATTCTGGCAGCCTTGTACTGAGTAGAGAGCATGAGAGCCCTGTCTGAAATGACCCACTTATGAACAGCATTCCTGATTTAAGCTGAAACAAAGCAGCTTCCAGGGACCAGATTGTGGTAACCCTTCCTTCAGCAACTCTTTTCAGGGGGCATAACTGTAGCAATAGCTTCTGTCTTTGAAGCACCTCATAAGACTCTCCATTAAGTTGTAATAAACTATAAAAACCTTGGAGAAACCCTAATTAATAACTCACACCAAATCTGAGCTTTGTGAGTCCCAAATCTGAACAGGACAAAAATGGCTTAAAGCCAAAGACTGAGCCAAAGCCCAGCTCTTTCCTTTGTGTTTCTCCAGAAAATATCGCAGATAGATAATATCAACAAATGACTAGGAGCAGCAAGAAAGAAGAAAACAGCACCACTATAAGCATGAAGAAGTGACTGCAAGGACATCCAACAGTAGCACAAGGCTGATCTTGAAGGCATTTTGGCAATACAGGTCTATGTGGAGAAACTCAGACACTTTTCATTCTATCCTACTTGTTTTGCTGCCTGTACAAAATTACCTGCAGCAGTATCTATCAACTTTTCCATTGGAACTCTGACCACACCATGAATTCTGTATTGCTTTATCTTTCTACTGAGGTGGCTGAAAATACAAGAATGGATTTTGCTGAACCTCAAGGGGAAAAAATGAGTATCTTGCTGATGTGATTATGTCTACAGTAGATTTTTCTCTTTTTCACATTTCTAAGAAAAATCTTC
The DNA here is from genome assembly GCA_017639245.1 of Myiopsitta monachus. NCBI lineage: Eukaryota > Metazoa > Chordata > Aves > Psittaciformes > Psittacidae > Myiopsitta > Myiopsitta monachus. Next base: position 44,971,036 of record CM029941.1, on the reverse strand, counting down.
ATATAGCAGAACTTTTACACAGAGAGAAAGGAAGACAGAAGTAGAGGAAAAAAAGCTTCATGGTGCTTTGTTTTTGGTGTGCTTACCTGGGTTTTGGGGTTGACTTTTTTTTTCTAGCAACAATCAGGAGCAGTATCTTTAATACAGAACCTATACCTGTTTTTCTGTTGTTTTTGTTGGCTTTTTTCAGTCCTGTTTTGGTATGTATCTATATCCTTTTGACAAAGTCAGAGTTAATATGTGTTCTTCAAGAAGGGATCAGGAGAAATGCTGATCCTTTTTACTATCTCTTGAGTGTACCCTCTAGTTTGGAGGGGAAATGCCTGCTGTGCTCAGCAGGAGCTGGTGCCAGGCTGCAAGCTCACAGGATATTTTGTGACAAGGTTTGTTTTTTCCCATATGCTTAAACTTAACCCCCTCCTTGCAAAACCTTGGAAACTGGCTTAATCATTTTCAATTTCTTTACATGTAACTAAACAATGTGTGGTGAAATAACTTGTAGTCTGTGTGGGGTTCTTTTTCTTTCTTTTAAATGGATGTAATTATAATTTATTTTTTTTTTGTTAATGAGTGGCACCTTTTTCAAAATCTTCCTGCAGACTATATCATCCATCTTATGAGCTGACTGTCTCTTTGAAGAGACTGAGTGATCATCTTGAACTGCTGATGTTGGTGTAAAGACTTAACATAAATTGCTTGATATTTTTGAGACTGAAACTCTTGTTTTTTTAAAGCTCATAGTAACGTATTTATTTTGTAAGTAGAAAGAAGGCTTCGTCTCCTATTCACGCTTTTCTCCAGAATGAGAAAAAGGGATGTATGCTGAGGTTTTGTAAATTACATCACTCTAAATGCCTCATTATGGATTTTCAAAAAAAGCAATCCTTCTTATGATAATCACTATCGTTTATACTCTAGTTTTGAAAGAGGTGTCATATTAACTGCATAGTTAACTACAAAGTTTATGTGTTACCTAATCTGGTGGGCTAAAACATCACCAATGACTTAAAGCAGATCAAGTTACAGTAAAAAAAGGTTTATAAATATTCCTGAGCAATTCTGCAATATGAAACATCTTTACTGCAGTATAAATGTACATTCACGTAAGGGTTTATATCAGGAAATCACACCCTTTACCAAAATGATTGAAGCAAGAAAACACTTAAAAGTTTAGACCACTTAAAATTATCTTGGTCAGATATCTCGTATTTCTTCACTCAAGGGCTGCAGGTTTCTCCTGGGAAGTTATGTATAATGGAATTAGGATTCACGAGGTATTATCCCATGGAGGATCATCCCAAGTGCAGAGATGCTATACTCTTTTCACTGAGCCATATGTAAGATGTATTACTCCTTTCCCTAAGATCTTTCACACAGCTTAAGTTTGAAAGGAATATATATGTACTTATTCTGTGCCTCAACTGCAAAACTTTCATAGAATAAAAGAGCAAGTTAAATTGATTTATATTTCATGCTATTTTACTAGCCCCAGACTGTGTGCCAGATGTCAATATAGAAAGAGCTCTTCAACTAGCCAGGAGTACTTCAGCTGTTCATAGATTGGGCAAAATTTTGTGTGAATCTGAATTAGTAATCTTATTGCTCAGCCACATTTTATTTTGCTCTGGTCCCAACAAAATTGAAGTTTTAATAGGGAGAGGTTGAGAACCAAAATCCCCATTTCAAAAAGTGAGGGATCAGCTCTTAAACATCTGCTTCTACTGGTACTCATATATTAGATGCACTGTCACACAATGACATGCAGAAGCTGTTGCATGAATGTCATCATCTTGTTCTGGAGAGAGGCCAGCACCCAGCCCAGCAGTTCTTCATCCGTACTGATGATGGTCAAGGTGGATGAAGAGGGCATTCCAAGTCTGGACCTCCCCTGTCACAGCTTTGAACCATTCCCATGAATTCTGCCACTGGATCCCAGGGAGAAGACATCAGCAGCTCCCTCTCTGTGTCCCCTCCTCAGGAAGCTGTAGAGAGCCATGAGGTCACTCCTCAGCCTTCTTCTCTGCAGCCTAGACAAACTTAGGGCCTTCAGCCGCTCCTCACAGAACACGGCTCCAGCCCTGTCACCAGCTTTGTTGCTCCCCTCTGGATGCAGTCAAGGACCTTCACATCCTTCTTAACCTATGGGGCCCAGCACTGCACGCAGTGCCCCAGGTGAGGCAGCACCAATGCCGAGTACAGCAGATAAACACCTCTTTTGACTGGCTGGTGATGTTGTGTCCCATGAATGCCAGGATGTGGTTTGCCCTCCTAGATGTCAGGGTGCACTGCTGGCTCTCATTGAGCCTGCTGTCAGACAGCACCTCCAGGTCCCTTTCTGCAGGGCAGCTTTCCAGCCACCCCTTCCCAGTTTATACTTGTGCCCAGTGCTACTTCCACCCCAGATGCAGAATCCAGCATTTGGACTTGTTAAATTTCATCCCATTAATCCTTGCCCAGTGCTCCAATCTATGTAGATCCCTCTGCAAGGACTTTAAGAGAGTCAACAGAACTTTCAATTTGCGCATTCTTACTAATGTTGCATTCAATTACTGCATCCAGATCACTGATAAAGCTGTTGAACAGAACTGGTGCTAGAACTGACCCCTAAAGAACACGATTGGTGACAGGTCATCAGTCAGATGAAGCCGCATTCATGACAACCCTTTAAGCCCTGCCCTTCAGCCAGTTGATCGCAAGAACTCTGTGAGGGGCAGTATCAAAAGCCTTACTAAAATCAAAAAAAAACTTCCTCCACCACCTTCTCTTCATCCACTAGGTGGATTCTGAAATCACAGAAGTATTTCAAATTAGTTAAATATGGCTTTCCCTTTGTGAACCCATGCTGGTTGTGCCTGATGACAGCAGTGTTCTTTAAGTGCATCTCCAGGACTGTGTCAACTTCATAGTTGGCAAAGAATAACATTTTTCAGCTTAAACTGCCTTTTCTTGATTTGTGTCTAGTGAATTTTGCAACTATCACACATATTCTTTCATAGTGCATTCAGTCCTTCTCCCTAATAGGCAATGAACTGAAAATGGCAAAGACTGAAAAACTAAATTCCACTTCGACTAACCACCTTTCCTACAGCACCTATAAAAATAGCTAACTATAGATAATAAACCAGTTGTCTAGTTCATCCTTCCGATTACTTTTTCAGAGATCTGAGCTGTTACACCAGCATAATAAATTCAGGCAGATGTCACTAATTTCAGCAGTCAGCAGAGACATCCACAAAAAGGAATCAGAATTTGGGTCACTAAGTATCCAAAATTTACACTGGTTACAGTTTCAAGTCTTTGCCCTTTTGCAACAGTGAATTCTTGCACCCATAGAATTAACAAGTGTTTCACAGATTTCTAGTTCTTTCGACGTTATTTTTTTTATTATTTCATGAGTAGCCCTAGTTTACTTCTATAAAAAGATTAATATATATTTTCAGAGAGCAAGTACCACGTATGATCCTCAAAAAGATTAAGCTCACTGAAATTAATAAATGAGAAATTCAGAATTCAGAATTTCAGATTTCTGAAACAGAATAAAGACAATGTAATCTAACTACAAGAAAATTTTTACTATCTTGGTATATATATGTAAAACAATACAGAAAACAAAATTTTCGTGCCGCTAGTATATTCACTAATGAAACTTTTTTTTATTGAAACAATTATGAAACAGATTTTTTTAATGAATCAATAATTACCTAAAGCAAAGAGCAGAAAGATCTCTTCAAAGGCCTTTTGCTGATTTTTCACACCAAAAAGCAAAATAGCTGTTTCAGTACATGTTCAGTTGCATTCAGCTAGATTTCAGCAAGTGCCTGGATGAAAGACATCATTCCACATCTTTCCCACTACTTGAGAATAAATAACTTCTACAGAAGTCAAGCAAGGGACCTGAGGCTGTGGGAGATGTTAGTTGACGAGTGCTAACCTCCCTAGTTGAAGACATGCTCCTCTCCAGGAAGATTAATTTACAATGAAATTATGGATAAAACTGTGCTGGGCATTATTAAACAGTGAATGTGAAAAATTAGACAGCTGTAAAGAAGTGCTATAATCCATAATGTAGGTTACTTGCCAATGACTTTCTTGTCATTATTCATACCCAAACACTACCCAGATCAATGTCAAAACTGTCTTCTCAGTATCTACCACATCTGTGTGTATAGTTAACACAAGTACACAATAATCTTTAAGGAGTCAAGTCATCATACCTCTTCAGATGACTGAATTAAAATAATTTTATGCTTCTGTGCTGATACTCATGTTTCTATAAACAGCTTCTCATCTAGAAATGGAAAATCTGTTTTTCAACATCTGCAATTACTGTTCATCTCTCTCAACTCCCAGGATGAGAGCTGTAACCACCACGTTAAAGCTTGGATATCAGCAAAAGCATTCTTTGCTGCTGCTACTGAAGTTGTGCCAGTACACAAACACATGGGTCTAGAGAGAAATTAGAAAGCAATACTTTTGGATTTCTCTGGTGTTAAATGTACTCATTTTCAAAGCAGAGATCTAGGCTACCAGTCTCCATTTATAGATTTCTTCCTGATTTACATAGAGACAATTGGAATAAAAATGTGTACATTTGTCACTGCACAAGTGCATACTGATTAATGCCTGCTGTTCTGTATAGCCCATATGTTTTATAGTGCATCGGAATATAAGTTCAGAAGAGTAGTTTACAAGTTTAGGCTAACACTTTGTTATGAATTCAACCTGCAATTATGTGGCAAGGTCATTTTCACTAGATATAAGAGTTTAAATAGCTTTGGGCTAGAAGGCATGTCTCCAGCTACCAACTGTCTTTGACTCATTCTTACTAATAAAACATTCAGGAAGGAGGTGCACAGAAGTCCCAGAGATCAAGTGTGATGAATCTAACAGCTCATGAGACACAAGCTAGGAAAACAGTCCGAACATCCAAGCTGTATTTGTCACTTACATGAGCAAATTAAACAGAAGAGTATTAGAAGTCCCTCAGTGCACTCTAGTATTTAAGAGTGAGTTATTTGTCGTCTTCCCTCATAGCTGTAGTGTCTCTTCCTATTCTTCCAGACACAAAAATTGCCTTAAGACTGGCAAGAAAGAAACGCTGAAATCAGACATTTTGCTTTTCTGTGGCTTTTAATATCCTTGCTACAGCTTCTTCTCCCTGATGCAGCCCTAGCATATCCTAGATCCAGAGATCCTATTGCATTATTAGAAAAAAAATGTTATTTTTGTTGGCATTTAACAGAAAACCATTCAACTACTGTATCAAGGACCTGCTAGCAAGCAGCTCAGGCTCTAGCAGAAACTACCTTGGGATCCCCAACAGAAGAGCTGCTGGGCACATTCAGTCAGAAATGACAGCATCTTTGTAAAGAGACAAACTGGGGTTGCAAAACTGGGGCATTTTGTTGAATACTTCTTAACTAGCCTAGGTAAAGCAGTAGCATTGATGGGATTCCTTTATATGTACACACTCAAATCCATTATCTTTTACCTGTGTGTGATATAAAAAGCTTCTCACCACACAGATTGATCAGTGTACCCCAGGTGTTTACGCTCACTGTGATTGTATTTTGGGCATGAGCTTCCTGCCCCAAGATTTTCCACACATAAAACCAGTGTAACAAGTAACCACATGGTAATTGTTTCACAGTAACTGCACCAATATTTGTTCCCATTCTCATAGAATCATAGAATAGTTTGGGCTGGAAAGGATCATCTTAAAGATCATCCAGTTCCAGTCCCTTGCCATAGGCAGGGCCTCTTCTTCTAGACCAGGTTACTCAAAGTCCCATTCAGCCTGGCTTTGAACACTGCCACAGCTTCTCCGGGCAGCCTGTGCCAATGCCTCAGCCCTCTCACAGTAATAAACTTTTCCCTAATATCTAATCTATATCTATTCTGTTTCAGTTTAAAGCCGTATTGCCCCTATCCCTTACATGCCCTTGTAAAAAGTCCCTCTTCAGCATTCTTATTATTATGCAGTGAATATGAAGTTCACTGTCTTCTGGTGAAAAAAAGGAGTAATTTTCAATTCCCTAGGGTAATAATTTACGTATGAGCCTGTTTGTACCTCACAGTAAATACTAGGTTATCTAACACAATATGCACTTTATATCTACTTAATTTGTACTCACTTAGGAAAATAAAATGTTATTAATCAACTTTGAAAATTTGGTGTGCCCACTTTCAGGAAAATCATGGCTTAGAGTAAAATGTTTTACAATGGCAATATATAGCCTTTATAGAACTGTATGAGTGGAGAACCTGACAGCCTGGTGAATTCAGATTTCTAAACTGAGTGCCCAAGTTGTGAAGATTATTGCAGTAAAAGACAAAATTTGGCAGGACAGACCATGATCGAGGGCTAAAAAAAGCATTTACAAGGTGCAAGAGGCAGCACTTCTGCTTTCTTCCTGAATTTGCGCTCATGCTAGGCTTCCTCTCAACTCAGGCTGCCACTTGAGAGATGTAGCTCCAGAGCTGAAGGAGCAAGGATAAAAGACCATTACAAATTACACCCTGATTTTTCCTGGAGCCTTTGCTTACTTTCCCCTAACATAGTTGCCTAGAAAACAACAGGCTTGAAAGATGTCTCAAGGCTTTGTAGTTTGTTTCTATTGCACTTCTTTATTTCCCTGGTGGGAAAAAATATATCCCTGACCCCTCCAAGTAATATGTAGGCTGTGGAAGTAAAGTTACATGACTGGACTCAAAAATTCTAATTTTTACATTTCTAACAAGGTATTTAAATTTCCTTCTTTCTCCTGTCCTCAGGGTATTTTTCATCTTTTGTCTTGTCTAAACACCATATTCAAAAGGAAAAAACTATGAAATGAAAGTGCTGACTTCAAGGAAGCTTCTCCCTTCCCCACACTTATCCAAACATCCAAATGTAAATATAAGCTGAACCTGGATTTCAAACTTCTGGAAATTTTGCTGTCAAAAACAATAAAGCTCAATGAGCGTATGTGCATGCACACTCAGCAGACTGCACAACTGACATATCTTTTATGATGCGAATGAAGAAGCCTGGCAGTTGCAAAATAAACAAAATACTCAGCAAGAGTTGGTTTTAAAACTCCATCTTTGGAAAGCAACATGACGATAACAGAGATTACACTCCAGTCCAGAGGTCCTGCAGAGAATGAAACTGATTAGATTTTATTTCATTGCCTGTAGGGTTTTTTTAACCCCTTTTTCTAAACTTCCAACCAAGCATCACTCCTTGTTTCCCCTCACAGCTTCTGTTGGTTTTCATTATTATTTCATCCTATATTTATCACATGGCTTCAGAAAAAAATTTAGAGCCTTTTGTTGTTTTCACAATTTGCCATATCCTGGTAGTGGGAATAAAAAACCTGAGCTGTGCTTACTCCAGCCACACATTGGAGGTCTGGCCTATAACTGTCCAACTTCTCACAGCTCAGGCATCATTCTTGGCTTTGTCCATGAACACTGTCTTAATATAACACCAAGGCCAGGCGCAGTACCAGCATAAACAGGGCACAACCCTGGCCATTTTCTTCATGCACAGCAATTACAGGATAGAACTGCATGTCCTTTAACTATTGTGTTGCACTACAGTTTGCCTCCCTCCTCCTTCCCACATCTGCACATGCTAATCCGAAGAAAACTGTCAGCAACACCAAACTAAGAGCACCAAAAAAGACCCTTCCTGTAAATCTGTCCCCAGATGTGAAGTGGCCCACTTCTGTTTGGTTCATTGTGTTTGCAACACACAGCTTGCACCAAAGCCCTGCAGCACCACCAGGAATATGAACAGGCTGACATGACATTGCTAGCTATTACTAAAATAATACCTTTGTCTGCATTAGGTAGATCTTTCAGAATAAAATTAAAGAAAAAAAAAATCTGCTTAAATATCAACAGGCTAGTTGCAGTTAGCTTCTGTGGTAAGAATTGTCTGAGTAACTCAGCAAAAGAGCTCTTCATTTCTGTTGAACTAATGCCTATCATGACTGCACACATGGGCACAGCGTCATCATTAAATTCTTTTACAAGTATAAAGTAAGTGGATAAAAATAGAGCAAAGTGATCATTTTTCTTCATGTTGACCATGAAGGGCAAACAATCTGCAAGGTGCTTGATAAAGACATCTACCCATAACCCATTTAATTATGCACAAAACATGCTAAACCAGACTAAATCCAAGTATGGTGCTATATACACCCTGGATGCCAGACATGCTCTGACATTAGAAATAAAGAAGCTCAGGAATGGCCTAGACGAGCCCAAGAACTCACATCACGTCTTAACTCCAAGTCTGAGTAGCTGTATTTTACCTCCTTTCCATCCTTGATTTCTGCAGTCATTCAACAAAGCAGTTAACTCAAATGTAGTATACGAAAAACAGAACCAAACTCATTAAGAAAATTATTGCAGCCAGTGCAGTGATTCTTGCTGGGTTTTTTCCTACATTCTGATTCCAAAATGGGCATAGAACAAATTTTTGACATCATGCTGCTCCCAGTTCTCATTTTTCTGGCCACAGCAGATTTTTTTAGCCACTCAGTGTGAATGTGAGAGTTAGAAAATGCTTGCTTTGGGGATTGTGAAGAGAATGGGAGAGGTTCAGACTTCTGTTGCAGAAACATCAAGAATTTTCTTTCCTTCTCCATTTGGAAAAAAAAAACTAATTGATGCCACTTGGTAACTCTTATTTTCCATCTATTGCACGGAGCCAGTATTTATACAAAAACAAACAGACATGGGTCAATAACAGTATCAATAACAAGAATTAAAACTAAGAATATTAAAATTGCCATAATTACATTCCAGACAGAGCTGGACAGAAAACTGATTCTCTGTCTTACAGATGTTGAGATGTAAAACATGGTCCTGCTTTGCATCAGAACAAAGCCAAGATTTTTCTTTCGGTTTCCTTTTTTTTTATTAAAAAACAGAAAGAAAATCTGCAAGACACAAAAGACAGAGAAAGGCAGAAACAGATGAGCAAAGATGGGCATTAAAATAGCTAATAGACTTTGGCTAGGACACTAAAATTAGATTTTTGTGAAAACCAAACTCCACTCCTTAAGCTAACTTACAAAAAGTAGAAATTCAAACCTAGGTCTCACAAATCCCAGCTGAGAGCTATAACGGTCAAGTTATTTTCTTTTTTTGAAGGTGAGTCCCTGTTCCTGAACAATGCTCTGTCAAAACTATATATTTCTGTAGCATCTCATTTGGACATCAGGCCTTTTCCAATTTGTCAACATTTCCAGCCAGACACAGTTATAAGACTGCACCCTCCTTTTCAGACTCACAGAATGGCTGCCTGAGGCTACCTCTTTGCAAGCCCAGAAATTCAACCTGGCATAAAGACAGAACATTTTAATTTTTTTTTCACTGCATCCAAAGATAAGTCTCCTTTTCACTAAATGGACACTTGGGAATGAACACAGTTTCTGACACAATAAAAACTTAACACAGAATAAGTTATATTGACTGTAGGAGTCTGCTTATAAAACAATATAACCAATACGTTATCTGAATTTTTGACAACAGATCATTCTTCAGTGTGGCTGCGATTTTTCTGTCCATTCCTCTCTACTAGAGATTCAATTCCACTTTCAGGAGCAATAACAACTTACAATACTCCCATTTCCTCTTCTCCTTCCTCCAGTCTCCACAACAGGCTACACCTTTCTCTCAGACGTGCTACTCAAGTGTTTAGGAGGCTCTGCTGTAAACTATACGAGAGAAAGTGATCAGACTGAAAAATAAGCTCTGCTGCAAAATCTTTTATGCATGTGGCTCTGGTTAGTTTTTTTTTTTTAGTATAAATTAACAGGTAAGTCTCTATGAGACAAAAGCTAATCTGGAGTAGAAGCCAGGAGGTTGTAGCTCACAGCTTCCCTGATCTCTAGGATAGAACTGTTTCATGCTCAGGCTGGCCGCTCCTTTACAGGCAATGTAAGCCTCACATTCCATCTACATTGTGCCACAGCAGCATTATACCAGCAAATCTAGCTTCTCAGAACTGCATTGAAGTGCAGTGGAATACTGTGGTAAGAACAAGCCTGCAGTATTACTGCTAGGCATGGTAGCATTGCCCTCTGTAGTCTAAACACCTCTCCACCTAAAACAGCCAAGTTAACTCTGTCTAGTGTAAGTAACAGTGCTGTATACAGCCTACAGATTTTGTCACCTTGGTTTCTCAGGTAATGAATACACTCTTTGTGGAGTATTCATTATTTTCTGGTTTTCTTCCTATGCATTAGTAAAGTAGTGCCTGTGGTTTGGCTTCAGGCTTTTTTAAGCATAATACCTTCATCAGACAACTCCTAGTATCAATACTGCAACTCAGTGATGAAATTTTCTAGACAGTCTTTCTGAGATGGCAAGCTATTCACAAGCAGCCTTTTCACACTTGAAGTGGAAAGGAGGCATGCAAAGTCTGTAAAGCAGAGGAAAATCTTTGAGAGAACCCTCTAATGCAAAATCTCTTCAAATATTTTATGAGTATGCTTGGTATTCTGTTTTGTTAATGTAAATATATACAGAAGTCTCCTGTTGGAAGGAAAGCAATGGAGTGGCTGCGAAGGAGCAGATGTGGCATGGTTCATTGAAAGGACTGTTTCATATAAAATAAGATGCTCTGGCCCTTTGATCTGCAGAAGGATATAGATGCTTCCCCAGATCTCCTAATGCTGCAAAACTATTGGCTACTAATGAAGGATTAGACTCGCAAGTCACAGAGTAATTCTCTATACCAAGAACTGATGGGAGTCCCTACTCAGCTCTCCTCCTGGTCACAGCCTACAGAACAGCAAGCACAGGCGCGCACCATGCCTTCCCATGCACAGGCCTGTGAAAAAGGCAGAAATCCTTTTTCACAGAAAATGAAAATTCCGATTTTCATTTTCACAGAAATCGGAAACACCCAGGAGAGGTTAACCAGGAAAAGGGCTACACTGCTATACTAAAGCATTAGCACTGGGGAGAGTTGGAGAGAGAGAATAGAGAGATTTAATGATAAAGAAAAAAAACCAACCAGACTGAAGATGAGGCTTATTAAGCAGTAGAAGTGTTGGTAGGTGAGTGGTTTGAAAGGTAGCTATTCATTTCACCTTTTTCTCCTTTGCTAGCTTAAAACCATGAAGCTGGGAGTTCCTCTAAGCACCTAGTGATCTATAAGCTTTATGGAGCAGATACTTTCTTATGTGTCAATATTTGGTTGCACATATCCCAACAGAGTCCTAGATAATGACTAGGCCCTGGCTGACAGTGACGAAATTGAGAAGTGGCATTGTCCAGCAGAAACATAAAATGCAAACTGTATCATTTGGTGAGAGGTTATCCTTAGGACACCCTGATCAGCCTACAGCCACCATTGTAAATTCCTTCCAGCTTACTCAGTGTAGGAAGGGGTAAAAAAGCAAAATGATTCTCAGCATAGTTCTTTTCCTCCTTTGTACAAGTGGAGGAAATTGAACTCACTTTCATACTTAGTGCTTGCAGTAAGACACACACTAGCCACCAATTCCCACAAAGAGCTAAAGAAGGGCTGCAGAACTCCAGCCAGTGACTACAGCTTTAATAGCAGTGTGGATTCACCTGAGCAGATATGTATGCCCTTACTTGCTTTTTGAGGGAAACACAAGCTAATTGGAAAAAATTCTTTCAGAGTAAAATCACAGTGAAGACAAGACACAAAAATTATCATGATGAAGTCACTCAAGGTCAGGCACACATTGATGGACTTTGGATCAGATCATTATATGGGTGTTAAAATATGTCCCAGAAAGCAGTGCTAGACTAAATATTCATTAACCTAGCTCTACATCTAATTGCAAATTAACTTGCCAGATGTTTTGCAGCAGTTTGTAGATGGCAGCCATAATTTTGATAGAAGCACATAAGACATGTACGTGCAGATTTATCACCATGTGGTACCTGGGCACGGGTGCTTCAAGCGACATTAGCTGCAGCTGCACAAGCACTATCCTCAGACAATAAGACACTTCCATACATCAGAAGGTGTATCATGATGACATAGTTCCTTCACCTAGATCAGGGATGGTGTTCCTCTTTCACAAATGTTTATGGTTTTATTCTTGTGAAGAGAATCTCTTCTGTTAAATAGATCTAACCTATTACAAATACATATATACTTAGGGGAAGGACTGTGGAACATGTTTCAAACCACTAGAGATATAGCATAACAATTTACTAAAAGAAGGAAGCATTTTTTTCTTGTCAAGTTTTATGTGTGGAAATGAAGGGTAGTTTTCCAAATGACTAACTGTCACCAGCCCCTGGAAAATCTGTGCCCTGTAAAACCAGGAAGGTTTAGCAGAGAAAATGGTAGATTTTTACTTAAAGAGGAAGTTTATAAGTGTTCCCAGAACATACATTAAGCACCAGCTGAAATGGATTAAGTTAGGCCAAGTTTCACTATTAATGTTAAATACATACTCATCCCAAACTGTAAAGTCATACCAAATTTGCAGATATTTTCTCTGTTGTCATTGCCTGGGATGAAGTTTACTGCTCACAAGAATTCCCCAACTATTTCTTTTTCATCTTTAGCCAAACAAAATTGTGTTAACAAGATGTGCACACACCATGTTCTCATTTCAGGTCTTTATGTGCCCTGGGGACTGAGAATATAGTAGTAATCTATTAAACTGGTTCAATCTCTCTTTACCCCTAAATCTGGCTGCAAGCAAACACTACTGAAAAATCACTGTATTTACAGAAGTTCAGTTTTCTTCTTTAGCCATTCAGATGAGCCATATTCAGAAGAGATGAGCACGCAGGCAAAGGTTCCATTTAAATACGGTTATATCAAGTCAACTTTTTTGCAAAACTGCTGTTTCTGTTTGATCTGTAAAAGGACAAAATTTAAATTCAATAATTGGAAACTTAAATCTTTTCTCTGCTGTTGACCTGAATGACTTGGGCAGCACAACTAAGGAGACAGAAGCCCGTGGGAGGAGAAGCAATGAAGGAGGCTCATAAAAATCAGCTTTTCTGCCAAAAAAAAAAAAAAAAAAAAGAGGTGCATTTGCACAAATATACATATGTATATCACAGTGTGAAACTGCAGCTGGCATCCTGTCTTGTGCCCTTCATAGTCCTCATTATAAAGTAGAACTTTGTGTTCCAGAAAAATCTTCTATTAATTTACCATTCCTGGCTTCCAGAAATTCCTCCTCAGAACTTTTGATGTTAGAGCAGTCACACTTTAATATAACTGTTCACAATACACCCATATTGGGTGATTCAGACTATCCTTACCCTTCTACCTTCAGGGAGGGTAACCAGCAACATTCATGCCATAACCACTGGTTTCTGTGACAGAGTGATTGTTCCACCATGCCAGTGTTACTTTAGTGCTATGTCATTCCTAACTTGCAGAGTAACCAGAAAACTGGGGTTTTCACAATGTATCCTCAAGTACCAATAAACAAATGCCATCTATCAGAGCTTGTCATTAATAATGTCCCTCACAACTGTTTCTTCTCACCATATAGCCATGCTTAAATAAAAGAGAAAGTTTTACTATCTGCAGACTTTTAGTAGCAGACTACAGAACTACACCAGTCACTTTTGTAAGTCTGTAATCACTCCTCCCAAACCAAAAGGGAAAAGTGGTGTCAGAAGACTAATCCCCAAGTCATGCATATGTTGAGACATGCTTTATCCGTAAGAGCAAGATCCTACCTGTACAGATCCCACCATTGCTTTTGCTTTGCTCCCACTGTCAGCACAGAGCCCTGCAGTATACAGGAGTCAACCACTGCTGATAGAGATATGGCTCCTTTCCTTCTACAGCCTCTTGTGCAATCCGACTGCTTAAAATAACCCTTATACTTCAGACTTCACTCATGGGGTTTCTAGTTTGTTTCTTATTGTGGCATTTTTGTAATCTCAGAAGGGGTTCATAGTCCTTCCCTAACACCCATAGGCTAGAAATTTTCAAAATTTCCCCCAAGCATTATTTCACATGTACCGGCTCTGATTGATACACAGGTGTGTTTTAGAGACAACAACCTATACAGCTCTAGTTCAATTCATGCAGCTCCCCAGTTAGTATGGAGCAGAAATGAGGCCACAGTAATGGCAGAAGTTCAATACACCCCTTGCAGTAAAGCAAGCTGGAGCACGAGCCATCTGCAAACAGTGGCACATGCAGCCCATTTTGAATTGCTGGGCCAGGGCCAACTTGGAACCTAGGGCTGGCACAGTAGGCAGGAGCCCTCAAGTGGAACAAGAGATGAGACAAAAGGCCTGGACTTCTAACAGCACTATAAATTATTATATAGTGTTTTGTTTCTATTTTAATTCATACTAACATTTAACTGCCACAGATTAAAAAAAAAAAAAAAAACCTTGATCTCTCATTTTTGCCTGCCATCCCTGGTCCCTACAAAGATAACTCTCCAAGAGGCGTCAAACTTGCTCCTTACACATATCTCATCACTAATACCCAATTTTGCAATGCGATTTCTGTATATATATACAAACTGCTTTCTACTTTGTATTTAAAACAGTGAATTCAAAGAAGGGGGGCCAAAAAAAAGGATGAAGTAAGGTGTCATGGTTTAGTGTGGTCTTAACAACTCATAACCTGTAAAAAGTTGTCCTGCACACATCCTTCATTCAATGCCAGGCTGTCAGCCATGCAATTCCCTCACCCCCCTACATGTCAACTCCAGTGCTCACTGGACCTCTTGCTGAGATGCTTCAATTCATACGCCACAAAACTAGCCCAGAAAAAAAGTAGGTAGGTCGGTTTATTCCAGTTTAACAGATGAATGCAGCTCCATGAGAGGTCCAATGCCACTAGAGCCAGTGCAAATCTCATCATCTGCTTGACTCAGGAATTAGTCTCCTAACATTGGCTCAGAATTAACACATAGCTTCATATTAAAGAAATGCCAGTATCCTTGGCTAGCTTGAAGGTCAAAGGCAAGATCTATGAAGGGGTTTCCCATTCACGGCAGTGTGGGGTATGCATCCCCGTCCCTGAATTAAACTGTGGGATCACCACTTTAGGACTCCTTCAGGGATGCTATGAAATTCCTAGTTTGTGTCATGCCACATAAATCCAGAATGCTTTCTGGAGTCATATTCTACTGCAGCACTGTTAACAACTGGCTAAGCCACACTGCAATTCTTCCAAAGGAAAGCAGCCAGGAAAACACCTGACAGCTAGTCAACCTTTGAAATGTTTCTGTCTTTGCTATTAGAGCGGATGACTCAGTGAAAATTTCACTCTAGTTTCAGCTGACATCACCAAACAAAACTGCTGAGCAAGGTCAAAAAATGCCATTAAACATAAGCAATTGCATTTTGTACATGCAAAAAATAGATTTTCAGATAGATGCCTAAGGTAATTTTGCAAAAGAGATATAGCTTGAGTGCATGACTGCACTAATGCAGTGTCCCCAAATGACACCTTTCTAAGGTAGCACGTGACTTGATGAGGTTTATGCACCCAAAAAGAGCCCATGCTTGAATCTGACATGTTGACACAGCTTCCTGAATGGTGGACAAGATAGAGGCACATACATGATAGCTTGTGGAGAAGAAGCGTGTTCAGCCAAAAATGTGGTAAAGCTCAACACTACTATCTCTACAGAAATACTTTCTGGTGCTCTGCAGATCCTGCGATGCTTAAAAGCCTCATCTTCTCAAAGTTCAAAATAAGTAATTGTGTGAAGCTTCTTTTTTCTCAGTACTTCTTTTTGTTCAATAAAATACTAAAAATTCTTTATTTGAAGAAGGATTAAAAAAGAACTCTCAGTCTTGCAGTCATTTGGAGTTCATGTTGATTCATGGGCCAAAGAACCTTTTCTTCAGAGGATGATAACCAGGATCTTCTTATCACTTGTCTTGTATACTGGCAGATTTAACTTCCTTTATTTTTCTGTACATAAAAGACATAAACTACATTCATTTTAATTACAAAACCCTTTCGTTACTGCACTAATTTTTTTCATCATGTGTAATGACTAACCGGTAGACTTAGTAAAACAAAAACCTACAAGATGCGCTGTTAGGATGCTCTGTTATGAGACTGGTTTTAATCCACAAATTTAGGTCAATCTGTGATGAAGCATTATATTTTCATATAGCATCTGCATAGGGTTCCCTCTCCAAGGGACTGTTGTAACTGTTTCCGTCCATTTGGTAATATCACTCCCATCTTTTTTGTACTGGACTTCCTCCATATGCTGTCAGAGAGATGTGGGATGACTACTCTACCCCTCTGTATTAGTCAGTGCTAACAGGATGAAAGCATAGAAGGTGGTATCATTATCATGTGGACATACTGGCTGTGGTTTATTTCCTAGGGAAGGGAACTCCAGTTTAAGTTTATGAACTGAATCTTATTTATAAATTCCACAGTGAATTTAACCTGGTATAAATCATCTCTGCAAAAGAAAGGGGCTGCCTATCAAATGACCATGGCTGCTTATCACTGTCTCCTACTTCTGCCAACACTAGTGCACATCAGGGAACTGGTCCAGATGAAAACTAATGGGGATTTTTGCAAGATGAGTTTTCATTCAGATGAATTCCCTGCTCCAGCTCACTCATGGCTGCACAAACAATAATGGCAGTGTAAGGGTGGCAGTATGAACAAATAGCACATGGTGTAAGACAGAGTGGAACTCACCTTTTTAACAGCAGTAGCCATTTATCCGGCTTAAGTTGATCAGGGACCTGTGGCATTATTTAGACTTCAGCCAGTCGCTGTATGGATTATCTTATTTTCCTGCTTCTTACTTCCTTAGTCAATTAGTGGCAGATTCCAAATAAATGAATGTAAACCACTCTTAATCTGGAATAAAAAAGCTGCTCAGGGCATTTATACTGTTCATTTGAAACAATGCAAGCTCTTGTGCCTGTGTATGATCTCCCCTTCATACATACACTGAGACGAAAAGGCAACAAAAACAACTGCTGCATAATCATACAGGAAATTCTTGACAGTAATAAAAGTTAGTCTGACCAGCACCTGTAGAGAAGGTCCTGTGACACCATGAGAATCACTCAGTCTGACTGCATTTAAGTTTTACATAGCCTATGGACAACAAAAGTGCCTGGGTAGCTGTCAGAAGACCTAGTAGCAGTTGTAGCCAACAAAAAAAAATAAATAAAGATAAAAATATCAGGATGGCTAGTATTAGCTCTGTCCATCCAGGATCCTTACCACTTATTTTGTTAAGCACACTCTGAGAGCTCCCAGCCTAGATTGCCTGGGTCTGCCCTGTCCTAAGAGGACAGTAATCACCAAGCCTGACAGTTTTGCTTCACTAAAATCTCTATTCCCAGGAGTTCAATAAATGTCTTGGGGTGGTAGTGGTGGTGTGATTGCTATCCATTGTTTTCCATAATATTCTGTATAACTGATTTAACTTTGCTAAATCTGATTGAAGATCTGGCCATACCCTAAACTGGAATTTGGGCACCTAAAACTTCCTAGTCATTGGCCATCACTGAATAGCCCCTGCTCAGGTTTTTCAACATAGCCCCCAGGAAGCCAGTGACACCCACATTTTCCTCATCCTTATTTTCTGGTTGTTCCTTTTTTTTTCCCACTGCTACCTCCAGTTCTTAGGCATCTATTGATCCTGAATCTTTTAGAAATACTGAGTATCTAGGCAGGAATACAATTAGTATGAAACACTAATATTCACAAAACAGTTCATATTATCCACGCTTCACCTTTCAATGTGGCGGTCAATTTGCACGTTGGGAAAAGGTGCCAGAAGATGTCGACTACAGACTTAAAGAGCCCTGGTTAGAGCGCAAGAGGAGTTATGTGGACTAATAAAGTAACACTACATTTTCCTGCCACCTTTATCCATATAGGCTCCTCAACCTGCTGTCAGAACTAACAGCAGTGAAGGCCCTTAAGTAATGGTTAACCACCTCCTGTGTACAAAGGGTTTGACTGAAATGCTCAGGACCAGTTCCTTGGTTGGCTTCACTCTTATCTTACTTGAAGCTGATAAAGGGAGTACTACCTCTACTGCAGCTCCTTGCAAATCCCTAGGCAGAAGTAATCACTTTCTGGCAGATTCTGTCAACAACAAACAGCAGAGCTTTTCCACAGTGTCACACCAATCTCACCTCTATAGGGCAGTCAGGCAACTGCAGCATCTGAGCAATTTATGTGGTCCCCATTCCTATGTGTGGCTTGCTGGTGAGGCTATAGGGAGAAGGAAGGAAGAAATAAGGTATCACAGTGAGAAATGTTTGCCAACTGCTGTACAGTTTCCCATACTGCTAGCTCTTGCAGCTACAGGAATGACTTCTGATCTTAAACAAATGGCACAAGGTGTGAAAATTGATCAGTATTTCTTTACCAGCATTCCCGTATTGAAAGTTAACTTCAGTGCAGGGCTGGAATTTGATACCCAGGAAAGCTCTTCAGAAGAACTATACTGACACTGTATTTAGTAAAAAACCCAGCAAGTGTGATATTCTTGTGTTTTCTGCTAATTTTTTCTGCCTTCAATCTGTAGAAGGGGAAAAAACAACAGACAAGATACTAAATGGCAGCATTTCAACATCTGCACATTGTAACTTCAAGCCAAATTGCAAATTTTTTCCTAATATAATAACAAACAACAACAAACAAATGTAACTACAGCTGTTCTTTTTAAATTCGAAATACTAACCCTGTTATGCAGCTACTGAATTCAAATGAAAGAAAGACCAGTTAGAATTGTATTTTCTACAGGCAAACATTTTCATATGTTGATTAAACAAGCATATATGTTTTGCAAATACATGCAAAAATGACATCTCTTTCATTTTCTGTGAAACATCTTACAGTTCTAATTCACAGCATCATCTATTGTCACAACAAAACTGAATACATAGATAGGTTTTAAGTAACTACCTAAACCTTAGCTCAGAAGTTCTTGTGAATCACAACAGGTAGAAGTAGACAGCAGAAAGCAATCTGCCTCTTCAAAATCATTGCTTTTTAAAATATGAAAAACAAAATCTCTTCCTGAATTAACATGCTGTGATTTTTATCATAACATTCTTTCTATTGAACATCTTACTTACAAGTATTAGAGTACAAGTTGTTCTAGTGCTAATTTAGCTGACTTTCATACAAACATAGATTACAGAATCTCAATTCCAAAAGACAAGGTACACTTCAATACACTTCTGAAACAAGAATAGTGCAATATAAATCAGTTTAAATTAGTAACAAACGTAAAACACACCATGAAACAAATTATCATGAAGCTAAAGGAGTTAGTCTACAAGAAAACATTTGAGATAAATAGATCAATTGGAGTCAATAACTGTGCCAGCACTGGGAATGCCTTATCCACTAGGACTGATTTAGTCCAGCAAAGCACTCCCTGCAAACACTGTCTGCAACAGAAAAAAACCATTTCAAATCTCCAGCCACGTACTTCTATCTTCTTGCTGGAGATCAGTGTCCACACACGAGACATGAGAAAACATCTCAGAACAATTTCCATCTGCCGCAGTGCCAAGCAGGTTGAATTAATTTGGGCAGTACTCTGTAAATTAATCTAGTTTTTGTGCCAGATTGGATAAGAGGTGATCATAAATTCCAGACCATTAGTTTAGATGGGACAATGCTGACAAGTGTCAGCCACAGAGAGTTGCAAACAACAAGAAATGACAATGTCCTTAGCCAGTGCAGCCATCTCTTTAGTGAAGATCTGACCCATATGTCTGATGTGATCATATATCTAGCCAAGATGCAACTTCTACTAGCTTGATTTACACTGGTATAGTGAAAGCATAACTCTTCCACACGCTCCCACCACCCAAACAAAACAAAGCTGTATTGCTGCAGTTTCCTGTGGCAGCTTCGGCAGAGGCAATGTGCACCACCAGGTACAGGCAGAGGAAAAAGACTGCCCAGAGTTGGTTTTTTACCAATTTTTGCTGATGCAGCTGAGGCAAAGTAAAGTTGTAAGTGGTTCTAGACCGTTTCAGCATACGTGGTAAATTTAATCTAGCTATCTGCTGATATTGCATGGACTCAGGCTAGGAATGCTTCACTAATGGGTCTAATCTTAATAATAGTAAATAAGTCTCAAGAGGAATTTCAAGACTATTAACAGCTCTTGAGAGACAACAATCCTCTTTCAAGAACCTTGTGCTGCTTTCTGTAATACTTTTGGTAGAAATCTCTAATGCAGGCTCTAAGGATTATCGATGCTGCAAAGTGGTGCGACTTCATAGAGACCCCTGTGGAAAACCTTAGAAGAAACAAAGCATATAAGTAGAGTTGAGGGGTTTAAGCCTTTGTTATATACCTGCTGCAGTTTATCATATACCTTTTGCAATTCTGCAGGGCAATGCTTTCTTTCCCACCCTGTAAGTGACGATAACGAGTTTTTTTATGTTAAGAAATAAACTGGAGTTTAAATCTTCCTAGCTTGGGCTTTTTTTGCGGTCGTGGGCCCTTAAGTGTCCCCCCCAGCAGTAGTACCCCCCACTTTGCTCCACCCTTCAGCCATGCATGTAAATCGGGAGCTTGCCAGGGAGTCCCAGGTCGGAAAGATGGTCCCTGCCTGCCAGTGAGTGCTCAGCCAGCGGTGCAATTGGAAACTATGTCTCTTCGGCGTTGCTGTAAACTGGAAGGAAACAGAAAAATTTCATCCACGCTCCTTCTCTCGTGGCTGTGCATGGTGTGAAGACTGCTGCATTCAACAGCCTTCAGTGAGGGGCTTTGGACCTCTTCCTTCTGCTCAAGCTTTCCTGGAGGATCTTAGAGGGTGTTTCAGGCTGAAGAAAAATGTACTGGGGAAGTCATGTTAGGTAAGGCGGCCTGAGCTGCCAGGGACCTTCTCTAGACAAGGATGGTTTTCCTTTTAGCAGTGCTTTTTTTGGCTGATTATCAGGGCAGGAAGCTGAAAGGAACAAATGTACCTGGAACTGCGAGAGAAATGAAAGCTAATCTTTTCCTCTTGCCTTTGCTGCTTTTTTGTAATTGCTGGCAACAACCGTGTTGTGGTAAAGAAATGTACATAAAGAGACATTTTTGAGCGGTTGTCAACCAGCAAATGTATGGAATCTGTAGCTTTCTGGAAGTAAGATTAAGCTGTATGTTCCTGTTCTCTGTCTGTCCGTCTCCCCTCTCTCTCTCTCACCCCCAACCCCCTCCCCCCCCCCCCAGCTTTTAAAGTTTAAATATTTTTAATATGCTAACTTGAATTGCCGAGTTATTGCTGACATAAAATATTTATAGTCCATACTATCAGTGGTTGATAAAGCTTTGAAAAATCTTCTCCCCCCAGCCCTACTCACCCAAGCTTCGTTTTCGTGTTTGTGCCCTATTAGCACAAATTAATTTTAGCTCTTTGGTGTGTTTTTTTTTTTTTGTTGTTGTTGTTGTTTGGTTTTTTTTTTTTTGGTTTTTTTTTTTTTTTTTTTTTTTGTAGAATTCTTTTCACTGTGACTCTGGTCTGGCAGGCTGTTCATTTAGGAAAAGGTAAGGAAAACTTCGTGTTTTCTCCACGCCTCCGCGTATACACTTACAGTATGCATTGCTTCCTTACAAGCTACTCTTCCATATCTTGTACTTCTTGTCAAGGCCGTGAAAAAGAAGAACTTGAAGAACATGTGAAAAGTCTCAATGCCACAGCACAAAAGCAGCTGCCCAAGAACGAAAGGACTACTATAAATGCTTTCAGTGACATGAATCAGAGTTATGAAAGCAGAAAGGAACAGAATTCCCTGGCAGTGGTGCCTTTTACTGGCATTACAGAGAGTAGGTAACATTATTTCTTTAAACAACGCCATAGAATGGCTTTTTAAAATATTATATAGCAGTGATGTTTTGACTGTTGTCTGGGAAGATTCCAGCCGTTTGGTTTTCTGTGGCTGCTCATTTAAATCATTCCTGTAGCCACTTAGAAAATGGTGATAATAATTTTAGGTAGAACTGGGATCTCTTACCTAGAAAATGTGGTAATGGAAAAGAGGAAAAAATATTAGGAATTAAGAAGGGGTTGGTCCCTTGGATTCACAAAGGCGTTTGTAAAATTATGTCCATTTTTTAAAATTCACCATATTTCATGACCAAAAAGAATTTAATTTTAAAAAGAAAAAAGAATGAGCTGTCTGACAGCAACAGTACTAAGAGAAAAGAAACGAGAACAGACTTATGTTTCCTTCCACATAGATAAAGTTTTAGCTTGGTACTCAATTCCAGAAGTCTGAGAAAGACATGAGGAAGCTTTACTCTCTCAAAACTGAACAACTCTTCCAAAAACAAAGCTTCTTTTCTTCAAACATAAGCACCACTCTCCGGTGACAATGTCCCATTTGTTAGAGTTACTGAAACGTGCCTCTGTCAAAGTGAAATATTTCACTTAAATATATGTTGCTGTTGCTACATCACTTGCCAGGCCTTGCTGCTTGACCATCCTGTAATCCCTAGTCGTTTGTTTCTAATCCTTAACTAAACAAACTGGGTTTAACTGAACAAACATTCCTAACAGGCAGATAATTTTATTGTCTCTAAAGACAATAAAACTACATATCCTTTATATCCTTTGGCAACTGGAGAGACCTGAGAGAGACCAAGTGAGGAAAAGGGAAGGTTGAGAATCCCCAGGATGCTTGGTAGGATCTGTAATTTTGTCTTGCAGGTAAAAAACTGAATAGACATTGCTGCCAAAACGGAGGGACCTGTATCCTAGGGGCTTTCTGTGCCTGCCTAAAGCATTTCACTGGCAGATACTGTGAACATGATGAGCGGCAAAGGTAACAAACCAAAACTAGAAAGAGTGAGAGCGCTGCTCTGAATGGCTATTTTCTGGGGTGGGATCAGGCATGTATCAAATGTCTCCCTTGTTCTTGACAGCAACTGTGGCAGCATTGCCCATGGTGCCTGGGTGCTGAAGGGCTGTTGGCTGTGTCGGTGCGGATATGGTACTATGAACTGTCTCTCAGAAATAATGCACAATAACTGTGGTAAGGAACAACATTAAATCAAACATTTTTATTCTGTGGGTAGCAGATCTGAAAAGGTGAGATACTCGGAGGATGCTGTATGTGCTCTACTTAGATGTCTGCAGTGGTCTGCTTTGTTTCAGAGAATCCATCAGTATGACAGTAAATTATACTGCTTTTGCCTGTATAGAAAATCACAGAAAACACTTCAAGATCTTTATAATTGTGCAGTAGGAAACTACACCAACTTGAATTGAAAATTTCGGAGGTGAAACCTTTCTCTGTTCTGCAGCACATAAAAATATCTATGACTTCCCACTAAACCAGGACAATTTGTACAATTAAATTACATCTAAACATTAAAAAAAGATTTTCTTAGATGAAAGAGGAAAGAGAAAGAACAACAGTGTAAGCTGGTGTGGTAGAAGTAGAAAACAATGTCACATTAGAGAAACAAGTACTGAAAGTTTGCGTGTGCTTGCATAAGCTGTTCAACACATAAATGTCAGAAAACTAGCCTGAGCCTGAATAAAGATCTGTGTCTTAATCTTCAAAATCTTATACAGAGTTCTAAGACTGAGCACACTTCACACAAAATGTGTAACCATAGTCCTGGTCAATGTAAAGCAGTAATACCCAGTCTCCTCAAAAGCATTATGTTACTTTAAGTCTTTATACATAAGCTTGTGAAAATCCCTTAATGAAAGTATGAGTATTTTTCAAAATACAGTATCAGCTAACATAATAACTTCAATATTGTTTTGCAGGTACTTTTCCATTGAGAACAGGTTACTGAGATCTAGACTATATTCAGTGCTTTGAGATGATAAATAAAAGATTTACATTATCTTTATCTTCAGTGGTAAAGTTAGTGAAAAATATCCTTGCTCTTCATAGAAGGCTTTTGGGTTGGAAGGGAACTTAAAGACCATCTAGTTCCAACCCCCTGACATGGGCAGTTCTTTCCACTAGACCAGGTTATTCAAAGCTCCATCCAACCTGGCCTTGGCTGTACCTTGTCCATCCATGATGACTCAATCCCACCCTATAATAAACTTTTCTTCCATTCTGCCAATGCCACTAGTTAGCAGGGACAGACCTAAATAGCTTCAAGATTCATTTCCACCCAAAGGAGCTACCAGCTTCATTTTTCCTGGCCAGATTCCTGTCTGAGTAGAAGTTTGTTCAAGTTATGGCTCCTGAATTATACCATCAACTCAGAAGTAAATATGAATTTCAAAACTTCAGCCTCTTAGGCCCTCTGGATATGTCCTAGTGTGTGATAAGCCCACAAATTCAAAGTGAAATGCAAAGAAAAGGTAACATTCCTATCTTTGCAACCATAGACAAAAAACTAAACCAAAGAAAAGCAAACCAAACAAAACCACAACAAAAAGACATAGTCAAAACCCCTTTTGTCTTAAAGTATTCTGTACTGACTAATTATGTGTGGCACCCGACTTGCTCGTTAAACTCTAGCTCCTTGTGTTTACCTTTGAATCAGCCCTATTGTTTCCCATTACAGAGCAAAAAGTCCTAACAGGCCTTGCCATACTGGTAAAAACATTCTACTTCTTACTACCCTTGATCATAGCTTAACATAGGCAATAAAGGTGGCAGTGAAGAATTTTCTGTTCATCCTCTGAGCTCAATGAGAATCTCTGTGACTTTCACGTACTTGAAGATATGGCTTTCTGCTTGTGCTAATAAATCGTGCTCCTCTTGTTAAAGAAAGGGTTAAAAGGCTGCATGCAGACTTGAGCGCATACCTCTTGTGAAGATCTTGCTCCTGCTTTTGCTTGGTATTTACTTTTGATTATTCTCAGATTAATGCCTGCAAGAGCTGATAAGTGCTATCAGCTGTTCCTCAAACGATCATTGATGGGACATCTATTCACATCTCTCCCTTGAGAATAGCCTCTTTGATTGGCTTTAACAGCTGATACCTTTAACTTAAGTACCTGTGAGATGTCAGAGGACTTTCAAAGTATGTTGAAAATTCTCATGTTTTAAAATTTACCGAGTTTGATCATTAACCATTTTATTATCTTGATATATGTATTTTTTTATTTTTTTTTAGAATTGAAATCAGAAAATGAAGACATTACCAGACTATTTTCTAATGGGCTAAGAATACAGCAAACAGTGTTTGCACTTGCTTGCCTGCTCACCATCTGCCTGGAGCTCTGCTGTTGGCAGTTGTGAAAATAGACGAAGGGAAATAGCCTCACGATGAGACATACAACTTTTTTCTTCTGTGAGCTACAAAAGACACTTCTACCTACATATTGGAGGAAGATTAGGATATACTAGTTAACGCTGAAATGCTTGGATTATTATAAATTCAGATTATATAAATATTATTTATTATATTTTTATTACTACTATCAATGTCTGATTCTAACATTTTTTAAATTCTCAAATACTTTCCTTCCATAAGAAGCAAAAGAAACTTCAATGTTCTGTGCCTTAAGTATTGTAAATTATAGTAATTTCCTTTGTACACAGTACAACAATTTTAACAAATAAAGCCGATTTCATTTATGAAGAGCTTTTATGTTTGGCCTTATTTAAATTCGAAAATTTGTATCTACCATTTGTCATTGTATCATATTCTGTAACAAAACAGTAAGAAAAGAGCATGGTAGAATGACCAATCTGAAATTCGAAGAGAGAAGGAGGTTTTTAAGGGTAGATATATTTCAAACCCTGATATACATAAGAACTCTAAAAGTTATATAGCTTTTCAGACTTCGTTATTTATTACAACTAAATTGCACATATGCACAGTCTTAGGCGGGAAGCATATGTTTCTTAAGAGCACATAGCTGATACTTATTTGTCTTTTTTGGGTTTATTTTATTTCACATTTCAAATATGAGCTCTTTTATTTTTAAAAGGACAGCAAAGAGCAGCCTCTTTAAACTTTTTCTAGAAGAAACTTGATTTATATAATATTTATATATATTTCTAGGCTGTATAATAAAAAAAATGGCATGTGTAAGTGCATTTGTAATGCAAGTTCATAAAACAACAGAAACTTTGTTGTATTTAAAAAAAAAAAAGTTAAGAGAAGCCTAAAATATATCTTCAATCTTTGAATGCAGAGCTACCATGTAGATACAATAACACTTAT
The DNA here is from genome assembly GCA_017639245.1 of Myiopsitta monachus. Lineage (NCBI taxonomy): Eukaryota > Metazoa > Chordata > Aves > Psittaciformes > Psittacidae > Myiopsitta > Myiopsitta monachus. The sequence continues at coordinate 44,944,956 of CM029941.1, read as the reverse complement.
TTTGTGTGCTTAAAAGAAGTTATAGATGTATAAAATCCTGAACAACTTTAAAAAGTTCAATATATTTGATTCTTAAGGTACCTTTATTCTTTCATGCCACAAACCAAGACATCAATCCAGTTAAGAAACAGACAAAGATGAATCACCAATAAATGACATAATATTGTGCCTGCCTTTGAATCTATGACTGTTCAGTAGAAGACTTTTATAGTGAGTCATTGTGTAAAAACATATTCATGTTAAAAATTGCAAGAGATTCAGGCTGTTGCTTTACACATTCTAGATGTGAGTGGAAAAAGTAAGGTTTCTCACTCTTCACATAAAATGCACTAGACCAGAAATGTTCTTTTTCTCGTTATTTCCAACAAACTCCTCTGTACCCAATATGCCTGTGTTTCCCCAGACTTTGAAAAGGAAGTACCAGCTTAGGACAATTAAATACCAAAGAGAACAGCTTGAGGAAAATAGTCATGTCTTTATTTATCAGATGTTGAAATTGCAGGAGTGCCATTGTGAAAACATCTTGGCTTGCCATAAAGAATACCTGAGAAGTCTGTAGGCAATACAGCTTGTAATGTGCTTCAAATAGGCTTTACTTTTTGAAGGAAAGCAGCAAGACATGTGGAAAGCATATAGTACAGTAAAACTATATCTGAAGTAATACTTATTTTTCAACCCTACAGAAAACATACAGAGCCATAAAAGATTGCAATTAACAAAAGGAAAGAGTGATCTGATACAGGTTTTACAACAGAACAGCTATTTCTGTTGCAATAACATCCACAGCAGATTTAATCAGAGAAAGCTTATCTGGAATAACTCTATGTAGATGAGCTGATGTGTCTGCAAGAGTCATCCTGATGGAGTTGTGTATGACTTGAAGAATTAGAGCAATTGAAAGGTTTAGCAAAGCAACATTTTCCTGCTGTACCAAAACATCAGTCCAAGGCATCTAATTAGAAGTAGGGAGGTACAATTTCTACAATTTCAAAGCATCGCATGGGGAAGTTGGCATGTTGATTCTAATTAGTCAGTGTAAACCATCACTCACTCTGAATGCTAGAATTTGTAAATTTTCTCCTGTGTGCTTGGAAGAAGTGATAGAAGGGGTTTGTTTGTTTTTAAGATGTCAGTTCCTTTTCTATCTCTCTTACGCATTTTGTGTCACTGTAAAATCTTAAAATTATAGCTTCAGGACTGTTTTACATCTATCATACTACGACAAAACAAACCCTCAGTGACAGCTAGCTGTCAAAGATATTTATCTGGTCTTTGTGTCACGGCTCTGGAAATTGCCCTGAGTAGGCAGAACAGAGCACAGATCCTGTTGTCCTTGCACACCTCTGAAGCAGAGGTAGCCACAGGAGTTGAGTTTGAGAAGAAACATGTGCCTCCTTTAGTTAAAGAAAAGAAGAAGAGAGAGAAAAAAGTAAAAGCATTCAGAAGTTGTCCTATACATATTCTCATACACAAATTAAAATATAACTAGGGAGGAGGAAAACAAAGCACTGAGGAACAAAGGAAAGCACACAGTCACAGTCTTTGCTTTAGTTAAAACTGTCTCTGCTTTTATCCACCTCCAGCTGTTTGCAGGAACAGATAAAAGAAAGCATTATTTTCCTCCCCTGCTACCATGTAGGCCTGGCCAACCTTCTAACACTGCAATTAGAGGCACTTTGGTAAGGTTTGTTTATAAGCAAACAGCAATGCTTGCTCTCCAGCCTCATGCTAACTCATGGGCCACTCTGTCAAACATGGCATGTCCCAGCAAAATAGACAACTGCTGCCACAAGTTTATGCATGTGCGATCTCTGCGTGCAGCCACATTTGGACAGCGGGAAAACCTTCAAAGAGAAATATTTGTCAAATGATTCACAGGCCCCAGAGCCATTAGATCTTTTGCTCCTCACAGTTGACTCCAAAACTAAAACAAATGGTGCAGCTCGACTGGCCTCCACAGCTTCACCCCTGCAATCACTCCAGCCTCCACCACTCCTTTGGGGCATGCTGCTGATAAGGACCCCAGACTGGGGGAAGAAGTGTGTCAGTAGGGGCTGCCTCCTTTGTGACTAAGGGCCCCCAGAGCTGGAGTTCCACAGCCTGGCACAGGTCCACAGAGGGATGCTGCCCTTAAGCATGCTGTCCATTTAAAGGAAGCAATTGGTTTTGCATAAAGGCCATGTAGTGCACCAAGGTTTCCTCATACAGACTTGAAAATCTAACTTGCAGGCACCAGATGATGAGAAAGTGTCACTCATTTGGCACTTTGAGTATTTGATGGTTATCTCTCAAGGTGACTTTATTCCTAGCAAGGAGAGATGAATTTTTGTTGTTCCTGAGAAGTGTTAATGGTGCCCATAGGTGCCAATAGTCTTCCCTCACCTAGTGAAAAAAGCCTTTTTTTCCACCCAGCCAAAGCAGTAACAGAAGTAGTTTCCCACACTTGTTTATCCTGAGGTTTGTTTTTGTTTTGTTTTTTAATTGGCATATTTAAGATGGCTAAGGTCTACGGCACACATTTCATTGCGTCCTTCATTGGCTCTAGTGTTCTAATGGTGTGTCAGCAGGATGTGTGTCTGAATCATTAGACCCACCAGTTCCATGTGCCTAAGCAAGTATATAACAACTTTGTAATATATTTGGCTTCCTTTTATTGTAAGGGTGATACAGTACAGCAGACTAGCTCACGTACAGAACAGCCATGTGAATTGCAAGTAGGTGTATGTCTTGTGGAGGCTTATCTAGTCACCCTGTGATCAGCACCTGTAATTCACTGTCTGTCTCACTTTTTTACAGGACAGTCATGTATAAACATGGGAGATTAAACAACCAAGCAGCTGTATACTTGTGCTCTGCAAAAATACCTAAACATCATGAGTACTCCTTGTGACTGCAAAGCACGTTTTTGGTCAGACAAGACATAAAACATGTAATTCCCTCCCCATTTGGCTGACTGACTTTGCACTTGGCTGCTGCTGCTGTGAGGGTGACTTCTTCTTAAGGGCATGAAGCTGCCGTATGCCACTGATATAAAAGCAAATGCCTCATGCATGTTGGGCCTTGCATTTGTCTTCAGGTCCATGCTAGCACATCAATAGCTTTCATTAGTACCTGTCTTCATCTGCTGCAGCCCAACAACGTCTTTACAAAACTACAATTCATAAGTCAGCCTGTGAGGCTTCAGTTCAGATATTATTTGTATGAAAATGTACAGTTAAAATGCTGGGAATGTTCCACCAGGAAAGAAGCACTGGTTAAAAGCTCAAAAACAAACAGCCAGAGAGGCACTGGCATTATAGTCCTACTAGTTAGAGAAGGCACTCTGTCCTGGCTGAACCTCCTGAATCCATGGCCTCAGAAGATCTCATTCTCTGGGCTTCGCCATTTTATGCGGGGCATACCTGGTCACCTTTCACCAGCCATAGAGACTTTGGAGCAGAAACAGACATAACCTATGAGTCCCCTAGTCACAAGACTGGGTCTGTAAGGACTATGGGAGACATTTTCAACCCATACATGCAGTTTTCTGTCATCAGACAGCACACCATTGCCAAACATTAATTTCTTTTATGGGTGTGGCACATAAAATCCTGCATCTCTTACCAGCAGCATATTTCTGCCCCTTCTCCTCTATATGATTTTTGTATTGGCACAGAAAACTTTATGTGACTCATCCTACTCATAAAGCATTTCAAAAGGTTTTAACTCAAAAGAAATCTCATATATAGGCCAATGAAACAGAGAGTTCTGTCTCCTGTACTGACAGAAATTATCTAGTCAAATTCTATAAAGTTTTGTAGGGAAAGTTGTGCTTCTTGTTTTTATGTGACCAAGGTTACATCTTTCCAAAAAGTATAGAAAAGAGTTCCATGAATATTTTAATTGAAGATGGAGAAGTCGTACAATGCTGGACAGACAATCTTTGCATAAGCATCTTTAAACAGAATAAGCAGTCAGGATCAAAAAGAATATGTGTCAATGATCCTTCTCACCTGACTTTGTGCCTGAACTCTTCTGAAGACTGATTCTTGAATCAAAAAGTTTAAAAAAAAAGAAGGAAGAGTAACAGATTTGTCAAGTCCGATGCTTTACACATCAGCTTTGTTCTTTCAGCCACAGTATGTTCCTTTACATCAAACCTGTGTAATGCAGCGCCAGCTTCTTGTACAAGAAGGAAATTCCAGCTGGAAAACAGTGTCAGTAAACAGTCGTTAGCTTTGAAGGTAGACATGAAGATCATGTGATGCTGAAAATTAACTGACCTCTGTTTTCCTGTGTGATGTGCTGGTGATGGTTTGCTTATTTAGTAAGTAACATTTATGATGCGTATTGATAACACAACTGGAAATATCCTATTGCTTTTGACATCAGTCTTCAGAGGACATAAGATATATAGGAGTGTGTCCCCTCGTCTGTTTCTCCCTTCCACTGCTCTTCCCAGAGGCTATAGCTCAGCATTATCTGTATAGACACATGAGTAACAAGCCAGTAGAAAAAAAGACATGCGGAAGTACAGTGGAGTATAACACCTCCAGCAGTGCAATAATATGCAACAAAAGCCAATTCAGTACATTTCTATGCTGTGTTCTCCTTTTATCTGAGCACTTCTTAGTTATATGCCTGTTGTGAGTGATGCTAACAAAAAAAAAACCCCAAAAAACCCAACAACAAAAGCTGCAAAAGTTCAACAGTAATGAGTGCTAAAATATACATATGCCAACCTCCAGTTCAACAGCTCCATCAGGGAATCATCTATGAAGGCAAAACTAGGTAGCAAATGCAAATTCCAGGTGCAAACTTTCTCAAGTAGTTTCAAGTGATAACAAGACCACAAAGATATGTGTCCGCTTTGCACTGGTATCAGGCACAGCCATTCTGTCCACCAGGCCCACTCACTTACCCACCCAAAATTTTATTTTCTGATCTTTTTGGCCTTGTTTCTGGCTGGACCATCTTTACTGAGGCAGGGATGTGGCAGAGACTTGCAGGTGAAGGTGAAGGGGGTCCCACAATTATATGAGCCAAAACTGGTTACATAATCACTGCTTTAATGCTAATAGCTTAGTTAGTTAGAAAGAATGTAGGTCTTATTTTCAAAAGAAGACAGCAATCTGGAATGCAGCGATGAGGGAAAGAACTAAATGCCAATTGCCTGCTCATGAATTCCCATTACATTGTACAGCATCCCATGGGGATAAAAGAAATACATAATTGTGAGTTTGGCAGTAATGACACCATCAATGGAATGTTACATGCCATTTTTTCATCTTCACTGTGTAAAGGACATTGAAATCCATAGAAGTTCCAGAAGAAAAAAAAAAAGGCATAATTTAAGATATGAAAATATAATCTACGATGGAAAGCGCAGCAAGTTCAGTTCATTATGAATGTAAGAATAAACAGATCCCTGTCAAGGACACATGGCAAAATACTCAGTTCCATTACTTTGTGGAACTAACAGAACCATTTTAATTGTTTTACACAGATATGCCTGAGTGCAGCCAGTATAAGCCTCTCCAGGAGACAAGGATACCATTCATTACCAGTGTTAAAAATTAAGATTCATCCAGTATTTGCAAAGAAGCTGCTTATTAAAATCTATCTAGGCAATGACCTGGCAGCCTTGCGTGCATGCTGATATGTGCACTCATGTGCGCAGTAAATGAAGGCAATTGTGGAGCAAGCTTTGACTCCACAATCACTGAAAGTGCTACAAGTGAAGAAAGAGAAAGCCCAAAGTAATTGAGTGAATAAGACATTATTAGCAATCTGTGCACTGACTTGTTGCAAACAATAGCATTAAAAGCCATGAACATGAATTTCAAGCATCATCATTGTGTTAAAACACAAAAATATTACTAGTAAAGTGCTTACAAGCTTTGACCAAGATTGAGATTTTGCTGTGCCAGGCATTGTTGTGCCAGAAGAACAAACTGCCCTCAGCAACCGACAAAAACTGATGGATTATGTTCTGTTAATAAAGTACATGTCACACCAGAGACTGGCTCCATACTCTGAGGCAAAACCCTTAGTGTGCTTACACTCCTTCTTTAGTCATGTTTTATTAGCCCTGTTGGTTTTGCTGTTTACTTTCCGTCTTCTCTGTACTGCTCCTTGATCACAACCCCAGTACAGGTACGACTCACCAGAAGATGGCATCATTAGAAGTTATTATCACTGACTTTTGACTTTGCAGTCAGATGCAAGTGTAAGACTGAATATAGCACTAATGAATGAATTCCTGAGCATCACACTACTGACAAAACTTACTGTACTCAAAGGAAACCACAACCAGTATTTGAGTGCTAGGTGCTAGGGTTTTTTAAGTAATTGTCAAAAGGCGAAGCTGCTGTTATCTATTACTTTGGCTACAAACCATATATCTCTGTTCGTACTAAAGGTGAGCATACTGTTGGCACTCAGTAAAGGCAGTTCTTACATTTACTGTAGAATCAATAAGAGACAGTTTTTCCTAGGCAACTAAGAGAAATAAAATCTTAGGCTGCTAAAAGGACCATGCAATTGCATAAACACTATCACAACACTAAAGTTGTGGGTGATAGTACACCACTTTTTCAAGTGGTTTTCATATCACCATTCCACTTGTGTTAAATCAAACTTGCAGTGAGTGAATAAATGTGATCCTAGCTACTGTAGGATGAGGAGTGATTCTTGTATTACTAAGTGAAGACTTACAGAAAGTGAAATAATTACCTTTAATCTTACTGTTCTATCAAAGAGACCAAGGAACACACTTGCTGGGTTTAGTGTGTCAGAATGACAAATTATACCAGCTCTGTGTGCAGGGATTCTGAGGTGCTGAATACTAATTTTAAAGGAGTTTTATCAGATTGCCAGAAGAAAAGAAGTAACAGGGACTTGTTACTTTTCAAGAGTATATGCTTTTCTTGGCTGCTGGCAATTGCAGTTTGACAGCATGCCAAGATACACATACAAAATAGGCTTGAAAACACTTGATTTAAAAAATCACTGCTTCATACCAATATTCAAATCTTTGACCATTTTACATAGTGGAGATAGGAAATAGACTATTGTATTTTGATAATATCACTTGGGGACACTGTAAATAAATACATGATGATAGGTTAATTAAAGCACTTCACAGAACTCAGCTGTATAGATCAATGCTAAACAGGAAAACGTGTCAGTGCATGAAATAACATTCCCAAGAGATAAATTAGTTATCTTCCGCATTTATTGTTTTTCCTTAACAGTCTTATGCACTGACCTTGATAATTCTGCATATGTGATTATCTTGGCTACAATAAAAATATTTCTTCAGTAATTCCAAATACATTGAAACTGGTACTGTGGTATATGCTGCTTATTCTCCTTTACAGTATAATTCTTCTACTGAATACTGATGAGAACTGCTGCCAGGCAAACTACAGGGTGCTTTAACCTTAAGAAAAAGCTATGAGTAAACAGCTCTGCCTGTGGTAACGTTCTCAGGAGTTAAGAATAAAATGAGACTGGTACTTTAATATGTCAGTGTATCCCAAATCACAGAAACATTAAGGTCAGGAAAAATTGTATGCTGACAGTGAGCTACCTTCTTTGAATGACTTGAAGAAAATCTATGCTGAATTCCCATTTTCCACATTCATACAAAATCCTTACAGGTACAGCTAGACTAATTCCACCTCTGTTCTGCCATTAAGCAAAAGGCACTGGAAAGCTATAGGTCCGTATCTCTTTTGCCAAGAGTCTACCGTCTATAGATATAATACTGTCTCATTACCTATTTGTTCCCTCCCTGCCAAAATCTACCTGCAACCCATATACATACTGCAACTGATACCCCTTTATTTCCAAACAGTACAGTCAACACATCTTCACTTTCAAAATATAAAAATGTTTTCTGCCCAAAACACTTCTTGCTGGCACATGGAGCAGACAAGCACTCATGGATCTGTGCAGCATCATCTCCCATGGATCCCTCCGTTTACTACAGCTTAAACTCAAAAGATCTGAAATATGAGTTCTGCCCCTTCTGTAAAGAGAAGGCACCAAGAAGAGCCAAGGGAGGTGAGTTCCATGAACAGCCTGAAGAAAAGGTAGGAAAAGCTCAGCTGTGACAGCCAGTTGATAAAACAAGAAATTTGAGTAACTTTTAACGGCCGGTCTAAGGAGCAATCTAGGAAAGAAGAAATGCAGGAGTAGTAACAGATTTCAAAGCCTGGTAAACGCTACTTCCCACCCTTAATCTCACTAACAGAAACATAACATAACAGGAAAGGATTTTTCATCTATGGCTGATAATTGCAACAGATGATTTGACAGATAGCAGGTAAGGTTTCATTTTGATTGAACACTCTGTGCTTCATCCTAGACTAGCTTACAGGTCAGTTTTTATTCTCCACTAGCACTTGTGATTCAGGCAGGAAGACCAGCCACAGATCTATGACTAGTAAAGTTTTTCAGCTACTTTTGCAATTACCTGGCTAAAAAGTAAACCCAAATTTCTCCAGCGTAACTGGTTGTACAGCTCCCACAAGCCTGGAAATTAATTTCAGAAGATGGGTCCGGAAAGGAGAGACCAATTTTCTCATAGTACATGATGAACAAACTCCTGGAACATCCTTTCCTTTTGGTTAATAAAGTTCAAGAATGCTGAGATGTATAAAAAACACATGTCAATATATCACAGGGACAGATGTGAAGTCATAGGGTATAAGACATGTATGACTTGAAGAAGGAATCATTAGTTTTGCACATTTCATATAACCTTCCATGTTTTGCTTTAATCCATGCAGTTGCCTGGTGCATCTACTTGGAGGATCAGCTCAAGGGCCCAGCATTACATAGTTGTAAATAGATAGCGTCAGCACCATCTAATGGGGAAGCTATGACAGAAAAGGAGCACACTTAAGAGCAGCCACTTTCCAAGAACACAAAAGTAGCTCACCAGCATGAAAGAAAGGTAACTCCAGCCAAATTCCCCCAAAAGACTCAATGCTCTCAAAAATAAGGAGGAAAAATGAGGGTCAACTCCCTTAAAGTCTTCAAAAATTAATTTAGAAATAATGTCAGGACCACTGGAAGACACCTGCAAAAGATGAACAATGACAAGGTCTATTTTTGTGATGAGTATCACACATGTCTCTCAACTGCCTACACAAGATCATGAATATGAAGTCAAACGGGGGAGTTACAAGGGATTCAGGCTGCATTCTCAGTGCTGGCTGCCTTCTTGCCAGGATCAGAGGAACCATTGGTACTGATTTCATGGGGCTTATGTTATATTGAAGGAGGTTACTATTTCAGGCCTATTTCTTTTATAGGGCTACTGTTTTCTATAGTTACCTTAACACCGGCACGTAAGAGGGAGTTTTTGCACTCTCTGCATCAACTGTCTCCTTTGTCCATGTGGCTTTTCTTTTTCAGAGGTTCTAAAGCACTCATGACTCATCAAAGTTTGTTCTGGCTGCCAGCCCCAAGGCCCCAAGAATATCTACATGAGTTGTGTCTCAGTTTGAAAACAGAGTAGGTAGTATGGTAGATTTGTGTGTATATGTACAACATAATAGCCAGAAATATTGAGCAGTTAGTCTGTAGAGATGCCTAGAGAGAGGGGAGGGAAAAAAAAAAAGCCTTGCTCTGAACATGAGGCAGAGCAGAAAACATCTTTTCTGAGAGGTAAAGCCCAGCGGGTACTGTGTTGTTGTGATCAGAAACGACAAGGACATAACACTGACAAGAACAGTCTTCCCTTCAAGACAAACTATTTCTAAACATAGATGGAAAGCAAAAAGTGTGTTGCTTCCTGCTGCTTATATATCCTGTTTCAGACATGAGTAATCTTTCTCTTTGAAGTTTACAATTTTGCTGCTTCATTTAATGAAGTTATTAATTAATCTGCAAGCCTAACAGAAGAAGATTGTCTTCACCCTCCATTATCAGCTGGAATCATAGAATAATAGAATCACAGATTCATAGAATGGTTTGGGTTGTAAGACACATTTAAAAGTCACCTAGTCCAGCCCCCCTGCAATGAGCAGGCATATCTTCAACTAGGTCAGGATGCTCAGAGCCCCATCCAGCCTGACTTTGGATGTTTCCAGGAATGGGGCACATACCACCCCTCTGGGAAATCTGTGCCAGTGCTTCACAACCCTCATCATAAAAGCTTTTTCCTTATATCTAGTCCGAATCTACATTCTGTTAGATTAAAATCCCCTGTCATATTGCTACAGGCCCTACTAAAAATTCTGCCCCCATATTTTTAATAAGCCCCCTTTAAGTACATAAAGGGCCACAAGCACACATTGCCAGTTTTTCATCCACCAGTAAGTCCAAGTCCTTCTCCTCAGGGCTCCTCTCAACCCTTATATTATATCAATATCTCAATCAGATATTAATAGCATGGGCTGCCCCAGACAAGGTACAGGACCCTGCACATGGCCTTGCAGAACCTCATGAGGTTCACAGAGGATCACTTCTCAAGATTGTCTAGCTCCCTATAGATGGCAACCTATTCCTCAGGCACGTCAACTGCACCACTCAGCTTGGTGTCGTCTGCAATTATGCTGAGGATGCACTTGATCCCATCATCTCATTGATGAAGATATTAAACAATACTGCTCCCAATACTGGCCTCTGAGGGACACCACTCACCACTGATCTCCATCCAGATATTGAGCCATTGACCAGTACTCTCTGACTGTGACCATCCAGCCAACTTCTTATCCACTGAAGAGTTCACCCACCAAATCCATGTCCCTCCAATATAGAGAGAGGGATTTTGTGGGGGACTGTGTAAAAGACCTTACAGAAATCCAGATAGATGACATCCATAGCTCTTCCCATGTCCACTGATGCAGTCATTCCTTCGTAAAAGACCACTAAGTTGGACTTGCTCCAGGTGAAGCTGCGCTGGCTGCCCCAAATCACCTCCCATCACACTCGTGCCTTAGCGTAGCTTCTAGGAGGATCTGCTCCATGATCTTCCCAGGCACAGAGCTGAGCCTGAAAGGTTAGGAGTTCCCAGGGTTTGACTTTCTACCCTTTCTAAGAATGGGTGCAATGTTTCCCTTTTCCAGTCATCAGGGACTTCACGTGACTGCCATGACTTTTCAAATATCATGGAGAGTGGCTTGGCAGGTGCAACAGCCAATTCCCTCAGGATCCTGGGATGGATCTCATCATTGTGCATGTTCAGGTTCCTAGGGCTGTCACGAACCTAATCTTCTCTTACAGTGGGAGGGACTTTGCACCCAAGTCCGTGCCTTGTAGTCCATCCGCTTGAGAAATGTGGGAAGAGAAGCCAGTGAAGACTGAGACAAATAGTTGTTTAGTACCTCAGCCTCTTCCTCCTCCATTGTTACTAGTTTGCCAGTCAAGTTCATCAGGCATGGGATACATCCAGATTTTTAGCTAGATTAATAAACAGCAGATTGGTCTCTTCTGTCAAAGGTATTCTTGGCCCACATCCCTGTGGCTTTCTGAAGCCCATATCTGAACTGTGTGCTTCATCCTTCAACACTTTATCTCTACTATGCAGGCAGCTACAGAATTGCATCACAAGAGGGAAACAGATACAGGCTGGGAGCAGAGCATTTTGTGACACCACCCATGTCTCTCCGCTAACACTTTTGTTCCACAGTGAGTAGGTAGGGAGACAGGATGAAAATCCTGGGAACAGAGCTCAAACAAGCATAGAGATGTGCTTTGAGAACACACACACACACACACTGACATGGTTTTGAAGAATTTTCTGAAGCCTATTCAAGCTCACGAAATTTCCTGCAAAGAGAGATTTTAAATTCCTGCTCAGATAAGATTATTTTCTGGATAATTCAACTCCAGAACAGCTTTACCATAGGTCAGACTTACACTGAAGAACTTTTTGCTTCAAGCTGAATATATGGGATAATACAGTTTGTGAAGGTTCTTTTCATACTTGCTAGGGATATAATGGTTCCTTAGATTAATTCGATTGATACATTTAACATATTAAGTGTTTTAAAATTTTGTCATCAAGCTATGCCTACACAACTGGCAAGCAAACAATTTATTCTGTTTCATCAGAAAAATGATCTTAGCCAATTGCAACATATCATTTCCCTTTTTCATTCCATTTGAAGTCACTATAGTCTTCCAACAACTATGGACAAAAGTTTCAACTCTTTGTACACAGTATTAAGCATTTACATACATACTCAGGAAGTGGCCTAAGTGGTCTAATTTGCCATAGCACTCACACTTAACACTCTTTATCATCTATGCTAATTTGCATTACCTGTATGCACTAATGAAAATGAAAAGGAACAGGGAAATATTTATATTTGCTTTCATCTCTCCTTCAAGTTTGGCTGTTTCACAGCCGGCAGATTTTTGTCTCCAAACTATTCACAGAGCAGGTCTTGCAAACAAAAGAACAGAGCTTTTGCAGTGCTTGGGATGCCAATGTCCACCACTATGAAATGGCCCCGGCCACTCCCTCCTCTCTCATAAATATGTGATCTTAATCTTCCATGACTTGAATTTTTACTTAGCACATACTTGGTACTTTGTAATCTTGCTAGCAATCTTTGCTCACTGAGTGTTGTTTTAGTTAGAGACTTTTATAATGGCAGCTTCTAAGAGCTAATAGTCAGTTTGGGTCTCAATGTTTACAAGAAACTTGTTGGTGACAGCCTTTCACATCCAACATTACTTTTCATTACTGGATTGAGTGCAAGAGTTAAAATCAGATTTCTTTCCAGGAAGCACACACAAGAGGCAGAATAGGCCCTCAGATCTCACATTCATGTTCCCCTAAGTCTCAGGCTAGCCAGAATAAAGTCTGGGATGTCTTTTTAATGCTGATACTTAACAGGAGCCAAGAGGCATCAAAACACAGTCTGCTTCTCAGTTCAGTTATCTGGCTGCTGTAAGGGACTGTTGGGTAGCACAGAGGTGCCCTGAGATGTAATGCAGACATATTCCTTCCCTCTGGTATGCTGGTGGAAGGAAAGAGAGTACATCTAAATACATTTATGCTCGTTAGTATGTTCAGTTTCAGTTAAAACTGGGATTCAGCTGGAGTACAGCAGCAATAAAGTCATAGTACTCGTCAGGTATTTACACAGAGGTTCTGACCACAAATTTATTCATGACCATGAATTTTACTTTTAAAAGCAAATGTACAGAGACCTTAATAATCCTTTTTCTTACCTTACTTTCATCCCAAGTAAAATTGTTCTAATTCATTTAAAGATCATCTTGGAAGCTGCTTGAGCTTCCATAACGAAAACAGTGTAACATTTGTCTCAGGCCCAGAACAGTTGTAGACTTAAGTTCTGGTCAATATTAAAAGAAGATAAAAATCCATGCAATTAACATGCTGTCTTAACTCTCTATTTCCCTATCACTTTCCCTGATACTACCCCACGGAAATTAATACCAATAGGGAAGTCCCTGCAGACCATCATTAATTTTCTAGCAGCAACTTTGAAGTCTCCAACAGCTCTATTTCATCCTGTTTAACCTTATTTAACTGAAGCACCTAAAATTGGGCTAGACAGGAAGTATAATGCCATAAGAAGCAGAAGACTGCATTACCCCACTGAGAAACTGTTCTGTCTCCATGTTTTTTATGGGGTAGAACAGCTTCAACCCCAGCTCAAACAGCATGTGCAGTTGAGCATGCTCTGCATTGGCTGATTTTAACAGAGGATCAAAAATCTCTTCCCTGCACTCATTACATTGATGCCTCAGGGTGTCTAGAACAATTGAGTTCCTAACTCCGGTGTCATATTAAGATGGAAAAACATCCAAGCTAAATTTATAGGCAAACATATCATCAACACATCATCATAGATGACTTTCTTGGACATGTCCTTATAGAGGTTATGTTTATTTGATGTGGACTTTAAGGTGGCTTCAAACACATGGAAATGCTGAGAGCAGGTGACACCAGCAGCCTTTTCCTTCTTTTGTAGCAGAATTCCCCCCTGCAGTGCAAGGAGCCAGGCTGATTACGCTTCCATGGGAAAGCATCTGTGTATCTAGCAGATCCCGTGGGTAAAATTCAGTCTGATGCAATTAAAGCTTCTTGAAAACTTTACATTCCTGGTAAAATAGAATCAAAAAAAAGATGCAGGCAGGCAACTACAAGAGAATTACTAAAAGTTACTAATGGATCTTGCATAGTTATTTTTTTGTGATCTATGTCACAAAAGCAATATCACAACTGCAATAAGCAGAAAACAACCTCTATAAATGTTTCAGATGTCATGTAAGTGGTGTCAATAAGAAGTTCAATTCAGCTAATAAAAGATGTCATCTCTTTAATCTGCTGCTTTACTGACCTTGAGATTGTCTTACAAGAGGTATTAGAACGAAAACAATCGTGCGTCTTAGGCATGGATGATATGATGCATGTACCATCCAGAATGCACTCAGAGGAAAAATTCAGAGTAGATAAAAGGTATTCCTGTGTGTAAAGTGGAATTCTAGTTCCTACTTAGTCTAAATATTTTTTCTGTTTGTCAAATAAGTCCCTGCTGCTTTCAAAGCTCAGCCCAAGAAAGGAAAAATGGTTTTGAAAAACTTACTGAAATTAATTTGAACCATTCATTTTCCCAGTCACAATTTTCCCCATGTAATTTAGTCCAACACTCAGTGTCATACCCAGTAGCCATTGTTAGAAACTCCTAAGCATCTTGTTTTCTCCAGATGCACTTTCAGAAGCGCCAATGCAGCATAACAGAGTTCAAACCAATGCATGTGCAGCAGGGAAACAAGGGAGCACTGGCCCTCTTCATAGACATATGAGAGCAAGTGCAGGACAGCCCATTGGGGAACCTCTTGCCTGTTGTCTTACTTTGGAATATTAGACCCATTAAAGGCTCCAGTTGATTGTTTTTCAAAGACAAATTTTAAAAACCTCACACTCTAAATATTTACAGAAGCATCAAAAACAATTAACAACTGACTTTCATGGGAAGACAGACATCTAAACTGATCAGGCTAAAACCTGCCATCTGCATCATCTGCTTCATTTTGGAATTTGTGAAGATTTGAAAGGGCTACTAAAGCTTCTGTAACCTGTGCTGCTCCTGGACAACAGAGGAGAAAGTCCAGTGTTGACAGAAATCCCTCTTCACAACTTTCTGCCTGCCACTGTGTCAATCAAGAATGAGAAAGATGTAAATACTAGATGCATGCATAGTGAATAGAGAAGAAAGCCACCCAAACAATATGGTACAATACCTGCTTTAAAAGCTCACTGCTCTAGATTTTATTTTCTCTAGCATCAAAGAGAAAAGAAGTATGAGATGTTTATTTAAATAACAAGTTATTGAAGAATCATAGAATCACAGAATGATTTGGGTTGGAAGAGACCTTAAGATCATCTAGTTCCAATTTTTGTGCCATGAGCAAGGACACTTTTCACTAGATAAGGTTGCTGAAAGTCCCATCCACAGTTTCTACAGACAACCTGTTCTAGTGTCTCACCACCCTCATAGTGAAGAAATTCATTTTAATATCTAATCTAAATCTACCTTTTTAGTTTAAAACCATTCCCCTTCTATCACTACTTGCTCTTAGAAAAAGTCCCTCTCCAGCTTTCTTGTAGGTCCCCTTAGGTATTGGAAGGCTGCTGCAAGGTCGCATATACATTTTGTATGATGTCTTCTTCTTTCACATTCTTCTTTTTAGCATCAGGTCTAAGAATACACACAGAGTGAAGGGGCCAAATGGGCAAATACAAGTAAAACATATCAGGATTACTTGTTTAAGTGCAAGCGCTGATTGCTGCTTTTTACTTCCCACTCTCCTAGCAACAGCACACAGGCAGAACACAGAGGCTTAATTGCTACAGAGAAGTAATATTTCAGCTTCTCCAAGGGTTTACACTTTGTCAGTCATTTTACAGATTCTTCTGCGGTCCCTACTGATGACATTAAGCATGTGTTTGCAAGAACTTTTTCAAACTACAGATGAATGCTGTCATACAAACAGGTTATGGTAAGCAGCTCTGAGATTTGCTTATGAAGTAAACAAACGGCTCAAATAATTTCCACTATCTAAAGGCTTACTTGATATCTGCCCTGCTTTTGAAGGTAAATTATGTCTTTCCAGACACTTGTCATTTGACTGTTTCTTCAGATATGGGTAGCCCAGCAGAGTACTATTTCTGACAGGATTTCTGGATGCTGGTCATCAATTTATTGTCATATAAGATGCTACTGTGAATTATGGATTGTTCATTGCAAATTCAGTCAGCATGTATAGTACAAGATGTATCTAATCTACTGGAGATGATCAGAGTGCGTGCAACGTCTATCACATTTTGGTTGTGCTTTATACAGGGCATTTTATCTGCACAAATGCAGAAATGCCAATGTACCAGAAATAAATGTTCTGGTCTGACGGTCTGATGAAGCCTGAACACTGAAGTGCCCTCCTGAAATGAGATGTTTGTGAATGTCTAGAGTAGGTATTGCCTACATTGTAACATAAAAAAAACCCCAAAACTCTGATTTATTGTAAATGTATCTGGATGTGTTTAAGGAGAAGGGGAAGTTACTCAAACTCTGAGTCTAATGGCAAGGAAGCAGGAATACTTTTCTGCAGCACCACGGTGGTTAGCACTGCTGTATCAAGCTTGGGCACCAACCTATTTTTCAAATACTGAATGATTTTAATATTCACCCAGCAGATTGCATTTGCTTGTGATTTTCAAAGTCAGAGAAAGTTTGACCTGATGTCCCAAAAACAGAGCAATCAACTTTGCCTATGATACTTTTTTTTCACTGCACCTAGGAACAAAAGTTCTGAGACCAGGTTACCATTGTTATTATTGTATGCATAGAGGGAAGAGTTGATTTTTGTGATTTCATATGTAATGAGATGGAACAGCATATTGAAGAAAGTTAACAATGTTTTTAAAGAGTTAAACAAACTGGCCAGTATTTGGAAAGAGTCACAATTTTCCTTTACAGAGAAAGGCTGCAGCTGTTAGATTTTGCTCAGGGATTTCTCCTGTAAAGCTGACTGCAGAAAAAATAAATACTTAAGTATGAACTACAGAAAGCAGCCATTATATAGATGCTGCTTTTGCTACTTAAGGTCTGAAAAATTACAACGAAGGAAGGTTAAAATAATCAGCAATGGAATCAATACTACTTAAGCCAGCAGTCACATATGGTGTATTAGCAGGGTAGATGGATTTAATGAAAACTGATATCAGCGCACACATCTGTCATCAATCAAACCTACAAAATATTTTTCTCAGAAATGGAAATGTAATGATATAAGTGCTCATCTGTAATAGAGTTATGACAACTCCAAATGGCAAAACTGGTGCTGGCTCAATGCATTTTGTCATCTAATGTTAACCAAATAGACAATTCCTATGACAATCGCCTTGAAGATAACAAAATGTGTTATAGGTCATAATCAAGTGCACATCCTTAGATTAACAGCTCCAAAGCACTGCATACTTCTGTAAGTCATTCTGTAATGCAAAACAAAGTGTGATTTGTCACATAATTTCAGCCTCAATTACAGCTAATACAGCAGTGTGGAATTTTTCAAATTTCACAGGATAAATATTAAAATGGATAATACTAGCATGTATTTTAAACAAAATTCTCAGCACTTGCCAAGTCAATGCTCTCTGAGGTATCTGCCAGTGTGGGAGGAATGCATGCTCTTGAGGGGACCTGTGTTTCATGGTCACCTCAGGCAGGGGGCTGCAAAGTTCATTAAATGATCTTATCTTGCTGCTGGTTCTGTTCAAAATAGCTTTGATATGATGAAGGACTTACGTTACCCCCACTTCAAATAAAAAGTACTGAGGGATGCATTTCATTACTGCCCTGTGATACTGGAGAAGCCAGGGCTGCGGTGGTCATATTCCTCATTTGTTTGTGCCACACAGAGGATTTATTTTCAGGAAGAGTTCAACTGCAAAGGTAAGCAAGTATTTGGGGGTTTGTAACAAGTTTTTCATAGTACTGTCAACAAGAAATATATTTGTTCACTAACTTCAATATTCACTAAAGTCTACTCTAGGAAAGATGAGATTGTGAGGAAAATACCAGTGACAAGTGTCCAGTTTAGCAGCATTCTAAGGAAGTTGAGTAGCATTGATACAGAAAAAATATTTGGAGGCAATTTCCATGCCATAGCCCTGGATAAAATAGCAGGGTATGTGGCTGTATATTCTTAACTGATAGGCTAAGCAGTAGCCAAGTTTACATACACACTCCTCTCACAAGTGTGTTTTAAGAGCCATCTGCTGCCAAAAGGCTTTTTAGTTTGATATTAGGCACCTTCACATGAATCAGGATTAGTTTATTTTACGTGTTTTGTCAGAACTGGATGATCTAATGGAGAACGTGAGCTGTTTTCAGGATTTATCTTCTTTGATCCTACACCGTCGGGTCCTTCTGTACTCAAACATCAAACAAAACAAAACAAAATACGCTCAAGATTCTAGACTAATATATGTTATATACTTGATCTTATGAATTCAGCAGTTCATAGGATCAGGCTACAAATGTATCTGGCAATGGAGAAAATCTAATGATCAGAAGCAGTATTTGATCATGCAAGATAGGCAGCTGTTTTAAACATGCTTTAGATGTTGAAATTAAAAGCCAAAAACAGTTTGACAAATCTATGGAAAACTCAGGAAAGGTATTTGGACATTCTGTATTAGGTGATGCTTATGAATGTTTGTTTCCTTGATGCTCTCCCCTGTGCAGCTACCAGTACAGTCCTGTTTGTGTGTGCTGGTGGCAGGATGTGTGGGAATGCAGGCAGCCACCACAGAGAGACAGGCGCAGGGAGCGGGAGCTGAAAATCTGCTCCAGGAAAAGGTTGGTGATATCAGCACAGGCAATCAGGGAGAAAAGCAGCTCCAGCAAGAAATTGAGAGGGAATTTACAGAGGGAGTAACAGACCTGGGGAAACCAGCTGGGAAAATGTTTGAAAGTAGAGGTGTCAGTCAGGCAGGTTAATTCAGAGGGCTGGCATGGGAGGTGAACAGGGCAGGAGAAGCTCAGCAGACACAAAGGTGGAGAAGGAAAAACTGAAGTGACCTCCTGTGGAAGCCCTCTGCTATGGGCTAAGAGAAAAGTCTCACTGAGAACTGCAGAGTGACAGTGAGCAAGAAGCCAAATAAACAAACAGGAACAGGAGCAGAACTAGGATAATAACAATTGAATGGATGACCTGGAGGGAAATGAAATTGTTGATTCCTCAAGTGTTTTGCTCAAAAGGTTTTAAGAATTTTAACCCTCAGCCAGAGGACTGCTGAGCTCTCTGGTACAGAAAAGCAGTGCAAAGAATCAGTTCCCTGCAGTTTGATAATTCAATTGTACTGGCATCTGGTAGCCTGGGAAGAGTGAAAGCAGATAAAGAGAGCTGAGGCCTAACAGGAGAGGATGACAGAAGAAAACACTTGGAGTGTGTGGTGTTCAAGTCATTGATACTGCCATGGTAGCAATATGAGATCCAAAAACCACATAGCTGCCACAAGCCTTGCCTTAGTATGTTTTTTTGTCAAAAATGTATAATAAAATAGAATCATAGAATAATGGTTTGGGTTGAAAGGGACCTTAAATCCAACCTGGCTTTTTCATATGAGAAAAGGTCCAAATTTTGTAATAGCTCAAAGCATTTTAATAGGTATTCTCCGGATAAGAAAAATAGACCTATCAGCTTCTCACAGGAAAGCAATAATGAATTGTCAGAATTAGGAACAAGGTAAAGGGTTGAATAGAGACTGCTGCATGGTGCCTGAGTGCAGGCATTTTAGCTTGCATGTTAAATTGATTAGATAAATGTATAACTGTAACTCATGCACACAGGTAACTCCTACTAGTATTGCTCAGTCACATATCAGTATGGTTAGCATTTTCATACATATAAAATTCCCATCGCATGGAAAAATCCAATTCATGACTGGTGTTTATGCCCAGACAACAGCTTCCTGACTGAGAATACATGAGGTTCAGACTGTTCATGAGATAGACAGCACTATGCAACTGCCACACAAACAGAAGGGTACAGGAGATTCAATTAAAATTCTTTCTTCTGCCTGCAGAGTTTTACCTAGTGTCTAAAGACCTATGTTAGACTTGAAACAGGTATGCTTCCCCAGCCAGGATCTCAAAGCAAACCTCATTAAGCCCTTTGAGATGTGAGTTGCTGCTATCTGCAGAAGCAGAAGATAAATTATGTATTCAAGATGCAAGGAAAGAGACGGAAATCATGGTTGAGATTACTAGTCTCATTTTCTAAAATCAAAGCAGATTTCTCAGCATTTTGAAGTCAAACATCAGCATTAGCATAAATAGCCTACTCTCCCATACGTCATGCAATTTTTTATTATAAAATGCACTTATGTAATAAGCACAGTCTCCAAGCAAGGTCCATGAAAATGTAGATGAATAAAATACTGTATTATTTCTAGGAAAATGTATAACACCTTGAAAACTCTGACTTATTGTGCTATGCAAGAAGCATAAGAAGGGGGAAAAATAGCTTTTCTGATGTATATAGGTGCTCTGTAAATTTTGAAAATCATTTAAAATAATAATTTGTGTTCTATTACAGGAAAAAAAAGTCCTACACTTCTCTTTACATACCATTTTGTATCTAAGAAGCTTGTGACTTCCAATTCTCTTGACGGAACATTATGTTTCTTGTCATGGTAATGGTTTTTCATGCAACCAGTGAGTTCCAGCCTCAAACCATAGATTTTTTTTACTTACAAAAATGTCAAGATGTCGCATCGAATTGATCTTACATTACTCTTTTGTTCTACAAGCATAATTTTTCCAGAGATCCAGATAACAGTGCTAGTGTGACTGCTCCCCCACCTTTCTAAGACATCTTTTAACAAACTGAGTATAAATAACAAAATTATTAAATCTAAAAATAAATAATCATCTTCATTTCATTTTACGTAGGATAAAGCCTTCCTAGAGTTTAACCCAGTAATTATTTTTCTTTGAGCAGCTACATTTTTTCACCAGCTTGCAAACAGGACTCTGTCGAAGATGATTACCAGAAAGAGGCTCATGTTATTGTTGTCTTGAAGGACTGTCACTAGAGACTTAAATAAACCTTCATTTAGTCCTAGCTGTTGCAGTGTAGCTTAAGTCAGACCCAACTGCAAGATCTATAAAGGCATTATTACAACAGCCTAAATGATTAAACAGTGTATTTTTGCCAAATTATTGTATCATACATGCAGATTACTTGTTAAGGCTGCTTTGGAATCTGCTTTCAGTAAGTCATTTCCACTCTTCTCTTTCTATATTAAGTGATGTCCCTTTTGCTAACTACATTGAATGAGGTTTTCAGGCATGAAAATTATGTGTACCCAGGTGATAACTGCTGGTGGAAAGCCACAACACAGGCATTTGTCCCATTAATCTCTGAAAAAATATGTAGTAGTAAGGGAAAATTAAGAGTTTCCATTGCTGAGGTTTTAGCATGAAAAGTCTATCTAAGGAGAAGTGAAACACTGATAGATTAGGTTTGATATCTCTGATTTCTTACACAACCCTAAAGGCTTATAGCAATGGTTTTGAAAGGGATGGCAGCACAGAGGCAAATTCAAACACCTAGGCACACAATGCATAAAGGCAAAGCAAATTAGGTGGGTTATTTTGGCAGAGTTATCATGCAGTTCCTACAATCAGCACGTGAGCAGACTCAAATAGATTGAAATAAAAGGTAATTTAGGATAGGATGATTTTACAGCTCAGCAAAGCAAATGCTGACACATTGGCACATATGTTTTTCAAGGATGTACAAGGATCAGTTAAATAATGATGCAGAAATGCTAACTTAAGTTGCTTTGATACATATTTGACAGTTCTCCAGTAGTAGGGGAAAAGATAATAAAGATTGATGTATGAGTAAGGGAAAATTCAACACCCATGTATCCATACATTAACACGAAATAAAAGGCTTGGACAATGTTTTTGGTATGCCTGAGCAAACACATAAAAATAAGATTCCACAGATAATAGAGAAAAGCACTAATTCCTGCTCCCCAACCCCGAAAACCTACCTCAACCTGTAATGTGTAGACTATACAGGCTTAGTAATCTCAACAGTGTTCTAACATCCAACACCAGATGTGAGGTGAATAACAATGAAAACTAATTCTGAACTTCTCTTTCACTGTGTTTAAAGCTTTTTCTTTTGGACTTTTTTTTGCTATGGGAAAGGCTGTAGGGGAGGCACATCTATTATTTATTTTTAAGCCAGCGACAAAAATATATGCAATCAAACCAGGAGGCAGAGTATTTAAAACTAGTAAAGGATAGGTGTACCGTGGAAGCATACACCTGGACTCAGTTATACCTCATGGCAATGAGTTTCACAACATTGCCTTATTCAGGAGAGATATTCACCCTCATATATACAGAAAAGATACATCTACAGTATATTAAACAGGAATTTATAATCATTCAGAAGGAGGAAGTTC
The DNA here is from genome assembly GCA_017639245.1 of Myiopsitta monachus. Lineage (NCBI taxonomy): Eukaryota > Metazoa > Chordata > Aves > Psittaciformes > Psittacidae > Myiopsitta > Myiopsitta monachus. The sequence goes on along the minus strand of CM029941.1, from coordinate 44,922,488 downwards.
CTATGCTTTGGGATTACTTCTGATTAAAGAAGCCAGGAAATATTATTTAATGATATTTATTTTGGAACCTCAGAAATATCTAGGAATTTTGCTTGCTGCTCTTCAGAAATAGCATTATTCTTAGAGATTAACTCTTAGAGTGGAAAGTCCACTAGATGGCTAAAACTTAGGTGACTAAAAACCACCTAGATGTCTCTTACCGTGTATTTTTCATATATTTCTAGATCATGTCTGTTACACAAAAATTAAAAAAGGGTAGTAACTGCTACCTAGGAGAAGAAATTTGGGTTAGCATTAATATATATTTGGATATTTATAGAATACATATATTTTATAGAAACACATATTCTTATTAAGAAAACTTTTGCCAAGGAATTGTTTATCCCCTAGTACAGCTGGAGGTGTTCAGCCGTACTTGCAATTCATGTTGCAGGCTGATGCAACACATCCGCCTAAAATTTGCTCAGAACCTGAAAAAAATGCTCAGTAATTAAATTTTTTTTTTCTGCAAAAGTCAGTCTCAAATACTGTGCTTCTGTCATTTGGAGGCCATAAGGTGTATGGAGGTTTTATAGGAAAATCACAGGGAAATCTCAGCAAGAAAGGGACCTCTTCAAAAGGCCTGCCTTTGCTGCTTGTTCATAGAGTATTCATAATGTGCCTCACAGTTTTTCACAAAACAGCCAAATCTCTGAATTAAATTTTGTAAAGATTACTAGTTCCCAGTTTTGCTCTTCTTATAATGCCTGGCAGGGGAGTGGCAACAGTTTCTTCAAGCTCTTCCAAGCTAGCCTTGAGGGGCTTGTTTACTACCTCTCTATGGTTCTGATTAAAATAAATTACAAATAATTCCCATAAATTCAAACAATGCATGAGAGAGCCCTAAATTCATATTAAAAAAAAAAAATGTTCTGGAATATATTATGATGGCATGTTCATGTGAAACTACACAGCAATTTGGAAGTTAGCAGAGATATACTCATTTCATATTTAATGAAGCTTTGAAAGCAATTATATGATTTTCTGGCTGTACTCTGGGATACAGGGGCTTGACTGTTAGCCTAAGACTGCCATCCTGAGAAAGATAGATTTCTAGGATAAAATTCACTCCAAGATTTATTTTTAGGATGACATAAAATGAAGGGAAAGAGTACAGTATTGTCACAGATGTACAAATACATTAAATGAATTTGCTCTGTTTTGAAAACTGCAGAAAAAGGAGAAATATTTAATAAGAAAATTGACTTTTGCAAATCAATATCTTATAAAATTATGTACATACTTTTGTACACAAAATATTTCTTCATTCTTGAATTATGCTAAGGTAAGATAAGCATTAACAGCAAATCACCAGGGCTCTTCTTCACTGTTTCAATCTTAATCTATAATGGTCACTTTATTGTATTATGGGCATCAAAACAGTGAGAAAAATCTCACTAGATCTGGCAATTTTTTGTATTTGCTTTCGATTTACAAGTATGGTAAAAGTATCTTAATCATTAAACCAGAGAATACAACAGAACTGCTCTGCAGTGTTCGCTTGAAGGTTGCAGGCAGGTGGAAGTGAGAGATATTTGAGGTCAACTAGCAAGAATTTAAATCACTGAAGATAGCATATTATCAAGTGTCATAGCTAGGAATGTAAAGCTGAAATAGTGAGTCATGCCCACTGTTATCCTGATGCTTCAAAAGAAGACAAACACAAACCCAAAATCAAACTGCATGACCCTCATGCTGGGAAAATCCAAAACAACAAGAGTGTGCTTTAGACATGAAAACAGACAAGGAACCAATAACTTGTCATATGCTTTTTCAGATTTCTCCTTTAGAGAAAATGAATAGCCAATACATACGTCATGAAGTGAGAGGATGTGAAACTAGTGACCTGAGGAACTTCTGGGAAAAAACTATTGAACAACAAACTCGGTATCTGCAGATTGAAAAAGAACGTCAGCAAAGAAGTGCTCTGACAAAGTGGGTAGTTTGCATTCAGAAATGTTATTTGAGTTTGCATTGTAATTCTTTTTTAAAGAAAAGTGATACCTATATTTGAGTCATGCAATGAAAGCTGAAAATATTTTTCTTAGATTTTTAGAAAATAGTGTATCTTCCCAAATTGACATGCTAATTCTAACATGTCTAAGCTATGGCTTAGAGAATAAGAGAATAATTAACTGAATAAGAGAATAATTCACTCTTATTCCACTCTTATTCTTAAATGGATCTGAAGTGTAGAACTTTCTGAAGTTACCAGGACAATATCTAGCAGTGCAGGTGTGCAGGCTTGTCTTGAACATCAAGACTTATGTTCACAGCAGACCTAGCACAGATGTGTACCTGGCCCACATTCTTTCTCTATAGCCTTGTTTTCACAAAAACATAGTTTGAATTCATTATATTAATTTTGAATAAGATAAATCCATAATAAAGTAGACAGTCTAAGTGTACTGACTGGCCAATGCAATTTTCATTAATAGCTGTATTTACGTCAATCATTTATATTTACTTTAAGCAGCCACAATGAGGAAGATCAGTCCTCAGCAAGATCAGTAGTTTTACTACATGTGAAGTCTCCATAAATTGAAGGCTCTTGCAAAGATGTGTATTTTGGTTTGAGATCATTCAGTGACTAAACATGTTTTACTTTTCAAAATCTCCCTCATACCTCTCTTTATATTGATGCTTCAAAATATAAGAGCAAGGGTGGGCTTGCATTAATAACACTGGATGAAGGAACACTGGAATTAATGTCTAGTATGTTTTATCCTTTCGTAACTAATAAGATCGTTGTGTCTTGCCTGAGTCCTCAATTGTGAAATTCTCTTTTCTTTTTGAGGCAGTCTTTCTGTGGTATCTAGATAATACGAAAAAACCTACCCCAAAAAACAAAAAACGCCACCTATCACCTAAAGCTGGGCACTATGGGTCTAACAGAAGTTCCAACACACACAGTGTTTCCAAGCCACACAGAGCTCAGTAGCCTCCATGCAGTACTCTTTTTAAGGCACTTCTGAGGAGGAGGAGGGCTGGGGAGATGTCCGGTGATGCTACCCAGTAGGTGGCAGCAGGCAATCTCCAGTGCAGGTAACAAGTCACTCCAGCATACATAGGCACTTGAGAGAGGGCATGATGCAGATGAACCACAGATCTCAGGTGAGCCCCCATCAGGGTTTAAGTTCTGGGCCTGAAGTGCTACCCAGCAAAGCACTCTAAAGGGGCAGGTCAGTCGGCATGACAACTGGGAATAAGCACCAAAGCATACCACCAGCAGGAAACATGAAGAGTATAAACCTGTTCCCTGTAAAACTGTCTGGGCAAGCTAATCCATGTTTCTGTCCTTAGGCTCAGAAATGAATGGATGGAGAGGCTGGAAAAGAGAATAAAGATGTTGAGGAACCAACCTGAAGACCCATCCAATTGAAGATCCCACATTCATTACATGTTTGAGGAAAAAAGGGAATTTTTTCATAGGAAAGCATGATGGTTTGATGCAAAAGCTAAAGTCAGTTTTACTTTGTGGCTTACATGAGCTATAATTAATTAGCTGTCATTGTTAGAAGTTTCATTTGTAACATGTCTGATGTTGCTTTTAAGATTATGCATCCATCCCTTCATTTGACAAACAGAGGCTGAGGTACTCTGAAGTCCTCTATATTAGTACCCGGAAGACTAATAAATCATGGTTCACTGAGCTGTAGATGCTTGGAAAAAGAATTTAATTACACAGTGCTGAGCAGAGGCATTTCCTCAACATTTTATGTTTCTGCATAGACTAATCATAACTTTATGAAGTTATTTTCTTGCAAAATTATTTAACAAATAGTTCAGGGCTTTGTTTTGGTTTGGCTTGTTTTTAACACTGAAGAGCCCAACTCAGACTAAGAAAGAGGAGACATGCACAAAAGATGACACCATATTCCACATCACTAATGGAGAAAAGCCTGGTGGGAGTTACAGATCCTAGCTGCCATATAAAGTCTGCAAAGATCTTAATATGCACACTGACAAGTAGGCTCTGTGAGACACCAAAAAGAATTGCTCAATCAGTTAACCCACATTAGCTAATTTGAGACACTTTATCAGTAAAGACAAAACAACTTGGCATTTTAAGGCTGCTTCTGGTACCTGACCTGGCTTGTCAAGAGCTGTACTGACAATCTGTTTCACAGAGCAGCCTGATGTATTTTCACAGGTGTCTGTCATGAGTGACAAGCACACTTCTTCCTCTAACACTTTTTTTCCCTCTAAGAGCCAGTAGATATTCCTTGACAACCAGTACCTTCAGAAACATGCCAGGCTTCTCTCCCACATTTGCCATTAGTCAAAAATGTCTGTAGTTCCTTTCTTTCCTAATGTCTCCTTAGGAAATATGGCATTTCCTCCAACAGTATCAAAGCATTTCAATGGGCAGGTGAAATAAAATTGCTTCATTTTTAGGGTGACTGCTTTGTTGCCACCAGAATGCTTGGGGTAATGTACTGCAAAATGAGTTGTTTAGAGCGTGTTAAAAATCTCTTTATTCAATTGTTTAAACTTTTAGTCCCTTTCTGTAAGACCATTTCACTACTTCCCTGATAATTCATATTGTTTCAGAGTAAAGGATTTGTTATTTGCCAGTGGGCCCAGAAGACAACAGCAGAAGGTTGTAAAATATTTAGAAAATCTGTTCGTTTTAAAGCAAAACAAAACTTTGAAATACTATTTTTTCTTTCTTTACCTATCACCTTTTAAATCCACATTTGTGTCCCCCAAGGTCAAACCAAAACTATTATGAGAATTTAAACATGTAAATAATGTTTGAGAAACCTAAGAAATCCATGAAAGTCTGAAAAAAAGAGAAGACCTTGGAACATGTACTCAAAAGTCAAGACACCAAGCAGGTATGTTACCAAATTTGAGAGCGGAGTTTGCCTGGTTGCTGAAATAAGCTGCAAAATTCATATTCTTCAGTTGAGATTTTTTCTTAAGCAATTTATAAAGAGTCACCAGTGGGGAATACGAAGGGTAACAATATAATTACAATATAGCTATGTTTTAATAAACAGTCACCAAGTGTCTACACAATATTAGGTTTTAATAAAAGTTAGATTTCTTTCAAAATGACATTTCACAGACTTCAATTCTCCCATCACCTTCTGTGCCTAGTTTTTACTGAAGCTCTACCCAAACTCCATCATGATAGATATTTATACAATTTTTGGCTGAAATTAGAGTTTGGACTAAGCCAAGGGAAACAATTTACATCCCCTCATTCACGTGTAAGTGACCACACAAGGTGCAGAACAGAGGGAATCAGAGTTGGTATATTTTAAAAATGAAAAAGGTGCCCCTCACCTTTTGCATTTCACCTAGTTGAGATCCTTCTTTTCTCATAAGGTAAGTCAGGCTGAGGAAAACCCAAGAAAAGGCAGGGGAAGACCATGCCAGGAAATGACTCCCATTTGAGTCCCTCATTGCATATCTGATATGGTTACGTAATTAAATGCTTCAGAATAGGTCCTTATCAAGTTACAACAGCCTAAAATAATACCTTTAAAATTATAAAAAGGAAATTATTTTTTACAGACTTCATCTATTCCAGCCAAAAGCCAAGAGAAGTTCAGAAAATGTGTCTCCAGAATTAAGCCACTTCTCTTCTGAGATTTGCAATTTCACCTTTAGTGTCTAGATAAATTATTTCAGGCTCAGGTTCCACAGAATTAGATTCAGGACTTCAGGCCATTTGAACTTTATTATCTAAATTCTAGCAACATGTTTTCATACAAATACCACTACTTTTGCAGGGGTAATCTACCCAGGAATTTTATAAGTTACCACAAAAAAAAAAAAATCCAGAGAAATAAATATAATTTAGAGTCAATCAGCAAAAATAAAAAAGTGTAATAGCATTAAAATTCAAATCTAAATGCCAAGAAACAATATTAATCAAAAGCTGGAGCAGACTCTAAGATGAAAAGGGTTCTGGGAATTTGAAAACAGAAAAATGTAAATCTTTAGTTTACCTTGAAGGTCATAAGAGAAATTAAAGGGGGGGGGGGGGGGAAGACACAACCAAAAAAAAAAAAAAGGCCCCAAAGGAAAATGCAACTTCTCTGAGACTCAGAAATGAGCTCTAATGTTATAAAAATGAGCAGAGAACTCTCACTGTAGGACTGGGCAACCCATCAGCTGATAACTGGTATAATCAGCTGGGTATCATAAAATCATGGTTAGATATGATGCTGAGATACTCTTCAGCCTATTTTTCATCAATATGCAGTTTCAGATGAGTGCAGTATTCAGTTAAATGGGTTAAACTTAGTAATCATAATGTTCATAAAATAGCTTCTTGAAAAAACACTTCATTTCTCTTGATGTTTTCTATCCATATTTTCACATTTCTTTTGAGTACAACAGCAAGAGATTTTGAGTTATGCCAATCTAATTTTATTAGCTTTGCAATTAAAATGCAGTAGATACTCACTTATCTTCCTGGCTGTCATTATTTTATCATTCCTTTGCTTCATCCTGACACTAAGTAGCAAGAAAATGTGTGTTGTCTTCTTACTAGGAATGCGTGGGGCACGACTTTATTAAAAAGCTTGTAGCAGCGACAAAAGTCAAGTGTCCTAAAGTTTTACTGTCCTCTGAAGCAACTAAGTAACGCTCTGGACTGAAGCCCTTTTAAATAGTATTTATGGGAAGTATGCTGTGTGTTGGCACAAAAGTGACGGATACTCCATTTTAGCTGCATTAATGATCTTTCTAGTGTACGCATAAGGGCTGACAGCTGTGAAGAATGATTCTGTCAGTAACTTAACAGACTTCGTAGTAGTTTAGCCTGGACTGAGAAGGCTTAAATACAGTTCTTTGCTCGGTAGTCCTTCCTGACCAACGTCCTTCCCTAACCAAGACGCCCCTTTCTGGGGCTCCCAAATTAAGGAGCAAATAAGTATACCTCAGCCACTGTGGCAAGGTTTTGAATTCAAATTGATGCAAGTCAGGCAGAAGACAAGCTGTCTTTCTGGTAAGATGGTGGAGACAAATCAGGGAGATATTTTAGCTGTGCCAGGCTGAAGGTCAATATCCGTGCTAAAGCAGAGTTTCTTCGGTGAAGCCTGTTCTGCAGCCTAGTCTTCATTGTGACGCCCATGCTGCATAAGAACTTTGTGTCCATGCAGTTATGTCTCTTGGGCTTCTGGCCACATTCACTGAAGAAGAAAATGATCTAATGGCAATTCTGAGGTGCTTGAAGTTGTCAGCACTGAAATAAACCCACCATACAATACTAAGTTCACCTAACATATTCTGGTTTTAATGTAGCATTAAAGACAAAGGACTTATTTTGCACTACAGAAAAGCCTACAGCCCATGATATACAAGCAACATAAGAGAGAATCCCAGACACTCAAAGCTCACTGTGTAAACAGGACAAAAACAGTGGAGAGGGAGTGGAAAGATGGGCCAGAGCTAGAGGTCAGGGAAGAGCCATGGTACCTGGGTCGGGTATGAAGTCAAGGTCCAGTTGCTCCACAGGGATAAGGTGACCCATGTACACAGTAGGCAGCGCTTCAGCTGGAACTGAAATCCATAGACATTTTCTTCTAATAAAGAGGTCTGAAAAATAAAAACATCCTGAAGCTGTTCATGAAAGTTGCCATAGCTGTTGCAAAATACACTGCATGTTGAGGGAATCGCTACTCATATAACTGGAATCTCACCATAGAAGTCAGAGGAAAATTCAGAGTCAGATGCCAGTAGGATGCCAAATTCATAAAGAGAGCTGGGAGACCATTGCACCTGGAGAAGCAGGATAGATAATTTTGGGGAGGAAATTTAAAATAAGATGAAGAAGAGGTAATGTCTTAAACTGAAAAGGTTTTCAGAAAATTCAACTGAAGGCCTAGCTTTGATTACAGGTTTTCCTGTTCTGAACTCATCATCTCACCTTTCCATGTTATGGAGACTCTCCCAGACATCACTGCTGGTCTTAGCTCAGCCACATGCACATTAACCATGCACATGCACATGATCTGCAGCAGCAGCTCAGTGAAGTCATGTTAGAGATAGACCTGAACTCTAAGTCATGGTGGTGTGCAAGCCTCTCTATACTCAGATAAGACATTTCCTCATCCTATAAGGTGCAGCCACCCTCTTCTTGCAGAGAGGACTCAGTTTGGGCCAAACTGGCTTACATCCTACAAGGAGGACTAGTAAGAGACTCCTGAAATTTCAAGGTCAATGGGGAATGCTTATATCCACTACAAAGTATGTCAAAATATAGATAGTTTTTTGAATGGTACCTGAATTTGCAGGATGAGAAACCAATTCTGAGAGTGGCCCTGTGGGTCAGGGAAATCACCAGTATCAATGCAGACTGGGGGATGAATGGATCGAGAACTTGCCTGTGGAGAAGGACTCTGAGATACTGCAGGATGGAAAGTTGGACAGAAGCCAGTAACGTGTGTCCATAAAGCCAGTCATATCCTGGGTTCCACAAAAATGAGCATGGCCAGCAGGTCAAGGGAAGTGATTCTCGCCCTCTGATCTCATGAGATCCCCGCCTCAGTCTGGGGTCCCCACTACAAGAAAGACATAGATGCATTGGACTGGGTCCAGAGGAGGGCCACAGAAATGGTCAGAGGGCTGGAAAACCTCTCCTGGACAGAGAGGGTGAGACATTTGAGGATGTTCAGCCAGGAGAAGAGAAGACTTCTGGGATACCTTATTGCAGCTTTTCAGTATATGAAGGGGCTTATGAGAAAGACGAAGGGAGACTTTTTATCAGAGCCTGTAATGACAAAAAACAATGGCTTTAAACTGAAAGGGGGTGGATTTAGACTGGACATGAGGAGAAAATTTTTTACATTGAGGGTGCTGAGGCCCTGGCACAGGCTGCCTAGAGAAGCTGTGGCTGCCCCATCCCTTGCAGTGCTCAAGGACAGGTTGGATGGAGCTTTGAGCAACCTGATCTAGTTGAAGATCTCCCTGTCTGTGGCAAGAGGGGTTGGAACTACATGACCTTTAAAGGTCCCTTCCAGCCCAAACCATTCTGTAATTCTATGGTTCAGTGATTTTCAGATTCTATAATTAAAGCAAGGACAGAACAATGCCTGCAGTAAGAAGGGAAAAATCAAACCAGAGTGCCCAAAGACATGTTCTGTCTGAGAGCCTCCAGAAAAGACAGCTGTGATACACCAAGCTCACAGCTCTTTAGGTTGATGCCTTACACTTTCATGGCTCTTATCTGTTGGCAACCTGCTGTCTGTAGCAGCTGGTAGCCATTCGGAAAGTTAGTCCAGTACAGGGACTGTTTATAAAGTGCTTCCACAGAATACCCTACTGACATCTCTTAACTTACTCTTCTACGAATATAGTCTACTTTTTGCTAATGTATAGATATAATATCCTTAATCTATCCTACTTTTCTACAGTTCATCCTACTTTTAAGATACATACTACTAATGTGAGCACACCAGAGCATTCCTCACAAATAAAAAACTGCCTCAGTTCCTCATCCTCTTCTGCAATCATTTTCTTGTTAGCGAGCACAGTGTGCAAGATCTTGGTTGCAGCAGATTTAAAAGCACTGAGCCTTTCCCAGAGGCTTGTTTTCATTCTCACCTCACCCCTTGCACATATTCCTTTTTACAATCTCACCGCTTTTCTGAGCCAGAAGGTTCAGTGCAGCAGCCCTAGTGTCAGAGGTCATTGGTGAAGTTTACTCTGAGATTTGAGTGCTTTATATTTGTGTCCCTTTGTCCTTTCTGTGATTCAGAAAGAAAGAACAAATCCACCAAGCAGTCTAATAGCAACCTGTCAACATTCACTTTAGAAAATAGAGCTGGTTTTGAATTGTAGAACTGGTAGAGAATTTTCAGGCACTGATGTTGCCTGCTTTAAAATGCGCATACCATCTCTACTGCCTCTAATACCACGGAGCACCAAATGTTTAAATAGTTTTCCTTCTCCTTATCCTAGAATGAGAGTTTAATATCAGATTTTATCTCAGAACAAATTTTTATGCACAAATAATAAAGCTCTTTGAAACTAGGAGATTATAATAGAAATGCTGACATAGCTTTACCCATGGACAGGAAAGAACAGTGCTAGTATAATTATTGAATACAACCTATAATCTTCATGATGTTTTAATTTAAAAGGGAAATGAGAGGTTTTGCATAATGCTGAAACTCTGTGATGGCTTTGATGTTGCTTTAATCCTACACTACCTAATAGTTCATTTAATGTCCAAGCAATGTGAATGAAACTTCATGTGGTGCTTAAGATTATTGTAATTAGAAAGGTTAGAGCAGAAACTGACTGAAAAAAAAAATGCTGTTTGACTTGATTTACCTGGATTAAATGCTGTTGTCAGAATTCATAATTTAGGTTGTGTTTTAAAGGAAAGGAGATTATTTAAAGGAAATTATTGAATAGTCTATTGAAAAAGAAAAGCAAATAGGAATCAGCTCATATAGTCTTTCACTTGTTTGCAAGATATTAATAGGCAATGTCACCAAAGGTCAAATCCTGGGATAGTCTTTATATCCACAGGGAGCAGCTTCAAAGCTGAGGAACAGGCTAAAGCAGTGGGACTCTGTGGGGTTCTGCATGGTCCCTCAAGTGGTATCCGCTACCACCCCAAGGATCTCTCTAAATGGTTCCTCAGTGGTTACTAGAGGTACATATGCATAAATTTGAACACTGAAATGGTACCAAAGCCCTAGGCACCTTTGTTTAGCCCTTATTATGTGGCACAACAGACATGTAATAAAAGAAGCCATAAGAACCAGCAAGTCAGAAATACCAAGGCTTTTTTCATAGCCCTTCAGGACTTACTGACCTGTGGGAGTAGAGAGACCCCTTAGCCCAGCTGATGCACAGTATAAAGAGGAGCAGCAAAGCTCGAGAGGAGCTCTGCAGCACAGCCCAGGCCCTGTACACACAGATAGCCTGATTGTTCCATGATCTTCTCTCAGCCCACACCTCTTTTGTGTATTCCAGGATTCTTGAGGAGAGCTTTGTTCTGATCCTGAAGTTTTCTCTGCATTGAACAGAAATCTTGAAGGTCCAGGAGACAAGCCTTTCCCTGAAGATTCCTCAATGCAACTCGCAGGGTGATCTGCAATTTAAAAAATAAGTGAGCAGACAAACACTAGCAGCTCATAGGCCCTACAAACTATACCCTAGCCATGAGCTGTGCTCTCCCTTTTACCTTCCCCATCTTCCTCCTACTTCTGGCAGAGCTGCTGGGGAGGCTGCTTAGTGCAGCAGGTCAGAGAACTCATCCAGCCAAAATAAATAGATATAAACTTATTTCTGCTTGGATGGTTTTTTAGCTAGATTGACTTCCTTATCTTATTCTCACCCTGCTCATGTACTTATACAGGATAGGAGGGTGCCAGCAGCATGGCTAATGGAGAGCAGAGCTGTGCACAGCAGCACTCACCCTGGCTATTTAAGGCAGACCCCATTCTGCCCATATCCGCACTATTTAACATGCTACCTCCCCAGTCCATTTGAATGCAAAAGCTTTTCATTAATAACTGCTCTGAAGGCTTAGAAAAAAATAAGAATAAAATCCAAGCCACCAAACAGTAACACATACCTAAAATTTACATAGTGATTTTTATTAATTGATATCAAAGCATTAAAAGGTGAGACTTATTACCTCATTCTTTCACTGACAGGAAAAATAAGGCAGGGAATTATTGTGGTTTAGAACACACAACTGGACAGTGAAGGGTCTTGGTTATAATCCCAGCTCCGTGCATCAGTCCAGCCCTTTGTCTGCCAGAAAATATTTCGTGTTTGCCAAACATAATAAAAATGTACCCAAACTGGTCAAAATATCCCAAATTTTTATGTGTATGACCTTGTCTTATTCATAGATTACATGTCCCAGTACTATGATTTACCCCATTCACCATTTTCCAGGAAAAAAATACTCCCTCTAGCATAACCATACAAATAGCAAACCTGTCCTGCACAAATTCTCTTTCAAGCCATGTTTTATTCCTTGCTTACATGGGGAGAAACACCCTTTTTCCATTGCTGCTTTGCATTCTAATCCTTCCAGAATTTTGGGGCCAAGCAACTAAATAAGAAAAAAGCCAGAAAATAAACAACAGGGAGTTTAACAACCCTTTATGGAAACTGATCCAGGTTGAATTTTTTGAAGACCATCTATGGAACTGCTTGCAGAGAAGCACTTAGTTTTGGGCATCTTCTGTAGAAATCATTTATTCATCCAGCATATGTTTACATTAAAATGTTTTATTCAAGAAAGTGGCCATCTCAGGTCAGAGACTGTTATATTCTACCAAATAATCCTTCTTTACGCATAAGTTAAGAACACTGCAAATTACTTCAATGATTATGATGACCTTGATCTCGTCTTTTATAATTTCTTTCAGCTCAAAAGCAATATTTTTTTCAAGAAAATTTAAATAAAGTTCCTCAACTTCACAGTGTAAATTATCTGAAAGAGATTATACTTTAAGAGTGACTTGGAGGAGCAAAACATTGCCTCTTAGTGTAATATTGATGTAACGTTTCTCTATTCTCATATCCCTGAAAGAATGAGATGACACATAGCTAAAATGAAAGAATTATTTAGCTAAAGTGTTACTATTTTTTCTTTCAGAATATCATATGTTGAAACTCATCTTGGACCAATTTTTTTATTTAATCTGATCTTTTTTCTTCCAAAGACTCAGGAGACACAGCATGCTGAACCAAAAAGACCAAGTTAAGATTTGAGATTGAAACAGAGCAGCTGCAGAACTCTAAAGGAGCTATTTCCAAAACCTCTGCTGTTTTAACCCAATGTTGCTCCAGATGCTCACTGTTTTGCTACTGGACAGGCCAGAGCTGCTCCAGCCTGAACCATTAGGCACTTCACTCATGCCTTGCTCAGGCATTAAAATAGGCAAGGCAGCTAACAAGGCCTCTGACAGGATCAGCGTGGTTGGCATGTTTTCTCATGTGCCAAGAAGAGCATCTTTCCTAGGGAAGATAGCAGAGACAGAATACCAGCTTGTACAGAAGAGATGTAGAACAAATGGACGAAGAAAATCCTTTCCATTTCATTAGTTGAGGTACTCCGCCTAGCAGTTAGGGCATGTTCTCAGCAAGGAAGGTATACAGATTCTCCTCAGCCCCAGCAGATTCCTGACTGCATTTCTGTGAAAAAAAGAGCTCGACTGTTTATGGTATTTAAACTTGGTTGGGGAAAAAAAAAAACAAAACAAACAAAAAACAAACAAACAAAAATATATACATAAACCAAAACACCAATTTTACTGGCATGAAGCTGATCATGTATGCATACAAGCAATATGTGAAAGGAAACCTGCTTTCCTGAACCTGTAAGCCACATACAGAATCTTCGCATGAGTATAATATATATACTAGGATGCTGATGGAAGAGGATCTCCAGGATCTCCCACAAGTCGCACAGCTTCATTTTGACATGGGACACAGTAACCTTACATCCCTTACAGGCAAGAAGCCACCTTACCAATCTTTTCTTCCAAGCATAACCCTGCTGATGGTCATATGACAAAAGCTCAAACACAGGCTCAAGCTGCTTGAGAGGTCCAGGCTGAGATGAAAAAGTATTAGTATTAACAATTTGCAACGGTAGCGTTTCAGGTCTTAGAGGCCATTCTCCTTACTTTCATTTTATACTCTCTTCATAAAAGCTGTCAGCTCACTTATAGCAGTTGATTTTCATTAATGGGTAAACAGCAACTTCTAATCAAATAATAAATGCACTACTGCCAATGATAATTTAGTAATAAGGATGGCGGCACAGAATAATGTTCTGACATAATCTGTTTCCTTAGAAGACTCTAATCGCTAACATGGCATTAGCTGCCATGTTAAACATGACTCAGAACTCACTCTAGGATGCAATTGGTAAAGCACACCATAAAGAAATGACTAAAAGCTTCTTAGCATTACAGTTCAAATTACACCACCCTCTGGCTGTTGGTCTTGGAGAGAGGACCTGCTACATCTCTATCCACTTTCTGATGTACACTGAAGAGGAACTGTCTAAACTGAACACGAACATAACCAGTACAAGAGGAAGACACAGAAGAGCAACTGTAGCTCATTCATGCATTTCAGCCTTTGAGTCTGTTATGCCATTTCTGCAGAAAGTAATAAATGTTGCTCTTTCTGACATAGTTGTCTCCCTCCTGGACTCCAAGGCATTTCTCCAGTTCAGTTTTAGCAGGCAACAGCGTTGCTTTCATCACTTTTGATCTTCATCAGGGGTCACCAACACGCTCCCATTTTCCAGCAGGTCTTTGAACTACAGCCTCCTGAATGTGGGAGGAAAGTCAGGCACTCTTAACTTAGCTGTACTCCTTATCAAGGTCAAGCTCAACCTGCCTCAGTCTTTTGGTTGTTATCAGGGTCCTCTCCTTTTATGCCTCTGAATGATTCTACTGTGTGGGGACAGCATGATGATTTATAGATCTGTTTGATACACAGACAGCGTCAATAAGGCCATGTCTCCATGGCAATATTACATTAATCTACTTTCCTCATTTGCAGGTAAGAACAGAATGGTTAAGCATAGCAGTATCCACCATAACTTTTCTTACCATACATAGTTTTCCTGGTAAATCCTTTTCCTCTTTGCAGTTCTACCTTTGTTTATATTAACTGATTTATACTATGGCAGATGTCTTAGGATAGGAAACCCATCTCTTGTGATTTTATTCCGCATGATTGTAGCATATCTATGAGAACCTATAAAAATTATATGAGAAGTAAAACTAACACATTCCTCTGATTATCTCCTTGGCATTCATTATTTTTCCAGTGCCACTTCCTAACAGCTTCTCTGTCAGAAAGATACAGTTCTGAATGATGTGAATTTGACAGCCCTTAATAAGAAACAGATGGCACGTGTATTTGCAGTGATGCAGGTGGCTAGATTTGACTCTGCTCTTTCAGAGGGATGCAGATGTTACTCTGACTCAACTAATGGAAAAAAAGAAGGAGCAGGGGATTTAAATCCAATGTTTACTTTGGCAAACTATATATATCTGGACCAGTCTAACTTGGGAAGCTTCTGGATGTTTTCATATATAACTGATTTACATGAAATGGTAGTGATACAGAGCCAAAAGACCTGGAGAAATAGAACTTCCAGGTTACAAGAGTCAAATGGAAACTTACACCAGGCTTAGTCTGAACATATAACAGCAGCACACTAGTCATGAAAACTCTCTTTAAATGAAACAGGGACAAGGACACCTCTGTTCTTGTAAGCTGAAGTTGTACAAACTGGCTGCACTACAAAAAGCTTAGCCCCTGGTCATGTCTTGATGTCCTTAAGAGATGACTGTTACTGTGAGGTGGGGATAGGAGAGATTGTGCTCCTGGTTTCTCTGTTAATGTGAAGGCTGGTTTACAGCCAACAGGAGGGAAGTTTTCTTCACTTGACAGACTTGGTGTCTTTGCATGCCCTGCGTAAGGCATTGGAGTACTGTGGGAGTATCTGGAGAGACAAAGTCTTTGGCAACAGTGTTGGAAAATTTAAAGGTAGAAAGAGCCAAATCTACAGGGACCTTGTCTAACTACTGGAAGATCCTAAAGACAGATAAGACTCGGAACAGGACTGCATGCTCTCTGTATAGTTAAAAGGGGCAAAAGACATCGTGGCTGCATTGCCAGTCCCAAAGTAAAGGTTTTCTCTTGCACAGTTATGGAAACACAGACCATTATCTCTAATTATAATATGAATAAGCAGAGTTCCTTGATTATTTTTCCAAGTTGAAAATCTCTGTAAGGATATTGGCTGGAGAACATAGCTTCAGAACTCCAGCCACCTAAGTCAGAGACGGCAAAATCAGGACTTGGAGAATGAAGAACTGCCTACTATAAAAGAAGATCAGGTTTGAGGTCATCTAAGGAAACTGAAGGTGCACAATCCCATTAGACCTGAAAAATGTATCTGCCTGTCCTATGGGAACTGGTGGATATAATTATCAAGCTATCAGCTATCATGTTATAGAAGACTTGTCAGACTTGTAAAGTTCCTGCTGACTGGAAAAGAGGAAATATAATCCCCATTTTTAAAAGGAAAAAAAAGAAAGAGCTGGGGAGCTATAGACCAGTCAGTCTCACCTCAGAACCCAAAAATATCATGGAGCAGATCCTGCTGGAAACTGTGCTAATGCATGTGGACAATAAGGGGATGATTTGTGACAGCCAGCATGGCTTCACTAATGGCAGGCTGTGCCTGACAAATTTGGTGGCCTTCAACAATGGACCCATGGTGTTGGTGGATAACAGAAGAACGACTGACATGGTCTACCTGGAATAGTGCAAAGCATTTTACGTTTACCTTCACATCCTTGGCTATGAATAGCAAAGACATGGATTCGACAGACAGACCACCCAGTGGGTAAGGAATTAGCTGGATGGTCACACTCAGAGAGTTGTGGTCAGTGGCTTAATGTCAAAGTGGAGATCAGTGGCAGGTGGTGCTTCTCAAGGGTCAGTGTTGGGACTGGTGCTATTCAACATCTCTGTTGACAACATAGACAGTGGGATCAAGTGCACCCTCAGCAAGTTTGCCAATGACACCAAGCTGTGTGGTACAGTAGACACGCCGGAGGGAAGGGATGCTTGAGAGGTGGGCCTATGCAAACCTCATGAAGTTCAACAAGGTCAAGTGCAAAGTCCTGCACCTGGGTCGGAGCAATCCCAAGCGCAGCTACAGGTTGGGCAGAGACTGGACTGAGAGCAGCACTGGAGAGAAGGACCTCTGGGTGTTGGTTGACGAGATTGCAAGGAGTGTCTGCTCACAGTCAAGAAATCCCACCGTATGGTCAGCTTCTTCAAAAGAGGCATGGCCAGGAGGTTGAGGGCTCTGAGCAATCTGATCTAGTGTGAGGCATCCCTGCCCATGGCAGGGGCTTAAAACTAGATGATCTTAAGGTCCTTTCCAGCCCTAAATATTCTACGATTTTTTGATTCTATGGATAAATGTTTTTCATGGGACATCAGCTTGGTTTTGTGCAGTAAAAATATTTGGGGTCAAGGCACTTTTTTGTTGTTATTATTTTAAGATCTTTCTTTACATCTGCTTATTCTTTAAACATAATGCCAAGAGATACATTTCATTGTTAGACCTGCTAATGCCCCTTTTCTGAACACATGAGAGGAGGGATGCTGTGCATTGGCTGGAGTTATGATCAGCAGGCAAGACAGAGCAGGGGACATCCATAAGTATAAACAAGGTGAAGCTGATATATCAGGAAAATAGGCATAAACCTTCAAGCTAACCATGTTCATCACTGAGGTTTAAACAGTGAGTATTCAGACAAATGTTCTTACCTCTGTCTCTTACAGCAGTATATAATTAATCCCAGAAGGAAATAGATGAAAACCTCAATTATAGTTGTAACGTAACATTGCACAAAGCACTAGGAGAAAAAAAGTTTCTTCTGAAACACTTTTATACTGGCTGTTAACAAGCTCTCTTCCACACTATTTTTATTCACAATATATAGAAGATTTTTGTGCGTAGGCAGCATATCAAGTCCTATAGCCTTGGAGAGATGCATTTACATATGTCCCCCTGTCAGCTTCACACATAAAGGTGAAGAAGACAGTTACTTACAACAGACATGGATACTCTCCTACCTTCTCTTGGACCGCATATTCCTTTGTGAGGCAAGACACTGCTAGGGTGAAAAATCTATGCAAAAACATACCAGGAGGGGTCGCCCCAGGTGTGGACCTGCAGAGTGTGAGGCAGTGTCTGGACCTTTTGTGAATCCTCAAACAGTATTTTTGAAAAATAAACTCCTTTGAGAAATATTCTTGTCCTGAAAATGATTGGTGCAATTTCAGGGTGAAGTTAAATGCCATATCTTGGCCCTTAGCTCTGTGTCACAGTTCTATGTACATGCAGATTATCAATACAAATATTTGTGGGGTCTGATTGTAACATAAATCACAGAAATAAACTGTATTAAAATAACTCAAAAAACACCTTATATGTACACTTCCAAATATTAAACCATTTGTTTCAGAAACAGCAGGTGTGAGTCCAAAGGACTTTTAAAAGAGGAAGTCATTGATATTTCTGTGATAAAACATGACTGAGTAGGAAAAAATCTAAATTGATCTGTTCTTCTCTGCTCTCATCTACTTCTACAGAGACATAATTGAGCCCTAAAGCTATTGTCCTTTTGACATCTTTAACTCATTAACAAGAAATTAACTCTCACTTTATTTGTGTCAGTACCATGCATGACCTCTCTTTGAAATAGGCAGTTCTTGAAAAACAAGGCATTATATTCTCATTTTGAACTTGGCAGGAAAATGGATTTTTCTAAACACAAATTAGTAAGTTTCAACGTGTATTTGTTTGGCTGGACGATGCCAAAAATAGATCAAGACACACCTACTAGGATAGTGAGGTACACTGAATGAAACATACAGGGTTTACCTGCTTTTAAAACAGACATAATCCAAGGAGAAAATATATTAGCACCCATGTTCAGCTTTATAATACAAGACTTTGTCCAAGTTCAGTATATCTGTTCTTTTCATTGGATGGCTAGTTTGTTCTCATCACAAAGAAAAACAAATGAAACCCACTAAAGAGAGACCTATTTTTCACAATTCTGCTAAAATTTTTGATAACAGGAGGATTCATAAGGATTAGCATAATTTCCATATAAAATTTTGCATGTAAATTTTAACTTTAACATCTGATTTTGTTTGTTTGTTTGTTTTCTTTTTCTTACCTTGACCATGGACTTACCTTGCAAAGGAACCTACTTTTAGACAACTCCAACCCCTTAAAATTCCCTGTTCTTCTACTTTTCAACCCTGAATACCTCAAGAATCCTAGGAGCCTTCATTTCTTTCAAAAAACACATGCAAAACTGCCTACATAATGGTGCCACTGGGCTGCACAAAATGTGCAGGTGAGTCTGTAAATTATCTCTAGCTAAATGGAGAATATGAAACTGACATTTTACAACAGTGACCCGGGGTAAAATTTCCATAAGCTTAGGGAGAAGAGAGTTATACATCATCTTTACAAGATTCAGACAGCTGCATTTTCCTGGTATAATATGTGTATCAAAAAGATGAAAACCATAATCTTAGCAACTGTTTTGAAAATGGTTTAACCATTAGATAGGCAGGTCCATTATCCCAGAGTCATTTATAACACTACTTTCTCAGCAATATGTTTATGAACATCTTTATGTAACTCATCACTTTTATGAAGAACTCATAAAGCTTTTCTGATGCAAGGGAATACTTTCATCTGGTTTCTTATAAGTGGGGGACTGAACCACAGAGATATGAAATAACATGCAGGTAAGAGAACATTAGTACTTTCTGGATGATGTCTTCGGAAGACGTGTAATTTGCCAGCTTTACTCACCTTACTCATGCTATGTTATGGTTAGAATACAGTGAAGGGTTTTCAATCACGATTGTGCTATAGGAATTCTGGATTTGATCATACTTTTGGCTTAAATACACACCAACAAGAAAGAAACTACAGAACACATCTAAAAAGTAAGTTAAGGAAATCTGTAATTTATATTGATAGAACTGGAAAAAAAAATTATGCTCCTGTGTTCTCAAGACTTAATCTGTTTCTTCTGAAAAACCACAGAGTAAGAGAAAGGGCCACATCATGATAAGATATAGCAATGACAAGCTTGAACAGTCTTCACATTAACTGCCTTGTTATTTCCATGCCCTCTGCCCTGACACCCACGTATTCCTAGGCCAAGAGCCATTAGGTTTTCAAAAGCTGCTAAGTTTTATTTCACCTACCCAGAAGCACTGCTTTTCAATTTTATCTTGCAGAAAAATAAAAAAGGAATCAAAATATAAAGCAGAAAGTATTATTTTTATTTTAACAATAATAAGTAAAAAAAAATTATCCAACCACTCTAAGGTTTACTGATGCTTTTATTAAAAAAAAAAGAAAATGTTTAAAATGGTAGTTAGTATTTCAAAACAATCTTCAATAAACTGATTTTACATTAAGATTTCTAAGAAAATCATTTGTTAAAATAACTTCCTTACTAATAAACCTTGGCAAATAACAAAGTTTAACGAAATTACAGAATAGTAGAGAAAGCAAATAGGCTTTGATTGAAATAATGCAGCAAGGACTTTGAACTTCATAGTCACGCTGGTAACTAAGCAAGCTCATTTTGCACTTAATATTCTTGTGGTAATCCTAGACTCCTCAGGGCTCACTACAGCAACTGCATATTTATCCTAATTTTTAATTAAATATAATCTAAAAAAAATTAAATGTTGTAAAGAATCAAAAAGAAAATGTATGGGGTTTTGATTATTCATCTACCATGTGCACTGCTGAAATTTTCATCCTGAGAGGCAAAATGGTGAAGTGGTAATTCATACAAGACAAATGTGTTAGAGTTCACTGAATCACTTTCAGTGGGATTATTCAAGGTATGCAAAAGTTTAAGTCATGCTTAAGGCCCTAGATTTCAGCGACAAATCCTGCTCATTTGCCTTGGAATGAGGGAAACTTTTCATCTGAATGACTTAGATGTGCTGTAATCACTGGGGAGCTTTAAATGGCAAGGCGCTCAAATAGCGACTTCTAATTATTATTTACAATCATTAACCTAAATCAAAATTGATAGAAATTACCACTGCTTCAATTTGCAAGTCTTACTCTCCTAAAATTGTCCCAGGATGCTGAGGATGGTAATTGTTTCAAAGTCGTTTGTATGTGTGCATGTGAAAGATATGGCAGGAAGAGATAATATCAGTTAATTCAGTGATTTCTCAGTTTGTGAGTGAAGAACAACCTTTGGAAAAGTGAAGCTAAAAAATAAAAGCAGTAACAAGAAACAAAGTGCGAACGAAGTGAAGCCGAAAGGCTCAGGCCTAACTCAGCTTTTTGAAGAACATTTTCTGGGGAGGTCAACCAGTTATTTCAAAACAGCAGAGATTAGACACTGCTGCAGATGGTATATGAAAGACACAATCCTTGAGGCATGTAAATGTCCAGGAGGAAAATGGCCTTCATTGCAAAGGTTTCCACACAAACTTCTCTAGTTCAGGGACATTTGTTCAGTTAAAGCAAAGCAAATTCTGTCACTTACTGGGTTTGTTTTAGATTAGGTTCAAAATTCCTTTTCTCACCTCCCAGGACAGTAATATTGAGATCCTAATACTGTCAAGCTAAAATAAACCAATCTTGAAAATACTATATGCAAATAAAAAAAAATATACTCTAAACCTAAAAGGCATATAGAAAATAGAAATTATTACAATAGAATAAAGTTTAAAATATTATTTTTCAGATAAAATCCTGATTTATTCTAGCAATTATAGTATGTTGACCATATGGCTCTACATTTATGTTATTAACCAGACTGGAGTCATGGCAATCGTATTATATTTTCAGACAAGAGAAAATGAAAAACCAAAAAAAAAGAAAAACAGCCTTCACATAGGAAATTCACTTTACCTTTAGCTCAGTTGCCCCCAGAGACCACTTCAGAGCAGGCCTTGTGATAAATCCACCAACTAATGTCAACACAAATTGCTGGGTTAATGAAGAGAGGTCAAGTAGGGAAATGGGAGGCAAGAGTAGAAAGGTGTTGATCATCTGCAAATGACTTTCTGCTGAGAGTACACTGTTAAAGCTCAGACAGCGAAGTACACCAATTTTCTCTTGGATGATAAGAGGATGATATGCTTTACTTTCATTTCTATATTTCACCAAAACTTCCCTGTCAAACTAATTCTTTTGTGTGTGCACCTAGCAGTGCAAAGTCATAGCAGAGGAATTTCATGTGCCAAGAAAGAAGTGAAATAAAGGCAGAGAGAAAAAAAAAAAAAGCAGTTTTTTAGGCAAGACTTTTTATTTTTTGATAATAATAAAACGCAGTCTCAAAAAAGCTTGCTACTGCTTACAGAAAAAAACAAGTTATGAACTTTAGTTAACTCATGTATTTTGTATTTTTCACATCTCTTTTTCTAGTTGTTACCTAAAACTTAGGGAGATTTCTTCTCTCTTAATATTTGTTTTGTATCTAGACAATGGCTTACTTCCTTTCCCCTTACATGTTCCAAAATTATAGTTACAATTGCATTTCACTAACTTCATGCTATAATTTAATGAAGTATTTGTGAATTCATTATTCACATATCTTTGTATTGCAGATTTCTTTTAAGTTTGTCACTGTTTTTACAAGTGCTTCAGTTTGAAACTGGTAAGACAGCTTTTATTTCTTGTTGTTGGTTGGTTGGTTAGTTTTCAATGGGTTGTGGTTTATATCAAGCAAATTAAAAACTGAAGGTGGCTCCATCCCCCTCCTGTGAATAACTAGCATTAAAATAAGTACTGTCTTACAGTCTCAGTTTTCAGACATCTTTGAGCATGAATGGGGCTCCTCTTGTGAGTGACATTACCCTCATCTTTGTAGGCTTAAGACTTTCTGCAATGTGTTCCACTTTGACTTCTTCAGTGAGCCAGGATCTGTTGCATTATGAAGGATGAAGGATGTCCACATGTAGGTTTCAGAGTAAGCAGCATCTGGTTATAGGGTCTATCTGTTGTCTGTTCAGGATGCACAGTATGTGTCCCTATTACTTGTTACTCTTTATGTAAATAACAAAATTAACAATTCAAACATTCCAGTGTGTTTTATTTTACCATTCTACCACTTCCTGAACCCATGTGATGACACTGGATTGAACTGTGAAGCAGAAAGCAAAATAGTTAATGTAACATAGAAAACACAGCTTCTCTACCACTTTCTAAAATTACATCTCTGATGCTTGTTACTTTCATAAGAAATAATTTTATGCTGTCAATTTTTCTGTCTAGTGTCATATGTTAATTCTGTGGTTTAGTTGTTCCCAGGATATCCCCTGTCCTTTTTTAACTGATATGTTTAAAGGGTGCGAAGGGGAAAACTGGGACAGCTCCCTAAACCAGGAAAGTCGGAGTACATCTTTTAAGGAAACACTTTTAAGGAAATTAATAACCTCAGCTCCAAAAGGAAAATAAGAAACCCTTCTAACATCTTACCTGTCATTGGGTTAACACATGGTAAGTTGTTCATCGCATGAGAACATAATTGATTTTCATGTCCACTGTGAAGGTGCTTCTAGGGAGGGAAAAAGGGCATGAAAGTCATGTAACAGTCTATTTTCAAGAGTATACTTTCTGTTACCGTTTTTTAGAAGCACAATCAAATGCACAAAGGCATTGATACCTACTGATAGCTATATTAGCTAAAAACAAAGAGTCAAACAAAAGCCCTACATGTGAATGAAAACATGCAGACACCAGTGCAAAGGTCTTTTACACTACAGTGAGGTTTCCTTAGCAGATAGCAGGGAGTCCTTGAACCTGTGAGGCCTGGTAAGTATGCATGCAGGCACCGGCCACGGAGTTAGCAAGCCCTTTTGTGAACACAAATGCAATTTTCTGTGCTCTGAAAGATATCACAAATGCTTGATAAAACATTCACTGAAGTGGATACTTCAAGTGTTGCATGATCATTTCATTACTTCTGTCAACTGGTGCAGAAAGCTAGAAAGGGCTGATGATTTTATTTTAAGAAGAGAATCAGATGTGGAAGTAAATTCAAAAGTTTGTACCAAATCTTCCCCCCCTCAGAGTTGAGGCAACAGCTTCAGGTTGCATGGCCAATTAAACACTGGGTGGTACATGATGAGGAAAATACTTTTCAATTCCCGATTTTGATATGTGAGGGTAGTTTCAAGCTCAAGAACTGACATGCAAAAAGAACAACATCCTGTGTTTCAAACATAGGGCCCAGAAGGCCAGTCACAGCCCCCCTGGCCTAAGAGACATGCATCAGCAGCACTGGTTATTGTCATCTATAAATTCTCTCCTTCTACTCACTTGGGGAGAAGAGAATTTCTAAGATTCTAAATTTTCCATTATAAGTTCCTAGGGGAAAATAGGAAATGACAGTGGTAAAGATGCTCCCCATAGCCTGCTCTCAGTGTGATACGTGTGTTAACAGCTACAACTGCAGCAATACATGCAATGCCCAATCACTTGTCTTTCTTCACTATCCGGATGTATCTTCCAAAACATCTCTGAAAATACGACCAGTAGAGTTTTCTTCTTGGTGACATCTTCCTACCCACTCCCTTGTATTAAGAATCCAGACCCATCTAGCCCAGAAATATTCTAATTAAGATCTGTCATCACCTGTTCAAACAGCAGGGTTTCCATATCTTTTCCAGACATGATGGCTAGAAACCTGTATCAAAGAAAGTAACACCTGCTCTGTTTTCAAAGAACATATGAAAGGTCAGGTCCTTGACTGAGTGCCTATGTAAACTTTTAATCTCTGTTTAAGCACAGGAACAAAATAAAAGCCTGAAGGCAGTTATATCTGTTACTGAAAGAGTAATTAAAGCCTATGAAGGTGCTGCTTAATTTAGTCTTCAACCTTTTGAATCTGCTAACAACGTGGGATAACTCTGGAGTCTTCGCAATAGGCAAACAAAGCAAATATTAAAAGCATCAGGCTAAAACTGGTGGCCCAGCTGTCTCCAGCTAAAGGGGGTGCCTTTTTTGCTCAACAGATTTTCTGGAATAACTTCTCATTTCTGACTGTAGCCTGTGAACTGAAGAGGAACTGCTGCCAAAATGGAGGAGCCTATTTCCTGGGGTCATTTTGCATATGTCCAAAGTATTTTACTGGTAGACATTGTGAACATCATAAATGTATCAGGTGAGTAAAATGTGGAGTAGAATTTTTTCGCAAGGAATAATAACAAGCCTGCTACCAAGACATGTAATTCCACTTCCTAGGCACTTTTATTCAGCTTATCAACTGAATCACACAGCTTGGTGTCACCAGCAAACTTGCTGAGGGCGCACTCAATCCCACTGTCCATGTCACTGACAAAGATGTTGAACAGGTTCGGTCCCAGCACTTCCCTGAGGAACATCTCTCATTGCCTGTCTCCAGCTAGGCATTGAGCCATTGACCACAACTCTTTGCATGCAGCCATCCAGCCAATTCTTTATCAGAAAAAGTGGTCCATCCATCAAATTGATGCCTCTCCAATTTAGGGACAAGGATGTTGTGTGGGACAGTGTTGAACGCTTTGCACAAGTCCAGGTAGATGACTTCAGCTGCTCTGCCCCTGTCCATCAGTTCTGTAGCCCCATCATAGAAGGCCGTCCCCTTAGTGAAGCCATGTCACCAACCACTTTGTTGTTTTTCATGTGCCTTAGCGTGCCATAGAATGCCTTCCAGGAGAATCCGCTCCAAGATTTTGCCAGGCACAGAGGTGAGGCTGACTGCTCTGTAGTTCCCCACCTCATCCATTTTCCCCTTCTTGAAAATGGGAGTTATATTTCCCTTCTTCCAGTTGTTGGGAACTTCACCTCACTGTCATGATTTTTCAAATATGATGGACAGTGGCTTAGCAACTTCATTTGCCAGCTCCTTCAGGACCCGTGGACGGATTTCACCCGGTCCCATGGACTTGTACACATTCAGGTTCTTCAGATGATCTCAAACCTGATCCTTTCCTACAGTGGGTCTAAGGCCTTCATTCTCACAGTCCCTGCATCTGCCTTCCAAGACTGGAGCGGCATGGCTAGAGCACTTGCCAATGAAGACTGAAGCAAAGAAGTCGTTGAGAGCCTCAGCCTTCCCCAGATCCAGGGTAGCCAGTTCTGTTTCCTTCCAGAGAGGGCTCGCTTTATCCTCAGTCTACTTTTTGTTTGCTACATACCTATAAAAGCCCTTCCTGTTATCCTTGGTATCCCTGGCCAGAGTCAATTCTAACTGGGCCTTAGCTTTCCTGACCTGATCCCTAGCTTCCCAAACAATGTCCCTGTATTCTTCCCAGGCCACCTGTCTTTGCTTCCAGGTTCTATAAGCTTCTTTTTTTCTTCCAAGTTTTTTCAGCAATTCCTCATCCATCCATGGAGGACTCCTGACCTCCCTGACCCATTTCCTCCTTGTTGGGGCACAGCACTCCTGAGTGTGGAGCTTTTATTTTATTTTTATTCCTTATTATTTTCATTATCATAATTATTGCATTCATTTCTTAACACCACAGATTTTGTGGCACAGTGAGGCATGAGGGGCAGACCAAGGATGGATGCCTGCTCCGCCAGTATACCCCTGGGGTTTTTCACTGTTTTCCTCACAGTCTAAGGGATGGTTGTGTCAAGAAAAACTGGATGCCTTCTATGATGTGAGTCCTTAAACGAGCACCTAGCTGTCCAGCCTCATAATTCATGCTTTTGAGTATTGCTGAGTCAATTCACCTGCCTCCATCAAAGTGTTAAATGTGTTAGGCATATAGTGATGCATCCCCCGGACCATAACCAGGTCCTCATGTTCCTGATCACCAATGTAGTATAAAGTCCTAATTGCTACAAAAGTAGCACTTACCTCTCCCCACAGAAAAGAGAGTGGATGTGGCTTGGGGTAAACTGGAGGGGGACAGATGCAGTTTGCGGTTGTTGGGTGCAGGTGGAAAAACTTTCTTGGGGGTGGGGGCTCCAAGTGCATGTGATGAAAACAGGTTCTGCTAGCCAGCATCAGTCCCATTAGAGGCCAGCCCATCACTAGTTACTTTAGGTTTTACCAGCTACCAAATCTTTTCTACATTAGGATAAATGACGTTTGACCCATCACAGTGGTGGAGAGACTTGGAAAACAAGTGTAGGCTCTTCTGCTCTACAATAACACCTTTTGAGCCAGATTTGAGGCCCATGCAAGATGTTGCTTCATAGTTTCTATTTATTAGTGTTAGTCTATTTATTAGTGTTTCTGAAGTGTTAGCTTCAAAAAGTAAAGGTCTGGATTTGGTGGGTTTTTTAGCGGATTGTTTGGGGATTCTTTTTTTTCTCCACATTAAATTCAATATGAAGCTTGAAAGGTTTGGATAAACAATATCTGGAGCTTATAGGCTTGTCTGAAGTGTGAAACTTACCCCTTGTGGGAAGGCAAATGGAGAAGAACACTTTAGTTTTCTTACTTTTAGTGGTAATTCTAACTTATCTGCCAGACCTGCCAGAAAATGAAGAAGAGAACTGATGAGTATATGTGTGTGTGTGCATACCCATGCATATGACAAAAAAAGTACACATGCAGAGATACGAATACATAGATTTATATTTATCTATGTACACAGAGTATATGTACATATACAAAATATATAAATTATATTTAAATATATAGATACTAAAATATATATAAATATATAAACTACAATAAGAAAAACCTGGCTTTCTATACGCAAATAAAGTGATGTTAATCATCACAGTCGAGCTACTATGGTGAACTTCTTTCAGAGGCTCTTCAGTTCAAACAAAATTCTAAATGTATGAATTTATCTATGCTTGGGTGTGAAAAAAAAAGAGGGCTCATCTTTGTTAAACATTTACCTTGTTAAGCTATTAATGCAAGAATTGAGCAAACAAAAAAGGACAACATTCTGATTACCAAATTTGCTAATTTCCTTAATGGTTTTACCAGGTTAATTGGATTTTGTTAATCTGTTTTAAATGAATTTTTCTATCCATGTTCCATTGAGGACTTTCCTTGAGAAGGAAGAAAAAGCCTGAGAGCTTTAGTATTCTGACATTTTTGTTTCACATTAAAACAAATTTCTGACTCTCTAGAGGGAACATTACCTCCAGCTACTTGCTCCATATGCACTTGCAAAGAAAAATATGGCAGCACTTGAAAAACAACATTCTGGAGAGTATCTGAGATTTACATATGAATACTTAGATATTTTCTCTTCTAAGCACCATAAAATCTCATCAGTCATTTCTTAAACGTTTTGAGTGCTGCTGTTTGCTGCTCTTTCAAAACCATGAGCGCTGTCTTTAAGGACCCTCCATCACTGCCTGTTCAGCTGAAGTAGTTTCTGGGAGGACTGAAAGGAAGTAGTTTAGAGGAAGAAAGAACTTGAAACAACCCAGGCAAATCATTCTTGTTTCTGCTTAATTTAAACCTATTTAAATGGAAGTTTTCTGTTTGTTCAGGTCTCACAAAAGAAATTCCACCTGACTGGATGGAGGTTGGACCCAGGTCTGAACAACTGAGCCTTTAGAACAAAGCCTACCTCCTTTCTACACCAGACCTATTCCCACTGCTTTGGCAGCTTCTCTAAGGAGCAACAGAAAGGGAGAAAACAGCTGTGGCCTGACTGACACTTATGGAGGTTTAGGTAGCTGGTAGCTCCAGGCCTCACTGATTATCTGCCAGTGGTGGGAGGATTGCAGGGCACATTCATGTCCACCTTCCCTACAGTTGCATACACGAAAGGGCTACCACACTAGAGGGATGGCCTATCTCCTGGAAATTGGAAGAAAGATGCAAAATCCCCCCATCTTCAAATGGCCTTATTACATCCAACAGTTGACATATTAAATAGTCTTGAAAGATCTATTCTTCCAGTGGAATCAAAAACTTCATGTATTTGTTATCCATCTTTTTTAACACTGCTATTTGTCTATTGCAGCTACTGAAAAGGTAAACATAAGACTGTTTTCCTAGTGTTATGTGTAAAGTTGTTTGGGCTGTGAGGTTTTCTTGGGCTTGTGGGTTTATTTTGTTTGTTTTTTTGTTTTGGTTTCTTTTTCGGAGGGGGTGTTTGGTGGCTTGGTTTGTTTTTTTTTTTTTGTTTTGGGGGGGTCTTGTTTTTGTTTGCTTGGGCTTTTTTTGCTTGAGTTTGTTGGGTCTTTTTTTCGGAGAGAAAGTTTTCTCTTAAATTGCAGTTTTAAAAGTTTTAATCTTAAATACATATTGGGATTTTAGGTGTGTATTTCACCTTTCTAGTTACTATTGCCATATGTAAATAAATTTTAATTTCAAAACTTATTCAAATATATTTTCCATTTCTTACCCTTACAAATTATAAGCATACAGTACTAATGCTTGTGAGAATTTTGAAACTGCATTCCCAACATATGAAGTTATGTAGAAATACTTTGTTCAACCAGGTAATACAGCAAAGGGAAATTTTGAGATATCCAACCACCCTTCCGAAAGCAGAAGTAGCAGTACTGACTTTATTTTCCTTTAACAATTTTCTCTTGGGGTCTCAATTACATTTTTTTATTTCAGCAGAGCTGTAAAATTCACATGAGAAGTATTAATACCTTAAAATAAAGATAGCTTTTTTTCACTGTGCACACTCAGAGCCTTCTCAGTTCTGATGAATAACTAACTGATCCAGGTGCCTATTTTCTTCTTTAAAAAATTTCATTTGCAACAAAAATTGGGGCAGGAAGAATCACAAAATTCAATCTCATTTCCCCTTTTCATATGTTTTTTACCTCTAGGGTAGAGTCTGGAGCTATTGCAGAGCAGATTTATGCCCATCATAAGAGACCTAGCACATTACTGAAGTTGAATTCTGAAATGTATGTTCAATGATGGTTTATTGTCATTTATTTATTAAGCCTGGTGTCTTTAAAACTAACACCAACTGAATGAAAGCTGATTTTTCTATCAGTTTCAGGAAGCTGTTTATGATACATAGATCACTCTAGTAGCCTTCATACTATTAATATTTGTCTAAATCACTCAAAACATTCTTAGGTCCTGGTTGTTTCATTGATTCTCATCATATTGAGAGATTGATACCTTTAGTGCCAAGAACAGGCTTTTGTTTGGGTTGGGGTTGGGGGGGGGTGGCATCTGGTTTTTTTGTGTGTGTTTTTTTTTTTTATTTTGGGGGTCTGGTGGCGGAGATTTGGTTTATTTTTTTTTTTCCAGAGAGAAATCTAAAGTAAATAAGAGATCTTTGCTATACTGACACAGAAAGTTCAAGGTAATCTTTCTGATACCATATCTCACCATAATTTCTATGCCCAGAAGATCTCCATGTTTGCCAGCCTACAGACAGTCAGTGAGGAAGGTATAAGGAAAACAACGTATGTCCATACCCAGGTGGGATCTGATTCACAAGCAATACTTTCTCTTTCATAACTCTTTCCTATGTTGGGAATTTTGGTCATATAGCTGTTCCTGTACAGACCACCAGTAACTTAGCCATTTCCTGCAGCTGTGAGAAAGGATTCAGGTATAGCTCTATCCTTATCTACAGTAAACATTTCACTCCTTATGTGGACCACAGAAATTCTGCTTAAAAACATGTCAGCTGGAGGTAAAAAGTTTCATAATGAACATTTTCTTTAGGATTGTCTAGTTCCCCACAGGGCCTGAGAGTTTTTGTCCTTTCCTCCATTAGGGCAACCTGATTAAAATGCTTTCCTCCCTTCAAGAAAAGATAAAGAAGACATCAAGAGTTCAGAAATGGATTTTTCCTACCCAGCCTTACGTGGGACAAAAAGTGTTCTGTGTATACATGGGACAAGTTCTGTTTTCAGCCAACTATTCAGAAGCAATCTATACAGCTGCACTCAATTAACTCTGCCAACAATATCTGGCTCTACACTTCCCATCCCCACCTACACAAACATGTAGCAATATCCCCAATCTGATTGACCTAATAACTGATTGGAACAGCTCCATGCTAAAAAAAGCCCACCCATAAGGAATCCCATAAAACCCTAGCCAGCCATCTATGTCTTACCTTGCTGTAAGACAGCAAACACTGACATGTAGCTCAGGACATAGTAGAAAGTTCAGAAACTTGTGTTAATCCTGCTTAGCTCCCAATGAAATTTTTTTTTTAGTACAGTTGAAGCACTTAAGGGGATATATTCCATGTACATTTTTTTTCTTACTCGTTATTAAAATTAAATTGAAATTAGGAAGTGCTAATCCTTCACTCTGTGTTTCTTAGATGTAAATGAGGGAAAAGCAGTTCAGTGGAGTCCAGTGCAATTCTGATATCTCTTTCATCACAGAGAATCAGAGCTACCAGAGGGAAAAAAGTGCTACTTGCATTAGTTCACGATCAAATTAGATTAAACACATTTATCCTTTTGTATACATTATCTCATCATCAAAGTGATCATTAGTTTTTATTAGGCAGCAGAAGGGGCTAAGACAGAAGTGCACAGATTGGAAAGCATAAGTCAAAAGACAGCAAATATTTGTAACTTCCTCTTTCTTGATTAAATCTATTCATTACAACTGGTACTCCTTAACAATTCAATTATCCAGGTGACCTTTCTTATTTTTCCAAAACACAGTTGTTTTCTATTTTTACTTAAAGTATTACGGGTGTTGAAATACAGAGGAGTTTTCAATTTCTCTGATTCTTCATTTATTTCCACACTTCTTATGGAACTATGAGAAGAGGCGAATTTCACTACAACAGTTGTAATTAAAGTCTTCCTCAGATGGAAACAACTTGCCCTATCCTTCTTTCTCAGGGACGCACAGAGCCCACTTTCCCTGAGCAGCTTGTTATGCCGCGCTACAGGGCTGGAAGAACAACAGGCTCTGATCTGGATTTGGGCCACAAATACATCTGTCAACACCCCAGACGTGTGCTGGCTGCTGAGCTCTCTAGAGGAGCTCTTGCAGAGTATTGCAGCATGTTGCAGCAATTTTCAGTCACAAAGGTATCCCAAAGTACTTAGTTTGCTCAGTGGGCCTGGAACGGATACACTGCTAAATTGATTTTGGAAACATCACAGCCTTCAGGAGACACTAAATAGCACCTCTCAGAGTCTTATCCGCTGAGACAGCATCAGAGACACAGTCTCTGATTAGGAAGGCTGTGTTGGCAGCTATACACGAGGTCTGTGTGCCATTAGTGTTGTAGAGTTTCTGTCCCCTGGAGGGCCACCAGGAATGGCTGACAGGAAACCCAAAGAAGGCGCAGATGACCTGAACAGGGACCAAATCTTTCTAGTTGATTCGGGCCCTTCCACAGTGTTATAAAAATATATATTTGTATGACAACAGACAGTGGAATCCCACTTAAATTCTTCAGATAATGCCTCTCTTACCTGATATACCACAGAAATATCAACAGAAAATATCCTTTATGAACTTCACATTAAAAGGAACCTGTGAAAGTCATTTGAGAAGCCACACTTTGAAGTGAGGTCCTTTCAGATTTTTATTGTGCACCAGTTAACAGCTGCCAAGTGTTGCAGCTCATCACATTTTAAACCCCCATCTTCTGGAGAGTCCAGCTATGAAGGGGACAGCTAATTCCCTGTGGCGGGATGTACTAACTTGTTGTATTTTCCTTTGTGTAGCTACATGTGCAATTTCAGGCTGCGCTTGCACATTGTTGCAGTGAAGGTCAAGCCAGATACTGACTTTTATGATCAGGCTAAAATCACAGCCCAGCCCCACAAAGTTTCCATGTTGAAAACTCCATGTCCTTCAGCAGCACTTTTACAAAATGTACAGTTGCAGGTTTAGACCCCGGTAAATGGTATTATTGTTATTATTTACACCATGCCTGCACTGTTGGACACTACAATAGACGGAATGAACAGACGCTCAAGAAATTATTCAGTAGCATATGGCTGACCTTGACATCTCATTGAAGGTTTTGAAAATTTGCTTATATATCTTTTTTATATAATTACAGAAAACTATTTCATGTTTGCTCACGCTTGCTGAGAATAAGGAAGGCAATAAATCTGGATTACAGAGGATTCTGAGTACAGCTCAGGGCAACAGCGCAGTTTAAATGGAGCGTCTTATCATTTGACTTAAAATTACATTATTGTAACATTTCAGATGCTTGAGTGAGCAATTATAGAAGTAATATATCTGTAGCACTACAGAAATATAAATTCTTTCAGAAAAGTAAAAAAAAAAACAGAAAAATGGTCCTGGAAATCTTACCCTGAAAGTATTGCATATATTTTCAAATACCTCATAAAATCTGCTATTTCATATGCTCATATTGAGTCCTGAGGATAACCTTACAGAATACAGCAAGTTTGATCAGACAAGACAACAGTGAACAAAAATTAGAAAATGTAGTGCAAAAATCTGTTCAGAGAAATGGTATTAACCTATACCACTGGTATGCAGGTTTTTTGACACCCATCTTGTGTCTTCATGGACATATGACAGTGGGTTACTTCTCAAATACAGAAATTGCACTGTTTCCATACCAATTATCCTGGACAGATAGTCTTTATCTTAAGATATTCACCACTTTTTCCGCTGTTCTGTCAAGCTGTGGTCACTGTTAAATAGTAGATAAAAAGTTGTGAGACTTGGATCCTTAGGCATGCAAGAATAATTAACAAACTGAAACTAATAGCAGTAGTATTTCATACATAATGGGCTAAAAATGATTCAATTATTAACATAGACTGTGTGGATCTCTTCTTAAAAAACTAGCAGCACAGCTGGCCACTTTTTCTTAGTCTTATTTCTGTCTGAAAGTTAGCACATCTTGAGATGGTGATGAGTGATTATGAAATTTAAAGGTTTCCAACTGCAGTGACATCAAAGAGCTTTTTCCCTGCCTGTAAATTGCCACCAGAAATCTACTGTCACACACCACAGTGCTGCAAGACATGTGTTGCCATTTCTCTGGTCAAGAAATTATATAACCTCATATTGGTTTTCAACACCTGTACTATTTAGAAACATTTGAGTCCTCGCCATCTCAGTCCCCGAGGATTGTGATGCAGTCTTATGACCTGTTAACCATGAGGATTCATTTCTGTTGTCATGCTTTACTATAATTAAAACTGCCTGTTCAGTCATTTATAGTGAGTCTGAAAACCCAGTTCAAAACAGAGGAGCAGTGAACATAGACTTTCCAAGCAACACATAGGCTGTTCAAGGTATATAAATAAACCTCTCACTTAACTTTTTCCACTTTCATAGTTTTGTTTTCCTTCATTTCCTTGTTCCTATCTTTTTCCATGTTTACCACTCACATACCTTCTAGCATGTAGAGTTTTCAATCTTGTTTCCAAATACTAGAAGCTTCTCTTCTGAAGAAAAGGAAGACGAGTATCTCCTGCCTATGACAAGTGATATATTATTTGGACTGGTCCAGAAAATCTGCAAAAGAGAGTTTCCATTTTTTACAGCATTCAGGCCAGATTCATCAGCACGTTCAGATAGTACCATACCACTGAATCTGGACTGAACAGAGAATATCAATCATAACAAAATACAGTGTTGGGTCCCGCTACTACTGATGTAGGGCTGGGTCTTTTAAAAGCCCTTGATTGCTTAGGAGAGGTCTGCTAGAGATACATCTACAAAGAAAACAAAACAAAACAAAATTATGTAGGCAAGATGAACTGTAGACTTGCAAAATCAGACAGATAAATCAACTGTCACAAACCAAACACAAAATGTGCAGACTTAGTCTGGAATTAAATCAGGTCCCATTGCTTAAGTCAGGTCACATTCATTTAACAGATTAAGTTAATGCCTTTCACTGGGTTGTTTGAATTAAGATCTTGGATGCTACCTGGCAATAAAGGATAGCAAGAAAAAGGACAGAGTATGAATGTGAGAATACACTAAAAAGAAAATACAGAGAAAGCCACTAACTTCTTATGATATGCCTGCAGAAGATATAGAGTGGTAATAATATGTCAGTTCTTTTATGCCCCGACTTCCCATGGTACAGCAGAAATAAGGTTGCTTTCATAACACACACAGGCATTCTCTATTACCTCTAAATACACATTAAAGGCAATAAAGGCACTCAGATATTATGCTGAAAGTTTTTTTTCTTTCTTTCTTTTTAAAATAAGTTACTAGTGTCTAATTATGGCAATTCAGAAAATGGTAGGCTAACAGGCTGAAAGATGAAAGAAGAAACAGAGAGAAAATTTATTACTCAGTGGTGACAGCTATGTTAGCCCTATTTACAGGGATACTGAGATTCTATGGCAAAATCAGAATATGAAAGGTTTCTGACACTTCCTGATTTTTCCTCCATTAGAAACATCAGAACAGATTTTTTTCCCAGCATTTCTTCATACCCAAGCATGGCCCAAAGAAAGCACATTAAGATGAAAAAGGAGATGTAGTGGAAGTGAATAACTCAGCCAAAGATTCTCAGTCTCCAGTGTAAGTATAGGATAGAGCAGGTTCTCTGCAGTTATTTAATATATGGATTCCTGGATCAACTATAGAGTTGCTTTAAACAAATTGCTTTACTCCTCAAAGTCTCATTCTTCCCATCTATAAAATTAAAACATAGCACATATATCCCAAATAAAATGTTGCAAGATTTTTAAGTAAAAAGCTCTGTAAACAAGCAGACCACTCCTTGTACTTCCACTACTGACAGCTGTGCTACCCTTGCTTTCTCTGGGTTTCTGGAAAAAAAAAAAAAGACACATCTCTTCAGACAGCACCTCTGAGTGTTAGCTTATCACTGCTTTTAGGTTTATTGCTTGAGATGTGAACGTAAAGGGCAAGTCTAGATTTGATGTACAGTACTGTGCATTCTAGGTCAGCTTGTTATACGCGCTCAACATTTTGCTTTCACCACTGACAATTTAACAAGGGGATTTTAGTAAATTTTTTCACATACCACTTGCAAATTATTAAGCAGTCTGGTAATCACAGTTCTAACAAAGGAATAAGGTGAAATAAAGATTACATCAATATCAAGTTTTCTTGGCAAAACTCATTATTTTTCAATAACATAAATATACATGCCATACATACCACCTCATAAACAAGCACAAGTCCAGTGCTTTTCCAATGGGAGCAGAAGGTGATTTTATGTCATTTTTTTCTGCTCAAGAAGTCCTTATTTATCAGCTTCAGATACTGACATTCAAGCCCTTACAGGAAGCATTTCAGGACATAGCTTGACGGGAAGAAACATAGCTGAGAAATTACATGATTTTACTACTGAGGAAAGAAAAGAGGAAAGAAAGGCATCTCTTCTGCTGTCAAAAGAAACTCGGCCTAAAATACTTTTTTTAATCCAATTAAATAAATTATATCTTTCCTACACAATGTTTGATGCAAACTTTCATTTGAGTCTGCTTAGATATGGGAGAAGCTGTCTGTCATACACAGGAGTAACTCTTTTACTGACTTACTGCAGTTATCTTTGACTTATGCTGTTTTCACCAAAAATTTAACCTTTTTTCTTGTATTTGTCTACACAAGACATGAAAAATGACATGTTTTTCAAGCAATTAATAACCGAGAGACCAAACTAATAATAAAAAGCTTGCAAATTAAAATGTCAAGCAGGCTAATGCAACATTTGATAAATTACTATATTGTTTCTGAGGACCAAATTTTAATGTCATTCTAGCAGCTTGATTATAAAGGACAATTACCATATATAAAGTAGGCTGGCCAGAACATAACTATATGCAGAAATAATTTTAAACTAACTTGGATGTAACAGAAATGTAACACTTAACCAGACAAAATTGCACTAAATTATTAGAATGGGGGGAGAGGGGTGCGTTCCCTTTTCCCCAATATATCTATTAATTTAACTTCTGTTGAATGGGGGAGGGAAGTTAGGGGTTTTTTTCTTTTTTTTTTTGTCTGTGCTTTCCAATATACTCAGAACCTTTACCTTTTGATACAGTCTACAGTTGCTTGACCACCTCTGAGAAAATTAGTTTGAAAAAACCTGACATTCATAACAGCACCTGAGGAGCTCTTATGCTGTTAAACACGAGACCCTAAAGTTCACACCATCGTGCCCACAACCTTCATGCGTATCATACTCCGAAGACATAAAAAAAGATTAAAAGAGAGATGAAAGTTAGCCATATCCTGGGCTGCATCAAAAGGAGTGTGACCAGCAGCTCGAGGGAGGTGATCCTGCCCCTCTACTCTGCTCCTGGGAGACCCCACTTGGAGTATTGTGTGCAGTTCTGGTGTCCTCAACATCAAAAGGACATGGAACTGTTGGAACAAGTCCAGAGGAGGGCCACGAGGATGATCAGGGGACTGGAGCACCTCCCCTATGAAGATAGGCTGAGAAAGTTGGTGCTGCTCATCCTGGAGAAGAGAAGGCTGCGTGGAGACCTCCTAGCAGCCTTCCAGTATCTGAAGGGGGCCTGTAGGGATGCTGGGAAGGGACTCTTCTTTAGGGTCTGTAGTGATAGGACAAGGGGTAACGGGTTCAAACTTAAACAGGGGAAGTTTAGATTGGATATGAGGAAGAAATTCTTGACTGTGAGGGTGGTGAGGCACTGGAACAGGTTGCCCAGGGAAGTTGTGAATGCTCCTTTGCTGGTGGTGTTCAAGGCTGGGTTGGACAGAGCCTTGGGTGGCATGGTTTAGTGTGAGGTGTTCCTGCCCATGGCACGGGGGGTGGAACTAAATGATCTTAAGACCCTTTCCAACCATAACTATTCTATGGTTCTATGAAGGCAGAAAATACCAAAATTTAATATTTTGTTTGTGGGAAACAGCTTTTATTAAAAAAGAAAAACAAATCAAAGACCAAACCAAAAAGCCAGAAACTCTTCTAAAAAAGATTTTTCTTCTTTTTCTGTTACTTTTTCCTGCAACAGAAGTTCAAGTAGTCTAAATTAAAGATGTTTTGGCAACAAGGTGCTCACTGCATTATCTATATTTGCACAAAACCCAGTGTAGCAAGTTCTCTTTGCCGTAGCCTTTTTCCCACCTAGAAGTAACCATCACTGTGATGGACATTTGTCCTTTTAAAACATTTGTGAATGGTTTTATTTCCACCACCTGCAGATAATGTTTTGATTACTTAAAAATACTTGTTGCTTTTACCATTTCCTCCTAGATTCCAGGAGTTGAGTATTGTTCAAAAGTAAATTATAACTGGGACAAAAGCAAGCAACATTTGAATAGAGAAATATGACATGTAGTCAGTGTGACCAGTATAAAATAAAAGTATTAGGAAAACACAGGCTTGCTTTCTTTTTCATATCTGAGATCATATAGGCTGTACAAGTGGGTTTTAGCACCAGTGACCTGGCCCTGTGAGAGCTCTCAGCGCTCCTATCTTCAACTTGTCAGCAGAGCTTGTCATGAGATCTCACCCCAAACCATTTCCATCAAAACATCTGTGTGAGCAGAATCCTACTCTTCAGACTCTTTCAACATCTGGGATGCATTGGATGAAAGTATTAAGGACTTCTTTTGGCATTGCATCTGTTAAAGCAGGAGAGGAGGTAGCTGCTAACATTGGGGTGGTGATGATTAGCTGAGGCAGGATGGTGGTGGCTATTGCCTTAACCTGTGTGACTGCATCCAAGGTGTGGAAGTGTTTGAAAATGCATAACAGGGTGTCAGTAACGTATCTGACATTGATAGATGATGTTAAATAAAATCAGAAGGGAAGAACAATGCAGTAAAGATGAAGCCTAAGAGCCCTTGAGTGTGTTAGGAGGTAGCTCCATAATTAAACATTTTAAGATCATATGGTGAGCTGAAACAAAGTCATGGCATTAAGTCCAAAGATCATCTACTGGCAGCAAAACGGTTTTTAGTTCGAGACATCAACTGAAAGGGATAGAAAGCTTTTTATGTTGTGATGCATGCATGTTAGCCAAAAGTGAGAGTTCCCACTATGATATGCCTCCCTTTGGCCTTGACCAAGGGGAAGAAGAGACTATTTTGTCATTTCAGCTGGCCAGAAAATGAGCTTCAACATTTCCAGTGCCTGTATTTAGAATATTTATGACCTAGGTACCCAAACAATATCAGCTAAAATGGGTCTCATTTTCAAGAAAAACTATTATCTGAATCTCATAAAGAAACTAAGCAAATTAAGGTAACTGGTGGGGTAACTATACAGCTGCACAATGCAATTATAGAAAGTGCAGCAGGTTTGCCAAGGAGAGTTGCTTTTTGAAAGTGGAAAATTTTCCCCAGCCCCAGGGAAAGAGTTTCCATTTCAGACCCATTTCAGAGTCTTCATTTGTTTGTGATTTGCCTCACTGTTGCCAGACTCTTCATTTCAGGTTAGACCTTTCCTTCATCAGTTCTCATACCAAACTTCAAAAGCAGCAAATAATAAGAAAATGCTTATTATACCTGCCAAATTGTGAAAAGATGAGCACTAAAAATTACCCAAACTGTGGAGCCTTTCATTATTGAGCAATTTGCCTCATCGAATGAATTTTGTCTCCCTAATTTTAGCTTATCTCTGTGCATGCCCCCCCCCCAAAAAAAAAAAAAAAGTTAAAATGTAATTAGTAGAACCGAACATGTGATATGAATAAAACACCAGCTTAGGAAATAGAAATTCTTATACAATCCCTTTCTCACTGTCAACCGAAGTAGATGTTTACCTACACTGGCTATTTTTCCAGTCTTCATGGCTATAATAATCTTTCCACTCTTTCTCGACTTTGGAGCGTTATTAAGACTATATCTTGAACAAATTGTGTAGCCTGATACAGCCTCCTAGGCACACATTTCTAAACCACTTTTTCTTGCAATAGCAAAGCCAGCTTTTCAGTTCCGTAAATACAATCCCACAGTGCACAACATTGCCTAACTATAAGCTCAGATGGCAAAAATCAGATTAATTCAAAACATTTTGACAGGTTAATTGTGCAGTGGTAGATTTTATGTTGATCCCTCAATGTTCTGTTCATGTCAAATTTCAACCAGACTTTTCACAGATATTCCTTTTTTTTGGTATTACATCTTTTCCACTCCTCTTTAGAGCCTGAAACCTCCCTCACATAGAGCCCCTGTGTAGTCTTCCATTCTGGACATTTTCTGTACTTTGACTTTTGCTTCACATTGGTCAGTTCTTCAAGTCTTCCTTTAACCTACAGATCAATGTAGCATTATAGCATGTCCTAGTTTTCAAGACTTCTCAAACTGCTTTTCTTGTCAAATAATTCTATGTTTCTTCAGTTGGCTTACGCAGGGCCAGTGACATGATACAACTGACTTCATTGGAGAGACATGCTTGCCATCCCATAGCAATACAGATGAAATAATGCCGCATCATACAGCATAATGTCCATTTACATGGCCTGAGAGATATCAATCATGGGGCCAACACACTTCACTGTTTTTAATTTGTCCTCTACTTTTGCGCCCACTTTGGTGTGTTTCTCCTGAGAATCGTCCATGCTATGCCTCCTTTTCTGATTCACACAGAAAGCATTGAACCCTGACACAGAAGGGATGATGGTAATAAGAACCCTTAAATTCTGTTGACTGCTTATCTTCTAGTTGCAAAGAAAACATTTATCACCCTGATTTTTAGGTTTAAGGAAGTTTGACCTTGCTGGCCAAAACCACAGAACAGAAGACACATCCAGACAGCACAGACAAAAGCTTGAGAGTAAAGAAAAGGAGATGGCAGTAAGACAAGATTCAGCAACTGAAAGCTACAGAGATGTCCTGAATGAGTAGCTGGTGGATGTGTTTGCTGAGCAGCAAAGCAAGAGCAGTGCTGAGACAATAAGAACACTTTCCCAGACCACAGATAGACTGTAGTACTGTCTAAACCTCATCAGCACACTGCACATTGCCCAGTTTTATGCATCCTGCATCTGTAACTGCATATATATAATATATACATATATATGTGTATATTATATATATATAAGCTCCCTCCCTTTCCTGAGGGAGGTTACAGCATGTACTACAGGCCCTGCAAGCTGGGAGGAGCTTTGTATCAGTGAAAACCAGAAACTAGCTGCTGTATTGCAATTTAGTCTTCATTCCTTTTGATGTCTGTTTCCCCTCATGCTTGAAATTAATGTGCAATACACGAATGACAAACATCGTGCTGATAAGGAAATGGAAGTCAAACAAAAATCATGGACTAGGCACCCTCCTCTTCAGGTAGCCAAGTGCATGCAACCGAGGATAACTGGGGAAAGAAATAGGCATTTTTCAGCCTGCAAGACAATCCAGAGCTCACTGCAGTTAAATGCCCACTGAAATCTTCAAAAGCCTGTAACAAATATATTTCCTTCCATTCAGTGAAGGATAAGGCTTGGTTACCTAATACAAACAAGTATCTTATTGACAGTGTCAACATAGGTACAGAGGCTTGTCTATGTAGTTGTTTGAAGATATCTATACAACTGACCATGTGCATTATCAGAATCCACTAACTACTAGGTATTTTCCACCTTCTTAGCATACTTTGCCATAATAAGGTGTTCCTTCAGTCATTCAGTTGAATTAAAACTGTTCTGAGCCACTTATGTAAGTACATCTCAAACCCTGATGGCATCCATGGAGACGAGTTAATGGTTTTTCAGCATAAAAGATGGTTTAGTGTGTGACTGTGACTACTAGTAGCACAGCCTCTGAATCAACAAATTAGAATGTCATACTGCAAAAACTATTTTATTTTTTTTACAAAATTTCACAGATTAGTGAGACCCCAA
This sequence comes from Myiopsitta monachus, assembly GCA_017639245.1. NCBI lineage: Eukaryota > Metazoa > Chordata > Aves > Psittaciformes > Psittacidae > Myiopsitta > Myiopsitta monachus. The sequence goes on along the minus strand of CM029941.1, from coordinate 44,881,234 downwards.
CTGTAGGCAAGGCACCCTTTTCTTCCACACGTTTTTCTGGGTTTAATTATGGTTTCCACCACGTTTGATGCGCCTATATTACTATCACCCATGGAGTTGTATCCACGATAATGGTTATGTGGCCAAAAAAAAAAAAAAAATCAGGCTTCCCCATGACATGGGAATAAACCAGGAGCTAAGTGTGACCCCAACACAAGCACTGCCTTCACCAAGAAGTCATCCTTTTGTGGGATCTCAGAATGGCAGGCTAAGCAGTTTCTTATGTCAGGTGTTGGTAACAGCATCCATCAGCAGCCCCAAGAATGGTGAGGAGATAAAATGTGTCTATGGCACAGCCAGGAGACAGGTCCAGAGACAAGCTGCCTATGAAGCTGTTGCTAAATACTTTTTCAGATGCCTGTTCTGTCATGTAGGCCTGAGGTCTGTCCAGGGGCAGGGTGAGAGACAGGGATCTTGTTGGAAAGAGGTCAGGCAGGAATCAGATTCCTGGGCCTGAGGGGAAACAGAGTGGTTGTCCAGGAGTGTGGTTCACATGGGAGGCTGGACAGGCCTGTGAAGGTCTATTGAAGTCCCTCAGGTCCTGATAATAGCACAGTAAGGAAACACTCCAAAATACACTGTTACATACACCATGCTTTAAAGCCATATTCTGCAATTGCTCACATAAAGAAAAAGAAAAGCCCCATATAAACAGTGATTTCTGCGTCAACTAGCAAAAAAATGCAAGGTGATGATAGGGTAACAAAGTGGATTATTGTAATACACCATCCAAACCACCATAACTTGTGTCAGTTCAAGACAGCACTACATGAGACCTATTAGTATCTTCAAATCATTGCAAATGAGCAAAAGCAACTGTCAGAGCTATACTGGGAGACATCCACTGTAGACTTGTCAACTTCTTAAGTGAAACTGCCAGGTAAGGCTATAAACCTCCAAAAGTATAATGGGATCTGTGTGCTTTTGAAAGTTGAAATAATTTACGGAAATTATTGATTCATCTGGCAGGTGAATAGAGTAAATCCATGCAACTTCGAAAGTCACATAACCTTCATGCAATTGACTCTGCTGTAAGGCCCAATTAGACTATATTTTAATCTCTCTGTAGTATCAGATTGAGTTTTCATGCTGTCTCAGCCACTCTAATTACAAAGTTCAATGAGCTCTGATTATTTCTGTGTGCCTTCTAGTGGCCTAGTCCTCTGCTTAGAGTTTCTTATGCTTTCTTGCCACTAGGCACCGCTGAAATTACACAGCGGAACTGTGGATGAGTCCTCAGACACAATGAATTTGGGCAATCTCAGACATCAGAATAGAAGTAGGATTTTGAGATCTGTTCTGTGTTAGGACCACAGTGAAATAAATTTTTTTTAAATTTTTTTTTTAAAGAAAACTCGAGTAACTTGCTTACCAGGAAAAAACATGACTTAGAATAACTAGTAGTCAAAATGTGAGGCAATCTAGCCAGTTATGTGGGAAAGTACGCAAACACCCTCTGAGTCATACAGGATACTAAACAAGCATGCTGTTGACTGTGTCTCTCAAACATAGAGTATTGCATTATTTATCTAAAGTAGAGCAGCTCCAAGAAGAGAAACCGTAAGAGGCTGACACCATCATCAGCAACTTGGGCATTTGCCTGAGGTCCAGGATCAGCTATCAGACAGAGCAGTCTGTCCCATAGCAGTGGCTTATAGACCTCATATTATATTTCATGGCTACCTTCCACTGATAGTTGTGCTGAGTGTCTTATTGAATGATTAGGAAAAAAAAAATCATTCTGTTGTTCATCTAAACTGACTGTGGGCTCAATAGGTATACATAGTGACACGTTACTATCTCCTTCTCTCTTTCTCCCCATCTACTAGCCACATCCAGGAAGCAATAAATAAGTTATTTTCTTTTATGGTAAGAGATAAGGTGAACTTTACTGCCTTTCCTTTACTATCTTCTCTGTCCAACAGAGGAACCAACTTGTCTCTCTAATGGTCTCACTGAGGTTTATCTATTTAAACCTAGACAAATTGTTCCTAACTAATATTTAGTCTTGAAGCTTGCTGTTTGTATTTCAGACTTTGTGCATTTTTCCCAGCTTATACCAGCTGATCTAAGAAAAGTTATTACCTCTACATATGAGTCTCATCCAAACTTCAGGCACTGAGAGTGAACTGGAATACAACCTACTGTGCTATAGGTGGAGCCATAATCTGTCATATTTCAAACAAAGATACCATCTGACTTTATACCATTTAAGGCTTTCAGACAAACGCCAAAGGATTTAATAATGAAAGACCTGAAAGCAAATGAAATACATACAAAATGGGTTTGCCAGTGGTCAACCATGGCACATTACCGCAGTGCTTCTCTTTGACCAAGATAAATGTGGGTCTTTACATACGGATGAGATAAACTGTGAATCTTAGTAAAGTGCTTAACATATTGCCATAGGAAAAATATTAGGTAAGTTGTAAAAACAAAAACAAAAAAAGATCTCATAGAAGACATTTAAGTGGAAGGGTGGTTATAATAACGTAAGACCTTTTAGCTAAAGCTCCCTACCTGCAAGAAGGTTAAAAAAGAAATTCCTTGGGAGTTGTCATAGAAGCAGCCTTACTACTGTTTTAAGTGGTAACATTTGGCACAAAAATGAAGCAGCAAGTTAAAGAAATTTTCTGGAGGTCACAAAGGTTATCATCAGCACAGAGGACTGAAATTCAAAGATTAAAGAAACAGATGACCTGAAGGACAGAAAGAGAGAGAATGGCACAAAAGAGAGGCCATGAACTTAGGATCTAATTAAAATTTCTGTTATAAGCAGAAGCTTATCAGTTTGAAAAAATAAGAGGAGAGCTAGGTGGGTGCATTCATCAATTAGAGACTGTTTATGAGCATTGTATATCTCTGGAAAAGAGAAATGTGATTCTAGATTCAGACAGTTATATCCAAACAAAATAAGGAAGGGTATAAGGTATTCAGCTGTGACATACAGTTCTCATTGCCTGTGTTCAGTAAGACTGCAGAGAAAAGCCTTGAGACCTGTCAAAACAATAGGTATGAGAAGAGTCCAAATTCCCAAATTATTTATCTTTCCCTTCAAAGGAAGGAAGAAGAGGGGGTGATTTCTGCCCTACATACCATGGAGCCAAGGGAAGTGTAACTTCTGCCTTAAATAAATTTGGAAGAAAACTTTGCGCAGAAAAGTTCTGGAGCAACTTTTCATTAAAAATACCTAGAGAAAGAAACATAACTTGTTTCAGGATGGAACTTGCCAAATTATCAGAGGGGTTATGCAGTCAGGTTGCCAATAATAGCTGAGCGCAGGAAGTCTCTGAGTCTTCTCTCCCTTTTCCAGATCAAGCAGCATCTCACTTGACTGTGTTTTCTTGTTCACCCAGGGGTATCTGTGGAAGGAGGAAGAATCTATCCAAGAAGTGGAAGTGCTAAATTCTGTAACAAATTATATACGCTGTGATTCCAGCTCGCAGCTGGGTGAGTTCAGATTCCTGTGCTATTCAGCATATTAACAGCTTAGCTGGAATCCTGACATGTAGCCTACCAGGTGCTCTTACAGATCAACACTTAAAAAGGAGTGAAAAATAAATCTGTCAGTCACTCAGTCGCGCTATCCTGAGACAAGCTGTGTTATTTAACATGTTCTTTTCAAATCTATTCGTTTTCTTGGAGGGAATGGTACTGAATTATTGCAAGTCATATGTTATTTTCCAGTGATCTGCACTTGTCAAAGAATAACTGTTTCTCCAGAGCCAAGTTATGACATCAGTGGCACCTGCCAAACATTATAGCACAGATCAAATGTGGCATTCAAAGTCTGTGCCCTGTAACTGTTTGGTCATTCCATTTGGTGTGTTGCAGACTTCACAGAATGAGACTGTGGGTTTGGGTTTTTCCCCCTGCCATTAAACTAATTCATTATAGCAGATGTCATTACTCACAAATAAAAATGAGTGACAGGTGAACAGATTTCATCAGTCATCCCTGTCAGTTGGAGTCCTCTTGAAAAGGGGAACCCAGAGGTAAAACTGACACTATTCAGTAATCACTCAAGAAATCCATACTTTGACAGAAGAGGAAGCTACTATACACTCAAAGTAAGCATTTATATTCTTTTATTTTGGCCAAAATAGATTTTCTTATCCTATCTGGATTGTTAAATGTATCTAGACATACATGCAAATGCATTTATTTTTCTTCTTCTTAAGTCATGTGAATTTGAATAACACTTTCTTCTTCTATCCATGACCTTGAATTCTGTGTATTACAGTATACTTTATTGGAAGATAATCTGATCCTGTCTGATTTATAAAATATCAGAAGTATCTTGCACCTGTTTTATTTTATTCTAATCTTAACTTCAGGTATTAACTTGCTATTTGTTCCTATGTCTAGTTTTAGTATTATTAGAACTCCTGTGTTGCACATACTTCAGCTGAAAGGAAAATTGCCATAAAATAAGCACATAAGGATATATTCATTCTAATGATGCGTTCTATAATCTAAAACCTTTTAGAACATAAAGCTTTTTTTAATTTTTAAGAACCATAAATAGACTTTGAAGTCATATTCTGTACTGTAATAATTCTGTAATTCTAGAAAATGTTCTATGTTTAGGTAAACAAAGCCCAGTGAAGGGCAAAAGGAACAGGAGCCAAATTAGTGGCCTGACAAAGATAAATAGCTCATGCTCATGATATGACCTGTGGGACTGAATCCAGTTGAAGTCAAAGATATCTTTCCATTGTTCACAATGATCTTCAAAAAAACCCTGAAGTGCGTGTGGACATTATTTTGGAAACATGTTCATCTTCAACATTAAAATTGTCTGAATCCTCAAATACACTGAAAACGTTAAAGTAAGCTCTATTACCATCTTCTGGAAAGGAAACATTTTTTAAGATATATGAAACCAGAAGTTAAAAGAATACTTAAAGAGTTCGTCCTTTCAGCAAACATTTTGGAAGTAAAACTTAGAAATGTTCAAATATTTTTTATCTTGCTGGTTAAACTACTTTCCCATTAAAAAAAAAAAAAAGAATTAAAAAAGAAAACACAAACCAAAACAAATATATTGAGGTTAGTTTCTTTTTATTAGCCAATTTGATTTTTTAAAAATTATGCATAATTTAGATTAAAATCTATGTTAACATCTTTCTCAAAATATGTTCAGTCAACAAAATTACTGAATGCATTAAAATATTTCACACTAAAAAAGTAAAAGACTTTCAGAGAATCTCATTGTATGCACAAATATCTCTCTATAAAATACTGAATTTTTACAATGGGTAACTGAAGACTTGTTAAATTAACAGACTGAAAAATGGTAGAAAATGCCTCTTTAAGTTTCAGACAATATTTTCTTCTTTTGCTTGTTTATTTTAGATAAAGATTACTAAATACAGCACTTTTATTCAGAATACCAAGAGCCATTTCTAACTCCAAAATTATCTGTGTCAAGAGCCCAAAGTGGAAATATAATTATAAAGTGTTCAGAAGAGAAATTACTTACATTAGATAATTGTTCAAACTCCTTTTTCGAGGTTCTCTGAGATTACAGTAATTCAAAATGTGTAGACCAGGAAGAGCTAAGATCAAAGCATTTGGAAACATCCTGATTTAACTCCTTTGCAAAACACATTCAGCCTGCAGACCAGATTAAAAGACAGAAGGTTGTACCACTGGTTGTTTCTATATTAATTTTGTGGCAGTGAACAAACTTTGTGCATATAATAATTTCCAAACAGAAGCAAAATTTCTTCTTCCTTGCACTGAAGAGATCTGTTGAAAAAAAACTACTTATCATTCACACTTTGAACCTCCTTAAAACTTACTCTAGGACAACAACTCAAAGAGTTTAAGCCAATGCATTGTATGTAGATGTTGTTTGTGGCTCATGAATGATTGACTGTCTTACAGATTTCTTCATGGCCCGGTGATTTATAGTTTAATTATAAATGCAGTATATTTCTCTTTTACAGTATTGTTAATTTTATTTACTATTACTTCTTCTAGACAGACATTCTCTATGCATTAATAATTTGTTAATATATAAATAATTACCATAAATTGTGAATGCTGTAAAGAATTTTTTTGTACATACATACATATATTTCTCATAGTTCAATTTCAGAGCTACCAACACATAAACCACGTTAGCCAAGATCAAGTTTCACCTTTATTTAAAGGTTGTTTTATCAGCTCGGCTCTCCAAAAAAGGAGCCAACTATACTTCAAATGGGCAGGTAGAACTGCACAACCGATATGAATATAGTCACTCCTCAACCACCTTAGGTAAGGTCACTTAGCAAGGGACTTAACCTTGCACAAATGTTACACACATTTCAGTAGTCCTACATAAGAAAGGTACGGCAGAAATTTCATAACCTATATTTTCAGTCCTAAACAATACCTACATTGACTCAAGTCTTCTGAGTAGTAATTTTGAAGCTATGGAACTTCTGGTTTTGCCTATTTTACTTTCATATCAGTAGAAAAACATGTGAAACCAACATAACATTAGTAGCCAGAAAGACGTCTCACCAACTCCAATTTCTCTGGAATGATATCTGGCTATCTGAAATTAAAATAAAGAGGATAAAGAACCTCTTTTCTTTTCTCACTTTCCATCCGTGCAAAGCTGGTGGAATTACTCTGAAAAAGTGTGTTTAAGAAGAAAATCCAACTGCCCTGCTAGTTTCTGAACCCTAAGGTTTCTAACTGAAGAAATCAAGAACAAGTTTGCCAGAATTAAGTCAAATTGTCAGTATAACTCCAATTTACATTATTGGAACATCTAAAAGGAAAACAGAAAATCACTCAACAACAACGAAAGATGCTTTCTAGAGCAAACCTAGAGAATTACTCAGAAGTTCAAACCAGGCTCCTACATAGGATATTTCAATTAGAAAAAAAGAAGGTATTACACAGTACACATGAACTCTAATCTCTATACATGGATGTTGTAATGCCAGGCTGAAAGAAAGGATACTTTCACATATCATAGCATAAGAGACGTTGGTTAATAATGCCAGATAGCACCATCTTCAAAAATCTTACTTGAAGAATCTGTCTGGGCAATACCATGTGAAATATTCACTCTCACTGACATTCTTAAGAACTATAATCAAGCCAAAGGTTCTTGGCTTGCAAAAAATCTCACAGATACACCAGACTAACATTTGCAGAAGTACCTCCATCTATTGGCGTGACCACAGCTTCATCGTCTGAATGGAGCAGCCGAGATTTAAGACCACCAAAACCCACATGCGCACCCAAAAAAATCTAGCCAATTTAGAACTCAGATAAAGACTGAAGGCCCTTTTTGTATCACTTGAAGAACATCTACTGGAAGTTTAATAATCATAAAAACTTAATCTCTAATGAAAGGTTAATGTGTTATGGTGGACTCTTATGTGAGGCAAAGCATAATGGAGATTAGAGGGCAAACCTACTCAGACAATTTGTCAGCAGCTTGCATCTGGCTTCTGAGGCGACATGATAATTATCTGAAGAGTTTCAAGTGGACAGCCGCTGCTGAAAGAAGAACCTTTAAATGGTGAAAAGACCCAGGTGACCTGCTGATCTGGGAATGATGAGATAATATTCCATCACTCACTGTAACAACCTATTACCAGGGCATTTATTTTAACATTGCTCAAAGGCTAGAGAATTGAGATACAGATAGGGCATGTTCCAGTGCTCCTGTGACAAGCATACCTTTCTGCAAGATAAAGCTTTAAATAATACTGTTATTTTAGGGCCCCAGAATGAGACAAAAGAGCCTTAAAAGATGGTCTAAGTGGGAATACAGGTAATATCTTGGATAGACAAAACAGGTTTAACAAAAGTTTATAGTAGAACTGCTGTATTCACCCTGGTGTAACAACTGCTGCTGTAAAGCTACCTCTACAACTTCCCCCATCCACAGCAAGGGAACACCAGAAAACTGCTGTTTTCCTTGGAGGAAAATATCTGATTTTCTTTGGTTATAAAGCAGTTTTCGCTAAGTTTGCTGTGAAAAGGTCCAGTATGCTAACCACTCAAGCATGTTTGATATTCAATCTCATAGCAGGTTGCATTACCTGAACTAATCCGTGCACAAATATTACTGCAGTTGGACTGTGCTAGTCTTCAAGTAACTGAACTTCTCTGTGGAAAAATACTGCATCTGGAAGTGGCGGAGATTTTTCTTTCTGATAAGCAAGTTTTCAGCCCAGTCAGACTTAGCATCACATTTAGCAAAACTATTTGTTATTATTGATCCTTCTGAAAAATGTTTGTGACAATAATGCCAAATATAAAATATTCAATCTAGGAAAATGCACTTACGTGCCCCTTTAAAACTTCAGGAGTTTAAAATACAGTATTTGATGGGAAGACCTTGCAAAAGTCTGCCTTTGTGTAGCTGTCTGACTCCTCTTTTTCTCTGATCTTCTACTTAAAGCATAGCACAAATCAAAGGTTTCCTCAGATTAGCCTACATTATCATAGTCTTCATAATATTTATCGAGGATAGCTTATAAAGTATGACATTGCCTGTGAAGCAGACTCACTAGTACATATCAAGGTCTATGAGGCATTAATTCATCAGCGTTACAAGATAGACATTTGGCTAAAATATCTAGTGACAGCAGAATATAGATGGATACAAAGAAGCAAGGGAATTTTGTAGGAACCCTCAAATTATGTGCTGATCTAGTCATAGAAAACTCAGGAGCATGGGTCTGGGTTTTTTTTTTTTTTATTTCTTGTGTCATCCTGCTTGCTGGAGAGGCTTAGTGGAGGAGATTGGTGCAGGAAATCCTGCTTCACATTGGGATAGAAGCACAACAGGTCATTGATGTTTTCATAGCAAAGCAATATCTGGCCAGCAATAGATGTAGTACATGATGTTATTTTTCTGACTACTTCCTTTAGAAATAAACAACAGAACTTAATTTTTCAAAGTACCATTAAGATTTGACCACCAATTCATATTTGGTTATACCAGCAAGCACTACAGACAAGCTGAGAATCTAAAAACCTTCTGTTTGAATATTGCGCATTTAGCAAGGATAAATTCACCTAATTTCTATACTTTTTCTCATTCATTGGAACTCATCTCTATATTTTAATGAGCTCTACTTTTAACAGTATTTAAGACTGAATTCTTATTTGAAATTAAAGAACAAGGTCATAACAAGCTCCCTAGGGCTTTGCACTCTGTGTGCTTCAACCTCAACTTAGATTCCTAATTCCGCTACATATTTTGTGCTACATATCATTTGGAGCAGTAGAAGGAATCATTTAAGAGAAACATATTTCCCCTGGATAACAATCATCCATAATCTCTTTTAAAATTATAGGAAGCAGAAAAAGGGAAAGCCTTTCACAGCATCTTATCTGATGAGATGATAGTAACAATCGCACTATATTTAAAAGACTTTTTCCCAGCTTCTTCCAAAACCATTTAAAATCTCACACATTCTGAGGCTTCCACAATATTTCAGTGAAATGTGCCATGAGTAGCCATTACTCAGTAACAAAAATATAGGTACACCATTTAGCTATCACCCAAGGCCTGTTTCAGCACATTATATTCTGCTTCAAGGCACTGTAAACATCAGTAACCTATTCTTCTCAGGTGACACACTTTATTTTAATAGCACTTCATGAGAAAGAAATTGCAAGGGGCAAAGCAGCACAGTATCTGCCTTAAGTTAAGCTCCTCACTGCTATGACCTCTAAATTGCTTTTCAGAAAATGAGCAAGCATACCAGCTTTAGAAGACACAAGATGTGTGGTCATGACGCAGACAGGCTGAAGAACTTCTGGGAGAAAGTCATCCAAGAGCAAACTAAGCAAAGAGAATGTGAAGATTCTAGGTTAAGAAAAAGCGCCCTAAGCAAGTAAGTGGTATTTTTTCTTTTACACAGTACAGCAAAGCTCGTCATCACATGCATTAAAATAAGGTAACTCCTTATTGTACTGCTTTATTCATGGCACAGATTGTGTTCAGAATCTTTGGCACTTTTCCTCTCAAAGCTGCTTGTCTCATGTTTCCATGGCTCTTCTACATGGAAACTCAGACACACTTCACCCCTGAACCTCATGAGCATTCTTCAAAGGCCTTGGAGCACAGCCACACAAAAATAAAGCACTTTGTCAGTATGGCTTGTGACAGACAGAAAATACCAAGATTTTTATCTGGAACTGGTACAGCTAGTACTAGTATAAAGTAGTATTACATTAAAGGGACAGGCAAATCACCCATTTAATGTGTAGAATCAACAAACCTATAGCATCTTTATAATGTTTAATAACCTTTCTCATCTTATAATACCAAAGACAGAAACAGTATAATAAGATTTTCCTGTCTCATGGAACACATTTCATTAGCATTTCTGCTACACAACAGATAGATAAAAAATAAGGATACTCAATTTTGGTTTTTTTCCACAAAACAGTTGAGATTATGGTACAAACACTCAGCAGAAGTGTAGTAGACTGCTTCAAACAGTTTCTCAACCTGTTGTACCTCAAGATTTTGAGCAAAGGTCACACACATGAAGTGAATCCTGTGGCTAACAATAGACAGAGAAAGTGCATAAGAAATGTCTGTGACTCTTGTATTTTCTGATGGCTTTTCCTGCTGAAATTAACAAAAGTTTTCCTGAATAAATTTTCCTCAAAACTGGGACATTCACATAAATTAATTTTACTTTAACAAACTGGAATGTGCTGGTAAAGGACTGCTTCCATAAAAAAATTTCCACATGCTCTGACACAATTGCCCAAGGAGAAAGCTACTGTTGTCATTTAAAAGATAAGGAAATCAAGGTCTCCTTAGGCCTTGTGTACCAATAGTCAGATGTAGACAGTGCTGCTCCCATATAAATGCATCCTACTCCAGTTAGTCAGTAATATTCCAAACCCAAATCACCAAGTTGCTGGAGAGAAAACATATATAATAAAACCCAGGAAAGTGTTCAGCTGCACTAGAAACCTTTGTCACTATAGCTTCACAAAAAACTACAACAGGAAGACATGGCAAATCAATTGCAATTGGGAGTGTAAGTACTATTTTTAACATCACATAGCTAAAAATGCTAAAAGCTTTCGTAAGATCTTCTCTGAATAGCATATAATATGCAGAAAAAGAACTCTGAATATATCTTAGCACAGTGGTTACAACTAAAATAGACCCAAAAAAGTTCCTTCAAGGTCACTTGACCAAGCCCAGATTGTTCATGAAGTTATCCAATTTGAATAAATAAATAATAATTAAAAAAAGTAAATCAGAAGGCATTACAAAATCTACAGGTTCACTACTTCATGTAAGTCTGGGAGAATTAGGTGGCTCTGAGTGTAGGATAGGGTTCATTCTGTGACACCTAGGACACTAACTGACAAGGAACACCAATGCTTTCAATGGCAGATTTTTCCTAATTAATTCCAACAATTGTCTGAGCCTTAACTGTATGCATAAGGGAATAGTAAAGCAAAGATAGGGTAGACCAAATGAGAAAAGTTTAAAACACTATTTGAAATCAAATTCAGAACCCAAACCAACAGACGCATTCATGTGAAACATCTACTGAAGAATTACTCTCAGATGAAATAATTGGCTGATTTTTTTAACACACCAAATGTAATATAAAAACCCATGATGCATTTGGCATTACCATGTGATATCTAATCCTATAGCATTGCTGGGTCAGGTGTTTCATAATACAATTTCCTTTGGAAAATTACACATCCAACAATATCTTGCAGTGGTCCCTAGTGGTTTTCTCTTCTGTCTGCACTATACTTGTGCCTTGAAGTTATGCGGCTCCTCTTGCATGTGACATCAATTCCTTTCGTTAAACACGTACAAGGTCTGTAGAGATTTAAGTACGAAATGGTTACTTTATTTCTCTTCAGAATAAACCCAAATGGTCATATTGACAGGTCTTCTTGCTCTTCTCCACAACATTTTACAGTAAACTTGGGGGACTTAAGGGTGCAATTGTATTTTTTAATTTACATGTTGAATGAGCTCGTGGGATAGATAGTACTTCTGTGTAGCTTTGTGAATACCCCAGAGGGAAAAAAAAAACAAAGCTCTTCACACTGGCAGTATTTCAGCAGTTGTTTGACTCATTTGGAATCCAGCAATGTCAACCACTGATAGCATCAGGACTATCCTTTTCTGCCCTGCATTCCTCATCTAGCAAGCTAGAGGGATGTGTAGATGGTAAATAAATACAGGACAAGTGCTATGGTGATGAAAGAGAGGAAAGCTTCAACCCTGCTGAAAAGCCTGGATACATTTGGAGGATTTGGCTCAGTACTTGCTAAGTGCTTGTCCTCTCTTTGCAGACTTCGCCATGAATGGACTCTGCGGCTGGAAGGACGAGCAAGGCAGGTCCAGGCGCAGATGAAAATGCAGAAAGAACAGATGATGATGCTGTCTATTGAGACTCTTCCTTCACCAGATAAAACTGTTGCTTAAAGTTACTGTGAAAACTCAGAAAACATTGGGCCTGACTGACCTTCTGCATGCACGTATAAACTAGCAGCTACACTGCTGAACGAGGAAAAGGTCAGAATCTGGCTCTTTTCCAGACTACTGCTAAGGCTCCTAATATGGTTCTACTGAAATTCAGTGCAAAAATAAGGCCACAATACATTAATCTCAAAAAAAAAAAAAAAAAAAGGGAAAAAAAAATCAAAGGAAAGATGAGAAGCAGACACCTTTAATTTCCCATGATATATTATTACAGTGATGTAGCAGGACTTTCTTATGTAACTGCATCTGTGCAGAGTGACAACAACATGTTTCTAGGAGAGAGGATCACTTGTTTAATGGGAATAATACATTCAGGCAGCAGCATGCAAAACTGCACATTTCCATTTTCAGCGCTCACAGAGTCTTGCTTAATGCATATGTAAGCTCTTTGCCTGTCTTGGTGAGCCACAGTAGAGGGAGTTAAGGATTAGTCAGATCAGCTGGACAGAAAAAGATGTATATTCTTAAATGCAATCAGGGGGAAAAAAAAAATGTTTTTCTGATCAACATGCAAGAAAATTTACAAAACTTAATTGTTAAATGAACAGAGGGAAGTATTTTGATTTTCATGGGGTATGTAAGAAAAAGACTACTGAGGTTATTATGAACCTGTCTAAGAAATGTCAGAGCAAGTGAGTATGAAAGAGAGTTTGAAATAGAAGCAGTGAATCGGTTCATAGTAATAGCTTTGCAGGGCATCATTTGCCATAGCTGGTGTGCACTAATCCAAACACTTGCACTGTTTCACCTTCTTCTAGGTCAGGTAAAATAGAGGAGGAATAATTAAACACAGGGTAATAATAGTGTGTTCTATTTACTCATATGTCCATGTACCAGAATACCATATCTTTGGGGAAAAAAAAAACAAAACAAAACCAAAATGTTTACTTTTTATCTCTTCAATTAATTTCTTTGATATTCAAGAGAAGAGTCATAAATCTAAACAATTATTTTTCTCTAAAACAGCATTTCAGAGAATTCTAAGTTCTCTATTCCAATGTTAAGCCAGATGGAATTTTACCTTTCCTCCTTATTTGCACTGAAGAAGTAGATAGGAATATATTCAACATATTTCAAAACAAAACAAAAATTAAACCATTTTGACCTCACAGAAATGGGTTTTTTAGTCTTTTTAAAACAACATTTCATTAAACCTCACAATTTTACAGAATATTCTCACTTTTAAATAGCTACATTCTTCTATAGAAAAAAAAATTTATCACAGAAATGTTGTTATTCCACGGAAGACTAAAACAATTAAAGATTTATAAAATGTTCTTTGATTATTGAAAACTGAATGTAATGTCGAATCACTCTTCTTCCACATTTCAACTCTAAAAACAGTTGTTTTTTCCAGTGTTTTTTTTTTCTATTAGGAAAGCAATGCTGAAAAATAATAAAATTGCAGCTTTTTTTGCCTTTCCAGACTGGTCTCTTTCTTCCATGACCATTTATTTCCCACTATTCTCTAAAATGTTCTTTTACTACCACCCAAGTTAAGCATTATCTCTGGTGAAGAAGATCAAACAGAACCTGAACCTTCTGCCACTTCTGTAAAAAACATAGTAGTTCACGGTACTGTGCCAGTAGCTAAAGGACATAGGCAGGGCCTGTTGAAATTGAGAAGTGCCAGATTCCCCACTTGTGAAAGCTGGATTTACTAGATCTGCTAACCACTGCTTTAAGTTGTATTGCTACCCACATCAGTGCAGCTTCCCCCTGCTCTGTGCCAGTGTGACAAGAAAAGATCCAAGGAAAGCTGGCCCGATAAGCATTTGTTGTTCTTTTACACTTAGTGTCAATATTTTTAATTATTAGGAACACTGTTAACAGTATACCTGACTGTTTATGAAGTATTTGAAGACAGAGGAAAAAGATCACATCAGTAGATGCAATCCACGCACAGTATTTCTCAGCACTCCTCTGAGAGAGCCCAAGAACCCCCTTAGGTCTCTGAGCAACTATTCCATCAAGAGCTTTGCAAACAGACAGCAATGTAATGACTACATGCTGGAAGAATGTTGCAGGTATTGCTTATCTTCACAAGAATATGGAACCCATTTCAGAACAGGTTTCTGAAACATCCACTACAGCACAGAGTGTGTATACCACAAGTGTGAATGGTAAAAATCCTCCCACTCTTAGTCGAAGCCAGCTTTTTGTAAGTTTCTTAAGTACATATGCATTAGTCATGCTTACCTATTCTAATACATATTTTTCAGGGCAGCAGTATCTTGGCACCTCCATGGTATTGAATACCAGATGCTTTCTGTTCCCAGGTGTGGGTGTTCAACCATTTTTCACTGCTCCTGCACATACAACCAGACTCAGAAAGAAATCAAGTGTTAGAAATAATAAAGTCTAGCAGCCCGAAATAGCCAGATATACTGCTTGAATATTGCAAAGCTAAAGGCAGACAATAAGGTGACAGGGAAAGTTTTGCCCTTTTGCTTTAGTTTCTGAGTTGGTGAATTCAAGCCTGAATTTTAGCATTTCAGATATGCCTGAAAGTGTCATACCTGGATTTCATTATAAAAGCAAGCAAACAGAAGTCAGTTCAAGTTGAATTCTTATATTAGAAAACACCTGCCTCATTCATATACAAAGCCCCAACTGATAAAACAGGATATCCAGGGAGTATAAGCTGTTGGGAGAGTAGACCACTTCAACCAAACACAGCTTTTTTTATTCCCCTTGTCTCTAGTTCCCCCCACTCTTTCCAAAGAAAAAAAAAAAATCAAATGAAAATTCATATTACAGTAGCCATATCAAAAAAGTTGGACTAACTATTTGAAAAGAAAAACTAATTACCCAGACCTTTTTTTTCTTAGAGTTTATTAGTTTGCCTAATAGAAAAAGAATTGGAATTGAATATCAGTTAATTTGTATAATCATTACCACTCTGCACTAATAAGATTATACCATGTCTTACAACAGCACATAAGCCAGTCCAGCACTTCCCTAAGCCAGCAAAGAACAACTAAAATTGTATAGGAGAGGTCAGAGACTAATGATTTTGGTCATGGGACTTAAAACATATGATATATGATGCAATAGGTGGGGATCATTTCTATGAGGTAATGCACTTAATCTGGCACACTGAAGTCAGTTGCAGAACACCCACTTAGCATGCCTGAATTTATGTGCACGGCAGATAATGTGAGCACATACTACACCCATTCACATGCTTACTCCCAAGGGCTGCATCTGATCCAGGAACCAATGACTAATTCTTGAGACACCACAAGAACTGCTTCTTTAAACTGTCTTTGAGCTGTGGTCAGTTACTAAAGAAGGGCTTACTCAAATTGAGGCAGTCAATAGGGTGAATATAAATGACACTGACCTGCAGTCTGACTTCATTCTGACACCATCCAGAAACACACAATCAGTTACAGGTAAGACCTTTAAATAAATAGCAACTCAACACTGGTTAGCTGCTGCACCTGAATTAGCAGTTAAATTCAGGGCAGGAGAGTTTAAGTGAAACCCTTGATTGTCTGCATATGTCTCTGTCACATACTGGTTTGGGTCACAGGGCAAATTTAAGGCATGCAAATCAGAATTCTTTCAAAGGAAACTGAGCCAGACAAGAGGCTATGCTCTAAATGTACACCACAGGGCCCCAGCTTCTAAGGGTCTGAGAAAAACATCAACTCTTCGACAGTTTTGAGACACTTGCAGGGGTGAGTTATTTGGTCCAACTAACCAAAATAGATTGAGTCTGACATAAACCCCTGTACCATGCTTAGTCTAATGTAAGGAACTCAGCAGCAGTCACTTGATCGGTTGAGTTGCTGGTAATATGCTGAGTTACTTGCTAATGTAGGTGAGTATAATGCAACCAGAACAGTGGAGATGGCATCAAAGCACATTCATGTATTTCGTATAGATCTAAAGGTGGAACTTAGCAGATGCAATGACTGAGCTCAGGAATGACAATTCACTTGTACAGCCATGCAGATGTGCTAGTATGTATAACTATGCACAGCCTGGTCAGCCATTCAGCTGGAGCTGCATGTTGTTGAAATAGGGGCTACCCACACTACAATAAAACTTAGCATAGGTCTGGCTTCTGGAACCATAAAACAGCCATGTGTGGTTCAGTTCTACTGTTAAATGATAGAAATATGAGGATAATTACCAATTTCCTAGCCCAAATGTTCCTCCTAATTACAAACTAACGGTGTCCTGAGGGATGCTGTTCTTTACTTTGCCTATTAAACAGCACTTGACTGGGGCTTCTCTGCCACAATGTGAATAAGGAATAGTAAATCACCGAAAAATACTTGTGGATTGAAAAGGGCATCAGTAGATAAATGAGAATGAAAATAAGGGTAGCTCTAGAATATGTTATACTTCCTGAGGATACTTCCCTTCATGAATTAAGCATTACTATACCATGTATTTCTTACAGAGAAGGGCAGGAGTTATGCATGGTATTATATATTTGAGAAAAAATTGCATACAAAACCTCAGGACTGACAATACAAAAATCTACTTACTTCTCTTATTTCCCATTTGTTTCATTTGTGTGTCAGAATTTTAAATATATTTCAAGCTAAGGTGGACACAAAGCAAGGAAAATTCCAGGCCCCAAAAATGACAGTCTGATGAATAACCTAAAAAAGGTTTATACTACCAGGGAAGCCAAACTTAACAATAGGTTGCTATGTGCAACCTCCGTACTAAGTGTACTTGTCTCAAATGCCATTCAAATGTCATTAAACAAAATAATAATCTTCTAATGACTAATGAAATGTGAGACACTACTGGCCTAATCTTTACCTGGTACTCAGGGCCAGTTTTCAGGCTCACTGGTATGACTGAAAGGTTCGCAGTCAAGATCACTATTTTTCCATAGCAAACATAAGCATCATCAGGGAGCGTTATAATTTCAAACAACTGCAATCACACAATAATCATCTGACAAATGTCAAAAGGGGGAAAAATGCAGTACTAAATCTTAAAGATAACAGTTTAGGTATTTGGGCCAGTTCTTTAAAGAGCAGCATCTGTGTGTTTGGTCTCCACCATGATTATGCTGCATATCCAACACGAACATTGATACTATTTGGTCAGAACTGTAACTTCCCAGTATATTTTTACTGTTCAACAATAGGGAAAAGTGGACTTAATAGTGAAAAGTTCTTGATTCTATTAGATTTAATATCTAACACAGAGAAACAGTATCTGCAAAATACAGATACGCGAAGCTCAGCGTGTATTGTCTATTTGCAGCTAAGCAGCAGAAAATTATGTTTTCAAAAAGATTTTGCTATAGCTAATGTTATTTTTCTCCCTCTAATATGCTATTCTAGTCGACAATTTCATTGCTATTGTTAGAGTTTAAGATTGCAGTACAGGCAGCCTCTGAGTCTAATCAAGCAAGGAAAACAAAACATTAGTGCAGTGACCAGCAGTTTTATTTCAGACAAACCTTTTTAAAAAGTACCTGTGTTTGCCCTGATACCTTAAATTTATTTTTCTCAGGGCAATGTTGGTTCCACTGCAGCTTTCCTCACAGAAATTTATTTGTGTTGGTGATTTTATATGTTGTATTATAATATGTGAACAAACCCACAATTTTTTTTTTCATTTTTACACTCAAAAAAAGTTCCCAATAACAATTCTGCCTCATTAATTGTTGGATATTGTTGTAGCAGAGTTCTTGTTAGTTAATGACAAAATGCTAAATAATGAATTGATATGCTTTTGGACAATACACAAGTTTACTGATCTTGTTGATACTGCCTCAAACATTAAATATGTATTTGTAATAACAAGACTAACAGTCACTGAAAATAAGCCCAACAAGCAGTAAGGGCAGTCTAATCTAAAATATCAGAAACAGCAGTTATTATCCACCATCCTAAATGAACACTTAATAACCTGGAACTAAATCCCTTCAGGCTGTTTATGATATGTACACACTTCTGCTGCAGTGATGACAAATACTCCATTTTCCCAGAACTAATGACCCCTCTATAATATGTACTAGGGGGCTGACAATTGTGCAGAATGAGCCTATCAACAAACTAACAAAGTGCAGCCATGTTTGAAAAGTTTTATGCCTAAAACGCAGGAAAAATTAAGTACTTCCAACTCATAATAAGCCCTTCTGGAGCCATATCAAAATTCTGTAGCATGTGTTTGGTCAAGATAGTCTCTGCGTATGGTTTGCTCATTTTTAGTTCAGCTACCTTTAACCAATTTTGGATAATTAATTAGGAGCAATCCATGAAAGTAATTAATATGTAACACTTGATCATGTTCTGACAAAATACTAGCATCTCATGGGGTGTTTTTTTGCTTTAATTAGTGGATGCAGTAAAGAATACCCTCTTTATTACAAAATGGGAACATTTTTTTTTACTCCAAGGCACCTCCAAAGAAGATCTCGAAGTAGGTACAGCTGTATCTTACAGCTTTATTGCAGATATTTTGGCAGGACTCAGTTACTAGGTCTCTACAAAGTTTAAGGATGCAGAAAATAAGAATAACGTCAGCTACTTTATCTGACATGTTTATACTTCAACTCAGACACTACCATTACATTCACTAGAATGGCCAGAGGAAACAGCCAGTCCTGATGTCAAGGTGTCCTGGGTTCAGCAGTAGCAGTCATTTTTCTCCTTCTTAGTAGGTGGTGCAGTACAGGTTTTTTTTTTGACTTTCAGCCTGGGAACAGCACTAATAACACTGATGGTTTTAGTTGCTGCTCAGTAATGTTTAGTCTGACCAGGGACTTTCTGAGTCTTATGCCCAGCCAGAGAGGAGGGGAAGCCGGGAGGAAGCAGAGACAGGACACCTGACCCAAACTAACCAAAGAGGTATTCCATACCACAGCACGTCATGCCCACTATATAAACTGGGTGCAGTTACCCAGAAGGGCTAGAACACTGCTCTGTTGGGCTGGGTATTGGTCGGTGGGTGATGAGCAGTTTTATTCTTTTCCCTTGTTATATCCCTTAAAATCATTATTATTGGTGGTAGCAGTAGTGTTTTGTGTTATACCTTAGTTACTGGACTGTTCTTATCTCAGCCTGTGGGAGTTACATTCTTTCGATTCTCCTCCCCATCTCTTCGGGGGGGAAGGGGAGTGACAGAGAGGCAGCGTGGCTGACTGAGCTTAAACCACGACACAAGGCTAGCATGTCTCCAAGCAAGCTAGTTTTGAAATGCGCAATACCGACTGCCCCAAATACTGCTAGGCTCCCATCCAACT
Source organism: Myiopsitta monachus (assembly GCA_017639245.1). Taxonomy (NCBI): domain Eukaryota; kingdom Metazoa; phylum Chordata; class Aves; order Psittaciformes; family Psittacidae; genus Myiopsitta; species Myiopsitta monachus. The sequence continues at coordinate 44,861,459 of CM029941.1, read as the reverse complement.
GCAAATTCTGGCTGCCAGTTCTCAGTGCACCTTAAGAAAGTCTGATATTTCTGTTGGAAAGTAGGCAACAAAAATCCACAGCAAGGCTGCGGGGTATTTTTAACAGAGGAGTTTTATTTGTGCTGTCAAGAGACAAGAGCAAAATTTGAACTGCAAAAAATAATGGCCTTCCAGTATAAATTCCAGTCAATCTGACAGGCTTGATGAGCTTTGCTCTGATCTGGCATGTAATTACTATGTATCCCTGATCTGCAAGCTGTATCTCCTAGGCTGCAGAGCAATTTCTGACTTGCACAAGCATACTTTCTAACAAGAAACTAGTGCTTGGAAGACTTGTCTCAGAAAATTAATTTTTAATCGTTGAAAACAAATGAAAGAAAACCAATCAATGCTCCACACCTTCCCATGCTCCAAATTACTCCAGATTAACATGTCAATTAAAAAGTAAACCAAGCTAAACACGTGTGTGACTTTCACCTGCATGAAACACAGCTTTTCTATCAGCACCATTTAATTAGTTATAACTGAAACAATGAACGCCTTTCACCTTGAGGACTTGGATTACTGTTAGAGATAATATTATTTTCTGTTTCAAAGAAAAGTACTTGTAGTCACACCATCCTAAATGCGTCAGCAATTCCAATCTCAAGTTTAGGAAAATGTCTGTTTGTAATGCCCCATCTCCAATCAGCAGGCAACACAGACACACTACTCTGTCTCCTGGTTTCTTAATACTTGGTGTTCTGCACAATTTCATCTGGCTATTTGCCAGCCATTAGAGGAATACATCAGAGAGGAAAACCATGCTAGGGAATGTAAAACACTGATCCAGCGCATCCCCACAGCATCCTCACACACACAGGTTTTAGGAAGCTCTAAACACAAAATAAAGCTGCTTTCAGAGCAAAAGATATTTGGATTTTTGTTTTTGTCTGTGATGGTTTCATGGATTTGTTTTTGAGGGGTGGGTTTCTCTCAGAGAAGCAAGGTCAAAGAAGGGACATTCAAGTCCCCACAATAGCATTGTCAAGCTGAGCTTCTGTTTCCTCAGCCTAGGGCATAGTCTTGCCTTTTCCTGCAAGATATGTTTCTCACTTCTTTATCTGTATCTCCAAGTGGGGGCTGCACCATCTTCTAAAGGTGCCAAAGAGACAAAAAGATTTGTGAAAGAAGGCCCTGTGAGAGGAATCCTGCTCTCCCAGGGCAGCTGCCTCCACAACTGCCATCCTGCTAGCCGGGCTGAGAGTCAAAGCTACCTTCTGATCTTCTTTTACCCACTTTTCACCACCTACCCCAGCTACTTAAAGGTTTTTTTTTTTCAGTTACGAGTATTAGCAGCAACAACCCATTAGGTCTGTGAGTAGCAATGTGAGAAGGGGCTCTGAGGACAGGAATCTAGATAGAATCTTTCTCTTTGCTGAGAGAGCATTTAGTCATCGCATATGACTAAAGCTGCTTGAGAACTTCCGGCAGCTCATGTTTGTCCCAGATGACAGTCCCTGCCTGGCAGCAGGGGCAGTCACAGAGCAAACTCAAGTCAGCGCATGGAAGGCAAAGTTCGTCTTCAGTGGTCCCATGTCCCACTGTTCTATAACAAGAGACGTATAAGCAAGAGAGAAATGGAAGATGCAAATTAAAGCACAAGGCACTGTCCCAAGCAGAATGACAGGTGCTCTGGAACCAAACAGAACATCTAGAAAAGAAAGCTTTTAAACTGTCATTATATATTTCTCTAGGCAAACAGACTCTTCAAATGAAAATTCTGACTAAGCTCATTGAAGCCTGATTTCTCAGGTGCCGTCTTTCTCTACATTAGCATATCTCAAAATTTATGGTAGAATTCTCATTAAAGTTATGCTATTTTTTAACACACACAGCAGAGAAAAGCACTTGGTACTGTTAATGCCTGGCATGCATACTTTATGGACTATTCTTGCTGAAATTCATTATATTTTTTTTAAAGATCAAGAGATTAATTATTGAAAATGCTGAGTTCTTATTGTTATGAAGTTTCAAGCTTTTGGGCTTTTTCCTGCAACTTCACAGGCTTCAACCATCCTTTGCCCCTTAAGTCCATAAACAGCTTTAAAACATTACTTTCAGTCTGTCTTCACTCTTTCAAGCTCCTGAGGCTTTTACTAAAAGAGCTTGAAACATCCTGATATCTAAGGTTCAATCTTAAGAGCTATCAGTGCTGATTATGAGTTAAAATAGTCAAGTTATTGCATTGCAAAAACACCCAGTGATGCTAATGCAATCCTCTGGTACAGAAACCTAGCCAGAGTTTTCCTGGGTGAGACTTCTGCTGGGTCAAGGAGACATGACTCAACTCTTGGGTGGGCACAATAAAATGTCATGTAAGTGGAACTGGGAGTGGAGCTGCAGAGGGGAAGAGGTATGTGGCCTATCTTCACATTCAGATTGCCTAACGCCACAACTCATCAGAGGTATTAAATACACTGCCAAGGGATTTCATTGCACATGTGCAAAAACCGATCTGAATTCAGTGGTCTTCAATAGGTAGGGCTACATCCAGAAGGTTTGCCTATCCCTTTGCTGCCTTTAAGCTTTGAAAGCTGTGCAGTGTTTCCAAACACCCTCAAAACTCCCTGGGGAGATAGAAAAAATGCAGAGTATAGCTCCCTGCTTCCCACTTTATGGTGGTAAGTCTGAACATGCAGCTATAGCATGTTGCCCCTCTGCTTTCTTTTTTCAATGATTAATGTAACCTGAGGATGAACAATCACGATGTGGGTAACATTTTCTGGCTCTAGTCCTGGTGAAGCTCTGAAGGCTGTCTGGGAAGCCCTTGCTTTCAGGGGATTCAGGACACTGAGCCTAGTTCTGACTACACCTAGCAGCAGATGAAATCCAGAAAATTCACAATGAATGTCAATCGATTGAGAGTGCCTCCTTCCATAGATTAGCAGGAGAGCCGAGGAGTCCTGACTCATAAAATTTTCTCTTTATTGACAGCTTCTCAGAGGCCAGATTTAATGACCTTTGAGTCACACTACAAGACATAAATATCTTAGTCAGTTTGCAGAGAAAAGGTGCCACAGAAATGAGTAAAATAATAATTCACTGTCTATAGACTAACTGAGAGTGCATGAAGAGAGAGACAAGGAGGAGCAGTCATTCTCAGTAGCTTTATGTTTCCTCTTGATAAAATTCAAAAGGTAGTTTGAGATCCAATTTACAAAGAATTGAGATTTCAATAAAATTTGCATCAAGGGAATAAGTAAATGCAGAAAGTTATTCAGAGCTAAAAGAGAAACTGAGAAGGAGAGTACTGACAACATTTAACATTTCTCTGTCTCCAAAGTGAAGGAGCATCATTAAAAGATGCAGCTCAGCAATTCTCACAGTGGAAAAGAGTTTAATACAATATAGTTAGTTCCCAAAACTCAGGGGTTTTTTGCCTTGTTAGCTAGGGAT